>CM052027.1:6337500-8737500 GCA_028476575.1 Platygaster robiniae | reverse complement strand
AGCTCCTACATCGATCTACCTCCATCAATCAAGAGCAAAAAAGCGTGTGTGAACGTCAAAAACTTCGACGACGAGTGTTCTAAATGGGCGATTCTCTCGGCGCTACATCCGGTTGAGAGAAATGTGAACCATCTCTCCAATTATCAGAAATACGATGGGGAATTGAACTTCGAAGGAATCGCTTCTCCCGTCGCACCAAAACAAGTAAAAGTGTTCAAGAAACAAAATGGCGTGTCAGTGGATGTATATATTTTGGAAAAGAAGAAAGAAAACTATATAGTTGCCCCGATTCATGCGACTGCAAACAAAAAGGATCAACCTCATACCACAGACCATGGAGAAATACATTTCCTTCACAAAGTACATCCAAGAGGACAAAATTTCGTTGCGGTTCATTGACTCTTTCCGTTTTATGGCTTCGTCCCTTGATAAGTTGGCTTCCTACTTGAATAAGGAGGAGAAGACAATCGTCAGGAAGGAATTTGTAAATTACGAAGAGGAATATCTTCAGCTTCTTATGAAGAAAGGAGTGTTTCCGTACGAGCATCTCGACTCTTGGAAAAAACTTGAGGAGAAACAACTACCACCTCAAAAAGCCTTCTATAGTACCTTGACGGATGAAGGGATTTCAGACAACGATTACCGGTAATTTTTTTATTTTTAAACTTTTTAAATTTTTTAGAACAAAAATCATAATACATTTTCTCATTTCAGCCATGCTCAGTCAGTGTGGGACAATTTCAACATCCAAACTCTGGGCGAGTACTCCGACCTATACCTCAAAACCGACGTTCTCCTGCTCGCTGACGTCTTCGAGAACTTTCGGAACAGCTGTTTGCGAGTGTACGACCTGGACCCAGCCCATTATTACACCTTACCTGAATTCAGCTGGGATGCGATGTTAAAACATACCGGGATCGAACTTCAACTCTTGACAGACATTGACCAGCTACTTTTCATTGAACGTGGTATTCGAGGAGGTGTCAGTCAATGCAGTAGTCGACATTCCTGTGCGAACAATCCATTTTTCGAAGCCAACTATGACCCGGAGCAGGATAGTAAATATATCATGTACTTTGACGTCAGTAATTTATACGGTTGGGCTATGACTCAATATCTGCCTCACGGGGGTTTTCAATCGGTAGAAAATTTTGATGAAAATTTTCATTGGGACGTAGCTGATGATTCGAAAGAAGGGTATATTCTCGAAGTTGATCTTAATTATCCCGAAAATTTACATGATGCTCACAATGACTTACCATTTTGTCCGGAACATAAAATTCCTCCCGGTTCAAAACAGTCCAAATTACTAACAACTTTAGAATCAAAGTCGCGTTATGTAATACACTATAGAAATTTGAGGCAGGCCTTGAGTCACGGTCTGATTTTGCGAAAAATTCATCGAATTCTGAAATTTAAACAGTCCAATTGGCTTCAAGCTTATATCGATCTGAACAGCAATTTGCGAAAATCTGCAAAAAATGAGTTTGAAAAGAATTTGTTCAAGCTTATGAACAACGCGGTTTACGGTAAAACTATGGAAGACGTTAGGAAACGTATGGACATGAAACTTGTTGCACAATGGCCTGGACGCTATGGTGCTGAGGCATACATTTCAAAATCAAATTTCAATTCGCGAGTTATATTTGAAGAAAATTTAGTGGCGATTAAACTCGATCGTGTTCAAGTCACCATAAACAAACCCATTTACATTGGATTCTGTGTCCTCGACCTGTCAAAAACATGTCTTTATTCATTTCATTACGATTTCATGAGACCAAAGACAAACGCTAAACTTTTATATACAGATACAGACAGTTTAATCTATGAAGTAAAAAATTTGGATCCGTACAAACTGATGAAAGAAAATTCCAGTTTTTTCGATACCTCTGATTACCCCGCGGACAACCAATTTAAAATAGAGTTGAAAAATAAAAAAGTAGTCGGACTCATGAAAGACGAATGTAATGGAAAAATTGTTACGGAATTTGTCGGGCTTCGCAGTAAAATGTACAGCGTGCGAGTTGAAGGACAAGATAGAATAAAAAAGGCTAAAGGTGTAAAATCATCGGTTATAGCTAAAACTTTGGATTTCAACGATTACATTAACTGTTTGTACAACAATGCTACTGAATACCGCACTCAGCATCTTTTCCGATCACACTTACATGACATTCAAACAATCCGACAAAGGAAACTTGCACTAAATCCATCAGACGACAAAAGATACATTTTATCAAATATGGTTGACACTTTGGCTCACGGTCATTTTAAAATAAGAGAATTAATGAACGTCGACGAGGAACTGTAAATATCAATGACTATTGCTCTAATTGAATAAGGGAACTGATGAATGTCAACGAGGAACTGTAAATATCATTAGGTTAGGCAAAACTGTAAATAGCTTTTTAGACAGTATCGTGGATTAGGCCTACTGGGGATACCACGTCACCAAAAACGCGCCATGAATTCTACCACCCTATGCAAACGGGCTCTGGTGGTGCAGAAATGAATTTTGCGTTATAAATTTATTCTTATGTTTGCGTGTTTTGGTAAATAAAAACAACTGTTCTATATTTCGTATTCTTTATTGTTTACATATCCTTCTCATTTATCCAACTATTGTGCTCACTGTGAAACCCCAACCATTTTACATAGACTTTATTTCCACGCTTGCGCAGCACTTTTTCGACGAGGTAGACATCTAGATGCTTCACTTTAGTAAGTTCTTCGGTATAAAATCCTCCTTCGATGGGTTGATCTTGATAATCTCTGAGCTTGTACGTCGTAGGATGTGTTGGTTTCCCTGCAGCGATGGTGAATATTTCCGTTGTCCAGTTTGGTGTATATCCTTTCTCAAAGACGTGCTTGTACTTGCTGATCCGGACTTTGTCACCAACGTTAAATTTCCTTTTGTCTTTCTGTTGCTTGACATGGGAAATTTCATCAAGCAGACGTTTTTCATCAGCTGCGGTGACATCCTTAGGCTTCATCTTGATTGTTCGATGTTTGGTTGCATTGTAGCTTGATACAAGTTCCGGCAGAATATCTATCCATTTATAGTGTCCTTGGGGGGAGAATCGTTTCCACATCCTGCCCTTGAGTGTGCGATTAAAACGTTCACAGATGGATGCCTTCATGCCGCTGAATGTAGAGTACATGTTGATTCCATATTGTTTCATGAGGGCCTTAAAGTCCTTGTTTTAGAACTCTTTGCCTTGATCGACGTGTAGATTCTTAGGTTGTCGATCCTTTAGCGCAGTCTTCATAGCAGCAGTGACGTCAAGACCATTCTTAGATTTTATTGGTACAGCCCAGGCGTACTTGGAGAAGACGTCGATAACGGTGAGCAGGAATTTGTAGCCTTTGTCCTTGTAGGTGGTCATGTCTACGAGATCTGCTTGCCATGTTTCATCCAGTCCTCGCATATCAACATGACGACGTCGGTAATTTCTCCGAACAGGTTTATGGAGTTCTTCCACCAGTGCTTCCTTGAGGTCCATGGTGGTAGTGAATGGTGCGTGTGTGTACGTGAGCTTTTATTCGTAAACGTCCTTTTGTGGTGTAACATCGACAAACACTTCCTTCTCGCTATGCTTCAAACGATTCTGAATCGATGAAATTATTGCAGCGTTTTCAGTCACATGTTTTTGGTACATGTTAGTCAAGGTTTCCAACGATTTCTTCAACTGTTCCATCCCAGTTGCCAACACTTCTTCAAAATCAATTATATTTTGATACGAAGTACCATCCGTCTCATAATCGCCCTTTGCAACGTTGACTAATTTTTTATGTTGGAGATCGTAATGACCTTCAGGGGTCAGTTTGAATCCAATACCAGGTGGCCCACGTATTTCTCGGTTCTTGACCAGATGTCTTCCAAACACGTCTACACTAGCCATTGTCCAGCTATCGAATGAGATTACATACTCGAAGATTTTTAATATATAATCCCAGCTTCTCTCAATTCTTCGATGATTGAGTTTATTCCGATGGTATGACTATTGTTTCCGGCAGCTTGAGATGCGAGAATAAGTCGCAAACGATCAACGAGCTCGTTCGGATCATCCCAATGCACGTAATCTATTTCTCGTCCTCGTTGGACTACGTTGTAAACTCCTGTGCCTACTTTCTTGTCAGCAATGTATGTAAGATATTTCAAATCTCTGCCACCACGCAAACTCCTGTCAGGTAGATAATTTTTTCTATCCGCACTCGTTTGCTGAACAATTTTTTTATAGTTTCCCACGTTGATTTTATTAACAATCAAATTGTTTGGTATTTTCTTAAACAGCAGTTCTATGAGTCCTGGCGTTTTATCAAACTCCTCAGTCCCAACATAAACAGTATTTTCTGCGAAACTGATTGGCGTGTTTCCAATAAACAACCCATTTTTCAATGACCGTACTCCATACTGCATGTCCAGATTCTTTTGTTGATTCTTGTTTTTCAACCAGTTCCAGTATTTCTTCACAGTGTCGACAACGGCTGGTGAACTAGCCATGTCTGGTGCAAAGGTTTGATCCGTTTGATTGAAGCTCTCGAAATCTTCACTCTGTGGCTCGAATGTATCTTCCATTGTGGGCAATTCTTCTTTAGGTTCCTCCTTTTTCACTGATTCCATCTTTAAATCCTGTCTAGTCAATGACTGAAGGCGATCAATGATGGGCTTGAACGTTTCTCGCACCGACGTCTCTACAGCAGCTTTTCCACGTTTCAGCAGACGATGTTTGCGTCGGATAGCTTCACTGGCTTGCACAATCTGATGTAGTACATCTTTACGCTCCATGGTGTCACCCTCAGCAACGTTCAAGTGATACTGATGCAATTGTCATTGAATCACTTTAATTTATAGAAGCAATCGAATCCTCTCCTGTATCGACCTTGATCAATTTCACTATCCTTGTCGATGACGAGAAAGCCATACTTGTCGTTCCAGCAGGTCGCGCACAGTTCTCGAAATTGTGTAAACGTCATGTCTGTGTTTACATGATCGTCGTAAACATGTTTCAAATTCATGTCATCTTGACGAAACAGCACGAGCATATTGGCATTGTCTCTCACCAAGTGTTTGGGAATGCGAGCATAAGTCTGACAGAGATAAAAACTATCCACATCGCGATGCCGTCCCATGCAAAAGTATGCGCGTATATTGTCTTGCTTTTCACATGCCACGTCGTCAAATATCATCACAGAGTTTTGCTTGACGTTGTCCACACTGACGACTTTTTCGTTGTCGCTATACGGAAAATATCCCACTCCTTTGACAGGTTCGATGATTTTCTTCAAGTATTCGTACTTGGGCTGATTGAGCGACTTTGAGTAGAGGTACACGTTTTCAAATCTCAAGCCGTTAGGATGCGTGACGAGCGTGAGAAGAGCGTTGGTCTTGCCACAATTCGAAGGGCCGCAAATTATAGAGCGAACCGTGTTTGGTAGCAGCTTTCCATGACGTTTTATTTTTTCCCGCTTCTCCGTTACATTATCAAAGTTGATGACTGGTAACTTGACGTTTTGCTGTGTAAACTCTGTAGACGCTGTGTAGACGCTGCTCGCGCGCGTCTGATTGGAAAACCTATAAATACTCGACTTTTATAGCATCGAGCTCAGTCGAGCAATGGCAGTGAGAGGTAACGGTCTCGTCAACACTCTCGTAAACAAGCTCCCTGTTGAACTTCATATACCGGGTTACCAATTTTGCGGGCCAGGTACCAAGCTTGCTAAAAGATTGGCGCGTGGAGACCAGGGTATAAACCCTCTGGACGCAGCCCGCAGAGATCACGATATCGCGTACTCGAAAAATACTAATCTAACAGCAAGACACAAAGCTGACAAAGTCCTCGCAAAAAGAGCGATCGAACGTATCTCGCCAGGGATTCCGGAGTTGGAGAAAAAGCAGCTGCTCTTGGGGTTGCCGGCATCATGAAAGTCAAGCCAAAACTTGGAATGGGTTTGAAGAAGAAGAAATCGAAGAAATTGAAGAAAATCTTTTTGAGGAAAGTCATCGATGCTGCAAAAATAGCATCAAAAGCTACTGGATCCATACCATCAACTCTAAAAGCTGCACGTGCAGCTGTGAAAGAAGCTGGAGGGAAGAAGAAAGTTCGAGTACCTCGTGTATTACCTGTACCGAGCAAAGTTGGAGGCATTCTTCCCGCGTTTTTGCTACCTGTTGTTGCCGGACTGAGTGCTACGGAGGCTTTGGCAGGTGGCGCTGATAGCGTTGCAAAAGCCATCAACGACGCGAAAGCCGCCAAGCGACAGTTGGATGAAGCGAAGCGACATAACCTCAAAATGGAATCAATCGCCGTGGGAAAAGGCTTGTACTTGAAACCTTGGGGAGCTGGTGTGAAACTTCATTTAAAAAACGTATAGAGCTACCGAACCGAGCACTCACCGATATGGATTTACTAAAATATGTAAAACTATTGAAAATTCCATTGTTTCGAGGTGTGTTTATGCGCAACGATTTACCAAAAAGTGGTCCGAAAAAATAAGAGGCTGCCATTGTGAATTTGGATAATAAATATGGTTCTGGCACGCATTGGGTAGTCTATAGAAAAACCGAAAATCGAGTCGTTTATTTCGACAGTTTTGGTAATCTACAACCGCCTCGTGAACTTTTAAACTATTTTGGTTTCGGTAGCAAAATCAAATACAATCACAATCAATTTCAAAACTATGACTCAGTCATTTGCGGTCACTTGTGTCTACAATTTTTACTCGATAAAAGCATTGCTCGGGTGTGAACACGCATCAGTCTACGAGTGACAATGGACTCATTAACATTAACGCTCTCGGGGACGTCATCCGTTTTGAAAGCTCACTACTTTCCACCAATCGAACTGTCAGCTCGGAAAAAATATTCCTTGGGACTAGTGGAATTGTTGACTTTTAATTCCATAACCAACATTGACGAGGGAAACAACAAGTTTTATGTTGGTGATGACGTCATTACTATACCATCTGGAAGCTACGAATTGGGGAAACATCGAGGAATATCTGAAGGAAGTACTTCCAAAAAATATTCAGCTGAGTTTGCGGGCCAACAGTAGCACACTACGCAGTGAGATCAAATGTAATCGGGAGATTGATTTCCAACCCAAGGACTCTATCGGTAAACTGCTGGGCTTTGATTCGAGAATCATTGAAGCTCACGTCGCGCACAAGTCGGATTCCCCGGTGAGAATTCTCGCCGTCAACGCTTTACGCATCGAGTGTAACATCACGGCAGGGGCGTATATAAACGAGCAGCGTGTACACACCATCCACGAGTTCTTCCCAGTGGTGCCTCCAGGATATAAGATCATCGAATTGCCAAATCAAGTCATTTACCATCCAACTGTCGTACAGGCAATACATCATCTGCAGCTGCGCATAGTCGATCAAAGTGGAAAGCTAGTGAATTTTCGAGGTGAAGTTATCACTATACGACTACATGTAAAAAGTGAATAATGGGTATCGTCTACGAAGAGTATAAAAGTCCAGCAACATGGCCAAAAATCATCAGTCAAAGCCGACCTCTTCAACGACTCACACCACAGAACGTTCAGTTCCTGAAAAGTCTCGGTCTGAGAGTCCAAAGAAAATTTGCTGCTTAATTTGTCTGATACCATATTATCCATCGAAAAGAAGATCGTCTTCGACGAGACGATAGCACAGTACGAAGTGCACGCGCATCAGCCGTACGCATCGTCAACGTATAACAATAACGATGAGATTCGTATCAGTATCCAGAATCAGGACTCATACATGTTGCCGAGCAAGAGCTCGTTGCATATTCAAGGACGTTTAACGAAAGCTGACGGCGTAGCCAATGTCGAGCATACGTCTATAATAAACAATGGTATAGCTCACTTATTCGAAGAGATTCGTTACGAGCTCAACGCTATTGAGATCGAGGGAGTGAAAAACGTTGGTCTGACAACTACAATGAAAGCCTACGTTTCGCAAAACTCTAACCAAAAAGATCTCATGGAAAATGCTGGATGGATCGTTGACGATGCCAGACAATTGATCAACAACAATGGATATTTCGATATATGCATTCCTCTGGATTTCATCTTTGGATACGCCGAAGACTATCAGCGAGTGATTGTCAACGCCAAGCATGAACTCATCATACTCCGAGCCAACACCGACGTGAACGCCATCCTACAGCAAGCTGCGAACGATGAACAATACAAGATAACAATCAGTAAAATGGAATGGCTGATTCCGTACGTCAAAGTTTCCGATGTGGAGAAAATTCGTATGCTGAACTACATCTCAACGGATCCAACCATTGCTATGAGTTTCCGAAGCTGGGAACTCTACGAATATCCTCTGTTGCCGCAAACGACTAAACATGTGTGGAGCGTTAAAACTTCGACAGAGTTGGAAAAACCAAGACATGTTATCGTTGGATTCCAAGTTGGCAGAAAGAATGTTAGAACCGAAAACATGAGTAATTTTGATACGTTTAATTTGCGTGATATGAAATTGTACCTAAACTCACAGTGTTATCCTTACACAAATCTTAATATTGATTTTCAACGAAACCAGTTTGCGACGTTGTATGAAATGTTTGCGAATTTTCAATCGTCATATTATGGAAGAAAAAATTCTCCATTGCTGACAAAAACGCAATTTAAAGACAATGCTCCTCTTGTGATTATTGATTGTGCAAAGCAAAATGATTCATTGATTACTGGACCAGTTGATGTTCGTCTCGAATTTGAATCGGTAGCAGCTTTTCCCGCTGCAACTGCGGCGTACTGTCTTATTATACATGATAAAATTGTAGACTATCAACCAATCAGCGGCGTTGTTAGAAAACTATAAAATGTATGAGTGTGTGTGTGTGTGAAAATCTACATAAAAAGGTATATATATATATATTAAAGTTCAAACTTGATTAATCGTCAGTCGCGATGGATAAGTTAACCGATGATCGTCGATGTCTTTTGTCCAAAGATAAAACGTCGGATAAATATAAACCTGTGCTGGACAAAAAAGAAAAGGATGATAAAGATGAAAAGTCAACCGTCAAGTATGAGAGATTCAAGTAGTTGGTAGTGGTGGTGGTGGGGGAGAAGATGTAAAAGGCGATGGAGTTGTCAGAGAGCATCAGTACATCAAGATGAAGTACGTCGTTGACATCCAGGGCTTCTCCATACAAAAAACCTTTGTTGTCAAGGAGCTGCAGTGTTAAGGCTTGAGTCCTTCTACGCTGACCCTCTGACGACATTATTTAAGCCACCATGTGCCTGGGATGGTTTGTCTCCAAAAACAAAGGCGACCAATTTGTGGCTAACGAGAAACTATCATGGTGTACCTTGGAACTCTGGAGATGTGCTATACGAGGAACTCTATCAAGAGCTGCAAAATCAACTTGAGGACGCTACATTCATATTCGTCAAAGGATTGGACAAAAAGCGATGGTTAAAGCAGTACACAAATGCAATCATCATTGATTTGATGGATATGGGCTGCCCGTCCCTGAACGATTTGCGAGTCTCTGCATGCCCTTACAACAATTTTCATCGTCCTGTACTCGATCATCACTGCGCCACGGAAAACGTTCGCCGCCTCAGGATGTGGTTAATGGAAAAATTTGGTGATACGCCGTCAATGATGAGATCATTTACTCTACTCTCATACACCGTCTTCCTCCACGAGTTGGATTCTGAAGATATCGCTGAATTGCCGCGAAAATTTTTATTATACTTTCGACAAAAATGTATCGATAGAGCTTGGGAAAAGCTCCCGTCAAAATTACAAAAAGATCCTTAGTTTGTTGGTTTTACGCGAGGTGAAAAACATTGGAATTCGACGTCTGATGATTGTATTGGCATAGCTCCGATGATAAAAGATTGTATTAGATGTAAGCGTGAAAAATTGTAATTTTTTGAAATAAAAATGGAGGGGCTAACATGATGGATGAGTCTCACAGCAAGGGGCGGGGTGGGGCCCCTTGCACAAAAAAATTATTTTACTGTAATTTATTCCCCAGTAAAACTTGAAATAAAGTGACATCATTGTATGTGATGACGTAATCGTTGCTAAGAATAAATTTTTTTAAACTTGTCGTGATGAAGTCATCGTTGCCTAGAATTTTTATGTAAGACTTGTCGTCTTTGACGCAGTTATCGTTCTAAAAAAAACTTTCAGGGTCAAATATGTATTGCGCTGTAGATGTCATCTTTCAGGAATGTGATGACGTAATCATTTCCTAGAATAAACGTATTTAAACTTGTGGAGATGATGTAATCGTTCCTAAAATAAACGTGTTTAAACTTGTCGTGATGACGTCATCGCATGCTCTGATTGGTCAATCCCCCACTCTCGCGCGCTACGATTGGACGATCCGCGTTTACTACCTCTGCCCATGCGTGTTGATAAATCTTTCACACACGTCTACGCATGCGCAGCATAGCTAAAAATATGACAACTCTGAGCGGGAGCGTCATTCCAAAGAAAATTTTCAAACAAACAACATGCACTTCTCAAAGCTTAACCAAGTTGCCCGTGGAGGGAATTTTCTCCCGAAGCAGAGGGTTGCCGAATTGGAAGTAAACAAAAGCTTTCTTGTGACTGCGATTCGATCCATTGACACTAAATTTGGAACTAAATTCGTCATGGACATGGATGAGAAATTTGAGGTGTTTCTATCAGAAAGGATCTGCGAAACTCTGAGGAAAGATCCGAAGGAACTACAAAAAATTGACGTCTCCATCAAGTCGACGAATCCAGTGCATTTTCGTCTTCTCGGAGGAAAATTTAACGCCTGCGAGTTCACTTTAGAAAAATGAATGTATTTCAAAACACTGTAACGAAATTGTTTCAATAAAAAAAAAAAAAAAAAAAAAATGTAATTAAAAACTGGGAAAAAAAAAATAGATAAAAAAACAAAAACCAAAAAATTTCCTAAAATTACCTACCATAAGTAAGAGTTACCGACTGCAGGTGATTATTACCGACGCAGGTAATTTACCGACCGCCGCCATCTTTTTTTTTCGACCGCCATTTGGTTGACAGCAATTTTTCTAAGGAAAAACCCGGAAAATCTAGGGGAAAGTTTGGAAACATTCGGAAAAATCTAGCGAAAATCCGGAAAATCTAGGAAAAATCTAGGAAAAATCGGGAAAATATAGGAAAATTCAGGGAAAAGTTTGAAAAAATTTGGAAAAATCTAGGGGAAATCTAGGGAAAATCTAAGAAAATCTAGAAAAATTTTGGGAAACCCCGGAAAATCGCGGAAAAATCCGGAAAACCCATGGGGCGGGAGGGGAGGAGTGGACCAATCAGCGCACAGGGGGCGGGACCTAGGGGCGGGGAGGGGAGGGGTGGACCAATCAGCGCGCAGGGGAGAGGGAGTGGGCGTGGCCGGGGAGGGGAGAGAGGTTACGTGATGGGTGGAGGAGTGGGGGTATCAAGAATCGGCATAGCCTATCTACTCTTAGATGTCCGTACCTAACAGTTAAGAAGAATACATATGGAGAGGTAACTCTTACGTATCTTGCGGCACGATTCTGTTTTTTATCCCCGTTTTTTCGGGGCGTGGCGGACTCCGCGCGAACTGACGAAAACGCGTTACTGCGCATCTCTACGTGGAATCCCACTCGCTGTATTATGACAATGTCAAAATACTAACAAAGTGACTGAGCAATCGACGAGGATGTCAAGGTGCTTCTCTTTTTATGTGATTTTTTTATCTACGTTGATAAATACAAATTCGATACAAAATGCGCGGACGTGTATGTGCTGTGAATTGTTGCAACAAAAAATATGTACCTGGTACTCCTAGGAATTTTTTCAAACTGCCCTCAGTAAGTAATGTATTGTTTTTTGTATATACAAGTGGAAATCAAGTTGTTAAATAATTTGGTGAAATTTGTTGATGGAATCAGACTAATCCTAATAATTCCAACACTGTAAAAATAACATTATATTATCGTTGAGAAATTTTAGTTCGTTTATTTATTTGCTAAATTCGCAAAACCTCGCGTTTGTGCACCCTTACTGTTTTCCATCGTAATATACACTCGAAATAAAAAAAAAAATATGTTTCATTCTACAAGAAACTTGGGCACTGCGAAATCATCGTTTATTTTTTCAAAATCAAGATGTTTACGAATAATTGTCACCACATGTCAAATTGAATAACGACATGATAACAGTTTATTATTAGATCACGCTCACATTTCTGTGTATTGCGGTCAGTAGATATCGAATTGGTGGTATATCGTCTATTTTTTTTAAAAGTATCTTAAAAACCCAGAAAGATTCATTTATCTTTCGGGTCAATTTATTTGACGTAACGCAATGTATTTATTTCTTAATCACGGTTGATCACCAGGGTCTGAACCGGATTGAGAGTGAGAGCAACTGAGAGCGACGAGGAGAAAACATTTAATATGGGAAGGGGATGCACAGTAACGCATTTCATTATACGCAATGTTAAGTTCGCGCGGAATCCACTCCGCCCTAAAAAAGGGGAAACGTTATTAATCTGGTCCCGCGACGAAGCATTGGGGTACATGGCTAGTTTCCTCTCCTTATGTATTCTTCTTACTAACGGTCCCTCGGAGCAGGGTGGTTTAACTTCCATAAGAGCCAATGTAAACTCTAAAATATGAATTTCCGCGCCCTCTGAGACGTTAGGACGGGCAAGTGAACTACAGTGAACAATGCTGGTTAAAGCGGCGACTGTGTCGCTATCTAGAACGTTAGAATTATTTTGTGCACTAACATAGACTGAATTTCTCATCGAAGATAAACCACCCTGCTTCGGAGATTGGTCCCTTTGTATTTTCATTGTGTCGAATCATTAATGACATCTTCTAGTTCACGCCTATTTCGTCCAAGAATGGTGTAGAAAATAGAAAAGGAAGGAACAAATACGCATCGATTTACCTGCTTTCGAGACTGAAACTTTAAACGCGTTTTTCTCGAAACGCTGTTTTGGTTCCCTGGCAAATAAAATGCAACTTTAGTGCGACGCTATAGCATCGCAGTACCGTCTCACTTGCGTCGCACTGTTTAAGACGATGAGAAAAAGTTATTCGAGTATAAAATTGAAGGGAACCTTGCTGAATCAGTAGGTGGTACTTTTTTACACCTGTTATATTGCAAAACACGCCTGAACAATCGTCAATTTAGCGTTTTTCAGTCCAATAAACATCGCGCATTAAATATCGTTGACACGCATGTTTAACGATGCTTTTTAGTATTGTACAGTGATAGAAATACATTTATGAGGTATCAAAATTAATGAGAAAGTATTTTTATTTCTATTCCACATCATCATTCACGTGAAATTCATTAATTGAGGGGTCTACAGAGGTGTTAGAGTATTTCATTTTTTGTGGCCCAACCTACATTTTTTTATAATTGAGAACTGCTGTCATCTGGTCAGCCAATCAGCGGATTTGCCAATGCCACGCGTATGAACTTGGCGGGAACAATTTAAAATTCAAATATGTACTTTCCTTGAAGGATTTAATGAAATTGTTCTGTATTTCTGTACGGGAATGTGTATCTAACCAAACAATATTTTTTTTACACCCTCATTGAGTGGTGATAAAAAAAGGAGTGGGAAAATCAAAATTGTCATTATTGTTCATAGAATTTGAAGAAACTCCAGGTTATAATAAATAAAAGCAAGATACAAAGGAAAATAGAGTGCTCTCGATTCAAATATACTAAAGCAATCTCGCGATTGGCTGTTCATCGCGATTATCAGCGATCATCAAACATCTATGTCAACATTGATTGCTACATATCATCAACTGTCATCAATAATCTGCATCAATCAGCATCAAACATCATGGTGGACATGGCGGTAGTGTGAGGTGTCAATCAAAACAAACAAAAAACAACTGAAGACAACCGTGTCATAATCACGTAGTTAACTCAAATTTGAAGTTTTTTTCCGACTGTCACGAGGTTTAAGAACAGCCTCTAACTATCTTCGATTTTGTACAATAAACTGTGACAAAATAAATGTGAATTTTGAATTTTACTCCTTCATTTTATTAAAATTTGAATCCTTTAAGGGAAGTACATATTTGAATTTTGAATTGTTCCCGCCAAGTTCATACGCGTGCCATTGGCAAAGCAGACGACTTTAAGGCTCCATCCGCTGATTGGCTGACCAGATGACAGCAGTTCTCAATTTTAAAAAAATGTAGGTTGGGCCACAAAAAATGAAATACTTTAACGCCTCTGTAGACCCCTCAATTAATGAATTTCACGTGAATGATGATGTGAAATGGAAATAAAAAAACTTTCTCATTAATTTTGATACCTTATAAATGTATTTCTATCACTGTACAATACTAAAAAGCATCGTTAAACATGCGTGTCAACGATACCCTGGCGCTCCGTGGAGACCGTAAGATGGACCGTAAATTACGGTCCCTCTTACGGGTACTTTGTGCAAAAAAGACATGTAAGAAAAAACGCTCGAAATAAAACATTTGAATCACAATAACACACAAAAAAATATGTAAAGATTCATTTTGTGTCAAATACTAGTTTTAAAGTGCAAGTAGTATTACATATAATTTATTATTATA
Organism: Platygaster robiniae; assembly: GCA_028476575.1. Classification (NCBI taxonomy): domain Eukaryota; kingdom Metazoa; phylum Arthropoda; class Insecta; order Hymenoptera; family Platygastridae; genus Platygaster; species Platygaster robiniae. The sequence goes on along the minus strand of CM052027.1, from coordinate 8,722,939 downwards.
CTATTTAAATATGAAAAAATGAATCCAGGCTGCTTACGTGAGACTATTTAAATAAATCTTTCATTAACGTAAACGATTCATAAGATTGTTAAAATCTGGAAAAACACAAATTTGCTTTTAGCACTAAAATCATGATGTATCTATTATATCAGATGATGCATATTTATATATCATGATAAATATATATTTTGCCTATTTATGATATAAATAATTATTTAAAAATTTCAAAATTTACAATGAATATGTTTCAAATTGGATTATTGTAAAAAACGATTATAGACCGAATTTGACATCAAGAATTACATATTATGTATAGTATTTATTTAGCGCAAAAGGATATGTAATTAACGTAGTTACTTATAATTATGTACCATATTATATAATAATAAATTATACAGAAATCCATCTATCTGAAAGAGCTTGTACTTTTATGGGATCACGTTTTTCATATTTAACAGAAATAAATTAGGTATTATTTAGATGATAATAATGGTTTTTATAACTTTTGGATTATTTTGGACAATGTTTAAATAAATTCTGAAAGTGAATTAAAGCGTGTCAAGTTTGTCACGAAAATTCCACTTCATCACGGAATTTTCAAAAAAATAGTGTTTTTTATAGTCTTTGAGTTACTGATTTTGCAATGTAACGAGCGAGACCGGGAATAACAATATTAATTATATATATTTTTTCTTTTTGTCAGGCTATTCGCCTAGGAATAATTATTTCTTAGTCTCGTCGAAACCGGAAAGGACCCTCCATAGACAACGGCCTATGGTGACCCTTTATCCGACCTTTTAAAGGGAGTCGGGAGAATTGTTTTAAGGATGAAATCACAACACTAGGTACACTTCAATAATTGTTCTCTATTTATTGATCTTAATTCAATACAATACAGCTAATAATATCAATAACAACTTAATTTCCACGAGGCTCTGGCACACAATCATCGAAATCTGCCTCGTAGGAATACCCCTTTCTTAAAGAGTCGTAAAATTGTTGATCTGCAATTTCTGCCCCTTTTAGGCCCGGATGCATCTCATTTATCTCTTTATTCATTGGGATATCATTGAGAAAATAATGCTAAGGTGCCTTACAAACAATACACGAGAATTCCAGTTTCTTTACTGGAGTCACTAAAAGGATGCCATATTCCAAAGAAGCCTTTTTCGCTATCAATGCATCAACCTCCTCTAAACTAGTATCTTTCTCAAGGGGTAAGGTCCGCAAGGTCTGCAGGCGGTGGAACAGATTGAGTATCCCTTTTCTTTTAAATACGAACTTCTTAGCGCTGGGCTTGACCCTGTGATGCCGGATTATACTTTTAATGCTCCAAATCAATTACTCTGTAGTGGGCACTAAAGAGAGAAACCATCGTTGGTTTTAAAGAGAGAGAGAGCGAGAGAGAGATATTCCGTAAAACATATGAATATTCGAATTGGCAAATTCAATGATCATACTATGCGAGTGTAATATTCCTCAAATTATTCTAGATGAGAGATTAATATTCGAAATCCTTTTGTCATTTGCCATTATTAGTCAGGCTGCGTTCGGAACTTACGCTGCCGGGACAAAGTCTCGACACTCGAATAATAATGCAAATAGCACAAGACAGATTTTATCAAATATAAAGAGAGATAACATTCGCAGAAATATTCTAAGAATTATGAAACATTGTTAATCAAGGATATCAATAATTTAGGGTCCTTTTGTTCCTCATCATTATTAGTCAAGCTGCGTTCGGAACTTACGCTGCCGGGACAAAGTCTTGGCACTCGAATAATAATGGGAGAAAAATGGATTTTATCAAACTAAATTGATAATGAATTTATTCAAATTCTTACTTTTTGAAATTTCCTTATCCTTGTATTGACAGATTTTAGCACCTCAAGCACAGCTTGGGTTTTTGGTCTAATCAATATTCGGCAAAAAAAAAATAAAGGCTATTGGGCTATCGTGAGGTCGAGCCCTTTTGGACCTTGGAAGTATTTCTTTCACTTCTTAGGACCACTTTGGACTTCTCCTAAGAGAAGTTATCGGGTTGAAAGCTCGAGAACTACTTCTGATTTCCAAAAAAAAACGTGCGGGTTTTATATGCTTTTGAGAGTAAACAAACGGAACCTTTTTAGCCCATTTACATCCGTTTCAAGAAATCACATTTGATTATTGCTCAGTACAAAATCATTGTCTTTTGTGAAAAATAGTTTTACCTTTTATGTTAATTTTATCAAAAGAAGTTAGATGATTTAGAGAATGAAACTATTGTTAAAGTTGAGTGATAAGAAGAGAAATGTAGATAGTAAAATAGAAAATATTCTTTGAAAAATAGTTTTATTGAACGAAATCGAGAATTGTAAAATAAATCTTATCAAAAAGGAAATTCAAATTGATCCTTCATTGCTGTTAAAATATCGCCTTTTCAGCGTTGGTGAAATCGAAGTGATTTAGATGTCGCCGCGCGTTATCGTTAATGCTAGGAAAATAACTACTTTTTAGAACTCATGAAAACTGAAATTTATCGATCGGAAATATTTCTAGAGAAGTAATATTTCAGACGAAGGGAGAAACCCCGCTCGTCACAGCAATGTTAATAATTCGTCAAAATATTGGTATTTGTTGATGTTATAAACAATCAGAAATTTTTGTAAGCCTTGATTAAAAAATTCATATCTCCGCAAAACAACTCGATATAATCAAATAAATTTTTTTTCGTGCATTTGTACGATTTTGTTCTGTATTGTAATCAAAAAACATTTCACAATTGTTTAAACAAATAATTGTCAACATAGTTTTTCATAAACAATTGTTTTTTTAAACGCTTCCTTAACGTTGAGAAATTGAATTTTTTTGGCTAATATAACGGAAAAAGTTTACCATAAATTGTTCATTAATAGAATTTTTTTCTATTCTGAAGATATATAAATTTTTTGACGCGCGCTCAATTCACTATTTGAATGCTCGACACGTTGCCTTTACCCCTACCGGAGTAGATCCTTTTTTGAAACCATTCCCATAATGGTTTTTGACGTCACTGATTCGTTTTCCAACAGTACACACTGCTAGAAAACAAATGAAAAATCTGTCAATGACGTCAAAAACTATTCTAGGAATGGTTTTAAAATGGGCTAAAATGGGATTCAATCCGATAGAGCAGCGTCAAATTTTGCCTTTGGACCTCATCTTACATTACGAACGAGGTAAATTGAACAATAGATAACTGCAGAACTCTGAATCACTATACAATTATAATTTTTATTGCCTAATTGATCATGTCACCATCAGAGCGGCACGTCGAAAAAACCATATGTGTATGTTCAAATTTTAATCGCAAACAAATACATTAATTCAATTGAGAACGACAATTTTTTTATTCAGGTATAAACTTCAATCCGCAAATTATTATCTTTCTAATATTAGATAATTTGGAATATAAAATAGTTTAATTAGTTGTTACACTTCATTATACTTTCTTATGAGTAATTATGCAACATTATCTTTCTTGTTGTAATGTGTACGGTTGAAAACAAAACTTGGAAAAACTAAAATCTGAACGAAAGACGCCTGTAAATCTCTTACGATGTAAATGCGACTATATGTGCGCTTTTAATTCAAAATTAACTAGGACTATTTACGTAAACGACCCTCACAAAAAAAAACTCAAGTCAAACCGAAGTTCAGTTGAGTTTCTTTTCTATAAGGGGAATGTATTATCTAATAAAGAAATAATTAAATAATTGTTAAATATTACTTATAAATATTGAATTATCATTTATACATGAACAAAAGATAAAATATTATAGTTATTTTGTAAGTGATGCAACAAGAAACTTATTTAATTTTTACTTCAAAGAGTGTGTAACCGGCGTTTTCATTGAAATAGTTTAGGGCTGTCTTACATACGTACATGTTTTCCCCTTATAAGTTTCGTTTTCAACCATTCGTGTAGTATTAGGTAAGTACTTACCTATTTGAATAATGGCGTTTTTAACTAAGAAAAAATTTTCGTTGTTAATTGATCAAATGTATTTGTTTGCGAATAAAATTTGTACACGTGCCGCTCTGTTGTTGACATGGCCAATATAGCCAATGAAAATTATTATTTTATAGTAATTTAGAGTTCTGCAATCATCTTTTCTTTAATTTATCTCGTTCTTAATGTAAGATGAGGTGCAAAAGGCAAAATTTGACGCTGTAAAAGCAATATTGCTTAACGTGTCGAGCGCGCAGATAGTGAATTAAGCGCGCGACAATAGTATATTACGTACCTAGGACATAAATGTTTTATTTACGAGTGTGAAGTTTGTAGACCGAGGCGAAGCCGAGGTTTACAATCACACGAGTGATTGTAAACCTCGTGGTTAACAATCACTCGTGGGTGGAAGGTACCTCTCGAGGGTACCTTCCACCCTCGCTGGAGGGAGGTACCTTCCGGCGAGCGGTCAGCGCGCCAACCAGCGTTAGCGCGGCCAGCGTGCCAACCAGCATCGTCTTCTTTACAATCCCCCATCGAGGTGTCTCCGCCGGCGAAAAAGGAAAATTTACATCGGCGTACAACAAAGTACAATAAAAAATTTATATGTCCTTAGAACAAAAAAAAAAAAAATTCTATTGATGTATTGTTTAAGGTAAACGTTTTCCGTATTATTGGCCAAAAAAATTTAATTTTTCAGCGTCAAGATAGCGTTCAAAAACACAATTGTTTATGAAAAACTATGTTGACAATTATTTGTTTAAACAATTGTGAAATATTTTTTGATTGTAATACAAAACAAACTCGTACAAATACACGAACAAAAATTTATTTGGTGATATTGAGTTATTTAATTGGGGATGTGAATTTTTTAATCAAGGCTTACAAAAAAGTCTGATTATTTATACATAGCAGCAACAAATACCAATATTTTGACGAATTATTTACATTGTAAAATGAGTCACATGTAGGCCGAAAACATAGACACGACTTTCGTTGAGTTTTTACTGGCTTATCTGGCTTTTTGTGTCCAACGTAACGTGGAATTATTGTTATTTTCTAAATGAATAAACATGTGTTTTTTTTTTTTTATACATTTTTGTATATTCAGAAAGGTATAACATATTCTCAAGCATCAATTAAAATAAAAACATCATTTACTTTATTGCGTAGTTCTCTAGAAAACCTAATTATACTTACGGGTTTTTTTTGCACAAAGTACCTGTAAGAAGGACCGTGAGTTACGGTCTCCACGGAGCGCCAGGGTATTTAATGCGCGATGTTTATTGGACTGAAAAACGCTAAATTGACGATTGTTCAGGCGTGTTTTGCAATATAACAGGTGTAAAAAAGTACCACCTACTGATTTAGCAAGGTTTCCTTCAATTTTATACTCGAATAACTTTTTCTCATCGTGTTAAACAGTGCGACGCAAGTGAGACGGTACTGCGACGCTATAGCGTCGCACTAAAGTTGCCCGGGTTGTTAGGCTACTTTCTAGAAACTGCGTCACATATATACCATTTGACGTACTTTCTTCAACTGCTGTTCAATACATTAAAATTATCCTACAACAATGAATTACGGGGACACAGAGGCTGCTGAATTGCGAGAAAGACGCATAGAACGGAAAACAAATGAGTGAAAGGAGAAGGCGTAGAAAACGGTCTCCGAGTCCCCTTAACCTTCAATTTATGTCATTTATTTATGGCGCAACATGTTTTCATACCTATATTCATTTATGAACCCAGAATGGTTCACCACCGTGCGAATTCTGCGCGAGAATACATGCATACTTATTTACAAAACTCGATTTTTGTTGTTTTTATTTGTCATATCACAGGATATGTTGAATTCAGACTATGAAAAATACTTATTGTTTTGATCATAATTATAATAATAAACAATCATCATTGCGATACCATTCAATTGAATGTGAATTTTCAGTGTTTATTCAAATTTTGTGTTGACTTATTTATTACTGACTTATTTATTGTGTTAACAATTAAATTATATCTAGTTGAATGTTGAGAATACTTGTAATGAAAACGTCTCAATCATAACTATAACTTATTACCCATGAATCAGATTAAGATAGCTTACCGTTTTTTAGGAACATTTTTGTTCTGAGTCAAAACACGTCAAGTGTGTCATAAAAACCCACTGCATTACGGAATTAAGGAAAAAATAGCGTTTTGTATAATCCTTATGTGCCTCGTTTTACGATGTAAATATTTCGTCAAAATATTTTTTTTGTTGCAATTATAAACACATCAACTTTTGTGTTAGCCTCAATTAAAAAATTCATAACACCAATAGAACTATCGTATGAAATTTTTTTCTTGTTTTGGTATGAGTTTGTTCGGTATGAAAAGCAAAAAAATTTTCAATAATTGTTTACAAAAGAAATTGTTCAGATTTTTTTTTATACAAAATTGCATTTTTTAACGCTTTCGTCGCGCTGAAAGAATTTCGATTTTTTTAGCGTGAAGAAAGCGTTGAGAAATGCAATGATTCCCTGGCAAACAATGTTCAACCGAACTTGAACCTTCGAAGTTTATAATTGGGTTGAATTCCGGTTCTGAATTTTTCAAGTGAAAAAAATAGGCCTTAAGCACGATATTTTTGCAAGGGATGGCATCGGTTACTCATGGTTGATTATTAATCGGGAAATTCAATCGTCAGGACTATAAATTTTGCCTATTAATTGTAATTTTATCTTTTTCAATGGCTGAAAAAACTTCGAAATATTAAAAACGCAATAAGACTGTAAACACGATGCAGATAAATAACTAATTGTAAATAAAAAATCATTTTGACACGCTCTAAGTTCTAAGATGCGATAATTTTTTCATATAAATTGTAAGCTATCCACTGATACGTGTAAATGAAGGAAATTCAAGCCATAAACAAAGAAAAAATAACAATTTAAGGCAAAATTCATAGTTCTGACGATTAAATTTGCAACAAATAATCAAAAATGATGCACCGATGCCATCCCTTCCAAAAATATCGTGCACAAGGCCTATTTCTTTCTTTTAAAAAATTTACAACCAAACTTTAACCCAATTATAACATTCGAAGGTTCAAGTTTCATTGCCAGGGTTTATGAAAAGTGTGTCAACAATTATTGTTTCAAACAATTATTGAAAGTTTTTTTGCTTTTCGTACCGAACAAACTCATACCAAAACAAGAAAAAAATTTTATACGATAGTTCTTTTGAAGTTATTAATTTTTTGATTGAGACTAACACAAAAGTTGATGTGTTTATAATAGCAACAAAAAAAATATTTTGACGAAATATTTACATCGTAAAACGAGGCACATAAGGATTATACAAAACGCTATTTTTTCCTTAATTCCGTAATGCAGTGGGTTTTTATGACACACTTGACGTGTTTTGACTCAGAACAAAAATGTTCCTAAAAAACGGTAAGCTATCTTAATCTGATTCATGGGTAATAAGTTATAGTTATGATTGAGACGTTTTCATTACAAGTATTCTCAACATTCAACTAGATATAATTTAATTGTTAACACAATAAATAAGTCAGTAATAAATAAGTCAACACAAAATTTGAATAAACACTAAAAATTCACATTTAATTGAATGGTATCGCAATGATGATTGTTTATTATTATAATTATGATCAATACAATAAGTATTTTTCATAGTCTGAATTCAACATATCCTGTGATATGACAAATAAAAACAACAAAAATCGAGTTTTGTAAATAAGTATGCATGTATTCTCGCGCAGAATTCGCACGGCGGTGAACTATTCTGAGTTATTTCATAAGTGAATATGTGTATGAAAACATGGTGCGCAATAAATAAATGACATAAATTAAGGGTCAATTCTTGTAGGATAATTTTAATGTGTTAAAGAGCAGTTGAAGCAAGTACGTGAAAGTACGCGTGAATTACCGAGGCACGTCGCGCGTGTATATCTCTACTATAAAAAAACTTGATACGCCCGCTTCCCCCGCCCCCTTTCGCAACCATGTCAGTCAACTCAAATAAACTCAAATGAACTCGAATGAACTCAAGTCAGCTCAAATTAACTCAAGTGAACTCAAATAGCTTGACCCCCGCTACCCCCACCACTGTGTCAGTCGATCCTCCTCTCCTCCTCCCCGCCACTCCCTTCCTCCCCTCCCCTCTCCCATAATTCCTCTTCCTATCCCTTCCCTCCTTCTTCTCCAATCCCTTCCTTCTACTTCCCCTTCCCCATCCTTCCTCCTCCGCTACTTCTACCTCCTCTCCCTGCAGCCCTTCACATCCATCTTCTTCCCTCCACTCTCCTTCTCCCTACCCCCTTTTTCTTCTGCCCTCCCCTTTCCCGAGCCTACCGCTTGCCATAGCAACCGTTGCTATTGCCGCTCCCACCGTTTATAATGCTGCTCTAGCTGTTTATTTAAATTCTACTCCCTCCCTCCTTTTCTATCCTTCTCCTTCCTTCTTTCCTTTTTTCTCCCTGCCATCCTTCCCCTTCTCTTTCCTCCTCTGCTTTCCCCTCCCCTCTACGATCCATCTATTCTACCATGGAAACCGTTCCTCCGGCAAGTGGCAGCCTCAGGGAAGGGGAGGGGAGAAGAAAAAGGGGGATGCGAAAAGGAGAGTGGAGGGAAAAAGATGGATGATAAGGGTAGGAGGGAGAGGAGGGGGAATTATCGAAGGAAGAAGGATGAGGGATAGGAGGTGAGGAAAAGAAGGAGGGGCGGGAGGGGAAGGGCCGAAAGGGGGCATTAGGGGTGGGAAATGCGGAGAGGGAAGGAGGGTAGAGGAAGTAGGAGCGGGAGGAAGGGAATAAGAGGAATGAGAAGGAAGGAGTAGAGGGGATGATGGGAAGGGGAGGAGGGGAAGGTAATGAAAGGTTGGGAGGGTAGGAGGAGAGGGAAATGAGGGCACGGGAAGGAGGGGAGGAGGATCGACTGACACGATTTAGCTACAACTTGCCAAAAATTTAGCCTATGTTATATTTTATAACTAATTTATATTTATTTATTATACTCAGAAATAATCAATAAACGTTCTTACTTTATTAAAAAAAATTTTGTTGAATTAAAAGAACCTGAAACTAATACTGAATGGGGGTTGGCGCGCAAAGCGCGCAGGAGGGCAAAGTACCCCTATTATATATATACACTGCTAGGCTCGAGGCGGCCATCTTTGTATGTTTGGCATTTTCACAAAGTTTTCTTAAATAAACGTCCGACGTATGGATGGCTGCAGACTACAGGCGGAGAGTATACATGCCGTTTGAATATAGTTCGACGGAACAAATTTTCATTGATTTAATAGCTGCTGTCTACAGGCCAAATCTATAAACGGTGTTTGAGCAAATCAAGCTTTCATGAAGTTGTACTGTACAAATTTTTTCCCCATTATGGCAAAACGTTTAATCAGTATTCGAGCGAAGTAAATTTGAGCAATGATAATTCCAACCTTATTACTAGTGTTAATTTGAAAAAAATAAAAGTACCGTATATTTGTACCTGATACTCCAATGTGTTATGAATGCAAGTAGTTTCTTTTCTCGACTGATAATGAATAGTACTGCGGTACTATCGGTAACTTAACTGTAGTCGCTATATTAAATAAATTATGAAATTCTCTTCTGCATCAGTTGTGAACTCAAACACTTTGTAATTTAGTTTCCAATGATAAATAATCGAGGGTATAATACACAATATATCTGTAATGAGTAAAGCAAATGGATATACATGGATGTTCAAAGTTTTTTTTACTGAAGAACAAACTATAATGCACAATCCTCATTAGACTTATTTGATTGCGTGTCATGATACCATGGCGAAAAGTCATTAAGAGTAACCATCGACTTATTTTATATATTATAATAATATAATCATATAATATAATAATATAATAAAATAATATAATCTTATTAAAAAATAAAATAGGATAAAATCTTTTTCATTTGCTCATTCTACTGATGGTTATAAGAATAATCATTTTCTACGTAGTATTTCCGCGAATCGTCACTTACCTGCTCTCCTTTATTTATTCGTCTTTAGATTAATGCTTAAGAAATTCATGGTGGGATCCATATCCAGTGTAATAGTTATGAGTAAGATGACATTATGGGTTGATTAAAGTACCACTGTCCAAAGTAAGGTTGGCTTAGTATAAATTTGAGAATTCTTCAGTTTAGTAGAAGAAAAATTTTTTATAGATCGGTTATTAAACTGAGTATGCTGTATTGACGTGACTCTATCGTGAAAAAATATAGTTTTAACAATTCTCTAAAACGCTGGCTTAAAGTTTGACACCATAAATACCTCACTGAATAAAGTCTATTAAGAGGATCGATGGCATCCCGAAAATTGATGACTTTTTTTTAGATGTTTTTTAAAGACACGCCGTGCGTCTTTAAACAAAATATGTAACGATCACCCGAAAAGTGTGTACGGTAATGACGTAACTAAAAAAAAGGGGTCATCAATTTTTCCGATGACTAAAACGTGATAAATTTTTTTAACAAGAAGCGGCATTTTCCTATTTTTTCCCCGAGTGGCAAAATTTCTAGCTAAGCCGCTGAATGAATTATAAATATTTTTCGTAGCGTTGTTGAATTGTTATTGGCGTAAATGAAAAAATTGTAGAAAATTTGTGAGTGAATAATTGAGATATTTTTCTCCATAAATTAGTAAAGGTGCGAACTATATTCTGTAAAAACCCTTACATGCCAAAACGTTTCATGAGTGAGTGAGAATTTTTTTTCGAATTTCTAACCTGTCATTACTAAGTCATGATAGAATCTTAATATGTTTTCAGTTTTTCAATCATAATACATTGTAATATATTGCATTCGATGATGATATGTATTTTATAATCGACAATAATGAGCGAAAAATTCCTAACTATGTGTTAAAAGGCTCGAAATAAAACTTGAAATCAAGTTTTCACGCGGATCACTAGACTACTGAAATACTTGTGATTACATATATTTTCATGAGAATATTTTCGTTTCCATTTCTTTGAAACACTTTATTGCATTTTTATGTTCATTGAGAATCCTGAAGGTAGGCTTATTATCTATCGGAAAAATTTTGAACTGTGTGGAATTCTGCGATAATGTCCTTAATTTTTTTAACCAATATTTTAATTTTTTTTTTTAATTCAGTTACATTTAAAATTAGAACAAATAAATATGAAAAAAATATTTCATGTTTGAGAAATATAGATTTTATTTCCACCTAATAATTATTTTACATGTCGAGGGGCTCATATATCAATGCTTTTTCCGTAAAGAAAGATGCGTTTTGTCATTATTATACTATTTCGTTTTAACATTAAAACATTAAATCACTTTTATAAAAGATCTCACATTTTTGCAATTTTATTAAGGAAATTTCTTAAGTTTCAGTATTTTTTCACGAGCCAAGTCCAAAAGCATTATATCAGGTGAGTAACCTTTGATCAGTGTCTTGAATATTTTCACGTTCAAAATGCATTTTATGAATTTCTATCTATTAGCTTAATATACTCATCATCTCTAAACCATATGCAAAGAAATATTACAATACAACCAGGTCCACGCAAGTATAGAATTTATTTTTAAGAGAAACACGCACCGAGAAATTGATTTCACGTTGTATTCCGAGTAATGCAAAATAAAGTTGAGAATTTTTAGTTAGAAATGTATATTATTACCGAATGGTACATATTACAGTATCTTGAGATCGAGAAAAGTGAAAATATATTAAAATTTCATTCTGACTTGGTAATGACAGGTTGCGCTCTATAGGTATGAAACCTACAGAGCGCAAGCATTCACGAAACATTTCAACAACGTTTCTACAGGAACAATTCATAAGACATATCACAAAAAAGTTACACATTTAAAACTTCTAAAAATATTCTTGTGAAATCATTCAAAAACATTTCTAATGTAACTCTGACGAAATCTGATAACACAATATTTTTGAAATGTTTAAAAAAAATTTTACATCTGAAATATTCCAGAAAAACTTTTTTTGAAAGGACTGTGAAACGTAAAAATGTGTTTGTTTTAGGAACGTCTCCAAAACATTTCAAGTGAAACATTTCATTTATAAAATTTCAAAAAGCATTCGTAAATGCCACTACTGAAACGTTACGTTTGTGATATTTCTGAAATATTCCCAAAAATTTTGAAATATCACATGCCAAATGGGAAGTTGAAATCGCACAGAGCACATTTTCGAAACTGAATTTTTCGGCAGGGAAAACTTTTAAACTACATGGTTTTGATTTGAAAATTTCTAAGTTACAAAAGTCACTTTATGGAATAATTTAGTCTCTGAGAGAGTCGATTTAAATAACATCGATCAAAAAAGTTACATTTTTGACAATTTTTCAAAAACTACATTTTTCAAAAGTTGCAAGTTACATTACTAAAAAAAAGGAGACTATTAGTCTCCTAAAGTCTCGCAGTTAATCTGTGGGACTAAAGTATTCCGAAACAAAACTTTGTCTGGAAGAAAAATCTCTCGAACCCTTCAAAAGAGACAGTCGGAGACTTTGCGAGACTTTTTAAAAAAGGTCGGAATACTTTGAGTACCTTTTGATACTATTTCGGAGATTTTGGTTACTTTACGAGATTCTGATTTTTCATCCCGGGTCTCATAAATAGAATCGTAATCTTATTTCGGCGATCGAGACTAAGAACTTCAATTTCCTTCTTAAATCACCAAATCAATTGTATATGAATATCGCGCATCGATTTACAAAAAATTGAATTACTACTTAGGTCTTATACTGAAAAATCGCGCAACACTTTAGCCTGTCAATATCAATTCTTTCAAAAACTGAATAATGACATTTTGTAGAAAAATTTCACTGTTCATAAGGATGATTTATTTTTGTACTAATTTATAAATGAAAGATTTGTTGAAAAATATTGTTCGATAAGGTACTCAAACATACGTAGGTGTGATTTTTTTAGAAATTCACCTTTGTTGAAACCGAAAATAAATTCGAATCTAAAAACGCGTGATTTTTAACTTGTTTTTGTATAACTTTGATAAAAAAGCATCAAAACAGCTTAAATTCAAGATTTCTTTATTATTTATGTTTTTCTAGCGACTTGTTAAGTTTGAAAAAAATTACAGGGAATCGGAGATAAACCCCTGATCTCATCTGATTTGAGGCGAAATCCATCACGTATTACTATCCTTACATTTTTATGTTTTTACTACAATGTCTTATACTTTTACTACTTTGTATTACGTGTGAAACAATTTAACAGTTATTTAATAACTTTTTTCGTAGCACAAACAGCTTTTTTTTCTTTGTAATAAAGTATATTTCATATTTTATTACAAATATACACAGCTAAAGAAATATTACATTACGTAACAGTTACGAATGTGCAAATTTGGCAAAACGGGGAAATTTGAACATCCGTACATATTAACATAAGATATCTTTTTGTTACGATAGCCGAAAACTCATTTCAAAATGTCAGTTTTCAGGTTCGAGTAACGAAAAATCTATTATTAAACTTTTTTTGCTGAGCTGTCTTTTTTCCCTGCAGTTAAAACTACATTTTTTCAATAATTAGCGAAAATTAAAAAAGCGATTGAATTCTCTGAATAATATTTAATGAAATACAAAAATATCAGGTTGACTAAAGCTAACTCTTGCTACAAAATACTCTATAAGAAATCAATTTCGTTTATTGATTTCTCAGAAAATCGGTAAATTACGTAAGCACACTTAATACAATTATTCCAAATTCACAATAACTGCATCACAGTACGTTTCCTATTACCCTGATGATATCGATTAGCCATAGCGCGATGAGGGCAACCCGAATGCCACGACTTTTGGATCTTGCGTATCTCGCAAGTGGGCGACCACAAACGTTACGAAAAGATTAAAGTGCAGCACCATAAAAAGGGTCGATAAATTTTTATATCCCTCATGTACCTTATTTTATGAAGCTTCAAAACCGAGAAAAACTTTGTAAAACATCGCCGAGCTATAAACAATGTGTATATTCGACGTCGATGATCTACATTAGCACTTTTATTGCTACTGGAGAAATCAATGTTTCGAGAACTTTGAGTGTATTCGAAAACTTGGATCAGTATTTTCTTGAATGAAGCTGTCACTGCGGTCACCGGATCAGGCGAAAAAAAGTCTAATTCAAGGTTTCTAATAGCACTGCCTTGCGATAACGGAATTGCAACGGCAATAATGAAGATCAGTTCGGATGGCCAAGAATATAGTAACGTAACGACAGTAATTTTTCGTGTATTGCATCAGCACTCAGAAATAATTGATTTTTCTTATTGGATATTTACTCTAAATTGTATATTTTTGATTGCAACGTCTTTGACGTAGGCCTATGAACATAGGTTTCGTCTTTCTGAGCTTTAACAAATCTTTGAATCGTCGTTATAAGAAAATATTAGTGCGATTTATATTCTGAGCAACCAGAACTAGGCTCTAACTTTTTGAATTCTTAAAAGCCTTAAATTTTTGTACAGGATAATTTTCATTAGGCGCCTAGCTGACTAAACTTTCCAGATGACTTCTAAACGTATTATTTATGTTCGTTTCCACAAATGGTCGTCGGCTTTGGGGCTCGGGTCAGGCAGATTGGTGCGGGGCTTGACGGAAACGGATCGCACTTACGGATATGTGTCCACACGTGTGCGGCCATGCCATATATTTGCGAACGCTCTTCGTCTGGGCGCCAGCGTCGTCCTACGCTCTCACCACCCACCCCACACGCCCTCGCAACCCTCCAATGGCTAAACATTTTATCATCTCCTCGTTGAAGATATTGTAATTAGCCTCCGGCTTTTACGGGGCTAATTCAACCCGGAATTTCCTCCTTGTATGTATCCACTCCATTCGACGCTCTTTGAAACTATTTGACACCCTTCTTTCTTCGCGGATCGTATGATAAGCGACCTTGTTTTTTTCTCCAACTTCTTCGGACTCTAATTTCGTTGATGCGCTTATGTCCCAGCTGGGAATTCCTCATTCCAGGTCGGCAATCATTGACTTTGCCGAATTTGTGTTATTTGAGTGTTTTCCTCATACAGAATCAAAATGTCTAGAAAAATTAAATAAACTTAAGTTGGTGAAGTTTTTTTTTCTTTCAATCTGTTTTTTTTTTCAAAATGTCTTATTTCTTTCTTCATCTTCTATACCATCATAATATAATACAAAGAAGCCACTTCTGGTGCATCTACTCCCGATGCATCACCTTTTGTTAAAAATCAACATTACCGTAGGGAAGATCGGGGCATTTTGGGACACTTTTTTTATCGTGAATTTTAACGAATTCATTAATACAATTGTTGTCCAACAACATATATTTCCTGAAAGCCTCAACCCTTCTCTATTTAACTTTGAAAATAGAATTTTTTTATTTCAGATGTAATAAGTAATATTCGTCAGATGGTAAAAAGTGCACATCGTCTCTAAATGCCCCGGTACCGGGGTAATTAGGGACAGGTACCAGGGCATTGAAGTGGACGTCGTTTGTAAGCAAAAAAATTCCATGAAAAGTAAGGAATGTGTTTTCAAGATTTATTATGTGTTTAATACTTTATTGACTTCAGTACTTGCAGAAAATTGTCATATACATAGAATGAATTTTATTTTTGTCAGTGGATTCTGGCTGATATGTTCTTGGACGTCCTCTGCGTGCTGATTGATTCCTTGTTGAGTTCTTCGCTGTGCTCGAATCCTCTTTTTTATTGGTTGTTTTGCGAATCCTATTGGTAGGATTTCGTTTTGTGTTAGTTTTTTCTTTCTTGCGCTAAGCTAATTCCTGTTTTTCGGCACATTATTGCATAATTTCCGGTTAAGTCGAAATTCGGCAATTTTCTTTTTCCTTCTTACGTTTGATTTCTGCCAAAGTCCCGCTTTTGAAATTGAACGAATAGTATGAAGCGTTTTATCTAGTTCTTCAACTGAGGCAAATACTTCCCATGATGGAGTTATCATCCGTTGTGGTTTGGCAAAATCGGCGTAGAGATGAACGAGACACTTGCCTAACATGTTGATGTCAAAATAATAATCAGTCGTTATTCGTCTTGCACTGAAAAACAAAGTGTCCCGAATCACCCCGGACATGTCCCTAAATGCCCCGACACGATTTTTTTAGATTTTCGCTTTATACAGATTCTACCAATAAACTTCATTTTGAATTAGAATATAAGTGGTGTTTAAAGCGCACACGAAATAGATATTCTCACTTTTTTTAGTGTTCTGTTGTTCCTGCTAATCAACAAATGCGAAAACGTAACAA
Source organism: Platygaster robiniae (assembly GCA_028476575.1). Lineage (NCBI taxonomy): Eukaryota > Metazoa > Arthropoda > Insecta > Hymenoptera > Platygastridae > Platygaster > Platygaster robiniae. Next base: position 8,706,690 of record CM052027.1, on the reverse strand, counting down.
TGAAAATACTTCGTTTTAGGGTCAGAAAACACATATACTCCTCTACGCATAATCCGTAACTTGTGAAATCGACCAAACTCCATGAGTTTGAACTTGACCAAACTCCATGAGTTTGACCTTGGATGCTACATAAGATGATTTTTCTGAATTTTTTCAATGTTACATCTTTAATTTATTCGCACTGTCCCGGAACGCCCAGTGTCCTGAAATGCCCCAGTCTCCCCTATAGGCCCATTCATAGCAAACCACAAAATTCGTCTTTTTATTTCAAGTGTCGCATTCCCTTAAACCAAGCTTTGTAAATTATTCTTGGCTAAATTATTACTATTTGGAATTATTTATTTAAAGACCTAATATTGTTTGGAATTCGCTTTCATAAATCGTTCTTCAATATGTATGTATGATTTTGCAAAATGGCCAATGAGAACGTAAAAAAACACAAAAGCACATAAAAACGGAGCGTTTTTTAGATGATACGCTTTTCTTGTAATTACGGGAACAGTTCGACAAAAACATTTGTATAGAAAAATGGACATACTCATTTAGCGAATTTTGAGTATAAAAAATTTATGAAAATTTCTTACAATTGAACCGTTCGATTTCTAACAATAATATAAATTGTGACAAATTTAAAGGATACGAAAAATTCTCGAAAACAAACACCACAGTGAAAACCTGGAAAGCAAACAGAAAAAAGACCAAACCTGAAGAATAGAAACATCTCCGAAAGTAAAGAGAGTCTTGGTCTGCAATCGAAAAGTGATTCAAGTCAATAATTGTATCTGTCAGGAAGTTACATTAGTTTAAGTGATACTGAAACTGTGTTTGAACAAAAAAATACAAGGAATCACAGGAAAAGAAGCAGTGAATGGAATAAAATCAATCTTGTGGATGAAAATAAATATTGTTCAGTGCGTGGGCTAGATCCCAGTTTTTCGTGTGTATAGCCGTTTTCACGAGGATCGCTGTTTTCTGTTCCGACATTAAAAAGTTATCTGCTGATGGATTGAAGTGAACATAGTATCTTTTTCCGATCAAGATCAATTTTGTATGCTATTATTTTCTCGTGCGGTTTTTTTTATTTTCCAATATTACAACAGTGCTTTCTTTTATCATTGTACTCATAGAGTGAAACAACTCTTCAACTGCTTAAAATGCGTTGAAGGTAAGAAAGTGATTCGGTATATACTTTATTTATATTTTTTTTACTACCCTCAAGTTTGAGGATGTTTCGGAAAGACTTATATTTTTGACAATTATTCAAACAAAGTTTTGCAACAAAAGGGCTGAAGAAACTTGAAAAAACCTCAGAACAACATTGAAAACAATACGGATTCAAATCTGAGTGCAACCTAAATACAATCGCTTTAGTCTAGTAGTAAAGTTGTGCACAAACGTGTTGCAACTTTGTTATCTACTTTAAAATTTTACTTGTAATACGAATGTAACTTAACCGTGACCTGAATACAACCCGAATGTGATAAAAAAAACCTTAATGCAACCAAACAGCAACCAATGAACAACCTTAATGGAACCGTTTTAGTTGCAATAAAACTGAGCGCAACCACATGAAAATTTTTTTGTCTTGTTCAAAATTTTGCCTGTAATATAAGTGCAACTTGAGTGCGACCTGAACCTAATAAAAAATCAACCCTGATGCAACCAAAAAAGTAATCTGAATGCAACCAAATAGCAATCTGAATGCAGTAAAACCGTTTTAGTTGCAATTAGTTTTAGCGCAACCGAGTTGCAATTTTTTTCTTTAAAATGTTGCCTATAGTATGAATGCAACTCAAGTGCAATCTGAATTCAACCAAAAAGCAACCTTAATGTAACCGTTTCAGTTGCGATAAAATTAAGCGCAACAGCGTTTCAATTTCTCGTCTTGTTTAAAATTTTGCCTGTAATATGAGTGCAACCTGAACCTAACCAAAAATAAACCTGAATGCAACCATAAGTAACCTGGATACAACCTTGGTTTAACCGTTTCAGTTGCAATAAAGTTGAGCGCAACCAAGTCGCAATTTACTTCTCTTCATTAAAATGTTTCCTGTCATAAGGACGCAACTTAAGTGCAATCAGAATGAAACCAAAAAGCTATCTGCCTACTACGAAACAACAATCCTAATGAATACAACCTGAACTGAACCAAAAAGCAACCTGAATGCAACCTAAATGCAATCTAAAACCAACCAAAATGTAATCAAAAGATTGAAAGTGTAACCCTAGATCGACTGAGGCAAGTTTCACTTTTAAAACGAGGGCGATCATAATTACACCTGGAAATAGTGAAAATGAATAACGAGGCGTGAGATGGTAATTGAAGTGAATAAACTCGGTTTTCATTAACGCAGGGTGTTTTTTATTCGCGAATCGCTCTCAGCAGGAACACCCCAGCGTCTTAAATAATAAACGAGCCTCTTTTCCTCTTCCGAGACTTTTTTCGTCCGAGTCCCGCGGTTATTTTTGTTTACGCCAGCGATGGGAATAATTTTTCTGTCGCGCCGCAATTATCAGATGCGCTTCGATTATAACATTGATAACGTGCGCGCGGAAGAATGCGTTGGCGGTACGAGTTCGTGGAATGCCCAGCGAGGGATAAAAACCGCAAGATTTTTAATTTACTCGCGAAATCCAATTAATTGCTTTACCGTTAGCAAAACGTTGCGACTGGGGAGAACGAAAATATTATCAAAAAACAAGAGATTCGGATTATTTGGTGGAGTTTTTTACTTTCAATCGTGACTTTTCTGGTTTTCGATGGGAAAATTGGGGAAGTCTTTTCGGTGGTATGATTGAATTGAACGAAATGGACAATAGTTGATTTTAAAATGTAGAGATATAAACCGTTTTTTCACAAGCGTATAAAATATTCAAAATATGAGAGATATTCCATGAGTAATTAAAATAAAAACAACAACAACAAAAATTATCATATGAAGGGTTTCATTCATAAAGGCTTTGAAAATATATCGTTGCAAAATTAAGTCATCCAATAAAACCTTCTCCTGAAAAAAAAAACGCATTTACAGATTTTATCGTTATTTTATGAATCACTTTTAAGTTGCGAATTTCAGATTTTTTACAGGCATTGTTATGGTGATGAAAGTGACGAAATTGTGAATAATAAAAACTGGACAATTCGGTCTTCTTGAGAATGATTTTCATAACACGATCATAATTTACTTTTTATGAGCACATAGTTCATTTATAATATTTCCTCGGTCGTTCTAGGTAGAGCGCTGGTAATTAATTTTTTTTAATGGAACTAAGTCGATAGCTCAAGTATCCCGTTTGAGAAGCAGAAAAATTAATCTCAGGAATCTCTGGATTGTTGCGGGAAAGTCGACTTTGAAATAGGTCAAGCCATCAATTACAAGAAAAGATCTACAGCGAAATCAGCAAATAAGATTTTCAAATACATGACAATTGAATGAATTGAGATTTACGAAAATTAATTTCCGATGACAAGAAATTTTATATTGTTTTGAAAAAGTGAAAATTTCTTCTTTGGATAACGAGAATGAGTTATTAAATCTTAAATTTTCCAGGTTATTTTAGTTCCGTCTTTTTTTCTTGTGACAATTTTTTTCAAGCTATTCAACAAAAATCGATGAGATACATTTTTTCTTTTTGCTCAAATTTCCAAAAAATCTGTTGAATAGTTGGTTTTTCTTTATAGTTTCATAACTTGGCGGAGAATTGTCTGTATTCAAAACTTTTTTCTTTGGAAATGAAGTTTCATTTTAACATAAAAAAGTTTTATACTTCATATAGCAAAAAATTTTTTGCAATCGTTATTATTATCAAAAATTTGGAGGATTTTTACCCTTTGATTTTGACGTTGCGTTACTTTCTTTTATTATTTTTTTGTTGTTGAATAATTAACATTCAGTATTATAAAGGAAAATTCGTCGTGTATGAATTACGGTGCGTTGAAATTCAAATACTGTTTTTGCACTTATTTCTATGATTTTTTTAATGAAATTATATAATGTCACTAACAATGGTTTGCTCAGAACATTTTTTTTTAAGTTCATCAATGAAGGTTGGGAATAGAAAAAAAATCAGAACTTAACAAATTTTCGAAAGTTTTAATATTATTGCGAAAAAAATTAGAAATGCTTCGAGTTAAAAAGTGCCATATTGCCTGATTTTTTTGTGAGCTTCTCTATGAAAAAAATATTCTACATTAAAGTTTGTACCTACGAGGTTTTAAAGCCATAAATCTCATTCCTTCTGATTGACATAGTTTTTTTTAAATAATTAAATAATTTTGTGCTTAACTTGAAATTATATTTTTTGAACAATCTTAACGCTGATGTAGATATGCCGTTAAAAGTATTCAAGAAGCGAAAACATATTGTTTGTTATGTTTCACGTTTTAAAATATTAGCGATCAGACATCTTTCAGCCAAGTTATTAGATTCTAAAGAAGAACTTACTTTTAGTAATTAGGAAAAATATATTTTGCAGTCAATATGTCAATGATTTCCTATGGCGAAAAAACTGACTTTCGAGCGAAAAAAAATACCTATCTCAGATTTTGATAAAAAAGCTACAAAAATATTTTCAGGCTACAAAATGACCGAAACTAAACAACCTGGTCAATGTGAGATGAAATAACCGACATATAAAATACTGCTGCTCAAAACTTTTGGATCAATTATCGAGAATTCTGCCTTCAATTCTATGCAGCATAAATTTATGTCATTATTTTACAACGGCTACTTTTTCACGTTTAAAAATGCTCTTGACGCTGAAAAGTGTGATACGATTACAAAATATTGATTTTTAGAGAACAAATTTATCCATTGTATTATTAATTTCGTTGTTCCAAACTTAAGAAGTATTCTCAATGGAACTTCCTTGGAATATCTAAAAACGATTAAAAGCATTATAAAGATGCTGCATACAACTTATTGTAAATTAAAAATCATTTCACCACGCATTGTCTAGCCGCTAGTACATAGAAGATATCTCATAAATATGTTTTCAAACATATCTTTTTAAGATGTACAATTCTCAAATGGCTTACATTGGATATCTTAACATGCATATTAGGAAAACATTCAAAATATATTCGCACACAACCGAAAATTCGCTTACCTTTGTGTTTTCACTAAGTAAATATATTTTTCGAAATAAATGGGAAAATCTGTGTCATAAATTTCAAGTTTAACTATCTAAAATCTTATTGTTTAATAATATTCTTTTACTTTTTTTGTACGAACAACTTCCGATTTGAAAAAAGTATTAAATTTTCAATATACCTTCTTATTTTTCAAAATATTTATATTAGTTTTTTTTACCATGTCAAAACCCATGCCATTCAATTTATTAGGTTTTTTCCGAAAAGTTCATAAAAAATTATCGAAATCGTTGAAGTCTATGCGAAGATATAAGCCGTCAAACTTCGCTGACAATGAGTGAGGCTAAAGGCCCGGTTACACGGCGTGGCAATCCATTCCGAGCCAAAGCCATTAGTTTATCTATATATATTATATAGATATACAAATGGCTTTGGCTTGCGATAGAGCGCCGAACCGTGTTACCGGGCCTTAACCCAGAAAGTTAAGAAAATATTTTTTATGCATATTCTGTCTCTTAAATTTCAAAGATGTTTTCACAATGTCCTTTTGAAAATATTTTTAGTGACAGCAGTAGAAAAAATTAATGATGTTTTTGGAGCAGTCATATAATGATGACTCTTTTATTATTTTGTCTACTTACGACGTAATAGGAAATTCAAAGATAGAAAAAGGCTCCAAGATCGAAAATGAGCTTCAAACGCTTTAAAATACTCGTATCGTGTTTTATAAACGTATAATTAAGTAAAATAGTAAAATAAATATAAATCAAGTGTATATTATTCAACGTGGTACGAGTGTCGATTTTGGCGAAAACGAGGGATCCGGCCCGAGGCGAAGCCGAGGGTCTGAAGCGTCTTCGACAAATGAGGAACTTGCACTAAGTTACTTTATACTATACTTTATACTATACTTTATGCCACTGAAGACTCAAAATCGTTTCAAAGTTGCGATTTTGAGGTAAGAATGGCATAAAGGATATATTCTCTACATATTCATAAGAATATATCTTTTTAATATAACTATCGGATATATTGTTCAAACACTTATATTATAGCCTCTTCAAAATATTCATTCGATATCTTTCTAAGTACATCTAGTAGCCGCGATGCAAGGACGTCTACTCAATATTTTCCTGCGGAATATCTCAAGATAATTAGAAGATATGTATTTGACATCTAAAAGATTTTTTTACCCCAAGGATTAACAAAAGGACATATTTCTTCACATTTTTTCTCCTAGTTTATTTAAATTAATTAATTTCAACATTAAATCTTCTTACAAATGTTAATTATAAGAAACATTTCATTTTTGGTTGTAATTGCTATGTACAAACTTGTTTTTCATCTCCAAGATTTTCAGAATGAACAACCCCCGAATCAAACTTTAAAAATTGTAATTAAAAATCTTTATTATCTTATTCTATAAAAAGATGTAAATTCGTATAAGAAATTAACTGCATTAATATAAAGTAAAATAAAACGAAAAATAACCGGAAAGAACTTAAATCCAACGACACTAGCCATCACATTTTCTACCCTAAACATAACAAACAACAAGAAATGCGTCAAATAAAATGGCCGCCATAACGGTCACGATTCAAAACTCGCATCTCTTGAATAAAAAACGACTCTCTCCTGCAAAAAATACTTCCTTGCAATCATAAAACTCATGCAAACTCAATTCCCACCACCAAATAAAAAAAAAACCCAGTTCATACAATACACAACGAAAAAAACGCTCCGGTCACCTGTTGACACCGGCCCGCATTTCCGCCGTTAAAATCCACACCAACAAGAATCACGCAAAACAAAATGGCCGCCATCACGCTTCAAATCCGAAACCTTCTTTTACAAAAACCCCTTCTTACTTAAACAAAGTTTCTCTTATCTTTTTTTAGCGTTCTAAAAATTCGTCCGAACCCGATTCCGGAATGTTTTTTCCCAGAACGAATATCTGCGAACAAAAAAACTCACCGAAAATAAGCGGGGGTGTAAAACAACGTCTTCCGGCACATAGTACACACCACGCAGACATACATATATATAATGTTTTTGGCGCGAATTCGCAATGTCGTCATAGGGTGAAAAAAAGGGGGGAGGGAAGGGTCATGACGCAACGAGTCGCGAAAGGGGTGGCGTCTTTTTCGACGTTTTGAGAAAAATCTTGGCGGCACGCGCGCGAAGAAGGGGCACGATATATATATTTGAGACGCGCAAGCTCGAGCATCATTCTGCATCATTCGCCCTCCGAACTCCACGCGGGTCGTCCAACGGTTTTTTCGTCGAAAAAGTAGTTGATTCACGATCGCGATTTCCGTTTCGCCGATCTCCGAAAAACAGGTGAACTCGAAGACTTGTGTTTTGATTCCTGTGGTGCTTTGGTGTTGACCCCGGCAGTGCTCTTATTTTCAACCCTAATTCCGGTGAGTTTTCATTGGCTGTTTTTCTCGAAACCGGAAATACTGATTCGGACATGTTGAAAATTGGATTGTGGGTGTTATTTGAATAGTGAGAAGTGGATAGGAATTGGAAATTGAGTATTTTTGGGGTGAAAAGAATTTTTTTTTTTGATGGGGGATCGTATCCGAAATATGCATTCACTCATTTTTGAATCGGATTCATTAAAGTATGCATGGGTTGGAAACTTTTTTGCTCGCAAACATTAAAAAATAGTGTCTGTGAACTCTCACAGACTTACAGATGCTACTTTCCGTAGTGTGCGAGCGAAAACATGTCCAAACCTGTCCAAACTACGAACTTTGGTTTATACATTAGAACGTATATTTATATGTTTGAATATATTACATATTTTAACAAGTTAATATTATTTTTCAATTTTTTTCTGCATTTGTAGTATTTTCAGGGTTATTTCATACTTTTGTAAATTTTGAATAGGCTTCTAGAATTTGAATATCTTGGATTCGGAATTTCAAGGATTCTTAGATATTTAGTATTTAAAATGTTAGTTATCAACAGGATTTTCAAGACTACGAAATCGAGTGCTGAATTGATAAAGGCAAAATTTTTGATTGGTAAATCGTGTTTTACACATGAATTGTCTTATTTTCATTATGTAATAGCTGTACCTGGCAGACGTTGTCCTGCCAAAAAGTACATAAAATATAATAAGAAAACGAAAAGTCAAATAATTAACGATTGAATTCGTAATTTATAGAGTTTTTTCCTCAAGCCTGTCACGGTCGAAAATATAAAATCATTCAGACGAAAATGTCTTTTAAAGTATGGAGTTGTAATGAAAGGTAGTATAAATTTTTTTTGTAAGATATTGAGAGTAAACCGATAATCATGTTGGGATAATAATTTACAATAATTAATTTCTAATTCAGGATATATTTAGAAAAGCTTTCAAAGTTTTTTTAAACCTCAATGGAAGAAAAAATTCCGAGTTTGTTTGAACCGTCTAATCCTCTCTCAATTTCTCCTGGTTACAGTTTTATTACTCAAGTGGCTATAAAACAAAACCTTCTACAGACAATAACAGAAAAAAATTTTTAACCCCTCACTCCGTTCGTGAGTTAAAAGATTTCGAACCTAAAATCCGAATTTTAAGAATATAAACTTTCGAAGTTTATGGATCGTGAAGTTTGAAAAATCTCGAGTTTGCAGTTTTAAGTCTTCGTATCGTTGAAGTCAGCATACTTGAACTTCGCTTATTTTCGGTAACCTAGAAGTCGAAATCAAAATCAAACGATTTAAAGCATGAAAATTTTCACTTTTCCTAGTTTGACTTCAAACATTATTTCATCAAACAGGCAAAAATTTTAAATTGTTGCAACTCGCGCTTACGTGTCCATCAATTTTCAGGTTTTATATTGAAGCTGTCTGAATTTCAGTGTATCACAAAACTGATTCCATAATTTACGTTATACTTCGAAATGTGATTGAAATTTTTTCACTTGAAAGTTTCGATGATTTGTAAATTTTCATTTCGCAGTACCTACTTAAATTTTCAGACTGATGTGAGTACTTTGAATTTATATTTTCTATATTCTCGGAATGCAATTTCAAAAATTCTCAGCTTCGCAATTTCCAAAATCCTATGATTGAGGGTCAAGGTTCAGTAGTTGAGTAATTAGATATTTTTTGAATTTTTTCGATTCGAGTTGAAACGAAGATTTTCATCGAGAATAAATTCTAATATCAAAAAGGTCAATTTGTAGATAACTACATATGAAAAAAAAAAAACGTATTATTGAATATTAATTATAGCACCATGAGATCTTAAAAATCGACTTGCAAGCTCGAGCTTTTAATATTTAAAATGTATCACTTTCCATATGAAATCACAATATCTCATTCCTAACGTCTCTCGTATTCATCTTTTCACTAGTGCCACTTAATTATCTTGTAAATTTATGAAGTTTGAAATTTCTATAGAATTTGATGTTTAAAATTTAGCTTTTATATCGATTTTTAGTATTTTCACAGATTTTTGAGAAAATCATTTTTGCTTTTGCATCGAGTATATTTCATTGAATTCTAGTATGTATTTTGAACATTTTTCATATTTTTTTCGAAAATTTTAGAATTTTCGTAATATTTTTAGAAATTTTCATATATGTTTTTTGACCTAGTTTCTCTAAAAAATTATCTCTAAAAAATTATCTCCGAAGATATCTAGTATTTTCTATCTATTAATTTATGTATTTTTTATATCTTTAGTATTTTTACAGTTTGGAGAATATACTGGTATTTTTAAAAATTTCTATATAGATTTCTAGAATTCGATACTTTGAAATACAAGTTGAATGAATTTTTAGTTATTTGACATTTTGTTGAGAAAATTTTACACACATAGACTGTAGGTATTTTAAATATTTTTCTATTCCTACTTGTTCTTTTAGGTTTCGAAGTATTCATAAATTTCAATAGGACTTTTTAGGTTTTATATTATTGATATCTAATATTTTTTCAACTTCTAGAGAATTCGATGCCCTATTTTAATGTGAGGTATTAGATATTTTGAGTAGTTTTGTAGCTTTTCGAAAAAATTATTTCGACATACATAGAACTGAAGTATTTAATGGTTTTTCAGTTGTATTAATATATTTATCCTTTTAAAGCGTTTTTAAAAAATTTTTTAAGGTTTTCATAAATATATATGTTATTTTATTTCTATTCCACTACAGATTTATAGATCTTATTTTTCTACAATTTGATATTCAAATTGATTTTTTCTTTTTTTTTTTTTTTAATTTCCCAATTCTCTTCTCCAACTCTGGGGGGCTTTGAGTGTGGCCCGTCTCAAGGTGATAGGAACTCCCCAATTGCTTATCATGTTATCCTTCTTTTTCTTATCCCATTCCCTACGGCCATGGGCCGACTACTTACTGTACTTGGCATTCACGTCGACTTGAGCACGATGCCCACAGTCGTGCCTACGGGGGAAAACCATGGAAAACCCAGTGGCAAGCAAGCGGTTGTGAGCTCAAATCCGCCCCGACTCCCAAGAAGTTATCTCCTGAGAAATAAAATCCTCTGCCCAGGCAGGATTCGAACCCGCAACCTCCGCTTCCGCAGTCAGGTGGCATAACCACTTGGCTACCGAGGTGGTTAATATTTAAGTAATTTTTAGTGTTTAATTACATTTTTCAAAAAACAATTCTTTATAAATTTAAAATATTTTAAAGATTACTAGTAGTTCAAATTTCTCGTGTATTTTTTAATAATCGTGAAATTTCATAAATTTTGTGATACTTTTATGGATTCAATATAGATATCTTCAGAATAAGATGTTTTACGATCCAAAGATTGATAAATTTTGAGTATTTTAATGAATTTAAAAAGAAATCATATCAACAGATCTAAGATTAACAGTATTTTATAGGCTGGTGCTATTTTTGTGTAGTATTCTCTAGGATATTTTTCTATATTTCTTGAATAAACGATGCATTGCACTTGAAAAGTTTTTTTTAGTATTTCGAAAGATTTGCTAAAACATAGTATCTTTACAGATTTCTAGTCATTTCACAGATTTTGAGTATTTTAGGTAATTTTTTTATCAGTTCAGGTTTTTTTACTACTTGAATACTTTTTCTGCTTTCTATAAAGATTTTTCACGCTCGCAGCACAGAAATCCTTTATTTTTGTGTTTACTACTGTCCCGTGAAAAACGAATTCTCTGCCACCGCCTTTTGCTGCTATTTCTATGCCGCTCCAAGGTCGAGCGGCATAGAACTCGTTTTTTCACGACACAACAGTAAACAAAAGACTAAATGATCCATGTGCTGCGAGTGTGAAAAATATCTCTCGTGTCAAGATGCATCAAAACTCGCGTTTTACTCGTGCGATTTGCTCACTTGCTACGCTCGTTTCTGCTCCTTGATACGAAATGTACTATTTCGAATTAGGTGTTTTAGAATTATTATTTTTACAGATTTTATGTAATTTGATGGATATTCCGAAAAATTGCATTTTTATGAATTCTATGTCCCTATTTATAGATTTGTAATATCTGCCACTTTTTGGGTTCAAAAAATTTTGCAAAATTTTCTACGTTCATCATTAATCACGACTCACATTCCTAGAATTTATTTAAAATTCAACGTTTTCTATATTTTAATTATTTTGATAAATTTTACAGTAATCAGTATCTTCACGAATTTCTAATTCTTCAAATTTTTCCCAAATTTGATCAGAATTCATACAATTTAATGCCCTTTCTGGTATATTGATTTGATTTTATGTGGGATTCAAATTTTTATACATTCTGAGTTATTTAATAGACTATTTAGAAAATTATGTCATTCGACAACTTGAAATATTCTAAGGATTTCTTGTATTTTTACACGGTGCAGTATTCTTAAACTTTTCAAAGGTTTTTTTTTAATTTGAATATTTTTTTCTGAAGTCTTCAAATTTTTTATATTTCATCTTAGGATGCTGTTATTGATTGTATCTGTTATAATAATAATTTATTATAAAAACAAATCTTTAAAAAATTGCATGAAATTTCGAAAATTTATGTAGGAAACCTCCATATTCTTCGTAGACTCCATAACTTCGTAGAGTCACATAAATCTAAATCTAATTCCAGAGTATGTATATTCATTTTCTTTTATAAAATTTATGTCGAAACAAATCATGTCGACATTTTTTCTTAAGTAACGATTCGCATCTCCGAAAAATCTAATATTTGAATTTTGTAAAACAAATAGTCCTTGACTCCCAAAATTTTCACGAATTATAAAGATTCTAAAATAATCGCACATCAAATATATCCTTCTCAATTTTGTCAATCATTTACATGATTCGCTGTATTTTAAAAAATGCTTCTAAGAGACCATATGAAATTTTAATTTAATAAAACGAAGCTTACAGGATCAAAATCTAATGCATTTGATAAAATTTTGAGTTTTTAAACAATCGTTTTCGAAAATTTTTTGAAATTAAAAAACTTTTAATCAAAGAAAAACATCATGCAGTGAATCATACAGGCAACAAAATAAAAAAATTCAATCATTGAATTTTATAACTGAATTTCCTTCGAATAATGCTCAGACACTTAATCAGTAATTTCCATTAAATTTATGAAAAGCATTGCCGTAAAACAGTCGTAAAAGTACTCTCATTTACGTTCTAGTGAAACGGACGTGCCGGGAATCGCATATTATTGTACTGGTTCAACTTGTTGAAACTTCAGCGGAGAGTTTTTTCGATCATTCACCCTCTCAGACAGCCTAAAACTTAGAGTAATACTAATAACGAGTTTACTTTTTCAAATAATTGACTTTTTCTTGCTTTCAAATTTTATTTAATTAATTTTCATAAGTTAAGGGATTATTATACAATTTTCATAAGTATTAAATAATTATATGAAATACATACAATTTAGATGTGTTATGCATAGTATATGTATATTACATATATCCTAATATTATTATAGTTGTAAAATATACACAATCTTTATGATTATAATACAATTATGGCCGCAGTTTCAAGGCGGGAGAAATAATTATAATATATATATTTTTTTGAAATTATTATTGTCCTTGTGTACCCCTGGTGACGGGGCTCCGAGAGACTTCCGAGAGAGTTCCAAGAGACTTGCATATGCATTTCATAGTTTTTTAGGTCGCTAATCATGAATCTGAGGTCAAATTTGGAAAGTTCTTTGTTTAAACAATTTGTATTAACAAATTATGAAAAAAAAATTTACTAAGATGCATATGCTTTTTATAGTTTTGCAGGTCGCTGATAATGTATCCGGGGTCAATTTTGGAAAATTATTTTGTTTAAACAATTTGTTTTAACAATTATAAAAAAATACTTACTAAGATGCATATGCTTTTCATGGTTTTTCAGGTCACTGATCATGAATTTGAGGTCACATTTGGAACATTAACTTGTGTAAACAAGTCACTTTAAAATTATAAAAAAATACTTACTAAGATGCATATGTTTTCATGGTTTTTTAGGTTGCTGATCATTAATCTGAGGTTGAAATTGCGAAATAATTTTGTTCAAACAATTTGTATTAACAAAATAATTTCGCAATTTCGACCTCAGATTCGTGATCAGCGGCCTATAAAACCATGAAAAGCATATGCATCTTGGTGAGTATTTTTTTTTCATTATTTATTAATAAAAATTGTTAAAACAAAATAATTTTCCGAATATGACCTTAGATTCATGATCAGCGACCTGAAAAACCATGAAATACATATGCAAATCTCTCAGACCTCCGTCACTAGGGATCTTCCGTTAATCTTACCGGATCTCACGATGGTATAATGCCAAAAGAAAAATACTTTTGAGCGTATGGCAACTGGCAACTTTATTTACTTGTTATTTTGTTCTGGACACTATTTATCACAATGCTAATAATGCCAACTTTCGGTTTCCTAGCACTGCTTAAATACGTTTCAGAGAATGCAAAGTCATGTAGTTCGCAATTAGATAGAAATTTGATGATACTATTAAGTCATGTACACACAGTCTCAATGATTCGTTTTTTATCTGCCTGTTTTCCCTAGATTTAACAAAAGAAATCTAGGGAAATCAGACAAATAAAAAAACGAATCATTGAGACTAGGTGTACAATTAGTTGGTGATAAAATCACAACAATCTTTTACCAACGACAGAATAGATTACGCGAAGTCATGTACTTTGTCATTTAGTATCAATAACTGAAGAAAAAATAAAAACATGAATTTACAAATTTATCCGAATGTCATATACGTGCAATTTATCGTAATCGGTGGAAAAATTGTAAAAAATCCTAAAAGATTGAATGTCTTTTATGAAAAAAAAAAAAAAAATGAAAAGGTATTTCCCATAACACTTTCAATATATTTAAAAAATTGTTTAAGTCTAATTCTTTTTAAATTTCTTATCATTATTTGTATTTATATGAATGTATAAAATTTCTATTATATACATATATATAATTGATATACATATATATTTATATTTATGTATGTAAGAACTCTTCAATTTACATAGGTAAATTTACTGAGGTAGATTTCAGGGTTAATCTTATTTTTCAAAATCTCTCTCACATTTTTATATTTTAAGAATTAAAATATAAAGGCTTAAGTTTTCGGAATTGGAAATTTTCGAAACTACATGCGTAAAAAATGAAAATTTCATGATTTACGGTCTGTCAAAACTTATTGAGTTTAATTATCGAATTGAATAGTTCATTTACTTCAATAAATGTTTTTCAAGTAAATGTTTTCAATATCATGTTACCAACCTGAAACTTTCAGTTAATTTTTACTCTATTATAACGTATGTCCAAAAAAAAAGAATACTTCGAACGTACCGAGAAAAAATCACAAAATTTAAGATTTTGAACCGTAAAAATTTTTCTCTACAAATAAATTAGGTATTCAAAATAAATAAAAATTCAACAGATTTTTAATCTACGTCTTTGTCTTCAAATACCACATTTACGAATTTGTTAAATTCCAAAGTTTCGCACGTCAGTGAAACATTTAACTATTACGAAACACTTTTTATTGTAATTTACTTTGCCACAATATTGACGTACTTATTCATGAAAAATTCACTCGCTCAACTTTTCGAAACTCAGGGGATCTTAAAGATTCAGTTCAGCCTGAAAAACACCAACGACTTGAGCAAATGCGCGTTAAGTTACGAAAATTGACACTTTTTCCCGGGACTTTGTAATTTCGTTTTCCCCTCAACGGATATTGGACAAGTTATATTTTTTCGATTAGCGTTGATTAGAATCTCGGAAATAAGGAGAATTCGCGATTTAGGGGTATGTAGTGACAATCAGGAAACAAATTACATGGAATAGTCAGTAATTTTATGACGTACTGTGGCGATGAAGTAGATATGTAAACGTGGAACGATTTTATTTGAATATAACATTTGGCTGAAATAAAGATTTTTCGGAATGTTTTTCGAGTTTTATTTAATATAAAAATGTTAATAAAGAGCTGATTCATCGTTTGGTTTTCGTTATATGTATTTATATATAACGAAATATGATTTCATCTACGAATGAAGGTTCTGAAATCAATCCGAACTAACTCTCGAGATAATTTTTTTGCTGTTATAGAAATAATTTGACAATATTTAAATGACACATTCCTGAACATGAGTTTGATTATCCGAAATGGAAATATTTATGTGGAAGAAAAATTGCCGAGTATGAAAATTTTTAAATCTGAGTGAATCAGATCTTCAAAGTGTTTTTCAGAGTTTTTAATCACACTTCTTAATATAGTAAAATTAACACGTTACAACGTTATTTTCTCCTATTCCCTAGTCTTTTTTCGATGTTCCGGCCCAAAGTGATAAGCGGCACGCTGTAATTTTAAACATTAACTGGGAAAAAAACATACATGAAACATGTATGAATCATGTATGTTTAGTCATACGTTAAACATGCATGTGGCATACATGTAACATGTATGCCAACATGCATGCTGCATGTATGCTACAAGCATGCGCAACGTACACTGTTAGAAAAAGAGCTCGAAATCACACTGAAAAGTGCAAGAGTTTCCTCTTCGCACTTTCAGTGTGTTATTCCACATCCTTTTCGGTGCGAGGTTCGGTGGCGTATGCGAGAGCGTGCCTCTTGCATCTGAGCAAGAGGGATATTACATCTTTTCGGTGCGAAAGACGGTGGAAAGTGTTGAGAGACGAACAAGTGTGAAAGTACGATGCGATTTAATATTCTAAACAAAAATAATGAACGAAAAATTCCTAAACAGATGTTCGACGGCTCAGAATACAAATTGAAATCAAGCTTTCGCGTGGATCACTAGATTGCTAAAATATAAATTATGACACATATTAATTTCATCAGAATACTTTCGTCTCCATTTCTCTGAAACATTTGATTACACTTTAATGTTTATTCGGAATTCTGAAGGTAGGTCTATTTTATCTATCGGAAAAATGTTCAAGTGTAGAGTTCTGCGATAGTATCATAAATTTTTTTGTCCAGTACTTCAAATTTTCTGAAAAATAAAGATAAATGTTCGAAACTTGGCATAGTTTGAGTGTATAACTCAAACGTTCAAGACCAAATTTTTCTGAAATTTTTTATTGCTGCTATCTATGTCTTACGAGCACTGAAAAAAAGAAAACAAGTACTTTTTCAATACTCGTAAAGCATAGATAACAGCGATAGAAAATTGCAGAAAAATTCGATCATGCACGTCACATTGTACACTCAAACTATGCCAAGTTTCAAACATTCATTGCAAGTTTTTCACAAAGTATGAATTTTTGAAGAAAACATGAAAAATTACATGTAAATCCCATTCAAAACTTCAGTCGTTTTGTGGCATGTGTTAATCATGTTCGGTTTGCTTTAAACTTTACAAAAACTTTTTTTTTCTATCTTGATTGATTCACAGCCCTGGAATGGAAAAATTCCGACGTCGCCAAAATAAGTGACACCTTTATATACCAAATATAATTAATATAATAATTTCAAGGAACAATTTAGTATTTTAATTATAATTACAAATTATTAGATAGTTTTTGATAAAATCATACGATGAATAATATATGTAGAAATATATCATGTATGGAGAAATGAAAAATGGGTAAAAACATATTCCATTAATTCAAAAAAATTCTACTTTCAGGATTAACTTTCAAAGATGAATTTCGTGTATTAAATTTCCAAATGTGTGTATATTTTTTCAAGAAAATTATTCTCACTATAGCAAATGGTAATATCCTTTTCATGAATCATAGCAGAAACATGTTATTGAAGAACAAAAAAAACTTTACTTTTTATTGTTCAAAAATTTGTGTGATTAAAATGACTCAAAATTTTTTTCAAGTGTAGAAGAAAATGGTAATAAAAATTGGAAAAGTACATACTAAGTGAAGAAGCTAGAATTTGAATAATAATAATGCAAAAAAAGTGTTCAATTGCTAAGCAACGAAACTGTAGTAGCAATTCATTCTCATAACAGCCAATTTTAGTAATGATTTAAAAGTTTAGTGATGCAAGCAGGATAAACAAAAAGACGTACCTATACTAAAACTTCAACAAGGTTGAAAGGAAGTTTCTTTTTTTTTAATTCATAGAATTTATATTTGAGGTTCAGGAAAGGTGTAAAATTGTTAACGAATTTTTTTAAAGGCATCTTACTTGTTGCTACAGTAGTGTAGCAACAGCTGTTGAAAAAAGTTTGGTTAGTTTTTAATAAAATCTTTGAAGTTTTCAACGTGTACCTTGTATGGAATTTTTCCCATTAATTGCTCTGGAAATTTTCCATGCGTGATAGAAATTATTTTAAAAATATTGAAAAATTGTAATAATTTGTTTTTGTTTCTAATGAAATAATGTAAAATAACTCTTTTACCATGATAAAATACGTGCCATACTAATTCCTGACAAAAAAGCTTTGCCTTAAGATCTTATTCAATTGAAGTTTTGAAGAAACAACAAATTATTTATTGATAATCAAATATTTTTTTCGTTAACACTTATTTGAGGTTTCAATTTCAGATTTTCTAATCCATTTTTTTCATACTTTACATGCAAATATTAGATGTTATTCATTTCGAATCACTTTTACGGAAATTGTCGGCCCTGTTCTTAATCCGGCGCTGGTAAAAATGATGATTCTTGTATTATATGCCGTATGGACGCGCTAATATAAACTATACAGTTGTAAAAATGGATAAAAATAAATCCTAGCGCACATATACCCCTTTTCTCAAAACGCTCGGAACAAAAGAAGAACACGAATGACCTTCGCTCTCAACTTCTCTGCACATGTGCGCGGAGAACACCCTCACGGTGTTTGATTCACAAAGAAAAGTTTCCGCACCGTCTCCGTGCTGAAACAACACTGTACAGTGCGATTGAATAATGTTTCGAACATCGCGAAGTGAAGATTTCGTGAGCTCGTCAACTTTACACCGAGACGGTGTAAAAATGCTCATTCGCACCGAAATATCACACCGCGTCGTTACAACTTGCCACTTCGGTGGCAAGTTGTCGAGATTTTTTCTAACAGTGTATGCTAAAGCATACATGAAACATACATGCTGCATGTATGGCTATAGATACATGTTCCATGTATGCTTCACGTAAGATTTATACATGTATCATGTATGTCATTTTTGGTCAGGAATAAAAAAATGTTTGGTTACGTACGTACTTTGGTTTAATTGTGTAACGATATGTTAAATCGGCGGTATCGTGATTTTGCTGATGAATTTGAATTTTTCTTATCATAAATTTATTTACAGAATTGATTAATTTTATTTCACTGCTATCGGTGGAATCGGGAAAATTCCTCCCATTTTCATCAAAAATTGCGAAGTGACATCGCGCTCTCGCGCACAATTTTATCATTATACTTAATGTATCAGTGCTGAACTTGTAGCATGAGAAAAAAAAAACTGAATTTCATATCGCGGATCTTGCAATAAATACTGGTATGGCGCGAAATATTCAAATTTGATGGCGACATATTTGAAAATCCAAAAACAAGTAGATACTTTTTTTTTGTCAATATTCCACCGCTTTTTTTGCTCATAATGTCGGCACGTGTAGAAGTGTTGTCAATATTAACGAAAGTATGTGACTGTCAAATTTTAAATTTTCTTCTTCCGATTAGCAGGTTAATTGTAGGATAAGAATTTATTAAACTATCGATTGACTCGGACTTGGCATTGTTGAAAACTACTGAAATTTTCTCTTGCGTATTACCCCACTACCTTAACATCAATATTAAGGTGAAGACTACTTGTTAGCTGTACCGTTATATCGTAAAGAAACGTCTTAACCATACTCATACTGTAAAATATAGCACATTATTTAGACGAAAAAGCATTTTTATTACTCGTTTGATTATAGTTCTCAGCTTTGCCTCATCAGACAACAACCCCTTCTCAAAAATGATTCACAAAATGATTTTTTACCATCATAGTTTAGATACAGCTCGTTTTTGATGCTTTTCGTGTTTCACAGGAAAATCCTGTTAAACACGAAAAATTTCAGTATGTTTAAATTTTAGAGTTTGAAATTTTTGAAATGTATTGAACAATTTATATTATAAAGATACTAAAATGACGTAAAATTAATGGGATATTCTGCAACATTCTACCATCATATAAAATACGAATAGTTACAGAAATACTGAACAATCCTTGAAATCGTAAAAAGATTGGAACCGTACCGAAAAAATCAAAGGAAGTGAAAATCTTCATAGACACTATTTGCTGAAAACTCATCTTAAATAAAAATAATTTAATGAACTTCGAATTCTAGAGCATTAAATTCTTGAAATGCATGTATCGATGTACAGAAAAATAGTAGGTACAAGTTTATAAAAATACCAGAAAATCCTGCAACATTTTATACATACTTAAAAATACAAAAAAGTTCAAAAATTCTGAAAATCTAGATAAGTAATGAGCAGTGGCGGATTTACGGGGGGGGGGGAGGGTTCGGAATCAAACCTCCCTTCTCAATGGGATGATGGTACTTTTTATTACAATGTTTAAAGACGATGTCAGTGGTAAAAATAAACTCTTTGAAAAATTGAAGATAAGTATTTGTAATGAGAATATACTTAAGCTTCAAACACACACAGGATTTAGGGACAAACTTTTCCATTATCTATTTCCCTACAATCTCAAACTTTTTCATCAGCTATTTCCTTACAATCTTTTAGATTTTTTGAAAAACTCTTCCAGTTTTTTATATACAAAAAGTGGTATATCAAAATGGATATATTCAATGATGCAAGTCCATTCAAACGTTCTTGGCCGATTGTACTCCGCAAGTATGATTTAATCCTTTTGAGCGTGGAGAATGTGCATTCTGGCGTTGCTGTCGAAACTGGTAGAACAGCTAAAATGCGCAATATGGTGTTCAAGTGTTGGAAGGTATTATGATTGACCATCTAAAAAAAATTCAGATACATGTATGTATCTGATTATTAGCTTGTACGGGCAAAGAAAAAAACTAATGTATAGAAAATTATCAGACATTCAGGTTACAGAAAGTGCCTCTTGTGACATGGTCAATATTTTCGATACTGGTAGCGTCAAGATACTTGGGTTTAATTGCACTTTTCGGAATTCTAGATTTTAATAGTGTCGATAAAAAAACCTTAGGCAAAATAACATTCAACTAATATGTAGTTGATGGTTATACCCTCAAAATAACTGTTCACTGAAGTCTTCACCCTCAATTTAAGAGCTTGGCTCTTGAGTTGAGGGTTATACTTTCAGTTCAAGGCGTTAAAGGTAAAACAAATCCAATATAACCTCAAATTAATGATATCCCTTCGAGCTTTTGTGTACTCTTCAGGGTTTTATCTTCAAGCTGAAGGTATTTTGGAATGGTCGAACCCTCAACTGATGGTATAGCATAAACCTAAACTTTATGTTCAAGGTTTTATATTCTTTTACTGACTGCAATGATGAATTCCGACTGCTAAAACCCAAATGGAAACTGCAACTATTCATGACCAATGGACTGACCGTTTATGACCAACTGTTTATGACTAATGGAGTTAGCTGACCAATTTTTCAAATGAAAAGTTTCATAGGTAACTCGCTATCGGAAACTACACTTGGAGTTTTCAATAGTGAGTTTCCATTTTTGAAATTTTATAAGCTGGTTCTGAATCGTAATAAAAAATTATGAAATTCTTTAAGATGAAAAAAAAAAGGTAATGCATTATCTGCAGTAAAAGATGGTCACAATATAGCTTCAAAACAAATAATTGACAAAAAAATTCTGCTGGGCGGGTTTTGATCCTGCGTAATGCGATATATGTAGAAAGCAAGTTTACACACCGTTCTCGAAGCTCCTTATTAAGGAACGGAAAGGATATCGTTACCGCTGTGTTCATGTTAAATAATGACTTTTTTTGTTTTCATAATATTACAAGAAGTTTCGGCAGCGGTGTGGGCTAGACATTAGCTTTCTACTTTGCTTTACGCGGGATCGGAACCCATCCAGCAGAAATTTTTTTTTTTAATAATTATTCTGAATCTCCGTTGTGACCATTTTTAACTGTAGATAATGAATCCCCCTATTTTTCAACCGAAACAAGTTTTTCACCTAGAAACAAAATTTTAGTGCACTTGGGATCCAGCGAATAAATTTTCCTAGCGGAAACTTATATTGGTAACTCCATCAATCACAGTTTCTACTTGATAGATTGGTGAGCTTACTCCATTGGTTTTTCCAATTGGTCATGACTGATTGGAGTTTTCATCCGGATTTTTATAGTATACGATCTATACAGAGCATCAAATAAAAAAAGAAAATTGTTTTGATTTACTGCTTTACCGAAATTCTCAAAACTACTTTTAACGAGATAATGAATTTGAGTTCTTTAATGTCAAAATTTGTGTAATAATTTCATTTGAAACGATAATCAGTAACTTACTGTTTTTCGATCGGAAAATTCTAGAATTTTTTTTCACGTGTCAAATCCTAAGTGTACCAAAAAATACTTTATCGAAATCACTTTAACTTTGCACTCTTATTTATATACGAGTATATTACCAGATAGTAATAAAATTCAAAAACAAATATAAAAGCAAAATATAAAAAAAAAAAATCTTAACATGAAATTTAAAAACAGTTTTAGTTTTTCCATAGTTCTTTCTCATTTTGAACACGGCAAATACTTGAAAGTCTAAAGGATCACAGCATCAGTTGATGAATCATGCTTGTATGGCTGATCTAATGTATTTGGCTATGGAAATACATTATGTTGTTCTTCGAAACTGTAATGATAAAAACGATCGTAAATTACTGTTTTACTATACTGTCTCCCGAAAATTTTTCTTAACTTGTTGGAAAAATAAACGTAATTCGAAATATGTGGCGTATACTGACAAAGTCTACCTAACAGCACATTTCAATATTTCGGGAAAAAGCCTCCGAAAGAAAAAAGTTTCAGCCGAGTGGCGAAGGCAGGTAGCGAAAGAAAGCTAGTCAAACTGCCCTCTACACTTGCCTTTCAAGCGCGTACTCTAGTCTTCCCCGCATTCCTTTACTAGGCGCAACAATGTAAAAATAGGAAAGGTGTCGAATCATTCCACTGATTACGATGATTTAATTTTTTTAAAGGGACCCTCGTTGGTTATCCAAAAAGAAAACACATTTTAAAAGAAAAACCATCACCAATCACATTCGCTAGATAATAGGTGAATAGGATCGTGTAAAAAAGGGCCTCGAAACTCTCGATCGTGAGCCGAAGCAGAGTCCGTGAGGGGAAGACACATCGGTTTTTCCATGAGTAGAGGAGGTGACCATACTGAAAGTCGCCAGAATTAATTTCTCGATCCATCGTGCAATTACGCGGCTCATCTTAATGAGTTTTAATCGCACAACTTCGATAATAGGCTCATTCGAAAGGGCGTGTTTTGAACTTTCAGGAGCTATAATAAACTCATTTCCCAAAAATGTGCTGTTAGGTAGGTTTTGTCAGTCCACGCCACATATAAATAGCATAGACAAAACGTATATGCTATGCTATATATTTTTCTAACATTATTTATTAATTACTTATTTATTTATTGAAAAACTAATATATTACATTTTAAATTGTTTCTACTTGAAAATTCATAACCTTGCTCATCATTTGCTACTTTGTGCCCGTACTTCTACTTAGACATGGCTACGGGCCTGAATACATAAGAAATACACTCGTTCACTGGATGTACGAGCTCTGAACCAGCGAGCATGCCGGATGAGCGAGAACGCGGCCATCGAATTAACGAGTACCCCTTACTCCCACCCATTACCTGCGGTCATCGGGTGGGAACCTTCTCCCGCCATCTCCCGCGCGTCCCGCAACAAGATCGCGATGGCGATCACCCTGTGGATCGCTATCCGGCGCGTTCGACTGTCTCGCTATGAATTATTCTCGCGCATCTTGCTTTGCGCAGTCCGCTCATCGACAGACGAACACACGCAATAAGATGTTCGATAGTGGGAGCCCCCTCACGTGTTCGCTGATGCGGCAGGTCTCGGTCCCGAGCTGCTCCTACATCCAGCGAACGAGTGTATAGCACAAACATATTGTAGTTAAACATCAAAATTACACCCACCTCAAGTGCATCAAATACGTTTTTGAAATCATAACCATCCACTCGTCTTTCCACATTTTGACCTCCGACGGAAACTCATTTTCGGAACCATTCAGAACATTTCCATAAAATTCATGAAGTTTCTTGCACTTGTCAACGTTGTATTCGTTTTTGGGGAACAGAACACCGAAGTTTTCAAAAATGGATTTATGCTTTATGAAACGACTCTGAAGATGAGTTATGATGTATCAATGAATGAAATGTAAAATGAAATTCTATAGTTATAATAACCTCCAACGCTCTCCGTATCAACGTTGCATCTATTTATTTGGCGTTTGTTGATGCGTGGTTTGTTGATAACGATGTCGTATTCTGTGCATATTTTTTTTACATTTTCGAAAATTTCGTAAAAATGACTTTCTGCATTTTGTCGTATCTCTTGAAATGACTGCATGGCATCTTCGGCAAAATTCAGGGCCTCGGACAAATCTTGAGTTTCTGATTGTAATTGCTTACTTAAAGGCAAAACGGTGGAATGCACTGACTGCATTATGTAGCAAGTCATTTGGAATTTCACGGTAGAAATAGCAGCCAGGAACTGAGAAGCTTGCGTTGAAATTTTATCGTTTTTCAATGCTGCTATCTCTTCAAAGACTTCGAAGATTTCTGGCTGAAGTTCAGTGTACGTGGATACCGCTTCATGACAGTGAGCCCATCTTGTTGGGCAGACACCTCGCAATTTTTTTCTTCGACTTTCTTTATGGATAATCGAAATTTTTCCTAGAGAACGTTTTGTCTTTTTGGCCATCGGAAAAAATCATGTATCGATGTAATGGTCCCCAACGCATTCTTGATGCCAGCTACATCACAAGCTGCATTAACAGCTAAGTTAAAACTATGTGCTGCACAGTGCACATAAATGGCAAGAGGAAAATCCAATTGTATGTACGCTTGCGCTCCATGGAATTCACCGCTCATCGCTAGAGCTCCATCATATCCTTGGCCATAAAGATACGAACAATCTATATCTACTTCTGAAAGATTCCTCTTGATAGTTCTTGCGAGATTTTCTCCAGAAACGTTTTTGACTTCTACGAATCCAAAAAAGTCCTCGCGAAGCTTCTTTGTTAGAGAATCCAGATACCGGACGCAAATTGAGAATTGATCGATCTCGGCAGAATCTGTGGTACTATCTGCCAAAACAGTGAATCCTTTTCCTTTGTTCACTCTGTTGACAATTTTCTTCAGAATCAAATAACGGCACATCTCGATAATTTCGTTTTGGGTCGTCTTGCTGATGTGAGTCGCATTTTTAGCCGAGGACAACAGGCTTTTTTTTTAAATTATCATTACTTTCTACACGGTAGCGTAAAATGGCTCGAAAATCTCCATCGTTGTGGTACTGCTGATTGCCATTTTCATCGGTTATTTGTCCTGTATGAAATAAAAATTCGTCGTCTCTGTGTCCTCGAAGAGCGATTCTTTGACGCCCACAGAGGAAAATGGCACCAATGATGGGCTTTACTTTTTCACGGAATTCTTCGATAGCTTTTCCTTTTTGATTATCTAGTTGGACGTCCACTGCTTTTGTTTTCCCATCTGCGATGTCTCGTCAATTTTCGATTCTAACAATGGAATTTTGATGGTAATCATTTTTCATGTGTGGCGAAAACACTTCTCTCACATGTAACCAGTTGGGAAATGGTTTGGTTCCAAGTTGACCCACCTTTGCACCAGCTACCCCGCCAGTGAAAGATCCGTGACTATACAATATTTGCAATAAGCGCCATCTTCTTCTGCGAAATGAGCCAAGAATTTATAATCTGTCAACCATGAATTTCGGAATATCAAATTTCTATGACTCGATATCGGAAACTTGAACGTCGTTGATGGAATCTATACATTATCAACGATTTCTAGGATTTCAGCTATCGTTCGTTTTTTCATGCCATCCTTCTGATGATCACGAATAATGACTGATATATCGCGATTAAAAATTGTTATTTTTCGTGCATCGCTTACAACAGGTTCGATGGAGGTGGGCTCTATGATACCCGGTATTAGATAGAGTTGATGAAGACAATTTACCGGGTAACAGATCTTTGGATGCTCCAGTGGGAAAGCTGTCAACTTGATTGTCGTCTTCATTCTGGAAGTATGAAACAGAGGCTAAAAATTCTTAGATCTTTTTCGTTCGAAAGTGTGAGCCCTTCACGCACCTCAGGGCAACAAAGGTTACAGTCCCGAGCTGCTTGTACGATTTAGGAACAAGTGTATACGTAATAGTATATTTCGTATCAAGGAGCAGAAACGAGCATTTACGAGTGCGGAGTTTTGCAAGCGAGCATTAGCGAGTGAGCAAATCGCACGAGTAAAGCGAGTAAATGCTCCGTGATACGAAGTGTATTTTTCACGCTCGTATGTCAAAAATTAGTTATTCTTGTGTTTACTTGCTGAAATTTGAAAATATTAGTATGAAGACGTGACGATTTCGCTGTTTCAAGCGGATGAAGAAAAATGAACGTACCACCTGAGATAGAGAAACGTTGCAAGGATTCCCTATCGCTCTGTCTCTCACAACAACGAAAAAGCACTCTTTTGACTTTCGCCACTAGCTCCAAGGTCGCGCGGCCGAGAATTCGTTTTTACCGATACAGCAGTAAACACAAGAATAAATGATGATAATGAGAAATTTGAAAAATTCTTTACAAAGATCATCTAACCTGAAAATATATAATTCCGAACCATAATTAAAAATTACGATTGTAAGATAAATCAGCTTTTAAATTATTGGTTGAGCTCGAATAGAATGATTGAAAAACTCGGGAGCAAAAAAGTCGAGTATAACAATTTTTTGAAAAAACCCCGCATAGTAAACAATTAACGAGAACAAATAATACGCTTATATACTTACGGTTTTTGTTTTTTTACTTTTTTCGGGCCCAGGATCCACCCGCTTGAAATAGTGAAATAAATTCCGCTTTATATTTCTTAGTTTTAAACCACAACAATATTGTATACACTACACAGACTTGATTATTTTAATGACAATAGGGAAAACTAAACGATTGCAGCGCCTCGAACCTTGTGACGTAAAAAAGCGCGGGGTACTCGAAATCTTAAAATGACTCCACTGGTGTTATTTAAATCATTGGATATTAAATTTGATAACCTAAAATAAAAAATATAAGTTCATACATACATAACCATTACATATCTAATTTTGTCAATAAATTATATTTTTTTATGTTCACCTATAATATAAATGATAAACAAATCATTTTCTTAAATACATACATATCACATATTTCTATAATTGCACCCTGCCTAAATTATGTTACAATCAAATATAGGAGATTAAATAATAAAATCAACCCCCCCCCCCCCCCCAGTGTAGGATTCTAGATCCGCCACTGGTAATGAGATACCTTCGAAAATCTCTTAAATTTGCGACTGTTTCCTTGTAGCCGACATTGAATCAAACGGCATGTATTCAGAAATTTTGTGAACTTGAAAAAAATATAAAATTTGAACAAGCTGATTGTTTTTTTCTCAGGGTGAAAAAGAAGGGATTAACATTTTTAATTATATCCGAAATAAACAATTTCTATAGAACAATAGCACGAATACGTTGATAGTGTTTTTTCCGTCTTATTTTTTCGATGTGCTGTTATTTACATTCGATTAATTTTAAAAAGTAACGTGAAAGTAACGGGGCGTTACTTTTTTTAAGTGATAAAGGCAGTGGCTTACTATTTCTGTTCAAGTAATGGTCACGTAACGAATTTCTTTTTCATCTTTGTAACGGTTATGTAATGCGTTACATTTTTTTAAGTAACTTTCCAAATACTGCAAAATGTTTGTCGCCATTATTGTGGAAAGGCTTCTTTGTAAAAATGAACAACAGTTATTTTCTTCTATTATTTTATCCAAAATTAGTCTGTAAAAACACTTAAATTACATTTTTTGTGTAAACTAGTGTTATTTACCGAAAAGAGAAGAGTGCGTTTTTGGTAATGACTTTTTTGTAAACTCGGCATTGGATGTTATCATGGCAAGATCGAACGTGACGAGAGCGTCGAAATTGTAATGGAAGAAGAGTAACGAGGCGAACGAGTAGATGAATAATCGCAGGAAACGTATCGAGCAGGGTCGGTGTGGGGGGTTGTTGCAAGGATGCGTCTTTTTGTATGCAGACCGGGAGACGCCGAGACGCCAGAACGTCCCACATCCGAGACCGAGCGACTCGCTTGCGGCTTCTTTTACTCGTGTTTTACTCCTTCTCAATTCTTGTTATCACATTATCTCATCTACTTTTTTACCATTCAACTTTTCCCTTCGTTTCTTCCTCGTTTCACGCGCAGGTCGAATTATTTCTTGGTGTCCTTCTTCTTGAATTGGGGCTTGCAAAATTTTCAGAGTTTTAAGGGTTTTGAATTTTGCATTGTGACATTGGAAATTTTGTTATCCTAAAATTTCTTGCGTTTTCAATGAATTAGGAAGATTTAGTTTCCCAGTTACTTATGAATATTAAAGGTGTGTTTTTCAACGAAAATAACAGTTTTTCAAAGTTCAATTTTACAATTTTCTAAAAAATATACTTCGCGAACTTTAATTCAAATATTTTTCAAAACAATATAAAAAAGGTTTGTGTTATAAGTGAAAAAATTTCAAAAATATTACAGGGTGCGCCATTTCTTATGTCGGCATGTAAACATTGAATAACTTGAAAAAAAAACAACCGATTTCTGTAAATGAGGTATTTTTATTTAGTTTGGTCCTTTACAATTTATTTAGACTAGTTTTTGAACACAACATCAATCAAGTGGCCGCCCTTATTGTTCACAGCAAAATATGCCCTTTTTGCGGCGTTTTCCATTACCTTTTCGAGCATCTCGGGTGGTATAGCAATGATTTCGGCACGAATATTTTCCTTAAGCTCTTCAATGGTCTGCGGCTTGCTGGCGTACACTTTACTTTTCAAATAACCCCACAAAAAGAAGTCTGGAGGGGTCAAATCTGGAGATCTGGGTGGCCATTCAATGTCGCCTCTTTTTGACATCAGACGTCCAGGGAATTTTCGTTGCAGAAACTGGATTGTTTGATTCGCAGTGTGGCAGGTCGCACCATCTTGTTGAAACCAGTAATCTTCAAGACCTTTTTCACGCATTTGTGGGCAGACATAGTGAGCCAACATCCACCGATATCGGTTTCCATCGATCGTTTGGTTCTCTTTGAAAAAATAAGGACCAATGATGGTTTTGGCGCAAACGCCGGCCCAAACAGTAACTTTTTGGTCATGCAATGGCGTTTCATGGATCTCGTGTGGATTCTGCGTTCCCCAAATGCGGCAATTTTGCTTATTAACGCCTCCAGAAAGTTTGAAATGTGCCTCGTCGGTCATTAAAATTCGCTTCCAAAAATCAGGTTCAGTATCAACTATTCGAGCGATTGTTTGTCCATATTCCAAGCGACGTGGATGATCTGTAGGCAATATTCTTTGTGTTAATTGCATTTTGTACGGAAACAAATGCAAATCATCTTTCAAAATGCGCCGTAGAGTGGTTCCACTGATGCCGAGATGCTGAGCGCGGTGACGATATGAAACTTTTGGGTTTTGGGCAATGCTCTCTCTGACAGCTTCAATCAGTTCATTTGAACGTCTTGGTCGTTGATGAACGGGTTGTTCGCGATCTTTCACTGTCCCGTGGTCACAAAAATTCGACACCAAACGACGAATAGTGTTGTCAGATGGTGCCTGTTTGCCAAGATATTTTCGACGATATGCTCGTTGAGTTAACACAACTGAACGACTATTTTCAATGTACAAAGTAACTATTTCAGCGCGTTCTTTTGGTGTGAAGCGATACATGGTTGAAATTGTACTGAATTGACGTTTCCAAAACAAGTGAAGTCAAGTAAATCGGTTGTCAAATGTTTAAGTTATTCAATGTTACAATACCGACATAAGAAATGGCGCACCCTGTATTTAATAAATCTTTGGAAAGTTGGAAATTTTCGTTGAAATTATCAGAAGCTCTAAAATATTCAGAGCGATCTTTGTCAAACTCACTATAGGTTCTCGAGAAATATCAGATCAATAAGTGATAAGTAGCTTCATTCCTCCATTTAAGCTCTCGACTAGATTACATTTTCTCATTAAACTTGAGTGTTCGTATTTTATCCGATTTCTATACAAAACACAACTTTATGACATTTTGTATTTCCTCTTATCGACTGTATTTCTATTCTTCTGGTACTCAAATTACGAGATTTGTTATCAATGCTAAATTTTAAAGTTCTTTTTTATCATCTTGATTATTCATTAAGTGAGTAAGTGAGAGATACTTCGTACATAACTCCTCAATTTTCAAAATTTATAAACCTTCCGAAACCTTTGAAATTACCATCATTTTTACGAATTGCGTATTATCACATTTTGTAGGCAGGTACTTAAACGATCAGGAATGGGTTGAAGTTTGGGGATATTTTATATGACACATGTTCTAGAGCTCATCAAACACAAAAATGGTTATTTAACCCCATCCTACCCTACTAATGAAATAGAAAAATTTTTTTAATTTATGCATGATAGAACGTTATCAGGTTAGAATTTTTTCGCAAGCACTGAATTTAGCGAAATCGTAAAAAATAATATAATATCAGACAATTTTAAGTAATTTGAATATCGAAAATTGTTGTCAACAAACACACTTGTCAAATACTGTGATGGTCCCTATATAATCATATGACAAAATAATAATATAATTATAAAACCAACCTACTATTTCGCCGGTATATTTCTTTAATATTTCAATTTTAATTATTCAGTATATAATAATAATTCTTTTATATGACAAAAATTTAAATGATCAGTCGTTAAACATACAGAAAAAATATATGAATAAATAAAAAAATCCAGTAATGAAGGAACATGATCTCCAAAAATATTCTATCTTTATCTCTACGAGAGTCATACTATATAATGAAAAAAACTTCTCGTTTAATTCGCTTTTTTACTTAATCTTGCATTGATCGATTGAATTCGTGCCGTTCATCGAATAATGTAATACCACGCGAAATCAATCTGAATAGTTACGTAACCATCTAATTTAATTAGCGGTATCCGCGAAACCAATGACGTTATGCTAATTGTTTCCGTGCAAAAAGTTGCCACTTTATCGTCATCTTGCAGCGCACTAATGTTATTGGAACGCGGTAACATAAACGTCAATGAAATTAATCGGAGGATAGCAACCTCGCTAATTTTGCGGTCAAACTAAGCCGCTATAATTATGCAATCGCAGAAAAAAACATTGAAAAAGAGCAATAACTTACCTAGGTTTTGAAAGATTTTTGTACTGAGAAAAAATATGGCGATATCTTCAAATCTTTTTATAAAAAATTTAATACTACCTTCTTTATTCTATTACGTGTATTTTCACTCTACATTAGGTCAAATTACTGTTACTTGTACTTGGTACGATTTTACAATTTTTTAAAGTGAAAAGTCACTCTAAAGTAGTGAAATCAAACTCATTTTTTCAGGGTTTGGAAAGGTACTTTAAAAAATGTAACGCATTACGTTAGGGGCTACCCATATATTACGTCATCAATTTTTTACTCATTTTCGACACCCTCCCTCCCCATGTCATCAACTGTCATCATTCCGCAGACCCCCCCCCTGTGTTAATGTCATCACATAAAATAATTTTATATATATTTATATGTATATGATACTTTTAAAAAAGACTGATTTTATGCATTTTAGGTAAACTTCTAGAAATGCAAGAAAAAATTTCGGAAACCAATAAAAAGTTAGCATTCAAAAGAAAATTTTGCGTGTATGCTAGTAAATAAAACTGACATAATGACAAACCTTTTTGAAAATGACAGGTTAATATTGGTTGGACCGTTCTTTGGGTATGGCAATCGAGGTGATGAACCCCTACTTCCCCTATACACTTGTATTTTACTGTTCGTTTGAAGATTTTTTTCTCGAAATATTGTAAAAATTACTCTGGTCAAAATCTTGAAATAAAAAAGTTAACAACACAATTTATTCATTAAATTAACAAAATATCATTAAAAGATAATTTTCTGAATAGGTATATTGTAAAAAAGTTTTAAAAAAAGTCGAAAAAGACATGATATTTTGTCAACGAATGAAAGCTAATAGTTTAAAAAGCTCATTAATAATATTGATTAACAATATTAATTTCATGTAAATTCAGCCCCAAATTTCAAAATAATAGGAGCAACATTAAAAAAAAGCGTACAAAGTTTGAAAAATTTCTCTACCTT
This sequence comes from Platygaster robiniae, assembly GCA_028476575.1. Classification (NCBI taxonomy): domain Eukaryota; kingdom Metazoa; phylum Arthropoda; class Insecta; order Hymenoptera; family Platygastridae; genus Platygaster; species Platygaster robiniae. Next base: position 8,674,759 of record CM052027.1, on the reverse strand, counting down.
TATGAAGAAAATTTTTTTTTGATGATTACATCATCATCTTTGAAACCCCCACACCTCTCTACGTCATTATCCGTGATCAAACTTAACACACCCTCCCCCCCTAAGAGTGATGACGTAATATGTGGACAGCCCTTTACCGTTACAAAGATGGAAAAATAATTCGTTACGTGACCGTTACTTGAACAGAAACAGTAACTTCTTACCGTTACCACCTAAAAAAAGTAACTTTCACGTTACTTTTTGAAATAAATCGAATGTAAATAACAAGACATCGAAAAACTAAGACGGAAAAACACAATATAAACGTATTCGTGGTATTGTTCTATAGAAATTGTTTATTTCGCATATAATAAAAAATGTTAATCCCTACTTTGTCACCCTGAGAAAAAATCAATCAGCTTGTTCAAATTTTTATATTTTTTTCAAGTTTACAAAATTTCTGAATATGACTTTCGGTTCAATGTCAGCCACAAGTAAACATTCGCGAATTTAAGAGTAGATTTTCGAAAGTATCTCAATAACTACTCAGATTTTCGAAATTTTTTAATTTTTTTGTATTTTTCGATATGTATAAAGTGTTGCAGGATTTTCTGGTATTTTTATGAACTTGTACCTACTATTTTTCTGTACATTGATACGTAGATTTCAAGAATTTCATGCTCTAGAATACAAAGTTCATTAAATAATTTATATTTGAGAGGAGTTTTTGGCAAATAGTGTCTATGAAGATTTTCATTTCCTTTGATTTTTTCGATACTGTTCGATCTTTTTACGATTTGAAGGATTGTTCAGTATTTCTGAAATTATTCGTATTTTTTAAGATGATAGAATGTTGCAGAATATCCTATTATTTTTACATCATTTTAGTTTTTTGATGATATAAATTGTTATACACATTTTAAAATTTTAAACTCCTAAATTTAAACATACTGAAATTTTCCGTGTTTTACAGGATTTTCCAGAGGAAAGTATCTCAATAGATTTTTATACTAACACTAGTAGTTTTCGTATTTCTTCAGGTGTTTTATGATTCCAAGGATCGTTCATGATTTTTATATATTGCTCTACAAGAAAGTTCGACCGAACTTTTCGATGAATTTCTGGCATTCGAAAGATTTTCAATGGGTTATATATCTACACGTATTTTTCTTTACGTATTTTCTTTTTGTTTTTCTAAATCTTTGCTTGCCGCTCCCAGCCAAGGTCGAGCGCAAAACCTCTTATTCGATCGGTGCCTTCATTTATAGATTATTGTGCAATTTTTGAGTTTTAAAGATATCTCTTTGAATTTCCAGAATGAGATAAAATTGGTGAAAGTTCGATATTTCTGAAGTATGTCGATCAATTTTGCAGAAAATAATTTCTGTTTAGATTTAGAGTTTCCTCAAGGATTCTAGAATAAGGATAATTGACTCGTATACTCGAAGCGCTTTCTAAAACGGACAGAATATCGTCGAGACAGTGGGTTTGGCTGGCATTGTCGCCACATACATAGATTTTTCTCATGCACGATTCCCACTCTCGCTAAGCCACACCTACCGTCTTGACCGTATTCTGCCCATTCCTCACGAAAGAGTCGATAATCCTTATTCTAGTGTTCTTGAGTTCCCTCAATATTTTTTGTATTTTATCAAAGTTTTTCGATTCCTGGAATTACGTAGATTTTTAGAGAATCAAATAACATGAAATTTATTTCAATCTAGTATTTTGAGTATTTTTGGTTTTTTTTTTTTTTTTTTTCGTTGTATTCATTTTAATATTTCATAAGATTTTCTAGCAGGATCTCTAGATCTTACGGATCCTGCTATATATTGTGAGATCTATAGATTCCCTTAAGGATTATTATATATTTTCATGCGAATTTCTAAAGTCGAACGCTTTAAATTGTAAAAGTTTCTAATAAAAAGTAAAAAAAGCATATTCCTCGTCAATATTTTTACAAAAATTACTGACACTCTACATTGTTCCATTAAAAATTATCAATATAGAATTTTTTCTTAAAAATGAAGAAGTTAAAAACTAGTTATAACTCAGTTTCAGAACATTTTTTAAAAAGTTAGAAACTGTGCTAGAAATTTATGAGACAGATAAAAGTAATTTAAAATAACGGGATTTTCGTTACTCGTTACCAATCAAAGTTACTCGTTTCCGTTATCGTTACTTGTTAATTAATGTGACGTTTTAGAGTAACGCGTGACAAGTAACGCCTTACTTTCAAACCCTGCATTTTTGGAGCGGAGTCGTAAGAGTGAATTTTCATCGTATGAGAGCTAATTTCCATTTTCTGTTTGAATAGCAGTATTTTGACTTGATGTAGAGTGAAAATCACTCTAATGAATCAAGAGTGAGGTGTTACACTTTTTTCAGAAAAAATTAATGATTTTTCTTTCATTTTGAAATGTTTTCGTTTAAGCGCACATACTCGAAATCACGTACTATTTTTACTGCTCGTGCAACAAGTTTCGAGCAGAAAACCAGTATTTTTTTTTTTTAGTTTCTTACTTTGTAACTTTTTTAATGATGCATCTTATAAACAAAAAATTATACGAAGAATGATGCACATTGTCGAGAATAGAGGATTCGGTTGACAAATGTGTTTTTATGAATGGAACGAGTTGAATGAATTACGATATCGAAGCGTTGGATATGCCGAATGTTTGATGGTTTTTTATACGGGCCGTTGCTGGTATTTTACATTCACGTTAAGAGAAAAAAAGAATGTCACGGGTGATGATAAATCGGAGCGTGACTGATACGGCGGAAAATATTTACGGTCAAATGTTAAGAGTCGGCGATTTTTCCTCCAGTTTCGTCTTTTTTTTATACGTATTATATCAACATGAAACTGACATTTTTCTTAGCTACTTTATCAATTTACGAAGGGTTGGATACAGTTTCAGAAGTTGAGTAGGTCATATTTATAAAAGGGAAGAACCCACAACATTTCAAGGTTTTCCTCTGAGAAATTTTGATAAAACACTAGTTTACATGAAAAATGTACCTCGTTAACAAAAGTGTATTAAAATACTAATTTTGGGTCTCTGAAAACGAAAATAACTGTCAATTACTTTTCCAAAAAAGCGTTTTTAAAATAAGAATTTTTTTTTTTAGTTGAAAATGGCTGTGAAAATATTTAAATTGAAAATCCCCAAAAATCTTGTGTCATGCGATAAGAATTAGTTTTCTAATAAAATCTTTAAATGGTATAATTCTGACACATTCTAAATAGCAAAAATGCAAAACAAAAATCAATTTTTTTGAACCACATTGGTAGAAGACACCTTAACATATGTATCATAATATACTCAGTGGTGTTGGGGAGGTTGATTTGGATCACGGAAATTAATTGATTCGAAGACTTAGGATTGAGCAGCTTGATCAACTGACATTATTTAATCGCAATTTTGATTCGCCACTCACATCCTATCGATAATTTACTCCGTATTAGGAAGTAATTGAATAATTCATCAATCATGTAACGCGGGCGTTACTCTCTTGGGTAACACCAAATTTCCGAGTTACAAATTTTTTGCGGTAATTGATAATGTCAATAAATACACGGGGTTTAATGGATAATCTAATGTAATAACTCGTATGGAACACAAAAACGAGTGTTGTAATTTTCCGGGACGCCTTTTGAAATCCTTTGATTGTTTCATTTTTCTATAAATTTCAGTTTCCTACCACAATCCTGAAAATTCAAAAAATATAATGTCTATACAAAAAGTGATAAATCTCGTAGAATCCGTGATTTTTATTAAAAATTTTCGAAACTTCTCCGATTTCTAAATAATTCAATGGCATCTCCATGAAAATGATATCTTACCCCATTTTACGACCACTTTACTGTTTACAATATTTTTTTGAAATATTTTATACCAATCCCAACTTTTGATCATCCACTATCTCCAAAATTTTTTATTTCTACGTTCAGGGCAAAAACCTGGAAATTAATTTCACAATCATTCATATATCTATATTCTGTTTCCGTTTAATTAAATTAGTGTAACAGAGTCCTAATCAGCGCTAATTATTTTGAAAAACGCGTCACTTAGGCATTAAGTAATGGGCTGAAAAATGATGCGTCGGCATTTCGCGTGATGTTAGAGGTGGATGAGTAATTGTGATTTAGCTTCACGGCGAGGGATAAATCTTAATTTTGCGCAAATGCTCTTGCACGTCGCGAGGATGTGTTCCAGCAAATGAACAATGCCAGTGATTTCGTGAAACTCGAGCTCCGTCGCGTGGGGAAAAAAAATCCTGAAAAAAGTCAAAGTTGCCTTGAAGTCATGTTTGCCTTTTCAATCAAGTACATGTTTGCCTTTTTTCGGTGCTAGTAAAACATGGATAACAGCAATAGAAAATCTGAAAAAATTTTGTCTTAAACGTAACATTTTACACTCAAACTATGCCAAATTTTAAAAATTTATATTAAGTTTTGCAGAAGTTTACTACAATTGGCTTCAAACCTAACAACAATTTTTTTCAATATCTTGATTAATTAATAGCCCTGGATTGGAAAAAATTCTGACATCGCCAAACTGAGTGACACCCTAATCCTTCTGCATAATTATGACTCTTCACGTCAATGCAATTTTATATGAATAATTTATTGGCCATGATAGTAACGCCACTAAAGCTTTTGAATAAAAAAAAAAATAGGTGTTATTTCAAAAACTCGAGAGAGAAGTGAAGCTTTTCACGGCAAACTACTGCAAGTTTAACTAAACAAAAAAAATTTCGTTCAATTTAATGAGAAAAATAACTGAAGTAACCATTAAAACCAAAGCATGAACCAATCATTCATAATTAGAATTCATTAAAAGAAAAAATGTTTCTGAAGCAAGGGTGGTTATCATTTTGAGGTTGATAAAGTTGGGAGTTATTACGAACTTTTTTCAACTTTTATAATTTTCACGAAACCATTTTTTCATGTCCTCTTGATTTCAGTAATACAAACTTTTGGCCATTTTAACTTTTTTCAATATTTATTTATTCTTGTATATTATCTAAATCATCATCATTATTTTTTGCATTATTTTCTTACTTTTTGTTGTCCTTTTGAGGACGTAACCCTGAATTTAAGGTCACTCTAAAAAAATGACGGTCTGGAGTAAGAGGCAACCTGACCATATACAGTACGTACACGTTATTGTCATATTCGATGTGCATCAAGCATTTAATGGAAACATTTTCGTACTCATTATTTGCGGAATGGAACTCGGTCTGAGCCGATTCCGAAATGCGTTTCCCTCGTAGAATTCGATTTCACGGCTAAGCCTAATTGAATCTCGTAAGAAGCTTTCTAAAAAGCTTCCCCCGTAACGGAAACCGTTACCGTGGGCGCATAAACATTGGAGAAAAATCGAGGCTACAAAAAATAATTGGTCGCACATTTTTCTGGAAAAATTGACCCCTTTGCCTCGTTGTTATCCGGGGCTTTTTCCTTGTCCATTATGAGGCTATTTCTATGGAACGCCCTTGTGCAAATTGGCCACCCCCGCGCGAGAAATTTACAAGCATGGATCGAAAGGGAAGAAATAGGATTATGCAGCAGGATCTCTGCTTTTTAAGTTAAGGGGGTGATTCGTAAAGGTTTTGATGTAATAGCGGAAAGATCGAAGAAGGAAATTTGGAAAAATTTAGAATTTTCGTGATTAAAATCACTATTATATATATTATTACTATTACAATAATCAATATTACTTATGATTACCTAATTATCAATTAGTATTGTTTCGAGATAATAACAAAAAGTCGAGAAACTGAAAAAAAAATTACATGAAAAAAATGTACCAGAAACCCAGAAACTTTGAATTGCGAGACCAGAAACAAGAAAAGGTATTACCACAAAAAATGGACTCATTAAACACAATTTTCTCTGAAGGAGCAATAAATAGAAAAATTGCGGGAAATTGATAAAAAAAAAAACAAGCAAAAAATTTGCTTCCCTCTCAAGTCTCCAGAATTTTTTCGGATTTTATTTCTGATCAAGAACAGAAACGTAAAAAGTTTCTTTGACAAAAGGCAAACAACTGTTTATTTGATTTTTGTGACGAGGATAATTAACGATGTGATTGGGAAAAAGCGAACATAGAAAGAACGATTCGAATTCCATTTTTGAAAGAGTGTTTCGTAAATTACATTTTCATTTCGTTATCTACGAAGTCAGGCTTCTATCTTCTAGAAAAATTGATTGATCCTTTTTTTAAAGAATCAGCCTTTGAAAGCCACTTTATTTGAGAAAAAAATGAAAAATTCACGTTCCCAGATTCATACATTTTTTATCTTGAGAGACCTAACTTTACATTTAATTGATGCTAGAACATTACTTCAAAATTCAAAATGCATAAACTTTAAATAACTTTTTTTATCTAACACTGTTTACCATGGAACAAGTTTACAAGCTAAATTCACAAAATTTCGTTACGTTCAATTAAACTATTCTGTCAATTTTAATTTACTAAGGTAATTACAAATCTTTTGGACATTATTCGATTAATATTATTTAGAGATATTTGAAATTTATCATACAGTCAACTGAACATTCCGAATTTTTTTACAACCTGACAACTATCTCAACTCAAAAAAAAAAAAAATACGTAATTTCTTATTGAATTTCGAGTTAAAAAGTCCTGTACAACTTTTTATAAAACTCAATTGAAAAAGTTATTCAAACCTAAAATTTTAACAATAAATGCCCTCATTTGACAAGTGGAAGTAGACTTCGTGGTCCAAAATTTTCCCAAACTTTCTTCATATTTTTCTGAGTCGAAAAGTCCTTTCCCACTTTTCACAAGAGTCAAAATCAAAAAAGTTGTTCGGGCTACAAGTTTCAACCAATTTGATTTCTTAGATTTTATGCTCGAATAACTTTTTTGATTTTAACTTTTGTGAAAAATGGCAAAGGACTCTTCGACTCAGAAAAATGAGGAGAAAATTAAAGAAAATTTTGGTCCACGAAGTCCACCACCACTTGTCGAGAGAAGTCATTTATTGTTTAAATTTTAGGCTTGAATAACTATTTAAATTCTGAGTTTTATAAAAAGTGATAAAAGACTTTTTGACTTAAAATTCAGAAAGGAATAAGGTTTTTTTTTTTTTTGTTTTTTATGCGGGGATTCGGAAACATCGTTTTTTTATTGAATAAATATCAGTAATAGAAAAAAGAAAAAGCAATTTTGCAATAACCATCACATCAGCATATCAACACTTTTTTTCCAAACCTGGCCATCAAACTCCAACCGGACTAAACCTCCTAAGATTGTAATTAGAGTAGAATTCGGTTGCAGATTTCTCAAATAAAAAAAAGTATAGGCTCGATATTTTTGCAAGGAATGGCATCGGATCATCATGTTCCATTACCGATTGTGAAATATAATCGTTGGAACGAATATTTTAGTGAATATTTGAACTTAAAGTTATCATTTCATCCAACTTTCTAGGGATCATGCTATTTTATAATGGCCACTTTTTCACGTTTAAAAATGCTCTTAATGCTGAAAAGTGTGATACGAGGACAAACCATTGATTTGTATTAAACGAATTCTTTCATTTTATCAATAATTTCGTTGTTTCAAACTTAGGAAACATTTTGAATTGGATTTCCTTGAAATATCTAAAAACGCTGCAAAGCATTATAAAGATGCTGCATATAACTAATTGTAAATCAAAAATCGTTTCATCACGTTCTGCATTGTAGAATATACTTTATTTTTAACATTTTTTAATAAAAAATTATAAGATATATCCATATTTTACAGACTGTATCCTTTATAACTCAAGTGGCTTATGTGATGGTCGATGTATTAGAAATACTGGCATAGACATATTTATTCACATTTTTTCACAAAGGGTGTTTACTTTAAACAATTTCACCATTGAACCTTCTTAGAAATGTTGCTAAAAATCATGAATATTGGATTTTCAATGGGTAATTGATATATCCAGATTTTTTTTCATCTCTAAGATTTTTAGTCGGAAGTTTCGGAATCTAATACAACCTAGACATAACTTTGAAAGTTGTGTCCTGCATGCCAGGGTACCCTAAATGCTGAATTATGTACTCCAACGAAATTAAACTGAATAATTTGCTGCATGGGTTACATATCTGCAGCAAACAGTAAAAAGCTCTGTGGAGCTCTTTTTAGCCCAAATTTCCGCCATACACCTGTTGCTCGGCTCGCTTCCCGACCCGTTGTTTTCACGGCGTAACACCCGCTGCAATATACCCTCTCTCGTAAAAAATTCCGATCGATCGCGAAAACAATCAACGCCCTCAAAGCACCTCATTTATTTTCCTCGCGGCCCGTCTCTATTTATCAACTCAAGAGCGCATCCACAGGCAATAACTATTGCGCGGCTTAATGAGATTTTTTAATTCAAAGCCGATTCAAACGAGGAATATCACGTACTGCTACAGTTTGAATATTAAGTTTAATCAAAACCTCGACGATTTTTGATCTTTTGGTCGATGGAATATGAGTTACATTCTAAAACGTAGGCAGGGGTTTTTCGAAGTCCAAACCTCTTCTGCAATTCAAGTAGGGAGACCGGGCCATTTCGCAACACGGGGCATTCCAAGACAGTGCGAATAAATTAAAAATGTAACATTGGAAAAATTCCGAAAAATTATCTTATGTTGCGTCCAATGTAACTGCTCTACTCACGGAGTTTGGTCGATTTCACACGTTACGTATTATACAGGGTGTACCAAAATCCCCGTACCAAAAGAAAACCCAATATACCTTTTTGAATTTTGTATCGAAAAGTCCTTTACCACTTTTCAAAAAACTCAAAATGGAAAAAGTTATTCAATCCAAAAGTTTAAACAATAAATGCGCTCTCTCGACAAGTGGGGATAAAATCGATGAACCAAACTTTACCCAAATTTTTTTCATATTTTTTAGAGTCGAAAAGTCCTTTGCCACTTTTATCAAAACTCAAAATTGAAAAAAATGTGCGAGTTAGAAGTTTTGACCAATCAAATTTCTTAGATTTCAAACTCGAATATATTTTTTAATTTTGAGTTTTGTTAAAAGTGGCAAAAGACTTTTCGACTCTAAAAAATATGAAAAAAATTTGGGTAAAGTTTGGTCGGTGAATTTTATGCCCACTTGTTGAGAGAACCCATTTATTGTTTAAATTTGAAACTTAAATAACTTTTTCAATTTTGAGTTTCGTAAAAAGTGGTAAAGGACTTTTAGATTCAAAATTCAAAAAGGAATATTGGGTTTTCTTTTGGTACGGGGATTTTGGTACACCCGTATTTAGAGGAGTAAATGTGTTCTCTGATACTAAAACGAAGTATTTTCGTTGTTACGTGTTCACATTTGTTGCTTACCAGGAACTGTAGAACACTAAAACAGGTGAGAATATTTATTTCGTGTACACCTTTGAACACAACTAATATTCTACGAGGGGGGACCCAAAAGTAACGGGAATTAGGTGGTGGGGGGACCGCGGAGGGGGGATCGGGTTCTCCACTGGTTCTCTTCCAAGCTGCTACTCTCCCAAGTCAGTGTGCAAAGTTCATTTGCTGTGAGTGCATTCGTTCGTCCGAAAGAATTTTTCTAGTGAAACGACTTTTTCCGTTTCGGCGAAAACGTGAAATGGCTGAGTGCGGAGAGCAACGCGCGGCTGTAAAATTTTGTTTTTTGTTAGGAAAAACACCCGCGGAAACCCTTGTGATGCTGAAAACAGCTTATGGGGATAATGCTTTGAGTAAAACGCGTGTGTACGACTGGTTTTCGCGTTTCAAGAATGGAGAGATGTCAATAGAAGATCAACCTCTTTCTGGGCGCCCCTCGACTTCAAGAACGGACGAAAACATTGAAAAAATCAACACTCTTGTTCATGAAGACCGTTGCCGAACCATCGATCAACTTTGTGAGATGTCTGGATTGTCATGGAGTTCAATTCGGAGGATTTTAACTGAAGATTTGAACATGAGGAGGATTGCAGCCAAATTTGTTCCTCACCTTCTCTCCGACGATCAAAAGGAGCGTCGACTTCAGGCCTGTCTTGAGCTGCAAAATCAGTTGGATGAAGACCCAGATTTTTTTCTCAAGGTTATAACTGGCGATGAATCATGGTGCTATGGCTACGACCTCGAACCAAAGCAGCAATCAAGCCAATGGAAGACACCTCTCTCGCCTCGTCCAAAAAAGGCACGCCAAGTGAAGTCCAACATCAAGACATTGCTCATTTGTTTCTTTGATTGCAGAGGTATTGTGCACGCAGAATTTGTTCCTCCAGGCCAAACGGTCAACCAACACTTCTACTTGGAGGTTTTGAAAAGGTTGAGGGAGAACATCCGGAAGAAAAGAGCGGATCTTTGGCGCACAGAAGATTGGTTCTTCCACCACGACAATGCACCTGCCCACACAGCGCTGTCCGTGAAGAAATTTTTGACCAAAAACGGCATGACACCGATTGTTCACCCCCCCTATTCACCGGACCTTGCCCCCTGTGAAGTTTTTTTGTTCCCTAGACTCAAAAGGGACATGAAAGGAAAATGTTTTGGGACTGTAGAAGAGGTGAAACAAAAATCGCTGGAAGGTTTAAAAAACATTGAAAAAAATGAATTTCAGAACTGTTTTGAACACTGGAAAAAAAGATTGAACAAGTGTATTACAGTCAATGGGGGTTACTTTGAAGGTGATAAAAATTGTGTGTGAAAAAATTTGTCAATAAAAAAGTTGTAACACAATTCCCGTTACTTTTGGGTCCCCCCTCGTAATTCAAACTGAAGTTTATTGGTAGAATCTGTATAGAGCAAAAATCCAAAAAAATCGTATCGGGGCATTTAGGGACGCACATGTCCAGGGTGATTCGGGACACTTTGTTTATCAGTGCAAGACGAATAACAACTGATTATTATTTTGACATGAACATGTTAGGCAATTATAGGCCTAAAAAGATGCAGTGCCCACTGATCAAATGAAAAAAGCAGTAGCAGCTGTGAAAAATGAAGGTTTGTCAATCAGAATATACGCTGAAACATACAAAGTGTCTCGCTCATCTCTACACCGATTTTGCCAAACCACAACGGATGATAATTCCATCATGGGAAGTATTTTCCTCACTTGAAGAACTAGATAAAACGCTTCATACTATTCATTCATTTTGAGATGCGGGCCTCGGCAGAAATCAAACGTAGAAAGGTAAAAGGAAATTCAGTATTATATAATGGTATATATAATAAATAGTATAATATAATAAAATTGCAAATTTTGACTCAACCGGAAATTATGCAACAACGTGCCAAAGAACAGGAGTTAAATAGAGAGGGGTTAAATAGAGAGGGTTAAATAGGTTAAATAGAGAGAGGTTTAGGCTTTCAGAAAATATAGGTTGTTGGATAATAATTGGGGGGCCGGAAAGCATAACGAAATCTGCGCGCGGACAGTTAAAGAATGAAGGATAAGTGAACCTCGACAGTGGACGGACCCGATTACTCGGTCCTTCATTCCTGCATTCTCTAACTGTCCCGCGCGCAGATGTCGTTATGCTTTCCAGCCCCTCAATTATATCTATGAATTTGTTAAAATTGACAATACAAAAAATGTACCAAAATGCCCTGATCTCTACTATTGTTAAAAATTTTTATGTGAAAATAAACAAAAAAAAAATATAAATATATGATGAATTATCAACATACTGATACTAAAAACTAATCAATGAAGATAATAATAAAAATGATAATAACGATTACAATAATAATAACAATAATAATAATAATCATGATAATAATAATAATCATGATAATAATAATAATCATGATAATAATAATAATCATGATGATGATGATGATAATAATAATAATAATAATAATAATAATAATAATAATAATAATAATTATAATAATAATAATGAAAAAATTAAATAACCCATAAAAAATTAGAACGTGTTGAATCAACACGCGTTAGAACTAAAACTTCTCACGCTGCTTTTTTTACGATTCCGATGTATAGATTTTTATTCCTCTAATCTTTTCTAGTTCTTACAGATCCTTCAATTTTTCTCGTTATTGAACTGTAAATCATTAAAAAAATTATTTTATTCCTAATTTTTAGTCCAATCTATCAATGACATTCTCACACTCTTACAATGTTACGTACTCACGAAATTTCAAAATCACTCCTTACACTCGAAACATGAATATCATCGACCTCCAACTATTCCGATCTAATATTAGACGCTTACAGTATTACAGACTTACAAAATCTGAAAATTACTCCCTCAAAACGAAAATATTACTCTTACATCTTATAGTCTGAAATTACAACGAAATCTCGCAATTACTCCTTGCAATCAGAAATATAACACTTACATCTTACAGTCTTACATTTTGCAGTCTTACATTTTACATTGTAACATCGCCAAATTACTCCCTACATAAATTACATTCTAGAATTAATTACATTCCTGAAAAGTGATAATGCCGCCTAAGAAGTTTTACTTCAAAATGTATGAAAACGAGCAACGGAAATATTTAAAAATTATCGAGAATGTACTTACTGAAATTAAGACGACATAGAGAATGTTTTCAAATACATACAGTCTCAAAGGCGAACAAAATTTAGAATTCTTTAGTTCACTAACTCGAGAATAATAGAAATCCTGGCTTCGAAAAAATATTCAGTTTAACATAATTGTCAGTGTAAATGCTTGGCTAGGACAGAAGAAAAAAATTATAATGCAAAATTTTTTTTACCCCAGGGATTAATAAAGAAAAATGAGAATTAACGCCAATGACGAAAATTCGGTTAACTTCCCATCAGGTAAAATTCGGTTAACTTCCCCATCAGGTAAAAAAAGTAAATCTACATAGATCTCGAGTAGATCTACTCGTCAAGATCTATGTAGATCTCCATTTTGACAAGATCTACTCGAGATCTATGTAGACCTACTTTTTTTTACGTAAGGTATATATTATTGTTATCGTAAATGATTGAGTTAAAATTTGTAAAACAGATATATACGTGTTTAAAAACCTATGGCTGATTCAATGTGTGCTGATACACACACGTTGGGATACATTTTAGCAACTAGCAGTACTGACGATAAATCATACTGTAAGGCTGTTTTAAAATTCATTCTTATAAATTCAGATTCACATGTAAACTTGAACTGATCATGTATTGATTTCGATTCAACTTAATTTCATCTCTGTAGATTTCTGTAGATCTACTTGCTGCAATTTTGAAAAAAAAATTAAGAGTAACCTACAGGTCACTCTCAAGGTCTACAGACCGTAGCAGATGTACATAGATTTCTCGTAGATCTACAGAGATCAACATAAATCTTGAGTAGATCTACGCAGATCTATGCAGATCTACTCAAGATCTATGTAAATCTAATACTGATTTTTTTCTTTCGATTTCGGTCACAGATCTACTTTACCTGGGTTCGTACTTCTAGCATCGAATTTTAGATATCTCCATAGAAATACATAAAAATCCTAGAAAATTTTTCAATTGATTTCAGCAATGGAGAAATATTAGAAAAAATTAATCTATGGCAGTACTATTTTTTGAAACATCTAAGTTAATACCTAACGTCTATAAAATTTCGAACTTCAGAGCCCAAACTCTAAAAAACAATTAGAGCTATCTGTAAAATCAGTACCTGCAAAATAATACTGTAAAATAATTATTACAAAAGCAGAATTAGAAAATATTACACAATTTTATGAAAGCTGAAAAATTTGAAAATATAAGATGTTTAAAAAATTTTAAGAACCAATGTAGATGTTTTCTCATAAATCAATGAAAATAGTAACAATTCTTAAAAATTTTAATTCTATAGCTATAGAGTACCGAGTTTCAGAAATCTGTATAGAAATGCACAAAAATACAGGAAAATTTCTTAAAATTTCATGTGAACTAGAAATTAGAAAAAAAACTATACATTATCACAACTCAACAACTATGTTGATATAACTTTTTCCATAAATTTTGAAAATTTCGAATCATAAAGTATCGAATTTCAAAAATCTACGTTGGAATCCATTAAAATACAAGAAAATGTGTCAAATCGTAGATAGAGCAAAAAAAATACGAAAAATACGTAAAGTTACAGAAATCTATTAAGGTACTGTTTTTTCATTAAAAAAAAAATGTAAGATAAATCAAATTTCAAACCTTTGAGCATCAAATTCTTACAAACATACATAAAAATCTATAGATTCACTAGTAATCTGTAAAAATACTGAACAAGATCACAGCATTTTATAAATACATGCTTGAAAAACGAAAATATGAGTCAAATGATAATAACACTGTGCGACAAAATTTAACCTTAGGAATTCGGAGCTGCTCTCATTATGATAAATCGATCAGATATGATCCCAAAAATATCCCTTTCACAGCATTTTGCAAAGTTGGCTCTTTTTTGCGAGATATTAATTGTTTTTCATGGTCAACATTTGAAAAGAGTGTGTTAGGCTGCTCGCGGATTGAGCATAACAATCTCCTTTTCACTCCACTGCGCGCCCACACTAAGAGAACTAAGGAGAAACCATTCCTCCTTAGACAGAAATGGTTCCGCGGAAAAAGAAAAATATGCGCCAAGGAGGAATGGTTACTGTGCAAGCAGAAAAGGTTCCTGTCTCGGGAGGAACTGTTCCTCCGTAAGGAGAAATCGTTTATACTGAAACTGTTTCTGTCCCAGGAGAAACGACTTCTGTCTCGGGAGAAACTATTCCTGTCTACAGGAGGAAACGTTCCGCGCGTGTTATGCGTGAGTAGAGTGCGCGCGCGATGCGTCAGTTGCCATTATTATTTACATAATTTAGAGGTTGAGTGCGTCTCTCTCCATCGTTCTTTGAACGCGCGCGCACTCTACTCGCGCATAACACGCGCGGAACATTTCCTCCTTTAGACAGGAATAGTTTCTCCCGAGACAGAAATTGTTCCTCCTGGGACAGAAACAGTTTCGGTATAAACGATTTCTCCTAACGGAGTATTAGTTCCTCCCGAGACAGGAACCTTTTCTGGCCGCGCAGTAAACTTTACTCCTTGACGCACATTTTGCTTTTTCCGCGGAACCATTTATGTCCAAGGAGAAATGATTTCTCCTCGAGGAGGAACCAGTCCTCCTTAGTTCTCTCAGTGCACACACTCATTCCAAACACCTCGTGGAATTACCTCGGGCCTTTGGCCCTTGGCATTCCCTCGTTCCGAGAATGTTGCCGTCGCGCATGAAAAGACGCTGCTAGGCCCATTGGTACGAAATATACTATTAATTTATAATTTTCGAGTCGCGTATTTTTCATGATAGTGATCGGATTTTCATGATTCAAAAACGACAATACACGTATTTGACGTCAAGAAATCTATTCCCGCAATCAGATTTTTAAAAATTCTCGTCTTTCCAAACTTGACTTCCGGCCGAAAAAACCATTATTTTTTTTCGGGGAAAAGGTGATGACTAGATCGCCTCGCCCATTGTATCCACTTGAAAACCTCGTAGGCCCAAGGTACAGTCAAGGTACCAGTAACGGTAATAGGCAAGGCGATCTAGTCGTCACCTTTTCCCCGAAAAAAATAACGGTTTTTCCGGCCAAAAGTTAACTTCGGAAAGACGAGGTTTTATCAAAATCTGATTGCGGGAATAGATTTCTTGACATCAAATACGTGTATTGTCGTTTTTGAATTATGAAAATCCGATCACTATCATGGAAAATACGCGACTCGAAAATTATAATTAAAACAATTAATATCTCGCAAACAAGAGCCAACTTTGCAAAATGCTGTGAAAGGGATATTTTTGGGATCGTATACGATCGATTTATCATAATGAGAGCAGCTCCGGATTCCTACGGTTAAATTTTGTCGCACAGTGTAATCTATGTTAGTTTTGGTTTTCTCGAAAATTGAGAATAATCTTAGAAACGCATAAAATTTTCTTCCAGAGCATCAAATTATGCAACTGTGTAAAGAAATACAAAAAATTAGACTAGAAATTTCAAAAATTCTATAAAACTCTTTAAAATTTCATTAATATTTAAACTTTGATAAGAAACTAGATATTTAATAATACTCGAAAACCATGTTTGCATAATTGTTCCAAAAATTTTGTTACCTTTCGATTCTAGAGCATTGACTTTTGAAAACCTGCATTAAAATGCATTAAAATAGCAGGAACTCCGTAAAATCCTATGAATACCGAAAAAATATTAGAAAAACTTTAAGTTATTATAGAAATATATGAAAATACTGTTCTTTGAAAAATCCTAATGAATACCTAACAAATTAATAAATACTGATCATTCATCATTTTTATCCCAAACCTCAATCATGATATATTGATTTGATTCAGGATTTTTCATAATAAAACGAAAAATACTTTTGTGTTATTAAAATGAAATCATACCTTTTTCAAAATTGAAATTATGAAGCTGCATTATATTCATCTCAATTCGAATGCAAAAGGCGATGCAATGCAAACATGATTTGTGTTTATGATTGTAGTAGAAATGGTCTCATAATTTATAAGACCTCGGGGAAAATCCAACGTTTTCTCCCAGTTTTCTTTACTATCATTTCGAATCAACCTCGAGCTACGTTATGTCGATTGGAAGATGAAATTTTATGATACAGTTTGAGTGTACGAAAAATCCGTATTTGTTTTGTCCATTTTGGAAGTATCGATTTGTGACATAGTTTCGAAAGTGTAACAAGGACAAACCCGTCTTTTTTGTCAAGTCTCAGCGATGATTCAATTACTCAATTAGTTTGCATTGATTTCCATAAGAAACTCATGATGAAAGTTTCAAATGCAATCGAATTAGAAAAAAGGTTGTACCCGGACAACATTGATAATCCCAAATACGTCCCAGGGAAGCACCGAAGTACTTTCCGAGAACGTTACGGGAACGTCCCAATTTAGTCCTAATGTCCGTTTTTAGTCGGCGAATAGGACTTTTCCAGGATTTATAAGGGCCTTCAGAAGGATGTCTACGGGATGTTTTTGGGACTTTCGTTTGAGAACCGACAATCGTCCACATCTGAACCGACGACGGTTCGGAACTCAAATGGGACTTTACCGGGAAGTTAATACAACTTTAATGGGAAGTTCATGACATCTATCTGACCATCGCAAATAACACAATGGAAATTCGGGAATTTGAAGCTTCGGAGCAATTTTATTCAGGACTTTAGAATATCGGATCTTTAACGAGTCGGTTCATTTAAAGATCGAAGTAGTTTGCCACCGGATCAGCGTATTTTCAGGATAATACTATTTTCGGTACTTTTTTGTGTTCGGGATGTTGCGATTTCAGGTCATTTGAAGTTCGGTTCAATTTGCATATCGGGTATTAGTCGTTCTGGTCATTTCACTTTCGGGATAATTGACTGTTAGGGACATTATAAATATGGTATTTCAACGTTTGGAACTTTAACTTTTCGTCACTTATTCCTACCCCCCAAAAAACTATAGCTTTCCACAAAAACGTCGAGGTCGTCGAGACGAATTCCTTTCAGGGGACTTTTCGTGAAGTGAAATCACTTACCTGTGACAAAGTTGCCAATGATTTTTACAAAACTATTTTCTGTATCCTCAGCTGGGGGAAAAAAAAAATAAATGAATATCTTTTTGATTTTCCGCTTTAATGCAGATATGGATAAATTGGGCATTCCGAACAAATGATTCGACGAAATGAGTTGTCAAATAAATTTCCAACTACACTTTCTCTTTTTCTGACGTAGGAAATCGTTCGCTCTCTCAAAAATCGTACCCAAGTAAATAAGAACATTGTGGTGAAAAATTTTTCTTCCATGATGGAAATTCCATCAATATCAATGAAGTCCAGTCATTATACAGTCTTACGTATATTGAGGAAGAATACATTCGATTTCAAAAATTGAGGACACATTCAAAATAAGCATTTGAGAATATCTAGCTTTTCAATAAAATTCCTGAGAGCTGATTGTGTATTTTTTTTTTTTATTATTATGATGGAAATTTTTATTTTCTCCAATTCGGAGCTAATTTTTTATCCGTTAATTTTTGTTTATTAAGTAACGTTTTCAAGGGATTTTCGATGATTCTCCAAAAAAATGAAAAAATAAATCCTAGATTGTTACAAATAAAGCGAAATTTTAATTCAGAATCCAAACGTTGAACATTAGGTCCATTTCATTAGCATGATTTCAATTACAATGAATTTCCTCTATACAATAGAAGTTTTTGGAAAAAAAAATAACAGCCTACTCCAAGATTTTATTTTTATAAATAAGCAAATGTTGATTTATATTTAGGGCTTTTCTTGGATTCAACCTTGTTCTTCCTTAATTTAAACAACTGGAACCTTGTTTGTTTTCAGTTAAAATGTCTCTTCGAAGATACATCGTTATTCTGGGTTTGTTTGCCTGCATCGCTTGCGTTCGGGGGAGGATGGTCGACTGCGAGTGAGTATTAAAAACAAAATAATGAAGCACCCCATTTCCCCTTGGCGAATAAAAGAACGCAAGTTTTTTTCATTTACCTGTCAGATTTGAAGATTTGTTTTGAAAAAAAGAGCCGAGAAAATTAGCTCAATCTGACCAGTGAAAATCAAGAGTCATTTTTATATTACACTATCAACAGTATCGTAATTTAAAAAATAGCCCTTAATGGTTATTATAAAAACTCAATGTATTAGCAGTTTGAAGATTTTTAGTGTTTATACATTCACTACTACCGCCCCCCCCCCCCCCAACCATGTTAGTCTGACTGTAAGATAATCAAGATAAGATAAAATAGAATGAGATTATTAGGATGAGGTAATATAGAATGAGATATTGAAGATAATATTTACTTATTTATTTATTATTTTAATTATAACATTGCATGGGCATACACCCTTTTAATATACATAAAAATAGAAATATTACCACATATGTAGCATAAGAGCAAAGGAGCTGATGAAACGCAGTAAAAATTATACAACATTTTTTTTCGATAATACGCTTTTTTTATACGCGTATTAATTTAACGCATTTTTTAAATGCGTACATTAACTATACGCGTTTCAAATCGATGTGGCTGGACATAGTTGTTAACAAGCGCGAATGGACTGTAATAGTGAAAGGGGATCCCGTTTAAAAAGTTATTGAAACGGAATCCCTTTCAAATTAACGCAGGAGTTTTCTGAGTGTAGTATTTTTTGGATTTATTGAATTACGTAAGATTTTTTATCAAATCTATAGATATTAGGTATTTTTTGAGATTTCTATACGCATTTCTGAAAATATTGCTTTAAATTTTGAACGTTTCTGAAAAATAGTGAAAAAGCAAATACTTCGTGGATGTAAACAACATTTAACTCTGTTGAATTGAAAATATTATACATACATATTCTAAAAAAATGAAGTAAAAAATAACTTATATCTCAGTTTCAAAACATATTTCTTAAAAATAATTACAGATGGTTCTAAAAAATTTATGAATGCAGTGTAATATACGTAACGTGAAACAAACAACGGGATTTTCATTACTTTTAACCGAACAAAAGTAACTCGTTATCGTAACTTGTTGAATAATGTAACGTGTTACGTTATCGTTACACCAGACAATGTAACATTTCAGAGTAAAATAACTTAATTTTGATTTCTTCTCCAAATCCCTGGGACTTATATTTAGTAATTGAGTGAAAAGTCTTCGATTTTTTTTGTTTTCCCAGTCAATTTATTTTGTAGTCAACGTTTCGACCCCTAGTGCAGGGTCATCTTCAGGACTGAAAGTCGTACATTTAATTTAGACATTATAATTCTGAACTTTACACCAAACGAAAAGTTCTTTCTACATACCAAAACCCGAGACGTTGTATGAAAAATATACTAGAGGCTCATTTTTCTATTTATTCTAATGACACCGGCCATTGTGGCGCGTCAGGTTTCTGGCCTCAACTGAATTCTCCTTACAATTTCAAAATCTAATTTTAGTTTTATTTTATCTTAAAACGATGCGTCGTAATATAAATATAACATTGTCTCTATACGTCGTGTCACAATTTCTATCATAAAATTCATTATAGGCGTATAACTCGTCATTATTATTAAAAACAAATATTATCCATGAAGAATTAATGAGTATTAAATGCATCAACAATATTTCAAAAAACGGTCATATATAACATTCCGACCTTCCAAATCCTTCTGCTTATTTAGGGCCTGTAACAGTAATAAGCAATCATAGAATGTTAGTAGATGACAATGGTAAACATGAAATGGATTGGGAGGGAATACGAATCATGGATAGAGAACAAGTATTACAATCGCCTTTTTTCAGAAAAAGTTTTTATAAGGAAAGAAGGAATTAAGGCCCTATATAAGCAGAAGGATTTGGAAGGTTGAAATGTTATATATGACCGTCTTTTGAAATATTGTTGATGCATTTAATACTCATTAATTATTCATGGATAATATTTGTTTTTCAATAATAATGACGAGTTATACACCTATAATGAATTTTATGATAGAAATTGTGACACGACGTATAGAGACAATGTTATATTTATATTACGACGCATCGTTTTAAGATAAAATAAAACTAAAATTAGATTTTGAAATTGTAAGGAGAATTCAGTTGAAGCCAGAAACCTGACGAGCCACAATGGCCGGTGTCATTAGAATAAATAGAAAAATGAGCCTCTAGTATATTTTTTATACAACGTCTCGGGTTTTGGTATGTAGAAAGAACTCTTCGTTTGGTGTAAAGTTCAGAATTATAATGTCTAAATTAAATGTACGATTTTCAGTCCTGAAGATGACCCTGCACTAGGGGTCAAAACGTTGACTACAAAATTAATTAACTGGGAAAACGAAAAAAATCGAAGACTTGTCACTCAATTTCAGAGTAATGCGTTACTTCCAAACCCTGCATGTATGTATCAGATGCTGCAATCATGGCACAACTATTCTCTTTATAAAACCTTATGATGCACTCAGAGGAATTTCAGTTTAGCATGAAACGGAAAGGATTACAAACCCATCTCCTTTCAAAATGAAACGCTAACTTTTCATTTTAAAACAGTCAATTCTTAAAAGTAAAAGCATCGTTTAACAGTGGCAGGGAATCCCTTCCACTTTCAAATAAAAAGTTTTGGAACAAAATCCCTATCAACTGTACACTCACAATCAGAGAAATTCTTGCTTAGGCATGAAACGGGTAGAACTTCAAACACATCTATTTTGAAAATGGAACACTAACCCTTTTATTTTTAAACGGTCGATGTCTAAAAGTGAAAGAACCCCGAAGGAAATCCCTTTTACTTTGAAACGGAAAGTTTCAAAACAAAATGCAAAAAACTCTTGCGTAAGTTTGAAAGGGAAAGTTACTTTAAAAAATGTAACGCGTTACGTTACCGTTACAAAAGTGAAAAAAGTAATTCGTTACGTTGCCGTTACTTGAAAAGAAATATTAACTCGTTACCGTTACCACTTGAAAAAAGTAGCGTCCCGTTACTTTCACGTTACTTTTTTTAAGAAATTGAATGTAAATAACAAGACATCGAAAAACTCCGACGGTAAAAAACAATATCAACGTACTCGTGGTATTATTATATAGAAATTGTTTATTTCAGATATAATAATTATTACGTTTCGCATCGAGGGAAAAAATTAATTTCTCACGAGGGTGGAAGGTTTTTTTTTCCATACATACTATATTCCATTTCTGTATATGTATGGAAAAAAATATTATATTCGCCTTAGGAGGAAGTGATTTCAACTCGTGCGTTATGTTTACCTACTATGGCAATCGTGATGCGACGCTAAACGTCGCCTGAAAGTCGCCATGAACGTCGCATACGAAAATGACTTGAAAAAAACCTTTTCAAACCAAAAAATGGTATGGAAAAGTTCTATTGTGATATTTTAAGAGATATTTAGCAAAAAAACGATTGGATTTGCCTTCATTTGTCATTTTTGATAGTTAACAAGGATTTTTCCTTGACTTGCGATTTCATAATAATTTGGGCGTGTAAAAACAGTTTAGTTTGAAGGAACGAAATATCAATCTTGTCATAACAAACATTTATTTTCTAGCTTGCAAAAGTTAAATAATGCTTAATTAGGTTTTTTAATAGTTAAGGAATTGTAGGATTTCCTTATATATATATATATATATATATATATATATATATATATATATATATATATATATATATATATATATATATATATATATATATATATTTATGTGATGGCGCGTTTGGGGACTTTTTAAATATTATAATTATATTGATATATATAGGTTCAGTAATTCACAACGGTGCTATGTATGCGTACATGTATATCAAAATAATGGATATTTTGTACTGCAATTAAGGATTAAAATGTTAGAAGTAGTTCGATTGAACGGTGGTTTTGGGTACTTATCTGTACATCTTAAATATATAAATGGAATACGATGATATGACGATTATCTCGATATACATACGTCCAGTTGCAAAAGACGATTTAGTACATGCATATAATTTGGTAAATAAAATAATTAAATGTTCCGAAAATGTAGATCTTCCTACTTATTGACATATTATATCGAACGGTACTTTCGGGGACATTTGAAATTTTAGGTATATTTTTTTCAGTAAGGTCAATGTTTTTACTGTTATTGAATTACAATTAATGAATTTTAAGATGCGACGCAGGATTTTTGCAGAAATTCGTTCGGCACAACCAGAAAACATTACAGAATTATGATATTTTATGTTAATTAATACTAAAGACCATTCTTCAATTCTATTCATACTTATTTTGGTTGTTGAAAAATTGTCATCACAGTATTTACAAAAATGCATGAATTAATAAATTTCTAAGGTCCTCTTTCCCCGAACACATTTTTTTTGCTAAGTTCTATGCAGTAAAGAGATATACAGAGATACACAGAGATATAGAGATATAAGTCCTGTGAAACAATTTTAATGAGAATAAGAAAATTTTTATAATAAAAATGGCAATTCATTGTTATTGCATTATTGTTTTACCATCATTAATTTTTATTGTTTACAAAGAGTTAATAGCACAGTTCGACAAAATTAGGGATTGTAATTTATACTAGGCTCAAACAATCAAAAAGTGGTTCTATGCAGCCCTAATAGTAAAACCTCTAAATAGTTTTTTTTTGTTTACATCAATTTTTCAAGTATTTATTGTTGAAAGTTTTTTTCTGCACCATCGACGTATCTCCTATGATTTTCAACCGATTTTTTCGTTCAATGGACTGAGATAGCGGCTTTCGAGGTCAACAAATACGAATTTACAAGTTTTTAAATGAAAATATGCGAATTTGTTGAATTATTTTTAGATCGATCTAGAGAATCCGATTCTATTGAATCCCTCACAATAAGAGACGCAGCGGGATAATAATTGATTTCTTATTCGTGAATGGCGTTACTGTGCAATTGACCATTCACGACTGAGAGATTAATTAATCTCCCGCTGCATCTCATACTGTTGTGAGGGATACAATAGAATGGAATTTCCTAGATCGAACTAAAAAAAATTCTACACATTTGCATATTCTTATTTAAAAACTTGCAAATTCGTATTTTTTGACCGTGAAAACCCTCATCTCAGTCAATTGAACGAAAAAATCGGTTGAAAATCACGAGAGATACGTCGATGGTGCAGAAAAAAACTTTAAACAATTATTACTTGGGAAATTGATGTAAACAAAAAAAACTGTTTGGAGGTTTTAATATAAGGGCTTCATAGAGTCACTTTTTGATTGTTTGAGCCTAGTATGAATTTCGTGTTTAACTGTGTAATCATTTCTTTGTAGTATTGCATAACTATAGATAAGAACTTGCGGCGTTTAGCTGATTTTCAATCGATTTTTGTGTCTGAAAAAATTATAGACTTAGTTAAAAATGAAATACCATGTTATTCGAATGGTAAAAAATATGACTCTACCAGTGAAGGTTGATGTTATTTTAAAAATCTGAAAAAATTGCGAAATATCATTTCAATTATTTCTATACGATTAATGGGATGTCACTATCAAAATTTCACCTAACTCATTTTAACAACCACGCTCATATACGCACAGATTTGTTAGAGAGCAACAAAAAATCTCATTTTAATTCCTAGTTCGATCACGTCCTCTGAAGATTTAAATATAACTATTACATAATTAAACTGTGCTTCCAAGGAAATTTTTGTATATGAAGAATATTTTCACGTAAAACATGATGTTTTTACGAAATGCCGATGATTTTTATCTATGAGGAATAATATTACCATATAATCATCTTACACACATGTTCTGCCCTGCGTGGTCGAATTTACTTCCTAATATATTCTAGCAACGGCTAAAAAACCCCATGCATTTGTGCGTATTTGTATTATCGATTATGTCTTGGAAATTCTGTTATTGAGCCTGTACGTATTAACGTTTTCATTTTTATTATTCTGCAATGCCATTCATCAGCAACAAAAATACCGAAAAAAATACGAGCTCCTACAGACATATCTCATTGGTTGCGAAAAATTATGAAAAATATGTAGAGGAAGTTGCAAGAAAACTTAAAAGTACAATAAGATGCAAAAAACAACCAAAAAATGCAGAAAAAAAAAAAAATTTCAGGAAAACTACACATACAACGATACAAAAAAAGTGAGAAATTTCTAGCACGTTCAATGCATGTTCTCTTCGTGACCATTCAATATCTGGTGGAAAATAAGTACAGGAAGAGTATTTTTTTTATCATTTTATGATGAGCGGGCTTAGTTTTTCAACAATTGAGAATTTTCAAGCAATCTCATTGGTTTTTATTAGTTCTGATAGTTCAATAAATTGCAACAGTTGAAGGAACAATTTCATGTATGATTTATAAAAATCAAAATTCTATGCTTCGTTCTAAATATACAGGGTATACCAAAGTTCGCGAGCCAAAAAGAAACCCAATATTCCTTATTGAATTTCGAGTCGAAAAGTCCTTTACTACTTTTCATAAAACTCAGAATTCAAAAAGTAATTCAAGCCGAAAATTTAAACAATGAATTCTCTCTCACGATGAGTGAGGGTAGACATCACGAACCAAACTTTTCCTAAATTTTCTTCATATTTTTCCGAGTCAAAAAGTCCTCTTCCACTTTTCTCTAAACTCAAAATCAAAAAAGATAATCGAACATAAGCAAATAAGAAACCTGATTAGTTGAAACTTGTGACCCGAATATCTTTTTTGATTTTGAGTTTAGAAAAAAGTGGAAGAGGACTTTTCGACTCGGAAAAATATGAAGAAAATTTAGGAAAAGTTTGCTTCGTGATGTCTACCCCCACTCATCGTGAGAGAGCATTTATTGTTTAAATTTTTGGCTTGAATAACTTTTTAAATTTCGAGTTTTATCAAAAGTGGTAAAGGACTTTTTGACTTGAAATTCAATATGGAATATTGGGGTTTTTTTGGCTCGCGAACTTTGGTACACCCTGTATAATGTCGAAGTAGGGAAATTGATCACTCGGAGCCAATCTTAGACAATTCACTTTAATAAATCAAATACATTAAACTTGAATAAATGAAGTAGATTGTTTTTAGAAAAAAAAGTTCAATATAAATTAAATACGAATTAAAAATAATAAATGAGTTCAAGTGGATTAAATAAACTAAATATAAATAAACTTAATTCACTCAGATTAGCTTCGAGTGATTAACTTCCCTACTTCGAACAATTTGATGATTTCCAGCAGTTTTTGACAGTCGACGAAAATTTTTCAAACTTTTACGGATTAAACAGTTTTTAACGATTCCGGTAGTTCTAACGATTACCTACAATTCAAAAATGGTAAATAGTAGTATTTATTCTTTTTAATTTCTCACAGCAGTGTTGAACTTTTTGTGATACTTTGTAGTTTTTTCATATTTTGTGAATAGTTTTTTCGAGTAGGTTCTAAAAAAGCTTCTTGAAAACATATGCTTTTGTCAAAATGACTTCAAAGTTTACAGGTTTGACTTCAACTTTGACGAAGAGTTTTATGTTCCTCATTGTCTTGCGTATTTTTTAGTGTAAAAAATATTAACAAAAGAAATTCAATGAGAATTTTCTTTTTATGTGTGAGGTTGCTTTTTACGCCATAAAAGCAAATAACAGGAGCTTTTTGTGGATTGTTTACTTTTTCTTACTTCCTTACTTTTCATTATATTTTTTCTAAGGCCAGAAGAGATGGATGAGATTTTTTTTTAGAAAAAAACTGCCTCAGATTACACGTTAGAATTCTTTTACTTATATATAAAAATTCTTCCCTAGCAAAATCACTATCATAGAAATTGCATAGAAATTTCATAGAAATCTATGAAATTTCTACGAAGGTTGAACTAACTTGTGATTTTATGAAACGTGAGCTACTCTCTTATGAAAAAAACCGGTAATAAGAGCCTATTTGGTTTTTACGTTAATACCTAGTAACATTTTTTATTTTATAATTGTTTTTTTAATGTTTTACGTACTTATGAAACATGCTAATCAGCTTCCTACGGGTGATTCAGGTTCCACCATGTCTAATACAATGCATAAATAATACGCTCAGAAACTAATAAGCTTACTAAATATAATCGATAAAACTAGTTAGGCTCCATCTGCGCCCTTTGTTCCCGTTTAACCTACCCATATTTGATAAAGTTATAAGTTTCTTGAATTTTCATAAAAGTTTCATAGTTTTCTATGACAATGACTTTGCAAAGGTTTCGCATTGTAAAATAATAATAAAAATCGTTGAGTTGAAAAAACACGAACAAAACATACTGAATGATTACTTTTAACTTTTTAATCACAGCGATGATAAATTAAAAGGATATTTTCAATAAATTACTTTTGAATATTGAACTCCGCGTTTCCATTACCTACTAATTTATTAATAGGGAAATTTTCATTTGATCTTCTATTAATATTCGAACTCAGTTATGCTTTAAACTTTTTCTTTTCGACCTTAAAATTACAGTGAACTACAATTCGTCAGGAACTGCTTGACACGTAAGCGTTCAGAAAAATGTTTAATAAAAGTTATGTTCTATGTTTGAATAAGCTTGTTTGCTACTTCAAAATGAAAAAATCAATATATGTACATAGGAACAATTTTCAGTATGGATTATATGTAAGATTATTATAAAATAATCACAAAATAATATCTGTGAGTTTTGATTTATTGACAATAAATGACAATCCACGCGTAAATAAAAAATCGCCGTGGATAATGCTTAAATCATCAATCACTTACATGACTATTGATTTCTGTATAAAGAATTGTCCCGGAAACGTACATTCACTGTAACTCGAAAATATGCAGTACTAAATATTTTGAATTCGCATCAATCGTATTAGCAATGATGAAAGTTCATAAACATAAGTCAACTATAAAAACAGTAGATAAATTAAATTTACAACGAAGGTATCTACACATTCAGCGCTGACTCCGCTAGTTTTTGGATACATTGTAGATAACGAGAATTGAAGGGACACTTTTATTGCTGTTGGCGGAAAAACACTCTTAAGGATGGTGTAATCTCCTCGAAATAGAGGGTAGAAATGCCGATTCCGCTCCGAGAGAGGGAGAGAGAATAAAAAATGTAAAAAAAATGTTTTCCTCATCAAAATAAAACTTTAAAAAAAAAACTGAATCAAATATTATTTTTGCAATGTGCGAAACAGCAAAATTGGCATTTCCATCCACCCCCTTAAGGGGTGACTACCTTTAAGAATACTATTCCTCGTTAAAAAAAATGTTTTTTCAATTTCATGTTTGTTTTACAGTCAATCCAAAATGAAGTGAATTTTGCACCAGACCCTTCCGATCAAATTTTTTTGTTAGTTTTACATTTTATTCTCAACGAAGCATATTCACATCGATTCACGCATCAACCATCTCAGTATTTCTGTTGCCCGTTTTTCTTCCTTTCGTTACTAATGTATGTCCTGAGTTGCACTTCTGTATGATGAAATATATGTTTATTTTCTTCCATAACCTTCCTCATTTCTACGGCAGTTGGACATTGACGCTCCATATTTGGGTTGCACTGTAAATACATCCCGAATTTCTCCTGGATGATTTCTTTTTCTTCAATGCTCCATTTTTTTTTTCTTGGAACTGTTAACAGAAAACGTATCAAACATTTAAAAGTACATTTCACTGCTAGTAGCAAGGATGAGTGCGTGAGAAAAAAACATTAGTGAAAAGTAACATAAATACTAAGATGATCTAACTTTCCTATCTGACGAAAATTTGAAGTTGTTATGAGAAAAACTCTAAGATAATCTGCTATGAACTTCGAGGTAGTCTATTAAAACGTCTAATTTTGTTTGTTGAAAATAAATCTTAAAGTTTGTGACATTCGTGAAATTTTCGAAAGTTACATAATCATGAACTTCATGAGTATGATAAAGTTTCAACATTTTAAAGACTTTTAAAACTCCTAAGATGTACGATAATTCGTAACTTTTTTACAATTGAAAAATTAAAAAAATTTTCTATACTTAGAAAATGTTTCAAATGGGAAAAATTTTACAATTTGAAGAGGTGTTAAAAATTTTACGATGTTCGAAATAATTAACTTTCTCAGAGTTTGAGAAACTTGAAAAAATTTCGGAATTTCAATAATCATGAATATTATAAATTTTCAGAATTTTGAAGAGTTTTTAAAACTCTGAAATGTTCAGAAATGTGTAAATTTTTGGGATCCAAAAAATGTCTTTTATTTTCTAAACTTTGAAAATGTTGAAAACAGTGCAAACTTTTACGATTGAAAAACTTAGTTCAAATCTTACAATGTTGGAAATCATCAACACTCTCAAATTTGAGGATTTCGTTAAATTCTCGAAATTTCAGTAATCATTATAATACTTAACCCGGCCGGCACTTTTCCTTTCAGTAAGCTTACTGAAAGCCTAATTGGCTTTCTGAGAGCTCTCCGAAAGGAAAATTGCCGGCTGGGAAGATATATAAGAACATATCTATTCTACTTTGATATTGATAAGACTATATTAAGTGGTAAAAATGTCATTACCTGCACAACTTTTGAGCTGCGCTCCAGAATGTGGCTGCTTCCTTTTTTTTGGTGGTGGAGTAAACGTTTCATCATCAGCTGTAAAAGGTCATAAGTTATGTTTTATGCGATTGGTCTTTGATAAGAGCATTAAAATATTTATACGTACAGCTGTTGCTGCTCGAACTACAGTCTTCATTTTTTCTCTTTATCTGGATATCTGTAGCAATCGGTTCATCGTTACCTACAACATTTGGTAACGACCCATACCCTCTTATATCATCCCTATCAAAGTAATTGGATCAAAAGTGGACCGAAACTGGACCGAAAATCGGTCCGATTACGGTCCAAATTCGATCCACTTTTGGACCGACACAAAAATCTTATCTCTGAACAGTTTATACTGGGTAGATAGTCACGTAACTTATTTTTGTATCTTCGGTTATTGTTTTTTCAACAAAAATTGATTTTTCCGTTCAGAAAATCAATGAAACATTTTTATAATACATTCGTAAATTATTGAAAATTTAACACTTTCATCATAAATTAATAAGTGAAAGAGGATCATTTTTCGATAATAATTAGCATTGAAGTTATTAGAAAGTAAAACGGAGCTGTAAGAGCATAAAAATGACATTGGATCGAAAGTGGATCGAATGTGGACCGAAAACGGACCACAAAATTGATCCAACCACTTTGCTAGGGATCTGAGTCTGCGAATTAACTATACAGGATGTACCAAAATTGACAATTTATATGTAAGGAGTTTGTAGTTTGCAAAATTCTAAGACGATTTTCCCTTTTCTATTTTTTAAAAAACTCAAAATTAAGAAAGTTATTCGAGCTGAAAGTTGAAATAATAAATGGGCTCTTGACAAGTGAGGGTCGAATCCACAGACCAAACTTTTCCCAAATTTTTTTCATATTTTTCTTAATGGAAAAGTCCTTTGCCACTTTTCAAAAACTCAAAATCAAAAAAGATATCCGAGTTTGAAATTGGAGAAATCTGATTGGCTAAAACTTTTGACTCGAATATCTTTTTTAATTTTGAGTTTTCTGAAAAGTGGCACAGAACTTTTTTACTTAGAAAGATATTTAGAACATTTGGGAAAAGTTTGGTTAGTGAATTCGACCTCCACTTGTCAAGAGAGTGCATTTATTGCTTAAACTTTTAGCTTGAATAACTTTTTTTAATTTTGAATTTTTTGAAAAATGGCGAAGGGAAAATCGTTTTACAATTTTGCAAACTACAAACCCCTGAAATATTAATTGTTGATTTTGGGACACCCTGTACAGCAATATTGTAAGCCATTATGAATCTTCGAAATCATTATAAATTTTAACTTTAGACAAAGGAGAGTGTCCTATGAAAAATCATAATTAAGAACGAAGGGCAATCATATTTTGCTCTCGACAAAAAGAAGATTGATTTTAACTTCAAAATTTTTATCTCTAACTGTTTCACTATGCTTTTTTCGACGGTATATGCAGCGTTGACTAATAAAAATTTTATTCTGAGTGTGTGACACAGTTTTTTAATACTTTAAAAATTGAATAACGCTATCCCATTTTATAATATTTCAGGAGATTGAACTTCCTCGCAATAATGTGATTCACAAAAAAAAATCGATCCGTTAGTTATCTTTCATCATAAAGATTTTTGAAATTATAGAACAAACTTTCGTTAATTAAATGACAGCGATTCTAAATGATTTTCACATGCTGTAATTTGGCAACTTTAAAGAACTTTAAAAATGTATCATTGCGTAAATCGGCAAGATTTTTTAAAATTATAATATTTGTAGGTTACGAGGATCTAAAAAATTAATTACATTCTTATAGACATTCGAATTTTGCCGACAGAATTTGAGAATGTGGCATATTTGAGGAAAGAAATAATGTTATTTTTTTTTAATAAAGATGAATACTACTTCTGGTTTCAGAAAATGAGCTTCTAAAAGTATATAAAATCGGGAATAAATAAATGAAGTTTACCATTTTACGAGGCTTAAAATATCTTCCTTCATTTTGCTAACTTAGAATTATAAAAAATTTTTAATAATAGAAATTTTTATAAGAATAGTGAAATAAAAAATTTGTTGCAAAAGGACCAGATAATTTCATATTTATTGAAATAAACAGTATTTTTATTCTTTAAATAGATACTCACATCAATTTATCTAGTGATTTAATTAGACTTTTTCCCACACTTAGTCCTTTGAAAATAAATTGCCTAATCATCATTCTTGGACGTCAAAGTAAACTT
Source organism: Platygaster robiniae (assembly GCA_028476575.1). Taxonomy (NCBI): domain Eukaryota; kingdom Metazoa; phylum Arthropoda; class Insecta; order Hymenoptera; family Platygastridae; genus Platygaster; species Platygaster robiniae. The sequence goes on along the minus strand of CM052027.1, from coordinate 8,643,524 downwards.
GAAATTATTCGAAATTTACTAGTGTGGAATCAAACAATTCTTTCTTTAAATGAAAATTTATCTGAATTTTAATATTGCTTTTTTAACTGAACTTGTCATTTGTACGAAATTAACGATAGATTGCGAAAAATGTTAAAACTACAGTTTTTTTTCTGAAACAGCAAATATTACCCTCGAGAGTTGAACTGAGAATTTGGGGTGTACACTCTTCTGCAGCTGCATCCAAACCATCACTTCTCCCCTGTTGTCCAGCAGCTTGACGCAACATTGGTGCCGTTCGCAAAATTTCGTCGGCAAGATTGGCTTGCCGATAGATGTTTTTGTGGATGTCTTTATGATGACCAAGATGGGTGGCCAGTCTGTCAACGTCGGCATCTTCTACGTTCCGGAATTTGGTGGCAATTTGTTTCCTTAGAAGCGTTGCTCTCAAAGATCCAGGAATTTCGGCACCACAGCTGGTTGAGTACTGGCGAAGGAGATCGCAAGCATTGAGACGTGGGATGCCGAATTTCATATCTCCGCTGCATGCGAAAACGTATGGACTGTCTTTGTGGATACCATGTTGATCGCGGTATTGATTCAGAATTTCGATGGCTTCGACATCGACTTTTGTTAATAGTGCATTCACAGTCGAAGATAATTTTCCCCGTATTTTACAAACGCTGAAATTGTGGGCGAGAGCCAATTCTTCTTCCGAAAGTGTTTGTAGAAGGTCTTGGTGGGCATCGGTAATTTTCTGACGAGCATCGAAATCTTTCATCTGTAGCCGCGATGACTCTCCAGGCCTTCTGCGGTTGAACACCATGACCGAGAGTAGAGTAGCTTTGCTAAGCGAGTTCCAAGCTTCCATATCGTATGCGTCTCGAAGCTCTGCCATACCTGATTTCTGCTGTCGCTCCAAATGACCCTGCAAACTCCTTATATCATCTTCTGAGGGGACGACGACTTTTTTTTGCCTTCTGATTTGCATTTGATTTTCCACGGCCGTTTTGCTGACGGTGATGTAGAACTCGTTGTCCAATATTTCAAGGAATTCTTGAGTTGATTGTTTCTTCTCTTGGTCCTTTTTTTTTATGCACATGACCGAACAAATTTTTCCCATTTGAACAAGCAGTGTTCCTAACGACGTTGCAACTGCCGGTGTTTGGTAGGAGTTGCGGATCTCATCGTACTTGGCCACCAGCCTGATGGCACGGATTGTAGCGTCGAAATTCGAAGGGTCGAAAACGGAAAAAAAATCAGAAATTGATTTACTGCAATTTCTTGCTGACAGCAGAAACCTCCCACACAACCGTAACCTACTGCGGATAAGGTCACGCTGATGCTCCAAAGAAAACTTCAAGCACAGTTTGTTCCCAAATTCTATCACCAACTCGTCATATCGGATGGCTTTCACGACCTCATCTTCCCGAAGCACTGGAAACACGACTTCCCGTAGAATTTTTGATGCAATGGGATGGATTCTTGCCATCGCTGCCCGGGATTTCGTAAGATTATTTCTTTGTTCTCCTGTTGTCTTCGTATGGCCGCACTGGATCACATGATGCCTCAGATTCATCTTCGAAACCCACCCAAGGCAATTAGGGCAGCTCACGAAGTTGCTTGCTTCTTTTTGTTTAGTTGGGCGTCGGGCGACAATGAGTTGTCCTTTGTTCAGTTCTTTATCAGAGTTATATACATGGTTTCCCTTTTTTCTTAGAATGGCTAGCAGCTTCTTTCTTTCAGTCCGTACTCCTCTTTCAAAAACTGGTATTTCATTAATTTTTTTTACGCTTTTTTCATTCTTGTGAACCGTAGTTAAATGTCGGCCCATCTTGACTACCAATTTTTTACAGTACACGCAACACTGTTTTTTGCTAGAACCACCGCCTTTCTTAGATTGTTCGATTCGCAACTCAGCTTCGTTAGGCCGCTCAACAGAATTCAAATATCCCAGCGAAAGATCATGAGAAGATTCATTTTTTAATGAGGCTGTGGAATTCTTGCAAGCCGACGAAAGAAGCTCAGATATTTCTAGAGATTCGGGTTCATAATTTGAATCCTGTTCATCATTTACATCTTGATAAATGTCCGAAAGATTGGGTATGTCCGAAAGATTGGGTATGTCCGAAAGATTGGGTATGTCCGAAAGATTGGGTATGTCCGAAAGATTGTATTCAAAATTTACAGATGCATCTCGAACGGTTTCTTGTTCTAAAACAGAAACGCGTATGATGTCAATTATTTGGATTTTTAAAAGATTTGAACTTGAGTCGATTCGAGTCTAATGAACCTCAATCCCTGACAACTCAATTACAAAGGGCATAGCCGAGTTTTCATGTTGAAAGTGCTCCCAAACCAAACGAAGCTTTGCATTCACCATATTAAAATACTTGACAAAAAATGAATGTTTGCAAATTTGCAGGTCTGTAGCCGCTGTATTTAATGTATAATGATAGATATTGCAATTTTCGTTTTTTGAATTCTACAGCTAAATCATTTATCGTAAAATTTTGAAAAAATTCACACTTCTACTTGTCATTACTACATTGTCATATAAATTTATTATTTTCACATTTGTTAATATTTTTTGCATGATTTAGTTACACAGCGACCCCAAATGACCTATAACATCATTTTCTACTTCATTTTTTGACGGAGAATAGATGAAAAACTTGATCAACGTTCGTCAACATTCACCAACGTTCACCAACGTTTGGAGCGTTGGCGAACGTAAATCGCAGGCCAAGAGGGTTACAGTAACCATTTTACTTGGTTAATACAGCCTTAACCAAATTCTTTGTTCCATCGACCAGATTCGGGTTTCATTGTTTTGAGTTCTTGATTGTATGATTGTAATTTTGACGAAAACGATATTTTAGGTTATTTTGAAAATTTTTCTTCTAATTCTGCAACTGAGATACGCAATCTTTAAGATCCAGGACATTGTGCACTTTTGAATTTTAGCGATTTTTCAAGCTAATATTTAAATTAGATAGCTTCAAGATTTTTACATATTTAGTTTATATTTTTGGCGGCAATTAATTTTGCAGCTGAAAATTGAAAAAAATCTTCAGCTCTCATTAAGATTTGAAAACAATATGTGTAAGTAACATAAGTCACTTTATGGCAAAAACTCAACTTTAAATGCTCCATGAAAAAAAGTAAAATTTTTTTCTGTCAAAATGATGCTATCGATACAACCCGAAACTCCCAAAAAATTCCCAGGGTGTAAAATGACCTTTTCTGGGAGTCTTGGGTTTTATGGGTAAATAAGAAATTTGGAAATATCATGGGGAAAAACAATTTCTAAGAAATAACTGTTCGTAGAACAAGATATAGACCTAATTGAATAGAAATTATTTTAGAACTTGAAAATTTTGAGGTTTCTTGGGTTTTGGAAAATTTTTAGAATATAAGTCAATACTGTCAGGTCAAAGAATATTTTTGAAAATTGTTCCATCAAAGAATTACACTTTCTCTAATTTTTTCAATTATCATTACGTTTTACAGGACAATTCTACAGAATTCATAAAGATCCTCATGCAATGTCAAGAGATCATATGTGCGATGATAAATATTTGTAAGGGTTTTGCATAGTTACGTAAGAGTGAAGGAACTGATTAACGAAAATTGAATGACAACACTTCATAAATGATGAAAATTCATTATATCAAGAATAATAGGACCATGGAAAACTTAAAAAAGACATTCACAGAAAAAATGATGAGGAATTCATAAACTTTTTCATCGTTCTCAGAATTTCTATTAAAATGTCCAAGATTCACATGCAGACCAGCAACAGCTTGAATTAGTGGATATTTGCAAGACATCGAAATTTTTCAATATTTAAGTGATTTAAACTGCAATAAATTGGAAACAAATTGATTCTGGGGATGACTCCAAAAGTGACTTAAAAATCAGCTATTTCAGCAAAAAAATATGTATAAAATATATAATACAATAACAATAAAATTTATGAATGTTCGGAATGTGTAATTTTTCACGAAACATAAAAATCAAACTTCTTACAAAAACTTAACACATCTGTTACTCTTGCATCTTTTGCAAGTTAAGAATCCCATGAACGAATTACGAAACGAATATGAACGACTCATATTCGTTTTCCATTTTATATTTCAAAACTAGAAACTTAAGATTCTAGTAAAAATTTTTGCCGTTCGCGATACTAAACCATTAAAATATTCTCATATGTGCAAGACTGCAATTATGTTTTCAGTACAAGAATGATAAGAAACAAGAATTTATGGATAAGTCGAAGCTTAAAGTCTATTTTTCAAGTGTTTGAATATCAATTACAAAGTACCTTGATTTTCCTTTTCTTCATAATATGCTATATCGTTGTCATCTTGGGTGATTTGAGCTTTATCCACTTCTTCGTAGATGTTCTTCAGGAACTCTTTATCGAAATTCGAGAGCTCTTCATTGCTTGACGATTCCAAGTGGACTTGATAAGGTGTGCGTTCATCAGAGTCATCTACATGATAGAAATGAAGATTTTTCAAATATTTCAATTTAAAATGTGGAACAATAGAAAATGCAATTGCTAGAAATTAATTTTTTCGAAGTTTCAAAGTTACGCGTAAATAGAATACGTAACGCTTTTCAGAATAGATTGTGACGTCAATGGCCTCATGTTTGTTTATGTCTTTTTAACTTGGTAAATGTTTACTAGTTTGTATACATGGAAAGGGGTAGTTTAATCTGTACAAACACAGAAGTTTTTCAAATTTTGAATACAAAACAAACACTTTTATTTTTTTACGTTTTATATAATATTCACAACTGTAAACAGGCGAAAATTTTTTTAAATATAGGCGTATATAGATGTAAGGGTACCTACGTATAAAAAAATTTTTTTAAGGGAGTATAAAAAGAACATATAACGAGGATGCAGTTTTTGGCAAATAAGTAGAATTTAAAATGATATTAAACGACAACTTCATCTGATGAACAAATAATTACCTTTGGTGAAGCCATTGGCAACTTCAATAATGACGTTGTTTTCGAAATCCAATTGGTCAGCTGATGTAGAAGAAATCTCTGACAAATCTTGAGCTGAAAATGTCGAACACCGTTACCATTGGCATTAAAACAAACAGAACAATTACCGCTTTCTTAAATTTTTTTAATAGGGCAAGAAAGATGAACCCTTTTATACCACAAAAAATTATTTTGTCGTATCTTCGTAACTTTTAATTACATCTCTGATGAACGTAGTAAATTTGCGAGAAGACGTAATAATTGAGTAATTTTTTACTTAATCTTACTTATAATTTGAATCTCTTCTTAATAGAAAAACTTTGTAATCTTGACATTCTGTAAGTCCTTTTATGTATTCGAAAAATGCTCAGAGTCCTCATTTGTACAGCATTTTTGAAGACGAGTGCTTAAAAATCACTGAAACTCTTCAGTTAAAATAATTTAATGAAATGTTAGAGAAATTATATGATGGACCTTTTATTACCCTAAAGACTTCAAAATAGTCTAATGTTATATGTATCTTGAACCTTATTGAAAAACGTACAATATCTTTTTATCAGAATGTAAGCGAGAAGTATCTTCAATTTATTGTCAAAGCCCCCGGCACGTTTCCCAATATTCATCTACTTCTTGTTGAATAAACATATTGAAATAATCAAATAACTATTACCAAGTATTGTTCCAATTTCCTGTTTTTTAAATTGATTTTCGTAACTTGATACCACATTTACAACTTAATATTTAATTGGTCTGCAACATATTTGTTAAAATCTCAAGCAGTTTTAAAAATATTAAGAATGTCAATCACAATTTTACGTTATTAAAATTTTCGTAATTCAAAAAAAAATTTGTTCGAATAGTAGATCCGACTTTGATTTGAATTTTTCAAGCTTAATGGTGATATTTTCAAAATGTAAACTTTTTGTTTTCAGCTCCAGATAAATTCTCGTGATGAACCTTTTTCAATACATTATCTTAATTAATGGACTTTTTTTCGAATTACACAATCTGACAATTGATATCTACGTAATAAAAATTTGAGTGATATAAGAAACAAAATACGATTTACCAAAAGACTCAATTTTGTGATACGAAATCTCAAAAATAAAATTTTCACACTAGGAAATTCTGGAACATATAATTTTGAAATTAGTGGGCGCAGACTTGTTATAACTGAGATAAAAAGTGCACAGACATGTATCATATAATTAAAAAATTTTGCAATTACAAATTCTGCAATAAAAAATTTTTGAATGTTGTTTCAAAGCATAGAAAGTTTCAAAAATCACATAAATAAGATTGTTGATCCTAAAGAAAAAATATTTTCGTTTCTGCAGTATACAGGGTGTACCAAAATCCCCGTACTAAAAGAAAACTAAATATTCCTTTTTGAATTTTGAATCGAAAAATCCTTTACCACTTTGCATGAAACTCAAAACTGAAAAAGTTATTTAAGTTTCAAATTTAAACAATAAATGGGTGCTCTCAACAAGTAGGCATAAAATTCACCGACCAAACTTTGCCCAAATTTTCTTCATATTTTTTAGAGTCGAGAAGTCCTCTGCCACTTTTGACGAAACTCAAAATCAAAAAAGATATTCGACTTCGAAATCTAAGAAATCTGATTGGTCAAAACTTCTAACTCGCATGCTTTTTGCAATTTTGAGTTTTAATAAAAGTGACAGAGGACTTTTCGACTCTAAAAAATATGAAGAAAATTTGGGTAAAGTTTGATCCATGGATTTTATCCCCACTTGTCAGGGGAGCTCATTTATCGTTTAAACTTGCAACTTGAATAACTTTTTCAATTTTGGGTTTTTTTTTGAGTAGTGTAAAAGGACTTTTCGATTCGAAATTCAAAAAGGAATATTAGGTTTTCTTCTGGTACGGGGATTTTGGTACACCCTGTATAATTCTGTATTAAAAATTCTTAATTCACAAACTAAATGAAAAACTCTGAAAAACAGAAAATTTAATTTTTTGACTTAAGTTTTCTGGAAATCTGAAGTCCAAAATATTGATTTATAAAACTTGTTATCTGAAAATATTAGTTGGAAGTTTGAATCTATAAAACTTATAATTTCAAATCGAAATTTGTATATTCAAGAATAGGGCATTACAGAATAATAACTACTAAGGAGGGGAATTTCAGAGCCACAAATTTTAAATAAAAAACGAAAATATCAACGATAATCATTCACTGTAGGAAGAGACAAGGCGATCACGGAAATCATAAAATTGATGATTTTGCAGTTCTCATATCGAGAAAATCTTTCAATTAAAGAGGGTGAAATCCTCAAAATTACCAGCAACTAGATTTACTTGCATTAAGAATAAGGTAAAACTCCTATTCAAAAATACTAACTCTAAGTTCAGGGATATACCCTTGAATCGAGAGTAAATCTTACAAGTATAGGAGTTTCCCCTTTAGAAAGTAATTAGGAACTTTTTCGAACTGCACATATTATGAATTTATGTGCCTGAAGTTCCAAACGTTTAAAATTAAACGAAAAAAATTTAGAAGCCAATATAGAAGAAAAAAAACTTTTCGCTGCCTTGAAACATTTTTTGATCTTAACAAAAAACCCAATGTTCCCTAAAAAAATATTTGACATATTTCCCATCATGATAGAAAATTGAAAAATGTATATATTTTTCATTTTCGTTTAATTTTAAACGTTTGGAACTTCAAGTACATTATGAATTTCTTATTTGCAATTTAAAGTGATTACATTTTAAGTCTGAAAAAATGAAGTTTTTTTTCTTTAATTATTTGACTCTGACCGTCGAAAGAAATCCAGAAATTAAAAAAAAAATCAACGAATTCAAAATTACGATATTGAGTGATGTTACGCTTTCGAAATCTCCATAACTTCACTCAGAATTTTAAACATTTTTCATGAAATAACAAATACGTTTGTTTTGAAAATAAATAATGAATGCAAATTTTCAAAATAATTGATTGTTTCAAGTTTATTTATGATATTCAGAATTGAATAATAAAATAGTATAAATTTTATCTATTTTGCAAACTCAGAGTGAAAGGACTGAAAATCACTGGTTATAAATTCAAAATTAATATCGAACAATGATATTTTTGATTATTTTTATTGTCTCGTTGCATGCTTTAACTTCCGAAATAATTGGTTTTGTTTTAAAGTAGAAAAACACAACGAATTCGCGAATTTGTTTATTGTTTTCGGATTTTGAGATAATTTATGAAATTTAGGTTTGAATTATGAAAAATCAAATTGTTTTTCTATATTTATTTTTGGAATTAAGTAACTCAAAATCGCAAGCAAGCCTTTTTCCTACATTCAATCATACATTAAACAATTCTTTGACGTACTCGACATTCATAAGAAATAGCTTGAAACATCAGAAAACTCGACGTTACATGAGATACTACGTATTCGGACTATTAGACCCAAACAATCAAGTTCTCATGATTTTTGTCTGAAACGCAGCTTAAATAGTGTTTTACAATATCAATGAATAGGTTTAAGCATTGTCAAAATTTTTGAATGTTATCAAACACTTTTCACGTTCCCGCAACAGAAAAGATCTTTTGAAGTAGGAATTCCAGTAGCCAACAAAAGCCAAGAATAGTCATTAATCATCATTACATCGCTTCTAGCTTCTATTCTAAGCAAGTGCCCGAGAGGCCCTCGGGACTCGAGAGAATGTACACTGTCATCACTGTCATGTTCATGCGTTCTAGAACAAGAAAGCAAGCAGTGGCTCTCTTTTGGTGGCTCCAAAAGCAAAAAAATTAACAAATTATATATCGCAAAATTTGAAAAATCGCTGAGGAAATTTTGTCTTAAGTTTCATGATAATTTCACAGTTTCAAGGACATCCACGAACTGTGAAACATCCTTTATATTCCACGATCGACTTTTTTACTATTTCAAATGTGAAATTCTTGAGTAACAACTTATTTATGCAAAATCTTTCACTCGCTCATTGACCAAAACTTGCATTATCATGAAGTGTGTGATAGTGAGTAGGAAATATTTACTGAATTTAATTTTTTATTTGTCATAATAATTTAGGTTTCAGTTTTCGGATCAAATCGCTTTTTTTAAATGATTTTTTTATCAATGCAAAAACTGCGAGTGGTAATACGACGAAAAGTTTTAGTATCGATCGGTTCTCGTTAATTATAGTCTTCTATGACGGCGTTTACAGACTGTGTGTGTGTGTGTGTGTGTGCGTGCGCGCGCGCGCGCGCGCGCGTGTGTGTGTGTGTGTGTGTGGGTGTGTGTGGGTGTGAGTGTGGGTGTGTGTGTCTAACACATATCATTGGTTCGTGCACTATTAACTGGAGAAAATTCTAAACTTCATTTTTGGGGAAAATTGTATTGTAATCATGATTTTTATTGGAAAAATCAGACAAAGTTTAACCTAGTAATTTCGGCAATGAATTAGTCTTTTTTTTTTTTTTTTTTTTTTTGTAAGTTGAATGGTCAACATTAAATATGAATATTTTTGAGCCAAAATTTGTTATTTGTAACTGTAATTTTTTCAAGTCCAAGTGCTATTACCGCAGATATTTTAAAACTTTATATCTTTGGGATTCTCTAATTTTACTGAAAAACGTTCGATAATAATGATTTTATTTGAAGTTTATTATCAAGGATTCACTTTCAAAAAAAATATTTTAGAGCTCGGAAAATTTGCAAGATTTCTTTCATTATCGTAAAACCAGTCAAAAAAGTTCGAACATAAGGTCAGTATTTGAACGTAAATTTCATTAACAAGGAATTTTAATAAACATTTGCAATAAATCACAATGAGTTAAAACTCGTTATTTTCAATTCAGATTTTTCAAATTCAACGTTACATTTGAGCAGTTATTTCTACACTTTATTTTTCTGAAATTATATAATTTCGATAAAAAAGTTTTAATCATAACAGTTTTTGTTGAGGATAATCTAGATAGGATGACCTTTCGGATGAAAAATTTCGAAACCCAATGAATTTTCGAAATTTATTCGATTTTCCGCAAAAACAAATAGTACATTTTCAAGTGGTCATATTGCGAAGATATTTCAGTAAGTTTTTTTACGAAAAATATGTCACTATGAATTTCGGAAGACATTTTTTCAATTTCACTCTAATTACTTTATTTTCTTTTTCGACAATAATGTTGGGCTGAACTTCAAGTTCATATTTCTTTAAAAATCTTACGCGGCTGTAGGTATGATTATGATAGTATTCCAGATACGGAAACATATCGTTTATCTTTTTTTAAATATAATCACACATTTCAAAAAAAAAAACTTGAAAAAGATACATATGCAACGAATGAAAAATTTTTCATAAAAAGGAATGAACAAACTCGCGCAATAAAGAAACTTCGGAGGCGAAAAAATTTTTGATTTTTTGTTAGCGGTGATCTAAGTTATTTCGTTTATTTATTAAAAGAACAACTAGAACTGTTTTTTTAATCTAAAGATAACATGTAAAGTTTTAGATTTGATTTGTTATAGAATATTTTTGTGTGAAAGTTTCTATCATATTACATTTTGAAAGAAAAACTGTGGTGAAATCATTGCACAGTTAACTTCATGAATAATTATCTAATTCCCGTAAAAAATATACGAGTTTTCTGCAAATATTGCAACTATAATGGAAACCGAAATCTTCAAGTTTCCAACAAGAGCCATGATTTATCGATTCAAAAGTCATTGAACAGTTTTTTGAGAATAATCTATAAATGTGAAACATTTTTGTTTGTTACTTTTATAAAATAAAAAGAATTCTTACAAAGTGCCGTTGGAACGATTTTACATTTTTGAGGAATAATAAATACATAACTCATCTGAAAAAATTTTTTCGTAGGTTTAAGCTATAAAAACCTCAAGAACAAACTGGCAGTATGAGCTGAAAATCAAGAATGAGCACCAAAAGTTCTTACCTTTTGCAGTATCGCTTCTGATGGAATCTCCGATGTCAATGACAGGATTATCGTACACAGCATCTTCACGTACATTTTCACTTTTCGCAGGTTTTGTCACTTTTGGCAATTCACTACTCTTTTTTAACGATGATAGCCACTGAACTCGTTTCATTTTTAACTTTTAAAACAACACCAGAAAACTTGAAAAAGAATAGTCTTCCGAAGCTCTTTCTAGCTTTGCCCGAAAATAGATGAATGCTCGCGTCCCGTGCTAGGTATTTCAGAGGAACTGAAAAATTTCTGCTTTTTTTTCTTGCGTTTTCACAGGCCAAGAGTGGAGTGTCAGACTAGTTAAACAGGTAAAAATCACGGCAGGTAAAAATTTTTCGTGTCAGACGTTCGGAGAATCCAGGTGAAAATATCATCATTAAGACGAATGATGGAATTTCCGGTGTCGGCCGTTCAGAGAATCATTAAGCATGGTGATGGCATTTTCCAAAGATGAAATTTTTGGATTTTGTAGACGATTTTTTCAGCTCGAGAAGCTTACATATTATTAGTCAGAATTGAGTCAGTCAACTGTACAGAATCGTGTAATTTTTTCCTTTTAAAAATTAGGGACTTAGTTTTTAAATAAATTTCAATTTGAGTTGTAAATCTGACCTGGAATGTCCCACTTATAACTCTTCAAAAGGAGTTTTATTTTGTATTTTTAATCTTTTGATATTTTGATGACATTTTCATACTCTCGACCGTTTGTAGTCTTTTGATCATCAACAATTTGGTTTTTAGAATACTTTTCTACAACTTTTATTGTTGGAATAAATAGTTTATTGTTAGAACGAACAGAAGTAAGAAGTGAAATGATTATCTTTTTGATAATAATTAATTCAAATTGTTTAGGTATTAGTTAAATTTAGAAGAATTGACGCTCAGTATTCTTTCGTTTTTGTAGCATATTGGAAACATTTATCGAAACATGACAAAATTTACAAAGTGAAATCAACGAAAGAATTTGAAATCAAATCTATCAACGTCAAAATGAAAAAGAATAATTTCATAAGAATTGTGAAATTGTTACTTGCAAAAAAAATTTGAAATCTCTTATTAAACAAATATTTACCACAGATTTTTAAGGCTCACTTAGGTTCATCTAGTTTTGACAATGTCTATTCTTATGTAAATGAATGAACAGTTTTATATTCAGTCTAATAGTGACCCATTAAGAAAAAAAAAAACATTTCGCATGAAAATAGAGAGTAGTATGTAAAAAATAGCACCTAAATAAAAGTAACTCTCCATCAATTTCACTTAGGCTCGTTTAGGCTTACCTAGTTTCGACAATGCCGATTCTTATTCAAACGAATATAGTTTACGACTTTGCGTTAGTCACTTACTATTCTTTTCCTCCTAATAAATATCGTGAAATCGCACAGTACTCTAGTATAATTTTTATCGGATGAATTTTCATAAATTCACTTATTTCTCAGCATATTCTACGTTACCCTTCTCTCATAAGTAAAATTTGTGGAGGTCTACAATTTTCAAGTTCTACTTTACAAATTTTTCTCTATTTTCAATTGTTATTCACCTGTGATATTTTCACTGTTCAACAAACTTCAAGTAACAATTTATTGAAAATAAGTAACAAAACGAAATTCACACTGGATTCGAAGAAAACGTGTCTAAGTGTTTCATTAGATTAATTCAATTAAGCTTTCTTTTTACACCTTGAGATGTGAGAAGGACACACCTACTTGAGTAATGTGCTGAAAAGGGAGAAAAGATGAATCATAATATGTTACCCGATCTTTAGAAAGATACCTAATGACCAAAACATCGTTTCGCGATAAACGCGTTTAAAGTTTCAGTCTCCGTAGCAGGAAATATCTGCGTTTCCGTTCCTTTCTTTTCTATTTTTTACTCCATTCATTGCCGTAATGAGCGTGAACTAGAAGATACCATTGATGATTCGACACAATGAAAATTCAAAAGGACAAGTATTGTCCTAAGTTTGCAAAATCAATGTGATTGAATCAAGTTTATTGAAAATTTGAAACTTTTTATTCACCTCTTATTATTTTGAATACAGTCCATACTTTATCGTTTGATATCACTATGTATGGACCTAGATTATCATTTCATTTTTTGATCTGGTTAGGAATTTCTTAACAGGCGTTTCATATCTTGAGCATTAACCTACTGTTCAGGGCCCAGCTAGATTTCCCCGATCATCCCTGCTCAGAAAAAAATAAATCCTGGGCAGGACCACTGCAAAACCCGATTTTAAAAAGGTTTTTAAAAATTCTGTTGAGATACAGTTCGTACGTTATACAAAGAGCTTATAAAAATAATGACTAGTTTTGAGTAAAATGTTGTCAATCGCTATCAATCGCTATTGAGTTGAAATTTTCGAATTGAATTGGCAAATAATTACAAATTTTAAATATCCAGTAATACTTTAGAATTGCAATCTTCAACCACATTTTTAATTTTGCATGAGTTTGAGCTACATTTTTTTATTCATTATTATTTATTGCATTTGTATGTTTCAAAATTCGAATATTACAAAAACACGTTAGTTTCTTTTTTTTAACTTGCTCTTGTAATATAGTTTGCCGAGAAAATTAGATAAATGACAAGCTTTATCAAATTTCCTACATTAACGAGTGACAAAATCCTGATTTTCTGTTTGATTTTTTATGGTAACCAAAAAATTCTTTATGTATTTTATCTGTACGCGAATTATTGTATTTTTGATATGATCCGCGGCTTGGAGCTATTAACAAAGTTCTTCATTCTTGGTTTTTAGGACTCAAACCAAATTGCAAAGTTTTTGAAAATCCCGTTGATATTAAGTTTTAACGTTCTTTAGGGAAATAATTCTCAATGCCTGTCGTCAGTAAAATATGTAAAATATTTTACTTTTAAAATGCAAGAAGATTATTAGTTTTATAGTCAAAAAATTTAAGTATTTCCATAATTCTTATAAACATTCATTCAATTCTTTGCTAGTTGATATGCAGTAATTGTAAACAATTTTCAAAAACTTTGAGTTCATTTCAAAAATAATTTGAAATTCTACTTGTTAGAGCGTGAATAAAAAATACGTATTTTTTTATATTCGATCATAAAAATGTCATTAACGTTTTCGTGATAAAATACTTTGAAAAAGTTCTTAATAATAATCAATCTATAAAACAAATTTTTTTGTTGGTTTTTTATATAATTCTGCAATAATTGAGATTCCCGAAATTTTCTGTAGTTAATCAAATCTAAATGAAGGTATTATCAAGAAATTTCAAAACATCGAAGTATTCTCAAAATTGCACTCATCAAAATTTTTAGATAGATTTATCATGAAAAATTTTACAATAAAATAAGAGATGGTTTGGAAATCACACAAATAAAGTAGTATCTCACGAGAAATAATAAATAATTAGTAAATGATATCAGAAATCTATCTACATTTTGACTTGATTTTTATTCGAAGGTTATTTTATTACTCGTGTTCTAAAGGATCTCGGCCATTTACGAAAGAATTGCTATTCGTGTCCAAAATTCATGGACTCGATCGAGAAATCGGCGTCAACTGTTCTTTTACTTTTGTTATCACATAATGAAAGAAAAGATCAACTGAATAATAATTTCAACGAAGTTATGCTGGAATCCTTTTTCGATTCTATGAGATACTGATATTGTGACATTTTTGAAGTGTACGTGGTCAATTTTCCAAACACACAACGTTTTGTACGCGATTTGTGTTTCATAATTCTGAACCCACAGTTACTAACTAATACTCATTTTGAGACTTGGAATCTTGTTTGAGTCTGAAATGATACTCTGATTTTGAATAACGGGTCACCCGGAGTTTGCTTGATATTTGCAGCTTTTAGAAACCGGTGGATGAGATTTTTTTTATTTTCAGTAGGTACTAACAAGTTAAATAAAGCATCACAAGACTGAAATATTCAATATGTTTCACCAGGCTAAAAATATTCCAATGTCAGTTATAATGTCAAAAATCAACAATGCTTTTCTTATTGAAATCTTCTAACTTCCAGGTTGGCGTGAACAAAAAAAAAAAAAAAATAACTTAAGTGCATTTTATGATTAACAAATCATTTCTCAGACGTATTTACTATTGCCGAAATCAAACCGTGATGAAACGAAATCGATCACGATAATTTTTGTCCCCAAAAGCGCTATGTTCCCAAAAGCACTATGTCCCCAAACACCCCGATTCGTAAACAAAATTCGAGTCCTCAAATACATTACTGCATAAGTAGGCCTTACTGATGTAAATGTGCATTTGAGGACTAGAGTCCTTAAATGCGCCATTACATATGTACACTTTTGGGGACCGTCCCTAAATGCACGAAATGTCCTCAAACGCGCCGTTACATACAACTTTTGGTCCCTAAACGCGCTATTACATAGACATATATATATATATATATATATATATATATATATATATATATATATATAATGCTACAATTCCTTAACTGTTGAAAAACCTAATTAGGCTTTATTTAATATGCATTATTTAGTATGCAATGTTCATGGCGAAGTTCAGGTGACGTTTAAAGTCGCATCCTGATTGCCAGGGTCCCTTCGCTCGGACACAAACACACACTCGTCGAAATCATCCTCTTCCTCTCTTGGTGAATAAATATCTATTTTCCCATGGTGCGAACGATTTTTTTTATCATAACGGAAGTAAAAGCTGATTTTAGCCCGTGAAGCGGGCAAAAAAGTAGGCCTTTTAGACCACTATGATAAAAAAAATGTTAATCCGTCCTTTTTCACCTTGAGAAAAAAATCAATCAGCTTGTTCAAATTTTTATTTTTTTTTTTTCGAGTTCACAACATTTCTGAATATGACATTTGATTGAATGTTAGCCACAAGAGCACATTCGCAAATTTCAGAAATTTTTGAGAGAATCTCAATACATACCCAGATTTTCAGAATTTTCGAATTTTTTTTTATTTTTCAGCATGTATAAAATGTTGCAGGATTTTCTAGTATTTTTACATAATTTTATTATTTTTATAATATTGATTGTTATATATATTTCAAGAATTTTAAACACTAAAATTTAAACATACTGAAATTTTTTGTTTAATAGGATTTTCCATAAAACAGCATCTCAATAGATTTTTAGTTATTCCAGTACTTTTCGTATTTCTTGAGTTTTTCTATGATTTCAAGGATCGTTCATGATTTTTATATATTGCTGTATGAATTACTGGTATTCGAAAGATTTTCAATGTGTTATACATATTATTTACACTTATTTTTCTATGCGTATTTTCTTTCTGTTTTTTTTAAATATTTATAGAATGTTGTGGAATCTTAAAACTTTTTTAAAGATATCTCATTGAATTTTCAGAATAAGATCAAATTGGTGAAAGATCGAAATTTCTGAAGTATTTCGATCGATTTTGCAAAAAACAGTTTCTTTATAGGTTTCGAATTCCCTCAATATTTTTTGTATTTTTCATTGAGTCATACGATTTGATAAATTTTCTTATCTTGTTATAGACTTCTACAAACACGTATTTTCAGGATTCAAAGCTCCAGATATTCAAGTTTTTCGATTCCTGGAATTACGTAAATTTTTAAAGAATCAAATAACATGAGACTTACTCAAATTTAGTATTTAGAGTATTTTTCGCTTTTTTTTTTTTCGTAGTATCCATTTTATTATTTTATAAGATTTTCTAGCAGGATCTCTAAATCTTACAGATCCTGCTATATATTTTGATATCTATAGATTTCCTTAAGTATTTTTATATATTTTTATGCGAATTTCTAAAACCGAACGCTTTGAAGTGTGGATGTTTCTAATAAAAAGTAAAAAAGCATATTCTCCATCAATATTTTTACACTAATTACTTATACTCTACATTATTCCATCAAAAATTATTGATATAGAATTTTTTATTAAAAAATGAAGAAGTTAAAAACTAGTTATAACTAAGTTACAGAACATTCCTTAAAAAGTTAGGAACTTTGCTAAAAACTTATGAGACAGATAAAAGTAATTTAAAATAACTGGATTTTCGTTACTCGTTACTAAAAAAAGTTACTCGTTCCCGTTATCGTTTCTTTTTAATTAATGTAACGCGTTACGTTATCGTCATTGTAAAAAACGTAACGTTTTACAGTAACGCGTTACTTCCAAACCCTGCCTTTAGGTATTTAAGTCCTTTCGCGTTCGTCCACAATTATGTCCAGCCACGTCGATTTGAAACGCGTTTTCCTTTCAATTTTCTATATTCACACTGATGAAAGGGTTGCATGGGGGGCATTCTATATTTAGACCGATGCTAAAAGCATGTTTGGGTTGAAGAATACGGCCCGAACAAAGGATAGAGAACATTGAATGGGAAATCCCTTTCAAAATACCATCGCAGTAGCATTTCAAACTGAAAGGCTAAATTTACTTACTTTGAAAAATCGACCATTTCAAAATAAATGGTTAACGTTTCATTTTGAAATACTTTTCGTTTCAAAACCTAAACGAAAATTTTTCTGAGTGTGAATGTGGACATTTTCTGTAAACAAATGATTTTTTTTTGTTTTTTCTCAGAAAATTCCCGTTTCACCAGCAGTGCAGGGGTTCGCAGACGAGAAAACGCTTCGCGGGCATGGCAGATAACGAGCTAGACGAGCGGTATCATTTCAAGACGAAATACCCGGCCAAGAACAACGTCATCCCCGACTCGATGCTCTGGACGATCTTCCTTGAAAACGTAAGGGACCTCGACCCGCGAATGACGACGCGCCATTTCCCTAAAGATAACAAACGACGTCGTATTCTTGATGCAAAAGCGATGTCGGGCATAAAAAACAGCCCAGCGCAGAGGGCACTCATTTTTTTTACAATTTCACGAGGGTTGTTTGCGCTCTCCCTCCCCAAGTTTTTTCTCACATTATTCATTCACTTCGTGGGACTTTGAAATGGAATTCACATGATTTTACGAGGTTTCAGAATATTGGGATGTTATTTTTTAAAAAAATTCAAGATATTCAATGTTGGGTGAAGAGTAGAGATGTGCCAACATCATGTGACGGTCATTATGACCGTGACGTGACCGTCATGTGACGGTCATTGACGAAAAATTCGTGACGGTCACACGACCTGTGACAATCGTGACGTGACCTCAAATCTGGTGACTGGTCATCGCACATCTATAGAGATGAGCGAAAAAAAAATTTTTAAATAATCGTTTTCATCATTACATTTTCGAAGAACCACATAATGTATTTTGATAGCCAAATACATTAGATTAGCCATACAAGCATGGTCCATCAACTGATGCTGAGATCCATTAGACTTTCAAGTATTTGCCGTGTTCAAAATGAGAAAGAACTATGAAAAAACTATAACTGTTTTTATATTTTATGTTGTTTGTTTGTTTCTTTTTTTAATATTTTGCTTTTATATTTGTTTTTGAATTTTATTACTACCTGGTAAAGGGCTTGTTACACGGCCTGTCAGTCCGATCCGGGCGAAAGCGAATAGTATATCTACATATATTATATATAGATGTACTATTCGCTTTCGCCCAGAGTGGCCTGACAGGCCGTGTTACAAGCCCTTTATATAGTCGTACGTAAATAAAAGTGCAAAGTTAAAGTGATTTCGATAAAGTATTTTTTGGTACACTTAGGATTTGACATGTGGAAAAAAACACTAGAATTTTCCGATCGAAAAACCGTAGGTTCCTAATTATCGTTTCAAATGAAATTATTACACAAATTTTGTCATTAAAAAACTTTAATTCATTATCTCGTTAAGAGTAGTTTTGAGGATTTCGGTAAAGCAGAAAATCAAAACAATTTTTTTTTATTTGATGCTCTGTATAGAAAAGTATACTCGCTGCATAATTTCGCTACGACTGGACCCGGCTGCAAAAATCGGAATGAAAACTCCAATTAGTCATGACCAATTGGAAAAACCAATGGAGTAAGCTCACCAATCTATCAAGTAGAAACTGTGATTGATGGAGTTACCAATATAAGTTTCCGCTAGGAAAATTTATTCGCTGGATCCCAAGTGCACTAAAATTTTGTTTCTAGGTGAAAAACTTGTTTCGGTTGAAAAATAGGGGGATTCATTATCTACAGTTAAAAATGGTCACAACGGAGATTCAGAATAATTATTAAAAAAAAAAATTTCTGCTGGATGGGTTCCGATCCCGCGTAAAGCAAAGTAGAAAGCTAATGTCTAGCCCACACCGCTGCCGAAACTTCTTGTAATATTATGAAAACAAAAAAAGTCATTATTTAACATGAACACAGCGGTAACGATATCCTTTCCGTTCCTTAATAAGGAGCTTCGAGAACGGTGTGTAAACTTGCTTTCTACATATATCGCATTACGCAGGATCAAAACCCGCCCAGCAGAATTTTTTTGTCAATTATTTGTTTTGAAGCTATATTGTGACCATCTTTTACTGCAGATAATGCATTACCTTTTTTTTTTCATCTTAAAGAATTTCATAATTTTTTATTACGATTCAGAACCAGCTTATAAAATTTCAAAAATGGAAACTCACTATTGAAAACTCCAAGTGTAGTTTCCGATAGCGAGTTACCTATGAAACTTTTCATTTGAAAAATTGGTCAGCTAACTCCATTAGTCATAAACAGTTGGTCATAAACGGTCAGTCCATTGGTCATGAATAGTTGCAGTTTCCATTTGGGTTTTAGCAGTCGGAATTCATCATTGCAGTCAGTAAAAGAATATAAAACCTTGAACATAAAGTTTAGGTTTATGCTATACCATCAGTTGAGGGTTCGACCATTCCAAAATACCTTCAGCTTGAAGATAAAACCCTGAAGAGTACACAAAAGCTCGAAGGGATATCATTAATTTGAGGTTATATTGGATTTGTTTTACCTTTAACGCCTTGAACTGAAAGTATAACCCTCAACTCAAGAGCCAAGCTCTTAAATTGAGGGTGAAGACTTCAGTGAACAGTTATTTTGAGGGTATAACCATCAACTACATATTAGTTGAATGTTATTTTGCCTAAGGTTTTTTTATCGACACTATTAAAATCTAGAATTCCGAAAAGTGCAATTAAACCCAAGTATCTTGACGCTACCAGTATCGAAAATATTGACCATGTCACAAGAGGCACTTTCTGTAACCTGAATGTCTGATAATTTTCTTTTTTCTTTGGGAGACTGTACGGGCGAACAATAAGCTTGTACGGGCATCGCCCGTACATGCCCGTACGTGGCTTCGGGCCTGGAAGAAGCTATGAAAAATGCTGAGATCTTTAATTTCGAGGTATTGACATTTCTCGGTAGACAGTCAACCGAAGTCTTTCTATCAGAAATCTATTGTGCGACCGGGGGAGACGATTCAAATGGTCCACTAGAGACCGAGGCTTTCCGAGAAATGTGAATACATTAAAATGAACGATCTCACTTTTATTACAGCTTATTTTTAATAATGGAAAAATGATTTTTTCTAGCAAAAATTATTCCAGTAATGGATTTTTTGCAGTCAAAAAACCCTATGTGAAGTTTTATTTCACCGAAATTGGTCAATAATTGTAGATTTTAGACTTGTGGTTTTCTTTTAATAAAAATAATTTTTTGCTCTAAAAATGGACGTGTATACGCAAAATCTTTTCCGGAACTGTTTTTAGTGCATGTAAAATTAAATGTTTTCGCGGAAGAGAACCGGTCATTTTTTTCGTCGGATTGTGTTATGTATTACAGTAGAAGCTCTTCCATTCATAAAGCTCAGGGGATTATTATAAATCGGTGAACGTATTAAAGCGCGAAGTAAATCCGCAGGCGTTCCGATCTTCAGTCTCTCAACAGTGTAGTATCGATGTGCCGAGTGACTAAGTCTTTTCAAGAATCCTATTATGCTACTTTCAAATTATTGCTATACAGTAAATTCGACACTGCTAAGTCATCAAAATTCCGGGAGACGAGGCTCGAGGAAGGTCCGGAGTGAGTTTTTATGCCGTTCTACTTCATTACGTTACAGATGGGAGAATTATGAATGCAGGAGCCTCCACTGTATTTTCCTATAAAGCTTTAAACGCGTTTTCCCGAAAGTAGTGTTTTTAAAAGATTTGGCACTAGTTTAACGAAACTTTAAAAGATATTGGAAAAATGTTGATTTTTGCTTATTCAAAAAACATTTTTATAGGTCAGGACACGAGCTTTTCCGAAACTAACTTTTTTTTCTTTTTAAACAGGCTCTTTTCTGCCCGAAAAACAGGTTAAAAAAGCATGTTTTTTTTTGTAAGGCTGCCATTTTGTCAAATTTAGAGATATTTCAAAAAGCTTGTTTCATGACCGAGTCGCAGTAGTGAAAATTAGGTGAAAATAATTGGTTTCGTGTTTCAAGGTTCTGTGAGGCTGAGAATTTGTGCCACAAAATTCACTATGTCGCTCAAGCAAAGGTCAATTATAGGACGCGGCAAGGCCAGGAAAACCAGCTGAAAATAAATTGAAAATTTTTTTCTTCGAGTTCGATAATAAACCAACAATAAAAAAAAACCTTATGTCAATATCATGTTCAGTTTTGTCGCAATCCATCGTCAAAAATGAACACTTCATTTGAGCGAGAAGGTAGACGACCCCTTAATTATAATCTACTTTTAATTATATGTTCCAGAGTTTGAACAACGAGGAATTCTCGGAGAACTACGAAGTGCCAACGTCCAGGAGACGCAACAGGAGGATCAAGACCCGGAGAATAGCACCAAGGAAAGACTTTTTACCTGACCTCGAGCCCATCGGCGATTACTAATCTGTCTCGTAACAAGGTCCATTTGCCGCACTGAATACCACTTCCATGTCTCTACACGATATCGATTACATCGCGACTCTCGAAAAAACGTCATTCAGCACCTTGCTACCAACGTTTTTCACGATTCCTTGATTTAAAAAACAAAAACGATGGACTGATTTATTTCAACTTTGTTTTTCACTCGTAAAAGAAAAATCAATGTAAATTTACACTGATATTAGTGAGGAAAGCTACTACTTTTCGGGAATTTCGGAGAGATGATCCATTGGAAAAAGTAAGGAAAAAACAATAAATAATAAATAAATGAATAAAAAATTTGCGATATCATATTCGAAAAATAAAATACCTGTCAAATATTTTTGGTCAAAGAACAGAAAACAATTAAAACCTGCAAAAACATTTTTTGAATGTAAAGATGGCATGGAATCACTCATATATAAATCATACAAGACAAATATATAGGTTATTCCATGCAAACTTTACATTTAAAAAATATTTTGGCTGGTTTTCTACGTATACAATTCCAACCAAAAAATACGAATAGTTATTGCAAAACAACACCGAAAAAATATACAATTTTCTATGAATAATTTTTCATTATTAGCAAAAAAGTAGCGATTTTTCCTAACGAGTAAGAAAATCATTTACATTATACACCCAAAAAAGTTAAAAAAAATTGGCATTTTTTTGATAATTTCTCAGAAAAAAAAATATCTTTGTAATCCTTTCAAGTCAGTACGTAATTTAAATATTGTATCTGCTATTAGAAAGAACATTAATATAGCAGGGAAGTGTGGAAAATGGGGGGAAATGCGAGAATGACCCGCGAACATTTTTCCTCCTCTCGTAACGCGCTTTTTTTCTACAAAACAAAAGAAAAAGTGTTTTATAAGTACGACACGAAGGGACACGTTTTAAAGAGAGGAAAACATGATTTCACGTTACCTTCATTAAGGCAAAAGGGATGAAAAAGTTCCCGTGAACGAAGTATTCTGAACAAAACTGAATGTTACGATCCTTGTATATATGTAAAACATGTTTCATTGTCTGTGAATTTTAAAATCCTACACAGTATACTAATGTAATACATATTCCAACTGTACCTTTGAATAATAAGGTTATATCGAATTACGTTAAAGACTTGAATGTTAATTTTATTACTTTTTAGAAAGGCGTAGTATTATTGTAAAGTTATGCCGATTTTTGTTTGCGTCCATGTGTTTTATATTGTTTTTTACGTGAATTTTGTTTACAGAGAAGGAAAGGATTGTTGTTAATGTATGATTAGGTTATTAAACTTATACACGTTTATTTAAATATAAATTGTGTTTTATTTATGAACCCAAAAGTACTTATTTGTTTATTTCGTTCATACATAAATTTGAAAAAAAATTGATGATCGAATTGGACCTATTTCACAGTTATGCTAACGATTCTGATGTCGTCGTAGGGTTTGTCGGTTTTAGGATTTGTTTTTACTTGGCTGATGTTTTGTACGACTTCCATTCCTTTTGTAACTCGGCCAAACACAGTGTGTTTGTTATCTAACCATGGCTGAAAATGCAAAATTGAAATTGGAAATTTTGCCACTTGTTAGCATATTTATATAGATCTATTAATACAATCACAACCACGCTCCCCCTCCCCAAGAAAAATTCTGAAAATTTTCGAGGTTTTGAACATTTGAGAATTTTGAATTTCGATATTAAAACTTTGTAACTCTAGAAAATGGAAAAATTAAAAACCATTCAAAACATTTTATAATTTATTACAATTTTTTTCACTCAATATAGTTTTTCGTAATTTTGAAAATTCCTCATGTGTCAGTTTTGTTTGAAAAATAAAAAAAAACGCCACACGCATGGATAAAAAAATATAATAATGAACACAATCTACATAATTTATCAATGTTCTTTGTGTTGCTCAGAATTTTTCAAACTTTTTAGAGATATTTACAATATATTATAAATGTGTTTTAGTTTGACAAAGTTTTTCGGATTTCAAGCATAATGTAAACTGCCTAAAACTATTTCGAATTCGATGAAAATTTTTCGGAACAAGATTTTCGAAAATTTTTCTGATTTCTACTTAAATGAAATAATATTACGCATGTTGATAGAATATGATATTTTTAACACACAACATAATCGAAAAAGTTTGAAAACATTTTTTTCAAATTTTTCAAATTTTACAGACTTATGGACAAGCAATCTTTTACATATCTACATTTTTCTTCCTCTTATTATTAAACTTGTTAAATTTCGAATGTTATACAAACTATAATACTAAACTCTTTACATTTGATAAGAGTTTGTCCAACTACTGCAAAATTTTTATAGTTTTCGAATATATTTCGAAAGTTTTAAATTCTCAAAATTTTATACAAAAATATGTGCAAATAATAAAGATCGTCTTTCTGTAATTTTAAACATTTTTCAAGTTATTTTCATTGTAATATAAAAATAAAAAGAAAACAATACCATGCATATTTCGAGTCAAAACGGTAATAAACTCAATCTACAAAAATTATCAACATTTGCGGAAATTTTATCAATTTTTATATTTTATTTAAATTCAATCTTACAAACATAATGCCAACTGTTAAAAATTTCCAACATTTCTTCAAAATATTTTTGTGTTTATTTCGCGATATTGTTATCGTCGAAATATAATTTTATTATTGTATTGTATTTCGTAGTTTTCATTTTTTGTCATTATTTGTACATTTTTTGTATATTTTGAGATAAAGTGATCGTTGTGATATTTTTAATGATTATTATAAAGTAGAATATATTCTGATATTGTGTATGAAATTTGTAACACCTTGTAATGATTGTGATGTTTTGTGATAATTGTATAGTTTCGTGATCGTTGTGATATTTTATAATATTTCGTGATAACTATGGTATTTTGTGGCTGATATATTTTGTAATAATTGTTAGATTTCGTGATTATTTTGAGATATTTTGATATTTGTGCCATGTTCTGGTTATAGTATTTTATAATTTTGATATTGTATAATGTCTGTATAATCTTGTGATATTTTGTGAATATCGTTAGATTTTTTGATCATTTAGAGACATTGTTATTGTTGTAGTATTTTGTAATTGTAACAATATTTTGTTATGATCTAGGTATGCTATAATTATTGTGATAGTGTTTTAATTTTTTGCTATTATGTGATTATCGAGATATTCTCTGATTATTGAAAGGATTTGTTATCGTTGTGATATTTTGTAATTATTTTGGTATGTCGTGATTATAACGGTATTTTATTGACATTGTTAAATTTTGAGATATAATGATCGTTGTGATATTTCGTAATAATAATGTTATTTTATAAAATTGCGATAAAGTATAATGTTTGCACTGTCTCATGATTATTTTATATTAAGTGATTATTGTAAGATTTTTTATTGTTGTAACATTTTGTGATATTTTGTAACTATTATGCTATTTTTTGGTTATTTTGATATTTCGTTCATATTGTTAGATTTAATCATTATTTTTAAATATTGTAATCGTTATGATAGTTTGTAATTATTATAATATTTTATGATTATTGTGATATTTTATAAGTTTAGTGCAATTTGATGATCCTCGTGATGTGTAATAAATATGATATTTTATAGTTATTACGAAATTTAATTTTATTATGTTTTGTGAATATTTTCTAATGTTATTATTTTGAGATATGGTAATCATCGCTACATTTTTTATCATTATCATACATTTTATTTTCGTAAATTATCGTATTTTGCAGTTAATATGATACATTGTAAATTATGTTAGATTTTGTGATTATTTTGAAATATCTTTATAGCTGTGATATTTTGTGATAGGTATGGTAAATTAAAGTTTAGGATCATTTTTAGATATTGCGATATTTTTTGTGATGACTGAGGTATTGTGTAATAATTATACACGGAGAAAAGCTTACACCAATATTTACTCTAGTCCACACGACTCAGTCGTGTAACCAAAAAATCGAAGTTAATACACGACTCAGTCGTGTGGCGACAGGAACCATTCGTTTTTCGACAGCAACCAGTCGTGCGAGCTACACGAACGCCAATAGAGTAATGTGTAGTGCCAACCGCACTACTCTTTACTCTTTCTACACGACTGAGTCGTGTGGACTGCACGAATGAGTCTTGGGGGCCGCACGAATCAGTACGAATGTTTCCGGCGTTCCTTACGGAAAAATGGATTGTACAGTAATTTCAAAAGGATTGGAAAAGGATCGTGCACGATCCTTTTCCAATCCTTTTTTAATCCGCGCCTTTGCTAGGGATATACTGAAATAAATTGATATGTTAACCGAAATTCTTATTTTTCATATTGTTAAGGAAAAGATCAATAACCATGATTGCATTTTTCATTGCTAAAAAATTGACACGAGTACCATGCAAAAATATCATTTTCTTTTCTTTGAAAATATTTATTTACCTATCCTTATTTATTCGCATGAATGTAGTTGATGATGAAAGTAAGAAAAAAAGGTATGTTTATCATCACAATAATTTTTAAATTCACATAAATCGAAACGTGAAATATTAAATCAAATTAATAAATAAATATATAATAATTAATTAGTAAATAATTGAATTTCATGTGAAGATCAGCAGAAATATAAGGAAATTTCAATAAGCCTGAAATAAAAAAAGACGCTTCTTGTGCTCAAACAGTAATTTTACTATTCTCAGGCTTTAAAATTTATAAACCGATTAACGTAAAAAATTAAGAGTGAATCAGAATACACACATTTCGCTTACGTTTTAGTGAACACAATACCATTCATTTCAAAACGTATATAAATAATGAAATATCCATTTACAAATATATTTTGTACATGAACATAATTACGTTCCATTAAAATTATTTTCAAATTACATCAACTTGACAAAGGCGTTACAGATCAGAGTAAAAATAAGTAATATAGCATAGACGAATATTGCTTCTTGTTTTCGTGCATTCAGATTTTTCCATGGGGAAC
The DNA here is from genome assembly GCA_028476575.1 of Platygaster robiniae. NCBI lineage: Eukaryota > Metazoa > Arthropoda > Insecta > Hymenoptera > Platygastridae > Platygaster > Platygaster robiniae. Next base: position 8,616,844 of record CM052027.1, on the reverse strand, counting down.
GCCGGAAACATTCGTGCTGATTCGTGCGGCCCGCAAGACTCATTCGTGCAGTCCACACGACTCAGTCGTGTAGAAAGAGTAAAGAGTAGTGCGGTTGGCACTACACATTACTCTATTGGCGTTCGTGTAGCTGGCACGACTGGTTACTGTCGAAAAACGAATGGTTCATGTCGCCACATGACTCAGTCGTGTATTAACTTCGATTTTTTGGTTACACGACTGGGTCGTGTGGGCTAGAGTAAATATTAGTGTAGGCTTTTCTCCGTGTAGTACTTCTGGGTTATAATGACATTTTGTTGACATTATAATATTTTGTGATAAATTTGAGATGTTGTGATCGTTGTTATAATTCGTAATGATTGTGATATTTTACGATTATTGGGCGATTTCGTGATTGCTGTAGTATTTTCTAAATATTATAGTATTTTATAGCTATTGTATGTTGTTATTATTATTACATTTTGTGATTATTTTGAAATATTTTGATAGACCGTTGTGATATTTTGCGATGATTATCATATTGTATAATTATTGTGATATTGTGTCAGTTTTGTGCTATCTTGTGATTATTGAGCGATTTAGTGATAGTTGTGATATTATAGGATTATTGTGGTACTTCGTTATTATTGTTAGATTTTTTAGTTACTTTGAGATATTGCGATCACTGTGATTTTTTCTTATGATTATGATATTTTGTTATTGTTGTTATATTGCATAACTTTTTGATATATTGTGATTGTCATATTTCTTCATTATTTTGCGATTTTGTGATCGATATTATGTTTTTTAATTGTGGTCGTAATTATATTTAATGAACATTGTTGATGAACAATGTTGTGATCATTTTGAGATATTGTGATTGTTAAAATATTTTGTAATTATCGTCATATTGTGTAAGTTTTTCGGTATTTTGCAATTATTGTAATATTTTGTTACTATTGTGTTCTGTGGTCATAGTTGCATTTTTTTAATATTGTTAGCTTTTGAAAAGAATGTGGTGTTTTGTGATGATAATTTTATTGTGCCGCTATCGTGATATATGGTTCTTTCTCGACATTTCATGATGATCGTGATATTCTGTGATGAAGTTAAGATTCTGTGGTTCATATGATAATTTATAATTATTATCCTTAGTGATAATTGAAAGGCTGAAAGCAAAAGTCGGAAATGTAAGAGACAGATAGATGCGACACTCCATGTTTTCTGTCTCTACTTGTTCGGTTTTTCATCTGAGCCTGTCATATTTTATCAATATTAATAGATTTTGTGAAATTTAATGTGATTATTATGAGATATTATGATAGTTGCGATATTTCATCATTCTTGTGCTATATTGTGATCGTTATATTAAGAGATAAAATCCACTTGATATGAGCACTATCCTACACTTCCACAGTGGCAATCAGTTTTTTCATGACACATCAAACATAGAGCCAGTAATTCTAATAATCACAAAATCCTTACCGTGGGCATCAAGGTTATGAAAAACTGGCTGCCGTTGGTATTGGGTCCAGAGTTCGCCATGCTCAAAGTATACGGCCTGTCATGTTTCAAATGGGGCTTGAATTCGTCCTCAAACTCGTTGCCCCAGATGCTCTCCCCCGCGGTACCGGTGCCCGTAGGGTCGCCCGTCTGTATCATGAAACCTTTGATGATCCGATGGAAAATGTGGCCATTGTAGTAACCATTTTTCGAATGAACGCAAAAATTTTCCACTGTCTTTGGAACGTCTTTGCCGAAAAGGGCCACATGGATATCGCCAAGGGCAGTGTGCAGAATCGCTGTGTCGTAAATTTTCTGCACATTCGTCGCCGCCGTTGAGGATATGATGTCCTCCTTCGAGGGTCGCTCGTTGAAGACGTCCCTGTCACATTCAGGATTTTTCGTGTCCTCCGGCTCCCTCCTCGTGAACATGTAAAATCGATTCTTCTTGTGTGCGGTGCAAAACAGAGTAGGATCCGGTTTGATGTTGTCCAACACGTGATTTTCCGAAGTTTCCATTTCTATCGTAGCTGCAGCACTTTTACGAGCTTTTCCCTGGAATAACAAATTTTTCAAATAATCTAATTGATTTTCCAATGAAAATTTAACTTTTAATTTTCATCAGATCTATAAATTATTGAATAGTTTGTTCTATGTATGTTTGAAATTTGAAGAATTTCGAAAAAGTACAAAACATTCGAAATACAAAAGATTGTTGGTGTTTTTTCAGAACTCAAAAAATTAGTGAGGTTTTTGAATATGTTGTTATATTTTTCAGAAACATTCATAGTAAATTTTTGTCTTTTTTTTTTTATAAATCGGAAAATTCGAGAAATATTGGAAAACGACGAAAAATCGCAATAAGATAAACAATTTGTAAGAAGTTCAAAAAGTTTCAAATAGTGTGTATGAATTTCGGAAAATTTATATGAACATTTGAAAAAAAATTTTTTCCCATTACATCACTACGACGTACTGGCAACGTAACGGCTACGTCACCATTTACGTTGCATATACGATGCAGTTACGTAGCGGCGACGTAACTGCGACGATTCGTGATGACGTAGCTGAAACGAAAAAACTGAGGAAGTTTTGACGTAGCGGCGACGTAACCACAACGTACCTTCGCGACGTACCAGTTACGTCGCAGCGACCAAAGTCGTTTACAGGGTAAATATCGATAATTTCCAAAAATTAAGAATCATGGAACATTCAATCGATTGTCAGTAACTCTTAAAAATTCGAAGAATTTGTTAAATTTGCGAAATTGTTTATAAATTCAGTATGTTTTGTTTATTATTATATTTCTCCTAAACATAATTTTTTTTTAAGTCGTGTAACTTGAACAATCACAAAAAGTTCCCAAAAATCTTGAAAATGGACAAATTCGTAGGTAAACTAGAAAGTTTTGAATAGTTTACATTGTGTTTTAAGTAGAAAAAATTTTAAAAAATCTAGGAACATTTCAATTTTCAAAGATTGTCAATACAAACAGTAAAATGTTCTTCAATTATCGAAAAAAATGGAAAATTATCGAAAAATATACAAGACTATGTATTCCAAATATTGTGGATTTTAATGGATTGGTTATGAAATAGAATAAAAAAAATTGTTCTAATGTATTTTGAAGTAAAAAATTACCTGAAATAACGCAAGCTGCATCGGACGAATATTTTCGGATTTACCCATGATTTTAATACATCGATTCGTGTATACATTAACAAGTTTGATTCCCAACATTGTACTATACATAATCATGTGACCCGACTCATCGAAAAGTACATTTCCTAAATTTGCTTCAGTTTTATCCAACTCTCGTTCCACTGCCATCCTAAAAATTATTATTTTATGCCATTAATATTTATACGAACAATTCTTCAATTATATACATGGCATTGGAAATATAGCTTAAACTATACAGTCCGAAAAAAAAATTGACCGGTTCTTTTCAGCGAAAACATTTAATTTTACATGCCCTTAAAACAGTTCCGGAAAAGATTTTGCATGTACACGTCCAGTTTTCGAGCAATAAATTATTTTATTGTAAATAAAATCACAAGCCTAAACTCTACAATTATTGACCGATTTTGGTGAAATAAAACTTAACATAGGGTTTTTCGACTGCAACAAATCCATTAGTGAAAGAGTTTTTGCAAGAAAAAATCATTTTTCTATAATTAAAAATAAGCTGTGATAAAGTGAGATCGTTTATTTTAATGTATTTCTCGGAAAGCCTCGGTCCCTAGAGGACCATTTGAATCGTCTCCTCTGGCTCCACAATAGATTTCTGAAAGGAGGACTCCGGTTCCGGTTTGACTATCTGCCGAGAAATGTCAATACCTCGAAATTAAAGATATCAGCTTTATCATAGCTTTTTCAGATTATTGTAATATAATTTTTTTTCCAAAAGTTATTTTAAAAATGAATTCCTAGAATTCGAAAACCCCTAAAACGAGTTTTTTCCCACCAAAATCGCACAAAAATTGTAGATTTTATGCTTGTAGTTTTATTAATATTTTATAAAATTTATTGCATGAAAACAGGACGTGCCATGCGAAAATTCTTTTTATACATGTTTTCAGGTGTACTCAAGCTACATATTTTTTAAGAAATCATCCCGTCATTTTACAAAAAGTGTTTTTTTGTCGGACTGTGTTATTTATACACATCTTTATTATGTTATATTTTATTTCCTAATTATTAATTACTATTTTTATACATCAATGAAATAATATACTTATGAGAATTTATTATAAATAATATACTATGGTTATTGTACTATACTGAATATTATCACATATAATATTTTATTTATTTAAATTTATATGTTGGTAAATCCGAGTAAAAAATCAAAACACAACCCATCTGGTGTTTAGATTTTTGGCTCAGATTATTGTCATATTCATATTTTATAACATGTTATCAGTTATTAAATATTTTCAAAAAATATTGGAATATTAGTTTATTATATTTTTAAACCATGGGTAGATCACATTCATATGACATTTATAATATATTATTTGTTAATATGTATTACATTATAAATTATGAATTGTTATTTTCAATTTACATGACTTTAATTATAATAATACAATTCTTCTATATTAATTCTATAATTTGTATTCTAAATTAGATATTTTATAACGATCTGTTAAAAACTTCCAGGACTTCTCCAATTTCCAGGAGAACTCAAAATTTTTAAAAATTAAGTAGCCTTTAGAAATCATGCAATATCCACAGATCACTACAACTCTCGATTTTTGAAAATTTTAAAGACTTAAAGAAAGAAAAACAACTAAAAATAATATCTTCTAATGTAAAAAGAAATTTTTGATGAATACCTGTAAAGTGAAACTTCGATCCAGTACAAGATAATGTAAAACAGAAACTTATAATATAGGATTAGTCAAGGAAGTACAAGATACGAGAAAACAAGATGACATAAGATAAGATAAGTTTGTACAATAAAAAAAAGGTAAATTGATAAGATAAAGTAAGATAATCGAGATAAAATTAGATAAGGTATTAAGATGAGATTAGATGATAAAATAATAAAAGATGTCAAAGTAGATAATGTTCAATGATATAAAAGATGAGACAAGACGAAATAAAAAGATGCTCGAAGATGATATTTTAAGATAAAATAAAAAGATAGGATAATAAGATGTGATAATTAAATAATGAGATGAGATAATTAGATAACATAATACAACTAAGGGGGCTTCGCCCTCTGCGCGCTTCGCGCGCCAACCCCATGTAGTATTTGATTAAGGTATAGTTTTTTGTTCAACAAAATTTTTCCAAAATACAATGAGATCATTTGAAAGGCTGAAAGTAAAAACCGAACTAGTAAGAGACAGATGAAAGTGAAACTCCATGTTTTCTGTCTCTACTTGTTCGGTTTTTCCTCTTAGCCTGTCATTTAATCATAATCTATAAGTAAGTAAATGGGAATAAATCATTCATAAGGCTTTAGGCAGTATTAGCCCGATGTTCGGGAATATTATCTAACAGTCAGTATTTTGACCTATTCATGGAAATATTGGCGGAATATTTGTAAAATATTTTACAGTTGATTGAGTTGATATTGGTCCAATATAAAACCAATATTTGTCTTATGTTGGCTTTTATTGAGGTAATACTGCAAGACGGTAATTGATGGTCCATATATAATGCCAAAAATAGGCAAATTGTGGCCTGTCGTTAGGAAAATAATTTTGTAATTTTCATATATTTTGTTATGCGTAACATATTGTCATCATGTAAATTTCATGATTTTTCTATATCTGGCCATTCTTGAGATTTTAGTGACATTGTTGAACCTTCCGGAATTTCGGGATTTTAGGAAATTTTGTAATTTCGTGGGATAATGTTATTTTGAGATTTTTTGACATTTTATGGTTTTCTAGCCTTTTTTTATTTTTGGACATTAAGTGATTTTTAAATTTTCCAAATTCGGGAATTCGAAAAATTTCATAATTTTTTAAAATGATGTCATTTTATCAAATTATGGAAAAAATTGAACATCGGATTTAAATTTATGGTATTTATGGCTATTTTGTTGTGGGATATTAGAAGTTCAACTTCAGATATTAAATTTCACTTGATTTTGGAGCTTGAGAAATACTTCTTTCGCTATACATAGAATGGTAAGACATTAGAAGTTTTACTTTTTTTTAAAAGTGTAGTTACATTTTATCATAGACCATTAGAAATTTCGCGTAAGATCTGAAATATTTATTGTATTGTTGAACATAAAAAACTAGTTTTTTCGCTATAACTAGCAGCAATCTTCTATAAAGTAAAACTTCTGATGGCCCACTTTAAAGTGAAACTTTTGTATCAGAAAAGGGTTGAAATCTCTTGTGGTGAAAGGTATAATAAAATTTTTAATGTCTCGCCATAGAAGTGAAACCGTAACTGGCAACCTATGCGTTTTTGCCATTTAGAAAAGATTTAAACATGATTGCCATTTGGACATAAGAAAGGAATTCCACAAACTGAAACTTCTTATGTCTAAAAATGGTAGGTACTATGGTAGGGCAAAAAAAGTTTCAGGAAGTGAGACTTCGTATGTATGGTTCTTGGCTTAGCCGAGAAGCGCCGGTTGACTTGGCCGCAGGAACAGAGGAAGTATTAGGTTTTTTTTATAATACAGAAAGACCTTTACTGCCTCCGCCCCCGTCGCCATGTCAACCGATGGACCTAGGCATACCTGAGGCGTAGTGCAAGAGTATCTGCTGACATGGTAGCGGGGAGGTGGAAAATTTTTTTCTGCATTATAAAGAAAACTTGATCCTCCTGTCACCACCACCGTATCAACCGATGATTCTCGGCTTCGCTTCGGCTAAGTCGAGAAGGATAAATGAGAAGTTTCACAAAGCGAAATTTCTCATGTCCAACATTAATACTATGGTAAGGCATAAGAAGTTTCACATATTGAAACTTATTATGTATGCTTTTTAACTAAGCCTAGGATCATCGGTTGGCAATAAGTTGGCGGCGTGAGAGAGATCAAGTTTTTTTTATTATGTAGGAAAAAGACTTCCAGCCTTCCAGCTACCATGTCAGCATGTGCTTTTCAGCTTCGCCTCGGCTAAGCCAAAAAGCATACGTAAGCAGTTTCGCTTTGAGAAACTTCTGATGTCCAAAAACGGTACTATGGCGGAACATAAGAGTTCCACAACGTGGGACTTCTGATGTATGCTTCTCGGCTTAGTTGAGGAGCATTGGCTGACATGGCGGCGGGGGATTAAGTTTTTTATAATACGTCAGAATTTCCACATAGTTCAACTTCTCATGCATGCTTCTTAACTAAGCCGAGGTGAAGTCGAGGATCATCGATTGATATAGTGGCGGCGGCAGAAGGAGCAATTTTTTTTTATGTAGGAAAAAGACTTCTGGCCTCCCAGCTACCATGTCAGCAGACTCCTCAGCTTCACTTTAGTAAGTTGAGAAGGATACATAAGAAGTCGCACATTGTGGAACTTTGCCATTGTAACATTGTTGTACATAAGAAGTTTTACAATGTGCGACCTCCAATGTATGCTTCTCGGCTTAGTCGAAGAGCTTCGGCTGACATGGCGGCCGGGACAGTAGGGGGATCAGGTTTTTTTTATAATATATAAATATTGATCAATATATCTCGATTATGGTATCTAAATTATGTAATTTTGATTACTTCATCTAGGTCATTTTATCTCAATTATCTTATGTTTGTATTGTTAATTCATGTCGAACATCTTTGTCGAATGTGAAACAGTCAAGTCGACAGTTTTTTTAAATTTAAATTGATCAAAGTTAATAGAAGTTCATGGGAATTAATGGAATTACATAGGAATTATTAGGGGTAATATAAGTTCATGGTAGTTAATGGGAGAAAATGACAGTCAATGAAAGTGAATGGTAGTTAATAGAAAGTCATGGTAGTTATTGAGAAGCAATGTAAGGTAATGGGGTTCAATGGAAGGAATAGGAAAAATTAGGAAGTTTGTAGTGGTTCATGGTAATTAATAGTAGATAATGGAGGTTAATAGAAGTCAATGGAAGTCAATGGAAATTAATGGCGGAGTTGCTGACACGGCGGGGGCGACGATTAACTTCTTTTTACTATATAGGAAGAGAAGATAGTCTAATGAGATAACATATTGGACTAATTTAAAAAAAAAATCAAATATTCTCGATTTTCCCAGTCAAATTGCTTCTTGAGATTTATTATAGTTACAAATCTCAAGAAACAATTTGACTGGGAAAATCGAGAATATTTGTTTTTTTAAATTTATTTCACACCCAGTGAGAACTTTGTTCTACTTTATTAATATTAGAATAAGGTGAGAAAATACATTGACTTCTTTCATCTACATAAGCTGTTTCATCTTATCATGATTATCTTGTTCTATCTTATCGTATTGTTATTATCTGATCTTACATTATCTTAGAATGATTATCTTGCCCTACATTATCTTGATAATCTTATCCTATATTACATGATCTTGTGTACATCATTCCATATTATCTCATCATGATTATCTTACAGTAAGAAAAAAATCATCAGAAATTTGAATATATCTTCTCGAACTGCAATCATACTTCAGACCCACACCTAGAAATTAGTATTTCAGTGGCGGTCCTAGGGGGGGGGGGGGGGGTAGGAACAGGGGCGTAAGCACGGTCTTACTTTGGAGGGGGACATTTATAATTAATATATATATATATATATATATATATATATATATATATATATATATATATATATATATATATACACACGCACACACAATATTCTTCATTTGTCAGAATTTTTTTTGGGGGGGGGGAACGATTTCCCCTGTGCATACGCCCCTGATTAGGGAATCCCCCCCTCCCCCCAAGAGCAAGACGTATCCGATTGATTGAAAATGCATTCTAAAATAAAAGGTAATCAGCCCGATTTTTTGTTTATTTCCCCCTCCTAAGAATTGTTTCTAGGACCGCCCTTAAGTATATAGTATATTAATATTTAGTATATGATAAGATACAGTTTGTTTAGACCTCTACCGAAAATTATTGAATACTGTAAGAAATTTCATAACACATATCATGTTTTTCAGTATGTATGTCTACCAGTTTTTAGCCACGGGCCTGAGGTTACGATTCTGGTCTGAGAAAGTATACTCAAATTTCTTATACTTTTTCTCTCCATGTATAGTATCTTACATTATCTTATCTTGATTATCTCATATTTTCTTATGCTATCCTATCTTACATTGAAAATCTCATCATATCCGATCTTGTTTATCTCATTATATCTTACATTATCTTGAATATATCACCCCATACTATATTATCTTGTTTATATCATTCCATCCCATCTTATCTTGATAACTTGAACCTACATTATCTTATCATGAGTATCTGATATTAACTTTTTTATATTATTTTTTTTATCTTATTTTATCTTGGCTATTTAGTCTTATCTCATCTTTATTATCTCATTGTATCTTATATTGATTATCTCATCCTATATTATCTTTATTACCTGATATAATATAATTTTATCTTATCTTGATTATTTACTAGTTAAACTGATATAGCTAGGGCAGCCATGGTGGCAATAATTTTTTTATCATATATAGACACATACATTATTACGCGTAATTATTACGTTACATTTTTTGTTACATATATGATACTACAAGTTACACTATTTATATTATGCTCATAATATATTTCATATTTATAGTTATAGTTATATGATATTGTATATCATTCGTACTTGCGATATGCTGGATATTATTATTATTGTTTCGTTTATATTCACTTTATATGAAAGATTTATTAGATTATATTCGTTTGATATATATTAAATATATATAATATGTATATGGGAACATATAAATTACATTTTGTTTTATTCAGAATATATTTTTATTAATCTTATTTTTTTCGTTTTTGTCACTGGGTCTGAAATATCTTCAGAAAACAGCGTTCATCGATTGTCCCAATCAATTATTTTTTCAGTAATTTAATTTTTTATTTTATTTATACCAACTATTTATCAATTATAATCGACTGAGAAAATTGACGGGTGTTATTTTCTGAGAATATATTTGTATTTAATTGATTATATTCATAATGGATCGTTATTATTTATGTATATGATATAAGGGATGATATTTTTATTATATTTCATATTCTTATCCATTCCAAATTATAAAGTATGAGATTATTTTCTGTTATTGATTTCAAATTATAAATATGTATTATATATTATGTATATATTCCATTCATTAAATATTAATTAGTAAATATTTCATTATAATTATTCTATTCCTTTGTTCTATACGATATGAAATTGATATGTATTCTAATCTATATGTAAAGTGCATGTTACATTAATATATACAATATAATATATAATGTATTAATAGTGCATTACGTACCAGGGGACGAAACCGAGCGATTGCAGACGAGGGCGGTTTTGGCTGCACTAAAAGTGCTGCTAAAATTAGCCCGAGTTTGCAACACGAGGTCCGTCCCCTGGTGCATATGGTATTTTACTCGATGAGAGCATGCAATTTTGGCGGCTTGAGTAGCCTATAGACCCGTGAAAGTGCCCACGAGCCCACGAACAGCTGGGAGCACGAAAGTAGATTTGTCATGTGCTTGTTTACTTTCCTTACTGTCAGCTGTTTGTGGGCTGCATGTGGGCACTTTTGTGATGATCTATAGGTAACGAAAGCCACCATTTTCCATGCTCCCCTATGGTCCTGGCGGTCCTGAAAGAACGTTCTTTTGCGTTTCCTTGCATTCCCAAAAGTCGCATAAAGAACGCTCGGAAATCGCATTTTAAACTACTTTCTTCAATGATTTGCTACATGAACTCGTGTTTTTAGGTTGAAAAAAGATACTTTTGTTACATGGAAATGTATTTAAAAGCTATAAATGTTTCCGCTTAAGTTATATTAACCTGTAAAAGTGCAATAAATACTTGGTTGCGAGTAGCTTCGACGCATGCGCTATGAGCGAATTCCATTCGCGTAATGGCCACTGAAGTGGTTACCGAGTGGCCCAAGGGCGCTCTTACATATTTGAATTTTGAATATGGGAAATACAATGAAAATTGAATAATAATTAAATGATAATATAATTTTTTTTTAAATGATTATAGTATTTTATTTAGGTTACAATCTTTTGAATATGTAAGTATACTTTATTAACAAAAAATTTTATGTATTAAAATAGAAGTTTTTTTTCTGTCATTCTTACACCTACCTTAAAACTCATTTTCTGAGAATGTAATTTGCTTGAAGAACATAACTTTGCTGTGTTTGGGATGTACGTTATGACGACCTAAAAAATTTTTTCATAAAATAGTTACAATTTTTAACATGCATAAAATACTTAACTATGCTTCCATTCATGTATATAAATTTTTATTAATCTCTGTACAATAATTATTATAATAAAAAATATATTCATTATTTGACGTTTTTGTTATATTTTAATCAAAATATATAATTTAAGATATATTATATTTCATCCCTACTAATTTGGGATTTTTTAAAGTTTTTAAAAAATTCCTTTTAAAATATCAGTATTTTTTATAACGTTCCGAATTTTTGTAGTCACTTTGTAAAAAGAGCAATGTTTTATAGAGTTTGTATAAGTTTTTATAAAGCCACTTCATAAAAACTTTATAAAATCTTTATATAACGATGGCATTTTTATGAAATGGATTTTAAAATCGACTTTATAAAGATTCCGTCTTTTTTCCCAGATTTCATAAAGTTTTTATGAAGTGACGTTATAAAAAAAGCAAAATTTCATAAAAAATACCGAAATTTTTTAGGAGTCTTATAAAAACTTAAATGACTAGGGATATTCTATAAAGGTCATAATTTTTTGAACCGATCACCTGAATTGGAAGAAAATCCAATTCTGCTTGAAAATGATTTTTCCCGATATTCACATTACCGCGCATAAGTTTCTCGTTGTATGAAAATGATTCTTGGGTAAAAGTAATAGAATTTGTGAACCTATTTGACTATCAAAAAATATCCAATCGCTTCGATCAAGAAACATAAAAATCGACAAATTAGACTACCTGAAGTTTGCATTTTTTAATTTTAAGTGTGATTCTCATAATCAGCGACCTCGACAACCCCTCTATACTAGGTTTTTCAAAAATATTATAAAAAAAAAAAAAATGTCGGCCATATTGCGTCCGCATTTTTGAATTTGAAATTGTAAGGGTTATTTTCGAAACGAGCTACCTTAAAAACCTCTGTATACTAAGTTCCACAGATATCTCATATTTTCATAAAAATTTAAGACATATTGGATCCACCATTTAAAATTTTTTTTATTTTTTATAATTTTTTTAATTTATAATAAATGTGTAAAGAATAATTTAAAGTTAACTTATAAACATGAAAATCAAATCATAGTGAGGTATTTTTTGCATGTTAAAAATTTTACATATTTTATACAAAATTTGTATAGGTCGTCCTAACGGTCATAACGTACATCCCAAACACAGCAAAGTTATGTTCTTCAAGCAAATTACATTCTCAGAAAATGAGTTTTAAGGTAGGTGTAAGAATAACGAATAAAAACTTCTATTTTGATACATTAAATTTTTCGTTAATAAAGTATACTTACAAATTCAAAAGATTGTAACTTAAATAAAATATAATAATAAAAAAAAAAAAACAATTATATTATCATCAAATTATTATCCAATTTTCATTGGGTTTCCTATATTCAAAATTCAAATATGCAAGACCGCCCTTGGGCCCCTCGGTAACCACTTCAGTGGCCGTGCCGCGAATGGAATTCACTCATGGCGCATGCGCCGAAGCTACTCGCATATTTCCATGTGACAAAAATATCTTTTTTCAACCTAAAAACATGATTTCATGTAGCAAATCATTGAAGAAAGTTGTTTAAAACGCGATTTCCAAGCGTTCCCTACTTGCGTTCTACCTGTCACAAAAAAAGAACGTTCTTTTGCGTTCCACTGCGTTCCCTCAGATCCGTCAGGGTCGCGTCGAGTAAAAATATATATGCAATCGCAAAAAAAATTTACCTTCGACCAAATTCCATATTAGGCAGTTGCTGTGACTTTTGCTGTAGATCAAAATATTTTTCCAAGCCTTCATCGAAAACTCTGTACAATTTCCCAGTCAGAAAATGGAAGATACGAATTTTACGGTCGCCACTTGAAGAAGCGAATTTTTTCCCATCCGGGGAAATAGCTAGAGAACAGGGATATGTTTTATTTTTAACAAACTCGAATAAATCCGTGTCCAACCTGGATTCAAATTGCACGCATTTCGGTGACTGATAATCATTTTTCGCTCCAGCCCAGTATTCCAGGATTCCCGATTTGTCCACGGAAATGCAGGTTTCGAACACTGGATTGTACTGTAATTAAAATTAATTTATTAATAAATTGATGAAGAAAAGACTTATAATTTAATATACCCGGATAACAAAGATACATATTTTTAATGGAGAATGCAAAAAATTCTAGTAGATTAATTAATTCTCGATTTTAAAAAACTTTTGAGCTACAGAAAATAAAACGTTTTAAAATATTTCTGAATAACGTAGAAAGATTTTTTGGATAAAAAAGATTTGTAAAAAAAGTTTAAAAAAGTTACATGAGTTTTTGTAGTATACTAAAATTTTTAACGAATCCATAATTACTTATTTGACAATTAATCGTTTAGTTACTGAGACTCATAAAATCTTAATTTATTTATTAAAATGTTTGATTATTTGTTATTAAAAATAATTATTGATAAAATTGAGCATTTCCTAATTTCTGTTTATTTGATTTATATATATATATATATATATATATATATATATATACATACATACATAAATGATATATATTTATACTATCATAAAGTTACCACTAACAATTATTCTATTCATAATGATATATGTATATTGATAATACTATTTTATTATCATTATTTGACTTTTTTATTCTATTATTCATAACAAGGATTAAATTTCAATACACGTAGACATAACTTGTTTATAATAATACATTTATAGACAAATAAAGGGTCAGCGGTCAAAAGGGGCTAACCCACTTTTCAATAAGTCTTTTTTTTTCTTGCGTTTCCAATGAAAATGCCACTTATTGAAAAGTGGGTTAGCTTCTTTTGACCGCCGACCGTTCAAATATTGAATGATTTATTTATAAAAAATTGTACATCGAAACTTATATTAATATGATTCTAAATAAAAACTAAACTTTTACTCAGTATCATTACAATCATATGCACATGTAACTATAAATAATATATAATTGATAATAATAACAAATTTATAAGCGATTATTATAATAATTGTTTTTAAAAAAAACTGTTGATCAAGGGTTACACTAAAACTTTATGAATGAATGATGAAATTATAAATTATTAACTATCGATCAAATATTAATTACATTGATGACTTTATCAATTACAATCAGAGGAGACCGGGGCTATTTGGGACGGTGAAAATAACTTTAATCCTAAATATTCAATCAACTGCCCGTATTCATGTAAGTTAGGTCTCTATGTTACTGTTTTCCCAACAAAGTTTGGCTGACGTGTCAACTTCATTGCAGTGAATGCAGACGCATTTGTGTTTTTCAGCATCCAATGACGTCCAAAGTAATTTTTCTTCGTCGATGAACTTCTCGATTTTCAACACCAAAAAAAGGATACAAATCTCGCGAGATACGTTTTTTTACTCGGTTATGATCGGGAAATAAAATGCATGTTATGATTTCGATTTATCTTTATGCGTGTATTTAATACAATGCGCAATTGTCACAAAATCGTTTCGGAGCTATTCGGGATGCATTTGGCCGGGGACGCATTTGGCTATCAAAACATGTGCGAATATGTGACGCGATCTAAGAAAAGACACCTAAGCCACAGAACGGAGATTTTTCAAGAAAAGCGAAAAAAGAGGCGAGGAGCCGATAAGCCGTTCCGATATTCCTTACTCTCTCTTTACATACACTACTGCACACAACCTGTTCTGGTGACCAGAACAGGTAGTGCCCCGAGTTTGCTCGAGCTTGCTAACATAATGCGTGTGAATGTGTGTATTAAGAGAAAGAGGGTTCGGACATCTTTTAAATGCGATTCGTTTAGAGTCTTATTTTATAACAAATTAATCGTTACAAAATTTTTTGACTTCACAATTGTAAAGAGATATCTTCAAGAGACCAGAAACAGCAATAATTTTGGAATCCATTTTTTGCGGATTAGGTGTCTTTTCTCAGATCACATCACATATTAAAAAAAAAAAAAACCCTTAAAAATACGAAAAAGGTAACAAAAAACTCTACCGAAGCGAGAAAAAGTACCGAAAATTACAGAAGATGGCAGCTAGCAGGTCGAGCGCGACCGAAAATTGTTATATAAGAGTCAAGCGATAATGCTAATATAATAATTCTGTAAACGATGTAAACTACATTGATTAAGTTGAGTTAATATTTCTGATGGATGAAGTATTCAAAAAAACTCGCATAAAATATCTAGAGAATTTTTTATTTGCTTTACTACGAGGTGTCCCGAATAGCCACGCTATAAGGACTATTCGGGACGCATGACATTTCTCAACTTTTTTACGTAGCTAAAAAACTAGATCGAATTCATCCGCAAACTGTTGTTACCGTTCTGTAGAAGAGGGTTTAAGCTTTCCAGAGATATGTATAAATCGCAAAAAAAAAGTAGAGTGTATTTACTAAAATGAGCATGACTCCAAAAAAAACATTTCCAATGTAAAACTTTGGAGGTGAGGGGTCGCATCTAAAAAGCATACCAAAAAAAAATCCAAATCTTCCCTATACACTCAGTAAGGGCTAATATCAATTAGAGTGTGTTAAGTGATGTGGTTGCGCATAAAAATTTTTCTTCAAGGTTTCTTACATTGAAATTATAACATGATCATATGTGGCAAATTTCATTTTCAAAAAATCTGGACTCAAGCATTTCCAGTCACTCACCTGCCCGCTTTTATGACTTGTAAAGGCAATGTATACTAGTTCCTTGATCTACTGTATTGTCATCTCGAATAGATCTTTTGCATGAATTTTGATTAATTTAGAAGTGCCACTCCATTCCTTCCTTTTCTTCTGTATCATAGTGTAATGATCAATACAATATATTTTATCACAATTACAAATTATTAATTTTGAATCACCATCCTATTTCTCTCTCCCTCCTTGTCAAAGACGATAAAAAATACAATGTTTTTATGACTATAATTTTTGAAAAATTCACAAGCACCGCCAAATTCGTCCCCTCATTTTTAGTTCACAATAATTTAGAATAAAATATTATTGCTATCTGAGTGATTAGTGTACATGCTAATCAAATTTTTATGCTTCCCCTTGTTTCTGAATAACAATCATTCTGAATTCAACATGGAATAAACTCAAAATGGCAAATCCAATTTTTATACGTATTCACAGGTTATTAACGAAAAAACAACAAAGTTTAAAGATTACGATTTGTCAGGAAAAGCGGGCAGGTGAGTGACTGGAAATGCTCGAGTCCAGAATTTCTGGAAATGAAATTTGCGACGTATGATCATGTTATGATTTCAATGTAAGAAACCTTAAAGAAAAATTTTTATACGAAACCACATCACTTTACTCACTCTAATGGAAATTAGCCATTACTGAGCTTATAGGGAAGATTTGGTTTTTTTGGTATGCTTTTTAGACCCGATCTCTCACATCCAAAGTTTTATATTGGAAACGTTTTTTTTTTGGGGATATGGATATTTTTTGATAAATCACTGTCAACTGCTACTGATTTACTTTAATTTTGAAGTTGCTTAGCATTAATCCTTTCATCTTACAAAATCTTTTTTTTTTTCAACTTCCATAATTTCAGTTCAAGATGTAAAATTTCTGTTTCTTTTAAAATACGTATTCACTATTGTGAAACTAACTAATATATTACTTTTTTTTTTGAAGAAACATTTTTCAAATCAAATTCATCCAATTAATCAATTTTATTGAACTTGAAGTTTTATTAAAATTAAATGAATAATTGTAAATAATCTGTAAAAAATAATTTTATATTTTATGAATTATCAATTTTGACAATCTGTTTATGTATCATACACACAAATTAATTTGTTTTAATTTATACACCTATAAACATTGATCACACATTTCATTCATAGTCAATTTTGACGATACATTTTTATTGTAAGTGCCAAAATGGCAGACATGTAATTTCGTTAATTTTATTAATCGAATAAGGTTTCTAATTATTATAAGATTATTATTAAATAATTCAGAAATTTTTTGAAATTGGAGAATTCAAACATTCATTGTGCTTCGGTACTGTACTTCATTGTTTCGACTGACAGTCGAACAATGAAGTACAAGAATTATATTAAAATTATAAACTACATGAAATATGACACGTTCAAAATTTTATTAGAATATCATGTAAACTGAGCTTTATGGCACAAGTGACTTCCTCAATTATGGCAGGACGCCACAGATATATACATGTCGATTCCTTAGTAAAAGTTTTAAATAAAAAATTGTAAAACTTATTCACATCTGTTTATATCGGAAAGTTTTGATTTTTGAAAAATATATATATAAATATTCAATGAATTTTCAGTTGTTTTAAAAATTAAACAGCTTTACCACTTTTTTAACATCAGTGTGTACGAAAATTCCATGATTATTATCATTAAACACGTTGAATTTTGGAATCGTGCAAAAAAAAATATTTTTAACTAAACCTACAGCATAGATTTTGTAAAATCCAACAAATTTGTTAAGGAATGTAAGTATCGATCGAACTTTGTAAAAATTAATGCACTGCACAAAATTCATGACAACTCTTATTTCAAATTCAAGTTGAAATTATCATTTTAACTTGAACAATCAATTTTGCTCTTCTGTATATTCATTGTTCACGTTTATGTAAAAATAACCCATGTGTCAAAAAAAAACTCAAAAAT
This sequence comes from Platygaster robiniae, assembly GCA_028476575.1. Taxonomy (NCBI): domain Eukaryota; kingdom Metazoa; phylum Arthropoda; class Insecta; order Hymenoptera; family Platygastridae; genus Platygaster; species Platygaster robiniae. The sequence goes on along the minus strand of CM052027.1, from coordinate 8,598,871 downwards.
ATAAGCACAGTTGGTAAGATAAGTATTTGCGAACTGCACATACCTGTTTTACCATGCGCCAGTCATTTCTTATTAAAATCCATACTGTGAATACTCGTGAAATCCGCGGATTCAATTTTTCAACGATCGAATATGAATAATTGGCGGCTTTGCAAGTCGCCAAAAAAAGTTTTTTTGATTCATTGTTCATGTAGGAACTACCTGCATAAAGAAATTTGTCAAATCTTGACCTTATTAAAAAGATATAAGGAAAAGATGAATCTGTGACAATTCAAAACCAAGTGTTTTTTGTAAATATTACTGCTGAGTGCAAGAGTGTGGGGGAACCCCTGACCTCTCGCTGACTACCCCCAGCAATGATAAAAAAAAAAGCGTCCCGAATAGCTCCGGTCTTCCCTAAATTATAAATTATATGGGTCTTTATTTTTAAAATAAATATGGTCATCGCTGACCAAATCACTGATTTCTCTCAAATTTTGCAAATATCTATTTACATATTGTCATGATTTGGGATGAACCCATTTCCGACACAGGATAGCAGGAGTCAACTAATCAACACACACATACACATTATTACAGGTGGTTTATTAGAAAACCAATATGCAATGATACAATTTCCAGTACATAAAAACCTTAACTAAAACCTTAAACTAAACACACATGCTATATTTGCTTTGATCTTAAATGATCGTATATTCTCTTATATTAGATTTATATTTATTTTAAAAGAATCAATATTAAAAATTATCATGTAAACTTTCTGTTTTTCATATTCCCTTTTTTTTAATATAATCCATTAATAATAATTTTATCGTTCCAAATTGACGTTTTGAATAGAATCTAATAAAATAATGAACACTATTCTGGATATAATCAATAATCGAAATCGCTCTTCCTTATTGAATTTATGTTTTACACCTAATTAAAACTAACGTGTGAGTACAGATTTTAATCGCTTTGAGGGGAGACCCCGAGCAGACCTGCAAACCTAGTCTGATCTATCAACTCATCGATAGGGGTGGGAAAATAATCTCCACTGAAAAGCTCGGTGGTTTGACCCGATACGCGCTCGGGCACGTATTTTTCTATGTCGGAAATATCGGAATTTGGATATTTCTTCGCTTTCGAAGGCAGAGGTTTCTCGCGTTTTTTCGGATTTCCTTCTCTCGGAACCGACAATCCGTGTATTTCAGGGAATATTTTCTGGGGGGCACGTCGGTTCTTCCATCCAGGTCAATCAGGTCTACTTAGGCAATCAGAACGCAGCCCGAACTTCACCCTCAAATTCGCCCGATCCTTACGCGATCGATCAGACTTAAGATTAAAAAAACATCGACATCCGGGGCATTTAACCGGTATACTCGTCTGCAACACGCGCAGGCAGAGCCCGAAAATCGCACTTGCGTAATCCACGACTACTTCTTCCGGATTCTGACGGGACGGAAAAGGGGCGTTTTGAAATCGGCCTTTCACCCACTGAATCTGCACCCAAGTTCCAAGAGCGCCCCTATCCAAGAACTTTTGTCTCAAATCACCGCTTCTTAGACCGAGTTTAGCCGCCTCCTCAGCACATTTAGACAAAATCTCGGCCCTGCTCACTAAAGAACGAATGATAATTTTTTCTTAAAGAAATTTCCTAGATTCTCTGAATTTCCTGCCCAGATGGAATTATAGCTTTCCTCAATCTACTCACTTTTCGTTGTCGCTCGGTGGTCGTTAAACGACAGAGGCCCAGCCCAGGGCGACGAGGCGCCTTTTTTTTGGCTCGGGTTGGTGCCAAAGAGGTGCTCGGGGCACTTGAAGGCACTTGGAAGTTGGAACCCTGCTGATAAATCGAACCACGAATCGAACCGTCAACCGAACCGCCAATCGAACTGCCAAACCCAGAACATACAGAATCACGAACGCGGATCCGAACACAACCGAAAACGGAAGGAGGGTCAAGGCTCCTGAGTGCTTAAGGACCCTGGCTAGAGGTCTCCGAGTGTGGAAACGGAAAAAAGGCGCCGATTAGCGCGCTACCTTCTTTTTAAAGACTTGGTTTTTGGGCGTGAATCGGGAAAGGGGAGCCTTGGCGGGAGAAAATATTTTCACACGTTATGAACTTATGAGCTTGCAGAAAACTCAGCAAAAGCGCGAAAAACCCTCCCCCGCCCGAATCTTAACTTTCGCGAGGTCCTATTTTGCGCGTTAACGTGGGACTCGCGAAAAAAAATTCGGAAGCAGCGAAAAATATCGTGCGAATAAACGCAAGATATTACAGTATCTACGTAAACTAGTTTTAAAACGAACGTATTTTTTACTTTGGGATGAAAATTGATTTTTTTCGAAAAATTCAGATTTTCGATTTGACTGTCAAGTTCAGAGTAACCTCACTTTTGTTGAAAACTTTTCTTTTAATCCTTACTTCTCATCAGAAAATCTATGGATTTCAATCATTTTTGTATGAAACGTTCGAAATTGTACGAAATTTATGAATAGCGAATTAATAGTATATTACGCCATTTTAACCTCAAAACTGACATTTTGACGTGACTTCTCGGTTATTATGGCGTAAAATACTTCACGCAACAGGCACGTAATGTACTATTGTGTATCTAGGGGCGAAAATAGCCGATTTCAACTCGTGTGAGCTCCGTGATACACATGATAATTTTCACCTCGAAAACATCGAAAATGAGTCACAGCCATACCTGTGTTGACAAACGGAAATGAAGTATTGAAGGTCGACACGTAGGTGGTGGGGAATGGCTCGCGGCAGATGGGAGAAAGGCTCCTTAAGCACGAAATAATGGTTCATTACAGGCCTAGCAATGAACCATTATTTTGTGCCTAAGGGGTCTTTCTCCGTGCATTATTGAAGGCCTAGGCCTGCAATGAACCATTATTTCGTGCCTGAAGGGTCTTTCTCCGACCTGTTGCGAGCCATTCCGTACCGCCTGCGTGTCGACCTGAAATACTTCACTTTCCGTCTGTCAACACAGGTATGGCTATGACTCATTTTCGATGCTTGAGAGGCGAAAAAATATTTTTCGTAGCGTTGTTGAATTGTTATTAGCAAAAATGAAAAAAGTGTAAAAAAATTTTGAGTAATAGTTTTTAAATTGCATCATTTCATTTTCTTCCCGTTTTTTTTTTTTTTTTTTTTTTTTTCATTAATTGGTAAAGGTATGAACTACATATTATGTAAAAACCGTAACATGCTAAAACGTTTCGTTCTCGTTTCGTAAGTGAGAATTTTTTTCCGAATTTCCAGCCTGTCATTACCAAGTGATTATGAAATTTCCATATATTTTCACTTTTCTTGATCTTAAGACACTGTAATATGTCCCATTCGATAATAATATATATTTTCAATGAAAATTTTCTAACTCAATTTTTCATTACTCGGCATATAACATAAAATCAATTTTTCGTGCGTGTCTCTTGAGAATAACTTTTATTTGTATATTTCCTTGCGTGGACCTGGTTTGATTGTAATATTTCTTTGCATATTGTTTACAGATATGATGACTTATTTAAGCTTATACATGGAAATTCGTAAAATGCATTTTTAACGCGAAGATGTTCGAGAAACTGATTAATGGTTACACATCAGATATTATACTATATGATTTCACACGTTAAAAAATACTAGAATTCAAGACGCTTCCTAAATAAGATTGCAAAAATTGAAGACTTTTATTCTTTTATAAAGTTATTCGATGTATCCATGTTGAAACGAAATATTATAATAACGGAACGCGTCTTTGTTTACCATAAAAACATTGAAACGTAAGCACGTTGAACATGTTAAATAATTTATTTAGTTTGAAATAAAAACATGAAATATCGTTTTTATATGTATTTATTTTGCTTGAAAATGTAAGAAAATTTTTTACCAAATTTAAAATATTGGACGAAAAAATTTATGAGATAATCGCATAATTCTACAGTTGAACATTTTTCCGATAGGTAATAGACCTACTTTCAGGATTCGAAATAAACATGAAAATGTGATAAAATGGTTCAGAAAAATGAAAATGAAAGTATTCTCATGAAATCATGTGTGATTATAAGTATTTTAGTAATCTAGTGATCCGCGTAAAAGCTTGAACTCAAGTTCTATTCCAAGCCGCTAAATATCTAGTTTGTAATTTTTTGTTTATCATTTTCGTTTAGAATATATATATAATCCTTGAATTCAACATATTACAACGTCATAAGATCAAGAAAAGTGCAAATATATGGAAATTTCATAATCACTTGGTAATGACAGGCTGGAAATTCGAAAAAAAAATTCTCACTTACGAAACGAAAACGAAACGTTTTGGCATGTCACGGTTTTTACATAATGTAGTTCATACCTTTACAAATTTATGAAAAAAAAAGGGGGAAGAAAATGAAATGATGCAATTTAAAAACTATTTACTCAAAATTCTTTTACACTTTTTTCATTTTTGCTAATAACAATTCAACGACACTACGAAAAATATTTTTAATTCACTATTCATGAATTTCGTACGATTTCGAACGTTTCATACAAAAATGATTGAAATCCATAGATTTTCTGATGAGAAGTAAGGATTAAAAAAAAGTTTTCGATAAAAGTGAGGTTACTCTGAATTTGACAGTCTAATCAAAAATCTGAATTTCTCTTCTAAAAAATCAATTTTCATCCCAAAATAAAAAATACGTTCGTTTAAAACTAGTTCACGTAGATGCGTAAATAGATATTTGAAAAATTTGAGAGAAATCAGTGATTTGGTTAGTGACAACCAAACTGATGTTGAAAAAAATGACCTATACATATATATGCATTAGCTATAATATAATGTTAGAAATAGACTTACTGCAACAAACATTATCAGAATTATTTACTATAATTATTTGACTATTAATTTAATTAATTATAACAGGCATTATATATATATATTTTTCATGATCGTTAATCAAGTTAGAAACAATCATTAAAATATGCATTACAATTTTTCTTAACATCGCACTTATTTTTTAAATAAATTAATAAATATTTCATCAAATTTAAATTATTATTACTATATAAAACAGAATTTATTTGTTGTTAATATATGAATTTAATTATATTGAATTTTTATGTATTAGATGATTACGGTAGATAATTTGATTATAATGATTAAATTATTTAAGTTCATATAATGTTATATGTGTAGTTAAATTGAATAATTTTTTGTATGTTGTCATAATTCTGAGAAAAAGTGATCCAATAAACGTTATAAAAATTAAAAGAATGATAAACTTAACAATGATTTATAATTGTTTATGATTATACATTGAAAATTTTTTATGTTGATTATTTTATGATTGTAATATTATGATTTATTATAGATGTATTATAAATTCCTTCCTAATTAGACTAGTTTATTACTAATTGCACCGTTCCTTACTCATTTTACTAATGCTTATTTTATTAAAATTATACTTATATATTATTAACAATGTTTAATTATAAATTAGTTAACAATCAAAAAAATTTTCTATAAGAAAAATTTATTTTGAAAATTATACTAAAATGTTGTCACGATTCTAAGAATACGTTTTTGTGAATAAAATGTATGAATGATAAATAATAATTGTATATAATTGTAAACAAATATTCATTATTTTCATGATTACAGTATTCATATTTATTTTATCAATCATGTGTATACACATTATACATTATAGTATTAATTTACTACTAATTATACTGATTCAAAACTGGTAAATCCGGAGGGGTGAAACTCCGTATACTCCGGACTCGAAAAGCGTGTTCACGTTTTTTGATCGATCCGTGCCGGGCCGAAAAGTCGATAGAGGCGCTGACGGTCTTAGTGAAAATCACGTAATTCGCTCTTGATTGGACCATTGACTCATGCGACTTTTTCAATGGTACTTGATTGGACATTTGATTCACGTGACCTTTTCACTAGTACTGCCAGCGCTCCACGTGAGCAAAATGAGAAACTCTAACTGATCACGAAACCGCAGCGCAATTTTTTTCCGAGTTTCACTCCCCTGGGTAAAACTAATAACTATAATAAAATGCCATGCTTATTATTTTATTATAATTATTCGAAATTATAATTTAATAATTTTAATCAGAATTACTTTCCATATAATTATATCTCATTTACAATACACACAATAATAAATTTGAGAAAAACCTAATTAAAATGATTATTAATGAAAAAATTTGTGGATACAAATTTACACCGAAATATTTTCATGATTCTGAGGATATTTTTTCGTAATTAGATAGAAAGCTTACAAAAATTGAACGAAACTGGAATTTTAAAGAATATTATGAAAATTTCAACGATACAAAAAAAAATTACGCTCTTGAATTCTTCATGATAGAAGCAATCATCATGTTGAAATAAAAAAAAAAATTTTATTACTTACTTTCATTATAACTACAGGCGCTTCGTGCTTTTTTCCAATAACATGTAATGGCTGATTCGAGCCCTGGCTGTCGAAAATGTAAATTTGGCTCGAATTTTCATCAGAAACAGCTACTGTTGATACTGCATCGCCGGCAGAATACACCCATTCCGCGCAAAGTGACACGAACTCCAGTGCAATTATGTTTATCATGTCTGAAAATCAATCTAAATTAGTTAAACATTGCAGTATAAAATATGAGATTTTGAAGCTCATAGTAAAATGGCAAAAATTTATTTTTTCGAGGATAAAAGAAACTTCAATGAATATTAATTGGCGATAGAAGATTTGCTTGGTGATAAAAATTTATAATTCATTATACTTTTTGTATCATTTACATATTCATTGAATTAATAATAAAAAATTGTAATTTTTAGTTATTAGTTTTTTCAAGTTGTAAAAATCTCTTTTTTTACTTATAAAACCTCCAGTCAAACGTCAGAGTACGCTATAAAAAAAATGTTAAGTGATACCAAAAAAATAAATATAATAAATGAATAATAATTTCTTACTTTTTAAGATGTAAAAAAAACTTTAACTATAATCAAAATTTTAAATTGCTTTATACTTCAAATATTTTCCAAGTACCGAAATTCACAACGTCAAAAATTTTCATCTTCTTGTCCTGGCTCACTGTGCATAAATAAGTTCCATCGTTGCTTGCAACCAATGCTCTGATTGCCATTGTGTGGGCTCGATAATGTTTCACAAATTCAATCAGTTCATCCTGCTTTTTCCAAAATTTTACACTTCCGTCACAGCTCGCAGTGATGAAGAAGTTGGTTCTGAAAAAAAATTCTTTCTTGTTTATTCAGCAAGCTGAAAAAAACTTTCCAATATTTCGACAAAACTTAAAGAATTTTTAATAATTTAATGCAATTACTTTGTCTAGGGAAATCCATTAGAAGTATGCCAGTAATTTAAATTTTTTTATACATCCACGACTTTTCGAAAATTTATTCAAAATAAATAAAAATGAATTGTTACAAATAAAACAAATTAATAATATTACTAAGGAAAAGAAACAGAAAATAAAATTTCTAAGAATTTACTATGTCCGAAGAAGTGAAAAAAAGAAAAAAAAAATGAAAAGCAGTATGTAAGAAGAAAATAAATAGATTGTAAGAAAAAGTTATAGTAGAATACAATTATAAATAAACAAGATATACAATAAAAATTAATAGATTGAAAAAAAATTAACTTGTCAAGTCAATTCAATAAAATTATAAAAACATAAATTTTTCAAATGTGAAGTTATCGAATTGTTTATTTCAAATACTTTTAAATATATATTTTTAAAAGATTTATCTTAAAAAACTTAGAGATCTTTGAATACTTTCACATTCATGATCTTATTTTTGAAAGTACCGGAATACAGAAAAAATTCAAATAAATATTTTACTCAAAATTATTATCTAATTATGATAACATTCCAATAAATTATGAATTTATATTAATCGATCGAATTTATATTATTTCAAAAAATACTTGAATGATATTGTAGCGGGTTTTATCTTGAGCTTATTCGTTATTCTGCTCGCATGAGTCGGACACACCGTGGTTTTTGGGATAGAGGTTCCTGGTATTTGAATCGGGAGAGGTAGTTGTGTCATAGTTGTTTTTTTTTCGTTACTATATTGGATCTTGCTTCGCGGGAAATTGTACGATGATGCGCTATAAGAGCATGTTTTCGGCGTTGGCGATGAACCGTGTCCTTTCTAACGAAATGATTTCGTCATCGGGGGCCCGGTGGAGTGCTCGCTATAATTTTTGGTGCTGTTTGCGCTTGGACTTGATCGGGTACACTTCGTTTCATTGATTGTTAGCGCCTGCCATCATACGGATTCGGTTCCTGCAGAATGCGGGTTCGTGTGTGTAATAGGGCTATTTATTCTGAAATTGGGCTCTGGCTTCCCCATCGATGGTGGCTTTCTGTCTCTCGTAGTCGTGTGGTGTTTCCTCTCTACGCCTCCTTGTCGCCCCATGGATCTTGCTCCTCTCCGTGGACCCTTTAGGAAAGTCCTCCGTTCATGTACTCGACGTCGTGGAAGGAAGTGACGTGAGACCGCCGTCGAGTTGGTTTTTTTGAGGTTTCCTCCTGTCATCCCCGGATGTGTACCACCCTTCGAGTGCTCGCCCTGTACCCGATTTTAATTACTATGGTGGGGGGGGGGGGTTATTGCGGCCCATTTTATCGGGAAGTAATTAGCTGTGGGGACCTTATCCTTATCATACTCTCTTGTTTTTTTTCTAAGTTTGGGAGAATTTCTCGATCCATCAGTATTTATTGATTGATTTTTTTTGTTTGTGTATTGAGACATAATATAAATTTATTTTATAAGATCTATTGTTTCTCCTCTCATATCAGGGAATAGTATAAGATGGGATCAATTGTATTGCTGGTCTAACGGGACGAAGGAAATTCGGGGAGGGTTATTTTTTGTGCTCGCGGGAGTGAGATTTAGAGGGGCTTTTTCCTGCCTTTCTTTGGATCGTATATATTTTAAGAAAGTGTGCGAGCTTGGAGAAGTATGTTGGGTGACCTTAATTTTAAGAGCTCGTCGATTTCGTTGTTGTTTTATTTGTCGCGATTACCTATTAGAATATTTGAATTTTTTTTTGCTTCCGAATAAAGATGATTTTGGTTCTATGTTTAACTCGGGTGGTCTTTCGGAGTGCTATTGTTTGCCGTTACCTCTCCCGTTGTCTGATTGTGGTCGGGGTAATGATTTTATGATAAGATGGGATCGTGTGGTCGTTAATTAGATTTCATTTTCGGTTAAGAGGGAGTTTGAATAGTATTGAATGCGATTTTGATGGACGCGAATAAAGGGTTTCGCAAATGTTGTAATTAATTATTTTCTAAATGAATTATTTATTACAATATATTTTGAACGAATTATGAGCAAGAAACTAGGGAATCTTTGAAAATTTTTACTTTGACTTTGTCTTCCGTTAACCAAAAAACATTTTCTAATCCAAAAATCACTTGAAAAACAAAAGAAGTTCAAACGTAAATGTATGAAGCTACAAATTAGTAACCTGAGATAGTATCCAAATTTTTAACATTGGTAATATACAAAAGAGAAGATGGGATATCGGAAAAAAAAATTTCAAACAGTTTTCTAAAGTAATTAAAATAAGTTAATATTAATTTGAAATTCTAAAAATTTAGACAACAAAGTCAGAGAAAAGAACATCTTAAAGATTTTTCAAAAATAAAAGAAAATATTGTATTTAAATAACAAATATGTGCCGTGGACCGAGAAAACGTACCTTACAGCACCAAAAATTAAAAATGAGATTACTAATAATTCTGAATGTCGAAAACTTTATCTATAGACTGAGCCTACTCTCGAAATTATAAGATTATTGTATTGCATAAAAATTTGAGCTTCAAAGTTGACCTGCTCGTAGAAATCATAGGGACTTTATATTTTTAAACTCGTTTTTCTCTCAAAGCGCCCAGGTGCTGTAAGGAACTTTTCTTCGATCCACGCCACATATGATACTGCGCAACAACATTTTTTTATTCCAATGATGTTTTAAGGTGACTCGGAACCTAATGTAGTGTGATTTTACACATTTCATTGAAATTTTTACATTAAAATTTTTAAATTTAATACCAATTTATTCTAATTTTTTAATTACCTTGAAATTTTTATATTGAAACCTGTTTCATATAATAACTGTTTAAACTTTTGTAACAGTAAATTTAATTTGCAAAATAAAATAATTATTTGATCTGTTTTTTCCAACTTGATTTCAATTTTTTTTAAAATTTCAATCATATTTTATTAAGAAAGCAAAGGATGATTTTATCTGTCTTTTCCAACTCGATTTCAATTTTTTTTAAATTCAATTCTATTTCATTTGATTTTCGTTTCAATATAATTTTAACTTTTTAATTAGGTTGAAATTTTCATATTGAAATTTGTTTCATATAATAACCGCCTAAATTTCAGTAACAGTTAATTCTACAAAATCATATACAGTACACTCTGTATTTAACAGAATTTTTCGGTCAGTAACGGAAGGTTTCGCAGGTAAACGAGATTTTTCCTTAGACCATATGATACATGTATTATATAATGCATGTGTTATATGGTCTAAGGATTTTTCTGCGTAGAATTACCGTTATGAAGTCGGCACACGAGATTTATGAATGGCCCCTTCATTTATAACAGGAAATAGTTCGTATGTTCTTTTTTCGGGAATCTATATCTGAGTCATTAAGTCTTTCAAGACTTTCACTTTTTTTCATTGGTATTTTCATAGTAGAATATATTTCCCATCCACCTTCAGGGACTGTAGCCACTGCGCACTAGTGGCGCCAGTTCCTTGCAGTGGTACAGGGTGCGCCATTTCTTATGTCGGTATTGTAACATTGAATAACTTAAACATTTGACAACCGATTTACTTGACTTCACTTGTTTTGGAAACGTCAATTCAGTACAATTTCAACCATGTATCGCTTCACACCAAAAGAACGCGCTGAAATAGTTACTTTGTACATTGAAAATAGTCGTTCAGTTGTGTTAACTCAACGAGCATATCGTCGAAAATATCTTGGCAAACAGGCACCATCTGACAACACTATTCGTCGTTTGGTGTCGAATTTTTGTGACCACGGGACAGTGAAAGATCGCGAACAACCCGTTCATCAACGACCAAGACGTTCAAATGAACTGATTGAAGCTGTCAGAGAGAGCGTTGCCCAAAACCCAAAAGTTTCATATCGTCACCGCGCTCAGCATCTCGGCATCAGTGGAACCACTCTACGGCGCATTTTGAAAGATGATTTGCATTTGTTTCCGTACAAAATGCAATTAACACAAAGAATATTGCCTACAGATCATCCACGTCGCTTGGAATATGGACAAACAATCGCTCGAATAGTTGATACTGAACCTGATTTTTGGAAGCGAATTTTAATGACCGACGAGGCACATTTCAAACTTTCTGGAGGCGTTAATAAGCAAAATTGCCGCATTTGGGGAACGCAGAATCCACACGAGATCCATGAAACGCCATTGCATGACCAAAAAGTTACTGTTTGGGCCGGCGTTTGCGCCAAAACCATCATTGGTCCTTATTTTTTCAAAGAGAACCAAACGATCGATGGAAACCGATATCGGTGGATGTTGGCTCACTATGTCTGCCCACAAATGCGTGAAAAAGGTCTTGAAGATTACTGGTTTCAACAAGATGGTGCGACCTGCCACACTGCGAATCAAACAATCCAGTTTCTGCAACGAAAATTCCCTGGACGTCTGATGTCAAAAAGAGGCGACATTGAATGGCCACCCAGATCTCCAGATTTGACCCCTCCAGACTTCTTTTTGTGGGGTTATTTGAAAAGTAAAGTGTACGCCAGCAAGCCGCAGACCATTGAAGAGCTTAAGGAAAATATTCGTGCCGAAATCATTGCTATACCACCCGAGATGCTCGAAAAGGTAATGGAAAACGCCGCAAAAAGGGCATATTTTGCTGTGAACAATAAGGGCGGCCACTTGATTGATGTTGTGTTCAAAAACTAGTCTAAATAAATTGTAAAGGACCAAACTAAATAAAAATACCTCATTTACAGAAATCGGTTGTTTTTTTTTTCAAGTTATTCAATGTTTACATGCCGACATAAGAAATGGCGCACCCTGTAGTTTTTGGGCAAGCCAGAAATCGCATGGCCAGGGGGGCCGGGGCCAGAGGGAAAAGCGACTGTATTTTCGTGGAGGCCGAAAAAGACCGTAAGCGAAAAAGCGCAGGCGCGCGCGAACATGATCGTAAACGATTGGTCAATTCGGTTGTAACGCGCATTGCCATTGGTGGAACGCGTGTATTTGCCGCCATGCCTCTGATTTTTACAGAAAAGAATAGCGGTCGAATCTTGTCGTCATATTTTACCCGATAAGATAGTTCGACCAAACTGTTCGATTTTTCTTAATGATTTTCAGCAATTTGTAATACAGGTAAATATCGGGTAAAAAATTTGTAAAAATTTAAGGAAAAAGCAAACAAAAACCAAAGAGAACAAAAAAACAAAAAACACCTAATTTACGAAACCTGTTTACATGATGTTTACATTAAGTTTACGTAAACACTTTAACTAGGGTAAAAAATTTTACTGAAAAAATGACAGTTGTTGTGCAAAAATCTTTGTTTACACAGCGAAAAGTTCGGCCTTATTCCATGTAATCGTAAAATGGTATATTTTCCAAAAAAAATTAGAAACGTTTATATAAACGTTTACATGGTTTACATCCCAGTGCGTCCGCATATGTTTTCGTAAACTTTACCTCCCTCCACCACCCCCACCAAACATTGCCAATGTATAAATGCCAGAATTAAAAAAAAGAGAGTGTTATTGTATTTACCAAAAAACTTCATTAAAAAAGAGAGATGCAAAAGTATTGAAATCAGTACTAAATTAATGTATGAACAGGCAAAGTATTTAATTGTTATGCAATTATTTATGTTTATGCAAAAACGGGATCAGAATTTATTATACGATATACGCCATTATACTTAAGTGGTATACAAAACAAAACAAAAAATTACAAAACATCAGTTTTTACAGTTTTTCATAGAACACAGATACGGTGGACTTAATCAAAATAAAGTTTTGTAAAAATTCAATAGTCTCGGAAGTAAAAGTAGGTAAAAATTAATTCGTAGGCTGCTGTGCAAAAAAGAACCTATCATATGTTGATAGTAATTTTGGTATTAACAATAAATTTCATAATAAAAACCAAGTTTCATTAATGAGCTAAGATTATTGATCCGTATTATATAACTCATAACTGACAGATGACGTTGAATTCAAATACATAATAAGTAATGCAAAAGTTCGACTCGATGCAGTTTTTTGTGGGAAATGATATCAATTAACAAATTCAGCTCAAATAATGGGAATACCATGAAAGTTGTATATATTCGTTGAAATTTACTGACACGTTTTTTCCATTATTGAATGAGATCCAATTAGTACAATACTGATTTAGTAACCGATTGTTGCTCTCAAATCATGTGTTTCTACGGCATTTTGAGGTAGTTTGTTGTCATAATTTGTCAAGTTATAAATTTTTGAATAGATGAAATAGCTTCAAAAAAAAAAAGGAAAAAGAAACACCTGTAGAGTCAATACGAAATACAATAGCGATTCTTGCATCACTACGCATCTACTATTATGCGTCCCTACTGGGTCGGGTTAAACCTCGTGAAACCGTTTCATGAGGTTTCACTGAGTTTCACAGCGTTTCACGGGGTTTCAGGAGGTTTCAAGTTTTCACATTGAACACATAAAATAATTCAATACTTATATACAGAGTCGAAAGAGCATGACTAATGGTATACCAATGTAAATCGATAAAAATTAAGTATCATCGACTACAGTAAATTAATGAAATCTTGTAAATATTCTGCAAATCATGAGTCACATAGAAAACTACTACCACCGGAAAGTAGCGAGCAAAATTAACATAATTTTACAATAAAAAGATTATTGATACAACCTGCCTTACTCCTAACACCATCAAGAATATTTTAATTGTATTTTGGCAAAACGAAACTTACGTGGTACTTTATGAAACCTCACGAAACCTCCTGAAACGCAATGAAACCTCGTGAAACCGTTCCACCTGACCCGGTAGGGGTATAAAACTGTAATTTCATCAATCTTGACAGCAACCCACGAATTAATTTTTACCTACTTTTACTTCCGAGACTATTGGATTTTTACAAAACTTTAATTTGATTAAGTCTACCATATCTGTATTCAATGAAAAACTGTAAAAACTGATGTTTTGTAATTTTTCGTTTTGTTTTGTATACCACTCAAGTATAATGGCGTATATCATATAATAAATTCTGATCCCGTTTTTGCATAAACATTAATAATTGCATAACAATTAAATACTTCGCCTGTTCATACATTAATTTAGTACTGATTTCAATACTTTTGCATCTCTCTTTTTTAATGAAGTTTTTTGGTAAATACAATTACACTCTCTTTTTTTTAATTCTGGCATTTATACATTGGCAATGTTTGGTGGGGGTGGTGGAGGGAGGATTTCATTAATTTTTTCATTTGAAAAAAAAAAAGTTTTTTTCCAGACATACACGGAAATGCCAACCATATCGACACAATTTGCGGTAACAATGTCCTCTTTTTAGGATAACCGTGATGCAATTCCTCAGCGAGAGCAATCTTGGGGATCGCTCCTTATGGACAATTTTCGCTGGAGCAACCCCAAGATTGCTCCCGCTGAAAAATTAATAGCAGATACCTTAAAAAGAGGACACTATCCCTGCAAATCGTGTCAACAAATTGGCCATTTCTGTATATGTATGGAAAAAAATATTAAACATAGGAGGAAGTGATTCCAACTCGCGTGTATTTTGTGACCTCGATCCAGACGGTCACAAACTATACATTTATCGGGATCATCCTCTTCCTCCCTTGATAAATAAGTATCTATTTCTACTCGAAAAAGTTGCATTGCGAAAATTTAAGGAGTGTTCATGGACTGTACAAGGATTACACAGCCACACAAAAAAAAATATTTTTTCGGGTCTGGAGGTCAGACCATGTTTACTATATGTTTTCGGGGTCCCTGAATCCGAATCCGGGGTCCAAAAAACCCTAGCATGTCAGAGTTTCGACATAACCTCAAAAACTTCATAAAATTTTTTTTTCTGAGTCCAAGGGTCAGACCATGTTTACCATATGTTTTTGGGGTTGCTGAATCCGAATCCGTCGTTCAAAAAACAATAGCATGTTAGGTTGTTGACATAACCTTCAAAATATCCCGTTATCTAAGCTATTTAACGCTTCAACGTTTTGACTTTAGCCGTATATTGAACAAAAATCAGTTCAACCCATAAACTCTATTGACTCCACAAAACAAAGGTATATAGGACCGTCGGCATCAGCGCTACCCGATGTACACCGCGAGAAGGTTGCACGATCGGATTTTGTACATCATATAGCCCTTATAAAGGCTTTTGGCAACAAAAATTAAAATTTGTGGAATGATTACCAAGAATAAATAAATGATTAGATAAATGAATTGTATACATCTACAGTATGAAAAATGATGTGTAGAATTCTTAACTACTAGAATAAATGACTAGTTACATGATTACAATAGGAATCGAATGACTCAAGTATACGAACTAAAAATTAAACTATTGGAATAGACGATCCAAAAACCAGATGCATAAATCAAATGTCAGACTATTGTTTGCTACCATAGCGGGTTCTTTTCTCATCAAAAGATCTATGAAGTGATTTACGCTTTCTATCTTCTTTCGGTGTATCTCGCTTCAACATCCAACAGAAATCTGCCATCATATTTGCATCCCACCTTCCTTGATATCGAGTTTCCATGACTTTTATATCTTGGTGAAAGCGTTCACCTTGCTCTTCACTAAAATCACCTAGATTATTTGGAAATTTGTCTGGATGTGCATGCAAAAAATGTAATTTCAAATTCATCAGGCATCCTAGCTTTCTAAAATCTTCAACCATTTTGCCAATAATCTTTTTATACTTCGG
The DNA here is from genome assembly GCA_028476575.1 of Platygaster robiniae. Taxonomy (NCBI): domain Eukaryota; kingdom Metazoa; phylum Arthropoda; class Insecta; order Hymenoptera; family Platygastridae; genus Platygaster; species Platygaster robiniae. Next base: position 8,582,874 of record CM052027.1, on the reverse strand, counting down.
ACTTTTGTTATTTCCTAAAAAGTTCTGTGCCACATCTTTAAAACTAAGCCAGACTGCTTTCTCAAGTCGATTCATTGTACCAATGAAATTTATATCTTTGAACATAGTTCGAATTTGTGGTCCGTCGAATACTCCTTCCTTCAACTTAGCCTCAGAAAGTTTCGGAAATTTGGATTGAAGGTATTGGAAACATGCCCCTGATTTATCAAGGGCTTTGACGAATTGTTTCATGAGACCAAGCTTTATATGCAACGGAGGAATGAGAATTTTCGATGGATACACAAGAGACTCATTGATGATGTTATTAGAACCTGGAGTTAGCGATGATCTTACTGGCCATTGTTTCGTCTTGCTGTAGTGATTTTTTCTATTTCTACTATCCCACAAACATAAATAGCAAGGATATTTAGTGAATCCTGACTGTTGTCCAAGCAGCATGGTTATTATTTCCAAATCTCCGCATATTAGCCATAAATGCTTTTCATATTGAATTTTCTGTAAAAGTATTTGCAAATTGTCATATTTCTCTTCCATGACAGTAAAATGAGCAATCGATACAGGAGCATAAACGTTCGTGTTGTGAAGTAGGACCGCCTTTATACTTCGTTTCGAAGAGTCTATAAAGAGTCGCCAATCAGAAGCTTTGTAAGAATTCTCTTTCAGCTGATTTATGAGACCCTCGACATCGGTACAAAATACTAAAGATGAATCTTCCTGCTTCATAAAAAATTTACGGAATTCTAAGTCTCGGTTTCGATAAGTAGAAACTTTTGTTTTAGGTTTTAGAAGATTTTTTTTTTCAGAAATGAAGCCAAAAGCTCAGAACCATATATTGGTAAACCTAAATCTCTAACGAGATCATTTAACTCAAACTGCGATACCAATGAAGGAATTGAAGGTACTTTTTCATTTGACGTGTACTCTGAGCGCCTGCTATCGTTGTCGTCGCTCGAAAAATCACTTTCTTCATCTAGTTCTCCGGATTCGATACCTTCAGTAACACGATCAATATTGGATTGGCATTTAACTTGATCAACTATAACGGGAGCCGTCATTGATGGAGCATTGTTATACACAATTTTTTGTTTGTTTTTTATGTTGATGCCTTCAATATTATTTGAGCAAAAGTAACAGTCTTCTGCGCTACTAGGTTTTCTCCAAATTGCTGAAGTGATGAATTTAATTTTCTCTTTATTTTTGTCCGCCTTCCATCGATACAACATCTTTTTGCACATGTTAAAAATGACACGCGGAACCCAGCTATTATGTTGATCCATCTTTGAATTGAAAATTTCTTCGTGTAAGTTGCAAATATTATTGTCAGTCATTTTTGCAAAGATGGAACTTCATATTTGGAACAAACGTAACAAAAATTGTCATGATTTGCATGACAATCACGTGATTGCGAAACTTCGGGCCGCTTTCTTGTAGCATTCGATTCCACATTAGCCAAGTCACCAACTAATGTGAAACTGCGGTCGCTTGATGACGACGCCTGCGGGCCCGCTTTCCCACCCTGACCAGCCGCCGATACTGAGGATCCGACTCTCTGCATCGTAAAACGCTTGCGTGCGCCTGCCATGACGGCATGAAAGACGTAATCCAGGGACTTAGCCGGATCACAGGCACACTCCGTTGCCCGCCGTCACCGCGAGGAGGTGCCCTGGATGCAGACACACGTCGTAAGTCGGATGAATAAATTCCGCGAGTTTCTTTGCAAAACAAAATCCTGACGTACTGGAGCTTTTTAGACAACGGATTCGGATTCAGCGACCCTAAAAACATATGGTAAACATGGTCTGACTCCCGGACTCGGAAAAAAAAATTTTATGAAGTTTTTGAGGTTATGTCGAAACCCTGACGTGCTGGGGTTTTTTGGACCTCGGATTCGGATTCAGGGGCCCCGAAAACATATAGTAAACATGGTCTGACCTCCAGACCCGAAAAAATATTTTTTTTTGTGTGGCTGTGTTATTCTTACTTCTGTAGTTCTTCACCTAACGATGAGAAAACTATGTAAGGGCGTTGAGTTTACTTCTTACATTAATCTCAGCCATAACTGGGCACACATAGTATTGGTCAATTACTGATTTCAAATTTGTGGTAACTGAAAAATGCATTATTAGGTACTTAATTAAATGGAAATAGATTTTTCGTCATATTTGCAAGATTTATTATTTTTACGAAAATATGAAAAAAAAAACTTAACTTTTTCAACATTTTAAGCATATCAGTTGTTTCGTTCGCTGATTACGAATCTAGCTTAGATTAAGAGAATATATTTATGTATTAAGAGAATATATTTATGTATTAAGAGAATATATTTAAGCCTTACGCTTTTCTATCGCGATCTTGTGTGTTAAACAGTTACGTTTTTTCTATCGCGATCTTGTGTGTTGAAAAAGTTACTTTATTTCTATCGCTATCTTGTGTTTTGAATAGACTTTATTTAATCACAATTGTATCATATAAATAATTGTGTGTCGTGTGTAAAAAACTCTGAACAGTGTTTTGTGTGATTCTTAATACAATCCCCGACCCTCGGACTTCCAAACACTACACAGATACCTTAAAAAGAGGACACTATCCCTGCAAATCGTGTCGACAAATTGGCCATTTCTGTATATGTATGGAAAAAAATATTAAACATGGGAGGAAGAGATTCCAACTCGAGTGCAGTTTATGACCTCGCTCCGCATGGTCAACATTTCATTGCAACATTTAATGCATACAGTTGATTCGTTCGCTGATTACGAATCTAGCTTAGATTGAAAGAATATATTTATGTATTTATTTTTTCATTTTAAGTAAACAAATATTGCGAGGTTGAAGTGATGAAAAGGTGCATATGCTATCCCTTGATTTCAGGGGATTGATCAAGGAATCGATGTGAGATTTTAAAAATCGATGCATTCAACCCTGAGGAAAACCTTACATTGAAAATGTAAATTTGCCATTGTAAACTCTATCAAAACTAAATGTAGAACCGTAATTTACGTAAAGATTCCATTGAGTTCACAATGGCAAAGGAACATTGCCAATGTAAAGTTTTCCTCAGGGAGACTGTATTTGGGAATCAAATTATGGCAAATAATTGGATTTTGTACGTCTCCAGGCAGAAAATCTTATGTTAACCTTAGCGCATTTGCCATCCTCGGACAAGGACGATATTTTCCTGTCCTCGGAACAGCAATAATGCGCCGCGGTAAACAATATACTATTTTGTCCCATGCGAATATTTTTTACTGATTCATAATATTCCTAATTTCCTATTTTTCATTGTTTATTTGGTCTGCTTATTACAAATTTGGCATCTGGTTCGCAAAGATAATTTTTTTAAAGTAAAATGACCGGACGTTGACGCAAAATTCAAGTTTTTGCAAGATGCTTGAATGATTTTCCAGGTCAACAGGCCATAATTAGGTATATTAGTAAATATCTACATATAATATAAATATTTAAATATTGTTACAGTTCTCTATTCTATTACAGTATTTAGGAGAAAATATTCATACAGGGTGCGCCATTTCTTATGTCGGTATTGTAACATTGAATAACTTAAACATTTGACAACCGATTTACTTGACTTCACTTGTTTTGGAAACGTCAATTCAGTACAATTTCAACCATGTATCGCTTCACACCAAAAGAACGCGCTGAAATAGTTACTTTGTACATTGAAAATAGTCGTTCAGTTGTGTTAACTCAACGAGCATATCGTCGAAAATATCTTGGCAAACAGGCACCATCTGACAACACTATTCGTCGTTTGGTGTCGAATTTTTGTGACCACGGGACAGTGAAAGATCGCGAACAACCCGTTCATCAACGACCAAGACGTTCAAATGAACTGATTGAAGCTGTCAGAGAGAGCGTTGCCCAAAACCCAAAAGTTTCATATCGTCACCGCGCTCAGCATCTCGGCATCAGTGGAACCACTCTACGGCGCATTTTGAAAGATGATTTGCATTTGTTTCCGTACAAAATGCAATTAACACAAAGAATATTGCCTACAGATCATCCACGTCGCTTGGAATATGGACAAACAATCGCTCGAATAGTTGATACTGAACCTGATTTTTGGAAGCGAATTTTAATGACCGACGAGGCACATTTCAAACTTTCTGGAGGCGTTAATAAGCAAAATTGCCGCATTTGGGGAACGCAGAATCCACACGAGATCCATGAAACGCCATTGCATGACCAAAAAGTTACTGTTTGGGCCGGCGTTTGCGCCAAAACCATCATTGGTCCTTATTTTTTCAAAGAGAACCAAACGATCGATGGAAACCGATATCGGTGGATGTTGGCTCACTATGTCTGCCCACAAATGCGTGAAAAAGGTCTTGAAGATTACTGGTTTCAACAAGATGGTGCGACCTGCCACACTGCGAATCAAACAATCCAGTTTCTGCAACGAAAATTCCCTGGACGTCTGATGTCAAAAAGAGGCGACATTGAATGGCCACCCAGATCTCCAGATTTGACCCCTCCAGACTTCTTTTTGTGGGGTTATTTGAAAAGTAAAGTGTACGCCAGCAAGCCGCAGACCATTGAAGAGCTTAAGGAAAATATTCGTGCCGAAATCATTGCTATACCACCCGAGATGCTCGAAAAGGTAATGGAAAACGCCGCAAAAAGGGCATATTTTGCTGTGAACAATAAGGGCGGCCACTTGATTGATGTTGTGTTCAAAAACTAGTCTAAATAAATTGTAAAGGACCAAACTAAATAAAAATACCTCATTTACAGAAATCGGTTGTTTTTTTTTTCAAGTTATTCAATGTTTACATGCCGACATAAGAAATGGCGCACCCTGTAGTTTTTGGGCAAGCCAGAAATCGCATGGCCAGGGGGGCCGGGGCCAGAGGGAAAAGCGACTGTATTTTCGTGGAGGCCGAAAAAGACCGTAAGCGAAAAAGCGCAGGCGCGCGCGAACATGATCGTAAACGATTGGTCAATTCGGTTGTAACGCGCATTGCCATTGGTGGAACGCGTGTATTTGCCGCCATGCCTCTGATTTTTACAGAAAAGAATAGCGGTCGAATCTTGTCGTCATATTTTACCCGATAAGATAGTTCGACCAAACTGTTCGATTTTTCTTAATGATTTTCAGCAATTTGTAATACAGGTAAATATCGGGTAAAAAATTTGTAAAAATTTAAGGAAAAAGCAAACAAAAACCAAAGAGAACAAAAAAACAAAAAACACCTAATTTACGAAACCTGTTTACATGATGTTTACATTAAGTTTACGTAAACACTTTAACTAGGGTAAAAAATTTTACTGAAAAAATGACAGTTGTTGTGCAAAAATCTTTGTTTACACAGCGAAAAGTTCGGCCTTATTCCATGTAATCGTAAAATGGTATATTTTCCAAAAAAAATTAGAAACGTTTATATAAACGTTTACATGGTTTACATCCCAGTGCGTCCGCATATGTTTTCGTAAACTTTACCTCCCTCCACCACCCCCACCAAACATTGCCAATGTATAAATGCCAGAATTAAAAAAAAGAGAGTGTTATTGTATTTACCAAAAAACTTCATTAAAAAAGAGAGATGCAAAAGTATTGAAATCAGTACTAAATTAATGTATGAACAGGCAAAGTATTTAATTGTTATGCAATTATTTATGTTTATGCAAAAACGGGATCAGAATTTATTATACGATATACGCCATTATACTTAAGTGGTATACAAAACAAAACAAAAAATTACAAAACATCAGTTTTTACAGTTTTTCATAGAACACAGATACGGTGGACTTAATCAAAATAAAGTTTTGTAAAAATTCAATAGTCTCGGAAGTAAAAGTAGGTAAAAATTAATTCGTAGGCTGCTGTGCAAAAAAGAACCTATCATATGTTGATAGTAATTTTGGTATTAACAATAAATTTCATAATAAAAACCAAGTTTCATTAATGAGCTAAGATTATTGATCCGTATTATATAACTCATAACTGACAGATGACGTTGAATTCAAATACATAATAAGTAATGCAAAAGTTCGACTCGATGCAGTTTTTTGTGGGAAATGATATCAATTAACAAATTCAGCTCAAATAATGGGAATACCATGAAAGTTGTATATATTCGTTGAAATTTACTGACACGTTTTTTCCATTATTGAATGAGATCCAATTAGTACAATACTGATTTAGTAACCGATTGTTGCTCTCAAATCATGTGTTTCTACGGCATTTTGAGGTAGTTTGTTGTCATAATTTGTCAAGTTATAAATTTTTGAATAGATGAAATAGCTTCAAAAAAAAAAAGGAAAAAGAAACACCTGTAGAGTCAATACGAAATACAATAGCGATTCTTGCATCACTACGCATCTACTATTATGCGTCCCTACTGGGTCGGGTTAAACCTCGTGAAACCGTTTCATGAGGTTTCACTGAGTTTCACAGCGTTTCACGGGGTTTCAGGAGGTTTCAAGTTTTCACATTGAACACATAAAATAATTCAATACTTATATACAGAGTCGAAAGAGCATGACTAATGGTATACCAATGTAAATCGATAAAAATTAAGTATCATCGACTACAGTAAATTAATGAAATCTTGTAAATATTCTGCAAATCATGAGTCACATAGAAAACTACTACCACCGGAAAGTAGCGAGCAAAATTAACATAATTTTACAATAAAAAGATTATTGATACAACCTGCCTTACTCCTAACACCATCAAGAATATTTTAATTGTATTTTGGCAAAACGAAACTTACGTGGTACTTTATGAAACCTCACGAAACCTCCTGAAACGCAATGAAACCTCGTGAAACCGTTCCACCTGACCCGGTAGGGGTATAAAACTGTAATTTCATCAATCTTGACAGCAACCCACGAATTAATTTTTACCTACTTTTACTTCCGAGACTATTGGATTTTTACAAAACTTTAATTTGATTAAGTCTACCATATCTGTATTCAATGAAAAACTGTAAAAACTGATGTTTTGTAATTTTTCGTTTTGTTTTGTATACCACTCAAGTATAATGGCGTATATCATATAATAAATTCTGATCCCGTTTTTGCATAAACATTAATAATTGCATAACAATTAAATACTTCGCCTGTTCATACATTAATTTAGTACTGATTTCAATACTTTTGCATCTCTCTTTTTTAATGAAGTTTTTTGGTAAATACAATTACACTCTCTTTTTTTTAATTCTGGCATTTATACATTGGCAATGTTTGGTGGGGGTGGTGGAGGGAGGATTTCATTAATTTTTTCATTTGAAAAAAAAAAAGTTTTTTTCCAGACATACACGGAAATGCCAACCATATCGACACAATTTGCGGTAACAATGTCCTCTTTTTAGGATAACCGTGATGCAATTCCTCAGCGAGAGCAATCTTGGGGATCGCTCCTTATGGACAATTTTCGCTGGAGCAACCCCAAGATTGCTCCCGCTGAAAAATTAATAGCAGATACCTTAAAAAGAGGACACTATCCCTGCAAATCGTGTCAACAAATTGGCCATTTCTGTATATGTATGGAAAAAAATATTAAACATAGGAGGAAGTGATTCCAACTCGCGTGTATTTTGTGACCTCGATCCAGACGGTCACAAACTATACATTTATCGGGATCATCCTCTTCCTCCCTTGATAAATAAGTATCTATTTCTACTCGAAAAAGTTGCATTGCGAAAATTTAAGGAGTGTTCATGGACTGTACAAGGATTACACAGCCACACAAAAAAAAATATTTTTTCGGGTCTGGAGGTCAGACCATGTTTACTATATGTTTTCGGGGTCCCTGAATCCGAATCCGGGGTCCAAAAAACCCTAGCATGTCAGAGTTTCGACATAACCTCAAAAACTTCATAAAATTTTTTTTTCTGAGTCCAAGGGTCAGACCATGTTTACCATATGTTTTTGGGGTTGCTGAATCCGAATCCGTCGTTCAAAAAACAATAGCATGTTAGGTTGTTGACATAACCTTCAAAATATCCCGTTATCTAAGCTATTTAACGCTTCAACGTTTTGACTTTAGCCGTATATTGAACAAAAATCAGTTCAACCCATAAACTCTATTGACTCCACAAAACAAAGGTATATAGGACCGTCGGCATCAGCGCTACCCGATGTACACCGCGAGAAGGTTGCACGATCGGATTTTGTACATCATATAGCCCTTATAAAGGCTTTTGGCAACAAAAATTAAAATTTGTGGAATGATTACCAAGAATAAATAAATGATTAGATAAATGAATTGTATACATCTACAGTATGAAAAATGATGTGTAGAATTCTTAACTACTAGAATAAATGACTAGTTACATGATTACAATAGGAATCGAATGACTCAAGTATACGAACTAAAAATTAAACTATTGGAATAGACGATCCAAAAACCAGATGCATAAATCAAATGTCAGACTATTGTTTGCTACCATAGCGGGTTCTTTTCTCATCAAAAGATCTATGAAGTGATTTACGCTTTCTATCTTCTTTCGGTGTATCTCGCTTCAACATCCAACAGAAATCTGCCATCATATTTGCATCCCACCTTCCTTGATATCGAGTTTCCATGACTTTTATATCTTGGTGAAAGCGTTCACCTTGCTCTTCACTAAAATCACCTAGATTATTTGGAAATTTGTCTGGATGTGCATGCAAAAAATGTAATTTCAAATTCATCAGGCATCCTAGCTTTCTAAAATCTTCAACCATTTTGCCAATAATCTTTTTATACTTCGGACTTTTGTTATTTCCTAAAAAGTTCTGTGCCACATCTTTAAAACTAAGCCAGACTGCTTTCTCAAGTCGATTCATTGTACCAATGAAATTTATATCTTTGAACATAGTTCGAATTTGTGGTCCGTCGAATACTCCTTCCTTCAACTTAGCCTCAGAAAGTTTCGGAAATTTGGATTGAAGGTATTGGAAACATGCCCCTGATTTATCAAGGGCTTTGACGAATTGTTTCATGAGACCAAGCTTTATATGCAACGGAGGAATGAGAATTTTCGATGGATACACAAGAGACTCATTGATGATGTTATTAGAACCTGGAGTTAGCGATGATCTTACTGGCCATTGTTTCGTCTTGCTGTAGTGATTTTTTCTATTTCTACTATCCCACAAACATAAATAGCAAGGATATTTAGTGAATCCTGACTGTTGTCCAAGCAGCATGGTTATTATTTCCAAATCTCCGCATATTAGCCATAAATGCTTTTCATATTGAATTTTCTGTAAAAGTATTTGCAAATTGTCATATTTCTCTTCCATGACAGTAAAATGAGCAATCGATACAGGAGCATAAACGTTCGTGTTGTGAAGTAGGACCGCCTTTATACTTCGTTTCGAAGAGTCTATAAAGAGTCGCCAATCAGAAGCTTTGTAAGAATTCTCTTTCAGCTGATTTATGAGACCCTCGACATCGGTACAAAATACTAAAGATGAATCTTCCTGCTTCATAAAAAATTTACGGAATTCTAAGTCTCGGTTTCGATAAGTAGAAACTTTTGTTTTAGGTTTTAGAAGATTTTTTTTTTCAGAAATGAAGCCAAAAGCTCAGAACCATATATTGGTAAACCTAAATCTCTAACGAGATCATTTAACTCAAACTGCGATACCAATGAAGGAATTGAAGGTACTTTTTCATTTGACGTGTACTCTGAGCGCCTGCTATCGTTGTCGTCGCTCGAAAAATCACTTTCTTCATCTAGTTCTCCGGATTCGATACCTTCAGTAACACGATCAATATTGGATTGGCATTTAACTTGATCAACTATAACGGGAGCCGTCATTGATGGAGCATTGTTATACACAATTTTTTGTTTGTTTTTTATGTTGATGCCTTCAATATTATTTGAGCAAAAGTAACAGTCTTCTGCGCTACTAGGTTTTCTCCAAATTGCTGAAGTGATGAATTTAATTTTCTCTTTATTTTTGTCCGCCTTCCATCGATACAACATCTTTTTGCACATGTTAAAAATGACACGCGGAACCCAGCTATTATGTTGATCCATCTTTGAATTGAAAATTTCTTCGTGTAAGTTGCAAATATTATTGTCAGTCATTTTTGCAAAGATGGAACTTCATATTTGGAACAAACGTAACAAAAATTGTCATGATTTGCATGACAATCACGTGATTGCGAAACTTCGGGCCGCTTTCTTGTAGCATTCGATTCCACATTAGCCAAGTCACCAACTAATGTGAAACTGCGGTCGCTTGATGACGACGCCTGCGGGCCCGCTTTCCCACCCTGACCAGCCGCCGATACTGAGGATCCGACTCTCTGCATCGTAAAACGCTTGCGTGCGCCTGCCATGACGGCATGAAAGACGTAATCCAGGGACTTAGCCGGATCACAGGCACACTCCGTTGCCCGCCGTCACCGCGAGGAGGTGCCCTGGATGCAGACACACGTCGTAAGTCGGATGAATAAATTCCGCGAGTTTCTTTGCAAAACAAAATCCTGACGTACTGGAGCTTTTTAGACAACGGATTCGGATTCAGCGACCCTAAAAACATATGGTAAACATGGTCTGACTCCCGGACTCGGAAAAAAAAATTTTATGAAGTTTTTGAGGTTATGTCGAAACCCTGACGTGCTGGGGTTTTTTGGACCTCGGATTCGGATTCAGGGGCCCCGAAAACATATAGTAAACATGGTCTGACCTCCAGACCCGAAAAAATATTTTTTTTTGTGTGGCTGTGTTATTCTTACTTCTGTAGTTCTTCACCTAACGATGAGAAAACTATGTAAGGGCGTTGAGTTTACTTCTTACATTAATCTCAGCCATAACTGGGCACACATAGTATTGGTCAATTACTGATTTCAAATTTGTGGTAACTGAAAAATGCATTATTAGGTACTTAATTAAATGGAAATAGATTTTTCGTCATATTTGCAAGATTTATTATTTTTACGAAAATATGAAAAAAAAAACTTAACTTTTTCAACATTTTAAGCATATCAGTTGTTTCGTTCGCTGATTACGAATCTAGCTTAGATTAAGAGAATATATTTATGTATTAAGAGAATATATTTATGTATTAAGAGAATATATTTAAGCCTTACGCTTTTCTATCGCGATCTTGTGTGTTAAACAGTTACGTTTTTTCTATCGCGATCTTGTGTGTTGAAAAAGTTACTTTATTTCTATCGCTATCTTGTGTTTTGAATAGACTTTATTTAATCACAATTGTATCATATAAATAATTGTGTGTCGTGTGTAAAAAACTCTGAACAGTGTTTTGTGTGATTCTTAATACAATCCCCGACCCTCGGACTTCCAAACACTACACAGATACCTTAAAAAGAGGACACTATCCCTGCAAATCGTGTCGACAAATTGGCCATTTCTGTATATGTATGGAAAAAAATATTAAACATGGGAGGAAGAGATTCCAACTCGAGTGCAGTTTATGACCTCGCTCCGCATGGTCAACATTTCATTGCAACATTTAATGCATACAGTTGATTCGTTCGCTGATTACGAATCTAGCTTAGATTGAAAGAATATATTTATGTATTTATTTTTTCATTTTAAGTAAACAAATATTGCGAGGTTGAAGTGATGAAAAGGTGCATATGCTATCCCTTGATTTCAGGGGATTGATCAAGGAATCGATGTGAGATTTTAAAAATCGATGCATTCAACCCTGAGGAAAACCTTACATTGAAAATGTAAATTTGCCATTGTAAACTCTATCAAAACTAAATGTAGAACCGTAATTTACGTAAAGATTCCATTGAGTTCACAATGGCAAAGGAACATTGCCAATGTAAAGTTTTCCTCAGGGAGACTGTATTTGGGAATCAAATTATGGCAAATAATTGGATTTTGTACGTCTCCAGGCAGAAAATCTTATGTTAACCTTAGCGCATTTGCCATCCTCGGACAAGGACGATATTTTCCTGTCCTCGGAACAGCAATAATGCGCCGCGGTAAACAATATACTATTTTGTCCCATGCGAATATTTTTTACTGATTCATAATATTCCTAATTTCCTATTTTTCATTGTTTATTTGGTCTGCTTATTACAAATTTGGCATCTGGTTCGCAAAGATAATTTTTTTAAAGTAAAATGACCGGACGTTGACGCAAAATTCAAGTTTTTGCAAGATGCTTGAATGATTTTCCAGGTCAACAGGCCATAATTAGGTATATTAGTAAATATCTACATATAATATAAATATTTAAATATTGTTACAGTTCTCTATTCTATTACAGTATTTAGGAGAAAATATTCATACAGGGTGCGCCATTTCTTATGTCGGTATTGTAACATTGAATAACTTAAACATTTGACAACCGATTTACTTGACTTCACTTGTTTTGGAAACGTCAATTCAGTACAATTTCAACCATGTATCGCTTCACACCAAAAGAACGCGCTGAAATAGTTACTTTGTACATTGAAAATAGTCGTTCAGTTGTGTTAACTCAACGAGCATATCGTCGAAAATATCTTGGCAAACAGGCACCATCTGACAACACTATTCGTCGTTTGGTGTCGAATTTTTGTGACCACGGGACAGTGAAAGATCGCGAACAACCCGTTCATCAACGACCAAGACGTTCAAATGAACTGATTGAAGCTGTCAGAGAGAGCGTTGCCCAAAACCCAAAAGTTTCATATCGTCACCGCGCTCAGCATCTCGGCATCAGTGGAACCACTCTACGGCGCATTTTGAAAGATGATTTGCATTTGTTTCCGTACAAAATGCAATTAACACAAAGAATATTGCCTACAGATCATCCACGTCGCTTGGAATATGGACAAACAATCGCTCGAATAGTTGATACTGAACCTGATTTTTGGAAGCGAATTTTAATGACCGACGAGGCACATTTCAAACTTTCTGGAGGCGTTAATAAGCAAAATTGCCGCATTTGGGGAACGCAGAATCCACACGAGATCCATGAAACGCCATTGCATGACCAAAAAGTTACTGTTTGGGCCGGCGTTTGCGCCAAAACCATCATTGGTCCTTATTTTTTCAAAGAGAACCAAACGATCGATGGAAACCGATATCGGTGGATGTTGGCTCACTATGTCTGCCCACAAATGCGTGAAAAAGGTCTTGAAGATTACTGGTTTCAACAAGATGGTGCGACCTGCCACACTGCGAATCAAACAATCCAGTTTCTGCAACGAAAATTCCCTGGACGTCTGATGTCAAAAAGAGGCGACATTGAATGGCCACCCAGATCTCCAGATTTGACCCCTCCAGACTTCTTTTTGTGGGGTTATTTGAAAAGTAAAGTGTACGCCAGCAAGCCGCAGACCATTGAAGAGCTTAAGGAAAATATTCGTGCCGAAATCATTGCTATACCACCCGAGATGCTCGAAAAGGTAATGGAAAACGCCGCAAAAAGGGCATATTTTGCTGTGAACAATAAGGGCGGCCACTTGATTGATGTTGTGTTCAAAAACTAGTCTAAATAAATTGTAAAGGACCAAACTAAATAAAAATACCTCATTTACAGAAATCGGTTGTTTTTTTTTCAAGTTATTCAATGTTTACATGCCGACATAAGAAATGGCGCACCCTGTATTATCGATCATCCGCAAGCTACATTCCGAACTATCGTATGTGTGTTTCATGAATTATAATGAAAATTCTTACCTTACAATTTGGAAAAACATAAATCATATGCATCTTCCTGAAATGTCAATTCCCCAATTATCTGCTAGAAATACTAATTGAAGTTTACACGGATTAGTTTTGCAATTAAGCTGTAAGATTTGTAATCATCGTACCTAAAAACTATGAAATGCATATATATGCATTACCGAAACAATGTTATTGTTTTACGTAATTTGATAAACAAACATTTCAATGAATAAATTATCTAAACCTGGCACTAGATTCATGACCAGTGACCTAGAAAACTGGAGAAAGCATGTTAATCTTGCGAAAACTGAAATTTCGCAAATAATATTGAAAAAACGTTTTAACAAATCAATTTTTAATGTCTGATGCCATACTAGTCATCAAAATACCAAATAAATTTAGAAAGCGTTTGCACATTGCAGAAAATATAATTTCAATGATTTATTTGTTTAAACTAATAGTTATTCACATAATTTTTTTAAATCTAAAGCCACAGATCGCCTGATAAATGCTCAGGGCATGGTAAAGAGCGTGAATCTCGACCAAAATTGGTACTTTTCTTCTGTAAAGGTCTAAAAGCTTTTAAAATATTACATTGAAATGGCCTTTAATTTGAAAAAAAAAAAAAAAATTTATAAATGTAAGCGCGTAACTGTACGATGCTTTACATGGTTCCAATGTACCGGAGGTATCGAATCGTAGCTAATAGCAAATTTTAATAGCTTTTATCGGTAAATTACATTCTGTGTAAAAAAAGATACTACAGGAATATTTAACTTCCATGCATTTCTAACGAAACATTCCGTACACAAATGATGTAAGTTTTTAATAGAATCAATCGTAGACATAAAAAAAGTACAATATACACATATTATAGTTTTGGATAATCATGTTTGAAGAGAGAAAAAAAAATTTATTTCTGGTAGGAATCGAACCAGGGGCTTTCGGAATGCGAGGCAGGCATTCTCTCCACAACACCACTACTCCATTAGAAAATATGGAGTAAATAAATGTAATATACTGCGCCATGCTTATTTATTTCCCGCGAAATCATGAAGTCATGACCGTTTCGACTTTCGATAGATAAGATGAACGCAAATGCACGCAAATGGACAGTTCTGTGTAGTTGTGTGCAGTTGTTTATAGTAGTACAGTCACTGTACTGTCTGTACTACTACTATATGTATATAAATGTATGCGAGTGCGCGACATTGGGCGCCGTCGGGCAAGCTCAGAAAAGTTCGAAGTCCTTAGTGAACCTATAGGCAGTACATGTGTACTGCCGTTAGTGATGTAGCATGACGAGTTATAAAATTTTTCGTCACATGGCGGTCACATGACATGTCATATGGCCGTCATGATCGTCACGAAATCAAAATCCCCTAGAATTATGAGAAACTAAATTAGTTCTTCAAACTACTAGTATGTGAATTTTTTTGCTTTATAACTTTATTATATGTACAGTTGTACTGCTGAAACTGTAAAATAACAACTTCCAACAAAACAAGCTTACAAACTCTAAATTTTCCTAGTTCTCGTAAGAGAAATATTTCAACAATAGGCAGCAGGCCCTACTCACTCAAAATCTATTATAGTTTATTGTGAATCACAATATTTTGCAATGTGTATATTATCTATTTTAAAATTCGTGTATATGGTATCTTCATTATAGTAGTTACATTTTTATAATTTGATTGATAAAAAAAATTACACGTTTGCATTTATCTGCATTTATATTATAGTTTATATTGTTGTTTACATGTAATGCTTCTTTCGAGGAATGACGTCACGTCATGTGTCATGTGACGAAAAAATCCCCTCGTCACATGAATGTCACGCTACATCACTAACTGCTGTGTACGCTTATACGCTATGTGTACTCGGGGAGAAAAGAAATTACGTATTAGCATGGCGGACCAATGCTGCCCCCACCTTGGCTGCAGCAGCTCCGAGTCAATGCTGATACAGCATGGGCTATCCTACTGAAAATATATGTACACGTATACGCACGCATACGCACACGCATAAATGTTTGCGGCATTCACGAAACGCGACGTTAATGTTCTCTCAACATGGGCATCGCTGCTAACGCACAATGGTCATGTGCTTCATGGATTACTGGTGCTGCCGCTCTTTTGTATTCATGCTGCGGCAAATCTGAAATATCAGCATTGGCTGCCTATGTTAACGCGCTTACGGTTCCCGGCCGATATAAGTTTTCCATGCTGGATCGGCATTTCTTTTTTCCCTGTGTATTATAGTGCCATGGTGGCGCGTTGGCCGCGCTGCCTCGCGGCAGAAATCGGCGATACCATTCTTTGAGTGCTATAGTACGTGATAGCCAAACGCTACAGGTAACACATTAGGTACAATACGTGCTAATGCTGAAGGAAAATTGATAATCCACGCTCACGAGAGAGTCTTTGTATGTATAAGTCTCAGTTGACTTAGGCAGCAGTTTTATTTCGGTTGTTTTTTTTTTTATTACTTCTACTTATCTCAACTGAGATAATTGATGTAAACACTTTTACTAGGATTATTAATCTCAGAACTGTAAATACGAAAAATTCGACAATGAAAATGTTAAAAATAGACAAACTGTAAAAAATTTCAATAACTACAAATTCCAAAAATCAAAATTTGACATGTATGAATCAAGAAAAATCTAAACATTATCATAGATCCAATAAAATGCTTGAACTATTCAAACACGGAGAGAAATTTGTGGGTACAAGAACTGAAACTTACATTATGTCAACAAAATTTTAAGTTATAGTACCAGGTGTACTCCTAAGTAATTTCCGGTTTTTTCAATGGATGGCGTTCTGTTTTGTACCGCTGTTGGTAACACATACCATATGTCATTTTGTTCAGTCATATCGAGTGCTTGAACTGCGTTGACATTTTCTCGAAAAAATCTTCCAGTAAGTTTTTATTGCGCTTCAAAAATGTCGAATTTTGTACCGAATTTTGAGCATATGCACCATGCATTGCTTTTCATGTTCAATCAGGGGAAAAAAGTGTCCGAGAGCCACTGTGCGCTTGTGGAAGTTTATGGTGATCGTGAATTAACACTTCGAACATGTAAAACGTGGTTTCGACAGTTCAAAAATGGAGATTTCGACCTGAACGACGCCGCACGCTCCGGCAAGCGAAAATCGTTCGATGACGCCGAATTGCAAGCATTATTAGATGAAGACAACACGCAAACGCAACGACAGCTTGCAGATGCGTTGGGAGTTCAACAGCAAGCAATTTCCAAACGTCTGCGAGCCATGGGAAAAATTCAGAAGTGTGGAAAGTGGGTGCCCCATGAACTGACCGAGAGACAAATGGAGAATCGAAAAGTGACCTGTGAAATGCTGCTTCAACGATACAAAAGAAAGTCTTTCCTGCATCGTATTGTTACTGGTGATGAAAAGTGGATTTTCCTGGAGAACCCTAAGCGCAACAAATCGTGGGTGAGTCCAGGTGAAGCATCGACATCGACGGCACGGCCAAATCGTTACGGTCGGAAGGTCATGCTGTGTGTGTGGTGGGACCAGTCCGGTGTTATATACTTTGAACTGCTGAAACCTGGTGAAACTGTGAATGCCGTTCGCTACAAACAGCAAATGAAAGATTTGAGCCGAGCCATTGTGGAAAACCGACCAGAATATCAACAACGACAGAAGAAGGTGATTTTGCTCCACGACAATGCGCCGTCGCATAAGTCGAAAGTCGTTCGTGACACGCTGGAAAGGCTCAAGTGGGAAGTGCTTGATCATGCGGCTTACTCACCAGACCTGGCGCCATCCGACTACCACCTCTTTGCCTCGTTGGGCCATGCCCTTTCTGAGCAGCGCTTCGACTCGTACGAAAATGTTCGAAAATGGCTCACCGAGTGGTTCACCTCCAAAGGCAATGATTTTTACTGGCGTGGTATCCACAATTTACCAGAAAGGTGGGAAAAATGTGTAGAAAGTGATGGAAAATACTTTGAATAAAATAAAGGTTACGGTTTTTTTGGAATTATGTGTTTCATTTGCAAAAAAACCGGAAATTAATTAGGAGTACACCTGGTAACTAATAGCTAATTTGTACATCTACAACTTTATTTGCTGTAACCATAAATATATATATTTGGTTAATATATATTCATAACGAAACATACGAGTCAAAACACGTCAAGTGTGTCACCAAAATTCCACTACATCACGGAATTTCGAAAAAAATAGTGTTTTGTAAAGTCTTCATGGGACTTATTTTACCATGTAAATAATTCGTCAAAATATAGTTATTTGTTGCTGTTATGAAGAATCAAACTTTTTTGTAAGCTTTAATTTTCTGGAAACAATTGCATTTTTTATCGCTTTCTTCCCGCTCAAAAAATGAATTTTTTTTAATAAATAATACGGAAAACTTTAACCTTTAAAAATCTATTAATAGAATTATATCGTTTTTTTTTCTTTCCCAAAGATATAAATTTCTTTGTCGCTCAATTCGCTGTCTCTGCGCTCGACACTTTCCGCAATATTGCGATTACAGCGTCTAATTTAGCCTTTTGCACATCATCTTAGTTTGCGATTGAGATAAATTGAACGATAAAGAACTACAGAAGTATAAATTAATATAAACTATTAATTTTCATTGCATACATCAGCCATGTCAACATCAGAGCGTGCATGTCGCTCTGACATGCACGTCTTACTAGCTGTATCGATAACCGCCAGAAAAAAGACGGCTCGGAATTGAAAAGGCTATTGTCATGTTTTATCTTATCGCTGCACAGCGATAAGATGTATTTTTTCGTCCGTGGTCCCTCGCCTCTAGGGACCGGGATCATTTGAGTGATTCAGAATGGTTTTTTTGCGTGATAATTTTTTTATAGTATTTGTAGAAATTGATGAGACACGGATTTTTTCCCTTAGCGGGAATTCCACTTGTTTTGTTAGAGGGAATTTTTCTGTATCGGCCAGAAAATTCATTTGTATTCACTGCTTCATGTCAATTTTTCTTTATAATTTGATAACTTTTCTAAAAATTGTGTGAATGCCTCACATATTTTTTACCCGTCATTTTTTTTTTATTTTTTTTTTTTATGTTTTTCTTTTTCGTTGTTACTTTTTTTTTCTCTCCTCTCAGATTCGTTTATGTGTTTTCATCGGTTTTCGATTTTTCGGTGTAACGCGATTGTACACTTCCTTTTAATATATAAAGGGCGCTAAGCCCGTGCACTGATGCAAATAAATAAATAAATAAATTTTTAAACTGTTTAGACTCGAACATTATATAAATATGAGACTTCAATACATGAAGTTGAAATTATATATGTTATATTATTATCATCTTTTAATATAATTATAATATTTACCTAATTAATCGTGTTGAACAAAGTGTAAGATTTTAATTCAAAAATTTTAAATAGTGAAGTTATTTAATCGCTTATTTACACAATTAAATAAAAAAATGCCTAAAACATGTACTGTCAAAAACTTTGGAATCTTTGCAAAAATTTAGATTCATGGCCTTGTCTTTCCTAAAATTACCAAAAAACATTTCCGAAACCAAAAAGCACATGAGAAACAAAATGCAGTGTTATGTAGTAAAAACAATATTTACGCGTTTTTCCAATATATAACAGCAGTTCGAAAATAAATGAAGGGAACTTAAAATTGGAAATCTATGAAACTCACAAATTTTTTGACATTGGTAGGTTCTACAGAAAAGAAAAGTTCGAAAATTGCTGAAAAACTTTCCAAAACATTTTTTCAGTCATCAAAGTTAAGAAATATTTCTTAATGAGAATAAAAAAAAAAAAACAGAAAATTAAACATTCCGGAGAATCGTTATAAATAAAGAGAAATACGTAGAAATTCTATTAAAATAACAAATATGATAAAAAAATTGGAGCGTGTTGAATTAACACGCGTTAGAAGTAAAACTTCTCATGTTACTTTCTTTAAGGTTCCTATCTATAGATTTTTAGATACCTCTAACCTTTTTTAGTTTTAACAGATCCCTCAATTTTTCTGTGTAGTATTTTTTTTCGTTTCTTAACTGTAAATCAGTTGAATAATGCTGCCTAAGAATTTTTACTTCAAAAAGGTTCCTATGTATAGATTTTATTCCTCTTAACTTTTTTAGTTCTAGCAAGTCCCTCAATTTTCTTGTGTGGTATTTTTTTCGTTTTTTAACTTGAATCAGTTAAAAAATTAATTCATTCCTAATTTATACTTAAATCTATTAATGACATTCTTGTTGCTTTTATAAAATAACCTTATATATTTTAGTGATTTTGTCACATGTTGCGTGTTTGTGACATTTCGTGATTTTGTGCTATTTGTGATTTTGTGACATCTCGTGATTCGTCATGATCCGTTCAATTATATGGTAGATTTTACTTACATCATAATCTTACAGTCTTACTGTTTACAGGCTTACAGTTTACAGTGTTACATGTTACAATGTAAAATCTTCAAGTTACTTCCTACACAAATTTTATTTTCTAGAATAAATTACACTCCTGAAAAGTAAGAATGCCGCCTAAGAAATTTTACTTCAATATTACACTCTAACAGTCTTACAGTTTACAGTGTTACATGTTACGTTGTAAAATCTCAAAATGACTCCATGCAATAGAAAATATTACACTCTTACATCTTACAGTCCTACAGTTTACAGTGTTACATGTTACAAAATCTCTAAGTTACTCCCTACATAGTTTTTATTCTAGAATAAATTAGACTCCTAAAAAATGATGATGCCGCTTAAGAAGTTTTACTTCAAAAACGATAGTTTTAATTCCTATGCTGATTAAACAAATGACTATATCTCAAATACTGAATTTTAATTTTCGATTCATAAAATATTTGTATGATCAAATATCAAAAACATATTTGCTCTAAAAATTAGACAAAGTGTAAAATAAAGGTTAAAATATAATTATTAAAACTATTCGATGTTTCAACATTAAGATTCGTTTTGAATCATAACTCAAGTTTTAAAATGTAAAGACGCTAAATTGTACATCAGTATTTAAACAATATAGTTACAATTACACAAATTATACTATTATTAAATAATCATTATCTGTTAAATCAATTATGATTTGAACTAACTAATCAAGTCCTATGAATTAAAATTTTCAAATTCGAAATTTCTAATGTGCAGTCGCAGAATCATTTATTTTGAATACTTTAATGAAATACAAATGATATACAATAATAGGTGTTCTTACAAATGACTACTTCTCAAAAATTGATTTTTTATTTTAGATTATTAACATTTCCATGTACTAGAACACTCAAAACAAATTCGCTTTAAAAAATCAAACGATAAAATACGAGTTAAAATATAATAGCAAAATTTCTTTACTTTTTAAATTTCAATTATTCATTTTTAACGATTACTTAAATTGTAAAATGTTGAGACTCGAAAATTGAATATAAGTTTTTAAGAATATTATTTTTTTATTTCATAATGGTATTAAACTAATTTCTCGAATTATTTTGATTACAATATTTCAAAATTAGGGAAATTGCCAAATGTGAAGTAACTAAATTTTTTTTTTTTTATATTTGAAAACCTTCTTATCTCCAAATTACCGAAAAACATTATTTCATTAAGAATGCGTTAGGAGAACAAATTGAGCTCAAAACTAAACTTGGGAGGTTTAAAAATGAAAAGCTAAGAAATTTACCTAATTTTGAACATTACTTTTTAAAGTCATCAAAATTAAGAAATATTAATATTGAGGGGCCGGAAAGCATAACGACATCTGCGCACAAGACAGTTAAAGAATGGAGGAATGAGTGAACAGGCCTAGCGCTGTCGAGCGCGATCGTACGGAAATTTTAATCCGTGTTTTTGAAAACAATTCTCGCGATTGCTCCGAAACTTATCATCCAATTTTCACCAAATTTTGAGAAATATAATCTACTTGCTTCAGTGACACCTCCAGAATTAAAAAAAAATTATCATTTATGATAAAAAAACGTCATAACTCGAAAACAATTTTCTCTTTGGCATTTGACCGCTTATTTAAGAAAAATTTGTGAATATTTTAGCAAGCGTCTTTTTTTTTCACGAGATAAAAAACTTTTACACAAATTTTTCATAAATAAGCGGTCGTTTGTTATGACGTTATTTTATTATGTTATTAGTTATGTTATTATTATTACTATTATTATGTTATAAGTTATGACGTTTTTTTATCATAAATGATAATTTTTTCAATCCTGGAGGCGTCAATGAAGCAAGTAGAGTATATTTCTCAAAATTTGGCGAAAATCGGTTGATTAGTTTCGGAGAAATCGCGAGAATTGTTTTCAAAAACGGATTAAAATTTCTGTACGATCACGCTCGACAGCGCTAGGCCTGTTCACTCATTCCATCATTCTCTAACTGTCCCGCGCGCGGATGTCATTATGATTTCCGGCCCCTCGATTGATAAATTATCATTCTCTTATACAGTACGACCTCTCGATAGGGCGCCATTCTGTCTTTACTCTCACTCATGAGGCGTTGATGGGAATAGAAAAAGAAAAACGACGCCTTATAAAAAGGTCGTACTGTAATTGAATTTTTGAATTCAACTCATAAGCAAAGTTAGATCAAATGTAAAAAATTAAAATTTATAATGTAATAAAATGTTAACAAGTGTAAAGTTACCAAATTGTTTAGTTTAAAAAATTTCAATAAAATATTCTACAAAAATTTATGGAAAAAAACTTGGGAATTTATAGAAATTCTTAAATTTACGACCTTGCCTATTATCAAATCAACAAGAAAGATTTTCTTATCTAAAAGGCACTTGGAAAACAAATAGTATTTGAAAATCAACATGAGAAGCTTAAAATTGGAAATCTTAGGAAGGCACTATATTTTGAAAATTGACAGTACATAGAAGAAAAGTTCCATAATTTCTAGGTAGACATTAAAACAATAACATTGAAAGTCATTAGAATTAAAAAAAATTTCATTATTGTATATTTATAGGAATGAAGACGACGAAATGACAGAAAATTAAACATTCTGGAAAATTGCAATAAATGAATAAAAATATTTATGAATTTTATTCATAAAATAAATATGGTAAAAAAAATTTTTTTTTAATAACAATGTTTTGACAATTAACAAGTTATGAAGTATTAAATTATTTACTGGGTTCATTAGGTTTTTATATGATTGAATATCAAAAACAAATTTGCTTCAGATAATTAGACAAACTGTAAAATATATGTTAAAATAGAATATTGAAATTTCTCGAAGTTTGCAATTTTGAATTATCCGTTTTTGAAAATATATTGTTAAAATCATATGAACTAAGTTTATACTATCTCTCATTATGTTATTAAATTAAATTAAATGATCTAGAAGTTTAGAAACCAAAATTTTCCACATTTAAAGTTACTTAGTCGATTATTCAAAAACTTGAATAAAATATTTTTTAAGTAAAAAATCATCACAATGAAAAATATACATACATTCATTGAATATTTATAAAGTCCAAGAAAATTCATGAAATTAAACATTTTGAAAACTCGTAAAAAATGTTTCTTAATATATCGGTGGCTTCCCGCCATAACAGAGAAAGTCACTTCTGCCATAACGTTTAAAATTTTATCAGAATATAATGTAAAATGAGTCTTATGGCAGAAGTGACTTTCTCTGTTATGGCGGGAAGCCACAGATATATATGTAAGTTGAATTCAAATAACAAATATAATAAAAAAACATTTTTTAAGTCTATAATTTCATTACAAAGGACTACCTCTCGAGTATCAATTTTCATTTTAGGAATTGCGAATACTAATTTCTGGAAATTCACAATATAATTTAATTCTAAACTATTTTGATAACTCACAATTATTTGTTAAAATTACTTACTTTGTTAGAACAATATGAGTTACAGTATCCCGATGCATATATGATTTTTCATAGAATTCACAGCATGGAAGATTTTCTATGTAAACGCTTTCAAACGGCAGCACTAAAACAAAAATATTCAAAACATTACTTTTCCTTATAATTACACACTAAAAACGATCTTTCATATCGGTATTTACTAGTATAAAACCGACAGTTTATCTTTCAATTATAAAAAATGTTAGTGATGAACCAAAATTTTTTCACTGCAAAAATTGTGAGTCTAAGAATTCTAAAAAAAATGTAGTTTTCTATATTAAAATTAATATTATTTGTATTGACCTTGATCTATTTTAATAAAGAATTGGTACATATTACATTGAAGTGGAAAAATGCTTTAAAAAATTCAAAGTATGACACTCCAAAAATTTCTGAAAATCTGAAAATTTAGTAAATTTCGTGTTAGACAACTTCTAATAAATACGAAACACTCCAAGATTTGAAAATTTCAATACACATATTTTTTTCATTTATTAGTTGAAATAATGATCGATGCACTCACAATAAAGTTGATAGTTTGTCTGAAAAAACTCAGATTTTTAATTTTCAAGATCTGGAAAATTTTAAGGGAATACATATTTCCTAATTAAAGAATTTCAACCGATTTTCTCTGTGATTCTGTAAGAAAACGCTCTAAAAAAATTGATCAAGTTGAAACATTTTGAAATTAAGGAATTCGAAAATTTGAAATTTGAATGATTAATTATGAAAATATAATAGAATACAATGTAATAAACTTAATAAACAAAAAATTTTTCAAATATGTAAATAAATTCAATTCAATATCAATAAAAATGCAATAGAGTCGGGGAATAAAAAAAATTCCAATTAAAAATTTTCAACATTATTTGTAATTTAAAAACTTAAAAATAAGAACTTACAAATCTGAACTGCAAAGTACAAGAGAAAAGAGTTTCAAATTTTAAAATCTCTTGAATGACTAGCTTAATGTTAATGAGTTTGCTCAATGAAAAAAAAAAAAAAAAAATTTAACAAACACTTGAAGATTTAAATGTTCAATATCTGAAAATAACTTGACAAAATACAATACCTATTTTATTGAAGTGTTTCAATAAATTTGCTCTATAATAAGGGACGCCACCATTTCCCCGGAAAGATGAGGCCTGAAAGGGTTATTTGCCCGAATATCAAGAGACCGAAAGCAAGAATCTCCGAATCCTAATGTTCCCGAAATCGCACGAGACCGCGCATAAATTGCCCCGCTTACCGTATTCGTCGAATGAAAAAAAAAACCGAAATTCCAACGTCCCGAAACAAGATTTAGTCGAAGTATCGAATGCACGACAGTAAAAAAACCCCGTTGTCTTAAAAACCCGACTTGGCGATCGCCCGAGAACTCACATTTCCTAATAATTAAGAAAACCGAAAAAACTTTAGATCGAAAACACGAAAGACCGCCTCCGCATATTCCCGAATCCCTAAAATTTCGATACTTTAAATATCCTTTAACAAATTGCAGCGAAAAAAAAGTAACCGATTGTTAAAAGTCACGAATTAATTTGTCACCGATTCGTGAATAGAACGATTTTACAAATGCAAGTAGCTTCAAAATGACCAAAAAAACATTCGCCCTCAAACATAATGCCCCTCCAAGACGTAAAACCGAAAAATCATATGAAAGAAAATTTTATGCAACGAATTGGCAATACCTCGAATAAAACAAGTCCCGAAATGGCATATACCCGAAAACTTTTTCCCCGACATTGAAATACGTCTAATTGCTGCCTCCCCGCACGCGCCATGCTCCGCGAACAAAAGAGAACGACAAAATATTGCCATCTTCCCCAAAAACTACTTCCACCAATGAATATTTCCCCTCCTCCGCGAAGCGCCGACTGGAGAAGGTTGAGAATCCCCACGGCTCCGATGAGTCATGCTCTCGAAAAAATAATCGCCCGAATACAGATTTCCCCGCGAGCTCGAAGGCCCGAATAAATAAAGTCACGTGTGAAGAGCGGAGGTTATTCAACTCTTTTTCTTTTATATTTCTTTTCATTCCACTCAAGATTTTAAAGAACTTTTAAAGTTACCATACATGGAGTAGAAAATTAATTTCAATCGAAAACGACGCGAATTAATGATAACATTACAATTACATTTCTAGATAGCAGAAATAAATCACAGTTCTACCCAGTCAATACACTGTTAGAAAAAGAACTCGAAATCACACTGAAAAGTGCGAGTTTCTTCTTCGCACTTTCAGTGTGTTATTCCACATGCCTTTCGGTGCGAGGTTCGGTGTCGTATGCGAGAGCGTGCCTTTTGCATCTGAGCAAGAGGGATATTATATTTTTTCGGATCGAAAGACGGTGTAAAGTTTTGAGAGACGAACGAGTGTAAAAGTAAGATGCGATACAATAAAATGAACCAAATCTTGCGCACTCTTTGGTGTTCGAAGGCTTCAGTTTACCACCGTTCAGTGCGACCTTACAACTGTCAAGATGTATCCAAGAAATTACGAACATCTTTTCCTCGCTAATATAGTTATCAAAACACATGGAAAATTTTACATGCCTTAAACCTAAACCTTATAAATTCATATTCAAGGATCAAAACACTTTACGTTCAACGTCTAATTTTCGTGAAAAAAACCAAATTTTCATGATTGTTTACTTTCTGGAGTTTTTAGAGTAAAGTTTAGCTATACGTATTATTTCTTCAGTTTTTTACATGAAAGTTTTGCTTTCCAATTTCATTATTTATAATGACATTGGAAATATAAATTTAATGAAATTGGAAATATATAAAATTCACATGAAATAATTGCATTTTATGTGATAATATATGATAATAAATTATGTAAACGTGTGATTTTATACATGAAATGATTTTTATATAAAAAATGTCGTTTCATATTAAGATAATAATTTTTGAAATTAAATTATTGAAATTTGTAACATGAAAGGTTCATTATTTTTAAAATTAGTTAAGTCGTCACTGACCAATTCACCGATTGGTCAGTGACGACTTATACCAATTGGTCTCCAATTTTGTAAATAGTCACGTAAACTAGCTTTAAAACGAACGTATTTATTATTTTGGGCTGAAAATTGGTTTTTGTCGAGAAATTCAGATTTAAGATTTGGTTGTCGAATTTAGAGTATCCTCACTTTTGTCGAAAACTTTTTTTAAAATCTTTATTTCTCATCGTAAAATCTATGGATTTCAATAATTTTTGTATGAAACGTTCGAAATCGTACGAAATTTCTGAATAATGTATTGAAAATATTTCTTGTAACGGTGTTGAATTGTTAACAGCGTAAATGAAAAAAGTGTAAAAAAATTTTCAGTAAATAGTTTTTATATTGCATTATTTTTTTCCCCGTTTTTTTTTTTTTTTTCATTGATTGGTTAAGATATAAACTACATTCTGTAAAAACCGCTTCACGCCGAAACGTTTTTTTCGTAAGTGAGAATTTTTTTCCGATTTTCCAGCCTGTCATTAACAAGTGATAATGAAATTTCAATATATTTTCACTTTTCTTGATCTAAAGACGTTGTAATATGTTCCATTTATTGATTATATATATATTTTAAACTAAAATAATTAACAAAAAATTTCTAACCAGATGTTCAACGGCTCGGAATACAACTTATAATCAACCTTTTGCGCGGATCACTAGATTGCTAAAATATTAATAATCACACATAATTTCATCAGAATACTTTTGTCGCCATTTCTCTGAAACATTTGATTACATTTTTATGTTTATTCAGAATTCTGAAGGTAGGTCTATTTTATCTATCGGAAAAATGTTCAAGTGTGGAATTCTGCGATACTGTCATAAATGAAATATTTTGTCAAATATTTCAAATTTTCTGGAAAATAAAGATGAATATTCGAAACTTAGCATTGTTTGAGTGTATAAGTATAATGTAACGTTGAAGACCAAATTTTTCTGGAATTTTCTATTGCTGCTGTCTATGTCTTACGAGCACTGAAAAAAAGCAAACAAGTACTCTTTCGGTACTTGTAAAACATCACAGCGATAGAAAATTGCAGAAAAATTCGGTCTTGAACGTCACATTGTACACTTAAACTATACCAAGTTTCAAACATTTATTGCAAGTTTTTTTCAAAGTATGAATTTTTGAAGAAAACATATGAAAAATTACATGTTAATCCCATTCAAAACTTTAGTCGTTTTGTGGCACGTGTTAATCATGTCCGATTTGCTTTAAACTTTACAACAAATTTTTTTTCTATCTTGATTGATTTACAGCCCTGGAATGGAAAAATTCCGACGTCGCCAAAATAAGTGACACCTTTATATACCAAATATAAATAATATAATAATTTCAAAGAACAATTTGGTATTTTAATTATAATTACGAATTATTAAAAAATTTTTGATAAAATCATACGATGAATAATATATGTAGAAATATGTCATGTACCAGGTGTACTCCTAAGTAATTTCCGGTTTTTTCAATAGATGGCGTTCTGTTTTGTACCGCTGTTGGTAACACATACCATATGTCATTTTGTTCAGTCATATCGAGTGCTTGAACTGCGTTGACATTTTCTCGAAAAAATCTTCCAGTAAGTTTTTATTGCGCTTCAAAAATGTCGAATTTTGTACCGAATTTTGAGCATATGCGCCACGCATTGCTTTTCATGTTCAGTCAGGGGAAAAATCTGTCCGAGAGCCACTGTGCGCTTGTGGAAGTTTATGGTGATCGTGCATTAACACTTCGAACATGTGAAACGTGGTTTCGACAGTTCAAAAATGGAGATTTCGACCTGAACGACGCCGCACGCTCCGGCAAGCGAAAATCGTTCGATGACGCCGAATTGCAAGCATTATTAGATGAAGACAACACGCAAACGCAACGACAGCTTGCAGATGCGTTGGGAGTTCAACAGCAAGCAATTTCCAAACGTCTGCGAGCCATGGGAAAAATTCAGAAGTGTGGAAAGTGGGTGCCCCATGAACTGACCGAGAGACAAATGGAGAATCGAAAAGTGACCTGTGAAATGCTGCTTCAACGATACAAAAGAAAGTCTTTCCTGCATCGTATTGTTACTGGTGATGAAAAGTGGATTTTCCTGGAGAACCCTAAGCGCAACAAATCGTGGGTGAGTCCAGGTGAAGCATCGACATCGACGGCACGGCCAAATCGTTACGGTCGGAAGGTCATGCTGTGTGTGTGGTGGGACTAGTCCGGTGTTATATACTTTGAACTGCTGAAACCTGGTGAAACTGTGAATGCCGTTCGCTACAAACAGCAAATGAAAGATTTGAGCCGAGCCATTGTGGAAAACCGACCAGAATATCAACAACGACAGAAGAAGGTGATTTTGCTCCACGACAATGCGCCGTCGCATAAGTCGAAAGTCGTTCGTGACACGCTGGAAAGGCTCAAGTGGGAAGTGCTTGATCATGCGGCTTACTCACCAGACCTGGCGCCATCCGACTACCACCTCTTTGCCTCGTTGGGCCATGCCCTTTCTGAGCAGCGCTTCGACTCGTACGAAAATGTTCGAAAATGGCTCACCGAGTGGTTCACCTCCAAAGGCAATGATTTTTACTGGCGTGGTATCCACAATTTACCAGAAAGGTGGGAAAAATGTGTAGAAAGCGATGGAAAATACTTTGAATAAAATAAAGGTTACGGTTTTTTTGGAATTATGTGTTTTATTTGCAAAAAAACCGGAAATTAATTAGGAGTACACCTGGTCTGTAGAAATGAAAAATGGGTAAAAACATATTCCATTAATTCAAAAAAATTCTACTTTCAGGATTTACTTTTCAAAGATAAATTTCGTCTATTAAATTTCCGAATCTATGTGTATATTTTTAAAAGGAAATTTCTCTCACTATAGCAAATGATAATATCCTTTTCATGAATCATAGCAGACCCATGTTATTGAAGAGAAAAAAAACTTCCCTTCACTTTTTATTGTTCAAAAATTTGTGTGTTTAAAATTACTCAAAATTTTTTTCAAGTGTAGAAGAAAATGGTAATAAAAATTGAAAAAGTAGATACTAAGTGAAGAAGCTAAAATTTGAATAATAATAATGAAAAAAAGTTTTTAACTACCAAGCAACGAAAATGTAGTAGCAAATCATTCTTAAAAAAGCCAATTTTGTTAATGATCTAAAAGTCTAATTATGCAGGCAGGATAAACAAAAAAACGTACCTATATTAAAACTTCAACAAGGTTGAAAGGGAGTTTCTTTTTCTTTAATTCATATAATTTATATTTGAGGTTCAGGAAAGGTAAAAAATTGTTAACGAATGTTTTTAAAGGCATCTTACTTGTTGGAAAAAGTTTGGTTAGTTTTTAATAAAATTATTGAAGTTTTGAACGTGTACCCTGTATGGAATTTTTTGTAGTTTAGCAACCATGTAGCCTGCAAAAATTATTAACGCTATATTCACATTTTTTCACCAATTAATAAAGATTGACCTTAAATAATTTCCTAACATTTTACAGATTTCCCAAAACAAAGGAGAAGCAGGAAAATTGGCTAAAACTTTTTCAAATCAACCCTGAGGATGGTGTAAATTGCAAAATAGAATCTGCTCGCCTGTGCAGCAGGCATTTTTTGGAATCAGACTTCATTCAACTTTTAAATGGAAAATCAAGAGTTCTGGAAAGGGAGGCTGTTCCCTCTATAATATATGCAAGCATGTAAGAAAATACGCATTAGCGAACAATCAAAAAATGAATCTAGTGATGTGATGTGATGATATAAATTTTTTCCAAAAAATTTCACAAATATAAAATAATAAATATTTTTTGTTTCAGTGAACAAATTCAAAAAAAAATCAGGAGATTGAGAAGTGTTCCTGATTCGAAAAAAAACAAAAATACAACTGTGCTGAAGCATATCCCAAAAACGTGTGTTATTTGTAGACATCAAGGTGGTATAGCTCTTTCATACTTCAGGTAAAATACTTTGATCTTAAAACTGTCATACTTTTTGTTTGCAACTGAAAACTCGTTGAAATTATTAAAACCGCTGCTATTGTAGAACATAAATTTTTTACGAAGTTTTTAAATAATTACTTGGTATATTTTTCAGTACAAATAGGTGCAAGTAATCAATCTTTGAAAAAATAATATAAATATCTGATTTTCATGTTAAACGGCTCGTTCAATACTTCTTATAATTTAAAAACTGACCTACGATGTAAATAATTTCAAACGTATTTCACTGTTTTTTGCAATTTTCTCCTATAGTTTTCCAAAAGATGAGCGACGCTCTGTTTGGTTGGATGCAAGTAACATCGAATTTGCCACAAAAAATATGGTGCTATGCAGTCGACATTTCACTGCAGATTGTTTCTACAGCCCACCAGGGTCGAGTCGACGGTCAACTTTAAAAAAAATTTCTGTCCCAACACTATTCTTGAAAAAAAGGTTTGTAAAAACAGTCATCAAAATTTAAGCTAGTTGTAAAAGTAAAATATTCAATATTAAACAAAAATTTGTGTTTCTACAAGTTACTTGATAAAATTAAAAACTACTCAAATCGAAACTCATATTTTTTAAATACAAATTTTTTTCGGAATAAGATATCCTACAAAATTTAATGTATGTATTACGATACATACATATAATATATTACTTTTGTTATATTATCAGTGACAGCAGTACAAAGGACCAAATTCACGAAGAATTGGATAATGTGGAAACATCCAATGGGAAAACTAATAACATGGAAACGGTTGATGCAGAATCTGTTGACGAGGAAATGGTCAATGCAGAAAACGTTGATATGGAAATAGTCGAAGCACAAATAAATGGGGACCATGTACAGGAAATTGCTTGCTTGCAGCCGATTGAAAATGAAAATTTCAAAGGTAACTTTCATGATAAAATTACCTCATTTTTTTATTTAAAATAAATTGCTGTGTAACTCACCGCTCACAAAAATCATTAATAAAAAAATCATGAAAATAAATTTTTTAAAGTAAAAGTTGCATGAAAATCCTCTTTGAAAAATGATACAGAAGAATATGATCCTCATTTTCTCTTACAGGTTTGTCGTGTGAACCACCAACATTGGAGGGAACAAGATTCGAAACAGCCCAAGCGCAAATAAACGAAGACCATATACAGGAAATTCCTAGCTCGAACCCAATTGAAGATGGAAATTCTGAATTAAATCATTAAAATCATTAAAAAATTACTATGGTAGGGAACCGTCACTGTTTTATCATCGTTTAGGATTGTTTTTCGATGTCCAAACGATTTAAAAACGGTGAGAAAATGATCACACTGAGAAAAACAAGATTTATACTCACTTACATAATTATATAGTGTAAATCAAGCGTTTTTGTGAACCTCCTATCTCTATAAAGTGACTGTGATTTGTTAAATGATTTTCGAAAAAAGGATAGTTACGTAAAAAACATTTTTTTTTAGAAAGAATATGATTATTGTTTCATTTTGCAGGTTTATCATTCGATCCATCAACGTCGAAGAAGACATCTGAAAAAAAAGAAAATGTAGAGCATTCCTACGCTGTAACACCCAGCACTCCAACCAAAAGCCTTAAGAAAACGCCACGATACCCAGGTGATTTTGGCTTCCCTGATTTTTCCACACCAAGATCAGCAAAAAAGAACTTCAAGACACTTATGGGTTACATTGAGAAAAAAAGAACTGAGGTTAAATCTTTGCGTCGGATAGTGAAACGCCGTGACAAACAAATTCTTCGAGTAAAAGATGTACTGAAAGAAATTCGGTCCAAGAATTTCGTTTCTGCAGAAGTAGCAGAAAATTTAATGGTAGGTTCTTTTTTTGGATGACGATGAGTTAACGACTCACAAAGTTAGTAATTAAAGTAACACGCGCAGTGTGGATTGTGACATCAAAATGTCAATCTGATACAATTATGCAACATTTTAGCTTTATACACTTACGACTGATGTTACTGCACTAATGTAAAGAAGACACATTGGGCATGAAAATTTTGAAAATTATTTTTGTTGAATCTTGACATTTTGCAAGTGAAAACTTTTTGTAACCCGGTGATGATGAAATAATGACTTACAAAGTTGATTATTAAAATTATACACGCAGTGTGGATTGTGATATGAAAATGTCAATCTCCTACAATGATGCAACATTTTAGCTTTAAACACTTTTTCCTAGTAATTATGATTTTTCAAAAATCACTTCATATTAAAGTGAAATTTTTAAAAATTCTATAAAGATTTTATAAAACTCATAATTACTAGGGTTACTACGACTGATATTACTGCACTAATGTTATGAAGAATCAAAGTGGGCATGAAAATTTAGAAAATTACTTTTTTTAAATCTTGAAATTTTGCAAGTTTCAATTTTTCGTAACCCGGTGATATGTGCGATGTACATTCACATTTAACGAGAAAGTTTTGGACTGTATAGAGAAAATGAAGGTGCAAGAAATTATAAAATCTTCTAATTCACCTGCTTGAACTTTATTTGTTTTAATCCCTCCCATCTTTTGATTTTCAATATTGCAGAATAATATGCCTCCAGCATTACAAATGTTCACGAAGAAGACGTCACAACACCAAAAAACAAAGTATTCCACTGATATTCGCAGATTCGCCCTTGAATTACAATTCCACTCAAGCAAAGCCTACGATTTTGTACGACAGAAATTCCAAAAGCTGTTACCACATCCATCGACCATCCGAAAATGGTTGTGTACCTCAGACGCACGCCCGGGGTTCAGTATTGAAACTTTGGAAACTTTGAAGAAAATTGGCCAATCGAAAGGGGAAAAAGTTGTGTGTCACGTGGTTTCCGACGAAATGAGCATCAAAGCTCACACCCAATTTAAAAATGGAAGAACTTTCGGATACGTCGATTTAGGCATCAATCCGCTAACAGGGGAAAAACTTTCAGAGGATTCCGACACAATGGCCACGCACGTTTATGTTTTCATGTTGGTTTCTCTGAATGGACAATGGAAGGTGCCAGTTGCATATTTTTTAACACATACAATGTCTGGTGGGGTCAGAGCAAATTTGATTGAGATTCTTTTACACCTTTTAAACGAATATGATATTTGCGCCCATTCTTTAACTTACGACGGCGAACTCAGCAACTGCACCATGGTCAAGAGTTTGGGTGCTGAGCCAGACGTAACTTCGCCAGGTTACAAGCCTTTTTTTCCACATCCGGCGACAGGGGAGCCGGTTTGGATTTTTCCGGACCCCTGTCATATGCTCAAAAATTGCAGAAATGCGTTAGGTGACAAAAAGACAATTGTTGACGTTGACAATGGCAAAATCAATTGGAGTGATATTGAGCAACTGAATGAAATCCAAAAATCTGTTGGACTGAAAGTGGGGACGAAAATTTCTGACAGACACATAAAATACTCTGAAAACTACTCGACTTGCTGCACAAACATTTAGCAATGCAACAAAAGATGGGATCTATTTTCTTATGGAAAAAAATTTACTTTCTACAAAAGCAGCAGCAACAGTGCGTTTTTGCTCTATCATGAATGATGCATTTGACATTTTAAATTGTCGAAACAGGCACAATAACAATATTTTCAAACAACCCTTTAAAGTACCATTGATGGAGGAAACAAGTGAAAAGTTGGAGAAAAGAGCAAAAGATATAGACACATTTATACGTCGATTGAAAACAACTGATGAATTCCTCATCATTGATGGGAGAAGAAAATGTGGCTTCCAGGGTTTTATTACATGTCTCAAGAACGTTTTCTGCTTATACGATTTTCTAAGAGACAAGTACGGGTTCCAGTACTTGCTCACATATAAACTGCTGCAGGATTCCCTTGAAACGTTTTTCTCCGCCCTTCGGATGAGGGGTGACTTCAACAATAATCCCACCGCTTATCAGGTTCAATTTGCTATCAGGAGATTAAGGATGCATCATGACGTGAAACAAGTTGACAGTGGGAAT
This sequence comes from Platygaster robiniae, assembly GCA_028476575.1. Lineage (NCBI taxonomy): Eukaryota > Metazoa > Arthropoda > Insecta > Hymenoptera > Platygastridae > Platygaster > Platygaster robiniae. Next base: position 8,548,455 of record CM052027.1, on the reverse strand, counting down.
TGCTCACCGGATGAAATCCCTCTTCTCATAGTATCAAGCTCCAAGCCGACTGCGGTGGACAATATGGAGGAGTGGGAATATGAAGAGGGAGAGGATTTTTTTCATTTCAATATTGAAATACCTTCCGAATGCGTCCAGGAAGTTGTTCGTTATATCGCAGGCTCAATAATCAAAACAAAGCATTCAAATTGCATCTTGCACTCCATGCATTTGTTTTTTGGAAGGGCCACCTGGATCCTCAGCATTGATTGACATCAAAAATCGCGGATTTCTTATTTACCCATCTGAAGAACTTTTCAATTTTTGTCTAGTTATTGAGAGAATAATATCCGGCTCCTCAGATAAAATTTACCATGCTGACTTTGCAAAGAGACTTGTACAACAAGTGCTGAACTTGGAAAATCATTACTTTGTAGGGGATCATTTTGAAGAAGCGAAAGATCACCAGAAAATTCTAATGAAATTCATCACAAAAATGTACATTACCATCAGGATCCATCACGAGCAGGACAAAAGAAACAATGTTACAAAATATATCAGGCGCATCCACACAAAATTAATTACATTTAAGAATCAGTAAAAATCTTGATCAGTATTTTTTTCTTTCACTTTCGTCACACGAATTTTTATATTTACATTTTTTATATTAAATACATTGAAAATGAATATGAAAGATAAATGCATTTTTTATTTACACACCACTTGCAACCGAATAATAAACGTGCGAAGCCTTTTTACCACAGAACGTTTAAATAAGGAATTTAACTTTTAAAAAAAATACAATTAAATTCAATAAATACTAAATACTTCTAAAATATATACTTATAATACGTAAAATATAAAACATCACTGTTACATCTTATTTTATTCATTATTATCAATAATAATCGGTTTATTGGTGAATAATTCCAGAATAATTTCCTGACTATCAACTTTTCACGTATATACACAGGTCCATACTTATATTTTATTCAATATCTTCATCTGTAAACGTACAGTAAGATTACTTACTACCATATTGAAAATTATAATTTATCACGCTATCAATTCAATGCCTAAAATGAACTAATGAGGTATTTACAAAAAATTTTGGAACCCTCTGTATGTACGTCACTTGCGTATATGCTCGGGGCGATTGAGTGTACGATACGTCATTGATTGTCGTTCCGCTTTTACTACACGCTCCTATGTTAGAACCACTTTTGCCTGCACCAAACAATAGCAATGGTCTGTCCATGTACTATATGGTCTAAGGGGGGGACCCATTTAGTCCGCCGGGTTTCACTCGGCGGGTTAAAAGGAACCCCCTTTTCCTGCCGACAGTCATTTGTCGACAGCCCGCGAGTTGGCCTGAAATACTTTATTTGTGTATGTCGAAACGTGGTTAAATACGCTCATTTTTAATGTGTGAGAGGCAAAACATTATTTGTTGTGCTCGGAAAGAATAATTGAAAGACTTGGGAGCAAAAAAGTACCGAATAACAATTTTTTGACAAAACCCCGCATAGGAAACAATTAACGAGAACTAAAAATACGTATATACTTACAGTTTTTTTTTTTTTTTTTTTTACCTTTTTCGGGTCCAGGATTCGCCCGCTTGAAATAGTGAAATAAATTCCGTTTCATATTTTCAGATCTTTAAACCACAAATTCGTTGTTTCTATTTAAACAATGCTTGTCATTATATAGTGTAACGCAAAAATTTGAACAGAATAATTATTTTTATGACAATAGGGAAAATTTAGCGATTGCAGCGCATCGAACATTTTGATGTGAAAAAGCGCGGGATATTCGAAATCCGAAAAGGACTCCACTGCTGCTATTTATTTCATCAGATCATCAGATATGAAAATTTGATTTCCTAAAATATAAAATATAAGATCATATACATACCCATCACATATCCAGTTTTATCAATAATTCATACTTATTTTATTTATTAGGTACAATGTAAATGATAAACAGGTTATGCTCCTAAATACGCACATACATATCACATATTTCTATGAATGCGCCCTGCCTAAATTATGTTGAAATCAAATATAGGTGATGAAATAGTAAAGTCAATCCCCCTCCCCCTCCTCCCGTAGTAAGATTCTAGATCCGCCACTGAATATGGTTTTCACTCATATTTGAAGGATTTCCACAATCAATCGCATTTGAGAAAAAATTTGGCGTAGCCACCTAGCGAGCACGAGCGAACAACCAACTTGTGTGAAAAACGTATTTTACTAAAGTAAGTGTCTCGAATTTATGCACATTTAAAGTAAGTGTATCTTACTTATGTTTCAAATATCAAGTTCATGAAATTTCAGGTACATTTCAATACAGAATCTGTAGAAAGTGTATTAAACTCAAGTAGGTGTCCCTAAATCATACACTTCTGGAACATGTGTATCTAGTATACATTTCATACAGCTGGCTTACGAAATTAAAAGTATATTTTAATACATTTTGAATAAAAAGTGTATGAAATTTAAGAAAATTTTTAACAGTGCACATAAACCCCTTTCTCAAAACGGTCGGAAAAAAAGAACAGCGCGAATGACCTTCACTCTCAACTTAACTGCACATGTGCGCGAAGAACACCCTCGCGGTGTTTTATTCACACAGTAAAGTGGTTTTTTACTTTTCTCGCACCCTCTCCGTGCTGAAAATAACACTGTACAGTGAACTTTAGCACTTTCTTATAATGTCTGACATCTTTTTGGTGCGATTAAATAATGTTTCGAACGCCGCAAAGTGGAGATTTCGTGAACTCGTCAAATTTACACCGAGACGGTGTGGAAAATGCTCATTCGCACCGAAATATCTCACCGCGTCATTACAACTTTCCACTTCGGTGGCAAGTTGTCGCAATTTTTTCTAACAGTGTAGACGATTTACGGTACGAAGCAATAGCTGAATAAATGAATTCATTGAACTCATCAAGGCGAGTTCAATTATTCACATCAACTAATAATTTCGGATCTGTTAAGTTACAAGTACGTGATTCGCTCCACGTTGACGATAGCAACATTTCCTTAGATAGGCATGTTTGTAATCCTCGCCGGCAGTTTTTCGACTATATAAACCCACTGAAACTTCCGTTACGTCGAAGTTGTTCTCGAGCTTCCAGTCTGTAAGCTCCTCTCTAGAGGTAGTCCAAACATGGTCCAAAAACTGATAACACTTCCAACTAAGGTCCACAGGCTTGACCTGACGATAGCCCTATAGCCTGTATTTTTGTTGCCTGAAGCCAGTCGGCCCAAATCACCCAGGTTGTACCTGAGGTCCACAAGCCGTTGGAACAAGGATAGCTCATAAAAAATTATCACTTATTCTTTTCATATAAATATATTCACTGCTCTCTCGTAAATAAAGGGAAGAGTTAATATTTCAATTATGAACCTTATCATTCAGAAGCAGAGATTTTATCTCTGCTAAGGTTATATCCAGACTCAACCTGAGAATAAGGGACTATAATTGTTAAAATAATCTTAATTAGTATGAACGAGTTATTATTCAAAGAGTAGCGGATATATAACAATTGAAATCCTTTAAATGATTAACAATATCAAGAATTTTAAATCTGAATAGAAAATGGAACAACTTGAATAGAATATAAATTGTCGAGATCAGAAATACGGACTATAAAGGAATTGAGAGGGATGTGCGAGCTAATAATTACCAGGGATGTGGAGCCGCTCCGTTAACAGATCCGATCCGGAAGCTTAAACGATCCGGACTTCCTAACTGTTAACGAATCCGCTCCGCGGAGCGGATTCGATGGTCTCGCTCCGATCCGGATTCGATAAGTGTTAAAGAATCAGCTCCGCGGATCGGATTCGATAAGAGGATTCGATAATTGGATTCGATCCGGATTTTTTAAGCGTTAAATAATCCGACCGAGTAGTGGATTCGATAAGTGGAGCCTTTGTGGTTTTTCGTAAACGTAAAGAATCTTCTTTTTGGAAAACAGATATGTAAAAACATGGGAAAATGAGTCTTATGCAAAATGTTGCTTAGCAGCTTTTGATGTTGAGCTCTTCAATTTGCAAAAGTTATACGGTGCATTTTTAACTTATATTACATTACACCGCAGATTTCTTGTTGTATTCAATTTTTTAGTGCTTTTACTTTAAAAGATATAGTTGGAATATTCAAAAAGTACTTTGTGGTTCTAAAAACACATGATATCTAGAGCTTTGTCTAAAAACATTGATTTTCGCCTGAGAGAGCATTTTTCAATATTTTAAAATCCCACACTGAGGAAAATGCATGTATAATCCACCTGTATTTAATGGGCGATTTTCGCCTACCCATATTAATGGGTGCTGAACCTATATTTTGTTGTTTTACCTAAATTTATGGAGTAACCACGCATATGAATAGGGGCTTTTTCCATAAATATAGGTGCAACACCTATAGATATGGGTAGGCGAAAATCGCCCATTAATATGGATGACTTATACATGCATTTCTCTCAGTGTAGCAAAACAATGTAAGATTTCAACTACCAATCAACTATGAACTTTTCTAGACATGGCTCGAGGTATTGCAAAGACCCTTCGAACTCCAACGTTTCTTGACGAAATCAAAAACCGTGGTCTCTTGAAACCGATTTTGGATTGTATAACACGTTGGTCATCTACGTTTTTCATGGTCGACAGAGTTATCATTTTAAGATGCTACATGGACGGCAATGAGATCTTTCATGTGACGGAAAATGAATGGCGTCGCTTGACAGAATTACGCAATTCTCTCAAACCACTCGCTATCGCGACGACAAAATTGCAGAAAGAGCAACTGTCACCAGGTGACAGTTATGCGATTTGGATGAAGTGTAAATTGGAATGCGAAAACATCGACACACTTTTATGGAAAAAAATTTTCAAGTTGATGTCATTGAGAGAAAAAAATCTTTTCTCTTGTGATGGGCGGTTCACTGCGCTTGTCTTGGATATACATCAAAATCAAAATCTCAGTGCCGAAGAAGCGTCCCGTGGAACTAAATTACTTTATGATGTCTGGGATAAATACGAGAATCTGAGAACGACAAAATCAACGATGTTGTGGAAGACAATTTAGAAAAAATTTTGAGAAACGCAGACGAGCAGAAACAAGATGAATTTGTCAAAAGTAATTTTCACATGTTCTTCTTCATGATATTTACAATATGAGAATTCTACAATTAAAAATTAATGCTTTATTTTCAAACGGTCGCAGAAATTTAGGAAGTGAATTGGATTCGTTTTTGAGAGTCTCCAACAACGCAGTGCTTGAACCCGAATCATTCAACATTTTTGAATTTTAGAGCGTACAAAAACACTTTTATCCTGGTCTATACGAACTTTCAAAAGTAGCTTTGGCAATGCCATCGACCCAAGTAAGCGTCGAACGCCTTTTCTCACTTTTGAAAATTATCTTATCACTTTTACGGAATCGCACAGATGAAGATATGCTGGAAGGTATTTTAATAGTTGCGTCGAACTACAAGTTCGGCGTTGTTTGTTCATAATTACTCAAAGTAATTATTAAAATTCATCAGAAGAGTGGATAAGAATGTAATGTGATGTATTTATTATATTTATTTATTTTATTATTACTAATAATAATAATTTATTAGTGGGTATACCTATTAATTTTTTATTTTTATGCGTACTAATTTATTCATTCATTTAATGATTATTTATTTATTTATTTACTAAGCCAACACCCGCGCTATATCTCAAAAAGACAGTAGTGCCTATTTCAGACCAAGATGCCACTCAAGGCCACTTTTCCCTATTCATTCATTTAATTATTTATTTACTCATTCAACAATTTTTAAAATGATTTGATGTAATAAAACATTCTAAATAATCATCAAAATATTGATTATTGTTTTATTAGTCAGTTATTCATTATTCATGTTTACTGACTATTGATAATCATGATTATGAATAATAATGCATTATTTTTATAATCATTCACTATTAACACTAATATTTACATGGTCGCATATGATTATTAAAATATATTTTCAATTTTTATTTTATCTAATATTATGTCACTTCAGTGTAATAGAAACATAAGAGATTCCACTACTTTATTTCAAATACTCTTTGGCGTTACTACTTGTCGACACTTGCGAGATTATGTTGTTATTGTCGTTATAAATAAATCAGTGTATGTACATTACACGAAAAGCTGCAAATTTTTTGATATTCATACTTAAGTACGTTCACGCGAAATTCACCAATACGCAGAGTAATTAGATAAGGTAAAAAATTGTAGAGAATAGATTCTTATTTGTTATAATTATGAATTTATTAGTTTTCTTAAAGATTCCATCTATTCCTGTCGATCACGATATACATTTTCGAAAATCGATTCGCAGTGGAATACAAAAATTCACAGATTTTGAGTACACGCGTAAATAAATAGATTTTCAAAAAACAGTATCTTAATGATTTTGTAGTATTTTTAGTATTGCCCGTATTTTTTTGTTGTTCTGCATTGTTGTTCTGCAATTAAAACAATTTTCTCGTATTAAGGGGTCACAGAGGGCGTTTTCTCCGCCTTCTCTTTCCACTCATTCGCTTTTCGTTATGTTGCGTCTTTCTCGCACTTCAGTAGCCTCTGTATCGCCTTAAGGTGACTTGGAAGACGTTCTCTTTTCGTCCTCCTTCCTCTCGACCGGTTCCCTTTTCATTTGTCTTTCTCGCACTACAGTAGGTTCCGAGTCATCTTAATATGGGTTTTTTATGAATTCATATAATTTGATGCTCTAGGATTCAAAGTTTTATGTATGAACTGCTACCATTTTTAATATTTTTAGAATTCTGTGTGAAATTCTGCATTTTTTTAGAATTCTTTTGTTTTTTACAGGTTTTTCGATTTTTTATATATGTCCGCATAAATTTTGAGATTTCTATGCTCTTCCTTTATTTCAGTTTCAAAGTGAATATTGCTCATTAAAAAAAAATGTACATAAATTGCTGTGTATACTTTTTTTATATATGTACAATAAATAGTATCTAATGATTTAAATACGTTTCTCTAAAGAATAATTGTACTATCATTCAATCGAGTTGTTTCACCATCGCATAAAATCACAAAACTTCACTTAGGAAAACTTTTTCCACCTTCTCAAATTTTTTTCAGATTTTTCTTGAAATGAGAAATACAGTTGCAAGATGTCAAAGCCCAGTATCTTGATCCAAAATACGTAGGTTTCAAAACATGCTTTGTAGTTGACTGAATTTTTCTAAAAATTTGTAGTTCAAAAAAATTTTTTCTAGAAATCACGCCTCATGTACATCACAAAATATGTAGGAAAAAAGCACTTTGAATCGAATATACATAAATTGATTGTATATTTTTACATTTGGGAAATCTTTCATATCCTAGCAGCCCGAGCTTGTCTGAGCTAAAATTAAATTACTCGACTTCAGAGACGGTACTCACATTATATATGAAAAAATTGTATATGTGAAAATCGTGTAGCTTTCTTTACCTGTAATACCTTCCCAACATCTAGGTCTTTAATTTTTTTCAGCCGAATTATATAATGTCACAGAGGCGTTAGGGCCGAATATTTATCAAATGCCAGTGTTCTACTAGCTGCATCTACTACAGAGATCGGGCGAATTATTTAACTCTTAAAGAATACGGCTATCAAAAACGTTCGACAAGTCGGATTCTTTAACGCTTAAAAAATCCGGATCAGATCCAATTATCGAATCCGCTCCGCGGGGCGGATTCTTTAACGATAAAAGAATCCGGATCGGATTCATTTAGTAAAATCCACTTGCTTAAAAAATCCGGATCGTTTAAGCCCCCGGATTGGAGCTTTTAACGGAGCCGCTCCACATCTCTGATAATTGCTAATTTGTTAGATTGAAAATGACCCATGAGCTAAAACGGATCGTGAACTTGAAAGAATTCGTGAATTGAAAATTATAAATTGATGCTTTCATGTATGCTTCGGATTATAGAATAAAATGAAAAAGATATTGGAATTGCGAAGATTACAAATAAAATTTTCCAGATTTGGATAATAAAGAGTTTAATAAAGACTAGGATTGTAAAGTCCAGCTAGGATTTACTTCAAGAAAGAATTAATTTATTTGAATAGAAGAGAAGTATGAATAAGTAACGGTAAAATTAAACTTCCCAAAGTGAATTTAGCAGAGAAATGTAAATTAATGAATGCTGCCAGAGCCAAAAAGAAAGTTCAATTGAAAGGAATGGAGATTAATTACATTGCAAGTGATTTCAATTGTTTACCATCGGACTAGATTTATGTACGCGGAAATTTTGTTGTAACAAATAATTGATAATAATGTCACTCCGTGACATTTTGAAGAAATTCTTATGTTTCATTCAATCCTCAAAACAATCCCTGACTCCGTTTTAAAAGTCGGATCAAAGGGTCACCGTAGGCCGTTGCTTACGGAGAACCTTTCTAGTGTTAGACTAGATCAAGGAATCTACATTCCTAGGCGTCTTGCCTAACATACAAGTCACTTTGAGAAGGTTGATTTTTGTTGATTCTATTGATCTGGATCATCACAGACGAGACTTTATAATACCGAAAATTCATTTGCCAGAAAAACTAAGGGGTCAAAAATATTTTTCCCCGATATTGAAAAATTCCGGAGTGTTTTTCCCTCAATCTCTCATAATTCCGAAAATTATTATTCATTTTTTTTTTAATTTTAGCTTATTCCTTTTTTTAATAAAATGATAGATAAATTTCGGAATTATGAATGATCGAGGAAAAAACACTTCGGACTTTTACAATATCGGAGAAAAATATTTTCGACCCCATAGTTTTTCTGGCAAATGAATTTTCGGTATTATAGAGTTTCATGACTTAATCCATTCGGGCCTTCGAGCTCGCGGGGAAATCTGTATTCGGGCGATTATTTTTTCGAGAGCATGACTCATCGGAGCCGTGGGGATTCTCAACCTTCTCCAGTCGGCGCTTCGCGGAGGAGGGGAAATATTCATTGGTGGAAGTAGTTTTTGGGGAAGATGGCAATATTTTGTCGTTCTCTTTTGTTCGCGGAGCATGGCGCGTGCGGGGAGGCAGCAATTAGACGTATTTCAATGTCGGGGAAAAAGTTTTCGGGTATATGCCATTTCGGGACTTGTTTTATTCGAGGTATTGCCAATTCGTTGCATAAAATTTTCTTTCATATGATTTTTCGGTTTTACGTCTTGGAGGGGCATTATGTTTGAGGGCGAATGTTTTTTTGGTCATTTTGAAGCTACTTGCATTTGTAAAATCGTTCCATTCACGAATCGGTGACAAATTAATTCGTGACTTTTAACAATCGGTTACTTTTTTTTCGCTGCAATTTGTTAAAGGGTATTTAAAATATCGAAATTTTAGGGATTCGGGAATATGCGGAGGCGGTCTTTCGTGTTTTCGATCTAAAGTTTTTTCGGTTTTCTTAATTATTAGGAAATGTGAGTTCTCGGGCGATCGCCAAGTCGGGTTTTTAAGACAACGGGGTTTTTTTACTGTCGTGCATTCGATACTTCGACTAAATCTTGTTTCGGGACGTTGGAATTTCGGTTTTTTTTTCATTCGACGAATACGGTAAGCGGGGCAATTTATGCGCGGTCTCGTGCGATTTCGGGAACATTAGGATTCGGAGATTCTTGCTTTCGGTCTCTTGATATTCGGGCAAATAACCCTTTCAGGCCTCATCTTTCCGGGGAAATGGTGGCGTCCCTTATTATAGAGCAAATTTATTGAAACACTTCAATAAAATAGGTATTGTATTTTGTCAAGTTATTTTCAGATATTGAACATTTAAATCTTCAAGTGTTTGTTTAATTTTTTTTTTTTTTTTTCATTGAGCAAACTCATTAACATTAAGCTAGTCATTCAAGAGATTTTAAAATTTGAAACTCTTTTCTCTTGTACTTTGCAGTTCAGATTTGTAAGTTCTCATTTTTAAGTTTCGAAGAATTCGAGGGAAAATCTTCTTGCTATTTTGAGTTGTAAGACGCTTTTTTAATAATTTAACTCTTTTAATAACATTCAAATAAAGACTTCTGTAATGTTAGAAATTTGTGAATTTAAAAACTGCTTGAAGTAGGCTTTTAACAAGATTCGTTTGATTTTCTGAAAAAAAAAAAGAAAAAAAAATACAGAAAAACTTCCGAATTTTTATTTCAAAGATATGAAAAATAATGATGAAAGAGAATACTTCATAATTAAAGTATTTGAGTTTCTTTGCTCTGCAATAAAAAATAACTTTATAATCGAGAATCAAAAATAAAAATATTTGCAGTACAAAAATTCAAACATATTGAGAAGTAGATAAAAAAAATTATTCATTAAAAATAAAATTATATGAAGCTTATTAAAAAGAATCATTTTGAAATTTTGATTTTTCCTAATGAATGAATATGATCTCAATATTATTTATTCAATAAGTCAAGTGTTTTCAGAATTTTTTTTAGTACGTTTCGGGATTTTAAGAAATTTATTGTTAATCACAAATTTTTTAATAAGAACCAATGCACTGCAATCTTTGAAATTTAATGAGTTTTACAATCTGTATATCTAAAAATTTCTAACCGAGGATGTACAATGGAATTTTTCGAATTTCCTAAAAAAAAAAATATTAGAGAAAAACCTGCGAATTGGAATTTTTAATATTTGTTGATATACTAACGAAACAAAATATTTTTTTATCAAAATTGTTAAGAATCTTGGCTCTTTGAAAATCAACTCTAGAAACGAGAAACAAAAATTAAACTTTTTGCAGTTCAAAATTTTAAAAATCAAAAACTTGGATTAAAAAACTTCCAAGATGAAATTGGATAGAATATAATAAGCTAAGTGAATAGAAAGTATCAAATTTCAATGATACTGCAGTCAAATCAAGAACATGCAAAAATTTTCCTCATAAATTTAGAAATTTTTAAACACTTGTTGTTATTTTGGATTTCCTTAATGAGAACTTAAACATCAGAACCGCAACCTTTGAAAATTTATTGGTTAAGAATTTTTACATTTTAAATCTCCTAAATGAGAACTTACAACAATATTTGTAAAATTTTCTGAATTACATAAGAAAAAACATCACAGAAAAACCTCCAAATTAACATTTATCATATTTGTTAATATACTGACAAAATAAAATATTTTTATAAGAGATTTGTTAACAATACTTGCCCTGTAAAAATCAACTTTAGAAACGAGAAACAAAAATTTAACTTTTTGCAGTAAAAAACTTTGAAAGTTGGAATCTTGGATTAAAAAACTATTGAGAGAAAATGAAATGAAAAATATTAAAAGAAATAAAATAAAAAAGTGTATGCATAAATAATATCAAAATTCAAATGATAATGCTGTAAAATCAGGAACTTGCGAAAATTTTCTTTGTAAATTTATAAGTTTTTAAACTCTTATTGTTATTTTCGAATTCCTTCCTGAGAACTTACACATGAGAACTGCAATCTTTGAAATTTAAGGAGTTAAGAATACATACATTCAAAAACTTTTGAATGAGAACTTACAAGAAAATTCTTCAAGTATTTGTTGTAAGATCGCTTCATTAGAAGTACATAATTATCCAACAAAAATCGGTCATGAGGAACCAAAAAATAATGCTTGGGGAATTCGATCGATTTTCTTTGCATGAAAATTCGTATAATTTTCTGAATTCCATAAAAAAAAGTATATGAATACCTCTAAATTCGGTTTTATAATGTTTGTAAATATATTGACAAAACGAAAAAAATTGTCAAAACAAATTTTTTATCATCTTGACTCTGTAAAAATCAACTTTAGAAACAAGAAAACAAATTAATCTTTTTGCAGTTTAAAACTTTGAAAATGTATAACTTGGGTTTAAAAACTATTGAGATAAGAAAAATAGAAAGATAAATGAATAAAAAAAAAACAGGAATAGATGGTATTAAATTTCTTTAATAATGCAGTGGAATCAAAAAATTTCAAAAATTGTTCTCATAAATTCTGAAATTTTAAAACACTGATAGTTTATTTTGAATTCCTGAATGAGAACTGCGGGACGCCATCGATCCACTGAATAAACTTTATTCAGTGAAGTATTTATGATTTCAAACTTAAGCCAGCGTTTTAGAGAATTGTTAAAATTATATTTTTTCACGATAGAGTCACGTCAATACAGCATACTCGGTTTAATAACCGATCTATTAAAAATTTTTCTTCTAATAAACTGAAGGATTCTCAAATTTACACTAAGTCAACCTTACTTAAAACACTGGTATTTTATTCAACCCATAATGTCATCTTATTCATAATCATCACACTGGATATGGATACCACTATTAATTTCTTAAGCATTAATCTAGAGACGAATAAATGAAGGAGATAAGGTAAGTGACGATTGGCGGAAATACTATGTAGACCATTCTTATAACTGTCAGTAGAATGAGTAAATGAAAAAGATCATGTACGGTACATTTTCTGAATGCACAACATATATAAAATAAGCCGATGGTTATTCTTAACGACTTTTCGCCATAGCATCACGACACACAATCAAATAAGTCTAATGAGGATTGTGCATTAGAGTTTGTTCTTCAGTAAAAAAAACTTTGAACATCCATGTATATCCATTTGCTTTACTCATTACAGATATATTGTGTATTATGCCCTCGATTATTTATCATTGGAAACTAAATTACAAAGTGTCTGAGTTCACAACTGATGCAGAAGAGAATTTCATAATTTATTTAATATAGCGACAACAGTTAAGTTAACGATATATGTCGCAGTACTATTCATTATCAATCAAGAAAAGAAAATACTTGCATTCATAACACATCGGAGTATCAGGTACAAATATAGGGTACTTTTATTTTTTTTAGATTAACACTAGTAATATGGTTGAAATTATCATTACTCGAATTTACTTCGCTCAAATACTGATTAAACATTTTTCCATAAAGCGGCAAAAATGTGTACAGTGCAACTCAATAAAAGCTTGATTTGCTCAAACACTGTTTATAAATTCGGCCTGTAGACAGCACCTATTAATTCAATGAAAATTTGTTCCGTCAAACTATATCTAAACGGCATGTATACTCTTCTCCTGTTGTCCGCAGCCAGCCATACGTCGGACGTTTATTCGAGAGAACTTTGTGAAAATGCCAAACATACTAAGATGGACGCCTCGAGCCTAGCAGTGTATATATGGTGTATATATATATATATATATAATGGCAGTTTCGAGGACCTGTTCTGCGATGTAATGGCAGTTTCGAGGACTTCTGGCAGTTTTGAGGACGGTCCTCAAACCCACATAGGTGTATAGGCAGTTTTGAGGACCCGAAGTCCTCGAAACTGCCATTCAACCTATTTCCCTATTAAAACTATAGAGAATGGCAGTTTTGGGGTCATTTTGCATATTTAGATCTTGAAGTCCTCAAATCTGTCGTTTCACGTATTTGAACTATATAGAATGGCAGGTACGGGGACTGAAAGAATTAATTTATTGTATAATAGCAGTTTTGAGGATCATCAACAAATACGAGGGGGGACCCAAAAGTAACGGGAATTAGGTGATGGGGGGACCGCGGAGGGGGGGATCGGGTTCTCCACTGGTTCTCTTCCAAGCTGCTACTCTCCCAAGTCAGTGTGCAAAGTTCATTTGCTGTGAGTGCATTCGTTCGTCCGTAAGAATTTTTCTAGTGAAACGACTTTTTCCGTTTCGGCGAAAACGTGAAATGGCTGAGTGCGGAGAGCAACGCGCGGCTGTAAAATTTTGTTTTTGGTTAGGAAAAACACCCGCGGAAACCCTTGTGATGCTGAAAACAGCTTATGGGGATAACGCTTTGAGTAAAACGCGTGTGTACGACTGGTTTTCGCGTTTCAAGAATGGAGAGATGTCAATAGAAGACCATCCTCGTTCTGGGCGCCCCTCGACTTCAAGAACGGACGAAAACATTGAAAAAATCAACACTCTTGTTCATGAAGACCGTCGCCGAACCATCGATCAACTTTGTGAGATGTCTGGATTGTCATGGAGTTCAATTCAGAGGATTTTAACTGAAGATTTGAGCATGAGGAGGATTGCAGCCAAATTTGTTCCTCGCCTTCTCTCCGACGATCAAAAAGAGCGTCGACTTCAGGCTTGTCTTGAGCTGCAAAATCAGTTGGATGAAGACCCAGATTTTTTTCTCAAGGTTATAACTGGCGATGAATCATGGTGCTATGGCTACGACCCCGAAACAAAGCAGCAATCAAGCCAATGGAAGACACCTCTCTCGCCTCGTCCAAAAAAGGCACGCCAAGTGAAGTCCAACATCAAGACATTGCTCATTTGTTTCTTCGATTGCAGAGGTATTGTGCACGCAGAATTTGTTCCTCCAGGCCAAACGGTCAACCAACACTTCTACTTGGAGGTTTTGAAAAGGTTGAGGGAGAACATCCGGAAGAAAAGAGCGGATCTTTGGCGCACAGGAGATTGGTTCTTCCACCACGACAATGCACCTGCCCACACAGTGCTGTCCGTGAAGAAATTTTTGACCAAAAACGGCATGACACCGATTGTTCACCCCCCCTATTCACCGGACCTTGCCCCCTGTGACTTTTTTTTGTTCCCTAGACTCAAAAGGGACATGAAAGGAAAACGTTTTGGGACTGTAGAAGAGGTGAAACAAAAATCGCTGGAAGGTTTAAAAAACATTGAAAAAAATGAATTTCAGAACTGTTTTGAACACTGGAAAAAAAGATTGAACAAGTGTATTACAGTCAATGGGGGTTACTTTGAAGGTGATAAAAATTGTGTGTGAAAAAATTTGTCAATAAAAAAGTTGTAACACAATTCCCGTTACTTTTGGGTCCCCCCTCGTATGGTCAATTGTCTTTGTATACACGGTGTATCAGAAACTACGGAGGATAATTTGCCTGATTTTTTTTCAGATTTTACTAATACTAAAAGTCTTTTACCACTTATTACAAAACTCAAAATTTAAAAAGATATTCCAGTTTGGAATTCAACTGATAAACGTGATCCTTCGACGAGTGGGGATAAAAGCCACGTACTAAAATTTACCATAATTTTCTTTATATTCTTCTGAGTTGAAAAGTCTTTTTTCACTTTCTACAAAACTCAAAATCAAAAATAATAATTAATTTAGAAGTATTAACCGATCAGATTCGTTGAACTTGAAACTCGAATACCTTTTTTGATTTGAAGTTTTTTTGAAAGTCGCAGAGGACTTTTTAACTAATAAAAATATGGAGAAAATGCGGGTATATCTTGGTCCGTGATTTTCATCACTACTCCTCGAAGAAGGGCTTTTTTTAGTTTAATTTCAAACTTGAATATCTTTTTTGACTTTGAGTTTTGTGAGAAGTGGCAGATGAATTTTTTTCTTAGAAAAATCCGGAAAAAAATCAGGCGAATTATCCTCCGTAGTATGTCATACACCCTCTATAATAATGCGGTTCAAAAAGGAAAAATGATACTATTCACCACTTTTTCACGTTTATCATCTTTGACAATTTTTATGTGCTTTTTCTGAATGTTGAAGTAAATGATAGTTGAAATTTATGTATTCTAAATAAGTTTGCAAAATAATTATATTTTATTGAAAAATATAATTTTCGAAATTAAGAAACCATTTATTAGACTCCTCTATAATGCAAAACATTCGATGAGATTTGAGTACAAAAACTTAACTCTAATCCTTATAATGTCATAAACTTAGAAAGCATTTAATATCAGAGGTAATGAAATTTTTTTGTACTGGAAAAATTATTCCCTACTCAGTTCGAAATCCTAAATTCGTTTTCCAGCCCTCGGTTCATAGAAAATTGTACGTAATTAGGAAAGAAATTTCATTCTTCGGAGTAAGCATTTTCAACGAAGCGAAGCCTAGGTTTACAAATTTAGCACATTTACATATGAAAATAAAATCCTTGTTACGAAAAATATTGATTTCTATATTATCCAGATTGCCTTAGGCGGCGCGATATTTCTGAAGTCTTTTAATGTTACACTACGATTCAAACAGAACATTATTTTTAATGAGTCATTATTTATTATCACGTGATTGTTCAAGTTCTAAATATTATCATGTTAAATCACGCTATTCGGAGACTGTTCATATTTTCTAAGCCTCAAAAAAAGTAACGTCTTTTGAGATAGCGCTGGTGAAAAACTCTGTCCTTATTTCATGAGTTAGTAAAATACATACCATTGATGTTATTTCAAAATGAACTAGTTTTTTTTATTGCAGAGATTGTGAAACTTAGCTTATACACTCTGGTTTACGGTGGTTTATGTATCTTACTGTATGCAGTAAGCAAGTTTTGGTGAACATGATTATTCTCTGGGTTGTATTAAACATTTATCTATCAAGGACTGAAAAGTGTCTTGTAGTCGCGGTTTAAAAGTCATTTTAGTGTACGGTTTTATGAATACTGTAAGCCTGATGGTTTTTTTGTGATTATTTGTACATGCTCTTGGCTTTTCCATATTTTTACATTGGAAAATTATGGGATACTTTCCATGCCGATTCAATGTTTCTGTATTGATTGAAAACAAATTGTTTTCGTTTTCCATCGTTCAACTCAGGCTTTTTTTGTTTTATCGACATTCAGTGAAGGTTCAAATAAATGATAAATAAATTTGAAGTAGCCAATGTAACGTGTTCCATGGACTACAACATTTTCTTTGAATGCTTAAGAAATAAACACTTCAATTGAATTACACGGAACAAAAAAAACCCAAAAAAAGTTTCTAAAACATGCACTTTATGACTAATAAACCTATAATCCTGAACTTTTTTATCTCTACTACTTTAGATTAGCCAGTAATAATTTTTTTTAAATTTGAAAATTTAAAATTTGTACTCCTAAATCATGTCGAATCTTATGATCCATCGCAGCAAAAAAAAACAATTTTCCTTCAAACTTCCATTATTTAATTTTTTTTACAATTCTCATCTATAGTTTTCATCCCTTTTCAGGAGAAAATTGAAAACTTGTAACACTAACCACGAATTAGCTATAAACCGGATCATTCAATACCCGATCCTCTCTATCTTTGAAATATACCAGGTGCACTCCTAAGTAATTTCCGGTTTTTTCAATGGATGGCGTTCTGTTTTGTACCGCTGTTGGTAACACATACCATATGTCATTTTGTTCAGTCATATCGAGTGCTTGAACTGCGTTGACATTTTCTCGAAAAAATCTTCCAGTAAGTTTTTATTGCGCTTCAAAAATGTCGAATTTTGTACCGAATTTTGAGCATATGCACCATGCATTGCTTTTCATGTTCAATCAGGGGAAAAAAGTGTCCGAGAGCCACTGTGCGCTTGTGGAAGTTTATGGTGATCGTGAATTAACACTTCGAACATGTAAAACGTGGTTTCGACAGTTCAAAAATGGAGATTTCGACCTGAACGACGCCGCACGCTCCGGCAAGCGAAAATCGTTCGATGACGCCGAATTGCAAGCATTATTAGATGAAGACAACACGCAAACGCAACGACAGCTTGCAGATGCGTTGGGAGTTCAACAGCAAGCAATTTCCAAACGTCTGCGAGCCATGGGAAAAATTCAGAAGTGTGGAAAGTGGGTGCTCCATGAACTGACCGAGAGACAAATGGAGAATCGAAAAGTGACCTGTGAAATGCTGCTTCAACGATACAAAAGAAAGTCTTTCCTGCATCGTATTGTTACTGGTGATGAAAAGTGGATTTTCCTGGAGAACCCTAAGCGCAACAAATCGTGGGTGAGTCCAGGTGAAGCATCGACATCGACGGCACGGCCAAATCGTTACGGTCGGAAGGTCATGCTGTGTGTGTGGTGGGACCAGTCCGGTGTTATATACTTTGAACTGCTGAAACCTGGTGAAACTGTGAATGCCGTTCGCTACAAACAGCAAATGAAAGATTTGAGCCGAGCCATTGTGGAAAACCGACCAGAATATCAACAACGACAGAAGAAGGTGATTTTGCTCCACGACAATGCGCCGTCGCATAAGTCGAAAGTCGTTCGTGACACGCTGGAAAGGCTCAAGTGGGAAGTGCTTGATCATGCGGCTTACTCACCAGACCTGGCGCCATCCGACTACCACCTCTTTGCCTCGTTGGGCCATGCCCTTTCTGAGCAGCGCTTCGACTCGTACGAAAATGTTCGAAAATGGCTCACCGAGTGGTTCACCTCCAAAGGCAATGATTTTTACTGGCGTGGTATCCACAATTTACCAGAAAGGTGGGAAAAATGTGTAGAAAGCGATGGAAAATACTTTGAATAAAATAAAGGTTACGGTTTTTTTGGAATTATGTGTTTTATTTGCAAAAAAACCGGAAATTAATTAGGAGTACACCTGGTATGTGAAATAACCCGCAAGTGATTGTAAAATCCATCCCACCAAATCTCCTAGTCATTTTAATAACTGTTCCATTAAAAAGGCAAAACTGTTCAACCTCTAAGAATATTCACTAAGTCAAATTTCATAGCGTAAATTTCCGGCAAAAAAGAAAACTGTCATTATATAATTAAAGTAAACGAAAATCCCAGAGTATGTATTACGGTTAAAACAACCTCTGTCAAATACAACCGTCGAAAGAATGAATTTCATAATGAGATGAGAATTGTAAGAAGAATAAAATAATAGAAATTTGGAGGAAAACTGTTATTTTTTGTTCTGAGGGATCATAAGATTTAACAAGATTTAGGATTATTAAATAGCGAAGTGAATCTAAGGTTTATTATAAAAATTTATACCTTCTTCAGTATTCACGCTTTCGGATCAAGCTAAAATTTATGTATGTTGTTCAGTTTTTCCGTATATATTATGGTCGGGCCTTAAGCGGTGAATTCAAGTGTTAGTGCACACGGATTTGGAATAATTTAGAGAGAGAAAATAAATGACGATATTTATGCCCTTTTATTTTTTACACAGTCGAGAAAAACGTAAACTGACTACGCTCGAAAAATGTCCAAGAAATTATGTTCGTGAAATAAAGAGTAAAGCATTATTCATTGAATATTTATTATCTAAATGATCGAAAATCTTGAAGCGTGCGAAAGAGAGCTTATACCTAGTAAGATTTTGTTAGATTTGCATAGCTGCAAGATTTTTGGAATTTGCATTTACAATAATATTCATTTATTCGAATCTTTTAAAGATAGGATCGTATGCGTATATTATACAGGGTGCGTCCAGAGACCCGGAACTACCGAGAAACATAGATTCGTGATGTAATTCCAAAACGATTTTTTCTTCACCATTTTCCGAAATTCGAAAAATGAATTTTGTTAATTAATAAGGCTTTCGGAGCCGTCGAAAGGATCCACTGCTCACCTTTTCCTTTCTAGATGCTGGTGTTTGTCAGTGCACATTCTACGGATTCCCGCGGGACTCCGGAGCATGAAGGCGAGAAAAAATGATGACTAATGACTTGCGTTGTGTATCCGAATTCTCAGTTACACAGGATGTTTTTTTTGCAGAATGATTCGATGCATTTTAGAGTAAGGCTTGAAAATGAAAAACAAAAAGGTTCTTTTTAACTGGGAATCCGGATACCCAACGCAAGTCATTAGTCATCATTTTGTCTCGCCTCAATGCCCCGGAGTCCAGCGGGACTCACGATCAGGAGAATGTGCACTGGGGAACCCCAGCATCTAGAAAGGGGTTGGCGAGCAGTGGTACTCTTCGGTCGGCTCCGAAAGCCTTATTAATAAACAAATTAAATTTTGCGAATTTTTAAAAACGGTAAAGGGAAAATCGTCTTAGAATCGCATTAGGATTCTATGTTTCTCGATAGTTGCGGGTCTCCGGAAACACCTTGCATAATGAATTTCTATACAGATGTATAGAATTCAATACTCTAAAATGAAAGCTTTGAAAATTTTTGCATACATTAATAGATTTTTTAGGGAATTATACGTAAAAGATTTGAGAAATTTTATACACTTCCAGAATTTTCATATTTTATATATTTTTATCACATTGTGTAATTTTGTAGCACTTTGATAGTTTTTCAGTATTTGATGTTGCAAGTATCGCAGATTTCAACAAACTTGTGTACCTTATCCAGCTGGCAATTTTCCTTTCGGAGAGATTTCGGAAAGCCAATTTAGGCTTTCTGTAAGCATACTGAAAGGATAATTGCCGACAGGGTAAATAATTTTCACGAAAACAGTGTTTTTCACAGTACATTCGATGTACTGCAATTGAAATTTGAATTAATTATCAATAATTTTATGAAGTTATGGGAAATTCACATTCATAGATTGTTCGGCATTTCCGTATTTTTTTAGTATGTATAGGATTTCACGGCTTCTGCTTGTAAATATTTATTTTAATTTTCTGAACTCGATACTGTAGAAATGAGATCATAGTTGATTTTCAGTTATTTTATAGATTTTTCAGTTAAATACATGTAGGGGGTGAAATACGCCAGTGTACCTATAGGAAAATTTTCAGGTCACCCATTTGACTGAAATTTCGCAATGTTGTAGACTACTTACTTAAGTAAGGTTTTTTTCCTGAAGTGATTCGTTGTTGAAATACAAAGGTGCGAAGTTGAAAATTTCAGCACTTTTTCATAGAACTACTGAATTTTCGAAAATTTGTTGCTTGTACTGCGTTTATTGACAAATAATTTTCATGTATGACTTTCTTTAGATTTTTTCCCTTACTTTTCGGAAAAAAAACAGCTTATGGAAAAAAAATTTTTAACACCTCTTTGTGACTTCAAAAATATTTTTGCATTTTCATCAAAGTATGACAGTTTCAATATCTTTTTTTATTCAGGTACATGAAAGTGTAAACCTTAAACTTCAAATTGGTATGGTACTCATCTTAGGATGGAGGCCTGAAATAGATGTTTTTCAACATAAAGAGGCGCGGGCCCGCGCGTCCGGTAATTAATTCACTATCGGGTGCATTATATACATTGGTATAGCTTGCAAATGTGTATGTTATTTTTGAATAAATTACAAAGTTGCAACTTTCATAGAATTTCTTTTATCCTCATTTCTCTACAACTGTTCTTGTGTAGCGTACCCAGCAGTGAAGTAGTCAACGGATGCGCGGGCCCGCGCCTCTTCCATGTTGAAAAACATCTATTTCAGGCCTCCTTCCCAAGATGAGTACCATACTCTTTTAAAGCTTAAGGCTTACATTTTCATATACCTGCATAAAAAAGATGTTAAAACTGTCATACTTCCAAGAAAATGCAAAAATATTTTGAAATCACAAAAAAGAGTGAAAAAAATTTTTTTATAAGCTATATTTTTTTTCGAAAAATACGGGTTAAAATTTATACATGAAAATTATTTGTCAACAAACGCAGTACAAGCTATAAATTTTCGGAAATTCAGTAATTCTATGAAAAAGTGCTAAAATTTTCAACTTCGCACCTATGTATTTCAACAGCAAATCACTTCAGGAAAAAAATTCAAGATTCTTAGTAGTCGGTATCGATACTACAAAATTGCAAAATTTCAGTGAAATCGCTGACATAAAAATTTTCCAGCGGGTACACCTGGCGTATTTTACCCCGTAGGTATATTGATTTCAGGTGCTTATAGATTTCTTGTACTTTCGTGTTTTTATATAGTATTTATATTTTGTACGTGACTTTTTACATTCATGGATCGTGTGTATTTTTCAGATTTTTTAGGAGTACCTACATTCCTGAAATTCGATGTTCTAGAATTTACATTTATAAATTGATTTTCAATAACTTTATAGGTTTTCGGGAAAATGACGCCAACATAGATTTTATGTGATTCATACATTTCCTGCATTTTCTTTTATTTATACGATTTCGTAAATTATTTTGTCCTTTTATAGATTTCAAGTATTAATATTGAATGAAGATTAATACATGAATTTTTATTTATTTAATGGTCCAGAATTCAGAGAAAAATGTCTTTTTTACATGTTTTACAAAATACTTTCACTGGAAACCTGCTCGTATTATTAGTATTTCTCCAGAATTCGCAGGATTTGACAGACTTTCTGGAATTTTTCGGATTTCTATTGTAAGTTTTTAGAATTATATGCTTCAGGGTTCAAATTTCCCCAGATTTCTAAGATTTTCTTAAATAACAATTTTTCAATCGTATTATTTTATGAAATGAGAAAAATTTTTCAAATTTTTGTTTTTTTACGTTATCCCTACAAAACGTTATTCATGAATTTCGTTTATAAAAAAAAACTCTTATGGAGACAAAATAAGTGAAATTTTTATGTAGGTATACAGTAGAACCCTGTCGCTGTAGAACTTGCCGATGTAGAAGCCTAATAACCGCGAAAAAATATAGCATCGGGTAGCTAGTCGAGTCTATATTGATGTGAAGATTTTAGGCGCCGAAATAGTCATTAAAAGTGATTGTACTGCATGCTGATCCAAAACTAATGGTCTGGGATTTGGACCTTCAAATCTGGTTTCCTTTCAATTCTTTTTTCATATTTGGTATACTTAACATGAAAACCATTATTTATGTAACTTAAATAAAGTAAGAGGGTTATTTATATTTTGAACAATCAAGGCGAGAAATTAATTTGCAATATAAATAAACATATTACTGAGTCCATTCGAATGAAAATGAATCCAACCAATACAAAAAAATTAACTTTTAAATAGGACATTTTAATTCATTTCAATGGAGATTCGTACTTCATTTTCAGCATTGCATTATTTCATAATTTTATTGAAAAAGAAAATTATTTCTAAGCGTCTCGAACCAAAATTTATCTCATGATATTTCAGAGCTATCGTCAGGAATATTAACCCTTTAGCAAATGAAAATAATTCATTTACTGATTATTAATCACAATATCATGTGATCATAAGATCGTTGTTAAACTATGTTAAATGACGATTCAATTGACGCAAGAAATAATAAAAACGGAAAATTAAAACAGCCGCAATTAATCCAGAGAAATGTGACGAAAATTTTTATTGTTATCTAATTATCTAATATTATAAACAAAAAAATTGTTCAGCTATGTCACTCCCAATTTATGTCAGAAATGTTAAAAACTATTGTTAAAAAACTGTTTCCAATTAGAATTGAATCTTTATATAATTAAGGTGATCCATTTGAAAAATTTAGACCCTAATATGAGGCACTGAGAGCAAAAGAAGAACTAGTAAGAGACAGATGGATAGAATAATCCATATTTTCTGTCTCTTACTAGTTCTTCTTTTGCTCTCAGTGCCTCATATGTGACTCGGTCTGTAGAAATGTATTTAATGACAAAGATGTCGTTTCGAGAAAAACGCGTTATAAGTTTCAGTCTGCAAAACAGGGAAATAGATGCATTTTTGTTCGTATCTTTTTTATTTTCTACTCTGTTCTTGGCCGTAATAAAGCGTGAACTGGCCACATAGGTGTATTGGCAGTTTTGAGGACCCGAAGTCCTCGAACCTGCCGTTCAACTTATTTACCTATTTCAACTGTAGAGAATGGCAGTTTCGGGGTCATTTTGTATATTCTTATCTTGAAGTCCTCAAATCTGCCGTTTCACGTATTTGAACTATATAGAATGGCAGGTACGGGGACTGAAAGAATAAATTTTTTGTATAATAGCAGTTTTGAGGATCATCAACGAATATGGTCAATTTTCTATTATACAGGGTGTATCAGAAACTACGGAGGATAATTTGCCTGATTTTTTTTTTCAGATTTTACTAATAGTAAAAGTCTACCACCAATTATCACAAAACTTAAAATTTTAAGAAGATAGTCAAGTTTTAAATTTAACTCATAAACGCGCTCCTCCGACGAGTGAGGATAAAAGCCACGTACCAAAATTTACCATGATTTTCTTTATATTCTTCTGAGTTGAAAAGTCCTTTTTCACTATCCACAAAACTCAAAATCAAAAAAGATAATCAAGTAAGAAATATTAACCGATCAGATATGTTGAACTTTTACTCAAACATTTTTTTTAATTTTGAGTTTTTTGAAAGTTGCAAGAGACTTTTTGACTCAAAAAAATATGGAGAAAATTTGGGTAAATTTTGGTCCGTGATTTCTATCACCACTCCTCGAAGAAGCGCTTTTTTTAGTTAAATTTCAAACTTGAATATCTTTTTTGACTTTGAGTTTTGTAAAAAGTGGCAGATGACTTAGTCTTAGAAAAATCTGAAAAAAAATCGGGCAAATTTTCCTCCGTATTTTGTGTAACACCCTCAAAACTTTTAATTCTAAAACTCATTTTCAATCTGCAGGAAATGAAATCTGAATTACCTAAACGATTCAAAAGAAATGCCGTAAGCTAAAAAAAAAATTTTGATATTCGCAATGAATACTTTGAATATGTAAGAAATTCAAGATGTTTCAAGATAAACTGACTTTTTTTAATATTAATTTATACGAAAGGGATGGTATCAATTGTGCACAAATTTTTTGAGCACCGTATTTATTGTGCACTGGGCGATTGTGCACTGGGCGATTGTGCACATCATCACGATTCTTATTACAATGATCCTAAATTCAACGGATTCGGATGTGAAAACTTTAAGATTTTCAAAATTATATTGTGAATCATTTTTTGTATGTATCGCCCTGCGTACAAGTTCGTAAAAATGTGCACAATCGCCCAGTGCACAATAAATACGGTGCTCAATAAATTTGTGCACAATTGATACCATTCCATACGAAACTGTTGAAATTTCAGAAATTTTCACGTTTTGAAATTGAAAAATCGAAAGATTGATCATTTTTATTTTCGCGTAAAAAGGTATTCATGAATTTTCAATCGAGATCAAACACGTATTCATATTTCATTCCAGTCTGAGAACACATTTTGTGCTCACACAAATTTCTACTAATAAAATATCATATTTCCAAACGATGTAAGCAGATTCACGATAAGTAAAATTATGAAAATAACTTATGGAAATATTAATGCAACTGATTACTTTCTTTCTATTGTAAATCAAAACATGTATGATTATATATGAATGTGTACAACGTACGGAAATGTTTATAAAATCTGTATGATATAAATTATATTCGATAGAAAAACTGCAAATTCGTATGTCTAAATTGATAAACCACCTACGAAATACAAAAGTTTTGTTATTAGAACTCATGACGTAAAATGATGAACAGAGTGTTTTACTACCGAAAACGAGTGTTTAAATACGCCCTTGATATATTTACGAGTATTGCATTTTGAAGAATCAAAATCTATGAAAAAACAGATGGAAGTTCTGTAACATTTTGAAGTATTGTTCGTTCTATAAATTTCACACACATAGGTCTAATCTATTAGGTAAATTCTCATATTTGATGAATGTAATTCAAAATGGAATAAATTCGATTTGAATAGTATACTCTGTAAATCCCTTCGTATGAAAACCCTGCAAATGAAACTCTTGATGAGTGTAAATTTAACTTTATTAAGTGGAATTTCCACTCGAGTTTGACTTGCACGATTTTCACTCGATTCGAATAAACCTTTTACTCGAAGAAATTCAGAGAATAAATTTTTGCAGAGGCAAGAAATATTTTTTTGAAATAATTAATAATTTTCAGGCTACATGTAAATTTTCAGATAAGAGCTGCTTCTACAAAGTAAGCTGTTCAGATAATAAAATTGAAACGATATGAATTATGAAAATTTCTCATTGAATGTTACGAATTTTCCACTCAACAAAATTAAAACTAGTCTGATCGAAAACTATTCTATGAAATCAAATTTATAAAAATTTGAAATGCGTTTGTAGCTACAATTATAAAGACAAAAGAGTTGACGAAAAAATATTAGTTAATGAATAATCTACAATTTGGAACCAGACAGAAAAAACGCTGACTTTTGCTCACATTTCGCAAATATTTTATATTATTGTACGATTTTTTATACTGTACCTTTTCGTGCTGCAATATCATTCTGAAGATTCGATGAAAACTTTTCAGTTTCAGAACTGCAAATAAATTTATTTCTTTTCGTTTCCACTCGAAATCTTGACACCTGTTTATGTGCCAACGACTTAATGAAAAAAAAAACAAAGTAAAACACTTACAAAAGTGGATAGAAAGAAAAGTAAGTACATATTCTAATATAATTAACTAGTAATGAATTTTTAGATATACTTATCAGCAAACGAAAGGATTCCGTATGTTTTTTTGGTTTTTACTAAGAATGTAGCTCATGATTCATGTAGACTAATGAAAATGATTTAAAATAATGGTGGCCAAAGTAATCACACAAATGATCACAGCAATGGCTTTGTTAGTGTAGAAAATTTCTTATTAATTTCTTCCATTTACAATAAGATTTCATAAAATCTATGTCTTCGGGTAAAATTTTTATATAACAGATCATTTTCCAGTTTTGCATAAAATGTTTTTTATTTTTAACTGATTAACTTTTTGTGAGTTTCAGAATACCCTTAGTGTTTGCTTTCCATTCATAATTTTGTGGAATTCAAAGATCTTCAATGGTACGTGTTATTTATTTTTTTAACTATTGCAAGTTTTTGAAATTTCTGTGTTACTAGAAATGTTCTATTTGAAAAATATTATGCTTGAATTTTAAAAGAAGAATTTTCGAAAATCAAGCCATAACCCGAGTCGAAATTACGAGACATCGGTCTTTGAAAGGTATCGGAAAATTACATAAGGGAAAACCAGAATTCTTGTTAAAATGCGAGAGTCCTTTTAAAGGCGCATTCCCAGCTATCGGGACCGTGCGGTTGGCACGGGACCGTTCCGTTGGCGCGGGGCACCCCGCGCGTCCCTTGCCACAGAATTCTCGGAAAAGATCTAGGCACGGGACGAAGGACCACGGAACCGAACGCCGTTCCGATAGCTGGGAATGCGCCTTAAGAAAAAGGTTTGGTATATATATTATTATAGTTCCACTTGATGCGATTTATTTTCTTCTGCCATATTGTATCCTAAAACAAAATAGTGATGGTATTCAAAAACGACCGGAAACATGTATATTTTAGCGTCACGCTCTTTCACGAGCTTTGTTGATTCTCAGGGACCATTAATTTACAAGATGAAGGTATCGGAAATAATAGTAGATTCCTGGTCAACGACAGAAAATAAATAATTTCTAGGCAGTTTCCTGAGGTGGAAGAGTGTTCAGATAATGCATGTAAGACCCGGGCCGGGACAAAAGATAATCAGATAATCAGATTATCTTTTGTCTCGGCCTGGGTCTTACCTGCGTCATCTGAATACTCTTTCGTCTCAGGGAATTGCCCAGAAGTGATTTATTTTTTGTCGCTGGCCAGGATTGTATTTTTTCTGAAGTTTAACAAAAAGTGACCATTATTCCTTCGTTTTTCGCTTGGAAAAGATTCCTTTTCCGCTCGTTTTCGAATAATGTGAAGAAAATTTCCATTTCTGAGTACTATTGGAAAACGAGTGGAAATGAAATGTTTTCCAACCGAAAAATGAAGGAATAATAGTCACTTTTTTGTGAGATTTCAGAAAAAGAAACTTGAAGCGTCTAAATATTTGTCAGCACTGGCAGTATTTCATTTCTACCAAAATACAGAATCAGTGGCATAGATAGCTTTTTTTAATCATCAATTAATTAAATTGGAATATGCATTTACTTTTCTTTCTATCCACTTTTGTAAGTGTTTTCCTTTGTGGATATTTTCTCCAATAAGTCGTTGGCACATAAACAGGTGTCAAGATTTCGACTGGAAACGAAAAGAATTAAATTTATTTGCAGTTATGAAACTGGAAAGTTTTCATCGGATCTTTAAAATGATATTGCAACACGAAAAGGTACAGTATAAAAAACCGTATAATATCGAATATTTGCGAAATGTGGGCATAAGTCAGCTTTTTTTCTGTCGGGTTCCAAATTGTAGACTATTTATTAACTAATATTTTTTCGTCAACTCTTTCATCTCTATAATTGTAGCTACAAACATATTTCAAATTTTTCTAAATTTGATTTCATAGAATAGCTTTCGATCAGCCTAGTTTTAATTTTGTAGAATTAAGAATTCGTAACATTCAATGAGAAATTTTCATAATTCAAATCGTTTCAATTTTCTTTATCTGAACAGCTTACTTTGTAGAAGCAGCTCATCTCAAAATTTACATGTAGCCTGAAAATTATTTATTATTTAAAAAAAAACATTTCCTCGAAAAAAAATCAGGTAAATTATCCTGCGTAGTTTCTGATACACCCTGTATAATAGAAAATTGACCATATTCGTTGATGATCCTCAAAACTGGTATTATACAAAAAATTTTTTCTTTCGGTCCCCGTACCTGCCACTCTATATAGTTCAAATACGTGAAACGGCAGATTTGAGGACTTGAAGATCAGAATATACAAAATGACCCCGAAACTGATATTCTCTATAGTTGCAATAGGTAACTAAGTTGAACGGCAGTTTCGAGGACTTCGGGTCCTCAAAACTGCCAATACACCTATGTGGGTTTGAGGACCGTGAAAAAATGCTGCTTTGAGCGGGTATCAATGGCGTAGGCAAACAAATGTTCGGGAGGGGTTTTCGGAAAACATTTGTCTCGATATTATTCTCTTGAATATCCATAAAATATAGAAAATATTACGAACACTTTGATTTCTAAAGCATAGAATTTCAGATAGCTATGCGGAAATTTATCATATCAGAAAACTATTTAAGTTGTAGAAATAATGAACAAATATTAAAAATATACTGAAAGCATTAGAAAAAGACGAAATTCTAAACTTAGTGACTTGAAAGTCGAGTTCCGTTATATCGAATATTTATATGAAAATTGTTCGACTCTGGACTCAAAAATTTATCTAACTCATTTCTCCGGATTTTGTAAAACTGAAAAATCTTATTACCGGAACCAGATCGTCAAAGATTAAAAATTTTAAAATCCTAAAAGAATTATATTTTTTCAAGTAACTCAGGTATTTCTGCAATTCCCGTTTTTTATGTTATTCATACGCAATTATGTAGTATTTTCTGGTATTTTTATAGGTTTCTTGTGTTTCTAGGATTAAATACACAGATTTTTAGAATTCGATGCTAAAGTATAGAAATTTACAACGATTTGGGTTTCTAGTATTTTTATAGATTTCTAATTCATTTATTGATTGCTATATTGGTTTCTAAAATTCGATGTGCTAGAATCATAATTTCAATATATTTTCAGTATTTTCAAAGATGATTGGGAAAATCAGATTTTCGTAGATTTTGTATATTTTCGTACTTTTCGAAGTGTTTATAAAATTTGATAGCGTTTCATAGTATTCTTTTGATTTCTAGTATTTCTACAGATTTTTATGTATATGTCTTTTTCAGAATTCGATGATCTTGAATTCCAAGTTTTATAGATCGTACGTTTTTGTTCAGATTTTCCAGAAAACAGTTCCTAACATAATTCTAATACTTTGAGTGTTTATTCAGTTTGTTTATAATTCAAAATACTTTTTGCTATTTTTATGAATTTCTGTTTTAATTTCTAGAATTTAATGCTCCAAAGTTCAAAGTTTCTCGGATGTTGAACATTTTTGCAAACTCTATATAATTTTTTTCAATCACAATTGTTGAATTGATTTATCAAATTTATTTTATCTAAGTCATCCTTGCCAAAAATTTATCATTAAAATTTGTTTGAAGCCAGGATTGCTGTTATTTTTGAATTAGTTAAACTAAGAATCATTAATTTTGTTGAAATTCGATAACTTGTAGAAAACCATATCTTATGTCCTTAAGTCTTAGTAGGTACATTTTCGTTGATTTTTACTAATTTTAATTTTTTTTCGTTTTTTTTTCATTGATAGCTTAATTTTTTTCAATCATTATCAATAAGTCAATGCATTATTTTGTTATTGTTTGTATTTTCATGGATTTTGAGGTTCATTATTCCTTTTTTTTTACATCAGATGATGATTGATTTATCCTTATTTCGGGAGGGGTTTGAACCATCAAAACCCCGTCTGCCTACTCGCCTCGCGGGTATGATAGTATTTCCGAAATACCGTATTTATGAGACAAATAGAATCAATGGGATTTAAAGGGCACGAATTTTCGACGACTAGATAATAAAATTTATATAATTGTATGTATTAATTTTCTTTATTCATTTTAACCCGAGTACAAAAACTGTTTGTCATTATCCTATATCCTAAAGTTCGTAGATCTGATGATTTTCTAGGTGATTTTCTTTAAGGAATGAAGAAAAGCGTGGAGGATCAGATAACAAAGTCGCCAAAAATATCATCTTATAAATGTGCAAGTTGCAAGTCATGATATTCTTTCGGGTTTGGTTAAGAAAAGTATTCCCGAATCCTGATTAAAAATGAATAAAAGTTGAAAATTTGAAAAGAAAATTTAGTGTTTCATCAGAAAAAGACCATTTTACTCTTTTTATGTGCAAGTGAAGTAAATATCGCTATCCTTGCTTTCGGGCAACGTCATTTAACATGTGATTCGGATAGAAAGTACCCGAAAATCAGACGGAGATACACTGATAGTCACGTGACCGTATTTTTAATAAAAGTAAAATGGTCTGTTCGTGCTTTTTATCTCCATAATTTGTTTTGGCCTCAACTATCACACGAATGCGACGATACCAGCTTAAAACAGCCTTATCTCACGGTTTATTTCAAAGGAACGAAAAACTGATTATAGTATTTACTAATTTTTCATTTTTTTAATTTAATATTTTACATTCAATTTTACTGACTCACTTTTTTTTATTTTGATATTTTTTTTAGAAATTTGTCTGTTTTCTATTAAAACACTTAGTTTTTGTTGGAAAGAAATGCGGCTTTTCGAATTATGCTGAATGGGAGCAGTTTATGTATACGCATTTAAAAATAATATTGAGGAAAAAGAAGAATTTTTTTTGTGTGAGTTCGAAATTACCATCAATTCAACTTGCTCTATCTCACAATAAGTACTTTGAACGCAAAATATTACAATCTCTTATTATAATTACTCTGCAATTTTTGGACATATCTATCAAAATTTTTGTTAAATCTGACAATCAGATGTTACTGTACATAAAACTAAATGATACTGACTCTTTTTCGTTGTCTCCTACATTGAACGAAATCCGAATAAAGTAGATTTTTTCGCGGTAAAAAAATGCCCTTTTCAGTTAGGACGCAATCAGCTGATTGAACAATCGAACGAGTGTGCAACGATTTTCTGAACAATTATATTTTCTTGTCGAAAAAACAGCTCAATCGATAATTTGTATACATTTTTTTCAAATTTTATGCTTATCAAGCGATGACGAAAGAATAGTCTAGAAGAATGTTGACATATTTGAAAAATTTTTGACATGTTTCGATGAATTTTCCCGTAAACTTGAACGAAATTTTCATATGCTTCGAAGCAATTTGGTACAAAAGAGAAAAAATTTTCTTTTTCCATCATATAATATCATATAACAATAACTATTAATATAAACGTTACCCTCTAATAGAGGCGATATTCCGAGGGATTGGTATTAAATATTCGAGAACGATTATTGTTCCGTCAGTGACCTAATTAGAATATCTAATAAAACTTTCCTGAAGCCTTACCTTTCTTCAAAATTTTATGGAAATATCAATTTCAAAACTAGAAGTTTGAAACAAGAGCACGAAAATTGACGTCTTACACAATCAAGTTTATGAAACTGCCAATTACTTTAAACGCATTTTGTTTCCTTGTCAAAAAAGTAACAATTTTGTAGAATTTTGCATTGAAAATGTTATGGTTCGTGAGAAATAAGAAAAAAATGAGAAAAAAGAGATTATTTAACAAGAAGTGAGATACTAGTATATTTATCAACATAAAATACTAAGTCCCCAAAACTGCCAATCGATCGATTTTCATTTTTCTTCTTATTAGATAAAAGTTATATTTGTGTCAAAATTCTGGTTAAAAGTTATCATACATAGAATGAAAAAAGTTAAAAAAACATATATAAAGCAAAAAAACACGGAATAATATATTTTCATACTATATATAGCAAATTGTATTACTAGGTTCCCAAAACTGCCAATCAATTAGATTGAATTTTTTTTGTTTACTTGAAAAAATACGTGAATTTTCGAAATTTTTCCTACAAACCATGCATATATAGCAAAAGGAGACCAAGGTGAACTTATATATGATATAATATTAGCATTTTTTTAGGTCCTCGAAACTGCCATTACATACATATATATACACGCGCAACGCGCTTTGTTCATTCACTCGTACTTTCACATACTTTCTTCGACTGCTGTTCAACACATTAAAATTATCCTAGGCCAGTGTGTTAACCCTTAATTTATGTCATTTATTTATTGCGCAGCATGTTTTTATACATATATTCACTTATGAAATAACCCAGAATGGTTCGCC
The DNA here is from genome assembly GCA_028476575.1 of Platygaster robiniae. Taxonomy (NCBI): domain Eukaryota; kingdom Metazoa; phylum Arthropoda; class Insecta; order Hymenoptera; family Platygastridae; genus Platygaster; species Platygaster robiniae. The sequence continues at coordinate 8,516,169 of CM052027.1, read as the reverse complement.
GCCATGCGAACTCTGCGCGAGAATACATGCATACTCATTTGCAAAATTCGATTGTTGTTGTTTTTATTTGTCATATGACAGGATTATAGTGAATTCAGATTACGAAAAATACTTATTGTTATGATCATAATTATAATAATAAACAATTATTAATTGTGATACCATTCAATTAAATGTGAATTTTAAGTGTTTATTCAAACTCTGTGTTAACTTATTTATTACTTTCTTATTTATTGTGTTGACAACTAAATTATATCTAGTTGAATTTTGAGAATACTCGAACAAAACTCGTCCCAATCATAACTATAACGAATTACTTATGAATCAGATTCAGATAGCTTAAATTTTTTTTCCGGAACATTTTTATTCTGAGTTCCTCTTTTTACCATATAAATATTTCGTCAAAATATTTTTGTTGTTATTATAAACACATCAATTTTTGTGTTAGCCTCAATTAAAAAATTCATAAATCCAAAAGAACTCGCGTAAAAAATTTTTTTTCTTGTTTTGGTACGAGTTTGTTCAGAATGACAAGCAAAAAAACTTTAAATAATCGTTCGAAACAATAATTGTTAACATAATTTTTCATAAACCCTGGCAATCAAACTTCAACCTTCGAATGTTATAATCTGGTTAAAGTTCAGTTGTAAATTTTTTAAATGAAAGAAATAGGCCTTGTGCACAATATTTTTGGAAGGAATGGCATCGGTTCATCATGTTTGATTATTAAAGAACTCTTGTATAAAATTTTTTTTCTTGTTTTGGTATAATTGTTCGGTATGACAAGCAAAAAAACTTTCAATAATTGTTAACGAAAGTAATTGTTAAAATAATTTTTGATAAACAATTGCATTTTTCAACGCTTTCATCGCGCTAAAAAAATTTTGATTTTCTTAGCGTAAAGAAAGCGTTGAGAAAGGCAATGGTTCCCTGGCAAACAATCTCTAACCGAACTTGAACCTTTGAAGGTTATTATTGGGTTGAATTCCGGTTCTCAATTTTTCAAGTGAAAAAAATAGGCTTCGGGCAGAATATTTTTGCAAGGAATGGCATCGGTTACTCATGTTTGATTATTTATCGGGAAATTCAATCATCAGAACCATAAATTTTGCCTATAAATTGTTATTTTATCTTTTTTAATGGCTGAAAAATCCTCGAAATATTAAAAACGCAATAAGACTGTAAACACGGTGAAGATAATTAATTGTAAATAAAAAATCATTTTGACACACTCTACATTCTAGGATGTGATACTTTAGGATATTTTTTTATCTAAATCATAAGCTATCCATAAATACGTGTACATGAAGGAAATTCAAGCCATAAAAAACGAAAAAATAACAATGTAAGACAAAATTCATTGTTCTGACGATTAAATTTGCAACAAATAATCAAACATGATGAACCAATGCCATCTTTTCTAAAAATATTGTGCACAAGGCCTATTTCTTTTATTTAAAAAATTTACAACCAAACTTTAACCTAATCATAATATTCTAAGGTTTAAGTTTGATTGCTACGGTTTATGAAAAGTTATGTTAACAATTATTGTTTCAAACAATTCTTTAAAGTTTTTTTGCTTGTCGTACCGAACAAACTCATACCAAAACAAGAAAAAAAATTTTTTACGAGAAATCTTTTGGAGTTATGAATTTTTTATTCGAGGCTAACACAAAAGTTGATATGTTTATGTTAGCAACAAAAAAATATTTTGACGAAATATTCACATGGTAAAACGAGGAATATAAAGATAGTACAAAATGCTATTTTTTCCTTAATTCCGTAAATCAGTGAAATTTTTAAGACACACTTGACGTGTTTTGACTCAGAATAAAAATGTTCCAGAAAAAAATGTAAGCTATCTGAATCTGATTCACAGGTAATTCGTCATAGTTTTGATTGGGACAAGTTTTGTTATGAGTATTCTCAAAATTCAACTAGATATAATTTAATTTTCAACACAATAAATAAGTAAGTAATAAAGAAGTCAACACAGAATTTGAATGAACACTAAAAATTCACATTTAATAATTTTAATTAATTTAACACAATGATAATTGTTTATTATTATAATTATGATCAAAACAATGAGTACTCTCTAATCTGAATTCATTATAATCCTGTGATATAACAAATAAAAACAACAACAATCGAGTTTTGCAAATAAGTATGCATGTATTCTCGCACAGAGTTTACACGGCGGTAAACCATTCTGGGTTATTTCATAAGTGAATATATGTATAAAAACATGCTGCGCAATACATAAATGACATAAATTAAGGGTTAACACACTGGCCTAGGATAATTTTAATGTGTTGAACAGCAGTTGAAGAAAGTACGCGAAAGTACGTGTGAATGAACGAAGCGCGTTGCGTGTATACATATACACTGCTAGGCTCGAGGCGGCCATCTTTGTATGTTTGACATTTTCACAAAGTTCTCTCGAATAAACGTCCGACATATGGATGGCTGCAGACTACAGGTAAAGAGTGTACATGCCATTTGAATATAGTTCGATGGAACAAATTTTAATTGAATTAATAACTGCTGTCTACAGGCTGAATCTATAAACAGTGTTTGAGCAAATCAAGCTTTTATCGAGTTGCACTGTACACATTTTTTCCGCTTTATGGCAAAACGTTTAATCAGTATTTGAGCGAAGTAAATTTGAGCAATGATAATTTCAACCTTATTGTGCTGGTCAGTGAGAAATTGTATATTACGCTCTTAAGCATTGTTAGTGCAAATGATTGTAGGGTGATCATTTTGCCAACAGTGAAATAGAATATTCATAAGTCACTTTTTTATCAAGTTTGATATTTTATACGCATGCAGCATAAAGGTCTTTTTTATACTATTTGTTTGGTCTGAAACTTTTACTTGTTTATCTCTTTAACAAATGGTACATTCTTTCACGTACAGTTGGCGATGTGATAGATCACTGAAAACTCAGAGTTTATAACATTATTTGGCAATGTAGAAACATATAAACGTTTTTCAAATGTTCTGATTCAGCATAATTGATAATGTATATTTATACTAGTTCCATTTCACACAGAGCATAAGTAACTTTCATATTTTTTTCCTTGGATAGTCTGTCTTTGTATACTTATCATCAATATAATGGAGTAATCGTTTAGTGTTAACTGTAGAAACAAAAATTTACAATCGAGTTTGTATTATTAGTTTCATAACGTACGACATCTTATTCGAGTTGTTCCCATATAATTTAAAAAAAAATACATTCCCACTGCTTACACTGATTTAACGCTTGAATTTTTCACATTTTAAGACAAAAATTAATAAGCTTCTAGATAAGTAAAAAGTCTATCATCGGCAAATGTGCCAATATTTTGTTTTCCAACTTCAGGATTGTATAAAACACATGTCTGAATTAATGGAACATAGAAGATTTACGCTTGAAGTTCCGAAAAATAAATATGATACTGAATAAAGTTTATTCAGAAGATCGATGGTATCCCGAACCACAATCTTTCAAAATTAAAGAGTTTACAATTTGTACATTCAAAAACCTTTAAACTTACAAAAAAAATTGTCCAATTTTCTGTATGTCATAAAAAATTAAAGAAAAACCTTAGAATTTGAGTTATCACTGTTTGAAAAAATACTGAGGAAATGAAATATTTTTTTAAATAAATTTTTCAGAATTCTCGTTCTGTTAAAGTCAACTCTAGAAATGAGAATCAAAAATTCAACTTCTGATTATTGAGAAAAGGAAAATTTCGAAACTTGAAAAAAAAAACCAGATTTAATGTGTCTTCCCGCCATTATCGAGAAAGTCACTTGAGACATAAGGCTCAGTTTACATGATAGTCTGAGAAAATTTTGAATGTTATGGCATGTGTGACTTTCTCGGTTATGGCTGGAAGCCACAGAAATAAAATAAAAAAAACAATAATAAATTATTAAAATAATATAGCAAGAAATAATATAAAATTTTAATGATAGTGCATTGAAATTATTATTGTACAGAGTAATAATCATTCATTCATTTGTGTATTACATACTTGGCATTTATAAATTTTGTACTTAATTTTTATAGATATGAAATTATTTATGTATTTGCAAAACATCTTAAATATATTTGTATTCAATTGTTATGTTATACATTTTCACTCTGTATGTAAACATCTCGATAATATCAACATTGGTGCATTGTATTCATGTGTGTATGAAAACAATATATTTTATACACATTTCATTAGTTACATATGCATCTCATCATGCTTTTATCAGTTACGAATAGCCAATTTTGGGGTTAAAAAATGGAATTTTTTTACATTTTCATTATAACATTTATACGTTTCGATGTATGTAAACAAAAAGATAGGTTAGAATGCCAAATCTTACCTTTTCGCTTTTTTTTTGGCGGTACTTCTGCAGCCTCTGAAGGCAAAGGTCCAATCCAGTCTTCCATAATTCCTAAGTTCCTTTGGTAAAAACGATGAAAAAAAAACTTTTCCCAAAAAGTTTTTTTGTTCGAAATAGATTAAAACATAAAAACTAATCAAAACGATGTTCAACAATGTTTACCAATGTTTACCAATAGGGATGGAAGCAGGCTTGTCAGAAAATAAACCGACCAGCCCAGCCAGCCGCGTACACATTAAACGGCGTATCGGTGTGTCTCCCCTCCACGGCCGAGAATTCTCCGCTTTTGCCATGCTTTTGCGTTGTGTCTGGGCCAGTAGGAGATTTCAACTGCTCGCCGCGGTTTCTCGCTTAGACCGAGCCGGGCGACTCGCGCAATTACAAAAAATGATGCATTTTACTGGCGCGGGGTTTTCCTTGCGCGCATGAATAATAGAAACATCAATATTTTATTGAAAACCATAATTGAACCAAACAGTTTTGAAAACGTATTGATGTATTTATTTGTCGTTAACAGCAAATCCATTAATTAGAATTTTTTTATTCATAAAGGCTATTACCTAATAACTTCGTAAATTAAAAAACATTTTTTTTGTTTTAATCGTGGTTTAGACAATTTTTTTAAAAATTACAAATATACGTAATTCTTATAAGCTTAAACTAAAAATAAATAATTGCCTAGAGTCGTGAACATGAATATCGAATTTCGAAAGATTCATTAGCTTTTTTCTTATTCTAACTTACAACGTCTTCTAGTTCCTTTTTTGCGGTGATTTTATCGGGGCATACAAATTCTCTGATTTCATCAAAAATAAGTGGTCGCCATCAATGTTGGAGCAAACGCCGCCATTCGTAATTGTACCCGGTTTTTAAAACACAAATGGCATCGATCGTTTTATCTGCTAAATGAGTTCTTAAATTAGTTACCACTTCTGTCAACATTGAAAACGCCCTTTCCGCATCTGCGTTGCTGTGAGGAAGTGTCATTATTGCACTCATCAATACTGTCAAACGTGGATATTTCCGAGAACTGTCATCATTCTGTTGTTTAAGAACATGTTATGAATAATTTCCGCGTACTGTAAAATAGGTGTATTATGTATGTGTGTGAGGGGTACGACAGGTATGTCATGTGTGTACGCGTGTGGGTACGATATAGAGGGCGGGTCAGGTGGGAGGAGTGGCGGACAACCGCGTGAGGCTGGACGGCACTTTTTCCTGGACGTCGGTCGGGTCGGTTCGTTGTCGGGTGCGTCGGCACGGTCGGGACAACGTGGTGTCGCGTGGCGTGTAAACGCGGAAATGGTACGAACTGTATTTGGGGCAAAGTTGTTGTGTTTTAAATTAATACTCGTCTTTTTAAAATAAATATCGTGTTCGGGAGTTATTTGAAGACCGTATTTAACAATCAGAAGTGGGATGAACGCAAAAAAGTCGGATCGAATCGAGTCACATTGTCGCGCGCGAGTGGTGATTCTCAAAAACTGAAACGAAACGGACGATAAGTCGTGAATGTGCGCGAGTGCAAAAAAAAAAAAAAAAAAAAATGGCAAACGGAGACCAATTCGAGAATTTCCAACAAAATATTCAAGCTCAGGGGGGCCAAAATCGAGTTCCGGAGCACGACGAAGCGGAAGGAGCTCAGCCAGGGGCCCAAATGCAGGAGATGATGCAACAATTCATGGCAGCCATGGTCACAATAGCGCAACAAAACTAAGCAACGTTGCAGGCTCTACAACAACAGCAACAGCGTCTTGAAGCCCTACGAGTTCAAAGGTACAACGTCATGCCGGACTTGCACCGCAGCATCGAGGACTTTCACGGGGCAGAAGGGCCAGAAAAGGCGAGATCCTGGATTGAAAAATTCGATTCGTACATAACACTACATAATTGGACCGAGGAAATGGCGTTCGAGACCGCACGCATCCACCTGAGGGACGCGGCTCGCGATTGGTATGAGGCCAGAGAGGACGTCGTCGTTGATTGGGGCACACTAAAGGCGGCATTCCGGGCCACGTTTGTGTACGACAGAGACACACTCGACTTGCTCGCAGAGCTGCAGCAGTGCGTCCAGACCCCGGGGGAATCAGCGGCCGCATACTTTCACCGGAAGTATAAGCTGTGCAAGGCCATGAAAATGACTGACTCTGAAATCCGTCGTCTACTGTGCCGAGGGTTCGTATCACGTCAATTGAGCGATTACATCAGGGCCAAATCGTTCATTGACATGGACCATGTGTTGCGGGCAATCGAGGAGTACGAGAGAGAGGACCGAGAGAAGCGCGACCTGTTTGGAGGGCCAACTTCACGAGGACAACGGGGAGCAAGGGGGCGGTTGCCGGAGGGACTCCTCCAGGAAGCAGAGCGACTGCCGTGCCATCTCCAGGACCGGCGCGCAGTTCGACTTCAAGCGGCGGGGCACCAGGAGCAGCAACACCAGCAACATCTGCACGGTCCTGGCGCAGTGGCGCCACAGTGCCAGATTCCGGACGCAGCGGAACATCAACAATAAACAGTCAGGTTAGATACAGTGCAAGTGCCAGTGCGAGAATATGTTTTAATTGCGGAAAAACTGGACATTTTAGAAGTTCGTGCACGGAACCCCCGCGTGAAATAAAATGTTACACTCGTGGAACACTCGGGCACAAAGCGAACAAATTTACGCGTTTTCCAGATGGGGTAGTTAAAAACGAAGTAAATCTGGTTGTGGGAAAAAAACGCGATGGGTCGATTCAGAAATTTATTAAGCAGGTCTTGGTCAATGACAAGCCATTTGAGGCATTTATTGACACCGGGAGTTCCGTGTGCACAATAAAGTTGGGAGTAGCAATCGCGGCGGGCTTCTTTATCGGCTCGGAGTGCATCGAGCTGAGGGGTTTTGGATCAGTTGGTAACATTGTGAAATCGCTGGTAACGGTTGAGGGGGCGCTACGAGTCGATAAGGTAGGACCGCGCACGGTTGCCTTCCGAGTCGTACCCGACGAGGTGCAATCGTTCGACATAATGATAGGCCGAAGTTTTACGGAACTAACCGATGTCGCGTACAACAAAGTGGGCGGTTCGCTTGAATTTCGGGAGGCGGAGGATTTTCCGTTCAAGCTGACGCCTGAGTTTGAAAGAGGGGCCTCGGGGGAAATTCAAGCGCCGTACCGAAGTAGAAGGTAATTCGGTGAATTTTGTTGACGTTGTTATTTGTGGTCGCGATCTTCGGTACCCTACGTCAATCTGGGTTCGCGCCCGAGGGTACTCGGGGAAGGGGAGTGCCTGGGGGAATCGGTACTCAGTGTCGAACGTGTAGAGGGAGTTAGACCGCGGTGGGAGCGCATTGATGAAAGCGAAGTAGTTGTCGGGGATGGCGTGACAATCGAACAAAAACGGGAGCTCGTCGCCATTCTTAGCGATTACCGCGTTTGCGTGGCGAAATCCTTGGACGAGTTAGGCATGACGGATAAGATCACGATGGATATCGAGCTCGAGCCAGGGAGCACGCCAGTGACGTCTCGAGCGTATCGCATGAACGCGAGGAATAGGGCGGAGCTCGATGAAATCGTGACTGAATACAAGCGTACCGGTATTGTCACGGAAACAACGTCACCCTTCGCTAGTCCCGCGTTTTTAGTGAGAAAAAAAAAATGGTACGGGTAGGATAGTTGTGGATTATCGCGGTCTCAACTCGAAGACCGTGAGGATTAACTATCCTGTGCCAAATTTTAATGACGCTCTCGAGGTTTTGAATGGGGCCGCGATTTTTACGACGCTCGACTTAGCAAGCGGCTTCTTTCAGATTCCGCTAGCTGAGAAGCGAAGGCCAAGACGGCCTTCATTACAGAAAATCAAACAGGGCAATTCGAGCGCGTAAATTTTGGGCTGTGTAATGCTCCATTCTAATTCGCAAAATTAATGAAAAGCGTGTTAAGTCGAGCGCACGGAGAAATCGCCTTCAATTTTTTTGACGACACTTGTATACCAGCTGGGTCGTGGCAGGAGATGTTGCGGAGGTTGGTACTCGTGTTGGGGCTTTTGAAGGATGCCAGGCTCACCCTGAATCTCAAAAAGGGTAGATTCGGGATGGAATCCGTCGAGTTTTTGGGTTTTGTAATTAGTAAAGGGGGGATCCGCCCGAGTGAGGGGAAAACGAGAGCAGTCACCGAGTTCGCGAGGCCCAAAAACGCACATGAAGTTCGTCGATTTTTAAGAATGGTGGGGTTTTTTCGACGTTTTATTCCAGGTTTTGCTCAAATATCGAGTCCTCTGACGATTTTGACCAAAACAAAATCTGTAGGGGGAGGGGATTCGGAGAAATTCGTTTGGGGGCAGGACCAGGAGGAGAGTTTTGTTGAGTTGAAAGGAAAATTGGCTGGGGAGCCGGTATTACAGTTTTTTGATCCGGACGCGCCGGTCACGGAGCTGCACACGGACGCGTCTGCGCGTGGGATCGAGGGCATACTTTTGCAAGGCACTCCGGGAAAGCTGAATCTTGTGTATGCGGTCAGCAGGAGGACGTCGGAGGTTGAAGCCGCGTATCATTCCAGTAAGCTGGAACTCATGGCGATCGTTTGGTCGGTTACACGACTCCGACAATTTCTGATCGGTATTAAGTTCGTGATCGTGACGGATTGTCAGGCTCTTGTCTACATGAACGCAAAAAAAACTAAATTTCCACAGATTGTTCGCTGGTTTGGGATGATAGCTGACTACGATTTCGAGCTCCGTCATCGCAGCGGGGACAAAATGGGACATGTGGATGCGCTTTCGCGGGCACCAGTCGATGGTCTGGACGATTTGGACGACGGTTTTTCGGTTTTTACAGTTGAAACTCGGGAAGACGAAGTTTTGCTGTTTCAGCGCTCCGATCCAGAGGTCGCTCGCAAGGTGGACATTTTAAACAAAGCAGAGAGTGAACGTACAAAAGCGGAGAAAGCGGAGGTGAGGGATTTCGAGTTGAACGATGGAGTTTTGTATTATGTGTAGATCGATGGAAAAGGCGAGAAGGGTTTTTTTTATGTTGTGCCACGGGCAATGAGAAAAACGGTTGTTTTGCGGTGTCATGACTTCAGCGGGCACGGGGGTGTCGGACGGACGTTGGACCGGATTCGCGAGTTTTATTATTTTCCACGCATGAATAGGTACGTGAAGTACCACGTAAAAATGTGCTTAGAATGCATTCTGGCAAAAGGAAAACCCGGGCGACAAGAGGGGCTATTGCACACTATACCGCCGGGAAAACGTCCATTCCAAACAGTGCACGTCGATCATGTCAGGCCCTTCGTTACGAGCACACGGGGAAACAAGTACTTCCTGGGGATTATCGACAATCTGACGAAGTTTGTTGTTCTGGAGGCGGTGAAGAATACCGGTACTGCTGTCACGCTGGGGCGTTTGAAAGGGTTCGTTGGCAGGTTTGGGGCACCGGTGCGCATAGTGTCGGACAGGGGAACCGCGTTTACGTCTCGGGTATTCAGGGATTTCGTTACTGCAAACGAGATAAAGCACGTCTTAAACTCGAGCCGTCACCCTCAGGCCAACGGTCAAATCGAGCGAATGAACGGCACGCTCCTACCCGTGATGCGCGCTACCTTGGGGGGGGGGGGGGGATGCCGCGAAATGGGACCTTTCCCTCGGGAAAATCGAGCGCGATCTTAATACGTCGGTTTCGGCGGCGACAGGTCGTTCACCATTCGAAAGCCTTTACGGATACATTCCGAGGTTCGGGGAGGGAAACTCGCGTTCCGTAACCTTGGTCAACGAAAAATATAGATTGCCGTGGGAGTTGCAATCCGAGGTTTGCGAACACATCGAGCGCGAGCAAAAAAAGTACAAACAACGACACGACGCGACGCGTTTGAAAAATGTACGGTACGACGTCGGTGATATTGTATTTGTGCAGAGCAATCCGGTGGCTACGGGAGAGTCCACCAAATTGCAGCCGAAATTTAAAGGGCCGTTCGTAGTCGTTAAGGTGCTATCGAGTGACACCTACGCGATCTCGAGCTTGCGCGACAAAAATCGTAAGCGGTCAGCTACGACAGCTCACGTGAGCCAGCTAATAATTTGGAAAACAAGCGATGGGGGCTCTGGCTACGAATCGGAGGATGAATGTGATGGAGAAAACAGAGACAGTGATAGAGAAAGTGGCGGGGAACAGGGAAACGGGGCGGAAAGTGACACTAACAGCGAATGTGTCCAAAACGTGCCCGAGACAGCTGATGCAGGTCGGGGTCAGCGCGCAAAAACGAGCCCAGCTCATTTTGAAAATTTTGTAATGGGCTAAGCGAGCGGGAAAAGAAAGTTGCGATTGACGTTACGATTTGTAAGACCATCGTTAAGTAAAAGCAGAAATTACATAATCTTTGAAATTGTAATTAACACGTTTGAGAACAAACTAATTGTAGGATGGCCGAATGTTATGAATAATTTCCGCGTACTGTAAAATAGGTGTATTATGCATGTGTGTGAGGGGTACGACAGGTATGTCATGTGTGTACGCGTGTGGGTACGATATAGAGGGCGGGTCAGGTGGGAGGAGTGGCGGACAACCGCGTGAGGCTGGACGGCACTTTTTCCTGGACGTCGGTCGGGTCGGTTCGCTGTCGGGTGCGTCGGCACGGTCGGGACAACGTGGTGTCGCGTGGCGTGTAAACGCGGAAATTGTACGAACTGTATTTGGGACGAAGTTGTTGTGTTTTAAATTAATACTCGTCTTTTTAAAATAAATATCGTGTTCGGGAGTTATTTGAAGACCGTATTTAACAAACATTTTGCCAAAATTTTTTGAAAACTACTTTATCATCAACCATGTTTGACAGTATATCCTCGGACAATGTGATTTCAGTTGGAAGCCTTGTCCACTCGGCTTCCAAACAATCCAAGTTATCACAGCCACTCAATTTTCTCGCTATGAAATCAACGATTTCAAAAGATTTTTCCCGATTAATTTCACCTAAAGCATTCTCTGGTTTAAAAATTTCCAATTTTTCGAAAAATTCATCATCGATGTACAGTCTTTCTTTAATCCCTTTTGCAGCAGTTTTCAAGAAAAGAAGAGCATTTTCCTTAATTTTTTTAACTTCGTCTATTTCCATGGATTCTAAAACAGACTTGCACGCAGCTCCAAGTTTAACGTGGTCAAGATCTAAATGTTTCTCACAAGCTAAAGGATCGATTGTGGATAGAATATTTTATCGTTTTTCAAACATTTAATAACGAAAGGAGTAAACATTTTTTCGCCAACTTCAAGCAGGAAAGAAAAAGATTTTTGGCTGAGTAAATGAGTTTGGAAATGCTTGGATTGGAAAAAAAGATTGTATTCGTTAAAAACTTTCAAAACATCCTCTAAAAAAAGTACAATTGCATACATTTCGGGACTGTCTACACTTTGTCTCAAATGAACGTAGGTCTCATTATTTTTGAAATCTTCCCCAATTTCCCTCATAAATTTCTTGATACATTCGTAACACGTCAATAATTTGGAAATACACTGATAGCGACTAAGCTGTCGTGTCGTGCAAAATGTTGACAACTGAATAGTTTTGCCTAAACGTTTTTTGCAAATATTTTTGAATTTGAAAACACGTGCTGGGACGCGAATAAATGAAATTAAGTCTTGCAAAAATTTATCGATGTTAAAAGGAAAGGCTTTGAAGGCATCTTTTGCGATTAACGCGATTTTGTGGCAAATGCATTTTACCGTTTTGACCTTCATGTTATATTTTTCTAACTCTACTCTAAACGAATTTCTGACTCCATCTATAACACTAGTATTGTCAATAGCAATAGCTACGATATTTGTTATTGGAATTTTAAATTGATCAAGAACTGCTTTAAATTTTTGAAAAAGATCTTTCCCTTCAATTTAGTGGGGTCCAGTGAAATCAGTGTCAGTAATTCTATTTTATTTTCAAAAGTTTCTGGATCGACGTACCTTGCTAAAAAAGTCATGTATTTTGTGCCGTTTACTTTTCCTGTAGTTTCATCTATATAAACTGAAAATGGGTTATGTTGTAAAATCTTGGCTAATCTGTTTTTATGGACTGGGGCAATGACGTTTGTGACTAATGAACGAATTTTGTTTCGACTACATTTCATTTTTGCAAACTCTTCCGGAGATTTTTTAGCTTTTTCTTGAGAAAATTTCAAAAGTTCTGCGGCCGATCGGAAACTAAAATTGAATGATACAACTTTTTCGGCGAATTTAAGTTCTACTTGAGTTTTTTTAATTTCAAAGGAACCCTTGTCTTCTTCAATTAAAAGAGCTTGTTGATCCGAAATAATTGGGATCCCCTTTTTGATGCAATTCCCGATATGCTTTTCCCTTAACGCGTGTCTATCGAGACTGACTTTTCCTGATATGCAAGACAAAATTTTGTCGCAAGCAATACAGTGAACAGCGTATTCATTGTTCTCCTCAGCTCGCAACCACGGTTCATACATCGGTTTCTGCAGCCAATGTTTCTCGAATTTTTGCCAATTTGCAGTTTCTTTTCGAAGTAGACCAACCTCCTGCTGCAGCGCAGCTGCTGGGCCTAAGTCAGCAGCATCATGGTCACCCGGGTCCTACGTAATAAAATCATCCACTGAAGCAAGAATTTCTAGCGAACGTACCGAAAATTCATCGAATATTTTACTGAAATACCTAAAAATGTTTCCTAATTTCACGAAAGAAAGGCTGACCCTATGGAAAGAAGATCATATATGTGAGATATATGCAAGATATATGCAAGATATTTGAAGCATTTTACCTATAAGTGACATATATGCGACCCATAAGTGACATATATGCGACATATATTTTACAGGATACTTATATGTCGCATATATGTCACTTATAGGTCGCATATATATCACTTACAGGTTGCATATATGTCACTTACAGGTCGCATATAGGTATAATGCTTCATATATCTCGCATATATCTTGCATATATCTCACATATATGATCTTCTTTCCATAGGGGAGGATTTTCAATTTTCAAAATCGATTGAAGAAGAATGAATTCATTATTATGTTCTTTTCCACGAGTGGCAAAAGGACATACTTTTCTTACAGAGCAGAAAGAGTAGTTACGGTTTTCACTCTTTTTTGATAAGAATGAAAGAAATATGTTCTTTTTCCAAAAATAAAAAAATCGGTCACTTTTTACTCGCAAAGCAGTGAGAAAAACTATCACTTTTTCAAAAATAAAAAAAGAAGAATATGCGACAAATTATTTTGAACACTTGAACAAAAATGTAACGAAAATAAACAAATTTACACTAGTGTTCTGGAAAGTTTATGAAATTGTAGGAAATTAAAATAAATAGTTATATGGTTCGGAAAGCACTGGATCAATATCTGAAAATATTAAACGTACCAAAAGCTCAAAAGATTTTTTTTGATGCCCCTTCGAAGAAACATGTTCTCTCACGCGAGAGAGGTCATGAGCAGTGCATTCTACGTGACAAAGATTGCATCGAAATTTTGCTGGATCGTCAGATTTCGAAATAAATTCGTCCACTCCACGTTGGTTGAGCCAATCGTCGTGAAAACGCGGTATTTTACGTCGTTTTCGAAGACCAGGCGTTTCAGAGCAATCGGTGTTATTCATCACTCTTAGGAAAAATTACGCCAAAAAAAGTGCAGAAAAACACTAACTTTTTTTCAACACAAAATATAAGAACCGACGAGCTAAACTGCTTTTAACGGACTGAAAGATTTTTACAGTTTGAGAAAAAACGTGTTTTTGGAACGTTAGGAAAAACCCAAGATAAAACAATTCTCAGAATTATGCACCTAATGGTTGAAAATTTGTTCCGGAATATCATTAATCTCCAGTGTTCCGCGCGCCGAAAAACCCCGTGCAAACATTGGACCGGGAAAAGTTTTGACAGTCTTTTATTTATTTAGCATATACTATATATTTATTCATTGCATTTGTTTTTTATTTCTCCACAGCAAAGAATATTGAAGTATTTAAAAACGGGATTAATAATCCGGGATTACAGATTACGGATTACAAGTAACTATAGGATTAGACGATTACGGGTTAAATTTATTCATGTAATACATTAATTATAATGCAATACAATACAATAGTACATTACATTAATTACCCTCGCTACGCTCGGGCTAATTAACTTCACGCTCATTCAAAATCTGTCGCTTTTTTAACGTGTCGCATACGATACTTTTTTTATTACTCTCGAAAGAATCTCAGTTTTTTTTTCACTTCTTTGCGCGTCGAAGGGATCACATTTTTTTTGCAATTTACGAGGTTATCAGTCCTTATGAATCAACAAATACTAATCAATGAATTACTGTTAACGACAATAAATACATCAATCAGTTTTTGAAACTGTTTGGTTCAATTATGGTTTTCAATAAAATATTGATGTTTCTATTATTCATGCGCGCAAGGAAAACCCCGCGCCAGTAAAATGTATCATTTTTTGCAATTGCGCGAGTCGCCCGGCTCGGTCAAAGCGAGAAACCGCGGCGAGCAGTTGAAATCTACTGGCCCAGACACAACGCAAAAGCATGGCAAAAGCGGAGACTTCTCGGGCGTGGAGGGGAGACACACCGATACGCCGTTTAATGTGTACGCAGCTGGCTGGGCTGGTCGGTTTATTTTCTGACAAGCCTGGACGGAAGATATCGAATCGATACTTCAAGTATCGATTTATTTCACAAGTTATCGACGATTAAAATCGACGATACTTTCAAGAAACGGTACTTTCGATACCGATTATTTTGAAAAAACCTTAAGTATCGACCACATAACTTTCTCCATTTTTCGGTTTTATTTGGGAACATATTTTCACTATAAATTCTCAGCGTAGCTTATAAACTGTTTAGGGCAGATCAGAATTACAGAATATGAACCTGCAAGCAATTATTATTACTAATGGCCCTCATGGCGTTTTCGAGTGACTCGATCTGGAGCAGATCCCGAGCAATTTCTAGGCAGGTTTGGGCAGATTTGAGCACGTGTTAGCAGAAAAATCTGCTCCGGATCTGCTCCAGGTCGGGTCACTCGAAAACGCCACACGGGGAAAAAAGAAATGCCGATCCAGCATAGAAAACTGCTACATCGGCCGGGAATCGTAAGCGCGTTAACATGGGCAGCCAATGCTGATATTTCAGAGTTGCCACAGCATGAATGCAAAAGAGCAGCAACACCGGTAACCTATGTAGCACGTGGCCATTGTGCGTTAGCACCCGATTATGCCCGATTAAAAAAGTATTTCGGCGTCCGAAATTTAAAGTCGGACCGACATCGGTCATGTCTTGGCTTCCGATGTTCAGAATTTTACAGATTCCGAGTTCGGCCCGAATCCCGGAACGATACGGAGTCCGAAAATGTGTGTGTGCGCGCGCAGCGCTTTTAACCTCTTTATATAAATAAAAATAATAACAAAAAGAATAAGTGATCGATACTTTATAAATAAAATGGACCACAATCGACGTGAAGAAAGAAGACAAGCAGTTAAGCTGCACCGAGCAACTACAAGACAAATTAATTTGTCTCGGCAAAGAGCTGTCGAAGTCGAAGTTGCTAACGCGAGGCTGAGAGGTATTATTATTCATTCGAGATTTTTTCGCATGAAATTCAGCTGCAATTTTCTTTAATAAGTACTGTTTGTGAATAATACTTTTTTCATTGACGGTGTAAATTTTCCGTTCGACCATTTTTATTCTCAAAAATTGGACAGGGGAATTGAAAACAATGTATTTTATAATAGTATTTAATGGAGTTGGATGTATTTTTTATAGACTTTTATAGAAAATAGATCATTATTCATTACAAATGAATTCTTCTGTTTTCCTAATTGAAATTTAAAAATTCAATATGAAAAAACAAATTTATTTTTCAATTTTTTAAATTTTCAAATAAATTATTGTTTTAAATAATATATAATAATAATATTAAAAAAAATAATATATAATATATTCAATCAGTTATTATTATTATTATTCTAATAATGATATATTAATATTATTTATAGTTCAATTATATATGATTCAATCACTTTTATTGTTGTTTTAATAATTTATTTAAAATAATTTATATCTTATACCAGGATTAAAAAAGTAGCTCGTGGAGGAATCGAAATAGCAAATGAGGACTGTACAAAATACATGTAAGTAATAGGTACCTCACCAAAGTTGTCGTCGAACCTTTCGAGCTTCAGCGGCAGAAAACTCATCATCCCTAATCGGTTTCCCAGCAATTGGGAAGCCTCAGTGCCCACGTTTGACCGACGCCAGAAATTGTGAATCCTGGTGAAATTACTTCGTGGTGCGTAAAGAACCTTTTTTCGGCGGTTGGAACAATTGACTCCATGTAGATTGTCCTCACGATTTGCCTATCTAAGATTTCATTCCTGGGGTTTAAGAAAGTGCCAATAATTCCTTGGACCGTGATTCCGTTGTTTTTGAAGGAAACGATGTCTGTGATCGTGTAGAAGCCATTGGTTGTATAGGCGATGAAATTACAGAAGCTCAAATGCTCTTGATTATAGTGAGTTCTGTACTCGACACCATTAATTAATGCTTTCGAAAAGTGCCTGATAATGGTATGCTCATCGATGTTGACATCATCCCGTCTGTTCAAGATAATAATTTTTTCTTCGTTAGCATTTTCATCTCTTACAAGTTTCAAAGGAATTATAAATCTTCCAGTTGAAACTGGAGGAGGGACATCCCACTGCGCACCGCGAATTAATGGCCACTTTGTCTCACGAGCTTCCTGCGACACTTCTGGGTTGTTCATTTCGCTCTCAATGAACTTGGAAAGTAGAAATCGGCGAACAATCTGGAGTGGTACGGCAGTTGCTGAAGTCACATATGCCAACATGCGCCGATGCCATGCCTCATATATTGCCCCCGAATTGGCCTATGTCGGCCCCCAGTTGCGAATCGTGGTTCCCAGGTGAAGCAATAGATGAATATTGTAGGTCATGTATGTATCGCCAAAGTGTTCGTGAAAAGAATTCACGAATTGAATCAAGTTCTGCTGTGCATTTTCTAGCTGATGTTGGTTAAAGCTGCTACTATTGAGAATAAAAACAGCGTCGGCCAGCAATTTCAAATGACGAACGAACCTTAATTGCAAGACGCCATAAAAACATGGTACACTGCAGAAGAGCAAAAAATTCCTCCACTCCGTCCCTTTCCACATTTTCCATGTTCCAACATCTCTAGTGCGTCGAGAAACTTGCGAGGGAAACTTGATCGAAGCCAAATGCGCGTTGATGACAGCCAAATTTTGAGGCCTGGATCCATTGATAAACCAACGTATGTTATTTTCTGTCATCAACATTGAAAAGTACTGCTTCATCACGCCTTCGTACACGTTGTGGAACGGCTCGACAATGGGACCTTGATCGAAGCGAAATCCAGGAAGAGGATACAGGAGGGAGATACCAACGAACCCTGTAACAACGGCATTATTCCGGACAGCATCGCGCATATTAGCCCGCGCACTTTCGTCTGTTCTGATGGTACCCATGCCATTTGGATGAACGTATTTGGAATAAGCGCGGTTAACACCTTGCAGCCTTATTCTTCGTGTAACGATTTCACAAAACGTGCAACCATTGTGTGCATTGTGTCGCTTAGCTCGCAAAATTGGATATCTGTCTTCACAATCGGCACAAAATATCAAAGTGATAAATTTGCTTACAACTTGAACATTTGGAGCTGGACTCCATATTATACCAATGCGATGTAACCTCACCAATTCTCCGACAATGGGATCCAAAAGTAATGGCATTGATGCTTTCAACTTCGAAACCCACACTCCCGCCAACACAATATTTCTTTTCCGACCATGGGGGGACAGCCCATTGATTGCGAGTAGAACCGGAGATGCTTTGACTGAGGATGACTTCGTGAATACGACATGATCCACCCACATAGTGAAGGACAAGTTGATGTTTCCTTCTAGATTTTCTGGATCTTTTACGTGGAGAAATTGTCCTTCTTCGCACAATCTTCTATAGGCTTCACCATCGTAAATGTCTTCTATGTTATTGTCATTTAGCTTCTCTCGTGTAAAGCGATATCTTATGTCCCTTGACATTCCCGGCTTTTGGAGAAGATCTATTAGCTGCTGTTCGAGACCTATGCGAATGCACATCGCTAGCGGCTGCTTCTTCTTTCTTGGTCCACATTTTCCGCACATGCACACACGTGAAACCTGATTAGACTCGCCAACAACGTCTTTACATTCTTCGCATCGTAAGGTGTAGTGCAAATTTGTTTCATTTAAATTCATTTTCCTCCAAAATGCGTTCATGGAAGTTGGAATACCATCATCGTTTGAGAACTTTGCAATCCATTTCAAATGCATGATCAATGAAAAGTACGTTTCTTTCGCAAATAAATTGTGAGCGAGGGTGACCAGAAAGTGATCCCGTGGGCTGATAATGGGTGCAGGCCGATCATTGTTTATTTCCCAGTCTGGTAGTCGTACGAAACGGGCATCGATTTCATTCATAACACCATTCAGTAACACATTGTCCACATCTTCGTAGATGGCACCTATTGCTTCTTCTCCAAGTTCGTCTTCATCTTCTTCGACTGGCGCATCATCTGATTCATCTCCGGGAACGGGTGCTTCTCCGTCAGGAATCATTGGATCATCTTCACTTCTTTGTTCATCAGAGTCATCAGACATGATGTTGTCATCATCTTCTTCATCCCCAGGTTCCAGCATTGGCACATCGTGCTGATGAAGTTCTCCGGCCATTTTTTATACTTGAAGCTGTAAAAATGCAATACACCATTTTTTTTCACAAGGTGGTAAATAAATTTTTCAAAAATCAATTTTTGTAATTAGTGTCATAGCGACCAATGTACCAAAACACAATTTTATGACACCGGGCGCGGTGTGCATAATAAGTACAGAACTGTTCATCTGTATTAGAAACAACGAAATGAAACCTGCAATTCATACCTTTACCTCCTTCGTGAAAGAATATATTTGATGAATTATTATCTTTTACGAAAATAGACGGGTAAATCGATTTCACCATGAAGGACTGGACTTAATACATACTTCTCAATAATGGTACATTACCAAAAAAATCTACTTTTTACTTCAAGGATTTGGCATTTTCAAAATAACAAAATAATTCAATTAATTCGAGGCAACTTTTGGTGACACGTTTGCTCAACAATAAAAACAAAAATTTGACTACATATGTACAGTCCTTCTTGATGAAACCAGTTAACCTGTCTGTTCAAATACTTTCTGTTCATACACGTCTGTTTACACTTTAAAAATTGTTTAGTGGTTTCCTATTAATCCATTAGTAAAGTCGTTGTGAAAATGTAAGCCAAAAAAGGAGAGGACCCCCTGTTGTTAAATATGTACAGTAAAATTATTAACTTGTTTACTAATCTTTAATAAACTATAATATGTATATACTTACTTGAATTCCAATACTAATGTTCTCCTAAAGAAAAGAGAAAATGGGATTTTTAAATTATAAATGTATAAAATTATGTGAGCTTTTTAACACACATTTTTTTTATCGAAAAAAAAAAAAAAAAAAAATTTTTACAAAGTTGCAGTGGTAACCCTACAGTTCCATTTGTAACCCCACCACGATATTACAAGGTAACAAATAAGGTATTTAAGTACCGTAACAAAAATGGTTATTGTACAAAATTCTGTGAAGCAATCTCGTATGGGCAAACGCTAAAGAGCTAAAGCTATTATCTGACGAGAGAGAAAAAGGCCAATCAGATTACAGCATCTTTGTAGCTTAAAAAACTGCGTATTATTTATTCGTACACTATTCGATTTCGAAAAGTGTTTCAGCTACAATATCAAGGCGATGTGCTTATTCAAACATCAACATTTACATCTACACTAATTCTAGCGTCTCCCTCATTTGTAACATCTTGATCAGCGTTTCCAATTTCTGACTGGATCAAATAATCGCTAACAATTGAACTATTGCGGTGCTCATCTTTGCTCAGAGTTCTTTGCTTCTTGATGATCTGCGAGATTACATTTCTCAACCATTGTGTCTCGTACTGTTGACCATTATTCAGCAAAGAAACAGGCTTCCCATTTTTCTCTACTTTTTGCATGAGTTTAACGCTCCCTACGAAAAAAGAAACGTTTCAGTATACTGCATGCCTTTTCTTCAGTAAATATTGCCTCAAAACTTTTTTAAAAATCATACTCACGCAAAACCTGCCCAAAATAGTGAATCTACAGACAACATTGAAAAATTATATTAATTGCACGACTCCTCGGCAAGTAATTGAATCAAAAGAAATTTAAATGTAGAAATTGATGAAAACTAACAGTTTATACCTAATAACTAAAGTTTTAAGTCCTAATAAAACAAAAATAATACGGAAAAAGAAATACAAATAAAATATCATCAGTTGCTGGAAAAAATGTAGCAGAATTTTTTTTTCACAGAAACGAACTATACTGCATAGAATCACATGGACGACTTGAAATTGAATGTAAGATAGTGAAGAACGGAAAGCTACTAACTCTAGGGTTCGGCTCATTTCCAAGTGTAGGACGTAATGCTAATATTTGCGGTCTTGATGACAAAGACTCATCAAGTTTCTTTTCAATGTCGGTTAACTTGTTCGCGACATCTCGTGAAGCTTCCAGTTCCGCTTCTAAATAAGATATTCTCTCTTTCTGCTCCTCAATTGTTTGTAAGTGTTTATTAATTTCACACGTGAGCTCTTTCACTCGAGCATTACCCTGGTTTTCGGTATGTATTAATTGATTCTGTAAGGAAATAATTTTTTTTCTCTGCTCCTCGACGGTACTGCCCACTTGGATGGTGCCAGATGTTTCATTGACAACTGGAGCAGGAGCAGGATATGCGGGTGTTTCCAAAAAAATGGGGCTTGGGATTTGCTTGAAATTGAATTATGTTTGCATACGTCAGTATGTGTGTAAGTAAAGGCATAAGCACATACACGCTTACTGTACTGCATGTCACACAGCAAAGTAGACACTTGAGATGAGGTTGGGAACACTGACAATTATTTTCTTATGAAATGAGTACTACATTACGCTAACTTACTAACTCAAGTGTCTAGTTTGCCGTGAGACACAGTACAATACTGTAGTACATAAACTATGCGTTGTTTTCGTGTGTATGTGTACGAGGTACATAAAGAATTTGTAATGCTCTGGAATTCACTTGTGGGACAGACGGTGATCTATTTAAATATCCATCATCGTCGCAGAAGTGGACAGGACTTGGTGTGCGGGGAATTTCCAGAGAAGGAACCTGTTTTTTTCGCAAATATTAGATAGAGCCTTCATAACCATCGAAAATCTCCAAGTTATACTGTACATTTTGGCAGTTCTCGGCCTCATCGTATGCAGTCAACAGTTTTAAGTCTTGGTCCCGGAGTTCGCGTGCAGCAGCTTCTTTTATAGATTTCTATTTAGACAAGTTTAGGGTTCGAAATTATATTTGTGTTCAGCAGTTATGAAAATCTCTTTTCTTGTTAGCAAAAAATTTTTAATCAATATCTTAATGTATCTAAGGCTACAGACTTTTTGATTCGAAACACTAGTACATGCCTTTTTCACTCTCGCCTCTTTTTTTTCAACTTCAACCTTCCTTTTGGTAGTAGGCCTACTGTCCGAGAAAGTAAATTTTTGCAGGGGATTAATTTTTCTTTTATTGCCATCACTACCTGCAACATCAGAAGTAACCTACTACGTCGAAATCCACTCTAAAAATACATACAGTAGCCATGTGTGACCGCATTGCTAGTTGATCAGAACGTTTTTGTCTGCAAGACCAACATGTACTGTATCGTTATACGATTGACTTAATTTTTACCTCCACCCTTGTTGCGTCGAATAACGAAATCCATCGTTGAGAACGAGCTATACAAAACATATCTGTATTTTAAATCACATATAAAATAGTATATTATTGACAGTTTTCGGGTTTCCTTGTTTTGACGAAACTGTCAGTACGATATTTTATTTGCAAATTTCGAGTAGAACGTGCATTTGTAAATCAAAACTACCGAAAATGCATCGTTTTCTCGTAGTTTACAAATCAAAAACATTTTTAATGTTAAATTTTTAAAGTGAAGGCTCTCATATAAAAAATCGGCTAGAGTGAAGTTTAAGAATGTACCTTTCGGACGCTTGTAAAAAACAAAATATTTATGGTACATGCATGTTTTATGCATCAAAATGCGTCGGAACACTTCGAGATTCATTTCCAGTCACTTTTTCTTACCTCCGAAGTCGAAAAAAACGAGAAATCTGCGTTTGAAAAACGCGAATATATCGGTATAAATGTCCGCTTTAGACACTCGAAATTCGGTAAAAATGGAGTTTCTGTCAAAAATGGGCTAGATGCGGCTCTTTAGAAACTCAAAATACTTATTTCTCACAAAAAATAATGGTGTGAATAAATAATAATAGTTTGCTATAAATAATAAATTCTCCATAACATACTCGACAATCCAACACAATCCAAGATGGCCGCCTGCCAATCGTGAAATGTGGCGAAATGTCAACATCGGTAAATAGCGTCAATAGATCGCGATATAAATCGAAACGCCAGAAAAAAAGTTTTTCGCGCTTGCCTTCATTAATTTGTGAAGCACCATTCGTAAACGATAATTACTAATGTAAATTAAATCGTATAATGTTGAAATTCGTGTGTTAATTCGCGCCGGAAATCGAAATCATCGGTTTTTTACAAGTGCCGATTTTAATTTTTTAAAACGCGAAAAACTGTTTTTCCACTTTTAGGGCCATTACAGACGTAATTAGCTTTAATTAAAGCCATCGGGCTCATTTATACCCCAAAAACTTTGTTTTTTACAAGCGTCCGAAAGGTACGTTCTTAAACTTCACTCTAACCAAAAAATCTCTCACAAAAACATTTCAAACGTAAAATTTGGATTTATTACTAAAAGTCACAAAAAGTATCTTGATGCTATCGTTTTTGATAGATGCAATTTTTGTAGTCTCCGTGGCGTAAATTTTTTTCTCTTCATAACTTTATGTATGATATACTTGATTTCTAAACAAAGAAGTTATACATTTGTTACATTTTTTACATTTTTAACGCTTTTTAATATAAAGTAAATGCGATCGTTTTTACTTTTCCCGTAATCATGTACTCTTTGCTTATTATTAGAAATTCATTTCTTTGTACTGTGATAGATGTACAAATTGCTATGATCATTAAGAAAATTTTGCAGCATTTTTATTCAAGTGTAAATAAGTTTTTTCTCCCTATTTCAACAGTGAACTCCTTCCCTTTCAGACATAGCACGTTTTCAATCAATAACCTCAGTTGAGATTACTGGGATGTGAGCTGGTCATATGACCTGTAAATGACGCAGTCATTTGACCGTCATGCCCATGACTGACCAAAGCAATCGGTCACGGTTCCTGATGGTCACATGACGCTGACACGTCATGTATTGCAAGGCAGTCACAAAAAAATGCCCAAAAAATAATAATGCATGTCAAAAATATTGCGTTTAAAAATTTCTCCGACATTAACCAAATATGACAGGCTGAGATGAAAAACCGAACATGTAGACAGAAAACATGGAGTTTCACATTCATCTATCATTTACTAGTTCAGTTTTTACTCTTAGCCTGTCATATATGTGTGTAGTATAAAAATGAACTAAATACAAAAATATCACTGATATCAGAATTTCCTGAGAGTTCTTTATTTTGTTATCTTGTTTTTACCCAGGGGCGAAGTATTTGATATATTATAAGAAAAGAAACTGTGATCTACAACATCGAGCGTTAACGTTTTCACCGTCTAAGGCAAGGTTATAACTGGAATTTATAAAATGACATGAAACCTGCTACCGTAACGAATAAAAAGCCATACTTCAGGTATGGCTATTGGGCGATACAGTTATGTAGCTAAGCTACTTATCAAATTTAGAATATTCTATACGTTTTTTCGTTGGAAAAATCGTAGCTTCAGTAACTGAGGGCCCCAGAGTAAAAACTGAAACATATCGTTATTTTTCAATAGCCATACCTGAAGTATTGTTTTTTTTTTTTTCACGGCAGTGATCTCGCTGATGAATTTCGTCTGGTACATTATTATATGGAACGTGAGAAGTGTGAATTATAAATTTCAGTTCAAATTGGAAAAGCTGCATTAAAACCTGTGATGAATACTCCTTTCAATAAAATATTTTTAAAGTTGTAATAGTAGAAGTAATGTAATGATATCGTCTCCCAAAGAATGTAGAAATCAGTTGGGTATAAATTTAACGATGAACAATCATTGTTAAATTTTACGCATAGTACATTATTACAATTCAATCCTAGAGAAATGGGGCTATTTATGGAATTACAGAAATTTTCGAAGAATGTAAAACCTGGTTAATAAAACGTTAAGGGAGGGTTCTACTTTGTTGGCTTGAAAATCGATCATTTTTTCCGCGATTGGTTTTGAGGAAACTATGAAACATAGGAAGCTGGAATTCGGCATAGTTTTGAAGAAACATGTATTCTACAAATACTTTTTTTTTAACTTGCTACATGAAGGAGGGGGCGTTGAACAATGGTGATATATTTTAGAAGAGACGCCTTGCTAGCGGAAGTGATTGAGCCAGAACCCGTGATCTGAAATAAGAAAACCCTACATATTTATAATCTGTACAAATTTTTGCATATAATGAACTACAATCGTCCAAAAATATGAATAATTTTTCGTTAAATATAACAATCTGTGCTAAAAAATATGAAAAAAACAAGTTTTTTCTTTTTAAATTCACTACTTTTACATTTTTCATTTTTTATTTATGATCGTACTTCATAATATGCAGAAATTTGTACAGATTAAGAATATGTAGGGTTTTTGTGTTTCAGATCACAGGTTCTGGCTCAATCACTTCCGCTAGCAAGTCGTCTCCTCGAAGATATATCGCCATTGTTCAATGCCCCCCCCCCTCACCTCTCTTTCATGTAGCAAGTTAAAAAAAAAAGTATTTGTAAGATAAATGTTACGTCAAAACTATGCCAAATTTCAGCTTCCTATCTTTCATAGTTTCCTCAAAACCAAACCCGGAAAAAATGATCGATTTTCAAGCCAACGAAGTAGAACCCTCCCTTAACAATGGCTAGTATTTTTCACAATTCACATTTTTCCTATTCAAAAATTTATGTAGGATTTTCAAGCACAATCTATAGATTTTAGGGATCCTGCCATAAACTGTAAGAAGTAAGGGGTTTCAAGTATTTTCATCTATTTATATGCAAATTTCAAAGATTTATTGAATGAATTGTTTAAATTTCTAATGGAAAGTATAGAAACATACTCTAACTCGATATTTCTACATAAATTTATGATAAATCACTCTGCTTCAGTTTCAATTCGAAAGTTATACAATTTTTATACAGAAATGAGGACGATAAGAAATTACTCGTGTTGCATTCAATTTCAAAGAAGTTACGAATCGATTCAAAAAACTGATGGGACGGATGTAAAATGAATAACACAACATTCTTTACTCGAAAAAAAAAGAAAAAAAGAAAGTCGTTTCCGTAATCACTAAATGTAAATTAATGTATCGCGTTATGTTACCGCAACACAAACAAATTTAACGTTTTTAGATATTCTGTTTATGGTTGATTTTTTGTATTTACACTGCAGTCAGCAGAAACCTCCCAGTGAACCTGTTAGATCTCTGCTAAGTCACAGTGAACATACATCATTACTTGATAACCTTACAGATAACCCACTATTTCCCTATTTCTGTGAGCTTGCTGTGTACCTGTGTGTTATGATGGGTGAGCTTCCTGTGAGCTCACTGTGAGTTATATGTGAGCGCAACGTGAGCTCACTAGGCCACAAATCCACAATTTATTGATGTTCTTTTTATCAAATAGTGTTTCAATACTAAAGTTGACAATAATATATTACAATACTACAATTTCCAAGTCATAAAATCATGTGCTACATTTTTTTGAAAAGTTAACCAAACCGTCTGCAAAAAAGGTGTATAACTAAATGTGAAAACATGTGTTGTAATAAAACGTGTAAATTTTTTTATTTTTTATGCATAATTTATTTTCGCGATTGTGTATCTATATGGACCCTAGCAAAGGCTTTGGATAAAATTCAGAACACAGGTGGATCTAGTTTTGATTTCAATCTGGCCCAAGCGTGATGCACTTTGATACAGCACGATAATCTCAATATTCCCCGGCAACTCTAGTTTTTGTAAAGTTTCTACAAAATATTGAATTAAATTTTTTAAAACGTTGTTTTTTAAGGATTTTATAAATAATTTTATGAAATTTGTATAAAAACTTCATAAAATTTCTTACAATAAAACCTATGATGATAAGGATTTGAATTAAGGACCACACAAATGCCACTAGAGTGCACTTCCACCAGAGCTACTAATGAATATACTGCAAAATACACTGAATGCAGGACAATTCCTTTTTTCAGAATAAACCCATTTTTCAAATATACATATAAATATATTTAAAAATTTGTAGTGTCCAGGAAACATGTTCCTTCACACAGTTTCATTAATACAGGTCTGTTTTATACAGCTATTGGTGGTTTTTATAAAGTTCTCTATAAAATTTGGACGCACTTTATTAAACACTTCTTAAAAACTCCCAGGGATTAATAATGATTTACAATGACATAAAAGTTTTATAAAGGATTTATAAATTTTTTCAATGATTTATAAAGGTGTTTCATAAAGGAAGTGAATTTTCATGAGAACAGTAAAGTTTCATAAAAATTTTATCAAAACTCAACATAGGAGGGTAATAAAAGTTTACATCTCAATAATGACGCTCCGCAAGCATTTTCTTCCCGTAATGTAGTATGGTGGAAGCAAAACACAATTTTATGTTATTCTCAAAACGCTTATTACTGTATGAATGGTAATGCAGGTATAAGGGAAAAGATGCAGAACAATTGTTAATTTTTTTTTCAAAAACCATCTAATTCTAGAAATTAAGTCATGCGAATTCTTAATTTTTTTTTTAAATTAGATATTAGATATACAATCGTGTTATAAAAGGTTCCCAGCAAATGATACTACATAAAATCAAAACCACAGTCTGACCGGAAACGGATTAAAATTCGATCCTAATTAACACTTTGCAAGAGAATCATCAAAGTTCGTCTGTTACATTTATTGAAAAAATAATTAAGATTGAATGTGTACAGTAGAAATTTGAAAAAATGGTGTTCTGTTACTGCTTTATGAATGTAATTATTTTTTTAATAATTAATTTATTTACTCATTAAATCTAAATTTCTTATCTTACTCACTTGAAATATACCATGCACTGTCAAACAAAAGTGATTTCAATCGCATGTCACTGTACATGCATGTACAAAATAACCCCCCCCCCCCCCCCAAAACACAGGTTTCTGCGCACAGGCCTGTCTGCAGTTAAAAAAGTCAGTTAAAAACAGATGAAATTGTAATCAATCATTACGTATTGTAAATGTACACAACTTTAAAAATGTAAACAGAATTATTAAGAATTTTAGATTATTTATAAAATCATGAGAAAAAAACCTCAGAATATGATTGTGAAGATTATATATTGACAGGTTTAATAATATGAGTAATTATTATCATAATTATAATAACATGAATAATATGAATAATTTCACCGACTTTTCCCAATGCATTCCAAAAATTTATCAGGTGCTGAAAAACTTAGCAGATGAACAGAAAATTAATTATAAGTTCAATTTGTGTCAATACAACATTTTTATTTTTTACGTATTGCTGGCATTTATTTTTATACATTATGATTCGCTAAACATTAATTAATGAAGTAAAAATGATTATAAAGAAAATAGTTTCATAAAAAAAAAAAAAAAAAAATCATCCTTGCTCAAAAACTTTAGAGAATGTGTTTTGATTTTTTTTTGTGAAAATATCGAAATCTACAGGTAGGGTTATTTTGTAATATTTAATGTCAAATATTCAACAATGTCATAAAAACAGAGAAAAACAGTTATTACGTACCTAGAACCAATGTTATGTCATACTCAAGTACAATATTCTGTGTACCGGGGATAAGAAACGAACTTCGAAAATTCGAACTGGGGAGAAATGCGTTTCCTATGCCAGAGGTACATAAAAATATATGTTGATCAAAAACGTTTTATAAGGAAAACAAGTTTATGGTCAGTGTTTTAATTGATTATGTTATCAGGAAAATATAAGAAAAAATGTCATCACTGTAAATTCTTTTCTTTGTCACAGTGAGAGAATGTAACTTAAAATTTCAATGGTCTAGCAAATCAGTAAAAAGAATTGTATGTTTGGTTCTTACAAAAAATGAACAATCTTTTTGGATAAAATTAACTAACAATTTTTCTCACTGCATGTTGCCCTTTGCTTTAATCGTGTATAATGGAAAAAATAGGATCATGCATGAAAGTCAATCGTGGACAATATTTGAAGTGTTTAAAAATTTTAAAAAGTATATGCATGAAAATACAAAGTTTTGTAAAGAATAATAATTACATAGATGTGAAATCACCAGATGTATACCAGGTGTACTCCTAAGTAATTTCCGGTTTTTTCAATGGATGGCGTTCTGTTTTGTACCGCTGTTGGCAACACATACCATATGTCATTTTGTTCAGTCATATCGAGTGCTTGGACTGCGTTGACATTTTCTCGAAAAAATCTTCCGGTAAGTTTTTATTGCGCTTCAAAAATGTCGAATTTTGTACCGAATTTTGAGCATATGCGCCATGCATTGCTTTTCATGTTCAATCAGGGGAAAAAAGTGTCCGAGAGCCACTGTGCGCTTGTGGAAGTTTATGGTTATCGTGCATTAACACTTCGAACATGTGAAACGTGGTTTCGACAGTTCAAAAATGGAGATTTCGACCTGAACGACGCCGCACGCTCCGGCAAGCGAAAATCGTTCGATGACGCCGAATTGCAAGCATTATTAGATGAAGACAACACGCAAACGCAACGACAGCTTGCAGATGCGTTGGGAGTTCAACAGCAAGCAATTTCCAAACGTCTGCGAGCCATGGGAAAAATTCAGAAGTGTGGAAAGTGGGTGCCCCATGAACTGACCGAGAGACAAATGGAGAATCGAAAAGTGACCTGTGAAATGCTGCTTCAACGATACAAAAGAAAGTCTTTCCTGCATCGTATTGTTACTGGTGATGAAAAGTGGATTTTCCTGGAGAACCCTAAGCGCAACAAATCGTGGGTGAGTCCAGGTGAAGCATCGACATCGACGGCACGGCCAAATCGTTACGGTCGGAAGGTCATGCTGTGTGTGTGGTGGGACCAGTCCGGTGTTATATACTTTGAACTGCTGAAACCTGGTGAAACTGTGAATGCCGTTCGCTACAAACAGCAAATGAAAGATTTGAGCCGAGCCATTGTGGAAAACCGACCAGAATATCAACAACGACAGAAGAAGGTGATTTTGCTCCACGACAATGCGCCGTCGCATAAGTCGAAAGTCGTTCGTGACACGCTGGAAAGGCTCAAGTGGGAAGTGCTTGATCATGCGGCTTACTCACCAGACCTGGCGCCATCCGACTACCACCTCTTTGCCTCGTTGGGCCATGCCCTTTCTGAGCAGCGCTTCGACTCGTACGTAAATGTTCGAAAATGGCTCACCGAGTGGTTCACCTCCAAAGGCAATGATTTTTACTGGCGTGGTATTCACAATTTACCAGAAAGACGGGAAAAATGTGTAGAAAGCGATGGAAAATACTTTGAATAAAATAAAGGTTACGGTTTTTTTGGAATTATGTGTTTTACTTGCAAAAAAACCGGAAATTAATTAGGAGTACACCTGGTATATGTTTTAACATTAAAAAAAGCCAATTCAAAATCAAGAGAGACGTTTATTTGTGTTGAATATAGAGAAAATTCGCTGCAACTGTTACAGCAAATCTTCATTTTTCGAAAATATTCCAAAGTTTTTCTTTCAAAAACAACATTGAATATACAAATTTTCAAAAAGTGTTGTAATTTGGATTTCGGTGTGGACACACTTTTTATTTTTACTTATTTTCTTCAAATAATTGTCTATTGAAATGGAATCAGCTACAAATCTGACACATTTATGTATCATTTTAAAAACTCTTATTTTTACATGAATAATACAATAATCAATATAATTATCTTTCCATTTAAACTTTAATATGTCGCTACACATAGATTTCTGTCTCATATGGGAATTATGATGGAGAAAGTGAAAATTTGAACATAAACATAATGGAAGTAATCTTCATTCATGATTAGAAAGATTGATTGGGTAAATATGGAATTTAGCAGAACCTCTCGGAAATAGTCAAAAAGTCACTCGTTTTCGTGTGTTTAAAAAAAAACTAACCTAGTAACTCACTTTTCCCCCTTATTTTGAGATTTTTTTACGATTTCCGAGAGTTTATGCTAAGCTCCCGTATTTATTATTATTTTAAACATGAAAATTTGAAGACCCCAACGTGGGTTCGAAAAATATTATAAAATTATAAGTTTGGACTTATACGAAATGGTACACACGTTGTAAATATAACCAAAACAAACCAAGGAAATATTTACGGATATTCACTTCCCTGCTCCGCCGCGATTCCTAGGGTTCCCTCACTGCAGCACAATAACTATTGAAACTCTTTTTTCACCGCACAAATAATAAAATATCGCTTTTGTTCACGAAAACGTGGAAATTATCGAAAAGAACACGCTGTTAACCGCGAAACGCAACAGCTGTCGCATGCAATGTGTCATGGCGGGCATCATCTAGTTTTTATCTGGCGCATGAGCGCGCATGTCAAGCGCGTTTTCCACATTTATCTGACGATTAGTGTTTCTGATTTTCGTTTTATGAAAATTAATGCACTAATTTTCGGATGTTTGATTACTACAAAATGAAGAAAAACACTTTAATTCCAAGATAAAAAAGAAATTTTACTGATTTTCCACTGACCACATGATTGGAAAATTTTCTAAATTATAAGCACGATAAAAACTTAAGAATTGAAAAATTTAAATACAAAAAAAGATGTATTTATTCAAAACATTACTTTATCACTTCCACAAGGTGCCTTTTTCGCAATGACTATGTTTCGGGAATAGTCACTTTGTGTCAAATCATGATTTTTTTTTTATAATGATGCACGTTCGTTAGGTGAAAAAAATTATAATTGAGTATATGCAAGATTAAGAAATAAAAAAAATCGATACAGTCGGTAGTATGGAATTATAGTTTGTTAAAAAAAAACACCGAATAATCACGACAAATCGCTAAATTGTGTACGAGATAAATTATTATTATAATATAATAATAACCGTTGTAAATAATTAATAATCGTAAGAAAAACATGTAATACTGTAATTTTTTTATGAATTAATAAATAAACTTGTCAACTCTCGTATTCTGTGTACAATAAATACAAAATTCAATTTATTTTTGATGTGAAGTATTCTCTACTATAAGCATTCATCAGTGGTAATGCTACATTTGTATGATCACTGATGACCACTTATAGTTGAAAATACCATTCACCAGTAGTTTATCGTAAAGGTTATTTGTATTTGATTTAAAGTTCCCCGCCATACCCTTTTGCGCATGCGCAAACACCAGCTAAATTCGGCTTTCTCACGACGTGAGTCCACAGTTCCGTTGTATTGTTGACACACCTGCGTACTCCAGTGAGATCACGATTCTCACGCGTGCTCCTCGTTTGTGCTCGCAGTGAGAACACGAATGTTGATTGGAAAGATGTACAGTATATGTTTCTCAAATGTCTGACATTGGATATTTTTACATGTACAATAGGAAAATATTTAAAAGATATATTTTATTGGAGAAATTATGTCTACTTAACGTTCTTCTTAGGATTATCTATCAGACATTTTGCTCTCGACATTGGGAAGATATTTTGTTTTGTATATTCTTCCTCTGAAATTTGAAAGATGTTTCCCCGATGTCTGTTTAAAATATTTTTATTGGCATCTGTACACATCTCTGGTGAAAAAAAATTATCTTTTAAATGTCTAGTACATATCTTCTTAATATCTCGAGATAATCCGTAGAAAGATATTGAGTAGACATCTTTGCGTCACGGCGACTTGATATTCTTAGTAAGATATCGAATGAACATTTTGAAAAAGATATAGAGTAAATGTTTTAAAAAAGATATCTGATGGTTTTTTTAAAAAGATATCGTGAAGATATTCTTCCTGAATATGTAGATACTACGTTTTCAAAAGTATTAGATATATTTTTTTAGATAAATAAATTTTTCCATATATTTCTTCTCCTGAAAAATTTTTAATCTATGGAAGTCGTCGGTTGTCAACAGTTTTTTCATGAGGCTAGCAGATATTGACCTGAAATATTCCACAGCGATTTATAAAAGCCGAATCAATGAATCACTTTATATATACATTATACGATCAATGATTGTTTATCGGCATAATGTAATATAAATAAAGGTGTTGCGATAGCATACTTGACGAGAAACGAATGTTGACGCGTTCGCAAGTCTTCTGCAAAATGGAGTTGCTGAGAGTTTCTGTTTCAACTTTAGCTCGTTTTAAAGCACGATATTTTGAAACTCTTATTCGATTTTGGATCTTTTTTTATCTTCAAATTCCATTATATTCATTCGAATAATGTAAATATTTTGATACATAAACATATTATTCAGCTCTTATTCTGCTGATGTGTACAGATGTCAAAAAAAATATTTCCAAAAGACACCGGGGAAACATCTTTGAAATTTCAGAGGAAAAATATACAAAACAAAATATCTTCCTTATATTGAGAGCAAAATAATCCTAAGAAAGATGTTAAGTAGACATAATTTCTCCAATAAAATATATCTTTTCAATGTGTTCCTATTGCCCTGTCAGGCAGGGGACAATACTCACGCAATAGACAATAGTCATCAATAGTCAGATCAGGTCAGGAATAGTCAGTCAATGGTCAGGAATATGTCAGCTAAAAGTTAATGGATGTAGCCGTGAACATCGCACATGATTATGCTGACTTCCGACTAATTGCTTGTAATTGTTTTGGTTTCATCGGTTTTATTGATTTTACAATTTAATTACCAAAAATTTCACGCAGCGAAGTTTCGCGAGTGTCTGATGTGCTTTCGTGCGCCTTCAAGTGCTGAGGATATATAGACTTCGGGAAAATAAACGGCCCTTTATTGCCCTGCGCGGGACCTGAGCAACCGTTTATTACCCCTTCGATCTGTAGTAAAATATCTTTTAATTAAATTGATTACATTTTAATTAATTAAAAACGCGACAGTAATTACAATTTACGCTAATAATTTTTTTAAATCAATCTGCAAATAATTATAAGTGATTAGAGTCAGCAATAACAAATTTATCAACAATGCTGAAAAGGTTTTAATTTCCGTCTCAATCACTTTTATCCCAGTGTTGATAACATTGATATGTCATACGCTCGCTGCCCGTTGCCATGGTGGTAGTAATAACATGAATATCATCAAGTCACATTACCTGACTTCGGCTGACACGTTTCTGACCTGACTATTGTCTGTCAATGAGTATTGTGTGAGTATTGTCCCCTGCCCGAGAGGGTGTACATGTAAAGATATTCAATGTAAGACATTTGAGAAAAATATACTGTACACCTTAAAAAAGGTATCTGTGGAAAGATATCGATTAGATATCTTTTATCTACTGGCGGCCATGACCAAGATATTTTTTTTCACCAGGGATCAGCTGAATGAGAGCTGTATGATATATCAAAATATTTACATTATTCTAATTGATATGATGGAATAGAAAGATATGAGAAGATTCAAAATCGAATAAGAGCTTCAAAATATCGTCCTTTAAAACGAGCTAAAGTTGAAACAGAAACTCTCAGCAACTCCATTTTGCAGAAGACTTGCCAACGCGTCAACATTCGTTTCTCGTCAAGTATGCTATCGCAACACCTTTATTTATATTACATTATGCCGATAAACAATCATTGATCGTATAATGTATATATAAAATGATTTATTGATTCGGCTTTTATAAATCGCTGTGGAATATTTCAGGTCAATATCTGCTAACCAGGCAACTATATAAAATCGTATCGATTTACGGAAAATGATAAGAAATAAGAAAAATGAGAGATACTTAGAAATGTGAAAAAACAGTATCTTACGGTGAAACATTATATTTATGAGAAATAGTAAGAAACCGTAGGAAATTACAGATAAATAGAAAAAATTCATGAGAACTAGTGAAAATACGTGAGACTTGATGAGGAACGATTATAAGCCAAATGTAGTCATGGAAAATTTTAAGGAATTATTGCAAAAGTTAAGATATCATGAGAAGTTAAGGGAAATGTTAGGAAATCAGAAATTGTGAAAAATGATCCAAAAAAAATGGAAATAATAGAAAATTAGTGGAATCACGTAGTGGGAAACTACGATGAATAGTGGGAATCGATGAAATACAGTAGCAACCGATGAAAGTGAATGAAGTATAATGAAAATTAATGGGTAATTATGAATAATTGTAGTAATTTACTGATGAATTTCTGACAGTGGCAGTGTCAGTGATAAAAATTTATATTGCATAAAATGATGATTAATATTGTGTATTGTGATCTATTATTTATTTATTTAAACTACACATAAGGTATTAATTAATATACAGCTTATATCATATTATACGTTTTTTTACATACAAATGTAATAATTAAATTTTCGAAACGGTACTTGTCACTGTTTCTAGATTTTTTTCTATGAATTTTTGCATACTGTCCAACTGCTCAAGATTTTTTTCAGGACATGGGTGATTTTTTTCGAACCATTCCCGGAAACGCGAAAAACCTTCGAAAGCTTCTTGTACTTCTTGCACCTTCTTTTCGAGCTCCATTCCATTTTTTTGAATCTCGTCCATAGATAGCTCTGCTTGTATATTTTCGAAGTCGAATCCTGTAAATATAATGGCAGCATTTTAGAAATTTTTTCCCTTTCAAAAATAAGTTTAATGAACTGTAATATCACCTCTCCATTTTCTGCGTAAAACGCGTTTCTCAAAATTTCAGCGTCTGAAAGATTTTCGCCAGTGTCTGCATTTTTTTCCTATTGTAGCCAGTTGTGGGTATCAGCAATGGAATGAGTTCCAGTCTCAGTGAGTGAATCCAGCATTTTTGTCAAATCACCGAAGTCACCCGTATCAGGTTCTATTGGCAAAATATTCTCGCCTAACAATTTTTTCCACGCTTTATTTACTGTAGTGTCTAATACATTGTCCCAAGCACTTGCCACAGCGTAAGCTGTGTCCAGAAGAGACCACTTTTTGACGAATTTAGTAATGTTTTCGAAATCGTTTTCAAATAAGATTCTTCGCAAGAAAATTTTTTTGTATTTTTGTTTCATATTTTCAATTACTCCTTGATCCATTGGCTGAACCAAAGGAGTTATATTTGGTAAAAAATATCGGACTTGAAACTGAGGATTTATTTCATTGAGTTTTTCTGTGGACGGATGACAAGGGGCATTATCCAATAACAATAAAAATTTTTCACTCTCACCAGGTTTTCTTGCTTTCACAGAGGGAATGAAAATGTTCTTGTACCAATCGAAAAAAATTTCACCTACAACAAAAATTCAGATAGAAATTATGAGCGATAGTTTAGAAAATTTTCTAAGTTATTACATTACCTTAAGTGGCATTCAATTAAAAAAAAAAAAAGTTTTTTATTCTATGTTTCTTGCAAAAATGCAAGTGAAAAAATTAAAAAAAGATTTTTTAAAAGTAAAAAAAAGAAGTTTTTAAGGCAGTAGAGACAGTAGGGACAGCACCCCCCCCCCCCCTCCTCTTCAGGATCTAAAAAAAATAATCTACGATTTCATTCCATATTTTATTATGTATACAGTTCACGTACATGCTGTCAATTGTAAATCTCTCAAAATACAAAGCGAATTATAAAGATTTAAATTCTTGAAAAAATTCCTATGATTTGTAGTTTTCAAAAAGAATAAAAATCGTTACATAATTATTTATTTGAAAGAACAATCAATGTTTCAGTCGATAATAAATTTATCTTCAGGGTTCTGGTAAAATGAAAAATTCAACAATTTCAAGTAATGTTAACAGTATCATTTCAAAGCCCTCATCACTGAAATCTTGAATCACAGAGTTACGAATTCTATTATGTGCAGAGAATTTCAGGATATGTACTAAATTTCACAAATCAGATCTCTAGAATTTCAAGTTACGGAATGTTTAACTATTATGTAGCATCAAGTGATCTTTGTGAGAGTAAAAAATTAATTCATATTTTTTCGCATTTTTAGTTAAAATTAAATAATTTCAAACTGCTGCCAAATTCGTTTATTTGATAAGTTTCGTAATTTTTCAGTTTCACCATAAATTAGTTATTTAAAGTGTATTATCTGTGTTTGTTACCATTCATCCAAGAACTCTTTTGGCTCCTGTAGTGCAGTGGCAGTTCATCGTGACACTTTGGGAAACATCTAAGCCTTGCAGATTGACCAATCATGAGAAGTTTGATCTTGTGAGTTCCAGTGACGTTTGCGCAATTCATAATTGTCACTCGCTCTTTGTTGAGCTTGAACCCCGCTGGATGTTTATCATCCCAAAATGCAAGCGTTTTAGTTGGTAGGGACCTGTAGTATAATCCAGTTTCGTCAGCATTATAAACATTTTCCAATGCATACCCGTTGTTCTCGATAAATTGGCGGATTTCGCCTTGTGTCATGTTGGCTGTTTCAGTATCCGCAGATAATTTTTCACCAGCTAATCTCATTTGTCTAATCCCATGCCGAGTTTTGAATTTTGACAACCAGCCGTCACTGGCTTTGAATTCTTTTTGTTTGATATTCGATTCGTTGTTTTGTTGTTGCGCTTCCGTGGTTTCTGCAGATGTAGAGCCTTGATTTTCAGCTTTTTCTTTTTCGTATGCTTCTTTCTCCATTTTCAGCAATTCTTCATTAAAAATTAGAGCTTTCTCTGGGATCAAGGGTCCACTTATTGCAGCACCCTGGGCTCGTTTTTGTTTGAACCAATTGACAAGGGCAGACTCCATCACAGGATGCTGCCCACTGTCCACTCTACATCTTTTTCTCCAATGCTTTTGGTCCACCAATTTCACGTACTCGTTCTTTTTCTTCATAATTTCTAATACTGAGGATTTGCTTGAATTAAATTTTAACGCCGCATTCTTGATAGTCATGCCCTGTTCAATGCACTTAATCAAATCGCATTTTTCTTTAATTGAGAGACGCACATATTTCTTATGCGTAATTTTCTTGCTGATTGTCCCTGGAATAATGTAAATAATAATAATATTCTGCCAGTTCAATTCCAGAACCCCCTCCCCTCATTTTTAATGAAGTAAAATGCCAATGAATAATAATTTCTTTTATTTACGAAATTTGAAAATTATTCACTAAAATCAAAAATGATCTCAAAGCAATACTAACTCTCATGTCATTACTGAATTAAGTTGACTGTATAAAAATAGATTGACGGTTATAAGTTTTACATTTTTGTCTCGATTTTTTTGAGATGAAAGTTGGGATTTTTTGTAAATTTTTTATAATATTTTAATGTTAAGCGAATAATATATAATACATAATTAATATTCATTTATTGACAGTGTTTATGCATAAAGTAATTGAATGGTTATAAAATAATTGAATGTCATGTAAATGATATTATGTATGACAATAAATTAAATATCGGGAATTTATCGATTCCATAGTAACTTGGGGTTTTATGAACTTTTTATAAAAGCCCTCATAAAATCTCGGTTATTTTTATAATACTCCGCCTTTTTTATAAAGTGACTTTCAAAAATCATGATGGAGTTTTTATAAAGTTACTTTATAAAAACTGTATAAAACACTGCTCTTTTTATAAGTTCGCTTTAGAAAAAAAGCGAAATCTTCTTAAAAACACAGAGATTTATCAGGAGTTTTATGAAAAGTTTATAAAAACCTAAGTCACAAAGGTTTTATTATGAATGAAAAATTTTCATACGTGCTTACTATAAATTATGGCTAACTATTAAAATTTGTTAACTATCTATCATAAAAAAAATTGTAAATATATAAAAAAAATGATAAGAATTAGGTATGTAAAGTGTAAAAGTTGACATTTAAAAGCGTACAAAAATCTAAAAATGAGCCTTGATTGAAATTCTGATAGATATTTCTACGATGGAAATTTTTAAAATTGATGGTCATACAATGACCCACTTCCCGAGAAACTTGAAAAATCTTATGGGTAAATTTCACCTACACAGTGTAATTTTTTAGGGTTACAACAAAATCAAACTCACATTTCGTTTTACTACGCGTTACTTGCATTAAATAATCATTGATTCAAAAGAAATTCAAAAACATTTTTTGTTTATTGTGAATAATATCTTTAACATAATCATGTATTTACCTTCGTCGTTTCTCTCCATTTTTGGTCACCACGTAGCCTTCACTAGCCTTTAAAACGCACTTGATGCATGCAGGGACAAGTCTAGAATAAATTGTCTAGAATGTCTAGCATGGTCTAAAACGGAACAAGTCATTTCTGGAATGCAAGAAATGCCTAACTCACGTGTATACACCCGCCCGACCTCCGATTCCCCTCACCATACACCGAGCCAGCCAATCGGCAGTCTCTTGACTAAACCCCTCGCTTGCTAGCGAGAGCGGCGGGAACGAACGGATAACCGAGAGTTTGTTTCGAAGACTGCACGGATAAGTGAAAGTTCTCTGTATCTACATATTCAGAAAGAAAATCTTCACGATATCTTTTTAAAATAACTACCCTGATGGGCGCGCGAAGACCTTAGAAGACTCTCGAAGACCGTAGATCTATTGTTCCTAAGGTCTTCTTGAGTCTTCCAAGAGTCTTGGGCCAGGACCCTACCAAAAAACACTATTAATGCACAAGCTTGAGACTGCATATGATATACAATATATTTCTTATGACACAAGGATTACGTAAGTACATATTATCGAATTAAAACATCGAAAATCTTCGAAAATTAATAAATGTTAGTTTACACATAGGTTTCTTTCTCCGTAATAATGTAGGAACTCTGAAAAGTTTGAAACTTCTTGGTGAACTTTCTCCTTTACCCGGAACATGGCAAGCATTCTTGTCCGTCGGTAAGTGAGGAAGCTAACAGAAGCCAAGCGTCGCTAGGCGGCTATTTGTGGCCGCGCCTCTTTTAGACTCACTGGCACCCAGTCGGGCCCAAATGTGGAAGGCGTGGCTAAGGCAATTTAGATCAATTTAGATGACGGCTTTCGATTCAAGGCTAAGTATCGATTCCAGGAACGTGGCCTGGCAATGTACGGCACTTGAATGCACTGCACGATTATTTTGTATTGATATCATGTTTTCTTTTTTTTTTTTTTTTTTTAATAAATGACTATTTTTCCGAATAAATGAGAATTTTTAAACTACTGCGCATTGGCTGATAAAGCCAGGCTTCAGGTTCTGGATACAAAATATCCTTTTTTTTTTATTCTTTAGTTTTCAATTTGTCAATTCAACGGCAGACTTGTCAAAACAGACTGACTTACTGTTACTTTTAGCACATGTTTCAAATATTTTCAATACCGTTTTTTTTTATTTATTCAGATTAATAAGCGTACGCTTTATAAAAAAAAAAACTTAAAATCCATTAAAATAACTAAAACTACTTTTGTAGCAAATATTCTTTTTTTATTACACAAAAATGGTTGAATTTAAAACGTTAATATTTACTTTATTGTGCAACTTTCTACATTTTCACTGTTACTTCTACTGACTGTATTTATAGTTACATATAATAGTAATAAATGTACCGTAACTAATTTTTAAGAATGCTTCATTACTCTTCGGAAACAATCACTACTGATAATATAATCATCACTATCATCAACTTTGAAAAAAAGGTACGGGAAATTTATAAAAAACGGAGCCCTGTGAAAAATCAGTTGTTGCCAATTTTATTAACAATATTAAACCCTACACATCAAGATAAGGTGCAACCGAGGGGCTATTCGCTTACGAATCACGCTATTTTAACGTGCGAAAACGTCAACTTCATTTTAAAGTAACGCTTATAAGGACCGCACATTACCTGAGCACTGTTGACTCTATAAATTTAATGAGCGCGTTATACGCAGAGCCGTAGCGAGCTTCTTTGACACCCGAGGCAAATGAAAATATTGGCGCCCCCCCCCCCCCCCCCCAAGGAAAAAAATTTTAACAATCATCACATTGTAAAACGTTTTAAAAAAATTATCTTTAATTAATTACAAGACTTACATATAAGTACAAGGTTTTACAATTTTTCACAAAAGCTTGAGTGAAAAACACAATTATCAGGAATGAATTATTTTGTCGAAATTCGAGTCGGATCTTTCAAGATTTTATTGCAGCAAAATCGTCTATAATCTCATCAAAATCAATTTGTTTCGCGACTTCATATTCAATTAATAAAATTGATAAATTTGCTAACCTCTGTTGACCCGTAGTGGACCTCAAATAATTTTTAATGAGTTTCAGCTTGCTGAAGCT
The DNA here is from genome assembly GCA_028476575.1 of Platygaster robiniae. Classification (NCBI taxonomy): domain Eukaryota; kingdom Metazoa; phylum Arthropoda; class Insecta; order Hymenoptera; family Platygastridae; genus Platygaster; species Platygaster robiniae. The sequence continues at coordinate 8,475,231 of CM052027.1, read as the reverse complement.
ACGTTCACACGTAGCTATAGTTACGGGCATTGTTAAAAAAATTCGGAATGCGATTTCTACGTTCGGATACGACTCTCTCAAATTATAATCATGAATTAGCTGAAGTAATTCGAGGACTGTTGCCGATTCAATGCGACCAGAAAAAATTGATATGACAGCATGCTTGAAATCAGAAATTTCATCAACAAAGTCCGCTACATTAATGTCTCTTTCGTATTTTTTTGCTAAGTCAGAAGCTGCTTTTTTCAACTCTGTCGTACTCATCCTTTTTAAAGAATCGCCAGACAAAAACCCGAAATCCCTAGCAATTTCGATTAATTTCTCATACCTCCAGTTTATTTGAGTTATCAGGATATCAACTGCTTTGTTGATACTGATACGAAGTTTTTGCACTTCGGAAACGTTCGGCCCATTGTCTTCTCCCTCGTACAGCTCCAACCGTTTCTTCTTTCTTGATCGCTCGCACGAATTTTCTATTCCCAGAGTATCAGCCAACGTAGATGAGCGTGTGAAATTCTCTTTAAATTCTGTATCACGAATTTCTTGAATTTAATTTTCTAATCCACGAATCAAGTGGGCTGTTTTTTCCAGAGACAAACCTTTTGCTTGCAAAGCTGTAGTGACGCGGTCGATTTGACATAATATCTGATTCCAGGCATCAAGGAAGAAAAGAAACTTTCGGTCAATGTTTTTCAGAAGATTTTTTGCAGACAACGTCGTATCAGGATTGATTGGGTTGGTGATCATATCTTGAAGTATTCCGTAAACCAACTTGATTTGGGTATTTAGTGGTTTGATTGCATTTGCCTTCGATGTCCATCTCGTATCTGAGTGCCCTTTTAACGAAATCTTCAATGTCTTCATGAGGATATTCCATCGGATTGTGGAGCGCGAAAAAAATTTGAAAATGCTTTCGACGGTTTCGAAAAACTTTTTTATCTCTGAATCGGCTGAAGCAGAATGTACCCCGGCCAGATTCAAACTATGGCTTGCACATAGTATTTAAACAGCGAGGTTGTTTCTACCCTGGATGCGAGCTTGTACACCACGATATTTTCCTGACATATTAGCTCTATTATCATACCCTTGGACCCTTACACCATGGACACTGAACTCATCCTTCTCCGATTTCTTGATTATATCGGACGCTAATCCTTCGCCAGTTTTTTCTTCAGTACAAATAAAATCGATGAAATTTTCTTGTATAGTCACTTTTCCATCATCAATGTAAACGTATCGAATGATTTCTGCCATCTGTTCATTGTGAGAGACATCAGGTGTGCAATCAAACAACAAACTATAATATTTAGATTTTCGGATTCTTGATAAAATCTCTTTGCTAACATTCTGCCCCAATAGAAAAATGAATTCATTCTGAATTTCAGGTGATAAGTAATTGACTGCTCCTCTTTTATGACCCGAAATGAGCTCCTCCATAGTTTTGTCGTACTTGCTTAGTAGTTCAATGACGTCCAAGAACACATCAGCTCCTGTTGTGCCGATTTGTGACGTTGACCCTCGTAAAGCTAAATTGTTTTTAGCGCAAAGCATGATGGAATTCAAAATTGCCCGAAGAATATGACGCCACCGTTCTTTTTCTAAAAGAATATCTCTTTGCAACTGATCATCAATGCATTTCGAGTTTTTCAATCTGGCTTCAAAAGTCTTCCACTGAAGGAAAAATTTTCGATGATCTGGTGATTTTTCATGATCTTTAATTCGATTTATGTTTTTCCAATCCGAAAACCCTTCTTGACGATTTGCAATAGGAGGTGTGTTAGTTGTACGGACTTCAAAGAGGCAGCAATAGAAGCAGAAAACAGCATTCCTATTTTTAGAGTAAATCAACCAGTTTCTATCCACGGTTTCACAGTTTGGTAATTTTTTCAGAAACCAATAAGGAGAAAATCGACGTCCATCTCTTGCTTTAACGTTTTTTAAATCTATATCTTTGCCTTGATCTGGTCCATGTAATATAAGATGTGTTCTCATTTCGTCTGTCATGCATGGCCATGATTGAGGGTCATTGTAATCGATTACTGGTTGTGAAACAGAGATGTTGCTTGAGTTTTTTTAATACAAATCTTCGGCGTTTTCAATCGTTTCAGATGTCTCCCAAAGTGGCACTAAACTCAAGGTTGGTTGTGACGATTCTTGATCGTCTGGTTTTGAAGTTAATTTTAGGTTTGTTGTGTTTTCTACACCATCAGAAGGTAAGATTTCCAAGGATTCAAGAATTGTCGGTGTATCAACAGTTTCTAAATTCGAAGTTGCTAAGAGTTCTTCGTTGGTTCCGAAATTGCCAAGGTTGCCTTGTAAAACAACTGAAAAAAAAGAAAATATCCACACGATTAAATCATACTTGTTAATAAGTATAATGAAGTGTAAATCATACTTAACAATGTTTTTTAAATTTTTTAAAGAATTTTTGTCAAATTTTTTTTTCTTTTAAATTATGCAGGTTCCAAGAATCTTGCAACCTTGTAGCATGTTAAAGTTTTTGAAATTTTTCTAAGTTGTTAAAAATATTCACAATTTCTAGCAGTTTTTTCAATTATTGCAAACTAAAGCTTATCCTAAACATTTTTTTCATTTTCACTTGAATCACAAGATATCTTATATAACTAATTTTTCTAATTATTGCAAAATGTTTATTGAAGTCTTTACAGTATTTTTTATATTTCGGTGATTTCCAATCATTCATCACTGCTCTTTAAGTTCGCAAGAATCTAAAAAAATTGAGAATTTTTGCCGCTTTTCTTAATTTCACGAACTTCCGCCCGCTATGATACTCACGATTATTTGTCGGTCTTTTTTTTATTAAAAAACAAACTAACTTTTTTTTATAACCTACAAATCTAAATATTTGCAATCTGATTATTTTTCATATTTGCAACAATTTTGGAAAATGAGAAAACTAAATTATTTCAAGTGATTATTAAATTTTTTATGATCTACCAAAACTTTTTAATTTGGAGATTTTTAATATTACAAAAATTTTTGAAAGTTAGAAAATGTCTTAGGAAAATAAAAAACCAGTGGTTTTGGAAATGGCAAACATCTCTAGAATCAACTGACGAATAGCAAATTCTGATATTTTACCGAAATTACACCGAAGTTTTCTGGTATTGAAGAAATTTTGGAAGTTTTCAAAATTGACAAAAAACTTCACGCTTTATTTTTACTTTCTTTACTTCTGTTTTTCTTTCTATCTAAATGTCCTTAAATATGCATTTCCGACAAGTTATGGTAGCTAGGAGACCCTCTAACATAAAGCCTGGCCATTGCGTCCAGAGCTTTTATTGGCGCGGCCATGTTTTAGCCTTTTTTTGAAATGCGCCAATGAGAAGCTTAGCATTTCGACGTACGTGGACACACGCATTGGCACGCAATATGCATATATACGCGTACACACATCGATACACATACACATTGACAGAGGACGGCCATGTTTTAACCTAATGGCCAGACTCTATGTTAGAGGGTCTCTAACGGTAGCTATCGTCAAATATTGACACTTGAAAATAACAAAAACACAACTGAATAAATTAGATCTGTATCACGAGAAAACAGTTTCTAAACTTTGACCAAAAAATTGATAATTTAAAAGTATTCTGAGCATCTCTAGTAATGTTCGTCGCAAGTATGTACGGATCGACGTTAATACAAATTTGTTTTTCATCACTTGCCTATTCTTTATCACTCTATAAGTATTTTTTTCATTATTCACTTACCAATATCATTCAACGATGTACTGAGATGACATTGAAGTTCTTCAGTTTGTGGTTTCGAAAGCCACTTTTCGAAAGAATTCGCCAATTTTTTATCTTCAACTTTCCTTTTTTTTTCTTCATTGCGATTTTGTGCACCACTTTTTTTTCTTTTTGGTTTGGACATATCAGAATTGGAAAGTTTCGGAAAATGTGAGTCGTGACAACACCTAATTTACAAAAATATTGCTCTGACGAAAACTTCGATACTGTTCGATACCCGATGTGTCAACGCACCAAAAAAACAATATATAGGTCTTTTCGATGACTCTTATAGCGTTTTCGAGTGATTGCTTTCAGAGTGCTCTGAGAGCAATTTCTGAGCAGACATGAGCAGCTTCTGAGCAGACCAAATCGCTCTGGAGGTCAGAGTCAAAGCACTCTTGACTCTGAGAGGAATCACTCGAAAACGCCATTAGGCGCTTGCGCGGCGCCATTTTAAAAAGCCGCGAATTATGAAAGTTGCGGGCACTTCTATGATATTCATCAATAGTTTTGCAAAACATCGTTACCTCTCGATATTTTTTGTTATCGATGTATTGCATCTCAATCATTCTTCTTGAGTAATACAAAGTTAAGACTTATTGAAACTTTTTAAACGATCTGAAAAAATATTCAGGAAATTTCATTTAACTCGACCATATAGGTACATAGTATCTATGAACTCGACCAAGTTTCGGCGCCCCCCTGCGACTGCGCCCGAGGCAAACGCCTCGGTCGCCACACCCTCGCTACGGCACTGGTTATACGAATTAAGTTCAATAATTTCAGCCTTTAATTTTACTGTTCGAATCATGCCCACAATGCTGGCATAAAGTCGACAGTATGTAAAGGCCAGGGTACAAATAAAGCATATAACGCACGAATCTTGAATCCGCACAACATCGCTCGCAACTCGCAACAGTAATATAAAGTGCTATAGTTTGTGCCGGAGAGCGTGCGTCGTCGAAAACGTCGAAACAAAATTAATTTATTTCAGTTGAATATCATATTATTAAAAAATATGAATGACAACGTGTTTTATTTTTTCATTTAAATCTTGAAAAATTTAGATAAATTGAAGAAATTATAACATTATGAAGAGTTGTACAAATTTTGGAAAAATGTATAAATTTTCGAACAGTGTAATCAATTTTTACGATTTCGGATGTTTTTAAAATTTTTAATGCGTCAGAAATTTGGAACACTATTAAAAACTCTGGAAAATTCGAAAATTTAAACAGTATCAGAAATTTTATATACCTTCTGTTAATTATCATATTTCTTCCAAATCTAAATAGCCTACTTTTTCTTTTTCATTTTTTAATCATTTCTGAACAATTTGAAAAGAAATCATGAAGAGACGAAAAATCTTATGCGATAAAACCAAAATGTATGAAATCCTAAAAATTTCTGATGTTTGAATTATGTTCGAAATTTCGGAAATGATGTTAAATAAAAATGTTTGAAAATCACAAAGATCATCGAAAATTCTATGTTTCTCAAAAAATTGTAGAACATAAAAAAATAAGTTCCTTAATATTATAGATTTTGGTCATTGTGATCCTTTGAAAGAAGTGTACATGGCTGAAGTTTTTTCTTCATTTTCAATTCAAACCTGTACAACTTGAGAAGCTTTAAAAATTATCCAGATTACGTCTGAAATGTGAAAAGTCTGGAACGAAAAATGTAACATCCCCGTTATACATATATTATATTATTTTTCTTTGCTTTATCATTTCGTTCTTTTTTTTTACGAAACAGTCTTATTTTGTTATCTCGGTTCTATGCGACACCAAATAACTTGGGATTCCCGACTCATTTGGAATAGAGATACTATATTACTCTTTTCGTGATAAATACGAATACATTGGAAATATTATTTGGGATTCCCGACTCATTTGGAATAGAGATACTATATTACTCTTTTTCGTGATAAATATGAATACATTGGAAATATTATTTGGGATTCCCGACTCATTTGGAATAGAGATACTATATTACTCTTTTTCGTGATAAATACGAATACATCGGAAATATTATTTCGAAACATACTTCATATTATACTTTGCAAAGATAATACCCGACGTATTTCCCAGCGCTCGCTATATCTTAATAGTTTATAGATACATACCGGATGCAGACTAAATACGTCACTTGTACAAAAGCTATATAAAAAGCAGCAAATTTCGCCGCAGAAGCAGCGTTTAGCAGATTGTCATTGAATTCAGAAACTAGTACGCGTCAAATTCGGCAGTTTAATTTTGATAAAGGAAACTCGAAAACGGACACTAACAAAGTAGTGAGTGAAGGGAATGTTTTGTTCAAAAATAAGTTTAATCTAAAGATAGTATTTGAAAGCCTTGAGTGCCACTGTGTAAAACAAAAAGAACATTGTCAAACTGGAAAATAAAACGAAGTTTTGCTGAACATTTTTGTACTGTTATTCGCGGGAGTGCACAAAAAAAGCAGTGTGGAAAATAGTTACGTCCCTATCCCAGGACGTAACAAATTGGCGACCACGGCAGGACACCTTTCTGAACTTTTGGGATTCTTCGAGGGTCATTGAAGACGCAACACCACCATCTTAACGAGAATATTGGAACGTATGCTAGCGGAATTTTGGACTTTTACGAAACACGCAAGGACAAATTTTTTTATTTCACGTTGTGAATTAGAATATTGAAACATATGCTAGTGAAATTTTGAACTTTTACGAAACATGCAATGGCAGAAATTTTTTTTTCCACGTTGTGAATTAGAATATTGAAACATATGTTAAGGAGATCTTACACTTTTACGGAACACGCGACGACGAGATTTCGAATTCTATGTTACGAATGGGAATATTGAAACACACATAGGTGGAATTTTGAGAATTTCTTTGAATTTTATGGCAAGGAAGAAAAACGGGTAAATAAAAGGGTAATGCCTGTCGAACATTTCCCACCAAAAATCGTCACGAGACAGCAGCTTAAAAATTTAACAGTGGATCAACAACAATTGTACCTTCAACTGCCGAACCTTTCCAACCTTGAGGTCCAAGCAGCCCTTCTAGAGAATCAACACATTTCTGAAGATAACCAAATCGAATACTCATACTTTTCAGATACAATTGATAATAAAAGTGATAAAATTGACAGGAACATGGCAAACAACGACTATTTAAGACCTAGAGATGCTATTGAGGGGATACCAACCTTTACCGGAAATCCAGAAGACACTACATTATGGGAATTTTCACAAAGCTGCAAGAGAGGAAAACAAATGCTACCGGATGACGCCGAAAAAGGTCTTGTCAGTTTAATTCTTATGAGGAGAATAAAAGGTAACGCCCTAGCTGCCCTTCAAAATATGGAATTCACTACTTTAAAATCCCTACTTGATCAACTTGCTTTACATTTTTCATCTCGTACTTCGCCACTTACGTTGCTCAGCAACACAGCAAGAATCTTTCAAAAAGATAATGAAAAAGTTTCCTTTTATTTGAATAAAATACATAGCAACCGCTTTTAACCAAATTTTGGAGGCTCATCGAGCTCAAAACCAAGGACTTATAGAAGACAATGAGAAAACTAAGTACGAGAAGGAATGTGTCTACATATTTACGAAAGGTTTGAAACCAGATATATACACGAAAATGACAACACAAGCAAACCTCAATGACGCTGGGAAATTAGCACTTGACATAGAAAGAGTTCTAGATGAACAAAAGGAGTTGCGCACAGCTTCCGGGAAAGAAGAATTGAAATGTGCCATCTGTCAAAGAAATCACAGCATCACCAATTGCGAGGTCCTGCAAGCACTACAGGCAACAAAAGTAAGGGATGAGGCATGTCAAATATGCAAGAGAACCAATCACACTGCAGAAAATTGTAGATTCGCAAACGTCAAAACGATGCAACCAAAAAGGTGTCAGATTTGTCAAAGAACCAACCACGAGGCCAGCACTTGTTTTCTGAGGCACGACAAAAATGTTTCATACATGCCCCTCAGGCCCCAAAATAATCATAATGGAGAAGCTGGACCAAGTCAATACCTCCCGCGTGAACAGCCGCGACAACTAAGATACCAGGGACCAGCAAATTGGGAAAGGCAGCGAAATTTCGGAGAACAGAGATTCAATCCGCAAATTTCTCGAAACCTCAATTTACAACCAGTAGCTTGCTATCAGTGTAATGGGCCTCACCTTGTTCGCAATTTCTCGGAAAAACAACCTGCTCAAGGAAGATATGAGAGTCGAAATTACGAAGCAAACAGAGATAACTCCCAAAATTACTCGGGAAACGAATTCCGACCCTCCGCGACCTCCACTGGAAGGGTCACCAACCAGAATCCGAACACGGCAACGATCGGAAAAATTCAGGAGGACACAATGTAAAAACAACCTTGAACAGAGACGCTCCCTGCATTAAAGTATGTATCCAAAAACCTACTTCACTATTGCTAGATTCTGGCGCTGGACCTTGTCTTCTTAAAATTAAAATGTTGAGCGATTTGAAAAATATTGATACCGAAGATATAATTCACTTAATTGGAATTTCACCTAATTCTGTTGCCACGAAAGGAAAAATCAACTTATCGGTATTGGGACATCAAACCGAATTTCATCTAGTTTCCAACGACTTTCCAATCGAGCAAGACGGAATTCTTGGAACATCTTTTCTGTCGAGACACAACACCAAACTAAATTGGGAAACATGCTGTTTGGAACTGGATGATCAACAGATACCCTTTTCCGGTATAGAAAAAGATTGCTACTACGTACCCGCGCGAACAAGGAGAGTAATTCATGTAAACCTTACGGAAACATCATTGGAGATAGGGTATATCGGTCGACTACGATCAGTGGATGGTGTCTATATGGGAGATTGCATCGTCAAAAATCACCAAGGAAAAGCATATATAACGGTAATAAATACGACGGAAATTAACTATCAAATACCAGTTCCTACTTTAACATTAAAAGGAATCGAAAAAATAGAGGAACCAGAAAACGCAAAAGAAATCATAAAGATGCGATGTTTTCCCGTAAACGAAAGTATAGAGACAGAATAAAGACTCCAGAAAGTGATGGAACACCTTGAACTCGACAGACTTAATACTAGTGAAAAAGAAATGGTCGAAAAACTTGTACGCGAAAGTCTTGATTGTTACCACCTGCCAGGAGATAAGCTTACGTCTACTCAAGTAACCAAGCACAAAATCCGGACGACTGACGAGGTACCAATTAACACCAGACAATACCGGTATCCTCCAAAACTTAAAGATGAAATCATACTACAAGTAGAAGAATTGCACGAAGGAGGAATCATCGAACCGTCAAAATCCCCGTGGAATGCTCCTGTTTGGTGCGTACCCAAAAAACCAGATGGTCAAGGTAACCAAAAATGGCGTTTAGTCTTAGATTTCAGGAATCTTAATGAAAAAACTCTAGGCGATTCCTACCCCATACCAAACATCCTGGAAATATTAGATCAGCTGGGAGAAGCCAGATATTATTCAACTTTTGATATGGCATCTGGGTTCCACCAGATCGAAATGGATGAAGAAAGTGCGGAGAAAACAGCTTTCTCAACGCCCCACGGACACTGGCAGTTCAAGAAAATGCCGTTCGGATTACGAAATGCCCCCGCCACTTTTCAGCGTTTAATGGACGTAGTCTTGAGAGGGTTACAGGGTACGGAACTTTTTGTGTATATAGATGACGTAGTCATTTATTCAAAAACTCTTATGGAACACGAAAGGAAATATCAACTTTTCATCGAAAGACTAAGAAGAGCTAACCTCAAGCTACAAACGGAAAAATGTAAGTTTTTACAACCAGAAGTTGTTTTCCTCGGGCATAAACTAGGGCCTGAAGGAGTTCAACCTGATCCAAGAAAGCTAGACGCCGTCAAAGATTTTCCAACGCCGAAGAATGAAAAAAACGTCCGACAATTTCTAGGATTGGCGTCATATTATCGACGGTTTATAGGAAAATGTGCTCAAATTTCAAAACCTCTAACAAGTTTGTTACAGAAAAACAATGTATTTGTTTGGAAAGCCCCTCAGGACGAAGCTTTTAATATTCTGAAGGAAAAACTATGCTCGGAACCAGTTCTACAATACCCCAATTTTAACGAGCCCTTCGTACTGACCACCGACGCCAGTAATTTCGCCATTGGAGGAATCTTAAGCCAGGGGCCAATCGGCAAAGATCGACCTATCGCCTACATTTCGAGACAACTCAACAAAGCTGAAAGAGGGTACAGCACCTATGAGAAAGAGGCGTTAGCTATCGTCTACTGCGTCACCCAATTTCGCCCATATCTTTATGGAAACAAGTTTACAGTGGTCACCGACCATAAACCACTTTGTTGGTTACAGACATCGAAAGACCCAACAAGTAGGTTAACTCGTTGGCGGCTGAAGTTGGAGGAGTACGACTACAACGTCATCTACAAAGCTGGAGCAACTAACATCAACGCAGACGCTCTTTCTCGGAACGTACCTGGAAAATAAGAAACTGTAAACATAGTTAGACGATCAACTCGGAATGTGAAACCTACACCAAAGGGCGAACAATATAGACAAGAAATCGTTAAGCAAGAAAAGAAGAAACGGCGAAAGATGGAAGATGACCTTGGACTCGAAGACTTATTTCAGAAAAACAGTGAAAAAAAAATTGCTAGGAAACTTGGGTGAGAACGCGAAAAAAGGGAAAAATTCAAAAAACTACATAAATGATCAACTATACCAAAATAAAGGTGAAACTAGCACAGATGATGATGATGATGATAAAATAATAAAAATGCAAAAGGAAGTTAGCGAAGGGAAAAATGAATTTAAACAAAGAAAAATGCATGAAACAGAATTAAAAGATTACGAAGCAGAACATGAAAAAGGAAGAATATTAAGACGAAATAAACAAAAAAAGGATTACAATGAAGACATCACGAGTGACGAAGAGAAGGATAACGAAATTGATACAGAAACAGAAGAAGAAAAACTCGAACAAGAAGAAATCGAAGAAGAATTTTCGAAATTAGGAGAAGAAATAAGCGACGAAGATATTGAAAGTGAAGATGACGAAATATATGTAAGTACGAACATTTCAGAAATTCGAGACAAAATTCTTATGAGGCACGACAATATTGTTTTATTTGTGGATGAAGAAGGAAAACCGGTAGATGACGAAACAAGGGGATTTTTCAAAAAGAAAGAAGTTGGACACTTCGGGATCTTAGAACTTGGTAGTGTTGAATTAAGATGTAAAGGTAACTATTATCTGCTTGCTCTTTGTATACAACCGAAAAATAACCAATATGATATGAAAAAGGGATACGAAAACATCCGAATTGCATTCCAAGAGTTGAAAACACGGGTTAAGAATTTGGGACTTGTAAGCCTCAGCATTCCTAAAATTCCAGATTTACAGGGAATCAGATGGGAAAAGATACAGGACGTCATCAGCTTAACGTTTCGCAAAGAACCAATAAAAATAAGCTTGTGTAATGGACAAGTAAAAATAGTTCAAAATGAGAAGGAAAGAATCACCCTCATAGAAGAAGCTCATAATTCCGCTGTTGGAGGACATCTTGGAGTTACGAAAACTTACCACCGTCTGAGACCCAATTATTACTGGGAAAATCTTAAAATGGACATCCAGACTTACATACAAAATTGCCTATCATGCAAACTTCAAAAGTTGACCAGAAAAAAGATTCGACAACCCATGGTAATCACAAATACACCTTTGAGTGCTTTCGATTTCATCAGCATGGATCTCGTTGGACCCCTACCCAAGACAGAAAATGGTATGAAATATATTCTGACGATGCAGGACCTCTTAACTAAGTTCTGCATCGGAGTTGCACTCCCTGATGCAAGCGCTGCATCAACTGCAGATGGGTTCATCAAAAAAATGATTTGTACATTTGGACCACCAAAACAAATTCTCACAGACCAAGGAACTAATTTTCTGTCTAAAATTATGAGAATAGTAGCAAAAAAATTTTAAATCAAACAGGTTAAAACATGCAGCTATACTCCGTGGTCAAATGGGTCGATAGAGAGGATGCATTGGACCTTGATGAATTATCTTCGCCAATTCGTGGACTCTGATTCAGAATGGGATTCTTCGTTGGAACTGGCAATGTACGCATTAAACACCTCCGTGCATGAAGGGACAGGAAGGACACCGTTTGAACTCGTCTTCGGTAAACTGGGATATGTGCCCTCCAGCCAACCACTACCACGACAAGAACAACTGGAAACTTACGACTCATACTTAATCAAACTCCTAGTCAGACTCGACACTATTAGAAAAGAAGCCAGAGAAAATCTCATTTTAGCCAAGGAAAGATCTAAACGCTATTATGATCGAATCGTAAACCCTTATACGTTTACTGCTGACTCATATGCATTTCTGCGGAAAGGGCTAAGAAAAGACAAATTCGATGATTATACTACCGGGCCTCATAAAATAGTTGAAGTTCTAGACGAACATAGAGTCAAAATAAGAATAGATGGCCACGAAAAGGTTGTTTCCACAGAAAGGTTGATACCGACCATAATCAAGGAAGTCAACTTCGTAAAAATGATAATAAAAACTTAAAATTGTTGGGAAAATGAAATACTATAAGTTAATATTTTTTTTTTCTATATAAATTTTTAGAATAAGACAATTTCTGTTAATATTTTTACAGAAAACCGAGGATGATAGTCTTGAACATGCTGATCCTGTTATTACCAGGAAGTTTTGGACTGATAGGATACCATTGTGGAACAAGCGGAGCAAATATTACGAGAGTAAGCCTGAGAGATGTCGAGAGCTGCCACCTCCCTAACGTGCAACCAGAGTCTGAAAACATATACTTGGTATTGTTGCAAAACACAGACAAAGTCTACACCAAGGTTATAGAATGCAAAGTCGAAGTTAGTCGCATCATCAACAAATGCGGAATGTTTTCTCATCTTTCGGCTGTACCTGAAGGATACATGAACTACATTTATGAAACTACCAGAGACCAGTGCAGAGACATGCACGAACGAGGCAGATTCTTGTTTGGACGAGCCGACATCAACGGGCTCACGTCAAACACCAACTCAACCAGATCTGTTCTCCTAGCTGGCTCGATTAACCACGACGGTGACTGCAAAGAAGCACCTTACTCGGATCAGTTCGGAAATTGGGAAGACGTGATCGTTCAGAGCACCCTCATCATCACTCTGAAAGACTATTATGCAAGTATTTTCACCAAAGAAAACAAAATTCTCCTCCAACCAGGTATAAAATGCGATGCAAAAATAACATACTGCATGACGAACGACGGAAGCAACGCATACTGGGACTTGATACCCACCCGCCAATGCGATCTCAGAAACTTTGGTATTCTATATAGAGGAAATGGCAAAAAAATCACTGATAAATCGGAACATAAAATGGAAACAATTTACACGGTTGAAACACAAGATATCACATTTGCTTTTACGAAAAAACAATCATACCACGCCTGTGGATATGAAATGATAACTACGGAACATCCCAAGCTAATAATTATTGAAGGTGCCGATGGAATCCTTAATAACGACCCAGGAAGGTTGAATACGAACGACATTGACATTTTTGCTTATACAAATTCAAAATTGATATATGTGGAAAGACACGTACGCACGCAAATGAAACACCTATATTCGGATATTTTAAGACAACAATGTGAACTTGAAAGGAAAATATTGTTAAACTCGCAAAGCCTAGCTATGCTAAGACCCGATGACTTTGCGTTCCTTTTTATGAAAGGCCCAGGCCATATTGCATTTCTGGCAGGAGAAGTTATAGAGATTGTCAAATGCACGCCTGTTCCAGTCAAAATCAGGAAGACCGAAAAATGCTACCTCGAAATGCTGATAGAATACCACAACAAATCGTATTTCTTGACTCCTCGCACCCGCATACTGAAGAACTTTGGAACCCCCATACCGTGTAACGGGTTAATGCACCCAACCTATGAAATCGACGGAAGGTGGTTCAAAATGACGCCGGATCCAGTGGAAACTACTGCGCCAACCTCCCTTAAACCACACGACATACCAACATGGGAATACCTTGAAGCTGGGAACTTGGGGAGTGGAGGAATTTACTCTGAAGAGGATCTTGAAGAATTCCAACAATCTCTAATTTTCTCAATGGACCAAGCCTCTATCTTACACAAGGTGGCTCGCAGTGTTTCTGGAGATAATGTTGATACTTCCGATCTCACCCTCAAGGGGTTGCTAAGTGGCGGAAACCTGAAAGAACTTGTGGACCAATATTGGAGCCAAACATGGGAGACTTTCTCTTCATTCGGAATATTCAGCGCAGGTCTATTAGGTATATATTTTCTTTTCAGAATTGTAAAGACTATAATAGATACGATTTTCCATGTCTGGGCCCTCCATACTTCTTATGGTTGGTCTCCCTATCTCGCTGCTGCCATTTGGGACAGCCTTACAAATCTGCTGCTGCATCTAAACAAGAAGACGAATTCACCAACGGATCCTCCAGAGATACCTCAAAAATCAACCATGGAGGAAACTTGTAGAAATGAAGAGAAGCAGGAAACGAATAAGCTGCTCAACGCCACTATTCACTCGCCACCAGACCACATCACGAAACCAATCGAACCAGAACCCCCGCGCCACCCATACATTTAAACAGAAAGTAAGAATCAGGAAGGCTTCCCTTGTTTTTTGTAGGGGTTCTCAAACCACTAACAATTTGTAAAATCGTTACCTACAACATTTTATGCATTGAAGCAGTAATAATATTATTATAAACTTGAAAATTACTATTATTATTATATACTATTATTATTAAGCACGATGTCTCCTTCTGAGATTGCAACCCTTGTATGGGTAACAATCTTTTCGTAGGGGGGAAGTGTAACATCCCCGTTATACATATATTATATTATTTTTCTTTGCTTTATCATTTCGTTCTTTTTTTTTACGAAACAGTCTTATTTTGTTATCTCGGTTCTATGCGACACCAAATAACTTGGGATTCCCGACTCATTTGGAATAGAGATACTATATTACTCTTTTCGTGATAAATACGAATACATTGGAAATATTATTTGGGATTCCCGACTCATTTGGAATAGAGATACTATATTACTCTTTTTCGTGATAAATATGAATACATTGGAAATATTATTTGGGATTCCCGACTCATTTGGAATAGAGATACTATATTACTCTTTTTCGTGATAAATACGAATACATCGGAAATATTATTTCGAAACATACTTCATATTATACTTTGCAAAGATAATACCCGACGTATTTCCCAGCGCTCGCTATATCTTAATAGTTTATAGATACATACCGGATGCAGACTAAATACGTCACTTGTACAAAAGCTATATAAAAAGCAGCAAATTTCGCCGCAGAAGCAGCGTTTAGCAGATTGTCATTGAATTCAGAAACTAGTACGCGTCAAATTCGGCAGTTTAATTTTGATAAAGGAAACTCGAAAACGGACACTAACAAAGTAGTGAGTGAAGGGAATGTTTTGTTCAAAAATAAGTTTAATCTAAAGATAGTATTTGAAAGCCTTGAGTGCCACTGTGTAAAACAAAAAGAACATTGTCAAACTGGAAAATAAAACGAAGTTTTGCTGAACATTTTTGTACTGTTATTCGCGGGAGTGCACAAAAAAAGCAGTGTGGAAAATAGTTACGTCCCTATCCCAGGACGTAACAAAAAATGTAGTAAAACTTCGAGGATTGTCAATAATTGTATGAAATGCAAGAAATTTATATAATTTCAGAAATAGTTAACATATTCGGTAAGTTATATTCCATTACCTACCTAATTATTCAAAAATGCTCATATAACGTTTTTGATTTTTGTTTTATTTCGAATGAAAATCAGTCAATCTTGAAAAGTATAAACTAATAACGTATCATGGTTTTGAGTTGGTTAATTTTTTATGAAATTATGAAGGTTTCAAATAGTTGGTCTACTATGTTCGAAATCGTACATGTATTAAAAAATTCTAAAACATAAATAAATCCAAATATCCATCAATAGTTCTAACGAATTCAGAAAATTAGTAAAATATGAGAAAATATTTAATTACACTAGTTTACAGCGAAATGTAGCCGCATCAAATTTCAATGGTTTCCTTAGTAAAATGACTCGCTGAATCCGAAAACGCAGTCCAAAAAATTCCCCGTAGGACGGATTTCGCGGTATTGCGAAAAAACTGTTTTTCGCATATAGAGAAAAAGTGTCTTCAGTCAATCGCAAATATCTCCGGTTCTACTTGAACGATTTTGATAATTTTTGTACAAAATGTAGGTAATGTAATAATCTATAAATTATTTTCCTGAAGTTTTACCGTCACATTCACGGTTTGGTTGCTATTCCGACATTTGTATATAATTTTTTGTCATTTTTGTTAATTTTTTGAAAAAAAATCAACTTTGAGCGAAAATTAAGCCGAAAAAAAAATTTTTTTTATCACTTCAATGAATGGATGTTGAAGCCCAATCGATGACAAAAAAAAAGAGTGGTCAGTTATCAAAATCAATGGGAAAATATAGAAGTTATAGGTGTTTTTCCGAAAAAAGGCAAAAAGTCCATTTTTCTCAACTTAATAGCATTGTCAATTTTTATTGATATTAAGTTACAAAAAATGAAAATTTAAAAATGAGTCAAGTCCGATCGTCTTTGTCGCTTGTGCATGTCTTCGCTTTCTCGAATCAAAAACCAGCAATAATCGCCCATCATTGTTTCATCCCAAAATCCTTGGTATCGTCTTTCCATGTTTTTCATTTGCTGATGGAAGCGTTCGCCATGTTCATCGCTTTCGTCGCCAAGATTTTTCGGGAAAAAATCCAAATGCGAATGTAAAAAATGAATTTTGAGAGACATATTCACACCTGTCACCGAAAAAAAGTGAGAAATAATTAGCATAATTTAATAGTATAGAAATGTAAATTTATATTAAAAACATACCTATTTTCTTATAATTCACTAGCAAATCTTGGATGATTTTCTTGTAGTTCCGACTTCTTGAGTTACCCAAAAAGCCATCGACGACAGAACGAAACGAATTCCATGCTTTCGCCTCGTCTCCTGTCAATGTTAAAACAAAATTGGAATCGCTGAGAATTTTTTTTATCTGAGGTCCCACGAATACGCCTTCTTTTATCTTAGCATCAGATAAATTCGGGAACACGGATTTCAAATAATGAAAAGAATGACCGTCTTTTCGCAAAGCTTTGACGAAATTCTTGAAGAGTCCAAGTTTGATATGTAACGGTGGAAGTAGAATCTTGTCTTTCTTCACTAGAGGATCGAATTTCACATTTTCCTGACCTATGGTGTAATTGATTCGATTCGGCCAGTCTTTTTTCACATAGTGTTCATCTCTCGCTCTGCTGTCCCACTTACACAAAAAACAGCAGTATTTTGTGTAGCCTTGCTGCAAACCAGTTACCATGGCAACAACTTTGAGGTCAGCACAAATTTTCCACTCGTGATCTTTGTACTTAATCAAGTCCAGTAACATTGCCATAGATTGATATGATTCTTTCATGTTGACAGCATGGGCTACAGGAAGTGAAGGCTTCATGTTTCCTTGATGAATCAAAACTGCTTTTAAGCTTAATTTGCTGCTGTCAATGAACAAACGCCATTCGATTGGATCGTAATTTACACCAAATTCAACAAACAAACCAGTGATATCATGACAATAACAAACATTCTTTTCCCTCGAATAGTATTGGGCAAATCGTATATGCCGATCTCTATAGTACGTCACCTTCACGCCCGAATTCAGTAAGTTCCGTTCTTGCAAACGTGATGCCAAAATCTCCGAATGATATTTCGTCAGATCTAAGTCTCTTATCAAATCATTAAGAGCGAATTGTGTAAAAGGCTTTGAAACTTTCATAGGCTCTGTGTCAGTCGAATTGGATTCACTTTCTTCTGATGATGGTGTGTCGATTTTTCTTCTCTTCTTAGGGCTTACTGGATACGGAACGTCAGTGGAATGCGGAACTGGTTTTGTTAACGATGGTACATGTGGATATACAATTTTGCGATGACGTCCGTGTTGTTTTATGTTACATAAGCAGAAGTAACAGTCAACCTCGTGATTCGTTGGCTGTCGCCAAATTGCAGGCACATCGAATGACAAGTAGTGACTACGAAAAAGAAATCAGATGAACGTGGTAGTATATTAAAGGGTTAAAATCAGAAACAGAATAGATGAATATATATTTATACGTACTTGTCACCTGCCATCCACAAAACCAAATTTGTTCTGCATGTGTTGCACATAGAACTCGGTGTCCATGCTTTATCAATATTTTCAGGTGAAACTTTGAAATACAAACTGTACGCATTTTGTAATGCATCCGTGAAATTCCGTGGTTTCGCGAAAATATATTCTGCACAAGCATAGCAGAACTTATTCGGATCATTTTTGCACTTGAATCTACGTTTCTGGACACTCATCCTTCAAATTTCGATTTAATTTTCCGTGCCTAAGGTACCTTTCTGGGTCAAGCCAGCGCACCAATCAGAGCGCAGTAGGTTTTCCCGCGGGTTTTCCCCGGATCAACCAAGCGCACAAATCATAGTGCACCGCGGGCTCCGCCACGGAGCGAGCCAGCGCACCAATCAGGGTGCACCGTGGGTCTACTTGACCTACGTGTAACACGCTTATGATGATAACCATTGTGCACTTTTGATAATATTTTCAAAAGTGCACTTTTGATCAATTTTAAAGTGTCCTTTCGATTATTATGCGCTTTTGATACGCAGCTATTTTTAAAATGATATTTTATTTGATAAATAATAAATACGTAAATGTAATTAAAAATTCATATGTACTATCAAGGTATTTTCATCGTTTTGAACGAGTAGATCCCCAGAAATAGTCTCTTACTAATACAATTTTAAACTATATTATATGAATTACTTTCTCATAAAATTTTATAGGAAACCAGGAACAGTAAATTACGAATCTAAGAAAAATGGACTTTTTGCCTTTTTTCGGAAAAACACCTATAACTTCTATATTTTCCCATTGATTTTGATAACTGACCACTCTTTTTTTTTGTCATCGATTGGGCTTCAACATCCATTCATTGAAGTGATAAAAAAAATTTTTTTTTCGGCTTAATTTTCGCTCAAAGTTGATTTTTTTTCAAAAAATTAACAAAAATGACAAAAAATTATATACAAATGTCGGAATAGCAACCAAACCGTGAATGTGACGGTAAAACTTCAGGAAAATAATTTATAGATTATTACATTACCTACATTTTGTACAAAAATTATCAAAATCGTTCAAGTAGAACCGGAGATATTTGCGATTGACTGAAGACACTTTTTCTCTATATGCGAAAAACAGTTTTTTCGCAATACCGCGAAATCCGTCCTACGGGGAATTTTTTGGACTGCGTTTTCGGATTTAGCGAGTCATTTTATCACGGAAACTATTGAAACATGTAGAGGATACAAAAATTTTTCAAAATTTGTAAACTAGTGTTATCTAACCTACTATGTTCATTGTTACATTTCTTCGATAGAAGTAGATATGATTTTTTTATCGTTAAAAAAAAATCTGATAATCATGAAGAAAAATACAAAATTACAAAAAATATTTATGAGATTCGGGCATTTTTGCTAGATTTTTGACGTCCCTAAATACTGCCTTTGAAATTTTCGAATTCTCGAATAATGAAAACAACATTGAAATATTTTAAGATCATCAATAATTCTAATGAATTCGAAACATTTATTAAATTTCAGAAAAGGATTAGAAATTGTTTAGATGGTATCCATTATCATTTTTCTTGGTAACATGTATAATGATATATAAGAAATCAAGATTCTATGCTTCGTTCCAAATATATAATGTCGAAGTCGGGAAATTGATCACTCGGAGGTAATCTCAGTTTATTTAATTTATTCGATCAATATTTCGGCCACACATGGGGCCCTCATCAGGATCAAAAAAGTTTTTTTAAAACCCAAAATTACCCCCTGTGTGGCCGAAATATTGATCGAATAAATTAAATTAACTGAGATTAGCTCCGAGTGATCAATTTCTCGACTTTAACATGCATAATGTTCTTGTTTTTACATTCGTTTCATTTTTCATTTTTCAAAAAGAAAGTAAAAAATCTAGAAGGAATCGAGAAATCGCGAAGAACCTGCATAAGTTAGACACATTTATATAACATTTGGAAAGCTTTGACGTGTTTGTATTATGTTCGAAATTTCAATATCGTTGAAAAATTATAAACCATAAAAATTTCAAAGATTCGCAATAATTCTAATAAAATTTTTGAATTTTCAGAACATCAGAAAATTCACATGAATTTTGTAAATTATGTTTTATCTCATATTTCTTCGTTTTATTTATTATATCGCTATATCGAAAAAAAATCGTTTCAGAAACAGATAATGTTTTCTTTTTTAATTTTTTGATAAAAACCGTAAAATCTTTAAAAGCATGCAAAAATGACGGAAAATTCTAATGAATGTTACAAGTTTTGATCGTATTAAAAAGTTCTGTTGGGGTGTCCCGAAGAGAAGAAGTATTAAAGACAACACACGGTTCACAGTTTTACGAATTAATGTTATTTATTGATATTTCGTCATTAGTTTACAAACTGTGGAATACTTGTCCATTAAAAAGTTGAACAAAGAATGCTCTCACTTGGTATCCACTACCTCTTTTTATAGCCTGAGATTCAAAACATACATGTCACTTTTCATTCGTAAAATACTCAATTTCTAATTCTAGTTGTATCAACACGTCCGTAATGACTCTATTTCGTGAGGAGTCACGTAGAAATAGAGTTAAATACAATGAAATGAGAGTTGAATTATCAGGCGATTATAAAGCAAATTCAAATGGTGCGATAGTATATTGTAAAATGTCTTGGAAAAACCCAACAGGCAACAAGCGAGATAGTGAATTCCAAAATAACTTATAATGTTGGGATAAACCCGGGGCAGTACACAACATACAACAGTTCCGAGTAGTATATAGCATGTTTGAAATTTTGAAAATTTTGAAAAATTGGAAAACATTGACAATATCAAAAAGTGTTAATAATTGTGAAAAATTCGCTAAATTCGTTGAATCTAATGAAATGTTGATAAATTTCAGGATTCTATAAAATTTTAAAAATTTCGTGAAGCTAGGGAAACTGAAAACTGAGTAATATCCTTTTAATTTTGAAAATCAAATAAATTTATCATACGGAAATCATCGACACATCGACGATCGCGTTCTTTGTTTTTTGAATGATTAATTTTTTTATAATTGGAGAATACTTGAAAAATACAATAATTTTCTTATTTATATTACATAGATGGAAAGCAACTTCAATCGAAACAAAGGAAAACTTTCTGAAATAAGGTAAAATAAGGTAGGACGCTATGACATAGCGTAGAGCGAAGAGAGGCAAGTTTGAATAAGGGTCGGATGGTGTTGACTACGGCGAATCACAGCTCATAAGATACGAATCTCTATGCGTTATGTAGATGGTATCAAATAACGTTAACGTTACAAAATAGCGTCAATTAACGGCATTAACGCATCGAATCTTATATTTTACATCAGTGGTATTATACGGTATCCATCGCTAATCTTCGGCCCCGTTAAGCTCGAACCCCTGATGATTCGAGCTGTGAATTCTGCGGTTTTGGCTCTTTTTCTCGCGATCCTATTGGCCGAAAAAAACCTTGATACCTTTCATGCATCTGACAGAGAACGTAGAGAGAGAAGTCACCTGGCCAGACAACAAGCCTGTTTCGGGACCACGGGGGTCCCCCGGGGATCTTTTAAAATTTCGTCGCCGGGCGAGGAATGAGCGAAATCGAAGTAAACTCTATTTTTATTTTATTTTTTTCTTCTTTTAGAAAGAAAAGATAGTCTCGTAATTTGAATATTTGGTAAATTCGTGGGGTGCAAAAGCTACAAAATTGAGCATGATGGCTGGAATGCAACTTATATGATGTTTTTCGTGGTGCTGAACTCGATTTCAATATCTACTTTTTCATAAAAAATATGAAAATTCACTTACAGTAAAATTTTTTGGGTCTAAATAATTCATTAAGTATAAATTACATCGGAAAAAATTTTAGATAAAAAAACTTACGCTAAAAAATTTTTTAGAAAAAAGGTACTAAGTTTGTGCCGAAATTGGCAACGATTTTCAGGTTTTGCGTGCTCTAAGGAAATCATTCGCAGAGATTCAAAAATTTATAATAACATTATATAATATTATGTATAGTATTTTATGTAACATGCTATATATTATATAAAAATCTTGAATAATATTATATTACAATATAATATTGTTCATAAACATCTTATATTATATTTAATTATAATGTAAGATGTTTACGAGCCATTTGATAGTTATTGAGTAGTGGCAACTTTTTTCAAATTGTAATATGCATGTAGTTTGAAAGATAAATTAAGATTTTGAGAATAATCCTTTTCCACGCCACCATTAAGGTAGAGTTGTTGGCGCGTTTTTATATCGTGGTTTCTCCATTAGGCCTAAGTCCACGATCCTAAATAACACCAAATGTTCCAGAAATGTGCAACAGTTGATAAATATTCCAAAAAATTATTTCGTATTTTTCGGAAATTTCTGAGGACCTTCAGTAAGCATATGCTGCAGTATTTAGGATCCCTTGTTATTAACCATTATCGAAAATCAAACAGCTTAAGTAACAGTATACACATATTATAGAAAAGATATGGTGTATAAATACTTATTTTGTACTACATGTTTCCTTCTATATTTTGTATTTAGTGAATTTATTGTTATTTTATTGTTCTAACGGTTCTCAACAAGGGATTTTTCGAGATTTTGTTGCAAATTTTTAGTTGATGTGAATAAAAAAATTTATAAAGTTAATTTAATCCACAACCATGTAATAGCAGAAGTCAATATTGTTATGACACAATTTTTTGGTTTGAAAAATATACTGAATAACATTAAACAAACAAGTGCATGATTGTTTAATAATAAAATTTTTGTTTGCGAGTGTCAAAATTCAAGAAGAATGCATAGAGAATAGAGTAGTTTTATTGCGCTGTTGTACCTATCTGATCAATAATTGATTGAGCAAAGAAGTCACTAAGTTTGGGATATCTCAGGTTGTTGAGTGAAATTGGAAAAAGCTTAGGAATGTAAAAGATAAAAAACACTGTGAAACTGTTAAAAATGTCGGTAGCTTTGAAAAATTGGCACGAAAGCTAAAATTGAATCAACTGTTCAATACTATTATTTGTGTAAAAAATTTGGCAAAATTATTGTAATTCAAAAATGACTAAAATCTGCCAGAGCTGTTAAAAATTTAACTATTTGAAAGTAAAAGTATGATTAATAACTAATTAATAAGGAAAGAAATTACTACTTTTTGTGAATTTAGGTTGTTTTTTTGTTCTATACCTCTTTCTTAAGATTACTATTCTTCTTCCTTTTTATTTTTGCAAGCTATGCTGAATGCTCATCCGTGACAGGAAAAGTATGATTTGTAATACCAGAATTACGCATGGAAAATCTGATAGTAGAAATCAGGCCCGGCAGAACAGGTCTGGCCCGAGTGGGTAGTTGATCGGTAGAGTGAATAAGGAGGGTGGGGGGTGAGGGGGATTTTTTGTGAAAGAGAAATATGGAAATTTCAATTTGCGAATATAAATATTGTACGAAAAATTGTTGTAGTCAACTTTCTTATCTCATTTATTTTCATTCTTTAAAAATATTCACTTTCATTTTCAACAATAAACTTATCGCCGCAACGCAAAAACTGCCGAACGCTTTGAATTTTGAAATAAACTCATTGAGCAGTTTTTCTAAATCTAGTTTGTCCGCAACATTAGAGTAAACGTGTAAGAGAGCAACGTTATTCAGCCGATTCTGCAACACTGTTGATCTTAAGGGGGGTTTCTACCTTGTGGGATCAAAAAAATCGATTTTTTTTTTTTTTTGCATTTTTGGATGGACACATGTTCCAAGAAGACTCTCTCAAACATTCAAGACAAAATCACAAAAATTTCAGACTGTTTCACGTTTTTAATCGACGAAGAACAGAAAACTTCGTTCGTTAGAACAAGACGATCCTGGAACTGTCATAAGTAATATAGTACTAGTAATATAGTAAAATCCAATGAAATATTCTTGCGAATGTAAATGCTCACTGACGATTCTTAGGCTAACAGAGACTTGCTCAGTTCGGGATACATCGGCAGTTTCGTCTAATAAAATTGAGAAATATTCTGCACTTCTAATTTCTTCCATGATTTCGCATAAAACCGTATCTGCCATGAGACCCAGGATTTCATTTTGAGTTTCGTAATGCAGCTATTTATGTCCATCTTTTTTCAGCCACGATTTTAGTTCTGGTACGTCTTCTGATAAAACATTCGAAAATGCAATGAAATTAGAATTCTCGTCGTTCTTATCGCCTCTCATTGGTAGACCCTGTGCAGCCAATACTTGAAGGGTACAGAATATTTTGCTTAATGCGATTCGATTTGCCATCATCTGCTTTGAAAGAGCCGACGATAACGTTTGGACAACGTTAACTGCTCTAATGTTTGACAACGCTTCGGAGCAATTGAGATGTAGAGTACTCCTCGAATGAGTCTTCATACGCTCTGCGATATGCTTCCAATTCGAAAATCCCTCGTCGACCCAGGCTTGCTTTGATTTAAGAGCGCGCGAATCGAAATTATGTATCGATTTTCGTTCACAGGCTTCGGTACAGATGCTGCATGTACCGTTACTGTTCTTATTCAGTAGAAGCCACGGATAAATCTGTTTCCAGCGATTAAAAGCTGATGGAATCGAAGAACAGGCAGCTCTGGAAAAAAAAATTGATTGCAAATTTTCATTTAAAAAGGCGAAAAATTTACATTGCAAACATAAACAAAATCATATTCTTGATAAATTTTCGGAATAAGTTCAAATTTAAGTTAAAAATTGAATATTGTATGGATTCAGAACGAAATAGATTCAAAATAAAAATGAACAATAAATAAATAAAATAAATGAATACAATAAATAAATAAAATACAATAAGTAAATAAAGTAAATACAATAAATGAATAAAAAAATTCAATAAATATACAAATAAATAAAATATTAAAAATACATTAATAAATAAAATACAAAACATAAAACAGGCGGCTCTGGAAAAAAATTGATTGAAATTTTCATTTAAAAAGTCGAAAAATTTACATTGCAAACATAAACAGAATCATTTTCTTCATAAATTTTTGAAATAAGTTCAAATTGAAGTTAACAATTAAATATTGTATGGATTCAGAACGAAATAGATTCAAAATAAAAATGAACAGTAAATAAATGAATATAATTAATAAATAAATAATTAAAATACAATCAATAAATAAATAAAATACAATACATAAATAAATAAAATATTTAAAATACATAAATAAATAAATTTTTAAAATACATAAATAAATAAAATATTTAAAATACATAAATAAATAAAATACTAAACAAGAAACAAGCGGCTCTGGAAAAAAAATTGATTGAAAGTTTCATTCAAAAAGTAGAAAAATTTACATTGCAAACATAAACAGAATCATTTTCTTTAAAAATTTTCTAAATAAGTTGAAATTTAAGTTCACAATTAAAGATAGAATGGATTCAGAACAAAATAGATTTATAATTAAAATAAGCAATGAATAAATAAAATAAAATACAAAACAAAAATGAATAAAAAAATAAACAAAATAGATTCAAAACGAATAATCACTTTTGAAAGTATTATGACATTTTTAGTTATGTAATTATTTACAATTTACATAACTAACCACTCTCATTTCGTGACCTAGACGCATCATACCATCACTTGAACTGGCGATTACATTTATTGAAATAGACGCAATTGATGTTTTATAGAACACTCACGTTTTCCAGAATGATCGTTGTTGTTGCCATCTTGAAATTGACTGTCAGCAAACTGAGCTTTCGATGGTTGAGTTGATTTTTTCGTCTCACTCTGCTCGCCAACATCTTCATCCGCACTATCCTCTTTTTTTCTCTTCAATCGCACAACGAATTTATCCATATAACTGGCCTAGATCAAACTATACACTCGTTGTACTACTTTTTCACCGCCATAAACACGAATCACCAAAACGCATGTACATGAGTGATGAGAATGACGTTTACGGCCACATGACATGAGTGTGCTATATGTACGCGTCAAGGCGCTTTTCTATGGGACGGTAAAGTGGGTTTTACATGCGAGCGTCGCAGCGTCAGCGCCAGGACCGAACGTCGATGCGACGCTCGCATATATAGGCACCAAATTCCCTAAGCTATACGCATGCTCGAAGCGTGCTTGGCTTTCCGCGTCGAATTCAATTTGAAAATTCCGAGTGGGTATTTTACACACTCGGGATTTCTCCGGTGGGTACAACTACCCACCTTACCCATGTTATCTGCCGAGCCTAGTAGAAATTGAATTAAGACGTTTGATGCCCATTCTATTTCTTTTGCAAGTTTTGACATCTTCAACAATTGAAAATGAACGCTCGGCCTCAGCGTTTAAATGTAGAAGTGAACGAATAAGCTGTGATAATTTTTTTAAGTTTGGAAATAACAGTTCACCATTCACAGTTGTGGCAGAAATTTATTAATGATCATCCTTATGCATCCTAAAGAAATAAACAGCGATACCTTGGAGTTCTTAAAATCATTTTCCAGAAATTTGGCAAATAATATAATATTTTCTAATCAGTTAGTTTTAAAAATATTGTGTGAATACTCACGAGGCACTTTTAAAATGATTGATTTGTAGTGACTACGTTAAATGCATGTAAATTTCATGCAAAAACTCATAAGAATAAGTTTTTTTTTTATTTTCATAATTATTTGTGATCATGAACTAGTTAAAATATGTTGTTAGTAATTACAGGTTTGTTTAATGTAAGCTGATGCTAAATTATTTTATCCGTTATACAACGTATTATTAGATAAACACTTGACATAAACATTACTTCCTTTAATTTTTTTGTTACAAAACACTCTTTATGAAGTGATACTACAAATTCTGATATTATAGCAAAGAAACAAAGTAAAAAAAATTCATCGTTTCCTACATTAGGCGAATTTAAATGACAATAGCAATTGAAATATTAAAAATTTTTTTCAGCGTAGTTCACTAAGTATTAGGGGTGTGCGGGATCCCGACTTTTCGGAAATCCCGACGCCGGGATATGTCGGGAAAGGCTTCGGGACAGGAAAGGCGCTTTCCCGAAATTTTCGGGAATCCCGAACTTTCCGGGAAATCCCGAACTTTCCGGGAAATCCCGAACTTTTTAGGATTCCCGAATATTTCGGAAAACGACAATCCAAAAATGTTCTCTAATTCCGAAATTCATAGGTAAACGTAAAAGTGGTGAAAATCTTAGTTACTAGGTTATCTACTATTAGGCTGAAAAAAATTCCTGTACGATATCCGTATATATTTCAGTATTTTTCCATACACAGTTTTGAAAAATTCAAGAACCAAATAATTTTGCTATACTTACATATTTTCTAAACGATAAAAACTTGACTTTTTGTTGATAAGTAAAACTTTAACTATAAAGAATCTTCCAAAATATTGAGATGACAAATCTTTTTCGATCAAAAGTTTCTATGTTTCTTTAGTTATGTTATTGATTTCTTTATTTATTAGACAGTTCATTTCCTTGTATGACGTTGTTCCATTCATTTGTTTTTCAATTTGAATTAGATCTTTTACTTCCAAAAATGTCCATCAGAAACTTATTAATCCGAAGCAGTAACAAAGCATAATGATAATATGAAATTTCTTCCTCTATCAATATAAATTTATAAGATTGCAGTAAATTCGATTGTCGGGCGCAAGTAATTAATATTTTTGAACAATGTTCATACAAAACATCGAAACTGCTAATTTTTTTATTCTTAAAACTTTCATTTCTGATTAATCAAATACTTCAAGATTAGAACACTTTTATAATTTAGTTATTTTATTCATTTGTTTTGGACTTTTATTTTGTTCCGAACCCGATGAAAAAATTTTCAAGAATAATTGATGAAGAATTTAAAAAAGCTAGATAATTTATCTCAAATTAGTCGAAATCACCCAGATAGCAAAATGAAGTCGTAGTGCGTGCAATATGCGAGTCACGCGTGCGAGTTTTTTCGCACGCATGAGACTCACAAAGCATACCGTTGCTACGTCATATGCGACTCAAATGCCTCTCACACATGAGAGTTCACAAATTTCGTACGCGTGAGTCTCCGATTACCTGCACGTGTCAGGGTTTTGAAAAAATGTTTTTTACTGTTCTGTAAAAAATAAAACTTACAGTATACGTCACGCTGGTATGATATTACTGACTGCAATTTTTCGTTCTAGTGCAGAAAGTGAAAATTTTCGTCAACTCACAGCAGAAAGTATTTATTTACTTTGTAGTTCCTGCAAAATGTATACATTTACTGATAGATTTCATGTGAAAGATTTTTTTTTAAATTAAAAATTTTTCAAACTTCACGTGGAAAACAAATTATGTTAAGGTTTACAAATAAAACAAAAAGTGAAACACAATTGAAACATGTATCATGTATGTTTTTACTGAATGACAGCATTAATCAAATCATTATTAATCAATTATCAGTCTTCATGAGAAAAAGTTTCATCATAACTTAATTCGTTATTTTCTTCGTCGAATTCATCATCTGCTTCTTCTTCATCATTATCTGCTTCGTCTTCAGTATTATCTGCTACTTCCTCAGCATTATCTGTTTCTTCTTGCCCGTCAACGTCGCGTTCATTTTCGTTCACTTCCTCTTGATCTTCGGCATCAACGTTGTAGACTCCCTCTTGACCATCGTTACCATTAACTACCTCTGGTCCGTCATTTCTCTCTGCATTCACTCCGTGATTAAGGACCCGCTTTTTAAAGCGTTGTTTTGCCGCCCCCAAAACTTCGAGAAATTCTTTTTTAAAATGTTTTACGCTGCTGGGACCCGGGAACAACGTACAGTCCATTGCAGCATCTGAAAATAAAAAGAATTTTAACCATTGGTTGCATTGCTCACAATAATTGTTTGTTATTAATAGAAAATATATGATTTACGAATATAGACATAAATAAATGGTGAAACGAACAATAATACATGAAAAAAAATAATAGAAAAACGTACTTACAGAGAAACATCAAACGATCAAATACTTTTAAAGGTTTTGGTGTTAGTTTTCATAACTTTTGACTATTAATTATTAAAGTTTAGACATGTAACGAGCGAGACTCGGAATATTAAATTTAAAAATTATTATTATTATTTTTTTTGTATTGTTAGGCTATGCGCCTAGGAATAATTATATTCCTTAATCTCGTCGACAGAAAAGGACCCTCTGTAGACAACGGCCTACAGTGACCCTTTATCCGACTTTTAAAGGGAGTCGGGAGAATTGTTGAAGGGTTAAATAAAGACACCTCGAAAATACAATTTGAAGTCACAAGGTGACATTATTATTATAACTTTCTTTTACAAAGTGTAATTTCTTAATCTAAAAGTTGTCTTCTTATTTCTTCTCTTATTTCAAATAATTCTCTTTTGTGTGACTCTGGCATGTCATCATCTGATTGCGCGTTGTAAAAATACCCTTCTTCTAGTAGCTCATAAAAGCTTAAGGTTGCTTCATCCTTGGAAGAAAGGAGGAAAGATTCCAATTCGCTATCTATTCGCGAAGGTTTGAGGGTGCAATTCTGTGTTCTATTACAGCCCGTACATTGGACCTTTATTTCTTTTCTCGAGGAAATGAGAAGTATCCCACTTTCCTGAGAATATTGCTCAGCTATAAGGCTGTCTATCTCTTCGATTGAAGTCTCAGTTTCTAAGGGTAACCTTTTCAGAGCCCGTAGGCGTGAATAAATCTTTAGGATTCCTTTCTTTTTGAAATACAGTTTCCTGGCATTAGGCCTAACCTTCTTTTTCCTGGCTAAGTTCCTGAGGCTCCAGGTAAGTTCACGCACGGAGGGCACTAAGAAAATGACCGCAATTACAGTTCTAGTAATAAAAATAAAAAAAAAAAGGATGAGCAAATTTGAAAGGCATCACTGGAATGGACTCGCGTTGAATAGAGGACACATCGATAATGAACCAAGAAAATAAATTAGAGTAAAGTAACTTTTCCCTCGTGGTGCTTAAAGTGTTTCAATTAAACTGGTCGAGTCCATTGCTCAAGTTGGGTACGGAGCTAATTCTAGTAATAAAAATAAAAAAAAAAAGGATGAGCAAATTTGAAAAGCATCACTGGAATGGACTCGCGTTGAATAGAGGACACATCGATAATGAACCAAGAAAATAAATTAGAGTGAAGTAACTTTTCCCTCATGGTTCTTAAAGTGTTTCAATTAAACTGGTCGAGTCCATTGCTCAAGTTGGGTACGGAGCTAGCCCCAGTGGAGATAGAATCTTCACTCCTGAACTATGAACCGACAGCAGAAAAAGAGAAACCGGACCACAGGATGTAGATTCTTATAGAAATATCGAATACATACTTTCAATGTAAAATTGGCACTCAACAATAAAAATAGGCGAAAATCATTTATTGTTAAGAAGTCGTTCTTTTGCTTATATGGAATCCCTCTTTTGGGCAATCTCCCAGGAGAGGAGAAGCGAGTGGATTGAAGCATCGAAAACGACTACTTGATTTTAGAAAAAACGCGCGGGTTTATATACTATTCTAAGAGGAGATAAACGGATCCTTTTTGGTCCGTTTGTATCCGGTAGTCATTTGATAAAAATGAAAAATCATCGTAGCACGAAAAATAGTCAAATGACTAAGCAAATTGTGTTGATAGCAAGTTGAGAAATTTAGAAATCGTTTATCTTTTTTGAAAATAGCGAATAGTTTTATCAAGAGTAAAATGATCGGAGTGTTCATTATTGAAACAAAATGATTTTATTTCCTTATGCTAGAATGAAGGATTACTCTTATCTAATTGACTCTTTCATGTTGCACGAGCGTTAGTTTCCAGCGTCGGTGAACTCGTTATGATAATTCGCGCGCTATCTAATCATTAGAAAATAGCTTTGCGAAATTCAGCAAAGCGAAATGTTTCTTTTCTTTTGAAATAAGTTTTCAAGACGAGGGGAAAAACCCCGCTCGTCACAGACATTATTCAGAATATATCTATAGTCAAAAAAATTATCAAAATTTCAAATATTTTATTCTGTATGTGTAAGCGCTAAATAACACTTATGGAAAAAGCATAATGGGAAATAAAAACAAAACAAAAAAATGAATAAAGAAGCTTGTGAACTAACGAAACTTTTTCAAGAATGACGTTTTAAAATTACAAAAATGAAAAGAAGCAACAGACTTTTTAGTGTCTAGAGAAAAAAGTTATTTCTTGTTGGATTTTACTTACTATAAATAGTTGTACAAATTTTAAGAGTCCGAAACTCTTTTGTTGCTCCCGTACCTCTCCAGGTAAATAAAACCAGTAAATCGTCTGTCATTAACTCCTTGACAGACATACCGAGGAAGTCTCGGAGTTTCGACGCTCCCATTGATTTCAGGTGCTCATACTAGAAAATGAAAATTAATATTTCCGTTTATATTGGTTCATGCTTCATCCGATTTTATAGTGCGAGTACATCACTTTAAACGAGAAAATATTGACTGTAATCAAACTCACAAACGGTGAGTACAAAGTTTCAAATTTTGAATAGAATTTATTCAACGACGGTGACTTTGAATACTTAGAACACTTCAAATATACAAAGTCACCATGGTTAAATACGCTCTATTCAAAATTTGAAACTTTGTATTCACCGCTCGTGGGTTTCAATACGGTCAATATTTTCTCGCTTGCAGTGATACAGATACGCACATAGTTAAAGAATGTCGATTAATTTACTTCACATTATTTTATAATATATTCGTCACATTTTTTATTTTGGATATGTCTCGGATTTTCATAGTTGTCAATTTTCTGGAGATTGATGTTTATCATTTGAATTAGTATTATTCTGTCATAAGTATCGAATTTCCGAAGTTGATACTTAAAATACGTGTAATTAATACGTGTTTTGAATGTTGCAACTTGGAAATGTTTTACATTTATCATTTTAAATCTCAAGTTTCGATGTAAGAATTTTAGACATCAGCTTTTCTTAACTGCTAAAAGAAAATTTACATTTTTCATCGATACAAGTTAACTTTGTTATTAAAAATATACAGTGTGTTTGTATTGTAAAGCATACTTTACATCAGTTAAAAATTTGCAATTACTCAATATTGAAAGTCAGTATTTTTTTAGCTAATACGTTCTCAATTCAAAGATAATATTTTATAGGTTATAAATTTATACTATTGCTTTGTTTGCAATTGTTTAACTATGGGCAAAGTATATCAGATCAACATTATAAACAAAGCTAATATTTTTACTGGGACAACTTGTTTCGGTACAAAAATATTTCATAATTCAACACTCAACTATACCGATGAACTGTGGACACGATCAACACTAGACCATGGGAAAGCATGTATCATCATAATGAAATAAGACAATTATCCAGAAATGAGCATAGATTTACTCACAAGTTTTAAACGGTTGGAATTTTTTTCCTCGCTCTCTAAAAGCTGAAGGTCTTCCAAAGTTTGCAAAGGGAATCCTTCTAAAGGTTCATACAAGGCCCGATTGTTAGCGTTTTGTCTTTTTCTTAACTCATCCTGTTGAAAACGTTCAATTCTTTTCAATCTCTTGTTAGTTTCCTCATTTTGCTGCATAAGAATCGAATTTTGCTTTTCCAATTTCCTGAAATATAGTTTAAAAGCCGTATAAATAAGTAGAAAAGAATATTGTTATGCCTCTTTTACAGGTAGAAATAGTATGTTGCATTACGAGGGGTGAAACACAACGATTGCAACGAGTAATGCATATTATTTTTCATAAAAACTCGATTTCGAAAAACCGAGATTTTCAGTGCGTGTAAATGTAAAGCGGATTGAAACGCAAAGTCTCAGCTCTAGGGTTGAAACTTCAAAGTTTCACTTCAAAAGTTTCAACCTTAGAGCTGAAACTTTTAAAGTTTCAACCCTAGAGCTGGAACCTTGTGTTTGAATTACATGCATTGAAAATCGAGTTTTCAATAGAGGCGTCATAAAAATTATATTTCTTTAAGATGCTTACTCAGATGCTTCAGATATGCGAAATGCTCTAATAAACAATTTTATCATTCCACTTTTATTGAACTAACCTTAGTGAAGTTATAATTTGCTGCCCGACATTGTCACCTGGTGGGAAACGAAGTTGGTTTGAATTGGTAGGCTTCACTGGAGACTTGGTGCTACAGACTGTCAGAGGATGACTGTAGCTGTTGTCCAGATTTTCAAAAGAATCGGATGCAACATCATTCGTAGAATTCAGAGCTGGCTTCTTAGGATGCTTTTGCGGTTGGACAAGAGCTCGTGAAATTCCAGCTCCTCTTGAATACGTTGGCGACTTTTTTTGTTGAAAGTTGCTCTGCATAGTTGTTGGCTGATTTTTTACGCAAGAAAGCATGTTGTTCTTTGGTGGATTTTGCACACTCGTGCGGTTTGTCACAACACTTCGCAATACTTGCATGTTCATGTTGCATGTGTTATTTTGCGAGGACACATTTCGCGGATAATCATTTTCTGATTCCGTAGTCGAAAACTTCGAGGATTTGAAGATTTTTCTTCCCGAAGAAGAGCATCCGATCTGTTTTGGATTTTTTCGCTTTGCCGACGTAACTTGTTCTTTACCTTTTGAAACGGTTGCTTTGCTGATGGGTTGAGACATCTCAGTTATGACTATTCAATTATCTGCAACAAGAAATGTACATTCTTTGATGAGAATTTTTTAAATTTTAGTGTAGTTGGTAAAAACGTGTAAGTTGTACATACGTAACAAAAATTTATCTAATAATTAAAGGATTTCCGACAGGGTGCATCTTAATTTTAGATAGTTTTCATAGCATATTGCGAGGATATTGTATCGGTGTTAATAGAGCGACGCAAATATATTCGTTTTGAATTTCGTTCTCTTCTTCCCCTTCAACCGTGCTCCATTTTGGCATCAAATAGCATTTTCGATTTACTTGGCGTATATTTATAACTTCAAGATCGTTTGAAAGATTTTTTACTGAATAAACACCGACAGCATTGGAGGTGTAACCAACATCGTAATAAAACGAAACTGTTTGAAATTTTTGGACAACAAGAAGAACATCATTTCCATTTTTGAGAATATTCTTCATGATGTAAATATTTGTATCCCCTACAAGGCAACAACAATCCCGTAACTGACTTGAAAATCTGATTTCACCAAGCTGACGCTGCTCAGTTGATGAAACCTCTGAGCTTCTATATCGGCTGGCACAGGGCCGTCTTCATGCAGTCGACCTAATTTCATTTCAACATCATAGTTTTGTGGTAACATCGATTCTTCGTTTCTTTCCATTGCTCTTTTATAGAACTGCTCGAGATTTTGCCCAGGCTTTCGTTGGGCTTTACAGAATTCGGGCATGCTGTTTTCCAAACAGAAGGCACTGAATGAATCTATCGGCCCATACTTTTTGACATCTTCAACAACATGCAAAAGACCATGTACATTGTAAGATATGAATTGTTGTCTGTAGAGATCTTCACATGAAGTGACAAATTGCTTCAGTGCAATAGTGCAATAGTGCAATAGTTGAAAGCTTCTTCAGAGATGTCTTCCATGTCCAGAATGCGTATTACACAGTGCAGTATAAGGAAATGTTTGTAATAATCATCTACTACTATTCCTTCGAAAACAGCTGGTAAGAGGTACAACAAAAATTGTCTCAGTTCTGAAGCTTTGTAATGAATATATTGACTTAAATTTGAAAGACGCCGATTGAATTCAGAGGGGCAAAACTCTTTGATAGATGATATTCGAGCATCTAATATTGTTAGTTTTCGAGCACTTATTCTTCGAAAGCCGAACTTCCCAGAAACATGAGCAGACAGCAACTTGAACATCACACCTAAATACAACAGGTGCATTCCTTTAAATGGAACCTGTGAAACTAAGCCCATGAATGGAACCAGAGGGCTTGTACCTTTGTGATGGTCATCGTCCACCATATTATTATACTCTTCGTCTGTTCTCTGTCTATGTTCGACTCCAGGATAGACCATTATATTAGGAAATTGAGGGTTGTCACACCAATGGCCTTCAACCCAACATTTTGAACAGGGATACGTAGATACGTGACCCGTATGATTTAAAACAAAAGATCGAGCGGGCGCATCAGCGATAAATAGTCGTACTCTTACGGGGAACCTTCGACCTCGAATCAAAAGACCGCCGTCTTGTTGAATCTTTCTGATTTCATCGAGAAACGGCTCATAAAATTCAAATGGATTATTCGGCTTACTGTTTCCAGCAAAAACACCGACAATCACAGGTTTATCTCTAGGGACGTTTGCGATTCGAAACTGATGTGGCCAAAAACTTTTTAAACCACGACGATGAACTTGTCCACCATCAGTGCTTACGTCTATGTGAATCATCTGCGGAAGAACATTATCTGGCACATTTTCAAGTTCCTTTAATACCAACTGTTCAAAGCCGATATGAATATAGGTACCACCCGCTCTTTGCTCAATTAAATTTCGAACTACAGCTGTCGGCGTTGAGAGGATTGTCCTTGTATCTTTTGGGAGGTCAGTTAATCTAAAAGGTAATGACCATAATGTTTGTAAAATAATGTTGCCTTGACTGTGATTCATTCGAGCAGACAAAAACGCATTTTTTAAAGCATTTCTTCGTTGTTGTGGTAAATCTTCGGGGCAATTCAAGATATTTTGATTATTTTCTTGTGGGTCTGGCTCACCCTGACAGTTTTTGAGATCTTCGCTCGAGGACTGTCCTTCTGCCTCATCCTCTTCAGAATTGTAAACATTTTCATTGTCAGGCGAGTCATACTCTTGATTGATTCTATCACTACTACTGTCTTCGTTAGGGATTGCATGCAATGAAGAGTTACTAGGAACAGGTGAATGATCACGCATTAAATTGTCAGGCTGTTCGAGGAGAGGATTCGGAACTCTATTGCTGGGTGGAGTCAGTATGGCATTTCTTATTTATGTTAATCTGCGTCGTTTTCCGCCCTCCGAAAGGGTATGAAAATTCTTGTTTTTCCCGTACATTGAATCTGTGTTGAAAAAAATTTTTTTTATGTCAATTTTATCATAAAAAAATGCGGGTTACGTGCTTCTCTTATTGAATGATTTGTGTTTTAATAAGTTTACACTATAGTCCACTTATGAAACAATGAAATTACAATTTTTGAATTCGTCATTGGGAGGTAAGAAATTTTTCAAACTTGTAAATTTCAATTTTATAATCAATATACGCAAGTTACATGCTTTTCTCATTCAACAAATAATTCCGAAATAAGTTTGCAATACCCTTTAATTATGCAACAAACAAGTTCCATTTGAATTTTAATTTGAATTTAAAAAGACTTTAAATTTTTATTGTTCATTAGAACAGAATAATTCAAAATAATGCATAACTTATTTCACATCGTTTCAAAATATGAAGTTCCCAGAAAACCAAGCCTGGGGACCAGATCGGCCTAAGAATCTGGGCACCAGAACCGTGGTCCAAATAGGTCCGGAGAGGGCCCTGATAAACTCAATCAAGATCTCCGCTCAAGATTTGATCCAGTCATGGTCCAGATCGCACCCATGATTTTGGGCCAGATCTGCACTTTAATGCGGAAGTAGAAATACCCCAGATTTGACCAACGTTACTCAATAATCTGAGTCGCATCTGGGGCCAGTCTTGTACAATTTTGTTTTCTGGGTTGAAGCTTTTTGTGTTAGTAAATAACTCCATGAGCAAATGTAAGCAACTTTTTAGCGTCTAAATTTGTGGGAACAGCATTCTCAGATAAGAAAATAATAGCTGGGCTAATTTTTGGATTTTACACTTTCAACGAAAAATTCAGGAAATGGAACTTGTGTGTTTCTCAAGTTGAAGGTAGCGCTAACAAATTAAGTAATAAATTATTAAATAAGAAAAGCACAGAACATTTGATTGTGGGTAATAAAATTATGATTGAAATTTTTTTCTTCATTCCCTAGCCGGGTCCGTTGGATGATATAACATCGCTTAAAATCCCATATCATCCCACATCATCACATTGGTGAAAATCTCACCACAAACTATAAAATTTTGGATCAAGTCGCATTCCGATCTTCGATCAGAATGAAATATCCACTTTACCGACGTGTTTTTTGAGACACATTGTTCATTGTCGATTGTTTTTAACAATCCATCGTATTTTTAAATGGAAAATGTCATTGAGTCAATAATTGTAGGGCATCGTTGGTTATTTAAACATTTTTCCTGAATAAAAACAATGTCATATAGGCTTTTTCTAGCAATGAGATGATATGCAATGTTAGGTGAGGATATATCATCCCACAGATCCCGCTATGGTTTTTAACCTTCCCCTGACGTTCGCTTTGCTATTTCTTGCTATACAGTAATGCTTCTACTCCTGTCAACTATCTCTATCCTGACTGCTTCTACTCCTGTCATTGCAATCCTGTGTTAACGCGCGGACAGGAAGAGAAGCTAACAAAGATAGAAGATTGACAGGAGTAGAAGCATTACTGTAGCTGGAAATAACAAGAAAAAGCAAATGGCCGCCACAGCAGCCCATTTTCTGAACACTTTTACTTTACCGATCCCCGTTAAGCGTTCGGCAGGAAACTGCTAAGCATTTTTGGGCTTTAATTTCAAATGCATTCAAAGACGGTTTGTTCAAAAATAGCGCATTTTGATCCTTCGCAAACAATTCAATATAGAATTTAAATACATTGACGAGGAATTTACTTCCATCATTAAACATCTGTTATTCATTGTTACTAGTTATAAAAAAATTTGATATGAGAATTGTAATAAAATATGAATTCAAAAATTGGTGTTTATTTTAAAATAGGACACTTCGGAAACATTCTCAGATGATAAGATTGAATGTATATTTCAAACAGAAACGTTTTCTGTATTGTACAACGATTTTTCTATTTTTGACAAAAAAATTTCCAAAGTGTCATATTCCAAAATAAACACAAATTTTTAAATTCATATTTTAATACAATTCTAATATCAAATATTTCTATAATTAGTAACAATGAATAACAGATGTTAAATGATGGAAGTAAATTCCTTGTCAATGTATTTAGATTCTATATTGAATTGTTTGCAAAAGATCAAGATACCCTATATTTTTAAAAACCATCTTTGAATGCATTTGAAATTAAAGCCCAAAAATGCTAAGCAGTTTCCTGCCAAACGCTCAACGGGGGTCGGTAAAGTAGAAGTGTTCATAAAATGGGCTGCTGTGACGGCCATTTGCTATTTCTTGCCATTTCCAGCTATAGCAAGAAATAGCAAAGCGAACGTCAGGGTCGGAAAACAACCAATTCAATAAATTCTAATGTCATTG
The DNA here is from genome assembly GCA_028476575.1 of Platygaster robiniae. Taxonomy (NCBI): domain Eukaryota; kingdom Metazoa; phylum Arthropoda; class Insecta; order Hymenoptera; family Platygastridae; genus Platygaster; species Platygaster robiniae. The sequence goes on along the minus strand of CM052027.1, from coordinate 8,436,929 downwards.
TTATTGTGGCTATAACAATGGTCTACGTTTGTTGAAAAAATCTTCTTACATAAGAAACGCAATTACTGAACTATTATATTGACATTAAGTAAGTTAATAATTTTTTTTGTTTTTACGCTTTCAGCGCATATTCAAAAAATGTTCAATGTGTTAAACGTATATCAATAACACATGGGGTCTATTTGAAATGTTTATATTTTTGTTTTTGTTTATGTTTTGTGCGATGAAAAGCTCCATGAAGCATATCACAAGGAAAACGTCCCTGTTACTGCAAGTTAGTATGTATGTGTATCTTATATAAATTTCAATAAACGCATATGTTGCAGCCTATTCGATTCCATTTTTTTAAAAAACATTAACAAAATTTGATGAAAAACCCTGGAATTTTTTAATGATCATGTTTTTTAATTAGGATACTTTTTAAACTTGTATAAAGAAGTTTCATTTTGTAGAATAACATTAAGGAATAACTTCAAGCAATCTTATGAAAAAATGCCACAGTTAATGAAACTCCGTTACAAATTTTTTTTCAACGAAAGAATTTTTGAAATGAATCATCCAGAAAACTTCCATGGAGTTTATTGAGATTTTATAATCATTTTATACAACACAGACTGTTTTACAAAATTTTGTAATAAGATAAGTCATTTTCAGAGAGTTTGAAGGTTTCACGAGAAATTTTATCATTTTCTCATACGGGTGTATCAAAAACCGCTGACAATAATATTCCTGATTTTTTCCTATATTTTTCTGACGCGAAGAGTCCTATGCCACTTTTTGCAAAACTCACAAACCAAAAAGATAAAAAAGCCACAAGTTATAACCAATCAACGCTCTTCTTCGACAAGAGGGGATAAGAACCTCAAAACGAAGTTAACTATAATTTTCTATGTATTTTTCTGAATAAAAAAGTCATAAGCTACGTTTCACAAAATTCAAAATAAAAAAAGATATTCAAGGAACAGGTTTCAACCAATCAGATTCGTTTAACTTCAAATTATGTAAAATAAAATGTTAAGGCGTTACCTGACATTGTGGAGAGAACTATTTGAATTTCGCTAAAAAATTTTGCTAAATTTTCGGTATTCAAATTATATATTTATCTGGGTATGTATTTTGTAATTCAAAGTGTATCCCAGTGAGCCATGGGTCTCACAGAGAGCTCACATGTAAACTCACAGTGAGCTCGCTATTTCCTACCTAAATCGGGCTTACTATGAGCTCACTGTGAGTTCTCTGTCAGCTCACTGTGAGACCCGTGGTTTTTAATTAATATTTTTTCATGTTAAATGGAAGTATTTTACTATTTACATTATGAAATAGTCATATTAGATCTCTAGAACAATTTAAAAAAAAAACCTACCTCGAGTAGGATCGACCGGCGTACTGCGACGCTACGAGCTATTCGGAAGCAAATGTCTAGACCTCTCAGCCATCGAAGCTTCTTATTATATCCATTAAACGAAAGGATGTTGTTTATACTGCTGTGTTCAGATTCACAGTAATTTTCTTCCATTTCCATAACATTTTAAGAAGCCTCGATAGCTGAGTGGTCTAGACACTCGCCTACGAACAGCTGCTGCCTCGTCGACACCGGTTCAACCCCACGGGATAAGGATTTTATTTTTATTTTTATCTAATAATTATAAGCTCACAGTGAGCTCATAGTGAGCCCGACTTAGGTAGGAAATAACGAGCTCACTGTAAGCTCTCTGTGAGCTCACTGTGAGACTCGTGGTTCACTGGGATGAAATATTTAATCCATGATTAAAAACATTCAAAAAAAAAAAAAAGGTTCAGTTTCTATTTCTTGGATTTTTGAGTATTAAACAGCATTGGTGACGTGTAACAATAATTTTACTTATTCTAAGAAAAAGTTTGGGAAAAAATATCTCATGAAATTCACAAAACTGAAAAATATGGCAATAATGATTACATTAAGTTAATATTTTTTAAATAAATTCTATGACATACAGGACTTATGTACAGTCTTTCTCATTAATGCCTTAAATTATATCGAAGACAACGGGTTCAATTAATATCGCATTGAAATACCTATGTTCGATGCGTTAAACGTATGTATATCAACACATGGGCCTATTTGACATGCTGTTAACCTACGACAATGTTTATATTTTTGTTTTTGTTTATGTTTTGTTGGATGAAGAGTTGGATGAAGCGTAGCATAAGGAAAACGCCCCTGTTTTTTCAAGTTAGTATAAATTTAATTTCAATTTTAATAAACGCATGTATAACAGCTCATGTGATTCCATTTTTCACAAAACGTTAACAAAGTTTAATGTGAAACCGCTTAATTTATTGAATGATCTTGTTTTATAATAAGTATACTTTTCAAACTTGTATAAAGAAGTCGTGTTTAGTAGAAAAACATAAAACGAATTTTAAGGAATCTTATGAAAAAATGCCATGGGGAAAGAAACTGTTGAAACTTTTTTTTTCCATAAAAAAAAATTTTTGAATTGAATCGTTCAGAAAACTTCATGGAATTCAGTGAGATTTTCTAATGATTTTATGCAATACAGACTGTTTTACACAAATTTTTAGTAAGAAAAGTCATTTTCAGAAAATTCGAAGGTTACACGAGAAATTTTATCATTTTTTTTAAACATAGTAAATGAAACTTTTTTTTAATTGGAATAACAATTTAACATTAGACAAACGGCATCTCAGAATATATCTGATATTTGGAAAAGTTTTCTTTAATTACTTAAGACATAATAGCAGGTAAAAGAAAAATGTAAAATCAGAGGCATCGGAACGGCGTGGGTTAGGTAGGACTGAGCGCGAGTCCATCCATGAATTTTGGATTGTAATTGTAATTGTATTTTTTTATCACTCATTTTCGAGTGGGCCCATTCATCAAAATTGAAGTTGCGACGTCCCTGTGTAAAATATATCTTGAAAAAAATGTATTTTAAGCTCATGTGAAAAAATTCAATAATACAGAGACAACTAAAAATATAATAAAAAACATAACAATATATTTCACGGTGAAAGCAGCTCTGCTCAAGCTCTGCTGCCACTTGTAGGGGAGACCGGGGCTAGTTGTGCCATTTTTCAGTATTTAATTTTTTTTACAACGAACTATACATACAATCAGATTCTAATCCGTACCTGTCTATATCTGTAAGATTTGGTTATCATTTAAGAATTTTTGAACTCGAATAAAACGAAATATTGTTATTTTATAGTCATTTGAAAAACAGCGTTCAAGTGGCACAACTTACCCCGGTGCCGGGGTAGGTTGTGCCACATGCCTTGGTGAGTGTAATTTTGAGTTTGAGGTTTAAATAAGTAAACAGAGTATACAATAACTTGAGAATAATAAGTTTATTGACAGAAGCACTTGGGTAAACAACGATATACATCATTTATAGTGGATTTCTCCATCTTGTTGATGATCCCACATTACTTTTTATTTTTCCCTTTCCTGGTTTTTTTAGCAGTAGAATTCTTCTGTTTAGCTTCCAGCTTCCGAAGTTTTTCTTCTCTCTCCTTTTCGTATGCCAATCTTTGAGAGAGAGGCATGTCGTCGGTGAGGATCGTACTCTCTGCTCTTTTCCGTCGGATTGTCACTGTTGCTCTGGATCTTGGGAGTGGTTGCACATCTTCCGGCGTTATAACTATACGATTCGATGCAGATTCTACAAGAGTGGTTGAGGGATCATTAGATGTAGAGTTGTTTTGGTCAGTCGCTAGAGTATCTTCGAAAATATTGGGATTACGAGGAGAAATCCCTGAAACTCGGAATCCAGCGGTGATAGTCGAAGGAGAAAGAACCAGCGGTAGAACTGTTGCAACGATCGGAGGAATGTCGTAGATTGTCATGTGTTTTCCTGGATTTCTTCGCTGCCAAGCGTCGCACTCGCTATTTACCTTTTTTTTGAACGGACTGAAGACACTGCGGTCAAGGGGCTGCAATTTATGGGAGCAATGCGGTGGGAAGGACAGCATAGTTATACCAGCATTTTTTGCTTTGACCAATGCTTCAGCAGACATATGAGAACTGTGATTATCGAGTAGCAAAATTACAGGGCGATCTTTCGAGCATTTCACATACTTGATAAAATGATCAATCCACTCAACAAAATGGCACTCGATCATCCAGCCTGATGGATTTGCTGATCCAGAACTTCCAGGAGGTGCAGCTGCTAAAAAGTGGGGCTTGAAGTTGCATCGTGGAAAAATAAAAAATGGAGGAATTGAGTTTCCACCAGCTGATACCGCTAAAGCCATTGTTACAAGTGTGCCTCGTTCAGCAGAAGTGAGACTTCCTACTTGTCTTATTCCTCGACGAGCAATGACTTTGTCTGGTTTCTGAACCGTGGTTATCCCCGTTTCATCCATATTCCAAATGTCGGAAGCTTCGTAGACGTGTCGGCTTTGCACTTCGTCCAAGTTATTGAAAAAAGCACTTACATTACTTTGATTGAAGGACGTAGCTCGAGCGAGACTTGTAGGCTGTGCAGTTCGAATTGATAACGTCGGATGGTGGGCCATGAAACCAGCAAACCAATCTTCTCCTGCTGATTCTTGTTTGTCCCATGTTGACGGTCGCGAGGGTCGCTCTAATGCTACTGCATACAAGTAGGCGAAACGCTTGATTTCTTTCACACTGAAGCCATAGTAAATATTTGCAGCTCGTAAAACATAATCCACAAGCATCTGTTCTTGGTCCTCCGTAAAAACCTGGGAAAAAATAAAGACATTTAATTACAAAACCTCGCATTATTTCGAAGAATATTAACTGTGTATAATCTGAAAAAAGGACGACTAGACGGACTTAACAGATGACTTCGGGACTGAATGTATCCTGACTTAATGTATTTTTTTCAAGTTATAAAAGAATGGCTCTTTGCTATTTATCGATGGCAAAAATGAAGTCCTCGGCTTCAAAAAACATCGAAAAATTTTCTGATTTATTCGAAACAACTAAAATATAGTCATGTAGCATTTTAATTCCCATTTATTATTTGTTAGTTAATATCTCACATATCCTAGCTAATTTTAAAAATCCTTCGACACGGTGTCTCAGGAGGTGATAAACTTTCATATTTTTCAAACAGTCTTTCATAGTAAATTTTGTGTTACACAGTGTAATGAACGCTGAAAATCTTGTATTCTGCAGCAATTAAATGCTAAGAAAACAATCGAATTTCATTTTTTGACTCTTACCACGGGCTATAAGGGACCTATTTATTATTTTAAAATTAGCAATACAAAGCCTTTCTCACCATTCGTGGTTTGGCGTATCCAACGGAAATCGATGGTTTAGTCACATTTGGATCATCCAGTTCTCCCGCTGGCAATCTATCGATGAACCTTTTTAGAGTCATCCGACAAACTCCTTTGATTTTAGCTGCATTTCTTATACTTTCATTCTGCTGAAACACCATGCGAGCAGCATCGAGCAACGTTTCTGAAGAAGCTTTGCCACGATCTGTTTTTCGAACTCGTTTTCTCATTTTAATAGAGACGTACCTCAAAGCGATTGTGAAATACTAATGATTCTCAAGTCAAGTTTCAGCTCTTATATCTAGATACTGCCCCCCCCCTCCCACCCATCCCTAAAAAGATTCTATTAGTCAAATCTAAAGAATGTTCGATAATTTTCCCGGAATTCTCAACTAACAATAGAGAATTCCGGAAATACCGCAGATAGTTTGAAGAAATAACACAGAAAGAATGACACATGGCTAATGCATTTTGAGAGATTAATGATCTATTAGTCTGAAATATAATCTATTGTGACTATTTCCGCATGAATCCACAAGTCCCACCGTGGAAAAGCACATTAAACGCGTCTGAACGCGTCGATCTTTTTTCACGTCTATCGACACGTGAAAAAGCGCATTAAATGAGTGGCACAACTTACCCCGGAACGAATGGCACAACTAGCCCCGTTTGGTTAACTGCCATAAATTTATTTACAACTTTTTTTGTAAGCGCGACAGCATGTTGCAAATGCCAAATTCCATTAATCAGATACAATACGAATAATTGAACATCATGAGATAAGTAAAAAATAATCCCGTAAATTTCTTATTAAAAATTTGGACTAAACGTAAAATTTTACTTTTGACCCTTCAAAAAAACAAACTCGTAAGAAACCAACAAAAACAATTATTGATGCGGTACCTAATATCTTATTTTAGCACTATACGTATTTTCACTATTCTTAGTAAAAATCAGAAAGAAATATTTGTTTTTTAAGGCGTTATAACAAAAATAATATTTAGCAAGTGGCACAACTAGCCCCGGTCTCCCCTAATAGTTTTGTAATTCACAAACTACAGACTATTACAAGATTTCCGATAGGGTCACGTAAGCGACGGATACAAACATTTCCATATTTTTCAAATATTTAAAAATTTTATCAACCATCAAATATATTCTGATGTTTTTTCTTTCATTTTTAGTTGTTTCTGTGTTTTTATATACATTATTTTATCACATAAGCTTCAGATACATTTTTTGAAAATATTTTTTACATTTTGATTTACTTGTGATTATGTCACAAGTATTTCAACCAAAATTTTTTAAGTATCAGATATTTTCAAATTACTTTTTCCATTTTAATATTGATAATCTTAAATGCCTTTTCATCACATAATCTATATTACATTACCTTCTATTGACCTTTGTTATTTCCATTTGAAAAAATGAAAATATGTTGTTTTTTAATTTTGGATAAAATTAAACTTCTATTTTTATATATTATGTTGATGAAGAAAGAAAACAAAAAATGTAAAAGAACACTTATTGTTTACTGATATATATATGTAAGTAAATAATAATACTTACTTATTACTTAAGTAATAATACTCATGATACTGATGTAATCAATTAATTGTTTAATCTTCATGTTAGTTGTAATTATTGAAAAATTGAAATAATTATACACCGCACGTAATCGAAAAAATATTAGTCTTGTAACAATTAAAAAAAAGGTTCAAATCCAAAAGTGAGCATACACTAAAATACAATCAAATAATGAAAAACAAATAAATAAAAAAATCTATCAACTTGGACAAGAATCATCATTTTTAAATATTATTTCGATCAATGTAATTCTTACCAAAATGCTCATTTTTTTCATAAAAATCCCAGTAACCACGAATCAATTGATTCCGATTGGACATGGCTTGTTTCCAATTGAAAGAACGATATTTAAATTGAATATGTGTCCACTTTACAATTAAAGAAACGTTAGCCAAATCGGAAAGCACTTTCGTTTAATCGGAAAGAAATTTCGCTAAATCGGAAATAATCGGAATAAATCGGATGATTATTATGGTATAGTAATCGGAGTCATAGCTACAGGTATACAAATAACATAGCAAAAATCTTATTCTAATCGTGTTTGTGCGCTCTTAGCCTAATCAGAATCAATTGATTCGTGGTTACTGGGAATAATAATAATCGTAATATGTTTTAATTATGTATGTTACATATAAATTTCATTTTATATGATACACCATATATATTACATATGTATACATAATTACATATGTAATTATGTATTATAATATATCGTTATTGTAACATGAAGTAAATGAAATTTATAAAAATTAAAAAAAAATAATTTGTAAACAATATGATAACTTGAAAGCAAATGAAACAATAATTTGAGAATGAATAATTTTACCTGAACATACCGAGATTTTAGAACTCTGACCGCTTTATCTTCGTCAACGCACTACCTGGCCTGTGGTTCCTTTTCAGATGGATATGCTGGAAGAATATCAAGCCTTTTTTAAAATTAATAGTTCCACAAAGTTTTCACAAATTTCATAATAAGTACGGTAATTGTCTAGAATAGCAATTTTTGGATTTTTCTAAAAAAAAAAAACCTAATCCAGCTTAATTTTGGGGGGGGGGGGGAATATTTTCCCCCAAAGAAAAACTAAGCAAAAGTATATTTTCCCTCCAAAAAAACGCCCAAAAGAATTAAACTGGGTTACGTTTTTTTTTTTTTTTAAACTTAGAAATTGCTATTCTAGACCAACACCAATAAAATTTTCTTTCACAACATAATCCCACGAAATTTTTGCCTTTAAAATTTTACATATCACTCTCAAAAAAAACTGAAGTTATTTATCGATATATATATTCTCAATTTATACTTACAAAAAAAATTGTCGATTGCAAAAAGCCCATGCACACTGGTGAAATGTCACCCAATTGCACCTTAGGAGTAATAATAATTATCACTCAAATTTTTTAACACTGACAATTGCAGTAAATTGAAAAATTACAATTGTAATTGTAATTTTATTTTGTAATTATTTAATAATTGATGATTAAATGATTGACCATCCACGGTCACGAGAGTCACGTATAATATATTAGGTTATATTATGTTCAGTAACGTCACTGCACGTCACTAATAGATCACACTGACGTGGATAAACACGCATGCGCAACATCTCGCAGCATATGTGTGACGTGCGTCTCAATCGGACAAATTATTGCACGCATGCGTGCGCTCACACTAGTGCGACTCAAGTGCTTTGCACAGCTTCGCATAAAATGCTACCAACTCAAAAACTCGCAATGAAAGTTCATTGTGGGTTCATACGTGAGTCCAAGATGCGCACGTGCGTATCATTCAGACAAATTATTGCACGCACGCGTGCGCTCGCACTAGTGCGACTTACGTGCGTCACACAGTTGCTATCTGGGCAGTTAGGTAAATTTTTAATTTACAATTCTGGGTCATGAATTCATTACTTTTGCATGCATTTGTTATTGTTTACTTGTTTAGGTATTTAATCAGAATTTGAAATTTTCCATCTATCAACAAATTTTTCTTTCCGGATTTTAGTTCAAAAATCGTAAAATTGGAAATTCTCTTTATAGCAATGATAGCATTTCAAAAATCCTGTAAATTTAGTATTTTGATACAAATTTGCGATTTAATTCGTGACGAAGAGAATTCAATTGAGAAGAAAAAAAATACTTAGAGATCAATTTTACACTCCAAATGCTTGGATACAGTTCAATTTTTTTTTCGATTTATTGGATTACAACGATGACCGATTCTCGAAGATTGCAGAAAATCACAAAAGTAAAACAATATTTCTCTGTGGTTCGAAACTCTGCCGGATTTAATAGCGTTTCGCTATTCGCTACTCGTATTTCAGAGCAGAAATTTGTATACTTCTCATAGTCCTGAAGTTCCGATATTCTAGGAATTTTGAAAATAGCCAAATTTTTTGGAATTCTTGCAATTTTCTGAACTCCCGAATTTTTCGGGATTCCCGACATTTTTGGGGATTCCTGGCATTTTTCGAGATTCCCGACATTTTCGGGATTTCCGAAAAACTCGGGATCCCGTCCCGACCCGATGCAAAATTTCCCGACCTATCCCGACCCCCTAAAATCTCAATCCCGCACACCACTACTAAGTATTCATAGAAAAACACGTATATTGCAACTAAATTTTTTTTTTAATTAAAATCAAAAAATTCGGGCTCTAAATAAAAAAATGTATTAAATAAAATGCGTTTAGTGGTCCCGTTGAATTTTGTAATTTTTGCTCCTTTGTAAATAATTGAATCAAGGAAAGCGCCACTTAAAAATCATTGCGCATTTTAAAGCAACGTTAGGGAATCTTTTTCTCGCAAATCGTCAAGTGAATACTTTGGACATTTGCAAACAAAATATTTATTTTTACTTACTTTGTTGCTTACTTGTTTGTTTAATGTTATTCAATATATTTTTAGAATCGAAAAAATCTCTTATACATCATAACAATATTAACTTCTGCTATTACATGGTGACGGATTTAATTAACTCTACCGCAATGGTGGAGTGGAAAAGGGTTATTTTTAAAATCTTAATTTATTTTTCAAACTACATGCATATTGCAATTTGAAAAAAGTTGCCACTACTCAATAACTATCAAATGACTGGTAAACATCTTACATTATAATTAAATATAATATAAGATGTTTATGAACAATATTATATTGTAATATAATATTATTCTACATTTTTATATATTATATAGCACGTTATGTATAATACTATACATAATGATACGTAATGTTATTATAAATTTTTGCATCTCTGCGAATGATTTCCTTAGAGCACGCAAAACCTGAAAATCGTTGCCAATTTCGGCGCAGACTTAGCACCTTTTTTCTAAAAAATTTTTTAGCGTAAGTTTTTTTATCTAAAACTTTTTCCGATGCAATTTATACTTAATGAATTATTTAGATCCAAAAAATTTTACTGTAAGTGAATTTTCATATTTTTTATAAAAAAATAGATATTGAAATCGAGTTCAGCATCACGAAAAACATCATTTTATTGATACTAGACTGTGAAAGTCACGCGAATTTTTTTTTTTTTTTTTTACCAAAGAGTTTTCTTCAAGATCAATTCACTAAATTACCTCTATTCATTCAAAATTTAACCAAAAGGCAAAACATCATAACGACTTGAAAAATCTTTGTGCGATGTTTACACATCCTAGTATGAGTGCCTGAACTCTGATTTTTTTAATAAGCTTGCAAGTTTAATAAAATTACTGAATTTCTACAAATTTTTAATTATTTTCCCTAAAATAGCATAAAAAACCGAAAACTCTCAAAAAATACTTTTTGAATTTTAATAAACTTGTATTAAAACGGGTTACGAACCTCGCCTTCGGCTCGATCCGTAATTACCCCGTTTTGCCAAATTCGCACATCAGTACCTGTTTCGTAATATACTATTCACATACAAGTATAATAAATCTACATACTGGCTTGTAAAATACAATAAACATTCCATGCATATTTCGCTTCAACTTTCAAAAAAAGAAAATTCTTTATAATTTTTTTTAGTATACCTCACTATACCCTTTCGATTATTGCGAAGTAATTCAAGAAAAATATTTCACCTCAGGGAGGAGTTGAACCTATGTATTACCTTCTTACCTAAGCTACCTATAATGCCTAATGCGTTTTGTCAACTGAGCTAATGCCACAGGTGAACAGTCTATTTTCTTTTAAGATTATATGCATTCAAAGGTTTAATGCACTAAGTTTAAAACTTTTTATAAACACTTGAAGGATTTTCAAACGTGTTGAGTGATTTCAACATATGTACAAGTTGATTATCAACGGTTTAATAACTGGTTTGTAATTCATAATACAATTTTAATTATATGATACACTAAGAAAAAAATATAGTTATTATTACAATACTGTATAGTAAACGGGAATCACTCTGCCATATTGTACATTTGCTAGATAATATATCAGTTTTTGAAATAACATATTGTAAATACTGTCGAATGATATTGTAATTATAGATATTTGTTGTAAAAACTTTTCTCAATTTTCCATTTTCTACTATACTTCTTGTACTTTTTTCAGTGCCATATTGTAATTCCCATTAATCCAGATTTTTGAAAATTCCATACAGTTTTTTCAGTAAACAAAGCTGTATAGGTTCTTTTTCCAACATTTTTGTTTACTTTTTAAGTTTCAAGTGCATCATATTGTAATATGATACAGTATTTGAAAAAGTTGAAAGAAAGCAATGCATTTTTTCTATTTTAATGCATGTGTCAATAAACTGCGGGCGAGAAAAAAACCCGATCGCCACCTGTTCCGTGTTGGCCGACCCTAGGAAACATGGAAAAACTGCATGGTAAATATTACGATTTGTATAATAAAATTTTTATTCTCAGATTTTCATTGGTCCGAAATTATACAGAAAAAAGTCGTATACACATTGTAATTTGTACAATATAGCGGTTTTACTATAAACTATTGTAATAAGTAAAATAAATATTGCAGTTTTTACAATAATATTGTAAAAACTGAAATAATATTGTAAAAACTGCAATATTATTGTAAAATGTACAATATTATTGTCTTTTTACAATATACATGGCAGAAAGTACAAGATTTTTTTCTCAGTCTATAAAAGTTTTTTCTATTGAATATACCGACGTTTCTGCATAATACGGATTTAATGTTTAGAATTTTTCAAAAGCATATAGTTTTTTTAATAGAGATGTTTGTTAACCACCGTTTCATATACATGTGTATGATTTTTAATACTATTTTATTATGTTACATTTTAATAAAATCCTTCATATTTTTAACAGTGTATGTGGTATTCTTAATGCTTTTTCTTTATTAGCAGTTGATTTACGAGAAGGCGAAAAATTTATTTTGCTTAATAAGTTTGCGTCCTTATTTCCGGTGATCAGTCAATTTTTTACTGTTTATTTCTCACTTACTTCATTACGAATTGCATCCTTAATCGGAAAATTCATCAATATAGCTGATGAAACAATAAAGCAAACTCGGGTATATTACAGCACGTTTGTGCTCGTCTGCAATTGCTCAGTTTCGTCCCCTCGTACGTCATATATGTATTATTTTAATGCATTCTACTACAGACACACAATACAGACATATAATACAGACATACAATTTGAATACAGACATACTGGACATATAATATTACAAAGCCGCCTTACAATCGACAGTAATTATATCTGACGAGGTCATCTTATGGAAAATGAAATTCAAGTTTTTAGTGAAACACACATAGGGGCGCGAGGCAAAGGTTTTTATGAATTTTCTAAATAACGATCAAATCATTGATATAAGAAACGTTGATTATAAAACATATCACACAAAGTTGATTGTAAAACTGATATTCGTTTACGAATAATCAGCTAACACCATACGATAAAGCATAAACACGTTTTGACATGCTCCTTAAACTTTTAACTTGTAAACATACGCTCTCTTCTGCTTATCATGAAAATTCTTCGTTCTGTGATTTCTACGGGTATTACCTGATACTTTAAGTTACATCAGAATTTTTCTTTATATTAATATTTACTAAAACTTTCCCCTTTGAAAATGAGTTGATTTCAGTTTTAAACCAATTATGTTTCTCAATATTAGAGCGACATGGTTCACCTATTAAGAAATCATATAAATTAACAGAAAAGTGTCATTTTGTTCTTCTTAACTGTAAAATGTTATTCCCAGTTGCGATAAAGTAGTACAGTTCTAGCACTAATCTTGGAGTATTTGAGTAATAATTTAACATTGAAATTTTTGAGCAATAAACGATATACTTATATGAGTAATTATGTGTAGTGAGAATTACAATAACTTTTGTAACTTCAACTTTTCGTCTGCTAATTCCGTATATATAAAACTTGAAGCGATTTAATAGTTTTTGTGCGTCTCCGGGTCGAAAACGCTCGTTTTCGCTCCTCTCAAACTCGCGTTTTAACCCGTTGGCGTACAAAATCTTATGTTAACCTTGGCGCATTTGCCATCCTCGGACAAGGACGATATTTTCCTGTCCTCAGAACAGCAGTAATGCGCAGCGTACTAATTCGCCTCTCAAGCATCAATCATGAGCAATTCTAAATCGGTTTCGACCGACAAATATGGTGTATTTCAGGCCAAAACGCAGGTTGTCGAACAATGACACCCAGCGAGGTGAAAGGCGGGCTCTTTCGGCTCCTTTTAAACCCGGCGGGCTCGACAGTACCCCCCTTTCCCCTGCCGAGTGTCATTCTCTCCAGCCTCCGGTCGACCTTCAATACACCATATTTGTCGGTCGAAACCGGTTAAGAACTGCTCACAATTAATGCTTTCGAGGCTAAAAGTATCGTGTGTACCTCGGAACAATAACAGCCGATTTAGAACGAGTGTGGTTGCCGCCTTCGCTTCATTCAGGCGGCAAACCTCACACTCGTTCTAAATCGGCTGTTTTTGCTCCTAGATACACAATATACTATTGCTTTAAGTAAGATCTTCATGGAGAATTAAAAAACTGTCCTATGTAATATGTTGTTATACAATTTCAATGTTGCATCCACGAGTAGATATTAGTAGAGAGCTACCACTATGGGAAGTCAAAACAAATGACGTCATCACGCGTCGGTCTCAATCGTTTTTCCAGGAAATGGGGGGGGGGCTTTGATATTTGTCGCCTATAGAGTTATTATTATCTTAGTTGCCGAGGAGGGGGGGCATCCGCCCTTTGATGTTCGCCGGGGGAGGAGGGGTAACCTTGAATCATCCGCGTTTTCTAGAAGGGAGGGGGGTATCCTGTCTTAGATTGTCTTTGATACTTCTCGCCAGGTCAATAACATTTGATCATCGGCTAATTGGGGGGAGGGGGTCACTTTGATGTTCACCGCTTGGGTCAATAACCTTCGATCATCGGTTATTTGGGGGGGGGGGGGGGTCACTTTGATGTTTGCCGCTTGATCATCGGCGAATTTCTCGCGGCTTCCAAAGGATATCAGATGACAATAATATACCTCCCCCCCTCCCAACTCAATTAATTTGAATACGTTACCCTCCAAAGATCTCCCGCTCCCACTTCTATTACCACATTCCCACAAAAATTAAAAAATTTCTACAAAAAATTATGTGTAATTAAAAAACCAATCAAAAAAATACAATACAATAAAAATTTACTCACCTCTTTTTTGTCCTTGTACTCCTAATCTTGTCCTTCCTTATCTTAACACTAACACTACACACACACACACGCACACACACGCACGCGCGCGCACACACACACACACTCACACACTCACACACACACACACTCACACACACACGCACACACGCACGCGCGCACGCACATACACACACACACACACACACACACACACACACACACACACACACACACACACAGTTTTGTAAGTTTAAATGTAAATTTTTTGTCCTCGGCTGATCCCGAAGTTCGGGGGGCAGCGACGCCATCGGCCTCCACTTCGGCGCCCCGATCTTTATGTATTTCTTGGGCCGCGACAGCATTGGCCTCCGCTTCGGCCATTTCCGCGTCCCAATCTTCACCTTCCAGCGGATCGTTTGGAATTTCTGGGGCAGCATAATTCGGGTACTCCATTACCCATTCATCCTCGGACTCTTCCGAGAACTCTTCCTCGGGCGACAGGTCCTGGCTGATTAATTTCATTTTTACACTCACAAAAAAAAAGACTAAAAAACTAACGAAATTTTCTATAGAAAATTTTCGCGAGCGCGATTTCTTTTGCGTTCGCGATCCCGAGAGCGTACTGAGGAAAGATTCTTAGTCACAGCGGTTCGATCTTATTATTTCTTATCTCTAAGGGATTAGGTTCAAATGTTGTCGACGATCTTTGCATGGTGCGAGTTTATGCATACTCTCAACTTCTTTGTCATCGGTAAGAAACTTATATGCTTCAAGAATATTGGTTCACCCACTCTAGCTATTTATCTATGAAAAAATATGCGTCAAGAATCGCATTTAGGATCACCCATTAATATAATCATCTTTTTATATCTCCACTCCTAGGAGATGCGCTCTTTTGTTAATTTAATATGACTTTCTTTGTCGGCAAATATAGCGTTCACATATCAATTTTATGCATATAAACACCATCGTCAACGAAAGAAAACGTTTTAAGATCCGCATCTCGTTCTATCTTAATGTAGATTCGTACCCCACTCCTAGGAGATGCGCTCTATTGAGATATTTAGTATAAATTAACGTTTTCTTCATGCTCGTGTCAGTCTTTGCTGACGTGTCAAATCATAAATTAACTTTTTTTACTCTAGTTTTTTGCTCGAAAAGTTCAAGTGTCAAAATGTTGTCAGAAATCGTACGACAAATAGCGATCGCGGCGGGTAAAAGAGACCACACAGTGCACGAGTCATGTGATAAAGAATTTTTCAAAAGTTTGGAATCTTGTTCGGACAGTGACGCTTTGGTGAAAGTGAAAGAATTTTTTGAAGTGTGTAATGACAGAAACTTTGATCGTTTACACCAACTCAAATTTTTCGAAAAATTTGACATTCTGGAAGCAGCACTCGATGTTACTATGGCGCGACAAATCGCTCATTACCCGGCATTCAACGCGCTCAAAGATTTGTACAAAAAATTCATCAAAGCCCGTCCAATCTGGCAAGAGTTGCTGGAGGATCAGGATGAGGAGGTGGACGACGATGACCTTGACTTTATCAACAATTTCATCGACAAACAAACTCTCGAGGAAGTTAGACTAGAGGTTAGTGATGGAAATGCGCAGGAAAAAAAAGACCAGGGTTTAGTGTTCCCAGATTTCATAGACCAAACAACCGATGAAACCCCCGAATTAGACAATTTTCTCAACGACGTTGTTGAAGGCACAACAGGCGAAAATTTATCGGGATTGTGTGATATAGGAGAAAGCTTGTTATTCCCTGACTTTATAAACTGCACGACTGACGAAACCCCCGAATTAGATAAATTTCTCAATCACGTTGTTAAAGCCACGTCATCCCACGACGAAATTTTTCACGAAAATTGGACGAACAATATACCAGCAGAAAATAGTGAATTGATCGATTTGGGGGATTTGGAAAATTTTTTCTCTGAAATAGAACAATATGGTACAGGAAGAAATGAAGACGAGGGAAAAATTACAATTATATCAAAACCAACGCGATATTTCAAAAGATTTAAAATGAAAGGGGACGCGTACGCGATAAAAATTAACGAGCCGTAAGAAAACGCCGATCCAATCGTGTGGTTACATGACGCGTTTCAACAATTACGCAAAAATTTCACAAAGGACGCGTATAACGACGAATTCATAGGTTTAACATTCAATTCTGATAAATTTGAAAAAGGAGGTGCTTGGATTTCTTTTCGAAAAGTGAAAGATTTCGATTTCTCAGACATTTGGAATCTTGTCGAGCAAGTCACCCAAAACAACGCGGAATTTTGCCTACATGACAATTTTAAAGTATCGACGTATATTGTAAAATCGCGATTCGGATCAGGGCGAGTTCCATTCAATCATGAAAATGTAGAGAAAAGATCAATTCTAACAATATCGAATAACGACAACTTGTGCCTTCCGAGATCTCTAGTCTGCGCTTATGCACACGTGTTACGCAGAACTTTAAGATGCGGAGAATTACACGAAATCTGGGAAAAAATTAGGGTAGGTTCGTGCGTTCTGCAAAAACAAAAAGCAAACATACTCATTCGCGAGGCTGGTGTAACGATACCTGAAAATGGTTGCGGTTTCCGGGAGATTGAAAAATTTCAAGAGTACTATTCTCGATTAAATACGGCTATCGTTGTTTACGAGTTTGACACATTTGTAAAAGGCGACGCCGCGCTGTACGATGGGCGATGTTACGTATCAAATATCAACGGTCGCGTGCGGCATACGCTACATATATGGTAATGTATTACGAACGTACGAAACATTATCAACCTATTCTCAACTTGATCACGGCTTCGGCATCCAGGTATTTTTGTTTCCAATGCAACAAATCGTACTATAGACTTTCTTAACAACGATGCTCGAACAAATACCCAAAATGTTACACAGTACCACTCAACTCTCGGAATTTAATCGTGCGACAACTGTAATCGTTCATTTTACGACGCCCTTGTTTTGAAAATTACAAAAACAGAAACATAAAAGGTAACAGCGTATGCGACTCTATAAAAATTTGTAAAGATTGTTTAACCTTTACGAATGAGAAAAACCATGTTTGTGGAAGCGTCAAGTGCAAGATTTGTAAAAAAGTTACAACTATTAATCATCAGTGTTTTATGCAAAATGTGGAACCGTTCGACGGAGAAGAAAATAATTTGTTTATTTTTTATGATTTTGAAACACAACAAATCGTCATGCTCCATAATCAAACACGTGTTCATGTACCGAACCTTTGCGTATCTCAACAAGTTTGTAAATTCTGCATCGAGGACCATGATATGACTCGGCAGTGCAATGTGTGCGGGATAAGACAACAAATTTTTTCGGAATCCCCCGTTGAAAAGTTTGTAGATTACGTTGTAAGAGAAAAGATATCATTTCAAAAAATTATTTGTATTGCCCACAACGCACAAGGATCCGACAGTCAGTTTATTTTAAAATCCATTGTCGAAAAACATAGTTCTCGAATAGTACCTGAATTAATACTTAGCGGTAACAACATCATGTCTATGAAAATTGGCAAAACAACTTTCATCGACAGTCTCAACTTTTTCCACATGCCGTTGAGCGCTTTACCGAAATCTTTTGGATTCGAAGAAGTCAAAGGTTACTTTGCACACCTGTTTAATACGCCCGAAAACGAAAATTACGATGGTCCTATACCGCTAACGAAATTTTACGACCCAAATTCAATGAAAACTAAAAACCGAGAAACTTTTTTGAAATGGCATGCGTCAAGAGTTGAACAAAATTACCGGTTTAATTTCAAAGAGGAAATTGTCAAGTATTGCATTTTAGACGAGGATATTCTAAGGAAAGCATGTATATCTTTTAGAAAAATTTTTTTGGATCGCGTCAATCTTTGCCCGTTTGAAAAAAGCCCATCGATCGCATCAGCATGCTTCCGAGTATTTCGGCAAAACTTTTTAAAGTCAGAATCAATAGGCATCATCACACACGGAGGATACCGCCACTCTGAAAATTTTTCCTACGCGTCCTTGGAATGGCTAACCTGGATGGAAAAATCGCTGGATCGAGACATCATTCACGCGGGAAATTCAAGAGAATATCGTCTTCCTGGCGGAATTCGCGTCGACGGGTATTATGAAAATGGAAACGAAAAACATGTTCTTCAGTTTATGAGTTTTTTTTTGGCACGGTTATCCAAAGTGTTTCAAAGTCAACAGGGACTTTACAGATGATAATATTCCCGAGTCGATGGATGCGAGGTACGAACGAACACTGGCCATGAAGCGAAGAATTAGGAAATTGTGTTGCAAACTTACAGTCAAGTGGAAATATTATTGGAACGATGAAAAAGTCGAAAATCTGCAAATCAACGATTTTCTGACGGAAAAATTACCCACTATAAAAAGACCACCTCTTAATCCACGTGATTCATTTTTTGGCGAACGCACGGAAAATATGGTAACGTACCACGCATCGATAGGAGATGAAAAGATTCAATACGTCGACGTCTGTTCGCTATACCCTTGGGTCTCGAAATATGGAAAATTTCCCGTAGGTCATCCTAAAATTTTTGTCAGAGAAGACCGTCTTCAGCTGTGCAGCACAAACTACGATATAAAACCTGAAATTGAAGGACTCGTTTCGTGTACTGTACTGCCACCAAGAACTCTGTATCATCCAATTCTACCTGTCAAAATGAACAAAAAATTAATGGTTGCATTATGTCGTACATGCTGCAAAGAAATGAGTCAGTATCCTTGCACGCACAACGATCCAAAAGATCGAGAATTAACCGGTGTTTGGGTAGCAGACGAGGTACGCGAAGCCATCGCTCATGGATACATTGTCCGCAGTGTCCACGAAATTCGGTCTTACGAGGTTACGCAATACAACCCTACCACGCGTGAAGGAGGTCTTTTTGTACAATACATCAACAAATTTTTGAAACATAAACAAGAAGCATCAGGCTGGCCCGAAGACTGTACCGATAACGAGCAAAAACAAAAATACATTTCAGATTACGAGAAGATCGAAGGTATCCGACTCGAACGAGAAAATATACGAAAGAACCCCGGTCTTAGATCAGTCGCAAAATTATGTTTAAATTCTTTCTGGGGAAAATTTGGCATGAGAGAAAACCTACCGAAATGAGAGATTGTTCGAAGTCAACAAAAACTCATGAAGTTATTGTCAAGCCCCGTCACCGAGAACACTGGAATCATCCTTGTAAATCATAACACTCTCTACGTATCGCATATAATCCGGGACAAAGCCGTGCAACCATCGCCAATAACCAACGTCGTCATCGCGAGCTATACGAAAACGCAAGCTCGGTTAAAGTTGTACGGTTATTTGAAAAAATTGGAAAAACGAGCACTTTATTGCGATACGGACAGCGTAATTTACGTCGACCACGGAATACCAAACGAATACAACCTACCACTTGGAAATTTTTTTGGGGATTTAACGGACGAACTAGGCAAAGGAAAATTTATTTCCAAATTTGTCAGCGGTGGCCCCAAATTTTACACCTAAATTGTTTCAAACCCGGATGGTACGACGAGTAGCGTCTGCAAAGTCAAAGGGGTGACTTTAAATCATAAAAACTCAAAATTGATAAATTTAGACGCGATCTCAGATTTTATTACGAAGGAGCGAGAGGAAACGATAATCACCAGTCGTAACGCGATCCGTCGCGATACATTTCACCGTGTCGTCACTCGCTGGGAGGAAAAGAAAACTGTACCAAATAGCGTGAAAAGACGACGAAACAACGAATTCGGTTCCTTGCCTTATGGTCATCTCTAACACCTTCAAATATTTACCTCCAACGCTGTGCGGATCTCTCTCCTACCCGCACCCGCGGGGCCCGACGAAGCGCACGCGGCCGTCCCCTACGCACGCGGACGTCTCTCCCCGCAGTCTCCGCGCTAGGTCGTTCGCTATCGCGAATAGTTCGCTACCGTAAATTGATACGTACCGCTCGCGCGTTTTCATGGTCGTAGGCAGTTGAAATTTATGACGCTCGTCAAACTCTTGCCTTACTCTATGTTTCAGACGACAAGAACCATTGACGTGCATACCGCGATGACAACCAACGTGGCGAAATGGGTTTCTTCGCGTGAACGGGGATATCGTCGAAAATTATTCGAGGACGATGAACGAGTCAAAACAGCCGAAGGCTTCTTGCCTCAAAAATTCGTACTGACTGTCCCGGATTTAACTTTTGAAAATACAAATTATCCTAGCGAAGATTCAGTTCCATGTGACTTCAATGTCCAAACGCGGGAGGCTAGTGATGCAGGCCTTGACAAAAAATCGGAAAAGTTACCCGACAATACCCTGTTAGTGACGAAGACGGTTTACGGGATTCTAGCATTTGTTACGCCCCGAAAATGCTATGAAGATTCTGAAAATAATCTTCGATATCACTATTAAGCACATAAAACCATCTATCTACATACCCGAAAGTTTATAAAATCAAAGTATTTTTTAACAGTAAATAAAACTTTATAGTTATTTATACACCGGAAAGTTTATTAGATCAAAAATATTTTTTAACAGCGAACAAAACTATCTATGTAATTATTTATATATCCGAAAGTTAATGAAATAAAAAAATATTGTTTAAGATTTATTTTAACAAATTCTTTACAACAATGACGATGTATTTCTGCGTACAATAAATATTTGATTATTCATAATTTTGTCTCGATTTCTATAGTCTTCATATCATGCATTTAATACCAAAAACTTTAACCATAACGAATGACATTTTTTAAAAATCTCTGAATTTAAAAGTCAAGTATAAAATCGATAAAAGAAATTGAAACATTCATTCCACGAAATGTCTCCGACGCTGCAACACCCATTCACTCTTGTCATCGCCGGTCCTTCTGGTTGCGGTAAGTCAGTTTTTACTAAACGTTTGATCGAAAATTTAAATTTGCTCTGTGATTCAAAGCTTGAGAATATCATTTTGTATTATTCGGAGTGGCAAAGAGCGTACGAGGAATATAGAAAAAAAAAAAACGTTATTTTCCGCGAAGGTGTTCCGCAAAATACCGACTTTTCAGATAACAAATCAAAGCTAATAATTCTTGATGATTTGATGCGCGAATCTTCGGGTAATAGCGTGGTTGATTTATTCACAAAAGGCAGTCATCACAGAAACTTGAGTGTAATTTATATTACGCAAAATTTATTCCATCAAGGTAGAGGACAGAGAGACATTTCGTTAAACGCGCACTATATCGTAATATTCAAAAACCCTCGCGATAAGATTCAAATTAATCATTTAGCGCAACAAGTGTGTCCTGAAAATTCTCGTTTTGTCTCTGAAATTTACCAAGCGGCGACATCTACAGCGCACGGGTATTTCTTTATCGATTTGAAACAATCTACTCCTGAATCGTTTCGTTTCCGAACCTGTATCTTTCCAGATGATCAATATAATTACGTTTACGTGAAAAAACACGCTCAACTCTTGAGACGATTAGCTGAAAATAAGGGGTCTTGGAACGAAAAAAGAAAAGTAATTTTACAGCGTAAAACAGGGGTCATTCCATACATTATTGCTCCGATTCTCGAAATTGTGTTAAGGTCAATTTTCAAGTGATGAAATTCGCTAAAGAGATGGTTTCGGTACCTCAAGAATACGCAAATAACATCAATCAATCTCCAAAATCGGTCATAATTCCCGGTAATGAAAAAAGCAGATTAGATGTTGAAATGAGTAAACTATTAAACTCGTCAAATTTAGACGAAGATGAAAAATGGAGAATGTGCCAGCAGGTTTTGCAACGTTATCTACGAGTTATTGACGAGGGGCGACAAAAAATTTACGATATAAAAAAGGATCAAATAAAACCTGAACGATTAGATTTTTCTGCCATAACCGAAAGTATACCCACAAAAATTCGCAAAAAAGCCTTGAATCTCATACAATGGATACAAAATTCTGCAGGGTCGAAAATTTCATGGGATCGAATAGGTAGAGTCACTATCGATGATAGAGTAATTTAGCGCTCAAGTATAATCGATCTCGTCAACGACACTATGAGAGCTTGAAAAACTTCAAACCCGAGAAGAAAAAAGAAGAAGAATCAACCTAAAAACAGTGAAAGAGATAAAGATTATAAAATGAATCTTTTAAGACAAAATGTTTACAACCTGAATAAACACGTGTCGTACTCTGGTAACAAGAGCAAATTTCAATATGCGCTACGCGATAAGCTTACGAAACCTCGAGTCGAACATTGGTTGGAAGCTCAAGATGCGTACACGTTACATAAACCTGTTATAATGAGATATTCTAAACGTTTTTACAACGTCCGAAACATCGACGATGTCTGGGAAATTGATTTAATTGACTTGAAATCCCTAAAAGCCTATAACAATGGGGTTTGCTATATATTACCATAGTCGCGATAGATGTGCTTAGCAAGTACGTGTGGGTCGAGTGTCTTGTAGATAAGACGAGCTCCAAAGTCACCGCCGCATTCTCACGGATTCTTGCTCGTATTGGTACGTGTTTTCCTATACAATTACAAAGCGACAGAGGAAAAGAGTTTGTCGGAGAACACGTTATCAGAACGATCAAAGAGCGTTTATGGCGTTACATGACGCATAAAAACACGAAACGTTACATTGACGTGTTACAAAAAGTTGTAAAAAATTACAATGGTTCCGTACACTCTAGTATTAAAATGGCTGCGGACAACGTTTCGTTGCAAAATTCTGCACACGTTTACACCAACTTGCTCAAAAGATTTGGTATTGACGGTAAATTAAAAATTCCTAAATACACTGTAGGTGACCACGTTCGCATCAGTAACGCGGAAGCTGCCTTTGCGAAAGGTTACAAGGGGCAGTGGACGAAGGAAATATTCGAAATTTTCCGTGTGAGAAACGAGCGTTATCCTTGCGTGTATGTTTTGAAAGATTTGAAGGGTGAAGGAATTAATGGTATTTTTTACGAACCAGAACCATCCCGTGTTTCACGTTAAAAATGAATAACGAATTTTACATGGTTATACTGAGCAACAGTAGCATGTTATACTTTCCAAACAATGTCACGTCAAAATTCACGACTCAGTTACCACAATTTGTTAGCTTACATGGTGATTGGGTGGTCGGACTCACTGAAATTCAATACCCCCAAACTTTTTTACACATCCCTAATGACAAAATTGAAGATTACAATGCCAAACTGTATATTCGCGATACAAGCAAGAGAAAGTTTTCCAATAAAGTACATTTCCATCCTGGTGTTTATCATAAAGTAGAAGAATTGATAAATAGCTTGAATTCAGGCCCGGTATTAAAAAATTTTTTTCAAATTTTCAATTACCGACGGTGGTTACGTCAAATTGGAAAAAACTTGTAGTAAAACATGTCCGGAGAATTATGAGTTAGATATACCGCCAGCTTTGCAGAAAATTTTTGAGTTTTACGATACACCTACTTTAAAAGTGAATGATAAAAGCACTCCCTATTCCAAACATCCAGCGTCGTTATCTAACGCGTTGCCGCAGATGATGTTTGTTTACACGGATATATGCGAGTGTCACATTACGGGTGACGTGCAAACACCTTTGTTACGCATCGTGCCCGTAGATGCGCATCGATACAATTACGGGACGATGAGAACTGTACACATTTCTCCTCCCAAATATTTACGGCTGATTAACAAAAATTTTCAAACATTGGAAATAAATATAAGGGATTACCTCGGAAAACCAATTCCATTCGAGTACGGAACTTTGACAGTGACGCTTCACTTAAAACGAATCGATTAATTATGACTGATTACATCGAGCATTTCGAAAGTCAGATTGGCTATGGTCGAGGGATTGATCGAGTTTACGTAGGAGCACCGTATCAACGAGGGCATGGGATCGGATCTTTTCTAGGTGGATTGTTTCGCACAATCTCACCTCTGATAAGACGAAGCGCTAGAGCTGTTGGAAAAGAAGCTCTCAGAAAAAATCAAGTAACAAAAATACTTTGAAGAAAAGATTAAGTAATAAAAAAAAAAAGATCGATTAGTGATATTTTCGCCTAATAATGGCTTTCCTACACGCTCACTTGTGCGAGTGTATGAAATCGGAGCTCGAGCTTTTCCAACTCCCTCCTATGCAAACGACCATCGAAAAATCTCAATGGGTGAATAACAATCCAATTTTCTCTCTTACCGACGATTCCCCGATTCAATTCGTTGTTCCTGGTTCGGGCGATGAGTATACATATTTGGCTCATACAATGTTGAGCCTAAAAGTTCAGCTTGTATGAAATACCGATAATAAGGAAGACCCGACAGAGGTAGATAAGGTAGGAACTACGAACAACTTTTTGCACAGTCTCTTTAACCAAGTTGATGTTTTTTTTAATCAAAAGCCAGTTTCTCCTACGAATAATTCGTACGCTTATCGAGCGTACATTGAAACCTTGCTAAATTACGGGCCGGCAGCGAAAAAAGCACACTTGGGCACCGTTTTGTGGGAGACTGATAAATCTGGTTCGATGGATGATGCGGGTACGGCTAACGATGGTTTAGTGAAACGTTGGAAATATTTTAAAAACTTGACCGTAGACATGATTGGTCATTTGCATTGCCACGTTTTTAATCAAGAAAAATATTCGATGAACGGTGTGGAAATGACTTTGAGACTCGTTCGATCGCGAAATTCTTTTTCTTTGATGGATTCTACAGGTTTTTACGAAGTAAAAATTCAAGAAGCTACTTTACTCGTTAGACGCGCCATAATAAGTCCTAGAGTGCTCCTTGGACACGCTAGAGCGCTCGCTAAAACGACTGCGAAGTATCTAATGACGCGTGTTGAAGTTAAATTTCGATTCGAGAAAAACCTCGCGAGAACGATAAACTGTATCGTTTATGTGGAATATGACAGTGTGATTGAGATCGATGCTAATCGACAAGTTACGATCGATTATTTAGCGTGACTCATTTTCCCCACCACCGCTAACTCATCCAAAGCGTTAAAAGATTGAAGCGCTTCAATCGCGTTTCAGTTACGCTTCTAATATCGTAGACAATGGATCTCGTCATCGATATTCAAGCTTTTCGCGACGAGAGCGGTCGTTTTATACCGAAGGAAATAGTCGTTCTCCCCGTAAGTTCTGAAAAAAAAAAATTTTGTTGGGCATTTTATCGTTACTACTCCCCCCTGCCCTCCCAAGAATTATCAAAACCATGGCGCGTGCAAAACAATTACCTCACCAAGCATCATCACCGAATCGAGTGGTTCGAAGGGAACGTCTTGGGTAAGCAACTCTACTCAGATTTACGAGAAATTATCAAAAACGCTGATCGGATCTACGCGAGAGGTGTGGATAAGGTTAAATTTTTGGAGACTATCAGTGCAAGGGATATAATAAATTTGGAAGATTGGAACGATTGTCCAGCATTTAAAAATTTACCTCCATCTAACGAGTATTGCTATTTGCACGTTTTTCGCGAAGGATCGGTTTGCGCGCTGAACTATGCTTACAGGTTGAAAAACTGGCTTGAAGAGAAATTTCGAAAAAAAGCCGATGAACAGCCTGGATATATTGCAAGCTTCATCCCGCTTAAACTTGACCGGGACAGTTGGTGCTTATCCCGCGGATTGGATTCCGAAGGTGTGGACGAAACCTGCGGCGATAGTGGTCAATACTGATGGCCACCGAAAACCAGGCAGTCACTGGGTTGCCATGTACGTCGGAGAAAACGAACAAGGAACCTACTTTGACAGTTACGGACTTGCTCCAACCGTTAAGAGCCATATCGAGCGAATTGGATCAAACTGCAAATACTATACCTGGAACACTCGCCAGCTACAAAGTGATATGTCTGAAGTTTGTGGGCAGTTTTGCGTTATTTTTCTATTTCTTGTATGTGCTCGTGTCGACTTGCTTCGATTCAATTCAATCTTTTCCGAAAATCTTCTCGACAACGACAGAATTGTTAGAGAACTCTACGATTAACTTATGAAAAATATGAAAACGGAATCAAGTGTCTACGATTGGAGCGTTGAACCTTTAGCCTACGGTGGTTTTATTCAAAATTGTCACGCTAAAAATTATCGTGTGTGAATGTTCATAATTATCATTATGTACAAGTACTATGTAAACCTGTTAACAATAAATTTAGCTTTAAGATGATGCATCATATAATCTATAGTTTTTTTTTTTTTTTTTTTTTGCAATTCGACAATAAACAAAGTGTTTTATAAATTCGTTTTTTCTATCTTCGCAAGCACCGAAACGAAATTTGGTAAAAAAAATTAAAACGTGAAAATTTGGGGGGGGGGGAGGTAATAAGAAGAACTTGCAAATACATTTATAATGACAGTATATTTTGTTCATGTCGAATCAAGTATTAAACATTCATCGTCGAGGTACATGAATTCATTAAAGTAAAAATTCGTAAAGTTCGAACGTTTTTCGTTCTGAAAGTGAATATACTTTTTTATTTTTCATGTCAAAACATACATTACGTACTCATAGTCAGCATACATGATTTCGTTGATGGAAAAACCAAATTTCTCAAAACATACATTACATACTCATCGTCTGGATACATGAATTCGTTGATGTAAAAATCAAATTTTTAACGTTCGTCTTCTTTGAGTGTTCTTTTCGTTGCTTCATAAAGTAGAAAAAGGCTGTATCCCTTGGCATCGCGCAGCATCTCGATTAGAAGTTCACCGTCTTTTTTTGCCTCGCGGAGAATCTCGAGCTGCTGCTTCACGCAATCCTCTTCTCTTCTCACACAACAGAATGAAGGATCCTGCATGTATATCATATTCTTGTCCTTGGAGAACATGACGCATCTACTGTTAAACGTGGACTCCAGCGTTATTTTGCACGATGGACTCAGCTGAATGCTGCGTATTTCAGAGTCGCGCGTTGAGTCAAAATATGCCGAAATTTTCTTGAAATTTTCAACAAGTTTTACCCACTTGACAATGTCCAGATAAACACTTTTCCCATTTTTATTGTTGAAAAATTCGATTTGAGGTGTAAAAGTACTATCTTCCTCTAAACGCAACCCCACTCGTAGACTTTTGGAACGCGAACTATTGATGTCAAACACCGAAGCAAAGTATAGTCGGCTCTGCATGTTTAGGTAAAGTTCACAAACTTAAGCGTGAAATCTTTCGGCACAAGCCTCTGTCACTTTCAAACGCGAGAATAATTTTTTTCAAATAGATAATATTCTTGATTTGACGATCAAGTCTTTTTTTGAATTCTGAATGACTTTCTAGTACAGTCTCACTCGGCATATCGGTCCGAACTTCTATAACGTTTGAACTGTAAGACTGGCTCGAGTGTGAAAAAAAAAGAGTCAATTTATAATAAATATAACGAAAGAAGTAGGGAGAGGGGCGGTATTCTGGGGGATTATTTACCTAGTAGTTGGGAGGGGATTACTTTAAAGCGTCGGAGCAAAAATTTTTAAACAAGCAACAGAGTAGATTACGCGTGACCTCGAAAATCGCGGAAAGTTATTCCCCCCCCCCCTTCCTGGAAAAAATTCCTCGAGATGAAAAGCGCGTTGAGGTGATTGACCCCGCCCCCCGCCCCTGGAAAAAATGCAGGTGTAAAATGATACCCTTTAGAAGCCGCGAAATTTACCGCTAGCGAGATACCCCCCCCCCCCCCCCCCGTTGATACCCACTTCCTGGAAAACGCGGCAGATTCCCCCTCCCCGCGGCAAACGGGTGTAACAGGATACCCAGCGGCAATGAAGATAACTCTATAGAACCGGCGACAATTAAAAAATCATAGCGGAGATAAGCCGCGAGATACCCCCCCCCCTTCTAGAAAACGCGGATGATCCAAGGTTACCCCCCCCCCCGGTGGCGAACATCAAAGGGTGGATACCCCGCCCGCAAATAAAATGATAATACCTCTATAGGCGGCAAACATCAAAGGGATCCCCCCCACTTCCTGGAAAAGTACGAGAAAGCGATCCCCCCGGCGGCGAACATCAAAGGGCGTATGCCCCCCTCCTCGGCAATTAAGATGATAATAACTCTATAGGTGGCAAATATCAAAGCCCCCCCCCCCCCATTTCCTGGAAAAACGATTGCGACTGACGCGTGATGACTTCATTTGTTTTGACTTCCCATAGTGGTAGTTCTCTACTGATATTTTCTGAGACTGAATAATAAGATGAAAATTCGACAGATCTCTTAGAAGAGAATATTTTAGTAGCCAATGTGTAGCTTGCTGTGTCAATTTAAAACTATTATGAAAAGAACGAAAAATCGATTAAAAAAAATCTATTGTATGACAAAAATAGTACATTTCCCATGGTGCAAACGATTTTTTTTATCGTAGCGGGATAAACAGCCGATTTTTGCCTGCGAAGGGGGCAAAAATGTAGGCTTTTTCGACCGCTATGATAAAAAAGTATTTATTTTACATATAATTATTTCAGACTCTCGTTTTGGAAACCTTTGCATCAATTACATCTCTCTAATTTTTTTAATTTCTCAATCAAGACCAGAGTTCTCATGAAAGTTTTAGACAGCGCCTGAAGAGTTCAAACATGAAGTCCTCTTCTACTTTCAAGAGAACTCGTTCGTTTAGATCGTACGGCGGAAGGTTAATTCCAACATTATTTATTTATTGAACCATTAATTTATGCAGAAGAAACTGTTGATGAGAGTTCCAGCTAGAGCTTAAAGATTCTTAAGGAAAAGTGTCTTCTTTAACTTTTGTAAAAAAATATCAGTTCCAAAAACAAATGTTTACATCAATAATAAACTAACCATTACTTAATGTGGACGAAAGAGAAGATGGGAATTCTGAGTAGCACTGTAAGGGATCTAGATAAATATTCTTTTCTACTTTTGCAAAAATGCATGAAATTTGATTTTTTACAACAATTTTATGCAAAATTATGCAACACTAATAATTACCTAATTCATTTCGACAGGTTTGACAAAAGTTCTGCATAGAACATAAAAAGTTCTAAAAAAATGTATTATTTCTGTGACGTTGCACGTTATTTTATATTAAACTTGCAAGTAATTTTTATTATTCCTTATATATTTCTTATTTCAACTTTAATTTTTACTTCTCAGTCGAAATTCCATACTTGACACAAATTCTATTTATAAAAATAAATTCTCATTGTTCAAACAGTTAAATTCTTCAGATAAAATTTTATTTTCAGAAACAAATTTTTCTTCCAAAACAACTTTCAGTATTTTTAGCGTTATCGGTGGATTATTCGCAAGCGCACATTGAGGAATGATTTTCTAGCGATCAACTTAATGTCGTTTGAATGAGTAGTCATCACCGATAGAGTTTTTAGATTCTACATCCGTTGACACCGCAATTCGGGTTTTTTACATCGGATGATTTTGACAGCCAATAGGAAAAGCACCAATGTCACGTCTCCACCCACTCCCTTTTTTTCGTTTCATATATTAGAACAGAAGCTTTACGTGCGCGCGGATTTTGTTCGGATTTGATTTTTGAGAGAGGCTTTTGGTTTGTCCTCGTTTAGAGTTTTGTAAGGAATCGTCGTGTTGGAATAGATTTTTTTTTCATCGGCCCAGAATATAAAACAAATTGTTGAGAACAATCCGAGCGAATAGCATGCAAGGTTGATTTGTATTGAGAGTAAAGCACGAATAATTGGCTCAGGATATACATATGTAAGTTGAATTGCGTTTTCTTTCATTTGAGATTTGGATCGATATTGTAGAATTTACAAAACATATGTAAGTTGAATTGCGTTTTCTTTCATTTGAGATTTGGATCGATATTATCGAATTTACAACACATATTTTAGTTGAATTGCGTTTTTGCATATGAGATTTGGAACACTGTGCTTCAGTTTGAATAATTGCTAATAAATCTTGTGTTAAGAGTTATTCAAGTATTATTATTGTAACCCAAATTTCCGTCTGGTCCCTTGCCCTTTTAAGGGGCTAAAACCAGGTTTGCTTTATTTTTTTTTTATATTTCGTTTTGTGTAAGTCAAAACGTAACATTTCACTTGTGTGAAAACCTATGGATTTTTATTTTACAATGAAAATTATGGAATAATTTATAAAAACGTTCATCATTGTTAAGTGTCGACGTAAGTCCTATTTAAAGTTCTGAAGCACTTGAAAGGTAATTAAAATTACCCTTTTTCTAATAAAAAATCAGGAGCTTTACGTGCGCGCGGATTTTGTTCGGATTTGATTTTTGAGAGAGGCTTTTGGTTTGTTCTCGTTTTGAGTTTCGTAAGGAATCGTCGTGTTGGAATAGATTTTTTTTTCATCGGCCCAGAATATAAAACAAATTGTTGAGAACAATTCCGAGCGAATAGCATGCAAGGTTGATTTGTATTGAGAGTAAAGCACGAATAATTGGCTCAGGATATACATATGTGAGTTGAATTGCGTTTTCTTTCATTTGAGATTTGGATCGATATTGTAGAATTTACAAAACATATGTAAGTTGAATTGCGTTTTCTTTCATTTGAGATTTGGATCGATATTATCGAATTTACAACACATATTTTAGTTGAATTGCGTTTTTGCATATGAGATTTGGAACACTGTGCTTCAGTTTGAATAATTGCTAATAAATCTTGTGTTAAGAGTTATTCAAGTATTATTATTGTAACCCAAATTTCCGTCTGGTCCCTTGCCCTTTTAAGGGGCTAAAACCAGGTTTGCTTTATTTTTTTTTTATATTTCGTTTTGTGTAAGTCAAAACGTAACATTTCACTTGTGTGAAAACCTATGGATTTTTATTTTACAATGAAAATTATGGAATAATTTATAAAAACGTTCATCATTGTTAAGTGTCGACGTAAGTCCTATTTAAAGTTCTGAAGCACTTGAAAGGTAATTAAAATTACCCTTTTTCTAATAAAAAATCAGGAGCTTTACGTGCGCGCGGATTTTGTTCGGATTTGATTTTTGAGAGAGGCTTTTGGTTTGTTCTCGTTTTGAGTTTCGTAAGGAATCGTCGTGTTGGAATAGATTTTTTTTTCATCGGCCCAGAATATAAAACAAATTGTTGAGAACAATTCCGAGCGAATAGCATGCAAGGTTGATTTGTATTGAGAGTAAAGCACGAATAATTGGCTCAGGATATACATACGTAAGTTGAATTGCGTTTTCTTTCATTTGAGATTTGGATTGATATTATAGAATTTACAACACATATGTTAGTTGAATTGCGTTTTTGCATTTGAGATTTGGAACACTGTGCTCCAGTTTGAATAATTGCTAATAAATCTTGTGTTAGGAGTTATTCAAGTATTATTATTGTAACCCAAATTTCCGTCTGGTCCCTTGCCCTTTTAAGGGGCTAAAACCAGGTTTGTTTTATTTTTTTTATTCCGTTTTGTGTAAGTCAGAACGTAACAAAAATGGCGCAGCCGGTAGGGTTGTGAAATTTGGGGTCATTATTGAAGTTGAGGATATTTGATGATTAAGGATATTGGTATACGAAACTTTTTCACAGCGTTGCTCTGTTGCCGTGCAAGGGAAAGGTTTGCAAAAATATTTTATTTTCTTGTATATCTTGTCTTTGAATTTCCTGGTTATTTTTGAATTTACTATTTGAATTCTATACATGTAACTTTGATTGACGAGTTAGTGAAAATTCTTTTTCGAAATTTCACGCAGACATTGAGTTTTTTTTGCTTTTTGATGATACCAATGCTCTTGTTATTTTTTTATTATTAATATTGTTATTTTTATAATCCATTTTTTTTTGGGTTAGAAGGTAGTTTGAAATTTTCAAAAAAAAAAAAAATGAGGAAGAAATGACCCTTTTTCATTTACTAATTTACATAAATGTCAGATAAAGACAAAATCATAACTAGGAGTTTCACTAGCCTTCTAACAACCGAACAGAAGGAAGAATTGATAAATAAGGGGCTTTCCCAAACTCGCGATTATAATAGAAACAGAACTTCGACGAATATTATAGACCTTGAAATACCTGGGACGTCCGTTGACGACGACGGTGATTATTCAGAAGGGTTTTCAAGCCACTCGGAATTACCACGCACCCCCGATAAAGTCAATTTTAGGAAGGATAGAGATATTGGAAAACATGAGTTTCAGACTAAGAAATCTGAACCCTTGACTATTTTTCATCCAGATAATGAGAAGAGCCTTTTTTTAGATAATACTGACGCCCAACCTCTTTTGCCGATACTGGAACTAGTTGAAAAAAAAGGGTGTGAGGATATTATTTCAAATCTTGTCATCAGTAGCGCACCAGAAATGGCTGACTATTCATTGAGGATTTGTGATGTCATGGATATGATTCCCATTTTTTCCGGGTCAGGAACAGGACAGGGTTCTTTTGTCAAGTTGTTGAAATCTAAACTCCGCGATGGAGCTTTGCGACTTTTACGAGGACAAGACCCTGATACACTTGATGTTTTCCTCGCTTTTCTCAAAGGTATATATTCGCCTCGAGATTCCTCTATAGAATTGATTGGGGAACTGGCGCGTATAGTCCAAAACTCCGAGGAGGACGTTGCTGATTATTTTAGTCGCGCGAGAGCCCTGGGCAATCAAATCGCAGAAGCTCATAAACTGGAAAATAATGATCAGATATCGAATGAAACTAAAGCTAATTACGAGAAGGCCTGTTGCCGAGCTTTTATCCAAGGTCTTCGTTCTTCGATCTCGGACAAAATGAGAGAGAAAGATGATCTGAGCAATGCAGTTAAGAAAGCCATCGATATCGAGAAGCGAATCCTCGCAAGGACTCTTCTGCGAGACCTTGGTATAGATTTTTCCAAACCTAGTTCATCTCGAAACATTGACATTTTCGATAAAGTGCCCACACAAATCCGTTGTCAGTTATGCGACGGAACAGATCACGTGGCGAAATACTGCAGAGAAATAGGACCAAAGGTTGTTTGTCAGTTGTGTAGTGGTTCGGGGCATACCGCCAAGGATTGCTCGCGGGGTTGCAACAACTCGAAATGCAGGTCGTGCGGCTCTTTGGGACACGATAGTAGTAGTTGTAGGCGCTATCCTCGCGTGTTTTGTGAAGTGTGCCAGAGAGTGGGCCATCGCACGACTGATTGTAGATATGCTGTCGCAGTTCGCTTGGTGCAGCCCTCTCAGAATTGTAGTACTTGTGGTAACCCAGGTCACTCGACTATGAATTGTAAGACTCAGATCCTTTGTCAACTTTGCAAAAAACCTGGACATGAGGTACCAGCTTGTCCTAATTTTTCGAGACAGACTCTTGCACCCTTGTTATCTTGTGACGTTTGTGGGAAAACTGGTCACTCCCGAGATCGCTGTTATCAACTATTCCCTAATCTTAGAAACAAGCAAGCTTGTTTTTGTCACAAGAGTGGTCATAATTTCGATAACTGTTTCGCTCGTAATCGTCGCCAAAACGCGAATTCTGACCCAATTCCTCAGGGAAACTGGAGGCGCCCTCCACCTTCGAAGGGCCAATCACCAAACCATGTGAGGGTCATTTCCATTCAGGACCAAACAGAATAGAAATGCAGCCTGTCAGACTGTTCATTAGAAAAGGACTCCCCTACCATTAAACTCTTGCTTCATGATGAATTTTACTTTTTACTAGATTCAGGTGCTGGCCCTTGTTTGATTAAACAACAAGCGGTACATCGAGATCTTCTTGTCGATGATTCTTTCAAAATTGAATTAGTTGGAATTTCTCCACATTTAGTACCCACCTTGGGCAGAGTAACCTTGAAACTTTTGGGCTGTTTAACTGATTTTCATGTAGTTCCGGATACGTTTCCCATACCTCAGGATGGTATTATTGGTACTGACTTTTTCGCGAAACACGGAGCTATAATTGACTGGAATAAGAACTGTCTGACAGTCAACAATTCATAATTTCGGTTCGAGGTTGATCAGTCCCAGTATTCCATTCCTCCGAGAACTAGAAAAATTATCCATGTTCAGTTAAAAGACACTAATTTACCTTTCGGTTATTTACCTCGTTTGAAAATAATAGAAGGAGTTTATATCGGAAATTCAGTTGTACATAATAGTGATGGTCGAGCCTTTTTGCCTTTAATTAACACGACTGACGAAGAGATAGTTGTCAAGGTCCCAGAACTCGAGTTGAGAGCTATTGATGATATCAAGGAGACTAGAAAATCAGCCCCTGCTCAGAAAAGAAAAGCTGGACGTCGCCGACGTAGGATTTTGACTCTTGCCAGACATAGTGCCATAACGAATAGCGAACAACCACGCCACGAGAAATTAATCGAACTCTTATGACTTGATCATTTGCGTGAGCATGAAAGAGAAGAAGTGATTGAACTCGTTAAGTCTAGCGCAGATTGTTTTCATTTGCCTGGAGAACCTCTCAGTATGACAACTGTCATAGAACACGAGATAAAAACGACTGACGACAACCCTATCCATACGCGACAGTATCGTTTTCCTCATGTTCTTAAAGACGAGGTTGCTAGACAAGTGGAAGAAATCCTACAGAACAATAGTATTATTCAGCCCTCCCAATCACCGTATAATTCTCCTATCTGGATAGTGCCCCGTAAGGAAGATAGTAGAGGAAATGAAAGATGGCGTTTGGTGTTGGATTTCCTCGCGCTAAACGAAAAAATCGTTGGAAATGCATATCCCTTGCCTAATATCACCGAGATCCTAGATCAGCTCGGTGATGCGAAATACTTTTCTGTTTTTGACCTGGCTTCCGGGTTTCATCAGGTCAAGATGAACGAAAAAGATAGGCATAAAACGGCTTTTTCGACACCTGCAGGGCATTGGGAGTTTGTAAGGATGCCTTTTGGATTAAAGAATGCCCCAGCAACTTTCATGAATTTGATGAACGTAGTGTTGACTGGATTGCAGGTCGTCGAGCTGTTCCTATACTTGGACGATATCGTTTTGTACGCAAAAACCCTGGTGGAACACCGCAGGAAATATCTCTCACTCATGTCCAGGTTGCGACAGGCTGGACTAAAACTGCAGCCGGATAAATGCCAATTTTTGAGAAGCGAGGTCACATATCTGGGCCACGAGATAGGTCAGGATGGTCTCAAACCAGACCCTCGAAAACTTTCTGCTGTTAAAGATTTTCCATGTCCTCAGAATGTCAAATCCGTTCGGGAATTTCTTGGCCTCACTGGGTATTGCCGTCGTTTTATTCATCAATATTCAAATATTCCGAAACATCTTACTCAGCTTTTGGAAAAGGATCGTTTTATTCAATGGGGAATCGAAAAAAAAACAGCATACTCACTGACAAACAACAAACAACAAACTCTTAAACAGAAACTTTGCGAGGAGCCAGTTCTGAAATATCCCGATTTCGATCTGCCCTTCATTCTCACCACCGACGCCAGTGGCTACGCCATAGGCGGTATCCTTAGTCAGGGACCAGTCGGCAAGGATAAGCTTTGCGCTTACGTCTCGCGGTTGCTTAACAGTGCTGAGAGGAACTATTGCACTTACGAGAAAGAGGCTTTAGCTATAGTATACTGTGTGTTGCACTTCCGACCATACCTATGGAGCTGTTAGTTTACTATTATTTCAGATCACCGCCCCCTAGTATGGATGAGAACGGCCAAAGACCCGACTTCTCGGCTGGCCAGGTGGAGACTGAAATTGGAAGAATTCGATTATAAAATCGAATATAAAGCTGGAAAAAGTAATGTCAATGCCGATGCGCTTTCGAGAAATCCGGTGATAGATAGACCCGAAATTGAAGAAACCATACGTGACGTAAAGGTCCTATTTGCAAGTGGGGAGAGTCCTAGACGATCCTCGAGACCCCGTAAGTTGACAAAAGAGGGGTTGCAATATCGTTTGACCCTAGATAAAAAGGGGAGGCGACAAGCTCATGCAGGCCCTGACGAAAATGTCATAATTTCTCAGAAACACGACTTATCGAATTCAGATTTTCAAGCCGAGGGTTCTCAGATTGCACAGCAAGGGTCAGAAAGATCAAATTCACTACCTAGATATACATTCCGGAAACGAGTCAAATCACGTTCTCCTATTAAGAAAAAGAGTGAAAAGCCTTCTTTGGATTTCGAGTTCAATTCCGAAAATTCCGGAGGAAAGGTCCAAGATCAAGGCGAATCACAGTCAGAGAGTGACGATGCTCAGATTGACAACGATGAAACCGTCAGGAGAAAAAAAAGCCCCCAGATAAAGGAATTCCATCCTCAGATCAGGAAGATTTCTCTGACAATGAAAGTGTAGCTGAACTGGAAAAGCTCATTCGGAATAGGAATATAATCGAGTCACGTGATTCACTATATTTACGTTCCGATAACTTTGCATTTTTCTTAGATACAGATGGAATACCACGTGGTACACAGGCTCAGGTTTTTGCAAACGGGAAAGGACTTGGTACTTTCAACCTTGGTTGTTTAGGCACAGTCGTTATGACTAAAGTTGGCATGCGTTTTCAGTTCGGGTTATACGTGCAGACACGAAGCACGACCATAGATAGACCTTGATGAATTTGCCACTTTCGCACCAGGAACTTTGAAAGAATTACGCGTTATTGTGAAGGCGCATCAAATCCCTCAATTTAGCATCGCCAAATTGTCCGAACTAAGTGAATCTACTTGGGAAGGGTTTGTCGATGAGCTTAGCGTTGTTTTCCGTAAGGATCCGGTCAGAATTTTTGTCTGTACTGGGTTGCTGGAAACCCCGCCAATTGCACAGTGTCACGCTCTAATCGAGGAGGCTCATAATAGCTTTATAAGTGGACATAAGGGGGTAACTAAGACGTTCTTGCGTCTTAGGGCAAATTACCTTTGGGATGGAATCAAAGAGGAAGTTCGGAGTTTTCTTCAGAATTGCTTGGCATGTAAACTGAAAAAATTGACACGGATTAAGACAAGACAACCTATGACCATTACTGACACACCTGGGACTGCCTTTGAAAAGGTTGCGTTGGATCTGGTGGGGCCTTTCCCTGTTACCGAAGATGGTCATAGATGGATACTCACTATGCAGAGTCTGCTGACAAAATATTGCATAGGAGTGCCACTCCCCAATGCTTTGGCCGTTAAAGTTGCGGATGCATTTCTTAAAAGGTTAGTATGCGTTTTCGGTGCACCCAAGATCGTTCTGACAGATCAAGGGACGAATTTTCTTTCGGATTTAATGAGAACATTGACCAAAAGACTTAAAATAACTCGACTACAGACCACTGCTTTCCACCCTCAGTCAAATGGGTCTTTGGAACGGTCACACATCGTTTTAGTTGAGTATCTGAGGCAATTCATTGAACAGGATAGAGAATGGGATCAGTGGGTGGAACTGGCAATGTTCTCCTACAATTTTAGCGTTCACGAGGGCACCTTGCGAACACCTTATGAGCTGGTGTTTGGGAAGACTCCCCTTTTTCCCTCAGACCATCCATTGAATAGATTAGAGAAACTCCCTTCTTGCGACGACTATCTAATTCGGTTGATGTCGCGACTGGACACCTTGCATAAAGATACACGAGAAAATTTAATTAATGCTAAACTTAGAGCGAAAAAATACTACGATCGAAAAATCAACCCTAGATACTTTTCTGCCGGAGAATTCGTGTTCTTACGAAAGGGAGCAAAGGCTGGGAAATTGAGCGACCCCAACGAAGGGCCGTATAAAGTTATAGAAAGTCTCGATAATCAGAATGTCAGAATACGAATTAGTCCTGGTAAGGAAAAGGTTGTAGCTGTTGATCGGCTAATTTCATCACATTTACTTAACCCTGATTTTTAATTATCTATATTTGAATGCTCATAAGAACAGAGATTTTTATTTTGTTCAAAATTTTCTTATATTTAGAATAAAAATAAGCATGCTTTGAGAAAGGAATTATGTGTCAAGAGTTGAAAAAAAAAATAAAGGGAAAGAAAAAATTTTCAAGACTTGAAATATTTCCATTATGTTATTACTTGAATCGTTCTTTTCCTTGTACCAGGGTAACAGAGCTACTGAAGTTGAATAATTATTGCGAAAAGTTTTCTTCTCTTTGTACAGACTCGGAGTTGTTGTAAAATTGTAAGGTCTATTTATAATCGTATAATGCATATTCTAAGATGTACCAAGTCCTGCTAATCACTGCTTGGCTTTGATTGTTCGGCGCACAACAACAACATCACCCAAATACTATTGAGTACTATAGGAGACTGCAACTTACCGACTCCTTCTGTGTGAAACACCACGGTCCCCATACAGCTACTACAATTGTTGGAATTCCAGGAAACCCATGTCACTGGATGTAAGATTGAGGTGGACAGAATCGTCTCACACTGCGGAATGTTTTCCCATGTAGGAGTTGTTGCCGGAGGCAAGGCTTCATATATTTACGAAGTTACGGAAGATCTCTGCCATGACATCCATAAAACCGGTCGCCTTTCTCTTGGGCAAACCATAATCGATGGAATAAAACCTAATGCTACCACTCGTGTGAGTACTATTTTGGCAAGTAATATAAACTCCGACTCGGAATGTGATAATATAAACTCCGACTCGGCTGCTATCCGAGCTGCGCTGGTGGACTACTCTGCATCCGTGTTTTTAGAGCACGACACTGTCAGTTTGGCATCCGGAGCTCGTTGTACTCTGAGGGATAAGACTTGCACCGATCATAATGGAGTCCGTTATTTCTGGAATGCCAACCCTCGCGAAACTTGTGGATTTTATAATTATGGCATATTATACGACGGGCTCGCTAATAAAGTCTTCGACGAAGAGAAAAACTACAAGGAGGTCATTTACACCATGGTTTCTCGGAAGGTAACATTTGCAGTTGCTGCTCAAGACTCTTTCTCAGTATGTGGCTACAAACTTACCCACACTGATCACCCAAAATTGTTCATCCTAGAGGGACATGCGAGCTCTCCTTTCAAGCCAAAATCTAAGATCGATAAAAGAAATCTAGACCTGTTCACATATATTAATAGTGAATTTGTACATGTTGAAAGATTCGTTCGCCAACAAATGGAAGCACTTTACCGAGATATCCTGATCCACAAATGTTATTTAGAACAGCAAGTACTTTTCAACGCCCAGACATTAGCAATTTTCAGCCCAGATCAGTTTGCTTATAATTATATGAAGGGGCCAGGCTATATGGCTGTTGCCACTGGCGAAGTTATCCAGCTCATAAAATGCGTTCCCGTAGAAGTCTTCGTACGGAGGGAAATTCACTGCTATCAAGAACTCCCGGTAAGACGGAGAAACGATAATTCTACGTACTTTCTAACGCCACGGACTCACATACTTAAAAGAAGAGGGTATGGGATTTCTTGTAATTATATAATGGCTCCTA
Organism: Platygaster robiniae; assembly: GCA_028476575.1. Classification (NCBI taxonomy): domain Eukaryota; kingdom Metazoa; phylum Arthropoda; class Insecta; order Hymenoptera; family Platygastridae; genus Platygaster; species Platygaster robiniae. Next base: position 8,397,184 of record CM052027.1, on the reverse strand, counting down.
TGTTTCAAATCGATCAAAGATGGTACAAGATTTCACCTTCCATTACTTAAGCTATCCCTCCACATATAATGAACCCGATGAAGAACTCTTCTTGGTAATACTCAAGACCTAGCCAATTAGCGGAAAGTGGTATTTGCACCAAAGAAGATTTAGAAACGCTTGATGAAGTCATTTATAATCCCACAGAGCAAGCCGCTATTATTAATACACTCGCAAGAGGAACTATTGGTCTTACCCTTCAACCCCAAGGAATGAGTTTTGCTAATCTTTTGGACAAAACAACCATTAAGGGCATAGGAGAGACTATTTGAAATGATGTCTGGGAGGGTTTTGACAAGTTCGGCATATTCAGCGCGGCTCTTTTTGGCATCTACGTTATCCTAAGATTCATACTCCTGTTGATCAACACCTTTTTCCACTGCGTCGCTTTACACTCTTCTTACGGTTGGAGCTATGAACTGTTCGGGTCTCTACTAGGATCAGTCACTGGGTTGTTACTCCAAAGAGCTCAACAGGGTACTTGCAAGGGGTGCTCTTGTATCGTGAAAACGCGGGTAGAGCCGTGCGCTTCAAAGAAGGACCATCAGGTGTCCTTGCTGGAAACTGCACTATGGAGCTTTAGTTTTTCTATATAGTGTTTCGAACTTTCGCACGCTCAAAACAAATTAGGGAGGGAGGTGTGACGTTGCACGTTATTTTATATGAAACTTACAAGTAATTTTTATTATTCCTTATAGATTTCTTATTTCAACTTTAATTTTTACTTCTCATTCAAAATTCTATTCTTAAGACAAATTCCATTTACAAAAATAAATTTTCATTGTTCAAACAGTTAAATTCTTCAGATAAAACTTTATTTTCAGAAACAAATTTTTCTTCCAAAACAACTTTCAGTATTTTTAGCGTTATCGGTGGATTATTCGCAAGCGCACATTGAGGAATGATTTTCTAGCGATCAACTTAATGTCGTTTGAATGAGTAGTCATCACCGATAGAGTTTTTAGATTCTACATCCGTTGACACCGCAATTCGGGTTTTTTACATCGGATGATTTTGACAGCCAATAGGAAAAGCACCAATGTCACGTCTCCACCCACTCCCTTTTTTTCGTTTCATATATTAGAACAGGAGCTTTACGTGCGCGCGGATTTTGTTCGGATTTGATTTTTGAGAGAGGCTTTTGGTTTGTTCTCGTTTTGAGTTTCGTAAGGAATCGTCGTGTTGGAATAGATTTTTTTTCATCGGCCCAGAATATAAAACAAATTGTTGAGAACAATTCCGAGCGAATAGCATGCAAGGTTGATTTGTATTGAGAGTAAAGCACGAATAATTGGCTCAGGATATACATACGTAAGTTGAATTGCGTTTTCTTTCATTTGAGATTTGGATCGATATTATAGAATTTACAAAACATATGTGAGTTGAATTGCGTTTTCTTTCATTTGAGATTTGGATCAATATCATAGAATTTACAACACATATGTTAGTTGAATTGCGTTTTTGCATATGAGATTTGGAACACTGTGCTTCAGTTTGAATAATTGCTAATAAATCTTGTGTTAGGAGTTATTCAAGTATTATTATTGTAACCCAAATTTCCGTCTGGTCCCTAGCTCTTCTAAGGGGCTAAAACCAGGTTTGTTTTATTTTTTTTTTTATATTTCGTTTTGTGTAAGTCAGAACGTAACATTTCACTTGTGTGAAAACCTATGGATTTTTATTTTACAATGAAAATTATGGAATAATTTATAAAAACGTTCATCATTGTTAAGTGTCGACGTAAGTCCTATTTAGAGTTCTGAAGCACTTGAAAAGTAATTAAAATTACCCTTTTTCTAATAAAAAATCACAAGTTAGGATTTTATTGCAATTATTGAAGTATACTGATTATGATAAAATATTGTTGCCGTAAAAAACCTCCGATGAAAGTTACAGGTAGCACTTGCATAGTTCAAAGTAAATGTCTTCCTGGATTGAAGAAATACTAATCTGTCTCGATCATCCAACAACGATAATTTTTATAAAAAATCAATATAAAATATTATTCTGGTGACAATCTCGAGTATCAGTAGAGGCATTGAAAAATTATGGTTCGGTCTTCTATTGCGCAAACAAATCGTCCACGATATTCCTAAAACAAAACTTTGCATCATTAATCAATTTATCAAAAATTGATGCAGACATGAGTTTTTGTAAGAATTTTGCATAATTTTCGAAGGGCGATAAGAGAAAGACCAACCTTTCTGCAAAATCTAAGATAATGACCCCAATGTAGAAATTATTTGCGTCAATAATTACATAGTTATTAGGCAATGACGACGAAAGAACTAATAAGAGTTCTCAATAATGTTTGAGGATTCGTTCAAGAAAGTCTGTTTATAAATGTACGATTCCTAATTTGATTGGAATTTGGTTTGAAAAATTTTCAACTTTTTCTAGATCAGTTTTCATAATTTTATAAAGGTTTTGAATGGTACACAAATGCGCGTGTTTTTTGAATCCTCGTTTTAAGCGTTTTTAGAAATTGTAGAAAACTTCTGTGTTTTTCGCGATTAGTTTCCATAATTTTCCATACTTTTGACGAAGGCATCAAAAAATTAGAGTCTTTTCTAACCTTTTTTGATTTTTATTTATTAAGTTTTCGGACAAATGCTTTATTTTCAATCATTTTTTATCATAGGTATGTATGAAAGGCTGCCCGGGATAAAAAATCAGAGTATCCTTTAGTCTCAAGAGTATTTTGAGTCTCCAAATTGATCATTAAGAGTATTCCGTTTGGCAAAACAGAATACTCATTCAGAGACTGTTGGAGACTCGAGTCTCCGAATTGAATACTCGAGTCTTCAACAGTCTCCAAATGAGTATTCCGTTTGGCAAAATGAAATACTCAAGATACTCTTGAAACTCAAACGATACACTTGTTGTTGCTTTCAAGAAATAGAGTATTCAAATCGGAAATCAAAGGTGACTTTAGGAGACTTTTGGAGATTCGTAAAAAAAATTAGTTTACTCTCGGAGACTCACAGTCACCTTTTTTTAAAATTTTATATACTCTCGGAGACTCCTTCGATATTCTTGGATACTCTTGGAGACTCGATGATACTGATTTTGAGACTCAAGATACTCTTGGTGACTGAAACGATACTCTGATTTGTTATCCCGGGTGAGGGTAAAAACCAAACCAGTAAGAGACAGATGAATGTGAAACTCCATGTTTTCTGTCTCTACTTGTTTGGTTTTCCCTCTCAGCCTGTCATTTACACATAATAAAATGTTTTATAATGACAAAGTAATACATTTGTCAACGAGTGCACAATGAGCTTGTTTAGCGAATGTGAAGTTTGCAAGACGAGCGGATGGCTAGCTTTGCACTCATATTTGCTAAAAAAAGCCCTTCCGCACGAGTTGAGAACTATATTTTACACGAAGTGAAGTAAATGGACTTTTTCGAAAATTTGGATTTGAGTAAATGAACATTTACTATGTGCCTGGAGTTGCAAACGTTTAAAATTAAACGAAAAAAATTCATAAATCAATATAGGAGAAAAAAATTCTCTCGCTGCTTTTGAACACTTTTTGATCGTAACAACAAACATGATGCTCCCCAAAAAAATGTTTGTCATGCTTCCCATCATGATAAAAAATTAATAAATTTTATATTTTCGTTTAATTTTAAATGTTTGGAACTTCAGGTACATCATTTGCTACATTAGGTTGCGCAAAAAAATTATTCTTGATCACTTCCGATGACTTTTCATAATAAAAATAAACAATATCCATTTTAAATATATTAAAAAATGTATTTTGTTATAATAATCAACCTAATTTACCTTTTTTTTTCTTCTTCTTGTATTTCTTCTATGTATTTTTTCCATCTTGTATTACAGTTGTAGGTGAAAATCGTTTATGAATTGTTTATAAAATTTTCGATTTGCAGCATTTTTTAATGCTCACATACTCTAATCGTAATTGGACCGGAAAAGATTGAATGTTTAAAGATTTGTGAGTAATATTTCATTGCTCACACTTAATTTATAATTTTTCATCCAATCATTCACGTCAATTGGTTTAGAGTTTGGAGGTTACAAATGCGCGGACCGCGTTGCCAAATCGTTTTTAATTATTATGAACATGGCAAAAAATAATGCTCATCAACTTTCACGAGTTCAATATGATTTTATTCCTGAAACTAAATTATTTACTATCATCATGTTTCATATTTCGTAATGTTGAAAGTGGCACTAAAGTTGCTGAATTTTTTTCAATCGTTTTCAATTAGTGTTCATAAGTTACACAGATTTTAAGTTTTTCTCGATCATTTCCTATCAATTTTCTAGTGTTCTGAAAAAAATTACCTCACTGTTAAAAATATTTGTATTTGTTTTATTAGGCAGTCTTAGAAGTTATTTACATTAACATGTTTTTGAGAATTAATAAAAGTGTTAACTGGTTTTTAAAAACTTCCTGGGATTCCCCCCTCCCCAAAAAAAATTCATTGAATTTCATTCATATTATATTTGTGGCTTGTATGTGCAATGTCCAAGATTCAACTAACTGATTGAGGATTAAAACATACTCTTTGCTGAAATAAATGAAGAAATGATGATTTTCAATCGACATCTTTATTTATTCCAGTTTATTCTACAATTTTATGGATATCATTAACACACGGGAAGAAATGTCCATTTAATTTTACCGTGCACTTCACTGTAGAGCCAGGACAAAGTAGATTTCTAGTCATTTTTCTAGTGTTGATTCGGAGTATTTCACGAAAAATATATAATATTTACAAGAATAACTGCGCATTTTACCGTGCTGCACGACAAAAAAAACTGAGTTCCGGTTTATTTACCGTACCTTCAGTAGTAAAAACTGAGCTGCACCGTTACCCTCTCGGGCAGGGGACAATACTCACACAATACTCATTGACAGACAATAGTCAGGTCAGAAACATGTCAGCCGAAGTCAGGTAATGTGACTTGATGATATTCATGTTATTACTACCACCATGGCAACGGGCAGCGAGCGTATGACATATCAATGTTATCAACACTGGGATAAAAGTGATTGAGACGGAAATTAAAACCTTTTCAGCATTGTTGATAAATTTGTTATTGCTGACTCTAATCACTTACAATTATTTGCAGATTGATTTAAAAAAATTATTAGCGTAAATTGTAATTACTGTCGCGTTTTTAATTAATTAAAATTTAATCAATTTAATTAAAAGATATTTTATTATAGATCGAAGGGGTAATAAACGGGTGCTCAGGTCCCACGCAAGGCAATAAAGGGCCGTTTATTTTCCCGAAGTCTATATATCCTCAGCACTTGAAGGCGCACGAAAGCACATCAGACACTTGCGAAACTTCGCTGCGCGAAATTTTTAGTAATTAAATTGTAAAATCAATAAAACCGATGAAACCAAAACAATTGCAAGCAATTAGTCGGAAGTCAGCATAATCATGTGCGATGTTCACGGCTACATCCATTATCTTTTAGCTGACATATTCCTGACCATTGACTGACTATTCCTGACCTGATCTGACTATTGATGACTATTGTCTATTGCGTGAGTATTGTCCCCTGCCTGACAGGGTAAAAAAACCAGGTATTAGTTATTTAATAACGTGAAGAAATTTAAATTTTACCGTGCAGTCATGCAATTGACAATCACGTGATTGCCATGAGCCAATTCCTGCGCGTGACACTATTACAGTGCGTTGCGGCCTAAATATAGACCGATCTTCGACTGTCTTCGACAATACGGAAGACCTTTGTCCTGTCGTTCCTGCCTTTATGCGTACCAATTTTCCGTAGTTTTTATTGGTACTCGTAATTCATCAGTGAAGGATTGTCAAGTACGTTAATTGTGATTTACGAAAAAACAAAGTTAGGGCGACGAGAAAAAAATAATGTGAGTATATGAATTGGTTCAAAAAACTTTTTGAGCTTCTAAAAAATTGTTTATATTATGCAAACAATTTTTAAGTACAACATTCGAATTAACTTATATTTATTTCATATTCATCTTTTACATTTTCCATGACGCACTGTAAATTTTAGGTTCGAAATTAAGATATTACATACTGCACGGTAAAATTTATTGTGTAGTACACAATATATACATCATTGCAGGTAAAAAATCAAGAATTGTCCTTATGTCCCACGATTCATGGACTGCGCGGTAATTTTTATAGTGAACTGCACGTTAAAATTTAACGGAAATTTCTTTCCGTGCATGTTTAGGTTGAAAACATACAAAGCAGTTTATTAAAATTAATTACATTTTTCACAGTCAGCGTGTCAATTCTTTCCCATGTGGCTAATATTTTCTGGTAATGCATGGCAACTTTGAAGTACATACAGTTAGAAAGACAAATTTTTTATTAATTGTACTGTTTACTGCTAAAATTTTTAAAAACGACTGGTTCAATGGGATGTAGTTTGAATTTTTTTAAGTCACTGACTAAGCGCCAGTTTTTCTAAATCGTTTGTCATTATTTAGTATGTATAAAAAAAGTAACATTAATAAATACAGGCCATTTTCTGTGACTTTCGATCACTTTTTGTAAAGTTTTACAAAACTTCGAAAGATTTATATCGATTCATATCACACTTTCAATGAGGTTTATTTTAGGGCTGAAAAAGTAAAGTTTTTCTGCATAAGTTTCGATAACATTTGAAAAGGTTCGAGAGGAATCTAACATACTGTTCATTTTTTATCATTTAAAGTTATATCACAAAATTGGTGGAAAAGACCAATTTTTTCCAATTTTTAATCACTCAATGAAAGAGAAAAAAATGCGAAAAAATGCCAGTTGTTCTCTGTAAGTGTTGATAACTTTCAATGAATAATGTGAAAAAGATATAAACTATTAACCGTTATTCCCATTAACTACTTGAGAATTTTTCTTAACGATGCAGTGCTTCAAATGCAAGGGATCTACATCATAGATAAGATTTGTAATAATATTATGTTATAATGGATAGATATTATATAGCTCTGTCCTATCATTTTTTTTTCATTAGTGCGATTGTATTAAAACATGAGAATGAAAACTGATACAAATGATATCAACCTACACTTCGTAGTTTCTTTTCCATGAATTATAATAATGTATGACGCCCATCTATTTATTGCTCATTCAGCAATAGATGAGTGGACTAGAATAGAATCATGTGGACTGTTGTCTGTTAAATTTTTTGTTACCAAGCACATAATTAATTTGCAACGGCATATACGATTCAAAAACTTTGGAATCACTTTATGTTGATAATGTAAGTACCACTTTTTTTCAGACTTAAAAATAAAAAGGTAATGTAGTTGTACTAAAAATTTCCTTTTTGTCTATTTATAATCCGCCGTTGAAAATTATCCTCCTCCAACTTCATACACAACCGACGTTGAAACATAGGGTCTGATATTACCAGCGGTATTATTTATTTTTTAAAATTAGTGAAAAAATAAGATCTCATTTTGTCACCTTTATTTATGTGTTTCTGGACCTTTTTACTATACATTTAAGTAAATTTCAGAGCACCTGAAAAATTTTCTGCATTGGTGCATCGTTAAATTTTTATTGATAAGAAATCGTTACAAAATTTTCGCAAAAACATATCAAAAGCCTGTAAATGGTGTAATGGTGTGATAAGTAATATTCAGAGAAGATACTTATAAAATTTGCCTGAAATTCAAGCGATTGGCGAAAAATAAAATATGGCTTTGAGACCACTAAATCATTTTCGATTGGGCTCAAAATTTGACGAATATTTGTTCTTGAAGAATATGCTTAATTTATTGAGTATTCACATTGTAAATAACAGAATTTTCTTCTTCACTAACTCTATTGTAGATGTATAAATATTTTTGGATTTCCTCCTAAAATCCTGTAAAACATTTCACAAGATGTTTTGTCGTAAAAATCCAGTATACTTACTAACTAGTAATCTAGTTCGATATTAGATTTCAATTTCACATAAATTTTATAGACATGATTCTACTTACATTCAAAACGATTCTAAGTCGATTTTGATTTTTCGATACGTAAATAAAACGCACTTGATTGTTACACGTAGCCATCAAAGTGGATGAAAAATATTTCATTTTTATTTTACAACTACAAGTCTTATCAGACTACTAAATATACATGAAGTTGGATATTTAAAAATAATATCACATCTATCATTTATGTACTGATTCGATTAGTTTTCTTATTAGAAATCAAGTAACAATTTTGAATAAAATTTTACTCCAATCCTAAAAATATGAACTCAATCATGTTTTTAACTAAAAAACTAGTCCGACTTTCAATAAACACTATTTCAATTTTTTTTTTTTTATGTATATCTAGTTAGTTTTTTAGGTTGACACATAATCTCACTTATTTTCGTTTAGAAATAATACGCATTTTAACTTTAATAACACAATTTTAATTCAAGCAATACTATCCATAAAACTGTTAGAAACAAAAGTTTGTAAGCTTCTCTCTATTATGCCATTAGCATTCAATTGTGTTGAAATCACCATGGATTTTACTAGAAAATCGTGAAAATATACGAAATATCAGCGCTTGATCTATAGTGATTAAAAAAGTTCACAGTTTACTGGAAATGTAGCAAATACTTTTGCAGAATAGCAATAAATGTATGGACTTATAATTACTCCTCCTCGCCCCGGGGCGATTTTTCTCACCGCAGGCAGCCATGCCGCCAACATTATGTTAGCTATTTTATTTGACGGATAAGATAAGCCAAGACCAACTTGAATTGAATTTTGTCAGCGAAGGACAGCAAGCTTTCTCCCTAACGAGATTAAGGACCGCCTCTATTCACATTTTATTCACCATACAATCGGCCCAGGCACGCCTTCCGGGCCTGAAGAACGAAACGGGGCACAAATAGTCGTAAAATGCCTTTATGCCCAAAAAAGCGCCACCACTTGCCTACTCGTTTACCGACCGGACAAGAATGCCCGCGATCCCCGGGTGACAGAAAAACTCAACATCAATTTTCAAATTTTTACATTACTTCAGAGAAAGAACTTTGTACTTGTTTATCAATAATTAAAAATTTCTTGATAAAAACGATAAGTTTATGTACAAATATGACTCTCGAGCCATGAAAATGGCATGGCATATGACATGCAGTCTTTAAACTGTTCATAAATAGTATTTTTCGTACGGTCTTGTCCCAGAACCCTAGAAGACTCTCCGAGAGTCTTCGCACGCCCATCAGGGCATCAGATATCTTTTTTAAAACATTAACTCTATATCTTTTTCAAAATGTTCATTCGATATCTTACTAAGAATATCAAGTCGCCGTGACACAAAGTTGTCTTCTCAATATCTTTCTACGGATTATCTCGAGATATTTAGAAGATATGTACTAGACATCTAAAAGATAATTTTTTTTCACCAGGGTACATCTCCAATTAAGACTCCTAATTATTAGGAGCGATTTCAATTGCCACTCTCTCCATTTAGTCTCTTTAGTGTTGCCAGATCGGTTTTTCATATCCCACAAGCGGGTGCTCAAAATCCCGCTAAAAACCGCTAGATTCAAATAATAGGCTTAACAATCGTTTCTATTGCTAAAAATTTTAATATTATTGCAATGTTGTGTAAAGTGTGAAAATATTGTACTTGACGAGTAATTTATCTTTATTTTAATACAATCAAATTCTATTTTCATTTATAATTTATTTATCGCGTGATTGCAGTAATAAAAAAGATTGAAGAAAATTTAAATAAAATATTAAAAAAAAAAATTTTTCTTTTTGACCAACAAAAACAGACAGAGGTGACGCGGAAAATAAAAAAATAGCCATTTTTTGGCTGAATGCAGCCAAATTTAGCATTGGAACAGAAGTCCCTGTATCCCGCTAATTTTCCCGCATACCGCACACTGTAAAAAATTCGTTTGTGAAATCGCGATGCTCAGCGTTGATAACGAAGCGACAAACTCCCAGCATGGTAAAAAAGCGAGCACGACCGCAGAATTGACGGCTTAGACCATATAGTATATGGACTGCGCGTCGCCTATCCTGATGTACAGTGAAAGGTGAAGCAAACATCTGTAGAAGTTGGTTTGGTCCAAACCAGGGGCGAAGCGGCAACTCAAAGTCTCCCGAGGGGTTCCAGGGATGTAGTTAGGGAAAGAAAAAACATTTCGTCGATCAATTTTTTTTCAAAATTGTGTTTCATTTTTCTTAAAAAGTAAATCAAAAGAGCTTAAAAACTACTGATTTGAAAATAAAATCAGTTTCGTATGAACTCGCCGTATGTATTTTTTTACATTGCTCCTTTTCTTTTCATCGTAGTAAATTCTGATTGTGAGATACATTTTCGCAATAAACTTGACTAAAATTTTACAATGGTCGATATTTTCAATGAAGTGGTCGTGGTCAAAAAAATGTCCTTCAATGTTTACAATTTTCTGAACAAGAGTTTTCGAAAAACACGACTTGTATATATTATCAATGGACCCTCTGATGATTTTTTCGATGATCGTACACAAATTAATTAAATTGTCCGATGAGTAGCTTAGAAAGCCTTTTTTGTTTATATCGATCAATGCTGACGACCCAGGAGATCACATGCACGATCGAATACCTGCAGATTCTTTTATTTTCCGCACTATGAAACCCCCAATGTAACGAATAACGTCTTCGACACAATCTGATGAAATTTCTGGATCTAAGTAGAACAAATCTTCACTTACCTCATAATCTACATAGTCCAACGAGTCATCACCATCGTTTTTTTCTGAACTAGAGACTACAAGTAGTGGAATATCATCAGCTAAACAATTTCCCTTTTCAACTTGAGCGATTTGTTGATGCGCAGTTTAGGATTATTGCAGAATCCCCCTTTCATCCTGACCGATGAAAAAAACGATTTAAAAAGATCCTGTAATAATTTGTATGTTAACAAATATTCCAATTCATATTTATCGTGTAAATAGTCAAAGAGTTGGAATACATTCGTTAAAAAAATTAAGAACCCGACAAATCCACATTTTCGATCACTTTAAAGAAGGGAAATATTGTCGCTGTTAACAATCGTTTGAAGATATTGTTTTGCTTCGCTCGCTCGCTTTTCAAGTTTATCTTTTGTTCCGCTATGAAGCGGAATTTTGTACTGCTGCGTGATTTCATTGAACCCGTACCTTCTCCTGCAATTAGAAATGTCAAAAATATCGTTGAATATACTGCAAAAATTTGCAGTTCCTTCAACGTTGGACAATTTATTTTTCGTACTTAAAAAAATAAGGGCATCCTTAACTGAGTTGCTCAAAGTTTGAGCCGCAATCCTCACATTCATTTTACTCTCCCAGTAATTTATGTGACGGTCACTGATTTTGGTTCCGAGCGTCAGACCCATCTCGTTTTGAATGTGATTCAACGATTCAAAGCATTGCCACTCCACCAGATGGCCGTTTCCATCGATGAAAATTTTTTTGTCTCCGAGAGCGTTCCGCACATTTTTTAGCATATGGCTCAGATCTGGGAAAATCCAGACTGGCTTAATTGTAGTTGGGTGGGGAAAGAAAGGTTGGAAACTGCTTGAATTGCGACTGGGTTCAGCACCAAGACTTTTCAACATCGTATTATTAGAAATTTCACCATCGTACGTTAAAAAATGTGCCTCAAATTTATAGTCGTGCAATAATTTCAGCAATATTCTGATTAGATTTCCCTTCTTTTGACCAGTAAGAGATTTCACCATAAAATACGCTGCACGTACTTTAAAATCGGCATTCAACGGTACTAACATGAGCATTTACATTTTCGTCGCCATTACATTTGATTCTTATGAAATTTCCGTGCCAGACAGAGGATTTATTCCTAAATCAACATATCCAAACACCTTCTCATTTTTCAGCTGCGTTTGACTTTTTAAGTGCATTTCGTCAGAAACGATATTGCAAATAATTTTTTTCCCAGTTTTTTGAGAACATTTCTGAATTGTTTCAAGCACGTCCAAATTGAAGCCAGGTCATCCATTGGTTGTAAGTAGGTGTAAAGAGCCGATTCTCCCCCCCAACCCTCGTCCTATCACGTGACCCCCCTCCCCCGCGTCGGTAGGGTAGGGACCCAGGATGGAGACGGTCGGTAACTACGGTCGATAACTACGGTCAGTAACTATTACCTGTGGTTGGTAAAACAGGGACGTATCTATTGTTTTTTATACAGCAATTTTTATTCAAACTAACATTATAAAGGTAAATTAAACATATGATCTTAAACATTACGTTGATATGCTAGTATAATGATAATACCAGTATGATAATAATCCTAAAAAAAAAATTTTTAACTATTCCTCCACGTCATACATTCTCCGCATATATTCATTCTCTCGCACTGTCGTACCCATTAACATATCATACTTTTTTCTCTCTTGAATTAGACGCTCATTCAAATCTATTGATTTGTATGAGGATATATATGCATTAAGAATGCATACACAAGTAACGTGACATAGACACGTTCGACCAATTTCTTGTCAACTACAAGTTGAATTTCTGTAACTCTGAATCAGAAAATAAAAACAATTTAAGATATGCATTGCTTTTCTTATTATGCGTCATAAGTTTATTCAGTTATATGTACTGTAATTTTTTTTATAACTAACTTCATACATATTTATTGGCTACATATTTTTTTCTACGAAAGATGATAATTAATGAATATAATTTTTTCTTACATTTATTTTATTATTGTACAATTTTAAGTATGAAGGTTATTGCCTTGTTTTTATCTTGTGATAACAAATCTTAATTTTCATGATACGATCAAATGCCACCTCCGTTGCGAATTTTTACAAAAAAAAGTTCGAAGGCCCAACATGGTAAATACAGAACAGAAATACGGCGATTTAGGATGAAGCTTCAATTTTACTCTTCCAAAGCATATGAATACGTAAGGACCAAATTTGAAAAGTTACTGCCACATCCTTCAACCATACGCAAGTGGCTGTGTACAGCAGTAGGTGTACAAAGCCGATTCCCCCCCCCAATCCTCGTCCTATCACGTGACCCCCCTCCCCCCGCGTCGGTAGGGTAGGGACCCAGGATGGAGACGGTCGGTAACTACGGTCGATAACTACGGTCGGTAACTATTACCTGTGGTTGGTAAAACAGGGACGTATCTATTGTTTTTTATACAGCAATTTTTATTCAAACTAACATTATAAAGGTAAATTAAACATATGATCTTAAACATTACGTTGATATGCTAGTATAATGATAATACCAGTATGATAATAATCCTAAAAAAAAAAATTTTTAACTATTCCTCCACGTCATACATTCTCCGCATATATTCATTCTCTCGCACTGTCGTACCCATTAACATATCATACTTTTTTCTCTCTTGAATTAGACGCTCATTCAAATCTATTGATTTTGAAATATTTTCCAGACAAAACGCAGTAAACAACTCTTCACATTCTTCAAAATCGCCCTCTGCCATCAGTGATCGCTTGTACAACTTTTCTTTTTCGCACTCATTCACGCATTCATCTAACCTTAATTGTAGTTCCCTAATCTCTGATTCATAATTTATTTTTAATCTATAAAAAGTCTCCTGGCCTGCCACAAACTCTTCATTATTTTCTTGCAAATCATTCTCCAGGGTGGAAATCCGCCCCTCGATTTCTTCGTTTTCTTCCATTAATTGGTTAAAACGCTCCACATCGCTCCGAATTTTCGCAACTTTTTCGAGTCTTTGTTGCACATTGAGATCACGTTTCTTGAAAAAAGTATACCTCAGCTAATTATCGAACGAAGATAACTCTCATAAACTCTACCATAAAAGACGAAATCCTCATGTTTCGCGCTTAGGAAGAGCTTTTGTTTATAAATATCCTGTACTCACCGAAATCAAGAAATTTCCAACATCTTTGTACTCCTCTCCGAGTATGACATGTATAGCACTGAGTCCATGGGTGATGAAAGATGTTGAAATGTAACGTACAATCGTCACGTACGCCACATCCGAAAAATCACGAAAATTTTCCGATAGGAAATACTTTTTATTTTCGAAAAAAAATGATGGAAACATTTTTTTGTTTTGAACGAAGTGATTCGTAGGAACCGTTCTTTCAGACTGAGATTGAAAAAGAATATACATTTTATCCAAACCAATTTTATTCCAAAGATATTTGGAGTTGAAATTTGAACACCTAGCGCGAATTTATAAACAGCGACCTCCTTGAAATCACAAGTAAGCCTTCAAAAGTTTTTATCGTATAATATGACACTACACCGCGATGCGCTGCCGCATGGTCTTATCTCTTAGAACGTCAAAAAGAACGACATTTGGAACCCTCGAAATATTCCTCTACAATTTTCAACAGTTTCATTATTACGGATAACTTGAATAATATTACGAGATTCCGAGTTTCATTTCCATTTTTCAGAATTAAAATTCTACTAATGATACTTTCATAATTTTATATGTGTAAATGAGTTTCAAACATCAGGCAATTTCATGCGATTATTTATGTTACGAAAACTATAAAAATATCAAGATAGTACTCATTTGTTTATAGTATCGAGTTTCCAGATGTAAATGTAATTCGAGAATCAAAAAATTTCATGTTATTATTTAGACTATGAAAACCTTAAAAATATGACACCGAGATAAAATTTACCTCATTTGTTTATAGTATCGAGTTTCCGGATGTTAATGTAATTTGAGAATCGATAAATTTCATGTTATTATTTAGACTACGAAAACACTTGAAATATGACACCGCGATAAAATTTACTCCATTTGTTTATAGTATCGGGTTTCCGGATGTGAATGTAATTTGATCAGAGCTAAATATAGAATCAAGTGTTTATATGAAAAAATTGTGACGTAGATACAATTCAATCTCATTTGGTGATTTCCAACAGCGGTATCTTTTGATCGTGACAAATTTATGACCTTTGTTTACAAACCAACTTCCGGCCCAAGATGTAATATGATCATAGCGTTTTTCGCTGCACAGTTATCATTTGATACTTTTGCTTACATTTTCTGCACAGATATAATTTGAGTATCCTGTTTTGTTTCTGACGTCAAAGTCATTTGATTCCATTATTTACAGATTCGATTATCTTTATCGATCAATTCTCAAAATCCATCTATGACTCATGTTGAAGAGTGGGGAATTGGTGATGACGTCACCTACCTCTATATAAATCGGCTCAATTTTACCATCATTAGTCAGTAACGTTTCACACATCACTCTAACCATCTTAATTTCGATTCGCATCATTGCGTTTCGCGCAACATTCCGTACTAGCTTAATTTTGATTCGCGCGGCACTCCGCGTCATTTAAATTCGCGTTAATTCGGGTCGGTAGTGAAAAACTATTTTTCCTAGATTGATATACTTTTTATCCACCCAACGATGCGTTTATGTCTACAAGGTTTTTTGGAAGAAATTGGCAACGAGTGTAGTTCCGGTGATGTGCGCGCTTATAATTTCGTGTGGAAACTAACAGCACGTAAAATCAGTGAAAAAAGTTCTCATTTATATATATAATAATTTCATATACAGGGTGCGCCATTTCTTATGTCGGCATGTAAACATTGAATAACTTGAAAAAAAAACAACCGATTTCTGTAAATGAGGTATTTTTATTTAGTTTGGTCCTTTACAATTTATTTAGACTAGTTTTTGAACACAACATCAATCAAGTGGCCGCCCTTATTGTTCACAGCAAAATATGCCCTTTTTGCGGCGTTTTCCATTACCTTTTCGAGCATCTCGGGTGGTATAGCAATGATTTCGGCACGAATATTTTCCTTAAGCTCTTCAATGGTCTGCGGCTTGCTGGCGTACACTTTACTTTTCAAATAACCCCACAAAAAGAAGTCTGGAGGGGTCAAATCTGGAGATCTGGGTGGCCATTCAATGTCGCCTCTTTTTGACATCAGACGTCCAGGGAATTTTCGTTGCAGAAACTGGATTGTTTGATTCGCAGTGTGGCAGGTCGCACCATCTTGTTGAAACCAGTAATCTTCAAGACCTTTTTCACGCATTTGTGGGCAGACATAGTGAGCCAACATCCACCGATATCGGTTTCCATCGATCGTTTGGTTCTCTTTGAAAAAATAAGGACCAATGATGGTTTTGGCGCAAACGCCGGCCCAAACAGTAACTTTTTGGTCATGCAATGGCGTTTCATGGATCTCGTGTGGATTCTGCGTTCCCCAAATGCGGCAATTTTGCTTATTAACGCCTCCAGAAAGTTTGAAATGTGCCTCGTCGGTCATTAAAATTCGCTTCCAAAAATCAGGTTCAGTATCAACTATTCGAGCGATTGTTTGTCCATATTCCAAGCGACGTGGATGATCTGTAGGCAATATTCTTTGTGTTAATTGCATTTTGTACGGAAACAAATGCAAATCATCTTTCAAAATGCGCCGTAGAGTGGTTCCACTGATGCCGAGATGCTGAGCGCGGTGACGATATGAAACTTTTGGGTTTTGGGCAATGCTCTCTCTGACAGCTTCAATCAGTTCATTTGAACGTCTTGGTCGTTGATGAACGGGTTGTTCGCGATCTTTCACTGTCCCGTGGTCACAAAAATTCGACACCAAACGACGAATAGTGTTGTCAGATGGTGCCTGTTTGCCAAGATATTTTCGACGATATGCTCGTTGAGTTAACACAACTGAACGACTATTTTCAATGTACAAAGTAACTATTTCAGCGCGTTCTTTTGGTGTGAAGCGATACATGGTTGAAATTGTACTGAATTGACGTTTCCAAAACAAGTGAAGTCAAGTAAATCGGTTGTCAAATGTTTAAGTTGTTCAATGTTACAATACCGACATAAGAAATGGCGCACCCTGTATATATAATAATTATCCATGGGATAGTCAGAAGTGTCGAAATAATCAGAGTTTTCTTTCATCAACGTATACGGATTCAGATGTCTAATTTCATAAATCAGACTTTCCGTGTCGGTATAGAGAATTTTTGCATAACCATCGGTCGCGGGCCTCATGAAATCGTAATGGAATGCATAAAGGCAAGTCTTTGAGAGATCTAGAACTGTAAAACCTATATAAATAGGCTTATTCAGTTTGATTTGAACCTTATCTAATTTGATGGCAACAAAATTCTCATCAAAGATGTAGCGAGCATTGAAATTCGGCTTGGCAATGAGAGCTTCTGCTCCGTAACGTCCGGGCCAATTTGTCACAAGTTTAATGTCTACGCGCTTCCGAACATTTTCTATAGTCTTTCCATAGACCGCATTGTTCATTAATTTATACTGATTCTTCTCAAATTCATTTTTTGCATTTTTTCGCATCTCGCTATTCAAATCAATGTAGGGTTTTAACCAAGCAGACTGTTTAAATTTCAACACTCTGTGAATGCGCTTGAGAAGAAGGCCATGATTCAATGCTTGCCTTAAATTCCTGCACTGAATCACGTAGCGCGTTTTCATCTCCAAGTTGGTAAGTAACTTTAGATTTTTTGAGCCAGGAGGGAGCTTTTTCTCGGCACAAAAAGGTAAGTCGTTGTGCGAGTCGTGAAGGATCTCGGGATATTCGAGGTCAACCTCGAGAATGTAACCCTCCTCCGACTCATCGCTGACATCCCAACAAAAATTTTGATCAAAATTTTCAACACACTTGAAATCTCTGTATGGTAAACATTGAGTCATAGCCCACCCATACAGGTTATTTACATCATAGTACATTATATGACTTTCATCTTTTTGAGGGTCAAAGGTGTTTGGAAAATATGGGGTGTTTGCGTGAGCGTATCGATTACCGCAAAAACTAATGCCTCCACGAATACCTCGCTCGATGAAAAGCACCATGTCGATATCGCTGAGAAGTTCAAGTTCGATGTCGGTATACTTCAGCATCGCATCCCACGCAAGTCCAGGAGTTGTATAATAATGGGCAGGGTTTAGTCCGTAGACTTTGAGACAGTTGTCGCGAAAGTTCTCGAAAACGTCGGCTAAGAGTAGGACATCGGTTTTCATGTAGAGGTCCGAGTACTCGCCGAGTGTCTTGATCTCGAAAGTCTGCCAGACAGTTTGCGCGTGGCTGTAATCAAAATATTTTTTTTTTTCCGATGTATTCAAAGTTTTCTAGAATATAAAAATTTTATTAGATGCTTACTTATAATCCTTATCCGAGATGTCACTACTGGTCAGGGTACTATGAAATGCCTCTTTGGGTGGGAGCTGAGTGCCATTGAACTTATCCCACGAGTCCAGGTACTCGTAAGGAAATACCTCTTTCTTTGTCAAAAGCGAGAGTCGCTTTACGTCAAGGTCAGGGAACTCTTTTATGACGATCGTCTTCTTGTCCATTGTCAAATATGAGGAGAGCTTGTCCAGTGATGATGCCATGAAGCGTAGCGAGTCAACAAATCAAAGAGATATTTTACTATCTTTGATATGTTTTGTAAAGGATATATATCTCTCCGAGGTGACAGGAATCAAGTTGACTCGACCCTCGACGCATTGTGCGATCCTCTTGATCACCAAGTGTCCGTCATAACCGCTGAGATTGTGAAATACCACCTGAAAATTATAAAATTCAATTTAAAAAAAAAAAAGAAAAAAAAATCAAATTTAAAAGTCTGAAATGATCTGAACTTGAGAAAAAAGTGTACACTTGCAGGAATAGTCAGCGTGTTCTGGTAGAGAAGATTACAACGTTGATGAGCTGCTCCTCTAAATTGTCCTGTGAGATGGCAATGGTCGCGAACTCTCGTTTGACGGTGCAGTGACTTGTTGCAAATGTGGCAGTTGACGGCGTTGCGGCATCTCACCAATTCCTCAGGAGTGAGTGGCGTCATCTCCTTTGGAGCTTCAGCCTCAACTTGACGAGCGAGAGCCACCAATTCTTGGGAAAACCATTCAGCTGGATCGGTTTCCCTATAGCTCCCGTAGCGACACTTGCTCTCGTTGTGACTACATTTAATGTAATAGCCGACACTGCACGGTTCATGGACTGCGGTGACTTTGGTGTTGGTCTCTGATGGTATCTCCACTTTCTTCAACAAACATTCAAAGTCTGCGTATACCACGTAGGGGACTCTCTCCTGGTTCTTATAATTCTTGAATTTCAGCGATTCATTATCTCCTGGCAGAATGACTTTGCATGGATCGAATTTTCTGCAGTCAACATCGTGCGCGGCCAACTTCTCCTGAGATTGAAAGTAGTGGAGGCATATATCACAAATATGATGTTCATGACCACGTTTAGATAGTTGCGTGCCAACTAGCCGAGCAAGGTCCTTAATCCACACCCAGTGAAAACGTTGAGGTTCCTGGGCAGCTTCTTCATCCTCAACTTCTTCCGCATCTTCTTCTGTGTAGTAGTTTTCCAGAAGAAGAAGATTAACATGACATGACTTCTTATCCTGTGTGATGTGGATTGGATGAGTAGAGAATTTCTCACCCTTCCTTTTTTGTAGAATGTAAACATTGATGGATACGTCATTTTGCTTTTCAAACACTTTCACTTGTCGAGGTACCACTGGGAATGTTATTCCGTCAAAGTTCAATTCCCTCTCGTATCTTTGATAGTAGGATAGCCGACCGGGATTTTTAACTTTTTTATCCACCGGATGCAATGCAGATAATACCGACCATTTGAAACATTTATCGTCAAAGTTTTGCACATTGATATATGCCTTTTTATTGACAATAGGTTTGGGCAGCTCGATGTATGATCCTGCATGCATTGGTTGGTAGGAATTGAAATTTACTTCGAGACCGATGATTCGTTTAAGCGTCCATCCGGATCCTTGCTGTTGGAACTCTTCTACTTTGCGCGGTAGTTGATTTTGCACATGCGTAGAGAACCAGCTCTCAGGATCCGTAGTTTGCAGAACGACGGCATTTTTGGTGAAGAGTGTCTTAATTTCCACGACCTCAACATCGTCCTTGATGATGGCGAACTGGACATCGAGGGCGGTATTCACTTTTAACGCGTTGTAGCGCACAAGCAAATCCTTGACCTTGGGTATGAACAACGTCTTGAATTCTTCGAAAAAGTCTTCCAAGTCTAGGTGGCGAAGATTAGTAAGTATGCCGGTTTGGATGCGTTTGTCGAATGCCGACTGAACGTCCTCCCACGCAATGTTTTCGGCTATACCGGCACCACGCACTACGAATTCGCTCAACTCGCGATTGTAGCACTTCAAATGTGTGATGAGGCGCGCACATTGTAACTTTACAGTATTTCGCGTTTTACGCGCTAAAACTGTCAGACGTTGCACGCACGAGTCGGCTTCTTCGATCAGGGTTGCTGCCTCGGAAGCGATTACCGGACGCGTTGATAAAAGCCGCTCTTTGCGACGCACAACATCTTTCGCGAACTCAATAGCCATGATGTTCACTATAAAACTGAGTTACTTCGCGTGAAACACTGTACTTATAGCTGTGATCGATCACTCAAAAGCGTGAAAATGTAGCGCGACGAACGTAGCGCGACAACGTAGCGTGAGACTAAAATGAGTTCCGCGAAATTCACTCGGCAATGTTCACTCGGTTATGTTCGATTACACTCAACAACGTTCGGGTATACTCGACAATGTTCACTCGGTTATGTTCGGGTTCACTCGGCAATGTTAGGGTAAACTCGGCAATGTTCACTCGGTTATGTTCAGGTTCACTCGGCAATGTTAGGGTGAACTCGAAATCTCATAATTTTTTTTTTTTCTCTCATAAACTTCTCGAAGAAAAAATCTTCCTATTTCCTCCTCGAATTAAAAGCTCTTTTACTTTAGTGATTTCACATATAATTACATCATCCGGAAAAACCTCACAGAATTCTTCAATTATTTTAAAATTTTCAGGGACGACTCGATTAACGATTGCTTTCACGCAAAGTTTTCGGAAATTTAAATTGAAGAATAGGTCAGCAGCTCTATATAAATTCAAAACAGTATCAAGACGATCCTTACGAAAATCCACCCTTCCGGTATATAAAAATGATAGAAAACGTTCAATAACATCACTGGTAAACTCATCAATACTAATTTTACAGTTTTCAGATTCTTTCCATGTATGGCTTGATAAAGCTTCAAAATATTCCGATTGTGCCGCGAGAATCGCTCTATGGACTTTGAATACACGATCGGGTGTGATGATAGAAAAATCTGCTTGATTACCCGTTACAATAAATTTTCGAAACTTTGCGCAAAAGCGTCGAATCACTTACCTTGTTCAAATTCATCACAATACTTGTAGTATATTTCCAATTTGACTGTGAATTTACCGCCGTCCACAAATTTTCCTTCTGGAAGCTCGAATTCCCCATTGTCGGTATGTAAAATATGCTTGAACTCGTCACTATAAGTTGTATGAACGTTTTCGATTGTTGCTGCTATACGCCAATCAACTGAACTGTCAATACATGCGTGACAGTGAACAATTGGTTGAAAACTTTTTTCACTGATTTTACGTGCTGTTAGTTTCCACACGAAATTATAAGCGCGCACATCACCGGAACTACACTCGTTGCCAATTTCTTCCAAAAAACCTTGTAGACATAAACGCATCGTTGGGTGGATAAAAAGTATATCAATCTAGGAAAAATAGTTTTTCACTACCGACCCGAATTAACGCGAATTTAAATGACGCGGAGTGCCGCGCGAATCAAAATTAAGCTAGTACGGAATGTTGCGCGAAACGCAATGATGCGAATCGAAATTAAGATGGTTAGAGTGATGTGTGAAACGTTACTGACTAATGATGGTAAAATTGAGCCGATTTATATAGAGGTAGGTGACGTCATCACCAATTCCCCACTCTTCAACATGAGTCATAGATGGATTTTGAGAATTGATCGATAAAGATAATCGAATCTGTAAATAATGGAATCAAATGACTTTGACGTCAGAAACAAAACAGGATACTCAAATTATATCTGTGCAGAAAATGTAAGCAAAAGTATCAAATGATAACTGTGCAGCGAAAAACGCTATGATCATATTACATCTTGGGCCGGAAGTTGGTTTGTAAACAAAGGTCATAAATTTGTCACGATCAAAAGATACCGCTGTTGGAAATCACCAAATGAGATTGAATTGTATCTACGTCACAATTTTTTCATATAAACACTTGATTCTATATTTAGCTCTGATCAAATTACATTCACATCCGGAAACCCGATACTATAAACAAATGGAGTAAATTTTATCGCGGTGTCATATTTCAAGTGTTTTCGTAGTCTAAATAATAACATGAAATTTATCGATTCTCAAATTACATTAACATCCGGAAACTCGATACTATAAACAAATGAGGTAAATTTTATCTCGGTGTCATATTTTTAAGGTTTTCATAGTCTAAATAATAACATGAAATTTTTTGATTCTCGAATTACATTTACATCTGGAAACTCGATACTATAAACAAATGAGTACTATCTTGATATTTTTATAGTTTTCGTAACATAAATAATCGCATGAAATTGCCTGATGTTTGAAACTCATTTACACATATAAAATTATGAAAGTATCATTAGTAGAATTTTAATTCTGAAAAATGGAAATGAAACTCGGAATCTCGTAATATTATTCAAGTTATCCGTAATAATGAAACTGTTGAAAATTGTAGAGGAATATTTCGAGGGTTCCAAATGTCGTTCTTTTTGACGTTCTAAGAGATAAGACCATGCGGCAGCGCATCGCGGTGTAGTGTCATATTATACGATAAAAACTTTTGAAGGCTTACTTGTGATTTCAAGGAGGTCGCTGTTTATAAATTCGCGCTAGGTGTTCAAATTTCAACTCCAAATATCTTTGGAATAAAATTGGTTTGGATAAAATGTATATTCTTTTTCAATCTCAGTCTGAAAGAACGGTTCCTACGAATCACTTCGTTCAAAACAAAAAAATGTTTCCATCATTTTTTTTCGAAAATAAAAAGTATTTCCTATCGGAAAATTTTCGTGATTTTTCGGATGTGGCGTACGTGACGATTGTACGTTACATTTCAACATCTTTCATCACCCATGGACTCAGTGCTATACATGTCATACTCGGAGAGGAGTACAAAGATGTTGGAAATTTCTTGATTTCGGTGAGTACAGGATATTTATAAACAAAAGCTCTTCCTAAGCGCGAAACATGAGGATTTCGTCTTTTATGGTAGAGTTTATGAGAGTTATCTTCGTTCGATAATTAGCTGAGGTATACTTTTTTCAAGAAACGTGATCTCAATGTGCAACAAAGACTCGAAAAAGTTGCGAAAATTCGGAGCGATGTGGAGCGTTTTAACCAATTAATGGAAGAAAACGAAGAAATCGAGGGGCGGATTTCCACCCTGGAGAATGATTTGCAAGAAAATAATGAAGAGTTTGTGGCAGGCCAGGAGACTTTTTATAGATTAAAAATAAATTATGAATCAGAGATTAGGGAACTACAATTAAGGTTAGATGAATGCGTGAATGAGTGCGAAAAAGAAAAGTTGTACAAGCGATCACTGATGGCAGAGGGCGATTTTGAAGAATGTGAAGAGTTGTTTACTGCGTTTTGTCTGGAAAATATTTCAAAATCAATAGATTTGAATGAGCGTCTAATTCAAGAGAGAAAAAAGTATGATATGTTAATGGGTACGACAGTGCGAGAGAATGAATATATGCGGAGAATGTATGACGTGGAGGAATAGTTAAAAATTTTTTTTTTTAGGATTATTATCATACTGGTATTATCATTATACTAGCATATCAACGTAATGTTTAAGATCATATGTTTAATTTACCTTTATAATGTTAGTTTGAATAAAAATTGCTGTATAAAAAACAATAGATACGTCCCTGTTTTACCAACCACAGGTAATAGTTACCGACCGTAGTTATCGACCGTAGTTACCGACCGTCTCCATCCTGGGTCCCTACCCTACCGACGCGGGGGGAGGGGGGTCACGTGATAGGACGAGGATTGGGGGGGGGAATCGGCTTTGTACACCTACTGCTGTACACAGCCACTTGCGTATGGTTGAAGGATGTGGCAGTAACTTTTCAAATTTGGTCCTTACGTATTCATATGCTTTGGAAGAGTAAAATTGAAGCTTCATCCTAAATCGCCGTATTTCTGTTCTGTATTTACCATGTTGGGCCTTCGAACTTTTTTTTGTAAAAATTCGCAACGGAGGTGGCATTTGATCGTATCATGAAAATTAAGATTTGTTATCACAAGATAAAAACAAGGCAATAACCTTCATACTTAAAATTGTACAATAATAAAATAAATGTAAGAAAAAATTATATTCATTAATTATCATCTTTCGTAGAAAAAAATATGTAGCCAATAAATATGTATGAAGTTAGTTATAAAAAAAATTACAGTACATATAACTGAATAAACTTATGACGCATAATAAGAAAAGCAATGCATATCTTAAATTGTTTTTATTTTCTGATTCAGAGTTACAGAAATTCAACTTGTAGTTGACAAGAAATTGGTCGAACGTGTCTATGTCACGTTACTTGTGTATGCATTCTTAATGCATACACAGTTAAAATTACATAATGTTCGGTTGGTCACATTTTTTTTGGTATTTACACTTAATACTTATACATTTTTGTAACGAAATTCTCAGTAGCAGAGAATGTAAGTTAATTTAAAAATTTTATTTTTGAATTAAATTTTAATATGTAATATAAAACAATAATTTTAACTACCCAATTTCTTTAACAAGATCTGAAACTGGCATTTTCTAAAACGAATTATTTTCAAGCAAATTTCAAATTTCATGAGTACCATTGACTAATAAGCGTATTTAACGAGGGCTCGTACTCTTTCGTGTACTCCGTAACGAGTTGGCGCTATTCGTCGGACACTTTCTCCATAAGAGAGTAGGAGCCCTGGTACTTAACCGCAAAATCAATAGTCTATAAAACAGCGTTGTATAATCACCAGTAACTGTTCTGCAGCATCTGCAGACACAAGATTTTGCTTCACCAAATCTTGTATGACAGTTTTCAACTGTAAAACTCTCTTGTCTCGACGCCTGATTTTTTGCCTTAAAGTTTTTATATCTAAACGATTTTGCTGTATGTGCTTCATTGTGATGTTCAGACATTGTTTGGCTCTTTTCGGCGTGGTAAGATGAGGTGAGCGTATGTCGCCAGGGTATCGCGGTGTTCTCATGGACTTCTATTGAGGCGTTCCAAATGCCGCTGCGTTGTTTTCTTCGCAAGGATACTGAGATGCAGGTGTTGTATTTCCTGCCGAATTAGAATGTGGTATAAAACTATTTGTAAAAAAAAAAACATTCGACAAAACATATTTGAGTAAAAGTAAATGTAATAAATTTTTCACCTCCTAATACACATTCCGAGATTTCCAATTCAGTGTGTAGAACGCTGACTGGCTCTGCATTTTGCTTGCTGAGTAGCTCACGATTTTCCTCGCTGACTGGCTCGGCATTTTCCTCGCTGACTGGCTCGGCATTTTTCTCGCTGAGTAGCTCTGCATTTTGCTCGTTGACTGGCTCTGCATTTTGCTCGCTGACTGGCTCGGCATTTTTCTCGCTGAATAGCTCTTCATTTTGCTCGCTGACTGGCTCTGCATTTTTCTTGCTGACAGGCTCGGCATTTTGCTCACTGAGCGGCATGGCAGTTTGTTCCCTAATGGCAATAAAAAGAGAAATGTATATTAAAAATTGCAAATTTTAAAAGTAGTTGACGACAGATGAATTTTAAAGATGCACGGAAAAGTAAACACTGTCTTCATTGTCCAACAATGTTTCAAACATTGTTTCAAACTTGCAAAGTTTTTTTTCTGTTAACTTTTGAAAATGGCACAATGTGGCATACAATGAAAGTGTGAAATAATGTACTTGATTATTAAAGAATTAGGTTGATTAAGAAGTACCATACGAATATTTCATTTTTCAGAAATATTTTGATCAAATATCGAATGTTCAAGACATATGTAAATACAAAATTAAATGTAAAATGGCAGACTTACAAGAACGTTGGCAAAAACAATGTCAGGATTGCTTCGCTTTTTAAAAAGCATCGTTTAGATTTCCCTGGTTCTGATTTAAAGCACTCCTGAGTGAAATGACGGGTGCATAGACGCGAGCTTTCAGTGACGAAGTTGGTAACACATACTGTCATCCACAATTCTTTTCGTTCATTTTTTGGGAATCTAAAAAAAGGCTAGAATTTTATGTATGTCGAAACCCGGAGAAAATCATCTTAATTTCAAAATTCATTTTAATAAAAAAAAAAATTACATGATGTGAAAAAATATTATTTTTAAACGCTTACTGTTTATTAGATTTCATGTACATATTATAAAATGATGTTGAAAAATTTTGTTTTTCTATTCATAATTTACGTTATAACTTTCACGCACCTAAAATATGACAGGGACTTATTTATCTGATGTCGGCATACGACACGAGTTTTGGCCCATTTCTTTTTCGGTACGTTTTCTTCATTTCCCTGGTTGGCCCGTTTTCGGTTGCTCTTGGGGAGTGGAACTTCCGAAAGTCTAAGCTTTTTTCGGAAAGTATTGCTGCTGTAATGATAATATTGTACTTAAAAAATTTTATAAAATATCAATACTTTACTTAATTATCTTAGAATTTTTTGTCAATTATATAAATATACATTATATATCTTAGAATTTTTTATCAATTATATAAACATACATTATATAATAAATATTTAACAGTTTCAAATTTACGTTTCTTAATAACAATATAAACATATTAAGTTACAGATAATGCTCAGAAATGTAAATTGTGTTTACTTGTCAACAAACGTGATTGATGGAGTGGCACCGGGTTTCAAAATTTTCTTTCCATTGGTACATCCCAATAAACCAACGTTGCCAAGCAATGTAGAAGAAATGTTTGCTATAAATAATTTCTTTGAAATTTTTTGCAAATTGCTAGAAATCTTTACTCGAAACGCTTGTCGGACATTTAAAAAGGCAATTTGTGAACAATACTGCAGAAATTATTGACGCACTTTTTTCTAGGTAATTTGCAGAAACTGTAGCAGCAACAGTTTTTGTCAATGCGATGGCAATGCCTAGAAAATATCTTTTTCATTTGTTTGGTTGCAAACAGAGCGCAATAAAGGAGAAATCGTTGCCGCACACATTTTTAGTGATTCGACAAAAATCGTTGCAGCAACATTTTTGCTCAATTCGCAGATAATTTGCCTTGAATTATTTTCATAAGATATTTGCAAAAACATAAGAAATTTTAAATGGGCAATGAGAGAACAATCCGCTGGAAAAGTTGCCGCATATATTTATGTTTGCCTGACTGAAACTGTAGCCGAAACAATTTTCGCCAATTTGATAGCAGTATCCGATAAATGTTCGTTTCATTTGTTTGGTGGCAAATAGAGCGCAATAGAGCAAAAATCGTTGCTGCACGCATTTTTAGTAGAATGACAACAATTGTTGTATGCGGCAATATTTTTTACCAAGTTTTAGTATCATCTACTGTGAATTATCAATCATAAGATTTTTTCGAAAACATAATAAATCATTGATAGGGAAAAGAGAGCAATTCAGTAGAATTATTGCCGCATATCTTTACGTTCCTTCGGCAGAAACTCTTGCATCAACAATGTTTATTAATCTGAAGCTAATATCTGATAAATATGTTTTTGATGTGGTTGGTGGCAATTAGAACGCAATAGAACAGAAATCGTTGGCGAAAGCATTTTTTTGTTTAGCGTCAACTGTAGGCTGCGCTTTATCTCATATTAAGGGGATGGGTTCACTTTCACCTTCGCGTCTCTCTTCCTCTGACGCGCTTTCTTTTCTCTACATCTTTCTCGCACCTCAACAGCGCTCCCCTCCCCTTAATACGCTACTAGTAGCGTATTAAGGGTGGGGGGACGCTGTTGGAGGGGACAATAGCTGTTTCGAGACGTGACTCGTGACTTGCAAAAACGCGGTAAAACAAGGCATCACGCCCAGCCAAAACGTCCTTAATCCTTATTTACGAGTCACGAAAAATACGTTTGGTTGTGTTACACGTCAAAATTTGATTGGTAAATTATCAATCGCCATCGATCAGACGCAGCCAGAAGATATTTTTGACGGTAAGTGAAAAACAAGTTCACTCATATAAAAAGTAAGGTTATGAGGAGATATCGTGAGATATCTCCGTACGTGGAATCACGTGGAATTGCCAAGGATGAAATACATACATATTTTTTTTGCATTTTCCTGTTTCAACGAGTATAATTTTTTATTCACAAAATTTACTACTAAAAGATTTTGAAATGATTAAGTATAAACATGTACCATGCATTTGTTATTTTTTTGCTGAATAACTTATTGTAGTATTGTAGATTTTTTTTCTACGATGTGGTAAAAAAAAGGTATTATGAATGTCGTATTGTGGAAAATTATTCGGTAGGTGTATAATGGACACAAAATTCTACAAATTTCTCAATAATTTATACAATGATTGTAATATTCGTTTTTTTTTATCAATATGAACAGTAATTATTTCTGATAATAATAATTATTATAAATGTATTACTATTGTAGAAAATATAAAATTATGAAATAGGCAACAGAAAATTAAAATGATTCAACATGGAAATTGCGTGAATTTGGGAAAATTCGAAATTCAGAAACCTAACCCTAGTGATTTTGATTTTTATAAAAAAGGCCAAATTTTTTATAAGAAATCCGTTTTTTATATGAACGACCTTATACAACTTTTATATAAAACAATTTTTGTATAAAGTGATCTTAAAAAACTATATAAAAAATTTTTTTTATGAAAATTAAAGAGAATTTTATAAAAAAATTCAATTTATTATAAAAAAATATTTGAGCCTCGTACTTTTTTATGAAATTTGATTTTCTTATAAAAAATTTTCAAATTTTATACAAAAATCATCAATTTTTCTAAAAAATTGACAGAATTTATTTTGTTAGCTTTTTTTGATACGTGAGAAATTTTTAATTAAAAACAAACATTTTATAAAAAAATATTTTTGATAAAAATTTTTTCGGAATATAAAATTTTATTAAAAAATTTTTTTATAATGTTTTCATAAGGTCGCTTTATGAAAAAAGTTTTTTTTTATAAGAATTTTATAAAGTCAACTTTATAAAAATGTTTATAAGGTTTTTTTAAAAATTAAAATCACTAGGGAATGTTGCTGAATTAAAAACTGTGTGTTTAACGACTCTGACATCGTCAGAAAACGGAAATTTTTTTACTGATGAAGTTGCATTAAAAATTCAAAATTTTCAAATGTTTTTATGGTTTTTAAACATTTTAACCCTTCTTTTTGAAACGATTTTATGAAATAAAAAATTTAGAAAACTTTGCAACGGTTTTTAAGAGTTTTGTTATGTGTAATTATCAACCCTAATTTTATTCTCCAATGTGTTCCTCCATAATGACAATCGAAAAATGCTTAAATTGATGGTTACCATGAAGAAATATTAAAATATGAGAATCTGAAAGGTTCTGTGAAAAATTGAAAACATTTTTATTTAGTTGGGAATGGAAAATCAACTACTCGACTATATTAAATAATTTATTCAGAAGATGATGAATATTTTTTCTGTTTGCATTATGTACAATTTTCAAAATAGGAATTTGAAAAATTTCATATTAATATAATACTTTGGAATATATCATTGGTAAAGACCTCTATTATTTTACAATAATTAATTAACATATCGAAATATCTAAGGGTTCTAATCAGAAATATGTATTTCTTAATTTGTAGATTACTGTATATATAGTTCTTAAGGCTACTGAAGTTGAGTATTTAGACGAGAATCAATAGTAGTTATATTAAAAGTTTTACAATGAAATTCTTGCGAATAGTTCGTGTGTAGCTCTGAAATAAAAAATAACTTTCACATTTTCTATTTTCAGTATATATAGTCAAGATATTCATTATTCATTGATCTCAAACATCCAGCATTATTATTATAATTTT
The DNA here is from genome assembly GCA_028476575.1 of Platygaster robiniae. Classification (NCBI taxonomy): domain Eukaryota; kingdom Metazoa; phylum Arthropoda; class Insecta; order Hymenoptera; family Platygastridae; genus Platygaster; species Platygaster robiniae. The sequence goes on along the minus strand of CM052027.1, from coordinate 8,367,249 downwards.
ATTTTTTCATATGGTACAAATGATAAAAATGCCTTTAAAATATGTGAGTGAAATGTGCATTATTCAACTTTTATTTTACTTCGTGAATAGTGACGAGATTCAAGTATTAATGACAGTAAATATAACTCCTTTGAAATTTTTTTTTTTTCGTAGAAGAAAATTGTACTGTCATTTTAGTTCCAACGCATTCGTATATTTCATACATATTGTTCTCTATCTCTCTCGTGCGCATTGTATTAATAATTGTACGGATTTTCAGAACGTTCCCCCCACTTTTTTCACGCTTGAATCAAAAATCAAAATAAGGAATATGTCGTCAACTGACGATGGTCAATCGAGCGGTGACCATGGAGCGGGCAAGTGAGTAAAAAACTTCATATTGAAAATATCATTTGTAATTGCTCGGAGTACAGAAAAGCTCAGGCAATATGTACTTATTGTGTGAGCTATGAAAGCATTCGTTTATCAAACGATGAGATGTGAACGCAACCTAACTAAAAAACACGAAGTATATTTTCAACTCATCCACGTGCAAGTTCTAAATTAACAAATGGATATCCTTGTTTGTAAAGCTAAATTTGTTAGATAAAAATTGTAACTTAAGTTTTTCTTAATAGACAAGGTAAATGAAAGACAATAATAAATAACAATAAATAAGAGACAGTAATAAATACAATAATAAATAAAAATACAATAACAATAATTAAAAGATAATAATAAATCAATTCGAATTTCTACAAATAATGGTGTAACAAAATTTTTTTTCAAAATGTGCTTTTTTTCATAAAGAAATCGAATCCGTTTGCAAAAGACGCCTCTCGAATATTATGAAATTGTTTAAAATTGCAAAATAGTGAGTGACAGTGCAGACCAACTGGCAACTTTTTAAGAGTCATAAATGATGTGAAAAAGGTGAATAAACTTAACGAATTTGTTTTTAAAAGGGTTAAGCATCTCCTTTGACTTGAAAAAAGTAATTTTGGATTAAAAAAAAAATAAACAAGAAATGGCGAAATGGGGTTTAATAATAACGTTCAAAATCCAAAAACGGTGGAAATCAAAATCTGATTTTTTCTTTTAAGGGGTTCTTCTCATGTAAAATGCTATATTTTATGACCGTTGTAGAGAATTGATTATTAAAAAACTACGAACGATTTTAGAGCACGGTTTTTTGGAAAACGTTAGTCTATTATTAAACTTTGAATATATTTACATGAATCTACCTACTTGACTTTCATTTGTCTTTGACCATGCTTCAGTCAAAAAAAGTCAGGCTACACGGGGTAAATATTTTCAGGAAAGCCATTGTACTTATCAAGTGAAATTTATTTTTTTTTCCAGTAAATATTTTGTTATAGTTAGACAGGAGATTTTCAGGAAATTATGAAATTTTTTTTAATTTGCAATACTTGAAATTGAATGATTTTCTTTTCATTTTGTTGTTTTTGCAATTACTGATAGTAAAAGGTTTACTGAAAATTAAAAAGAAAATTTGAATTGATGAGTTCTATGGCTTTTCTGAAAACATACACACAAAATGCATGATTTTTGAATAAACGTACTTATAAATAACTGAATTACTAATACCAGGAACCGATTTAAAAATGAACGAACGTTAGTTTTGATGGTAAATTATGAAATAACTGATGAAAAGTATTAAGACTAAAGGTAGGTGATGGTAGAATGATGGAGTGATCATTTCAATTGCAAATTTTTTCGGCAGGATGTAGTTAATGTCAATAAATTGAACAATCATGAGGGCCCTGCGAAATCTTAACATAGCTTCAAAGAGATGCCGACCACTACGAACGGTATCACAAAGACAACTGAGATCACGGTTGAAACAGCTGAAAAGAAAAATTCAGCAGAATACGCGCAATACAGCAAACATTTTGACTGTTATCCCTGAAACTGATGAAAAAACAAAATCCCAAACTAATATATCCACGATCGAAATTCTTAGAGATGATATTGCCAGTACAACAGAGACAGAAAATGATTCCCGATTTATCGGAATCGATTTATCGATCGAAAATTCTGAACAAATCCAAAATAATAATGACGCTACTTCTCATGCACAAAAAAACCCTAGAACAGAATTCCAAAAACGTTTAGCAGAACTTATGCTAGATTCGACTCAGTGTTTCGGTAACAGGTTGGTAGAGCTGCTCAGAAGTCATCCTTGCTTTTCTTATTTGCCTAAAGATATTAGGACACTTCTTTCGACACCTCGTTTGCCTCCAGTTCTTCATTCCATAGACCCCGGTGAATATTTGCACATCGGGGTAAGAAAATGTATTTTCCAAGTGTTAGAAACAATACCTCTTCATGAAATTCCTAAGGTATTGAAACTCGATTTTAGCACTGATGGTGCAAGATTAACAAACACTGGGAAAAAGAAAAATATTTGGCCGTTACAATGCCGAATTGCCAACATAAAAAGATCGGTTCCCAAGACGGTCGGTATCTACCAAGGCCAAAAGAAAGCTGCTTCCGCTACTCTTTTCTTCTTATTTTTCGTATCTGAGATGCTCGAAATTTTTGAACAAGGAGGATTAGTTTATCAGAACGTTTTGTTTGAGATTCAATTACGTTGTTTTATTGCGGATGCGCCCGCTAGAGCTTACATTTTAGGGCATAAAGGCCACCGAGCTTTGGCTCCATGTTCAAAGTGTAAGATCGAGAGATTTTCCGATGGTAGGTACGTGGTACTCGATGGAGTGGACCATGACCGGAGGACAAATGAAGAATTCAATTCACAAGTTGATGAAGATCACCATAACTATGAAAGTGCACTTTCAAAGTTGCCGAATTTTGATGCCGTCAATGATGTTGTATTCGAATATATGCATCTTGCATGTTTGGGAGCCATGAAAAAACTTATTTTTTCGTGGTTCTCCGGAAAATATACTAAGAACACAAAACTCACAGCAAGTCAGATAAAAATGATGTCCGAGAGGAGTAAATTGATCTCGACGTTTTGTCCTCGGGATTTCAATCGGGCAGTTGAATCATTTGAAGAAACTGGCGATTTCAAGGCGACTCAATGGCGTCAAATCATGTTATACATCAGTGTAGCATGTTTCAAGGGTATTCTGAAAGATTACGTCTACCAAAATTTTTTGCTTTTCCACTCTGCTATGCGCATTTTCGTATCACCGAAATTTCACTCAGCTGAACATTTAAATTTCGCAGAAGCAGCAATGAAAAAATTCGTAATGCTTTGTGGTTCTATTTATGGCAAAAAAATTTTATCCTACAATTTCCATGAATTGCTACATATAATAGATGATGTACGTCGGTTTGGTCCTTGCGAAGACTTTTCAGCATTTCCTTACAAGAACAGTATGAGGTTTTATCGAAAAATGTGTCGAAAGCAAGGGAAGTCTCTTGTTCAAATATATAACAGAAATGTGGAACGGGAAAAATGTGACATGATGAAATACAAGGACCAGGAACAGGTCAAGTTAAAACACAAACATTATACTATACCATTGTCAGAAGCTCGATTTGTAGGTACACGATTCCATCAATACAAATGCTACGAAAGTGCATCCTTAAAAATCAGAACAGATTTGCGGGACAGTTGCGTGATGTTGAATGATTCAAGTATTCGTATTGTTGACAACATTCTAGTTTTTGGTGGGAAAGTTTTTCTTTCGGTGAAAAAATTCATGCATCAGGTTGATTTCTATGAAGTGGGGGTTCTTTCGTCGAACGTAGGAATTTACAAATGTTCAAAATTGCAGGAGAGTAGCGAAATTATATGTATCACGGAAGTCGCGCACAAATGTTTCCGAATGCCAACTTGGGAATCATTTTCTGTCGACGGAGTTGAGCAGTTTCGTCAATCAAAAGATAAATTTGCAGTAGCAGTGCTTCTGTAAATATTGTTGCACTTGTTTAGTGTGCAAATATTAATGTAGAAAAAAACTTTGAAATAGGTTGTGATTATTATATAATAAATTGATTCATTTTTAAATGTACATATTGAGTGAATGAATAAATAAATGACAATGGTGACAATGACAGTCATTGAGCATAGTTTGAAAATTAACTAATTACTTGAAACAAAATGGAGATTCTTTCAAATGTTTGCTTATTTCGCTTTAATCTGCAATGCACTTCTGGCAGTACTGAAATCATGGATGGTATGTGGCATCAATGATTTTCATTTCATAAAAAGCCTGCGGCAAAGTTCTTGCTCTTATTTCGACGGCAGTTGCTTAGCCAAATGCATACCATCAACATCAACACCCTAGTAATTTTGATTTTTATAAAAAAGGGCCAAATTTTTATAAAAATTCAAAATTTTTTATAAGAATTCCGTTTTTTATAAAAACGACCTTATAAAATTTTTTTTTATAAAAATGAAAGAGAATTTCATAAAAAAAGTTTGAATTTTTTATGAAAAAATATTTAAGCCTCTTACTTTTTTATAAAATTTGATTTTTTTTATGAAAAATTTTCCAATTTTTAAAAAAATCATCAATTTTCATAAAAAATTGACAGTATTCATTTTGTTAGCTTTTTTGTGATACGTGAGAAATTTTTCATTAAAAACAAACATTTTATGAAAAAAATTTTTTTTATACAGTTTTTACAAGGTCGCTTTATAAAAAGAGTTTTTTTTAATAAAAATTTTATAAGGTCGAGCTTATGAAAATGCTTATAAAAAATGTTTATAAGGTTTTTATAAGAATCAAAATCACTAGGGCATACCTTTTGTGTACCATAAAATGACAGTACTTGCCCAGTATTAATGCTCAAAAAATACTTTTTTTTTCATACACTTGAAAAATACATATTTTTCGGGTTTCTCTGGAAAAATAACTTTTCTTTCACACCCGCCCGAAAAATACGATTTCGGACACCTGGCGGCACACAGCCAAAGTAATCGATTTCATCATCGTTAATGAGAGCGTATGGTAAAGTGGTTTCTTTACTGCACTAGTGCAGTAAAGACCACTTTACCACACGCTCCCATCACCAATAATGGAATCGATTATTTTGACAGTTTGTCGCCAGACCTCCGAGATCGCATTTTTCTTGGCGGTGTGTAAAGAAAATCGTATGTTAACTTCGTGGGGAAATAGTCGACTCCCAACTCGCATGATTGCCACGCTCGCTTCGCTCGCGGGGCAAATTTCATGCTCGTGGGAATCTCCTATTTTCCCCACTTGGTTAACAATATACTATTTCTTATAGTAAATAATATTGATGTTTCCAGTAAAGCAAAGCGGGTCAAAAGACATGTAAAGAAACCACGAAGGTACAGAACAACATCAAGTGAGGATAAACTGAAAACAAAAAGACCCAAACCCTCCGATGAACAGTTGGCACAGCGAAAAGTCCTTGATGAAATTCAGAACTTGCAGTCGACGTTTGGGAAAGATATTCCGAGCACTTCATCGAACAGCGCGGCGCTCTCTGCAGTAGAGCCACGAAAACGAAAACGAAAACGAAAACGAGATGAAACTAGCTCCGAAAGCGACGGTTCTGAAGATCGCAACAGTGAAAACTCCAAGGAAAACAACAGTACGCCAAGCGACAGTTCGTACACGAGAAATGAGAAAAGCGAAGTTAGCCACGAAAACAACGACAACGGCGATGACATCGGTCAAGGTTCATCAGTGGAACCTGAGAATCTACAAGCAGAAACTTCTCCGGACGAAAGTAATGATCAGGATGGTCGTACGATTCTAAACAAGCCAGCCATCACCGGTGGGAGCAGTGGAAAATCTTCAGAGCCATCGATCAAAAAGGTGGTGGACATGCTCATCGAGCAAAAAGAATCTATAAGGTATATTATACGAAAGAAGTTGCATAATTTATAAAAAAACACGCAATTTTACGGACTAAGAGAATTGATAAATAAAATTTTATTTTTAAGAAGAAGAAAAATTACGACTTCAATAAAATGTGATTCCTACATAAATTTGCACTGTTAATTAGTAATTAATTTGCTTCATGAGGTTTATAGGCGGCCCTTTTCTAACTCCACATGTTGGACTGCTCTATAACTGAAAGGCCAAAAAATTATGTTTCAGACTTTTGGAATCAAAAGTTGATACCGTGATGAAGAAAATTAACTCTCAATTCGACTCGGAAATGCCAACTTGCCCGAAATTCCTTCCCTTTAGCAAAGTTGAAGAAATGAACTCCTTTTTAAAGGATTCTCCGGAATTCGATGAAGTCGTAAGCGTCCATTTCATTACATCATAATAATTTGTCTATACAAAATTACGTTCATGAATAACTTTTTTGTTTGTTTCTTATGCAGGTCCGATTTTTCAAATTCCTAAGCTGCGTGACTTTCAAAGATGGCGTGTACGCAGCTATCGAGCAGGGGATCTCGCTAGAATTGGCCTTAAAGTATACTTGGTTTGGATTTGATCCAGCAAAGGATAAGTTGTGCTTCTTCAAAACAACGATGTGCATGGCCCTTTATAGTGAGTCGGAAATCAATGATCTTTAATAATTACGTTTTATGTATAATTATGTAATGCAAATATCATTCGAATGAACAATTAAATATTTGAAAAAAAATTAACTTATTATTTTCAGAATTATTATAGAAAATTTTTTGTGTTTATCACATAAGGAATAGTCGGAATTAGAAAAATCAATGTTTTAGACCAAAAACCTTGCAATGAATGCAGAAAAAATCTTTTATTTCTGAGAATTAAAAATGAAAATTTACTTAATTACATTTTTGTTATCTTTTTTTTATTTAACCTAATGTGGAATCCACAAATCGAGAAATTTATCAAAGTAGATCAAAAATTTCTCTTATCTTCTTGGGGGAACAGTAGCGCCATAGAATATGTAAGAAATATATTTTTAAATACCTATTTAATAATGAACATAATTCAAAAATTTCAGAAGCTCTCTCGGTCAGCAATCATTATGGAAAACCAACGCGGGAGGAGTTTCAAGTTGCTGTCACTGGTGCACTGAAAAATTGCAAGCAGAAGTTGAACAACAAGAAAAAAAAATCAAATCCGGCTACCAGTCGGCATTCGCTACAAAATGAAGCTGATAAATTGTACAACTAATTAAACAAAACCTTTTGTAACTTTTATGTGTTTCTCGCAATAAACTGACTGAAACTATATATCTCCTGATGAATAATTTATTACCTTAAATACAGTCAATTCCTGACTGAATATTTTAACTACCGAACTGCAACAATTCATTTTAGATTCAAGTCTAATTGCTTGCAAAGGGTACCACCGATATTGCTGTTAAATTGCACTCAAATTGCGGATTGCGAATAACGTAAGAGTTGCTATCAAATCCTTGTGCTGAATGCAAAAGTATTAGGCAACGGTTTTGACTGAAATTTTTATCACCTACTTTCGGCGAATTGGCAGCAATTTCGCAGAAACCTATTCATTACGTTCTTTGATGTCAAATTTCGGTCAAATTGCCGGCAAAGAGCACGTTAACGATTTCTGTTCGATTGCACTCAAATTGCGGATTCCGAATAACGCAAGAATTGCAATCAATTCCTCGTGCTGAATGCGGAAGTATTAAGCTATGGTTTTGACTGAAATTTTGTTTGCCTATATCCGGAAATTTGGCAGCAATTTTCCGGAAGTTTGCTTATTGGGATACGATAAAATTATTTTCTTGGAAGTGCCTACTTCAAAGGAGAGCATATTGCATTTTGTTTTGAACCAAATTTTGTGCAATTCCAAAAAAAAAGCCAATCCGCCACTTGCTTCTCATCTTTTGGAAATCTGCCAGAAAAAAATTAATGCGTCGACATTAATGCTAGGGAAATCAAAAATGATCGAAAATCTTTAATTTCAAAAAATAAATCTGTCAGTCACAAATTTTCTTGAATTTCATGCACTACCTAACAACTTGTGAAAAAAAGTTTGTAAACACTTATAACTGTCAAGGTTTTTTGAATATTGTTTACTCATTTGATATTTCTTTTTAAAATTATCATGTCACAATAGATTTTTACAAATTACTGCAGCTGAAAACGAATAATTTAAGTGAAAATAACGTATGTTTTGTTTTTTTACCTGTGAAATGTCACCGCTGCGGGAGAATCTGAGTCGGTAGTTTTTATGGGACCACAAATAAAACAAAAATTTTTCACACTGCCCGACATTTTTTCATTTTTTTAACACTTGTTCAAGTGAACATGAATTATTTTTAAGTATTCGTCGATCTTATTGGTCTTATTTGATCCCGGGAGCGCGAAATGTCATCGAATCAAGACCGCGGCCATGATGGATTTTGGAACAATTCAACTTAAACAACGTGAGAGATGTTTGCTTCACTTTCTTACCGCAGACTATCAGTCCATATACTATATGGTCTAAGATTGACGGACTAATATTTTCTAGAGTAGATATTTATTTTAAATATTTGCTATAGCTAATATTTAAAATAAATAAAAGGAAAATAACAGTAAATAATATGTACAGTGTTGGTATACCGTAACACTTAACTATAAGTATGAAGGGAATCATAAAGAAACACAGAAATCAGCAAGGAATATTTTATTCTCCCTTTTACGCATTTTTTTTTACAGAATACAATTTGATTTTATGTGAACTAGCTAGGACATAAAATCCTGGCAAAGTCTGCGCAACACGGTAGCGTTGCACTTGCGTTGCAAAAATATCTGGAAGAAAAATCAGTTGCTCACGTTTTTTTTTTGTAATTTCTGGTGTAATTCTGATGGGAACTGGCGATGGTGCACGTAGCAGTATTTATCGGGCACAATCTGACAAATCATGTATGCATGAATTCGCGCATTCTTTTGTTCTAATGATTTGTGAGACAGGAACCAAAAGTTGCAGGCCGTTAACAAGAATGCGTGGGCACTCGTCAGAGTTGTGCGGATGCTCGCAAGATTTATATTTGTATTACATGATTTGTATTTTAATCGTGATTTTAACGTTCGTTTTCTAAAACTGATGATCGACCGTGATTTAACTAGGCGGCTGCGAAAAAGATGTCGCTTCTCATATTCACTATGCTGGACGATGGTCGCTTCCTCATCCACGCCCAGAATAGGGAATTTGATGATAGCCAGCTATTTCACAAGCGGGCTTGTAAAATCGCATCTCTGAGCACAGCGAATTGACTGCCCTCTAACGCATTTCGCGAGCATGTCCCGGTTTTCGCAAAGCTCAGTACAAAAAAATTAGGCAAAATTTTTGTAACTCGACCGCGATTTCACAAACGAATTTTTTACAGTGCAGTCACCTTTTTCTTACCGCTGACATGATTTAAAAACCGCTAGATCTAGCAGGAAAACCACTAATCTGGCAACACTGGTTGACAGTGTGCCGACTAGAGTACTACACTGGAAAAAAAAGTATTTCAGAGGGCACTGCAGAAAAGTTGGGTTGGCACCATTGACAGTGTTGACTCTGAGTAGTAGTGCGAGCGCCTCCATGGTAGAATTAGAGAAGGTATGTTCTTCAGGCGGACGCGTTTTTGTTCAGTTCGCGCATCCCCCAGCGGACGCCATATTGGTCAATTCCCGCTTCGGAATTCAAATATCGACTGATGTTGAAAATGTAAATCTGTACATATTGCGTATTCTGATCAATCAGAAAATCGTTTCTTAAACAATGTATGTTATATTTTAAAGGTTTCATGGTAACTTTAGAAACTTCTGAATATTTGAATTGGAAGGTACTATTTTATAAGGTAGGTTTTATGAAACTCGATTAAATTTTTACAGGAAATGTTACTTAAATTAAGTTATTCTATGAATTTGTAATTTAAAAAAAAGTAAATAAAATAAATTTTATAAATATTCGAACATGATACTTTTTCTAAACCACTCTATAAAAAATTCACGACTGTCCAAAAAATTACTAGTGAAATTTTAAAATGAATTAGGAAATTTATGTATGTTACATCAATTATGAAATTTAAAATTATTGAAATAAATGAATAATTGTTAATTTATAAATTTATAATTAATTTCATAATGTAAAAATTATAGAAATTCTCATCCTCAATGATTATTATGTAAATAGCTGTCTATTGTATTTTAAAAATTATTTTGCGTGTACTATGTGTGAGTTTTATGAAATGAAAAATGCCTGTTTTATGTGTATTTTCAAATCTATTTATTCAATAGTTACAACTTTTTTGTGAGCAACTTTTTCGAGCTTCTTGTTCAGTTTTCTGACATAGCTGCTTTCTTTTAATTTTTCATTGAATCGTCGTACCCTAAACCACGTCAAGCATCTTGCCATGCATTACATGACTTCTTCGGGTACGACTATTTTGTTCCCCATGGCGACGATGGTCCGATCTTTCAATCTTCGGAAAACACTAGGTTCTCTGTTGAGATCTTCACCGTGCATCTCATAAAATTGCTTTACCATTGCTTTGGCGACGGTGATGAGTTCGTTGGAAGGCTGCGTAAGTTTCCCCCTAGATATTAACGAAATCCAATCGCAGTCCTCACCCTTTTCATTACCCTCAACATGCGGTGCACTGATGGATCCTAAAGAAGGATATTTGTGGTTGAATCTGTGGGCCACGTATCCGCAAACAAATGACAGAGCTTCCTCGAACATAGTCTGCTCTGCTATTGTTTTTTCAAATTGAGAAATTAAATCTTCTTCTTCTGGCCCGGTGTAGTTATCTAAAGATATCCTAATGGTATCCTATATTTTTAGATAAGAAACCAAAACATAATAGATAGCATTGGAAAATTGAGAAAAATAAAATGAAATTCCTGAATTTTGTATTTTCAAAATTTTGTAAGTTAGACGTTTGAAAGTTAAAAATTTTTTAATATTATCTTAGTTCTGAGTGTGTTAAGACTTTATAAAAAAAAGGAATTCATGAGTTTACTTGAATTGTTTTCAATATTTGATGTCTGGAATGTTGAAGTTTTAGAAATTTTTAATTTCTAGATTTTTGAAAAGTTTTTAGAATTTTCTAAAAATTTCGGAAGTTTGATAATTTTGTAACTTAAAAATTCTGTGGAAAGACATGGTAAAAAAAATTAAGAAAACACAATTCTTATAATCGAAAGGAATTCTTTAAAAATTTTTTTCAAACAAGGTGAAACAAAATTAATGATGGTGCTGGAAAAAGTTATCTATGAAAACAAATTTTACTGCATGAATGTGGGCACTCGAAAAATATTTTTATGCTAGTTATGGAATATTATTTAGTAATAAAAGTTACTATAGTTACGTTGTGAAAAGTATTGTCGCCATTCTCTTCCGTTTCGTTGTCCACGACGTTCTCAAAAATGCAGTAACGTGACAGTTCGTTACCGTCTGCAGAATCGTCATTTGTGTTGAAGTAAAAGAAGTAAATTTTGTATTTGAATTCTCCCGCTCTCCAAACTAGGAATATTTTGTCACCACCCTCCCCGTGCCCTACCGAGAGCACACAGGTGTACCACAACGGGAGAAAGTTCTCCTCCCTCACTCCCTAGCATTAGCTCTCTCTCTTTCATTTTAGGTTCACTCTCACCAGTTTTTTTTTGTTCATTTTGCTCTGGAACCGAAATCTGTAAAGACCTCTCTACAAAATAAATCCGAAGTTTTCTTTTAAATCAGTGAAATATCTTGTTATTTGGACCCTTAATTTAACAGGTTATGGGCCCAGGTTCGCGAATTAACAGATATTTCTGAGGGTCTGAAATTAATTGCGCGCGAAGTGCGGGTTTGAAATTTATTTCCGTCAAGTGCACGCCGAGAAGCTTTTTCGTGCATCCGCGATGGAATCTGAAAATGTTCGCCTCCCGAAATTGACTGGAAACGAGGACTGGGCGATGTGGAAATTCCGGGCCCGCGTGGCACTGAGGGCGTCGGGGACATGGGACGTCGTCGACGGCACCCAGGTGAAACCGGAAGTGGCGGCCGGGGCCGACGAAGCGCCCATCAAGGCATGGAAGAAGCTGGACAACACGGCCCAGAGGATAATCGTGACGTCCATCGACGAGAGACCACTCCTGCATATCATCAACTGCGATACCTCCAGGTCCATGTGGGACAAACTTCAATCCGTGTACGAGCAGAAATCCGAGGTCAGCATCCACACACTAATGCAGAAATGGTACAGCATCGAGAAAGACCCCAGGGACGACATAGCAACCCACGTCGCTCGTCTCGAGGATCTCGCCCACCGCCTTGAAAACCTGGGTGAGAAAATTCCTGAAAGCATGATCATGACGAAGGTTATTATGACCCTCCCCCCCACTATGAAGCACTTTATCAGCGCGTGGGACTCGGCTCCCTCGGGAGACCGCACGTTGTCGAACCTGATATCGCGACTGACGATCGAGGAATCCCGCACCAGCCCTAACCATAATCGGGAAAGCGCGGCATTCACTGTTCGTAAGACCACTCACGGCAAATCAAACCCCAAGTCTAGGAGGCCAGGGAACTGCAACTACTGTCACAAACCAGGGCACTGGGTGGCGGAGTGTTGGAAGAAGAAAACGGCTGGCACCAGGAGAGGTGCAGAGGACAGGGGCGAGGCCCTCATCGGGGAAGCCATGACATCGAGGGACATCATCCACGGGGTCGAGGCCGAGGCCTGGTTCATGGACTCCGGGGCGACAGACCACATGTCGAATAGGCGATCCTGGTTTCGCTCCTTCACCAACCTCCAGGGGAAGTCCATCAAGGTCGGGGATGGAAAATTGATTCCGGCCTTGGGGAGGGGTGAAATAGACATTCTGGCTTTTAACGGTCACAAGTGGGAACGAAAGTTCCTGAGGAATGTTCTGTACGTGCCTGACCTCACTTACAACCTTTTTTCACTAGGCGCGGCGCTAGATAATGGCATTGAGCATCAATCCGACCGAAATTCATGCAGACTCGTGAAGGACGGGGACGTGGTTGCGGTGGGAGCAAGGACAGGAAAACTGTTCAGCATGAGGTTCCAGGTCATCGAAGCGGTCCAGGGGCAGCCCGAGGCGAACATGGCAACGCAGGTCGACCTCCACACCTGGCATCAGAGGATGTCGCATCAGAACATGGCCCAGGTCAAGGATGTTCTAAAGAGGTCGGGGATCAAGTGTCCTGGCGAGGGCATAAGCTGCGAGGACTGCATCCTGGGGAAAATGCATCGTCTACCATTTCCAAGAAGGGGCTCGAGGTCAGCGAAAATAGGTGAGGTGATCCACACCGACCTCTGTGGGCCCATGCAGGAAAAGTCTCTGGGAGGCGCGAGGTATTTCTTAATGTTTAAGGATGACTATAGCCACCACAGGTCAATATATTTTCTGAAGACCAAGGCCGAGACCCCCACCTGGATCGACCACTACCTTAGGAAGGCTGAGAAACACCTTGATACTGGAATAAAGGTCCTGAGGAGCGACAACGGGCTCGAGTACGTCAACCAGGAAGTGGCTGACCTGACACGTCGACTGGGCATCACGCACCAAAGGACTGCTCCATACACACCTGAGCAGAATGGATCGGCAGAGCGCGAAAACCGAACTGTCGTCGAACTGGCCAGGACCTCTTTGCACGCCTGTGGAATTCCCCTGAGGATGTGGGCCGAGGCCATCAACTACTCGGTGCACTCGCTCAACCAGACGGGAACAAGCTCTCGTGCAGGGAGCACGCCGAACGAGCTCTGGCTGGGAAAACCACCTGACATGGACCTCCTTCACATTTTTGGCGAGCTGGTCTACGTCCATGTTCCAAAGGAGAAGCGCCGGAAATGGGACGTCAGGGCGGAGAAGGGATTCTTCGTGGGGTACGACGGCAACACCAAGGGTTTTCGTGTCTGGTTCCCAGAAAGAGACCAAGTCAAGATTCACCGGGACATCGTCTTCACTGGAAGATTATTCAAGGACGAAATGCCAAGTGAAACACAGGAGGAGACAATAGATCTCTCAATACTACCTGCAGACGTCACCGACGACCAGGAACCTGAGGACGTCATCGAGGACGCCGTCGAGGACGAGGCTCAAGAATACGAACCAGCGCGGGAAAATGCACCACCACCAGTCGGACAGGATCAGGCTCCAGGTGGAGATCGGCCCAGATATAACTTAAGAAATCGCGAGGACATCCAGATGCCGGCAAGGTACTCGACGGCCATGTTTTCCGCCGTGGACACCAGTGAGCCAGAAGATTTCGAACAGGCCATGGCATCACAGACCTCGGGGCAGTGGAAAGCAGCTATGGATGATGAGATGAAATCCCTGCTGGAGAACAGCACCTGGACCTTGGTCGACCCACCTCACGATCAGAAGATAATTGACAGCCGCTGGACTTATAAACTGAAGCGAGGGGGCGATGGAAGGATCGAAAGGTTCAAGGCCAGGCTAGTGGCGAGGGGCTTCAGGCAAACTGCGGGAGTCGACTACCACGAGACGTTCAGCCCGGTCACGAAATTCGACTCCATTAGAACAATCCTGGCAATGGCAGCATCGGAGAATTTATACCTGAAACAGTTTGACATAAAGACTGCGTTCCTGTACGGGGAAATCGAGGAGGCCATCTTCATGCATCAGCCAGAGGGATACGAGGATGGCACAGGACGAGTCTGTAAGCTGAACCAGAGCCTGTACGGGCTCAAGCAGGCATCAAGGTGCTGGAACCAACGCCTTACGTCGGCTCTGAACAACCTAGGTCTCCAGCCCACGGATGCCGATCCATGTGTGTTCACAAACAACAACAAGGAAAATCTCCTGGTCCTGGCCATCCACGTCGACGACGGACTCATCGCAGCGACAAGAGAAGAAGCGGCAAGTCAGATTCTCATGGACCTGGAGAAGGAATTCAGCGTGACCTCAGGCGAGGTCTCAACATACCTCGGAGTGCAGATTCGACGACTTCACGACGGGTCCATCTTCCTACACCAGGAGGCTTACGCCATGACGGTTTTACGGCGTTTCAAAATGGACGAGGCCAACGCAGTTGCCACCCCCGCTGACCGACACCACGAGATGTGCGCCGACGCCCACGTAAACGGCGGCAAAGACACACCCGGGACGGCATTTCGGCGAGTAGTGGGGAGTCTCATGTACCTGTCGATCGCTACGAGGCCGGACATCACGTACTCTGTAAATGCTGCCAGTCAACATCTCGAGGACCCAAAGAGCATCCATTGGAGCGCGGTCAAGAGGATACTGAAATATTTGAAAGGCACTACAGGTTTTGGTTTGTATTTTCCGGTTCGCAAAAATCACTGTTTACAGGTTTACAGCGACGCGGACTACGCCGGGGATACTGAGACGCGACGGTCGACAAGCGGGGTCGTGATTAAGTTTGGAGATTCCACGGTTACCTGGAGTTCGGCGAGGCAGAAATCCGTGGCACTCTCCACCACTGAAGCCGAGTACGTCGCAGCGAGCACGGCCGTCAAGGAGATTGTCTGGCTCAAGGGCCTACTCGCGGAGCTTGGGATTCCCGTTGAGAAAACAACGCTGAACATCGATAACTTGAGCGCTGTGAAACTCATTCGAAATCCCGAGTTTCACAAGCGTACAAAACATATCGACGTGCGCTACCACTTCATTCGCGAGAAATATCAGAGCCATGTTTTTGTTTTAGAACATGTACCGTCGGAGAAACAGCAGGCAGATCTCCTCACGAAACCTCTGCCTCGGGTAAACTTCGAGATGCAGAGAAATATGCTGAACGTCACGAACTTTGAAGAAGCGAAAAAACGACACCAGCATTCAGCATAACAACAACAAACAACGAGCGACATTGCAGCCGACGTCCGACGAAGGTACACGAACACGCTTCGGGACTCGAGCAGGCTCGAGCACAGTCGACGCGGAGGAAAATGCAGGGGCGTCTACACTCAACCCAGCACCCTGCGGCACACGGGATGACCGCATCAACCTACACCGGGCGGGCTCAAAACGCACGAGTTGCAGCGTACGACACAACAGAGAATAAAGAAGAATATAGACAATAAGGAAATAAAAATTTGATTCTTTGGTGGGAGTGTTGAAGTAAAAGAAGTAAATTTTGTATTTGAATTCTCCCGCTCTCCAAACTAGGAATATTTTGTCACCACCCTCCCCGTGCCCTACCGAGAGCACACAGGTGTACCACAACGGGAGAAAGTTCTCCTCCCTCACTCCCTAGCATTAGCTCTCTCTCTTTCATTTTAGGTTCACTCTCACCAGTTTTTTTTTGTTCATTTTGCTCTGGAACCGAAATCTGTAAAGACCTCTCTACAAAATAAATCCGAAGTTTTCTTTTAAATCAGTGAAATATCTTGTTATTTGGACCCTTAATTTAACAATTTGTGCAGCAACTCTCATCCAACTCTTCGATTGAGTTGCAGTTATCTGGAGTACTCGAGGTTGGATGAGTGGAGATTGCGGCATTTACTGCAGTAAATTGATGCTGTAGGTCGACTCCCTCAGCGAGGTCGTGAGTGAGCATGATGTCAGGATCATCGCCAACACCAGAACATTCTTTCGTGTTTGCTGCGAGAATGGTTCCTGCGTGCCTTCCAAGTACGTAATTCCGGATCCGGTGTTTCATGCCCAAAGCAGAGGGATTGTCAGCACATCTTCCCATCGCACGGAAAGTGGAGAAAGTTTGCTCCATGATATCTTGATTCAATTTCCTGGTGATAATGTACTCGACTGTAAATTGCTCATTATCATACTTAGATTTCAAATATGGCAGCATCTCTTGGAGAGCCATGTTGTTCAAAGTGATCCCCTTTTGAAAAGGCGGCAGTTTCCGCTTTTTTGCCGATGAAATCGTGCGCATATTTAACATTGTATTTGACATCCTAGTCAGCACGTCGTTTTGTTTTTCAAGGTCAATTCCATAAGCGTGAAGTCCCGGATGGCGGCCGAATTTATGACTAGAATTACAAACGTCGAACCAATCATTGACTAGCTCGATAAAGTCAGCGGTCTCTCTCCAAAAAGGATCTGCCGTGAGGAGTCCTTTTTCGCCGAGGAACCTGATGCCGAATGCGACTCTTCTCGATAATAGTTTGGCAGCCAATTTGACTTTTTGCCTTTCGCTTCCCACGACAGTCAACATTTTTTCCATCAGCCCGGGAACAATTTTCAAATCAGATGGAGTTTGAAATCCTGCCAAAATCGAGATGCTCTTTGTTGTTATTTGAGCTCCGTTGTATTGGAATCCCGTGTCGATTAAATAGTTTTGAATCAGTTTGATGGCATGGGGGTCATCGCGATGCACGAAAACCTTACACGTCGGATCCCTTGGGTGAATAAAAGACCGTTGTTGGTTGGGCAAATGACCGATGTTGAGGGAAGTAAGAAGCGCGAGATTTGTAGGTCCCAAGTCGCAAACTGTTCCAAAAACAATGAAACCATGGTCCCAGGCTTCTCCAACAATGTCAAATAGGATGTCTTTTGTCATCACTGTATCGAAATTGTGATAGACGACCTGTTTCCATTTACTGAACAGTCCTCGTAGCATGGATACTTGTGTTGTTTTGTGTGGGCCAATCTGAAAAAAATTTATAAACATCACTAACGTGTCATGTAAATCTTAGAGTAAAACATTATTAAGCGATCGGCATAGAATTAGTTATTTTTAGTTATTGATTCATTTATTATTGTTTTCAGCTGTTCTAATAATTGTTATTTATTTCTCTAATTATCGTTGTTACAGATCTATCATCTATTACTTTCTAATTCACGAAGTGTTTTCATTATTTTTTTATTATTACTGTTATTATATTCATGTATAGTTCAAATGTTACGAATTTATTTCTCATTATTTTATTCTTCATCATTGTTATTATTATCATGCTCAGTAATTTATTTACCACTTGTTCGTGTTTCTTATCGATGTCTATTTGTTGGGAGGTGTAAACTTCATCAAATGAGAGGACGCACAATGTTTCTCGGAACTCCATTGACGAGCGTTTCAATCCCATGTGATTAAAAACTGAATGCAAATTCCCTGGTTCAAAACTGATCGACGAGGCTTTTTTTTCAGAGTCGACGGCGCAGGCATTGGGATATTCCGTATGCATCTCTAGTACTCGTATCCTGCATGGCTATAACTTTTCGCAGACATAGCAGCAGAAATATTTTCATCGGACCACATTACTTTGGTCAAAGTCGGATCTAAAATCATTTTGATTTGTCCGGGCGTAAACATACGAGACAACTTCTCGACGATTTCTTCCTTTGGTATACTCCGTTTCATAGCGCCTTCTAACTCAATCAATTTCTTCTGAGTCTCTGCTAATGCATTTTTCCATGCAATGTTTTCAGACTCCTCTTTACGAAACTTTTCCTCTGCTTCTTCTAACTGCTTCTGCTTCATTTCCATATCATTTTTGTGTCTCGCTTCAGCCAATCTCATTTTTACTTTCAAGAGTGCGACTCGCTGTAGGTGTTTTTTTTCTGCAAAAAAGGTACCACATAATATAATATCAGTCAACATGTTAGCATTCATACATAGAAATCCATTAATTAAATTATTTTATAAAAGTATAGTATCCGATATTCACAATAAGTACCTTTCAATATCCTTTTTCCTTATTAATTTCTTTGCAGTTTTCCGGGATTTAGGCTTTCCAGACTTTGTACGTGGGCCTTGAATTTTTTTTTCCGATCGCTTAGCTCTGGGAACACGTAGTCATCTTATAATGCATAGTATATTATTGTCATAAATACTTTTTGATAATTTAATTTGTTATCTGATGAAAAAATTACTTCTCAGCTTGATTTTTCCCATCGCCAAGATTAAATAGTTTGAAAATTTGATACATTCTATGAGTTTCTTAAAGTTAGAAAATTGACAAAATTGGAAAATTTGACGTTTTGAAAATCTCGGCTGCTTCAAAAAGAAGACATTTAAAATTTCAATAGATCTTGAAATTCTATAAAAATGTTAGAAATTTTTTTACTCACAATTATTTTGAACATTATATGTTTGGAATTTTTCATTCGATCCGAACTCGATGATTTGACTTGATGTTTTTTTAATCAAAAAATTGCGTTCATTTAATGGAATTTTTTTCAATTTTCAGATGTCTGAAACTTTCCAGAATTTCGAAAATTCTGGAAAAACATCCGTTTAAAACAACTATGAAAATTACGAGCTTTTTTGGAATTCCTGAAACTCATGAAATTGTTGAAATACAGGAAAAGTCGCGACAAAAAATTTTTAAATTCAATTTAATAAGAAATAATTGAATTTTTTGGTGTCTGAATATTTTAGAAATTCACCAAAATAGTAGTCTTGAACGATTTGAGAAGTGCACTAACTTTGAACATTTTCTGAGTTTCTAAAAATAATAAAGCAATTTAATTGAACCATACATTTTCAAAGCTTATAGTTGTTAAATTTCAAGAATTTTGAAAATTCCCGGTAACCTCAGTCTTACACAATTTGGGGATTATTCGAATGTCAAGCATTTTCTGAATTATCATTAAAATTGTTAAATCGTAAATTTGTTGGTAAAATTATGATGAGAATATAAAAATTCAAACTTTCCAAAAATTTTACCGATTTTACCGTTATAGACTACTTTAAGAATTTTAATACATTCCAATATTCTATTGTAATTTTAGAAAATTTCTCAGTTTTAAAAATCCAGGAAATAGTAAAGATTTAATGTGTTATCTGAAAAACAAATTACTCGTCAGTTCGATTATTTCTTTTGCCAATTGCGGAGATTTCAGGAAAATTTTTCTCCATATTTTCAAAACCTGCACCTGTAGTACAGTTTTCATCTTGCTGAAGTTCTATTTCCGTCATTTCTCTCCTGGAATTCTCCAGACTCTTTTCAGAATCAACATCTCCAACACGACAATTTTCTCCCTCACTGTGACTCTTCGAATTTTCTGGACTTTTTCCACAACCAAAGGTATTCGCTTCGTAGCTATTTTCTTGCTCCACTTCTTTTTCACTGTAAAAAGTACAACATTTTTGTACGTTCAAAAGTATAACGAAATTTTTACATGTTCCAGTTCAAATAAATTTTCATTACAGTTAAAAAACTGTACGTTTTCAATTGAGATACGTTTTTCTATCATTTAAAATTCGTGTGCGTGGGGAACCCAGATTTAATAAAAATTCGTTTCGTTTTTTTTTTTTTTTCATCCTGGAATGTTTGGTTTATTCAAAAATATATTATTTCAAAAATATGTTATAAGAATTCTTACCGAAAACTGAATCCATCGTCTGGCAAAAACAGAATTGGAGTAGTATCGAATTTCAGCAATCTTTTTTTTGGCGTTGGAAGATTGTAAGTTTGAGCTATCCAGTCTTCCTCATAACAATCCTCTCTAAAGTGGATTGAGCAGATAAGAGCTGTAACCAAAAAACTCCCTTAAAAAACAATTCTTTAAAGTAGTGTTCTACGAACAACTGGATCAAATAACTCTTAAAGTAATAACGGCTCAGTTTTTCTCGATGAATACACAAAATAATAAAACGATACTTACGATCTTCTACAGTAATCACTGTGTTCCCGGTTAATTTGGCCCATATTCCGCGGTAATATTCATCCTTAGGGAACCGAAAATAACTGATTCCTCCCGGGCCCTTTTTTGAACAATTTTTGCAACTTTTCACAGAGCAGTAGGGCATTTTTTCACTTTTTTCGAACGATATTTCTACGACGTTTATGACACTCGCGCGCGATATGACAGATCGAATGTAAATAAACAACAAATATGGTGGTGGCTGGGGGGCAGAGTGAGTGAGATGAAGTTCTGAGGGTCATCACGTCACAGCCCCGTGTCTCCCCGCCGCTCCTGGCCCATAGGGTATATCGGCGGATTTACATCCAAAGCAACTTTTGTCTTCCCAAAGCCTTATACATATATATTCCCAGCACGCACAACAACTGTGAGAGTGTCTGGATTTTAGGTGGGTTTCGAACCACCCATAGTTGCCGTTGATAACTTTCAACTTAGCCTTATACTTTTATTGTGGGCAAATGTGTGAAATATATGTTGCCCGACTCGATTAAATAACTGTGATATCAGTTTGGGAGATTAAATATGAACACTCCCGATTAGAAAATTGATATTATTTTATTAGACGCCAATTACATGGAAGCACGAGAGCCAAGCCACGCTACCATCTCAAGTTGGTATCCCTGCGTCTTTATGCCTCACGCGCATGCGATACCAACCCTGATTCTCTTCTCTCTCTCTCACTCCAAACCAGCACTCGACATCAAACTCCCACATTATTCCTACGATGCCTGCCATCTATTGCCAAGTCCAGTCAACATTGGCTTTTGGGTCCAGTCTCTATATGCCGCAATAGTAACGTGACAAAAGCAAACCGTTACGTAGTAAGTGAGATGAACCAGTGCGAGAAAGTAAGAAGATGCGCAAGAACATACCTTCTCTATTTCTACCATGAGCGCCTCTAGCGAATCAACTGAAATCCTACACTGGGAAAAAAATCCTGACAGGTTTACCGGCAAACCCCGCTGCGTTAACAGGAAGCGGTACTGGGTACCGGCGAGTTTACAACGTTGCATTAGCGTGGTTGCCATTTAACGCAGCGTTGCCAACTCACGTGAATGCAGCCGTACGGTCCCCTGTCGATTTAACAGGGTGCTTAACGCTGGAAATGCCGTTAAAACGTATAATAGGTATATTTATATATAGCTGTATCGAATTATCTAGATAATAAGATATAGATAACAAGACGACGCGCATGCTATGTTGGCAGTACCGGCTCTGTAACACTGCAACACTGGGAAAAAAAATCCGTCGTATGAACCGTAAAATCCGGTTGTGCCAACGTTGATGCAAACAGTGACGTTTCAACGTTAGGTTAGTGGGGTTAGCGTTGCTGGCCACGGTGAATTCACTTTATCAATCGAGCCCCGATGGCTACGGGGAATCAACGGGAATCCAACGCTGAAACGACCGAATTTGATATATATATATATAATGATACAACGGACAAAGCACAGCTGACCGTCAGATCAGGATTGACAGCACACGGGGATTTCCCGTGGCCATGGGGCTGGATTGACGTCAAAGCAGTAACGTAAAGCAGCCAAGTTGAATCGCCGGGATTTTTTTCCCAGTGAAATCCCTGTTGATTCAACAGGGGAGCAACGTTGCACTATCAGGGAATTGTCAACAGTGCTCCCAAGTGCTCCTCCCTGTTGGGGCGGCAGGGTTTTTTTCCCAGTGTACGAGAGTGTTGAACCAACACCACTAATGCTTTGACATATGTCAATATGATGCCCGAGTTCAACCGATACCTAAAAGTGTTGGTACAACGCCTTTGAATCCCTTTTATCAACACTTTCTTCCGTGTAGTGGCAACACTAAGTCGTACTGTGTCAGCACAATCTAGTGTTGTCTGAAAACTTTTTTCCAGTGTAGAGTGTACCACCCCTGCTTTACACTCCGTAACACACTCAGGGCAGGGTACGTAGTTTGGAAACGTTTGGTTTGCACTTTGAAAATTAGTGTCTATGTGCTCTCATAGACACTAATTTTCAAAGTGTGCGAACAAAAACGTTTCCAAACTACGTACCCTGAACACACTCCATCCATATATTCCTATGTCAATTTATATCATTTGGTATATGTCGATGATTGTGACCTCTTGTTTGATGCTTCCCCTGCTTCCACAAAAGCTTCTGATTCGATCTGCTTGGCAAAAACTGCAAAAACCGACGCCAACGGTCACCAGCGGTTAATAGCAAATGATGGCGAATCCTGGGTTAGTTGCCAACAACGTTTTTGGAACTCCGTTTGGTAAGTTTTTTTTCGCCATCGATTATTCGTTTGTTTTCCCTCGGTGTATATTTTCTTTCACAAGAAATCGGTGTTCGGGCCAGTTCCGGGACATTCTAGGAACCAGCAGCGCATTCTGTAATGCTCGAAAAATGGCGTACCTTGGTTGTGCAACATTTTGCTACACGGCGGAGGCAACGATATAAAAATTATAAATCAATTGCCTGTAATTGAAAATCGTTTGAAAATTTCTTGCATTGTTACTCAGTGCTTCGAATCGATAAATTTTTTTTGCACATATTTTTACGCCACCTTAACCTCAAAACTGAAATTATGAAGGGTCTTTACGGCTATCGCAGCATTATATACCTTACCGAAACGCGTAAGAAACATGCACGGATGTGGGAATTTAACGAAACGGGAGAATCATGAACCGAGGTAAAATTGAGCAAAAAAAATAAAAAATGATCGTGTGGTAATAAACATTTTATTTGTATAGTGATATTTCAGATGCTTTGTTAGAGTAAAATAATTATCCGAATTTCATATTCTGCGATCGCTCTATGGAATATTTTAAAATTTAATTTTTTAATATTAAATCATCGTAAATTTTTATCAAAAAATGTAACTTGCAGCTTATTCTAATAGCTATTACTGCAATAAAACGTATTTTAAATTGAGTGATTTCCAGTGGTGTAACTAATACCCCGCCAGCCCCGCTCTGTGGGAGGGTGTCAGCAAGTCTTAGCGCCGGATGCTAACAAACATAGCTGATAAATTTTTTTATTGCATTGTGCTATTGTCGTGGGATGATCCAGTTTAGCATGTCATAATCAATTAAGGATGCTACAAGAATAAAAATTATTAGTTCATTTATTTAACATGAATAGAGTGAATTGACAGTTTCTCGTGTGTTTAACAAGTGGTTGATACAAGAAATGAATGAAATGATTGTCCATTTTCTGTTAAAATACTTGAAATTTTTAGTATTCATTGCAGTGAAAAAGCAAGCCTCTCTATGTCTTTAAAGGAGTACAAGAGTTCACGAAAAAGCTGAACATTAATTTAGAAAAAATATTGAAGACAAATGTATGATGAAGCTCGAGTAAAGAGTGGAATAAGTACATATGACAGATTACAAGCTGTTCTCAAACAAATATTGCCTAACGCTGATTATGCTTATTGCAGTGTTCATAACTTGAAGCTTGCATTACAAAATTCCATTAAAGAAGTGCTTGAATTCAAAAATTTCACAAAGAACTAAAAAGTATACACGTTTATTTGAGCCAAAGCTTGCCAAGGTGGGCGATCTTCAATAAAATCAATGTTGACGATGAGAATCGTGTGGTTAAGAAAACGTTAAGAGATTTGTGCTCAACAATGTAGGCTTCTTAGTATGATTCATTAAATTTTTGGACATCAAAGTGAAGTTGAAATTGGAGAAGCATAAAATATTCAGAACATGTTTAATTGGTTTGAGATTATTGTTCTACTTGTTTTCCAATGCAAAGTCATGCACAGAGAAAATTTAGCCTTGACAAGTTTACACAAACTTTATCTAAGATTAGGAGATGCTTGTAACAAAATAATTGAAATAGTGAAGATCAGTTTCTTTTTTTTTATGAACGCATTACAATGAAATAGAAGTTGAAGATATTGCATCAAATCGGTAGTTCAAATTCTTTCCCTTTCATGCGGCTGTTCTTGAAAAGTGAAAAAATATCGAGAGGATATCTGCAATAATTATATATATGTTGATTTATTTCAAAAATATAAGACTTCTGTTTTCCTTGCATCTTTGGATGTTTTAATTGCTCGAATTGAGAATTGCTCTCCAGGAAGTTGAAAAGATTAAGAACAATGGAGGTTTCTAAATCCGGAAAAATATTTTTTTTTTTATATAGAAATGCTTAAAAATTAGGCTTTTTTTGAGTTTTCAATCATATGTTTCACTATTTTTATAGTTGGAAACGAAGAATTTAACCTTTTAAGGCAAATCTTATTGCAATTAAATATTTGTGCATTTGAAATTGAGTTATTATAAAAATTCATAGTAGAGGATGAACGACCAAAGCTGCTGCTGAACTCCAGAACATTTGTGTAAGCAAAGAATTTTTCTAGCAAACTTAAGCTTGCCAGAAAATTCTTATAGTCATTAAACGAGGAGTTTTGGTTTTCTTAACCTTATATTTTGAAGGAAGAATGTATTTTTGTTAAAACAATTTTTTTCTCCCACGCTTTCTTTTATTATCTAATTACTTACAAGTAAATTTGAGAAGTACAAAAATTATACTCAATTATATCAAAAGCCATACTTTTTTTTCTCTTTATTTTAATATGTTTTTAATTTGATACTGATACTGTAGGTATCGATACTTTTTCCTCAAGTATTAATACCGATATTTGTTGAAATTCAGATGGTATCGCGATACCAAGTATCGATACTTCATCCCTCGATACCCATCCCTAGCAAGTGTTAATTTAACTGTAGAAAAAATTTCAAAACCTCGCACTTATATTTTGCGGTTAGCCATCATGTAGAAAATTGGGTTGTACGCGAATTATTGGTATTCTTCGATAAAATTAATGTTTTTCGACAAATTCCGTCTAATCTTCTCCAGTTATAGTGCAATTTTTTTTAATAGCGAGCTTGTTAAACCTTAAAAGTATTATTAGAATGAAATTCACAGAGTCCCTACTGTTTCAATCAAATTGTTGCCTATTTTTCATGAAAAAAAAAAAGATAAATAAATATTGAAAAATACTGACTCATTCCAACAACAATAATGTGTTCTATGAATGGACAGAATATTTTGACATGAGGGGTATATCAAATGTCAAAATAACATCTATTGAAATTTAAACAAATCAAATACTCTCGACGTTTCGACTCATTCAGAGTCCTTTTCAAAACAACCTATAACCAATAAAATAAAATAAATAAAACTAATCATCACATATTACAAAATCAAGTTATAATAACTCACGTCATACTATGTATACTATTTCCATTTCCTCCAGTCATGTTCTTTCAAAAAATAGCCATTGCCATTCAAGTCAGTTTGTAAAATACATATGTTACTACAGTATAATGAAGAATAAGTACATAGTAACTCGTCAATGACTGGAAATATACTGAGCATTCCTGTACAATCAGATGCGTCAGTGATAAAATTTCTATGACGTATACAATATTTCGTTGTGTATGATCATGTAATGCTTATGAGTGACAGAAAGTTTATATTTCATGATTTCTATATAATACAATTTTACAATCATTAACAATACTTAAGAACAAAAATACTTAAAAATACTTCTACTTTAGTAGAACAAAATTGTTGTACTTTATTAAAATTTATTGGATTGAACGCCAGATGACATCTATGGATAACTTTTATACCTATATCACTGATAATCATGGAAATTATGAGACATTCCTGCTAAAGCAGTGGCAGAATACAAGGAAAAACATCACCAAAGCGGAGAATCAACTCACATTCTTATTGAGATGTCGATCGGAGGACACTCTACCTAATAATATCAACAATATGAAACTCGGAAATTTATCCTTCAAAAGCAGAACGGGCCGTGAGAAACATGAATTTTATACTTTGAGATATAAGAGGATCTACTTAATATTGAAATTGAAGATATAAATATTAATTTAGAATACCAACATGAAAAATTAAGGAGATTGGGGATAAAAATAGATGGCTCATCGCAATCAATTATTGATAAGTTTCATAGAACTAATGAACTCAATTCACAGTTGATGTTTGTAAAAGATAAAATTCGTTTACAGAATAAGTTTTCAAAACTAAAAACTAAACAGAATCAAGAAGTGGATCAATTTTTTAATAGAACTGTTAATGAAAAATGGAACATAAATTTAACGAATAAAGAAATTCCTCAACCTGTACACAAAATGTTCAGTTTAGGCAATAATTTCTCAATTCCTATTTCTGACTATAAGAATGAAATACCAGTTTTAGAAATAATGAAAGATTTTGAAAATAATGTTTGGAAATGTAACAATGTTGATTTACCTAGAATGAGAACTAAGTTTGTTAATATACTTGATCAAACAATTACTTCCTAAACTCACGCAAATGAAACTGATAAAAGAATTAATTTTATGAAAAAAGAGACAAAGAAATTCCTAAATGAACATAAAGATTTATTAGTGACAAGGGCTGACAAAGGTCAAGCTACAGTTTTTATGTATATTAATGATTTTAATGAAAAAATGAATAATTTATTGAATGATAGCAATACATATCAGAAAGTAAATAAAAATCCTATGAACAAAATGAGAAACTCAGTTAATGATTTAGTAAAACGATGGAAAAATAAAGGATACATTGATGAAAATAAGTATAGAATTTTACGTTCTCCAAATGATAACCACCAGTTACCAAGATGCTATGGACTACCAAAAATACATAAACAGTCAAATCCCTTAAGAATCATTGTTTCTTCAATTGATAGTCAACTCTATGCATTGTCGAAGTTTATAACTGATATTCTTACTCAATCTATTCCTAAACCAGTCATATATTAAAGATAGTTGGATGTTTACTAAAATTATAAAAAATGTAACTATTCTAAAAGATCATAACTTAGTATCCTTTGATGCTGTTTCCCTTTTTATTAATATTCCTAAAGAATCAGTGTTGGAATCTATAAAATAAGATTGAGATTTATCTCAAAAAATGTGAAAATCTCTTTTGATAAATTTAGTTTAGCAGTCAAGATTTTATTTGATAATACATTTTTTTCTTTTAATGATAATTTCTATTCTCAAACATATGGTTTGAGAATAGAAAACCTCCCTCTTCTCCGATTTTTGCTGATATGGTAATGTAGGATTTAGAAATATTTTGCTTAAAACAATTATCTTTTAAACCATTTAAATTTTTAAGATTTGTTGATGATATCTTCATGATTATTCCTAAAGACAATGTTAATGAGATGCTAGATGTTTTTAACGCATACCATGAAAGGTTGTAATTTACTGTCGAGGTGGGGGCGAATGGTGTTCTGAACTTTCTGGATGTTACTGTGATTGAGGGATTTGATTTGTTGTTAAGGACAAATTGGTACCAGAAACCGACTGCATCCAATAGGTGTTTGAATTACTATTCGGCACATCCTTTGACGCATAAGGTTAGCACAATCATTGGTCTTGTTGATAGAGCTGTATTATTATCTGATAAAGAGTTTTTCAATGAGAATTTAATAAAGGTGAAAAGTATTTTGAAAGATGACTATCCGATTTCTTTAACTGAACAGGTAATCTCTAATAGGGTAAAGATTTTACATAATAGAGAAAAAATTGGACAAAACATAAAGGATAAAAAAACTGAAGATTTTCAATAGATTATACCTTTATTTTACATAAAAAATTTTTCGGAGAAAATAAAGAAAAAATCCAAAAAGTTTGGTGTTAATATAATTGATAAAATATATAAGAATAAAACTAATACTTCCGTTAAACTTGGTAAAGATGAAGTTCAAAAAGAAAGGCGATCAAATTTTGTATATAAGATTAAATGCCAAGATTGTGATTTATTATACATAGGTCAGACTCGCAGACATATAGAGAAAAGAATAAAAGAACACAAAGAGAATATAAATAAAGCTAATATCGAACCTACTGTTATTAGTGAACACAGAATTAAGTTTGATCATGAAATGGACTGGGATAATTTTGAAATTTTAAATAAGGAATCTTTATATTTCAAACGATTGTTTGCGGAAATGACCTACATTAAGAAATATGAAAATAAAATAATGAATAAACAAAAGGACCTTGAACACTAGAATGATATGTATGATGTTTTAGTTAAGTATTGTTAATGATTGTAAAATTGTATTATATAGAAATCATGAAATATAAACTTCATGTCACTCATAAGCATTACATGATCATATACAACGAAATATTGTATACGTCATAGAAATTTTATCACTGACGCATCTGTATAGTATGACGTGAGTTATTATAACTTGATTTTGTAATATGTGATGATTAGTTTTATTTATTTTTTTGTATTGGTGATAGGTTGTCTTGAAAAGGACTCTGAATGAGTCGAAACTTCGACGATTTGTAACTATAATAAATCTCAAGAAGTAATTTGACTGGGAAAATCGAGAATATTTGATTTTTTTTAATTTATTTCACACCCAGTGAGAACTTTGTTCTACTTTATCTATTAAAATAATGCTGAAAAAATGTTAAAATGCATAAGATACAGTACAATGATGATTCCATGAAATCAATTTTTATTTCGTCACAAATAAACAGCATATCAGCATTCCTATTTACTTTGGCAATGGGTTTATATCTTTGGGTTTCTATTTTTATCGTTTATTCAAAAAGGAAAAATGAGTCATTGGGGAATACTGTGAATAATTCAATACAAATGATTTTTTTTATGAACAGTCGGCTATACTTAAATGAGACACATTCTGAATTTCCGAATTTTACTCTTATAATATTCTAATTCATCAGCAAGTTCGCAATTGAGACAAATTTGCTGCGCTGTGAATGAAGAAGATCAATCAAAAGGTGTCGAAAAACATCAATTTTCTCAAATATCCATAACACTGTGCGACAAAGTTAACTTTGGGTCCCTGAATGGATTGAAAATCACCACATGTAGAAAGTTAGACCCCCTGATCGCTTCTGCCAAGGCGTTTTTTAAGATTAGCTCTTGTTTTCAATAAATAATTGTTCATTGTTTTTTAATTTATTTTCCGTAATTTTTGGCCAATTTTTATCAATCATTTGAAAATATTGACCTTCAAATTATTATTCTTATCTTAGAAAAATCATTCATAAATTATCAAGTCAGAAAATTGCTTCAACGCAAAGATAAAACAAGAACGAATCTTTCCAGATTTTACTCTAGTTTGTTGAGTCCAGAAATCTGATACAAACAAAAAATTTCTGTTCATAAACATCGAATGATTTTAAAAACTTTATAGTAAATACGAATGATTATTAACTTTTTGGTAGAAATATTAGAAATAGTGAAACAGAACCAACTTCATAAACACCTTTTGTATCCTAATGTCTCTTGAATCTGACTGTACTCATCGTTACGAACGACGAGCCATTTTGGCCTCAGCGGGACGTGACCCAGCAAGCATTAGGAATACCGAGAAAATATGCTAATGGTTTCTTATCAAACTTTCAACTTCGCGAACGCAATTTTTTGTATGAAAAATTAGTAGTTTCAATAGATTTTTGAGATTTTGTAGATACATTTACTTTTTTGTTTTATAAAAATTATGGAAAATAGATTAAAAAACAATGAACAATTATTTATTGAAAACAAGAGCTAATCTTAAAAAACGCCTTGGCAGAAGTGAACAGGGGGTCAAACTCTATACATGTTGTGATTTTCAATCCATTCGGGGACCCAAAGTTAAATTTTGTCGCACAGTGTAATTCGTGTACAACTCCATTTTCTACATGATGACTGACGTACAAAATATTGGTGTACTGATAAAAAATTTTGTTTACATTTAACTGTAACACTTGTCTATAATCTGACATGTTAAACCGATTTTTAAGATATCTTATGCGCCCATGAAAAAATAGAAATCTCAGATAAAGACAAAATCTCATGTTATTTAAATGGTAAAAAAGACGTTTCTATAGGCACGGGTCACTGTTCAGATAAAAATCTGAAAAAAGTTTGAGGATTGTTTTTGAATTATTTGGAGCTGATTTGGAAGACGTCAGGGGTAAATTTTCACCAAAGCTATATTCAAGACCACCACTGTATAAATACACAGTAATTTATGTATTAAATCATTTTTAGCAAAATAAATTTTTGTCTACGTTATCTAATATTTAAATCGTAGTGACATTGATCCTTGAAGCCAATAATGAGTATAAAAGAGTCAAAATAAATTAAGAATATTCCTTATCTAATAAATGATCTTATTTTTAATCTCTATATGTTGAGTTTTTTGAATGTTGAAGTTTTGAGTCCTCTTCAGGAACTAAATACCATATTATCACAGAATTTTTTTTAATACAATGTAATTTATGTATGTGATCGTATATTATAATTATTTCCTTTAAGGGTGATGAAGGGTGACCAATGAGATTTTAAATCATTACAGAGTAAGACTTTTTAATTATTCATAGTCTAATTTTGTTGAACAATTGTGGATTTAAACTGATTTGTCTTTTGTGTTCGATTTTAGCGGTTCAACAGTCTTCTGCTGCTGCAGAGATGGAAAAAAACCGACGCATCAGAAAGCAGTTGTCCCTCTTGCTTCATGCCCAGCAGTGTCCAGCTGATCCTTACCAATGTCCAATACCACACTGTGTATCAATGCGGAATGTCCTGGAACACATGAAAACCTGCAACCTAGGGATTTCCTGTTCATATGCACATTGCTATTCGTCAAACAAAATTCTGAACCACTGGTCCACCTGTCTTTTTGATACTTGTGTCATTTGTCAGCCCATTAAAATGAATGCCTTTGGTGCCTTGTTTTCTACTCCAGTGAATGCAGGTATAAAATTAACTATCCCTTCTATTCAGATACATGTTCATCTTAACATTGCAAGAACTAATTGAATAATGAAATATAATTCGATATCATTAATGATTGGCTGAGTTGGTATTAGGGTAAAATATATTTTTTATACCTCAACCATCACCAGCGAGTTTTTCACCTCATGCACAGCAACGCAAAAATTTCACATTGTGTTGGGCAACGTGTGAAGCGCCTGCACAGGTCATGTGACTCGGACAAAAAAAGACGAAAAAGTAGCTGAAGCTACTTTTTTTTTTTTTTTTTTGCCCTCGTCACGTGACCTGCACCGACGCTTTGCACGTCGCCCAACACAACCTGAAATTTTTCCGTTGCTCCGCGTGAGGTAAACAACCCGCTTTGTTGATGGTTTTGATATAAAAAACTCTCGGTGGAACAGTTATGACGTTTCACGGCGACGCCAATATTTTCAAAACAGGGCTAAAATAACGTCTCGCCTATCGGCGCGGCGTTACTTTATCTTTGTTTCGAAAACATTGGCCCCGCCGCGAAACTTCATACTTTTACACCTAGATAAACAAATAGCTATTACTCGACGCAAGCATGGAAAAAGGCGGCTTTTGTAGCCTCTAAGCCATCGCAAAAATGTCCACATGCAGCCCAATAACAAGTATCGATCATTTAAGTTTACGTAACCGTCTAAAGTTCATTTTCGCACCTACTTTCGCGTACCAAGGGGCGAAAATTTTTGCATAAGAACCCGAAGGTAGGTACGAAAATGAATTTTGAAAGATACGTAAACTGAAGCGATCGTCACTTGTTAGTGGGCGCATGGACACTTTTGCGATAACTTACACAGGTCTGCAAGGTTTTGTTGCCGAAAAGCTATGGGTCATTACCGATGTAATTTTTCACGTAGAATCTGGATCTGAACCCAGAATTTGCCTATCACCTTAGGATTTTGAGATATTTGAAGTTATGTGCTCGAAAAATGGGGTTTTTCGCTACTTTTGAGTGTATGTACAGGGCGCAAGAAACTTTTCTCGTTTTTTTCGTGAATGTCGTCATTCAGTACTAATCTTCCTCTTCAAAATGAGCTATTGATCAGTTATGAGCGATTTTTTTTCACAAATATACAGCCATAACAATTTTCGACATTTATCTAAACAACCTACTAAGCATTCACATTCACTTTTTAGGGCCCACCATTTTGCACTTGAAAATTTACCTTGAAAATTTGTACTTGAGGGTTTTAATCAACTATGAATAAGAATTCACCGTCAGAAAATTAATATTTATCAGTTTTTAGAGAGAAAAATCGTAAAATTCCGTTAATTTCGATCCCTCATTTTAAATCCGCCATCTTAGAAATGAAAATATTAATTTTCTGACTGTAAATTCATATTTACAGTTCATTAAAATCCTCAAGTACAAATTTTCGAGGTAAATTTTCAAGTGTGAAATGGTAGGCCCTAAAAAGTGAATGTGGATGCTTATTAGGTTGTTTAGATAAATGTCGAAACTTGTTATGGCTGTATCTTTGTGAAAAAAAATCGCTCATAACCGATCAATAGCTCATTTTGAAGAGGAAGATTATTACTGAATGACGACATCCACGAAAAAGACAAGAAAAATTTTTTTGCGCCCTGCACGTAACCTCGAAAGTAGCGAAAAACCCAATTTTTCAAGCACATAACCTCAAATATCTCGAAATCCTGACGTGATAGGCAAATTCTGGGTTCAGATTCGGATTCTTCGTGATAAGTTACCCCGGAAACGACCCATAGTTTTTCAACAGCAAATACAAACCCTTTATTTGCAGACCTGTGTTATCGGCCACAAAAGCCGCCAAAATTCCATGCTCTTGTCGAGTAAAATACATTACGCACCAGGGGATGGACCTCGTGATGCAAACTTGGGCTAATTTTAGCAGCACTCATCTGCAATCACTCGTCCCTTGGTACGTAATGTACTATGATCTCTTTCGAAAGTTTTTCAAATTAACTTAATTAATTTACTTGAGTCAGTTTTCACAATTTGTACCTGGTTCCCTGGAATCGAAGGACTTATTTTACATGTCAGAAAGTGTTTCATCATGTCTCATTTTTTTTTTCTCAAGAAATCTAGAATAATACCGGATATTTCCGAACATATCTTTACTCTCTCAAAAGTTAAATTAGTGACCTTCAATATTCAAAATCTTGATAATTTAAAAAATTAATTCATGCCATTACTGCACTTTCTTACAATTACATATATTATAATCAATAGATTACATGTAAAGTATATGTTACATATATTATCTTCACATATATTATGATTTATTACATTTTAACATGTGGTTTACTAGAATCATAAATTTCTACAAAATCGTTAATCAGCTGGAAAAGTATATCAGGCCGAAGAGATATATCAAAATGATTAACAGTTTTTCAATTGGCGCAGTCAGGTTATGTTTGATCTGATTTTGTTATTAACACACTTGCTAATACACTTTGATCAACTATGAAGAAATGTCAGAATGTAACTCACGTCTAAGCTGTATTTCAAAATGTTTTTAATACTGTGAGTGGTAACTTATTGTGATGATAAAATTCTGTTTGAAATGCTGTACATCAGTTTTACTCAAAGTTATGGGTAACATTACCTAATACGATGCGTACAAGAACGAAACATGTATTCTTGTACAGTCTCCCTAATTATTTCTTTTATTTATTCGAATGCAAACTTATATATTCTAATAAGATACAAGCAAAGGCATTGATAACAAGGGCTACTGTTATGAATCATCATGTTGATTCGATATTGTTATTTAAAAAAAACCTGATATTCTTTGATGACATTTATGATGCGATTATGTTACAATTTGTACCATGCATCTGCTGGTATGTACAGTTTTGAAAATGGCAATAAAAATAATAAAATAATACGTTTATCAATTATAAGGTGGAGTAATTAACCATAAAGTTTTGTGGTTAAAATGAAGTTTTCTGGCAAATATAAAGAATAGAATAAGTTTGGGTAACAATGTAAGTTACAGTCTTTCGGTAATATTGTCATTCCTCAATTAAAGTTATTTTGAGAATAATTACTACACTTCATCAAAGCATGAAAAAAAAAAATGATCAGACTGGGCCTGAAAACCTGAAATAGTAATTTTTTTTAACATATCGCTTGGCCCTGTGTTGCCAAATGAATTACAAACTTCATGAAATATCAAATGGCGTGCAATAATGCATATGTAATATTCACCAGATTTTTGGCCTTCACGGACTATGAAAATTAGGCAATATTGAAGACTAACTTTGCTAAATGAACTTTCATTTAACCACAAAAATTGGTACTAACAAACGAAAGATGTATTACACGAGAAATACAATTATGTACTGTATTACACGCGGTGTAAAAGGGAAAATTTCTTAAATTTGACGAGTCGCAAAAATACTAGATAAAGTAGAAAAAAGCTTTTTATGGAATTATTGTGCAAGTTTTAAACAATTCAGAATATACTCTGACTAGTCAGTAAAAAACGGATAACTTAAAGGTAAAAAAGTTAATCTTTAAAAAAAAGAGATTTTCTCTACTGCATCCTGTATTGGTGTAAATCAATAGTAACTAATTATTATAAATAAGTGGCTCCATGTACAACTCGCATTCATCAGTTAGTTATAAAACAAAATAAAATATAGAATACCTACTCTTTTAGGTTGCTGTATTGAATTTTCCAAACTAAATACTCGGACATCTTGCACTAGCTATTTTTTTGTTCATGAAATTCATGCTGATTTAGACTCGTTAATTCTAACTCTTCTGATTTTTAACTTCAGTTTTTCTTGAAAACAAGAAAAATTGAGTTTAATACAATTCGATTTAATTAATATGATTGATGCGTGAGCAAGAAATTCTGAGATTCTAGTATATGTATGAATTCTAAAAGAACTGACTGAAATCTTGAAGTTGCCTTCAGATTTTCATACTGTATATATATTTGAAAATACACTGGAAATTCCCCATTACGTCCTTCTCTTCTACGGCTGCTCTCTATTTCAGCGAAAGATCGTTCCGCTTTACGGCGGGATAGCCGCCTACCTTATCCCCACCGCTTGAGATAATCTCTCTCGTCATTTCTCGCGATTCTCGCGGAAGCATGTAAACATTGTGAAAACTGCGCGACTTTCGTCTGCGCCGTAAATCAGGTGATCCGCCCGACATCAACTGGCCCTCAAGGTTAGCTGAGAGTGGGGTTTCGTGAGGAGTATTTCGCTCCCCCTTTTGTAGAGAATGGCTCGAGCACGCGCGCGGACGTTATAGGGAGAGTCCTGCGTATCGCAAAATCATAATACAGTGTACTCAAATCTTAGGGTTTTCTGTAATTTTTTACAAGTTTCTGGTGAAATTAATTTTTTTTTGTTCATTTATTGGGTGCTACGAAAAAACTATATGAATTTTTGAGTTTTTACAAGTGTTTACTTGAAAATTTACACAAATTGCAAGTCTTGTCAATTTTTGTACAAATTCATCATGAATAAAATAATTTTTGAAATAATGGTCTCTGATTGTGAGAGGAATGATGTTGACGTTATGTGTAACAAAACAATTTATTTTCAAGATACTGATCCAAATTTTGGGTTTTCTCTAGGAACACCACACGCCTGTATACATCATTTTTACTTACACTATTCTAAACGACCATTATTCTATAAATTTTTAAAAGTTACTTTAAAATCCGATATAAGGAAATAATCGAACGTTATGCACAAATTTTGTAATAATTTATTTGATATTTTCAAAATTGTGACATTCATACATTATTATCGAATCTTGATGAGAATACAATTTTAGTTATATGAAATTCAGAATCACGGAGAAAAAATGCTAGTAAAAATCAAGTAAAAAAATGAGCAACACACGAGGTTTTATTGCTACTGACGGTTTTCATGAACCGAGTTTTCTACAGTTTCTAAATCAGTCATCACACAAATACTGTACAGTGAGAATGACAATTGAATGTATTATCTCTAAAAATTAGATGTGACTTACATGACAAAAATCGCATTAAAAAATTTTGTCCTAATCACACCTGCAAGATAACTTGTCATGAAGTACAATTCTCAAATTTAAAATTACCAAATTTCACATGTTGTCTTTGGCGAAAGCAGTTTTCCCAATTTTTTAATCAAGATTTGTTTAAAATTCATATTTACTGAACATAATCAAGTATTTTGTCAAATGCTTTGATCAGAGCGAATCCTCGCTGTACCCGTTTCTACAATAAAATACCAAAAGTGAGAGCAATCTGTTTTACACTTGCTGCATCAAATTAGTAGACTTGTCAACCTTGTACCTCATCTTAGCGCACCATGCTGCGTACGTACATCATGACATACATCATGCCATAAATCATGCCATACATGATGCACAGTATTCTAAGCTCTTACTCTAATAGAAAAAGAATAATGAAAAACGGTACACAGCGTTGTTTTTGCTGCTGAAAGCATGAATATAAATGAAATCAACAATGAAACAAATTGCCATGGTATGCAGTAAGCTTAATAAACTTGATTTACTTTATAGTTGCATTCATACATGGAGATAATACCTTGATGAGTGTCATGAGCTGCAGCAGTAGCATTAACCTATTCTCAATAGCATTGACCTATCATCAGTATACGTAGTAAATCACACCTACTTTATACATTAAAGTTTTTTTAAGCGTATTTATTATTCCTATGAATTTGTGTTTCTCTAGGAAGTATATGCGTGCGTCTGAAACAACATCTTAATTTAAGTGTGATGCCAATGTATTATGACCTCGATTGTCTGTCCTCTGCAAGAGCCTGGCTATACTAAAGCGTCAGCTCATATTATGCATTCAAACTCTGTACCATCAATGGTCTGCTTCCGAGAAAAGGCTGCACAATCGAGGTCATAGTGTAATTACATTAGGTATTGCTTAGAAAGTTAAAGTGTACTGTCATCATAATAGTAACCACTTGACAGTGCAGTTCATTCTTTGCGATATATGTAATAAGACAAATTTTTAGAGTTGCAGAACTTGTCCGGAAACCATAGGAGAAATAACCTCATTGCACCAATTGAAAGTAACTGTAAGGAATTTTAGTTTTTGATGTTCTCTTAAGGGGCGAATCCCGTTTAGCAGCCTAAAAAGAAACCGATTTTCCAAGACGTTGTTGGGGATGAAGAAGATAACGAATTTCTCCAAAACTTCTGTGGTTCATTTAGAGTACCTCGAAGTACAAAAAAAATTTTTTTGGTTTAGTAAATAAATTACATTACAATTCATTGATTCATATGTGCAACGTGTCCAAAAACAGTGAACCAAATTGCCCGATTTGTAGCTCCTCGCACAAAGGTCCGAAACAACAAATTCTAAAAATTTTTCAAGTTAGGTTTTAAGGTTGGTCAGTAAACCAAAAAAATAAATCAATATTTTACAAAATAAAAATATCATTTTGAGGCAAATTTTAGTTCGAATTTGTTTAACTAAAAATTGTTCAAAACAATTTTTTCTAGTGTTGAGTGGTTCATCGATTAAATTTGAAACCTAACTTTGCAAAAATTGTTGAATTTATTGTTTCAGACATTTGTACAAGGAGCTACAAATTAGGCAATTTTTGTTGGACACGTTGCACATATGAGCTCATTAATCATTTTGTAATTTATTTATCAAACTAAAAAAATCAAGTTTTGTACTTCAAAGTAATCATAACCCCCGCCACCTCCTTCCAATCACGACACACCTTGCCAATGTAAAGGTGGGCCGTTGCTTTTATGTGCCAACGAATTCATTTTTTCCTTATTCAACGGTTTTTTTCTTCTCTCATAATTCGTCGATTATCAAATAAACATTACACAAACGAAAGTTGTGATATCCACAACGTCGCGTCAATCTACATTTGTAATATTAATTTCTTACCTCAAAAAAAAAATCACCTTTCAACAAATAGTTGACCGAAATATTAGTTTTATACCAGCAACTGATTATTTGATGTTCAAAGGCAATCGACGCCGACGGCCCGCTTCGAATACTGCTCTAACGGCCTTGCCAATTGATTATGATCATTTTTTCTTGACGAGAATGTATTTTTAATCATTTTTCATTGTGATGATGCATAAATGCGAATGTGTTACACGAATAAAACGTTCAAAAGTATTCAAGTATTTTTTTAGTGTTTTTTTAGTAACTTAGTGTGTAATTGTGTTATTATTGCTTCAAATTATTTTTTCAAATTAATGTGTGAGCCTAGTGAAATGAAATTTTTTGGGAAAATTTAATGGTTTAAAAAGTAATTTTTTCGGGTGAGCTGAATAAAACACATTGACTTGTTTTCTTGCATTTAATATAGTCTTGTCTTAGGATTTTTGAAACTTTAACTTTACTTAATACTCAAGATAAAAACTGCATGTACCTTTATGACTGCGATCTTTATCAGTACCATACAGCGATTCGAATTTCTAAAGATATTTCAATTCTTATTGAGCCACCTTCAAAAACATATCAAGTATTTATCCCCAAAAATTTTCATACGTTCATTTTATAAGGATTTAGAAATCCTCTAAAGATTTTTATTACATTGCCTTGAAAGGATTCCAATTTATATACATAGGACTTTGATAAGGTTCGCAATAAGCTGGTTAGTCTTTTTTTTTCACCATCCATTGCACTCTGAACGCGCTTATAATATATCTTTATTAATTCGCCAAAACTCGCTATACATTTTATTTATAATTTTGTGAACAGTTCAGATTATCAGCAAAACGCGGAGTCAAGATTCTAATACTTCCAGCGACATGCATGCACATAAAGAAAGTGTATTTCATTTGAATAAAATTATCATTAAATATTCGAACCAGAAAAAATTCTTATTCGTTGAAATGAAATACTCGATTAAAAGATTTTGATTCAAAAGAGACAATGTTATTGTTTTTTGCTTGTTTTACTAGCAAAAGAAAAATTCATTGCTAGGAGTGTTGGATTGTCGATGCAGGTGATTAGGCAAAAAAGCGTTACACAATTTGTTTTTATCAGAATATTTTCGAGAACAACGTAGTTGCTTTTCATTTAAACAATTCTTATATTGTATAATAATCATCCATGTTATCCTGAAAGCTACCATTACTCTCTTTCATTTTTCTTGAATAATTTCCTAACACATACACAACATTTTCGGCAAAAAGAAACGCAGCGCGAATTGTCGTAAGACATTCAAATTAGAAAAATTGAAAATTGTTTGGTCAGTTATTTACGGTTTAATCTCTGATTATTCCAGTCTAAGATGTCAATTCCAACTTCAAAGTATCTGGAAGTATTCATGAATGAATTTCTCGACATTGCTTGCTACTAACATGTATCACAGTGAAAAATGATTAAAAATACATTCTCGTTAAGAAAAAATGATCATAATCAATTGGCAAGGCCGTATTCGAAGCGGACCGTCGGCATCGATTGCCT
Source organism: Platygaster robiniae (assembly GCA_028476575.1). Taxonomy (NCBI): domain Eukaryota; kingdom Metazoa; phylum Arthropoda; class Insecta; order Hymenoptera; family Platygastridae; genus Platygaster; species Platygaster robiniae. The sequence continues at coordinate 8,327,602 of CM052027.1, read as the reverse complement.
TTGAACATCAAATAATCAGTTGCTGGTATAATACTAATATTTCGGTCAACTTCTTGTTGAAAGGTAATTTTTTTTTGGAGGTAAGAAATCAATATTACGAATGTAGATCGATGTGACGTTGTGAATATCACAACTTTCGTTTGTGTAATGTTTATTTGATAATTGGCGAATTGTTAGATATCACAATTTTCATATGGGTGATTTTGAATGAAAGTTTTATGAGAGAAGAAGAAAACCGTTTAATAAGGAAAAAATGAATTCGTTGGCACATACATTGGCAAGGTGTGTGGTGAGTGAAAGAAGGTGGCGGGGGATATCACTTCTTTTGCTGTGTCAACTAAGGAAATTTTCATACCGCGGAAAGGTTAAAATCGCTGAAAAATTGTTCTGACTTTTAAAAGTTTCAAAGTGAATGAAAGTGAAAAGAGCAGTGTTTCAAAGTATTTTGCGGACTTTCAAGTGCTTTGAAGGTCGAAAAATATTGTCGATTCCTGGCGTTCCAAAAATTACCGCTGCAAGGTACTGGCGCCACTAGTGCGCAGTGGCACTGGCTTTGCCATGTATACCTATATTCGATATCCCGGCCTTCCCCTGCTTCCTACCACGCAACTTTGGGATGCCTCATGCCTTAGAACGTGTTAGAGAATGACAGCTCGCTCGCCTCGTGATATTGAAAAGAGAAGGGAAGTTTTTCGTGGAACCCGTTTAGAAAAACAGCGTGGCCCGTGGGTTTTAAAAAATGCTCTACAACCGAAAAAGGTCTCTTTTGTGTTATACGATGGTTTGAAAACTAACATGTAATCACATCTAATAAGACAAACGTGCACTCGCAAACGATCGAGTTTGCAAATTTCGTTTTTTTTTTTTTTTTAATTTGTATTCTCTTTCCACAATTCAACAGATCTATTGTTTTTTTTGTTCGTTTCCACTTTACAAATTATTTTATGTGAAATTTTGTAGTAATGATTATTTTCTAGACTAGGGATTCCTATATTTCTTTCAACAAAATAATCACTTCTGGGTTTTGTGAAAAAAAAAAAAAAAAAAAAAAAAACTTTTTTCAATAACGAATTACCCTTTTGACCTCAAGTTTGTTATCACATTCAAGAATGATTTCGAAAATTCTATACGTGTGTAGAATGTTAAGCGAAACTCTCACGTTTCGAGAATATAATAAATTTATGTTAAGGCTACTCTATTCACAGTATCTCTTGAAGCATTATTTATTGATAATTTTTGATTCAATGAAAGTAAAAAAGTCGATGGGAATATAGAGCCACACTACATAAGCTGAGTTTTTTCAGTCACGTTTCATTTTTTGGTCACTTTTTCGGAACAACATCACATAAGCTTCTATTCTAGCAAAAAGCATTTCCACTCTTTCCAGCTAAAATATTTGCGTACTTTTTAACGGAATATTGTTATTTGACTTGACAGAACATTTTTTATCTCGCTTATTCTCAAATAATTTGAATACCTTTTTGAGCCTTTTTTTATGCACATGCCAAGCTGAATTTTGTAAGAAACATGGTCACTTGATTTTTTTTAATTAAAGATGAAACCATTCGCCGAAAATTATTTGCGAAAATAAAATTACATGTACCTTGAATTTGACCTCCCACATCAGAAGATCACATGTATTGAAATTCGGTATTATGTATGTATATATTTCTTAAAATATTTATATTCTCCTTTTTTGCGTTATACAGGTCATTATCTATTGAGGTTTTTTCCTCACCACCACAGAGGTAAAGTCATGGCGCGGTTTTTTTAGACGTGGTATCCCTAATTTCATTGACTTTATATTTTTATAATATCAACAGCAGGTTTGACTGAAAACCTATTGTGCATAGTATAATACATATGTATCACAATATCATCAGGCCAAATCTACTGTACTTTACTACATATTTCAAAACTAATCGTTTGAAATAGTTCTAAAATCGTAGGTACTGTTGAAATCTTTTGACTTAGCTGAGCTTTACAATGAAAAACATTATATATGACATATGAACTAATATAACTTGGTTCGACACGACTAAAAAAATTCAAATTTTCTGGTTGATTGAGCGCAGCGTAATGTAGAAAGTAAGTTCAGTGAAATATTGGGAGCAATTTCAGTGAAGCATGATGAGAAGATTGGAATTTGAAATGATTTAAAAAATTTTTTTTATTCACATTTCAGTTCTAATCTCTGATGCAAAAACGAAATATTGATTGGATTTACTTCTCTCGAAAATTAAAATCATACGGAGAAAACACTGTCAATTAGCAGCAATTTTAATAGAATTTAAAATGGAACTGTATCATCGAACAAGATTAATGAATAACAGTAAAAAAATAAATGAATAAATTGTAAACAGACAAGTATAAATAATAGGACAATGTTGAACCAGGCCCATAAAAATATAATATATAATGAATAGTGAATAAATAAATGAAGAAATGATAAAAAATAATATATACCTCAAGAAATAACAGCATATATAAACAGTAAATAATGATAAATCATTGAACAAGATAAATTAATAAAAGTGTAAAAATTAATTATATAATTAATATTATATTATTATATATTGATATTATTATATTATTATATATAATTAATATAATAAATAGTAAATAAATTATAGTCAAAAAAATATATATGAAAAAGAATAACAGTAAGTAAATTATTAATATATTCATAAATAACAGTAAACATTTAAGGAGAACAATATCAAACTGTGCCCACAAATGTAATAAGTAAATTAATAACAATAAAAAATCAAACTCAATAAATAAATAACGATAAAAAAATAAATAAATAATAGCAAATAATACATAAAATTAAAAAAAAAATTGAAATCAAGTTGAAAAAAAAACATAAAATCATTATTTGACTTTGTAAATTAATTTTACTGTTACTAAAATTTAGACGGTTATTATATGTAACAGATTTCAATGTAAAAATTTCAACGTAATCAAAATATTAAAATTGAATTGAAATTAAATTTAAAAATTTCAATCTTCTGTGTCAAAATGTCGTGTTATAATAGTATATTGTGTAGCTAGGGGCAAAAACAGTCGATTCAGAACGAGTGAGAGGTTTGCCGCCTTCGCTTCGCTCAGGCGGCAACCACCCGAGTTCTAATCGGCTGTTATTTCCCTGCCGACTGTCATTTGTCGACAGCCTGCGTGTTGGCCTGCAATACTTCATTTGTGTATGTCGAAACGTGTTTAAATACGCTCATTTTTAATCTGTGAGAGGCAAAAATAATTATTGGAATGTTTTTGATACCCTATCAGATCTTCTGCAACCGCACGCAATTAAGCTGGGTTGCAGATGATCCTATAGGTTAAATAAAGTTTTTTTATGCGTCAATTTGAGTATTTATTCAATAATTTAAAGATTGTTGTAAATATGAATAGCATAAAATTCAAAAATATTACGAAAAATATTGATATCCTCATAAAAAAATACTTCAAAAAAGTAAAAAAGGTTGTCGGGTAAAACATGAGAAAGCTATTTAACAGAAAATATTGATATCTTACTGTCGGTTTCACCTGGTACCATTCACCAGGAAAATCAATTATCAATTTGCTTATGAGACTATCACGAGGAAGAAAAAGAGAGATATTATTATTAGACAGGAATGTTGTCCAGATGGTACTCGACGGATATTTACTGTTCGTAGGATATTTGTTACAACTTTAACTCGGATTTACTTGAGTCCCACAGAAAAACGTAACAAAAAAGGCCAGACAACCCGCTTTTTTTATTACATTAATCCAGAAATAGTTAACTCGGAAGAGCACTCGACACGTAATACATAAAAATATAACGCAATGACATATTGTATACTATTATTCCACATACTGTGTATTATTCTGTATAAATATTATGCATTATGACCTCAAACGATTAAAACAAACCTGATATAACTCTTCTAGTGTTTCACTTTTTTGAATCTTGTTTATTTTATTCTGCCTTCAACGTTATGGTGTCGATACTGCACTTCCAGGGAATATTTTATAATTGTGCGAGAGCATTAAATATCGGCAGATAAGCAAAACATGCATAATTTGTAGTATTCATAATACATTTATTGATTGCTACTAATACTTGAAATATTGTGTGACGCTTTTAAAGTGAAATATTCTGGCTTCTTTCTTAAGGGGACACAGAGGCTGTTGAAGTGCGAGAAAGACCCATAGAACGGAAAATAAATGAGTGGAAGAAAGAGGCGGAGAAAACGGCCTGTGTGTCCCCTTAAGCCAGCTCAGCTACATATTTTTTGGACCTGTTTTCGAGTCTTCCTATGATACTGATAAAAGAGGAAACACTTTTGATTCATTATTGGGCAGATAATAATAAGAAGATTGTACTAGATTCCGTCGATAAGAATCATTTTTATGAGATACTGTTGCAGCGCAAAAACGGGTTGTCGGGCCTTTTTTGTTACGTTTTTCTGTGGGACTCAAATAAATCCGAGTTAAAGTTGTAACAAATATCCTACGAACAGTAAATCTCCGTTGAGTATCATCTGGACAACATTTCTGTCTAATAATAATGTCTCTCTTTCTCTTGCTCATGATAGTCTCGTAAGCAAATTAATAATTGGTTTTCCTGGTGAATAGTGGGTTTCACCTGGTAAACCAGGTGAAACCGACAGTAGGATATCAATATTTTTGTAAAATAGCTCTGTAATGTTTTACCCAACAACCTTTTTTACTTTTTTGAAGTTTTTTTTTATGATACAACTATCGAAGAACAAGTTATTTTCCTTAGTTGAAAAAAAATATTCGGAAAACGTATTTCTGCATTTTGATATTTATTAATTTTTTAACTTTTTTGATTTTTTGGTAAATAAAGAATTATGTCACGAGCGTAACGCGACAGAGAGGTTCTCGAAAGGGATTACCCCTTAAGAGCCCTCGAAGCCTTCAAAGGACGGGCGGAGGTAGGAAACAAGGCTAGACTTAGAATGAAATACGAACGAATGTTAAAATCCGTATAATTTCACAATTAGATTACAGAACATGAAAGAATAAAACACAGTTACTCAAACCCACGAATTTCAATAATTCAAACAAACTTGAATTATTAAAACCCGAAATTTATAATTATTTGTAGAAATTAAAACTCATTATCTCAACATGAGTTCGAGAACCGCGGCACTACCTCGAAATACGACTCTTACTCGGCCTCTAAATCACGCTCGTATACGGAAGTTAACTCAGAGAAATAATTCGATTATGAAAAATACAAGAGAAAATACTTTGCTTACATTTCTTATCTCTAATTTTATCATCGATGATTGGTTCCTTCTCTCTCCTTTTCCCAAATTTAATTAGATTTACAAAGATATTTCTATTTCCATCTGTTTCGTCAAGTAGTAAAAATTTGCTGTTTTACATTCTCCACTAATCGCTGTTTCATTTGCAAGGGAATACTTTACTATAACGAACTTGAATTTTTACGAACCTTTTAAGACGACTCGCAAGACCTTCTCCTTTCGTCCTTCTTTCTTTCAATTGAATCCCGTTCTAGGCGTCTTTCTCGCACTACAGTAGGTTGCGAGTCGTCTTAACTCTTAAACATTTGCTTAAACAAACTTAGACTGAGATGAAATAACAGCCAACTATCAATAACCAAATAACCAAGAATAACCCACGCTCCAAGTTAGGGGATCGTATTTAAAGGATTGGATAAGTATGTAATTTAGGAGTGGGTGCAAATCATTTGAACGCTCTGTCAAAGTAGGAACTTAGGAGTGGGTGCAACAATGTGTCGATTCACCAATCGAACAATTATTTTGTAAGTCAAGGTGATTGACTTGATGAGTTGGGGAATTTTCGAATATCGTTGATATGATGTATTTTGATTTATGTATTTGTTTGAAACGATGTACTAAATGCGCCAATTGCGAAATTGCGGACTCGGATTAAAGGTGTAATCTGAGCGCTGACGGTGACATATAGTAATGTTCTCGGATGGGCGTTGCTCGAGTCATTGACTTGCAATATTTGTAATATTTGTTTATTTCAATTATTTAAATATGAAGGTTTAGGTAACCGGCATGTCACAATAACGTAAATTTTCAATGTTGTTTTATGTGATAAGCTATTATATAAAAATTCAAACAAATAAATGGTTAAATTTAAAAAATATTTGCCCTCATATACGACAGAGAGAAATGAAAGATAAAAAATATTTAAAACTTGAAACTTAAAAATTACTTCAACTTTGAAAATGTTGTTACGTAGATTCGATACAAAATATTTAAAAAAATCGAAGACATCATTTAAATGTAAAATAAATCAATGTTAAAGTTTAATTTTTATCAGTATTATTATTTAGAAAAATGACATTTTTCGAAGTACAACTAGACAACGAAAGAAAAACACATTTTCTTCTATCTAAACCAACTTTATTAAAGAATTTTTCTATTTTTAAATATTGAATAATTCAAAATTTTTTGACATTTTACTAAAAAATGTACAACGAAAATTTTCCATTTTTTATGTTATAAAAAGCTATTTAATACAAATTACATAAATAAGGTTTCCAAATAAAGAAAAAATATTTGTTATCATTCATGAAAGAAAGAACTGAAACATGAAAAATATCTGTAACTTGAAGTTGAAAAATTTCTTCAATTCGAAAGTGACTGACTTATTTTGGATAGAGTAAAAAAGAGGTTGGAATGAAAATATCAAAAAAATAAAAAAAAATTATTTCTTAAGGGCCTACTGTACTGAATTTGTAAAATTCGAAATATCTCATTATTAAGTTTGTATTTTAGAAGTAAATAACTTACAATAACAATTTGAACTCATTGATACCCTGGTAATCAAAATGTGGACAAAAAATAAAATCGAACTTCAGAAAGTCAAAATCAACAGTACAAATTACTAAACTTCACTAATTTAATTTGAATTTTCGGTAAAAAGAAATCAGAAACATAATTATTAATCATTGAAAATCAAAATACAACAATAAATTATAGAAAAAATTGGTAATCTGGGATATGAAATGTCAGAGATATACTTATCAAACTCTGGAATTTTTGAATTTTCAATGAAAATTTTGCTACTGAAGCAAATTCTCATGTTGAATATGTGAATAACTTGAGAATAAAAATTTGTAAAACATAATATAAATAATTATCAAAATGAAATTCTTATACTTTAATAATCAAAAACAAATATTTTATTATAATTATTTCAAATTCTCGATTCATTTATATTAACTTACTAATCTTTTTATTTATTAACAATTTTTTGTTGGCTGATCTTTGAAATAAAGAAATTTCGAAATCAAAACAATTTTTTTTAAGAACTATGAAATCAGAAATCTCACATTCACAAAAATTAGGTATATTAACATTAAGTATCAAACAAAAATAGATATAAAAAAAAAATTGATGAAATTATAAAAATGAAATCTCTGTATTTAAACGATCAAAAACAAAAATTGTAGTAGAATTACTTGAGACCCCTAATTCATTTAATTTAACTCATTTTTTTCATTGTTCTCAAATTCGTTTTTTGGCTGTTCTTCAGAATTAAGAAATTTCAAAATCATAAATATATAAAATTTGTTGAAAACTGAGAAATCATAGACAACTCACACATTCAAAAAAATTACTTTTACATTTTATTGCAAACGAAGATTGATATAAATTATAAATTTTTTATTCAGGTCTAATAATATTTACAAGGTAATTACAATATTACCCCCCGCAAGATACATAATATCTGTCGCAGGCCTGATACTATTAAACCGACTAATCTAGATTTACTTCCATTTCATCGTAACTGTTCAGATCTATAATACACGTATTACATAAAACTAAGCTCTTGCTATCTCAGTGCATATTCTACATGTTGTTATTTATTCACGCATTTACAAAGACAATATCTCCTTTATTACAGTGTTGTCCAAGGCAATTACCCATTTATTTATCCTGACCGTTGGTGTATTATGAACATCGAAACTTATATCTAATGGCAATTTATTGAATATACTATATTTGGTACAACAAAATGACTTCCTGTATAACTTCTTGTTAAAAAATGGTACAAATACCTCGCACTATATACCCTGCCTATATTTTCACAACCACAATTCAATCGATTTTCATCCCTGCAATGATCACCGTGAACCCTAACTTGTATTAATACAGGGCAACTATCCGCGTAAGAACCAAAAGCAATAAAAACCGTCTTATCCATATTTAGTGTCAAATAATTATAATTCAACCATGTTTTCACTTCCCTCAGTTTAATTTCAGCAGAGATGGGCATAATTAATAGTCCATGATTGATGATTATAAAATACTTTCAATCATTTAATCATGAATATTTGATTACTTGTAATTGAGTATTTCAAAAAAATGCACTACGTAGATGAATGTATTTGAATAATCCGGAATAGTGCGCTACAAGTATTCCAATAATCCTGGAGAAGCGCGCTACTTGTATTCCGGCGATCCCCAATCATGATTTTTTCGTTACATGTATTCTGGCAATCCAAAAAGTAGCGCACTACTTGTATTCTGGCACACCGAACCATGATTATTTGATGCATGTATTCGAGTATTTCACAACTCTGATTGCTGGGATACATTTATCCGAATAATCATGAAGTAACGCGAAATAAAATTGATTTTTTTAATGCTTAGCATTAATGAATGATAGCTCAGTCTTTAGAATTTTTTCACTGTTATCAGAATTTTCTTCCCGATTTGAAAGTCGATGACTGTTTCATTTGTTGATAAATTTGTGGAAAATTTTTAAATTGTTTAAACAATTCAAAGTGACGAACGAATTCCTAACAAAAGGTTATGCTGGATTTTTTCGACTTAACGTCTAAATGCCTTTTCATTTTTCTTGAGAAAAATTTTTTAATTAATTAGTTTAAGAATTTTCCAGCTTATAAATTTGACCTGTTGCTTTTCGCTAGTAATTAAAATTATTTGACGATTCTTCGTTTACATTAAGTTTCGCATGATCATTTATTATGATAATTTATATCGTTATTGTTCATAGAATAATTATTTATGTAAACAATTTTTATGTGCAAAAAAATGAAACCTTAGGTTTTCGTGAAGATTCACATGTGGCTGTTTATCCTGTAATGTCCGTATGGTGTGAAACAGTGTAAAGTTTGTTATTAATTTTGCAATTTTCCAACAGAAGGTTTTTGTCTTAAAACTAGTTACTCCCTCTCAAGCGATCGGGAAATTCGTAGAATCATGTATATCGCTGAACATCTACAATAATTTTACATAGTAATATATGTTTCCCTTCTTTGTTCAAGCCATTAATATTGTTTAAACGATTATCGATCGTTTCAACAAATATCAATTGTTTAGTCAATCAATAATTGTTTTGACAATTATCGACTGTTTGAACATTAATCGGTTGTTCGAACAACTGTTGATTATTTACACAATTATATATTTATTCTAACAATATAATATTGTTTAAACAATCATATCTTTGTTTAAACAATTTACAATTGTCCAAGAAGTTATGGGTATGTTTTAATAATTGACTATTGCTTAAACAATCGTCTAGTGGGTATAGAACTAGTTTTCAAAATTGAATTTTTTAATATTTTGCAGCACTAGAATTCTTTTGGAATATAGAAAAAATTTTTCGATCTTGTTTATAGCTGTTTTCTTTCAAGAACGTTAACTTCAGGAGACTTAAATAATATTGCAATTTCCGAAAGCGGACAGTTGTCCTGTGAGATTTTGTATTTCAGGCTTTTTTTAGAATGCCCGAAGAGTTAATTTTTGCCGAAACGAAAATTAACTCTTGCATTCTTTACACAGTTCAACAAAGTTGGGTTTTTCGAAAAATGTACGTAAAATTTTTGAAACAAATGAATGCCTTGGGTCATGAATGAATAAATTTTAAACAGATTTAGATTCTTTGCTTCGATTTTTTAAGTTACATAATAACAATTTATCAAGAAGATATAGAAATCGAAAAAAACCTTTCGAATTTCTCTAAAATATCAGAAAATATATATATATAAAAAAAAAAAAATAATGTATTGAACGCGTGGAAGAGATTTTTACATTTTTTTTTTTGTGAAAATTGATCACACTAGTAACTCGATGGTGTCCGCAGTCGACATGATCGAGGTGATTGTTAATTTCGTTGAGTCCAAGAACGTTATTATATTATTCGTTCTTGGTTGAGCCCAAGAAATTTACGCTGAAAGCAGCCCATTGGCGCAGAGCCTGTCAATTTTTTTCCTCTAACCATGGTCACATGAGCTACATACTTAAATTTCGTGCGCTTGTATCGCTTGTGTTACGCCGTTGGGAGGGTCAGATGCGCGATCGCTTTCTCCAGTGGAAATCGTGTTCCCCAGTAAAATCACAGCAGGACGCGACACTTTCGTGGCAGACTCCTTGAAGTTTCTATAGTGTGTTCTTAACTATTACTTCGAACCCGATATATTTCTTAAAACGCCACTATTTTTATGGTGAGAAATGGCCTACCCAAATAGTATGCGTTGGTATAGGTAGCGTACCTCACAGGTCTTAGCATCTTGATCGAGCTGCTCCGGCCTTCGACGCCTACGATGATTAATTTGAAATGATGCTTAGAAAATGACAGAAAACCATCGGAACAAAAAAGAATAATACTATGTTTTTGAGACGTCTTTAGAGAGAGAAAAAAAAATAGTTCGAATGTTTCCTTTTCGGCCAGTGGTTTTCTGTCATTTTCTGGGTATAATTTTGAATTAGATACCGAGGCCGTGAGAGCAAATATCTGTGGCTTCCCACCATAACAGAGAAATTTACACATCCCATAACGTTCGAAATTTCATTAGAATATTATGCAAAATGAGCCTTATGGCATAAGTGACTATATCTGTTATGGCGGAAGCCACAGATATGTATACCTGTGTTTAAGGTGACTTCACTATAAATAGATGCCAGAAGTTTTCGAGCAAAAGTTTTTATTGCATTTTCGCATTAGAGTTTGCTTTACACAAAACTCTCATCTCAAAATTACGGTCGGTCAATCGGTTGTACTTTGGCACATTGATCATTGTCGCATATGAAAAAAGCCGCTCGACAGCGGCTGACGATGGCAGTGGGGTGTTATAATAAATGAACATTTTTTGAATGAGTTGTGGTTGTTGCAGAATATTTTTTACATTGCCGGAACGTTTTTCTCTCAAGTACTTCATGACGAGAGAGGTGGAAGCGCTTCCTTCATCAGGAAAATTCATCGAGCAACCACCACTCTCGTCTGTCAACACAGAATGAGGTTCGTCTACAGTTCCATTGAAATTGAAAGAGTCATTTTCATAGTTAGAAGAATTTCGTTCTGATTGTTCGGAAGAACAAAATTGTAACGTAGCATTCACAATTATTTCATAAAATTGAGATTGCAATGGGACACTTGGACATTGCAACCATTGCAGCTTAAACATGGGATGTAGCGCTGCTGCGATGGCTGCATCTTTGCCACTTCCTTGCAACTCCAAAAAATCATTGAATCTCGTTTTGATGGCCTTGACAAGTTCTTCAAGCAGTTCATTACAGTATGTGAATTTTTTTTCGGCCGAGATTTTTTTCAAATTAATTATTAATGAGATGATAGTAGGCGTTAAACAACCGTAGTAACAATTTTCTTCACCCTGCAATACATTAAGAGTAGACGCAATTGGTTCCATCACAGCTAAATACTCCTCAATGTACGCGAAATCTTTTTTTCGTAATCTGAGACTTGCATCGATTCGCAAAGCATCGTAAAGTTTTCCATCGACCTTTTCTCTAACTGCAAAAATGCAGCCGAAAGCATCGAAAAGAGCATTCCATCGAGTGTCATTGGGCCTACGAAAGGCGCGGCCTAAACGCTCGACGATGATTTCCGATTGCTTGGCGGATCTTTGCTTGTTCCACAGAACCTTGCAACGCATGAAAGTTGTTCGATGTTTTAGAGAGAGTGACGGCAGATTATCAATTATTTTGTAAAAATCGGTTGTTGCCACAAGGTTGAAGGTGTGGCTTGCACATCTCAAATGCGATGGCAATATGATTGTCATCCCTTCAGTTGTAGGAAAATCAACAGCAACACTGTCCTCAGGAGTTACAAATTCATTATCGCTGTCGCCTGCATCTATAAATAATGTTCAATATTACAAAAAATTAAAATGTTCTTATTATTTTAATAGGTGATTTATGTAAGTTTTGAATGTTTTCGTAGCCAATATGTATAATATAAATGTCTATGTATATGAAAATTATAATTTCATACTGCAGAGAACATTTTCTATTCCAATATTTCATTCGTATTCATTTGAAACGCTTCAATAATGCAATTTTATTCTTTTTTTTTCAATCACTGTTATATGTATATAATATCAAGTTAATTATACTATAGCAATAGAAGTTGAGGTGATGTGATTTTATTTTCGAATACCTAAATCAATTTGTTCATTGTTCACGTCAAAAGGCACCATTTTGCAAAAACACACAAATAACAACAGAATTCACACGTACTAAACATCCGAACCCGTTAAATCTTCGAGCAGTATAGGGTAAACAGAAGAAAGGCCAATTTTGAAAAAGTGGTATACAACTAAAGCGAATGAATTAGAAAGCAAAAAAAGGTACGATTTTGAAGATTATTTGCTTCACGGGGGACCCTATTTTGTTCTCACTCGAGACGGAAAGCGCTCGTTCCTACGTGAAGCTTCGTTATTTCATCTTTTCTGTATCCAAGAACGCTTTCCCTGCGATTCCGAGTTTTTGAGTTGTGAAAATTTCATTAAAAACTTCTTATCTGCATAATAAAAACTTTTATTAAAAAAAGCAGTCGTTCAAAAACTAGATGAATTCTTAGACTAATAAAATTTTTCGGATTTTCTGATTAAACTTGACCTGTTCGACTTGCATCGCGGTCACAGCAAATCTCTTTGAAAAATTTTTTGGGAAAAGGGCCTAAACTCAGTCAATTGTTAATATTTTTTTACTAAAAAATACATTTTTTCAAGTAGACGATACGCAAAATAAAAACTATAACTTTTGTGTCACAAAATTATTGCTACATACCTTAAAAGTTATTTAAAACCATCCCCAAGTTTTCCGCACAAAAATATATAATCCCTTTATAGGTCAGAAGGAATGAAAAAGTTTTTTGTCATCCATCTCATTTCAATTTTACATTTGATGAAAATAGATAGCGAATTTTCTCAAAGCTACCTAATTTGTTCCTATATTATCGAAAAATGAGAAGTATACATTGTCGATATATGAAACGACTTTGTCATTGTTTATTTAAATTACCCGATCAGTCAAATACTTCGACTTCATGTCTTACTGTATAATGTAACCCGGCCTGTAAAAAGATAGTTAACGACCAAAACATCGATTTTGAGATTTTTCATAATTACTTCTCATTTGCAACCAGTCTTATTTACTAATGATTAAATTGAGCTCAGAATGACTTTGTTTCAAAATATATATTCCAATACTTAATATTTTCGGTTAAATCTGGCTAAAGCATCGCTCTCTTAGTCTACTCTTTACTCCATTCTTGGTGTACGTGCGTGAGGGTCCCTGGGAGAATGGTCCCTGTGAATTCTCATTGTGTCGAATCATTAATGATACTTCACGCCTATTCCGGCCGATAATGGAGTAGAATATAAAAAAGGAAAGAACGAAAACACATTTATTCACCTGTTTTCCGACTGTTCGGAGACTGAATTCAATCTCCGAAAGTCCAAACTTCATAAACTTTGCATGTTTTTTTCTCGAAACCAAGTTTTGGTCGTTAGCTTTTTACAGACTGAGTCACATTTTTAAAAAATAGATTACTGAATTATTCTGAATCAATTAGAAAAATTTGGGAGAATTCGATAATGTGGTCAGTGACAACCAAATAGACAGTCAGCAGAATAACCCATATTCAAATAGAAGGAAAAGCTGTCAAAATTTTTTATAATTTTTTTTGCATTCCCTTCATTTTTATAAACACACCTACACAGAACATTTTGACATCAGTAGAGGAGGTAGGGTGTAATGAACAACAAAATAAGGATTTCGTAAGTCTCACATATGGTGCAAATGTTTATTTCACGCACTGGTACACGGTTAATGTTGCAATCAATACATAGTTCGCACGTACTCGTAAGTCGATTGTTACGAATTTCACTACTGATTTCGCGCCGAACCGTTTTCTTATTAGCTCTAAACTCGCTACCGAATACACGTAATTCGTCAACTCCGGTTGCTACCGATATTGCACTGACTAAAGTTGTACAGGACTGGAGTTGTACCGATGCCACCACTGAAAGCGAGAGCGCACGCTTTTATATGCTTCCAATAGTCTTAAATAGCGCGCAATAGTTTTTTGTTTTTGAAAAAGCTGATGCAATCTAGAGTCCGGACGCGATAAACGCTTGGCTCGAAAAATAGAGGATACGAATCATTAAACTCAAATTCGTTTCCTTTTCGAAGCTAAAAATAAACTTATATCACTACATTGGTGAGATAAGCACCTTCAACTCGAATGGATAATGCTTCGTTTCCTTTACAAAACTTTCCAAGATTTCGGTGTGAAAATAATTCATATTTTTTTTATCCAAATCTCAATGTTGGGTTTTTACCCAAATAATTTCGTATGGGGACATTACACCTCCCCCCTGAAGACAAAAGTTAATGAGCGAAGCGTTAATCTTTTGTTCGTCGGCGTTAAGATTATGCGTAGCTTAACTGCTTATAATATATGTGCGTGGTACAATATATATAAATGTCACAAAAATTGAACTGGTCACCATGTAGAATTCGCGGAATTCATCGAAGGCGCCCTTTCTCAAAATCGCTCGCGTAGGGCCACTTCTGGCAGAGGCGCATTGGGCAAGGTTGGATACAACGGAATGCTTTCAGGATTCGGATCCTGTGGTCTCTCATTTTGCGTATTGGAAACATTTATGGCATCACCTTCGCTAGAGGTGTCTGAAGATCGAGATTTATTCCGATTTCTGTGGTATCCACTCAATTGTAAACGCTCAGGTGCAACGCGACGCACCATAGTCTTACAGTTAGTTTTTAAGGGATTTCCCTTTTTCCAAATAATATACGAGCCTATCAACATAATAATTGTAGTGACGGACGAAAAAATCGCAAAGTTTTTCCAAAATGATATAGTCTTTTTGATGGATTCGTGTTTAAGTGCCTCGCCGATTTCACGCTCGATCTGGTCCAATTTGTGACTTGCGAGGCCCAGTTTATCCAAATTCAATTTTAATTCGGGTATCTCATGCAATTTCGTGAGATTGTGATGATGTAAAACATTCAAAATTGATTCTTTCTTGATTGATATATTAAATTTAAGGAGTTCGATTTTATATTCGGTCGTAATTTGCCCATTAGTGGTTAAAATGACTTCAGGAGAATACACATGACAATTCTCATACAGTTCTAAAAGTCCGATGCCAGACAAAAGTTGATCCTTTGGATCATATGACATGCAAGAGATGGTTACGGATGTAGGTTTATTCAAAATGTAAATCCAGACATTTATGTTGGGTAGTTTGTACCAAATTTCCTGATTGATCACAGTTACTCTAACATCGCAATCCTTTGGAATTTTATTTTCTTGTCTTAACAACAATTCCACCTCACATGGATTCGTTGGAAGCACCGAATTTATTGTTTGTTCAATTTTACAATTAAAATTACTTTGGACTATCTTTTTACAATTCTTTATATCATCGAAAAGAATGTAAGTAGTCTTTGAAATTGATAGAGCAATATACTTGTGTGATGGTTGAATGAAAATGTACTTTTTATCTCCCTGATTTACAGGTAGAGGTATCAATTTATAAAACTGAAATATTGTTTCGGAAGCAAGTGGCGTATTTATGACAAAAACGAGTCGATTTTTCGAAAAATAAGCTTGAATAGTAATTAGTTCAAGAAGACTATGAGCATTTGACAAGGATGGATCGATAGGGTAATTTAGTCCCGTTGGTAAAAATCTGAAAGTTTTTTGAATTTCAGTGATATATTGCGTTGGAGTCATTATTCGTGGGTGTAAGAAACTGGACTTTGCGAATCCTATGGAATTTATGATCTCATTTATCTCTTCAGTAACTCGTTCGCATAGGAAATTTAGAAAAGAAACGTGACTTTCAAGTACAAGATTGACCTGAAGGTCGTCAATTATATTTTCTTCTGAAGTCGTCCAAATTTTCATGAGCTTGATATTTTCATTAAGTGTTTTTTGTGCGATATTTACGTTTGTGATAGATTCATTGAAGTTTATGATTGTTGATTTAACGATTTGTATTTGATCTTTCATTATGTGTCCTAGTTTTAACTCTTCGGTCTCGAGATTTTCAATTGCATGATCAAAATATTCCGCGTCACTATTATCTAGGTTCCCGGTAAAAAATATTATAGCAGAACCCAGCACATTTATTAATCCGCGTTTTTCCCTATTTGGAACAATTCCGAGCAAATTTTTCATTACTGTTTCTGTTTTCTTCAAATTTGGAACAAGCTCATTCAATAACTTAACTGACGTATTACATGTTGACGAAGACTTACTTTTCTTACATATCTCATGAACGATCTCGTACTGGTTCTGAATGAGGCGAATTTTCTCGTCGATCTGTGCTAAATCGAGGTATGCTACTAATTTCCAAGTCGTGGAAAAGACTGTCGTTTCCCCCAACCTATCGAAGAAAATTCCTGGAGTATACTTCAATTGGTGGCTCCGGAAAGGTTGTGCGTACGATCCGGCGATTATAGCCCTACGAGATGCAATCAAAGATAATTCTGAGCTTGAATAAGTCGCGAAACGAGACACTTTAACAGAAACTTTTTCGTCATAGTCATAACATAATGTAATATTGCATTATCATCTACATTCTGAAATGCTATTGTATCTGATTATTTCGCAAGCTTAATTCTATCGATATGGACGGTAACCTCCTTGCGTCCCACCTTAATGGTAACGTTCGTTTCGGAATTAACCTTAATAACCTCGAAAGGCCCAATATAAGGTTTTCGTAGTTTTTTCGAACGAGAGGGTCTCTGATTTTCCAAATAAATAAAATCCCCAACTTTATATCTCACATTCTTTGATTTTTTATCATAATAATCCTTATTCTTTTCTTTAGAAGAAATCAGATTTTCGCGCGCGATTTCCCTGGACTTTCGTAATTTCAATGTCAAATCATCAACGTAATCATCATAGCTATAACGAAACTCAGGCTCTTTCATGATAGAAGACGGAATTTCGGGTTTGTTTCCAAAAACCAGCTCATGAGGGGTGAATTTTGTCGAAGTGTGAGGTACCGAGTTGTATGAAAACATGGCAAAATCTATCCATTGATCCCAATCGTCCTGATCTACATTGACGAAATGTCGAAGGTAATCTCCTAATGTGGAATGGGAACGTTCTAATGCGCCATTTGTCTGAGGTCTGTAAGCAGTGGTTCTCAATTGTTTGATTTTAAAAAGTTTGGCGATTTCCTTCATCATTTTGGACATGAAATCCTGATCTTGGTCAGTCAAAATTGAATCTGGAATCCCAAACCTACAAATGAACTTCGTAGTGAATTCGCGAGCAATTGTTTCAGCCTCGTGATTTGGGATAGGGTAGGCCTGCGAAAATTTAGTCAAATCGTCCTGTAGGGTTAAAATGAACCTATTCCCACCCTGGGTTTCCGGTAGTGGCCCAACAATATCCAATGCAACACGTTCAAAAGCTTTCTTCGAGGTTGTAGTAATTTGCATCGGTTGTCTGTTCTTTTTCCAGATAATTTTATTCTGTTGGCATGACTCACAGGTCTTTATGAATTGATTGATGTCGCGCTTCATATGCGGCCATTTAAAGCGACTTTTAATTCGCTGATACGTTCTATGAAACCCACTATGCCCGGATGCTGGGGTAGAGTGGTATTCTTCCAGAATCCTAGGAATCAACTCTTCCTCAGGTTCGCAAATAACATCTGAATATATCCGGAGCAGAATATCTGTGTTGTTGTAGATGTAACGTAACATCGTTCGAACCTTTTCCCATTTTAATCTATCAAAAATCTGCCCGAATTTCGGCAAGCTAATAGTTTTTATTCCCATTTTCATCAAAATTCCCTTAAGAGTAACGAAACTTTGAAAAAGATCGCTGTACTTGGTAGAGTCCCAGAAATTTTCCTTAACAACGAGATAAAAGTTCGTCTTATCATTTCTTTTGACTGTGATCACTTCCCCCATTTTCGGATTCTGAGTTTTTAAATATTCGAAATGTCCGAAGTTTTTTATAATTTCTGATTCTATGCTTTCTTTGCACTCGAGGTCAGCAGAGATGCATACTGCATAATTGTCGTTCGCTGAAAAAATGGAGCTATCGTATTCCTCAATTTTGTTGTTCAGAATAATAGTATTTTGTCTCTTATTTAAAAATTCAGAATACGACTCAATCTGGGTTCCAGTCTTGACAACGCGAATATGGCTTCTGTCCATTTTATCAACTACAGATTCTTCCTTCTCATTCACTGCGCGGCTTAGTGCGTCAGCTTGAACATTTGTCTTTCCAGGGGTATATTTTATCTTGAAGGTGTAATCTTTTAATTGTTCCCTCCAATTAAACAATCTCGAGCTTGGATTCTTCATATTATTTAACCACTGCAATGGCTTGTGATCGGAAAAAATGACAAACTCTTGGCCATAAATGTAAGGTCAAAATTGTTTAACTGCAAAAACGATCCCTAATAGTTCCCTTTCGATAGTCGAATAGTTGGACTCAGCACGATTGAGGGTTCTGCTAGCATATGCGATCGGCATTTCCTTTCCATCTATCTCCTGGGACAAAACAGCTCCTAAAGCGACTTGGCTAGCATCTGTTGTGATAGAAAAGGGTCTTGTGTAATCAGGGTATCGTAATATTGGCTCTTGCACAAGTTTCGATTTCAATGTCTCGAAAGATTTCTGTTGCAAACTAGTCCAACAGAAGGGTTCGTTTTTTTTCAATAATTTTGTCAAGGGTTTTGAAATGTCGCTAAAATTTTCAATGAATCGTCTATAATATCCTGTAAACCCTAAGAATGACTTAATCTCATTCTGCGATTTCGGGACCGGAAAATTCGTGACAGCCTTGACTTTATCTGGGTCCGGCATCACCCCAAACTCGGTTATCAAATGACCCAAATACATTATTTCTTTCCTCAAAAATTCACATTTACTCGGCTGCAATTTAAGATTGTGGGCCGAGAGCCTTTCGAAAACTTCCCGAAGTCGAGCATTGTGGGTTCTCAAATTGTCAGCGAAAACTATTATATCATCAAGATATATCTGACATCGAAACCCCTCGATACCAGACAAAACCGCGGACATTAGTTTAGTCATTGTAGCAGGTGAATTTTTGAGGCCCATGGGCATTCGATTGAACTGGAAATGTTGCCCTAATGCGGAAAAAGCGGTTTTCTGGGCATCTTTTGGGTTAATTTTGACTTGATGAAAAGCAGATGATAAATCCAAGGTAGTAAAATATTTCGAATGTCCTAGGTTTTCTAATACCGCGGATATGTTTGGCAATGGTTGATAATTTCCGACAGTAATGTCGTTCAACTTCCGATAATCTACCACGATTCTCCATTTTACTACATTGGATGCATCTTTCTTCTTTTTAACTACCCATATTGGTGCATTCCACGGAGAATCCGAGGATTCTATAATGCCGTCCTCTAACATTTTATCAATCTGTTTACGTACTTCATCCTTAAGACCTTCCGGAGGTCGATAGGTCCTAACCGTGATGGGTTCTTCGCTTGTGGTGTTTATGTCGTGTGTGATCGTGTCAGTGTGAGTTAGTTTGTCATTGTCCAGTTGGAAAATATGATTATATTCTGAACAAAGGTCTTCTAAAGATTTTCGTTCTTCGTTATTCAAATGCTCCAATCGTAAACATGATTTCAATTTTTCCAGTCGATCGGAACCAAAATTAACGTTCATAAGGCGAATGTTACCGCGATTCTGGGGTTCCTCAACTTCCTCGACCTCTATAACTGGTTGGTCGATTTCTACTTCTGTCTCAAGGACATTCAAAATTGAAGTCAATGCCTCGGAATCCTTATTGATCGTTACTAAACTAGCTGGCAAATATACACCCTCTTGAACTTCTTTCTGTGAAATTACACCTTCGGCAAGACCCGTTTGTTCTATTTTCACTGGAATGATGCACTCACATCTTGCAGGGATTTCAAGTCTTGTCATTGAGTAAGGAAGCTTTTTGCATGACTGTCCCCTAGTATCTTCCTTTGTTGCCATGTCCTTTTTAATATGAAAAATAGGAATATTCCCGCATCCGAATTCAACAACATTGCTCCTGTAGTTGAGCCTTAATTTCTTATTGTGAATAATTTTGTTGCCAAATATACCTGCGAAATCTAACGGAAAATCATCTCTAACTACGTGAAATATTCCAGACACAACTTCATTTCCAACGAGGAAATCTAAATGACAATAACCAAGAGTTCCGAAAAAATTATTTGCAAGGGTTGTCAGAGTGAGCTTAAAATCATCGTATACTACTGTAGAACCTCGTAATGAACTCAATTTTATTATTGAAATATCTGCCCCTGTATCTGAAAGAAATGACAATTCCTCATGTTTGGCTTGACAGATGTTGAGGTTTACATAAGATGTGATACCGGAGTTAAAATTCATTGTTCGTGAGCCATTATCTGTGATATCGTAGTCCTCGACGTGGCTCGGTTCCTCGGGGACTCGGATTCGTTTAAACGAGTGTCTGGTTTTTGGTGTTCTTTGTGAGGATTGGATTGTTCACCGGAATCCCTTTTCCGTTTTTCATTGAATTCGCGTTTGCGGCAGTCCCTAATACGATGTCCCGGAATTTTGCAATAGAAACAGACGTTACTGTTCCCGCGCCCGGATTGAAACTGGGAATCGACTTGTCTCACATTTGACTCATTGCTAGTTTTTGGAAACCCCGCTTTTCGATTGTTGAAGTAACATTGATGTGTTGCGTGACCTGCTCGGTTGCAGATCTCGCAATGTTTCGTACTTTTCGAATTTAAGGACTGGAATTTCGAAATTTCGGAACGCGATTTCAACTCGCTTTCCTCCGCGATAGCACATTGTACTGCATCTTCTAATGTTTTGGGCTTTTCGGGTTTCACAAGGGCTCGAAGTTCGTTATGCAATCCCGAAACGAAAACATTTAAGGCTTGATTCTGCAAAAGTTTGACGCACGCTGTACGCTCGACACTACTTAAAGATTCATCCAAGTTGCTGGTCAATTTAAGCAACAGATTCTCGATTTTGGCAGCGTAAGCCCTAACTTCCTCCCTATCTCCTTGCCTACATGAGGACAACTCGAGCTGCCACTGACCCTGAGAACGCTTTTCCGAATACGCACTCAATAAGTATGTGCCCAATGCTCTCCAGTCAGCGAAAGTTCGAGTTTTTATTAGTGCCCTCGCGTTGCTAGTGATTTTTGTCTGAATTATTTTAAACAGGATATCCTTCATTCCTTCATCGATTATTTCCATTGCCTTGTCGGCATTGTCAATAAATTCATAAATTTTCGATTTCTCACCGCCAAAATGGCACAGCATCTTAGTCGCAATTGACAAATTGACAGATGTCATTATGAAAGATATTCTGTTTACCACTTGTTATAATAACCGCTACGTTTGACGGTAATTTCGATATCGGTATCCGACTTACAAAAGTACAGCAGTAATCATGTTGTGTCCGGAAATAGGTAGACGGTTGCGAATCATGTTGTGTCCGGGAATAGGTAGACGGTTGCGAATCATGTTGTGTCCGGGAATAGGTAGACGGTTGCGAATCATGTTGTGTCCGGGAATAGGTAGACGGTTGCAAAGAATGATACTGTGATTCTGGACGCTCGAACGTTGTTTCCTGGTGGGCATCGATGACCAACTCGTCGCTCCTTGAAGGTGGCGGTGACGGCCAGTCACTTGATTTGTCAACGATAGGTAGCCCTTGGCTCTCGATGAAGCAGCGATGATCCACCTCTCGTTTGGACAGCTTTCGGTTCTCGAACTGGTAATCAAAGTAGCGAGAACGAAACCCGATAGTGGATAAGCTTTGGTGAAATCAAACGTACCACGTTTGAACCACGGCGTGAAAATGTAAAAACTGCTGCAGGTGACGACTTGTAGTATCCCACTTCTGACACCAAATCGTTTGTTGTAATGAACAACAAAATAAGGATTTCGTAAGTCTCACATATGGTGCAAATGTTTATTTCACGCACTGGTACACGGTTAATGTTGCAATCAATACATAGTTCGCACGTACTCGTAAGTCGATTGTTACGAATTTCACTACCGATTTCGCGCCGAACCGTTTTCTTATTAGCTCTAAACTCGCTACCGAATACACGTAATTCGTCAACTCCGGTTGCTACCGATATTGCACTGACTAAAGTTGTACAGGACTGGAGTTGTACCGATGCCACCACTGAAAGCGAGAGCGCACGCTTTTATATGCTTCCAATAGTCTTAAATAGCGCGCAATAGTTTTTTGTTTTTGAAAAAGCTGATGCAATCTAGAGTCCGGACGCGATAAACGCTTGGCTCGAAAAATAGAGGATACGAATCATTAAACTCAAATTCGTTTCCTTTTCGAAGCTAAAGATAAACTTATATCACTACATTAGTGAGATAAGCACCTTCAACTCGAATCGATAATGCTTCGTTTCCTTTACAAAACTTTCCAAGATTTCGGTGTGAAAATAATTCATATTTTTTTTTATCCAAATCTCAATATTGGGTTTTTACCCAAATAATTTCGTATGGGGACATTACAAGGGGAAGGAGGCGCTTAAAAATGAATAGTCTAGGGCAAAAAATACTATAAGTCGGGCCCTGAAGAACAATTTTTCTTATTATATATATATTTTATCGATATTTATTTATTGATAACAGAAATTAGTTTCGAAACAAGTTTTTTTTTTTTTTTTTTTTTTGATGCAAATAATTATTCTTAAGTCAGTTCTAATAAAATAACTCAACGACTAATCTGGCTAACCTACTATGCAGTCATTAGGATGAAATCGAGGATTAAATTTAGCGTGCTTCATTAGATACGTAACTGGTGAAATTTTTGAATTAAGAACCGCAACTTGAAAGAGGATAAAGGTATACCAAAAATATCAAATCATACAACGGTGCTGTAAAAATTACCCAGTGAACAGTAACTCCTAAAAAACTACGGTTTCGGCAACTCCATATATCCAAACGTAGGTTGCATGTTCTTCCAGAATAGAACGAACACGAGCCATGTTCTCTTCAAAAGTGCGATTGATCTTACGGAGGAGAGTAGATCGGCTTATATGTTTCACTTTTTTCCCCCCAGCAATTGGCAAATCTAAATGAATGAATTAAGGAAATAATCATTAATAGATTAGAAACTCCTATCAGTCTCGTAAGACATAAAAATAGTATATTACGTCCCAGAGGTACGGATGTGTGAATTTGGTAAAACGGGATAATTACGGTCCGAGGCGGAGCCGAGGTGCGTATCCCGTTTTGCCAACGAACACATCTGTGCCTGTAACGTGAGATATTTTTTATCACGATGACCGAAATGCCACTTCAAAATGTCAGTTTTGAGGTTAGAGTGATAAAAAAGCTTTTTTTATTATCAACATGGTCGATTACGTAGAAAGTCGATTATTTTTAATCAATATCAACGTTTCAGCAATATAGATAAGAAATATTTAATAATAAGGTGAAAATAACGCAGACGAAACAATGACTGTACGGGTGACTAACAATTTTTTTCAACGCATATCTCCATGGCAGTTGCTTAAAAACATTATTTTTGTATTTTGAAAATTGGGTAGGAGATTCTGCATCTTGGGAAAAATAAATTTCTCACGAGGGTGTAAGTTATATTCCGAGCCGAAGGCGAGGAATATATTCACCCGAGTCAGAAATTGATTTTTTACGCCCGCTAAGATAAAAAATATCGTTCGCACCATTGGAAAAAAAATCGGGTGAATATTTCCCTCGCCTTCAGCTCGGTAAATAACCTTTACCCTCGCGAGAAATTTTTTTCCCTTGGTACGAAGTATACTATTTTTCCACGTTGCAAACGATTTTTTTTTTTTTTTTTTGATGGCGGGAGAAAAAGCCGATTTTTGCCAACAATCTAGACTTTCTCGAACGCCTTGATAAAAAAGAATATATTTGAAATAACTGTAAAAAATTCAAAGAAGCATCATACCATCAAAAATTTTCCGAAACGATGGCATATCTACTGTGGAAAGTGGAGCCATGCTGTTCAAAATATAATTCATCACGTTCTCTTCATATTTTTGTTGCGAAAATTTAACGCGGCCTTGGAAATTCGTCCCCTTCGGTGTTTTATTGTCAGCCTCTTTGGTCCGCTTATGATTTTCGAATTCAACAGTTGTGGATGTTTACGCTATAAAGAAATTGACTTTTTATATTTGATGTATCTACTCCTTAAATTTCATGGTTTTTACCAGATACGGACGAGAAATGTCCATATCTTAAGCTTTTTTTTTTTGAAGAAAAACAATTTTTATTTGAGTTATAGTCCTTTGTTTCGTTAAACAAAGAACTTTACTTCTGCAAGTAAAAGTTCAAGGTACGGACGTTTTTTGCGTAAAAAAATGGAAAAAAAAATTTTTTTTAAATTTTTTTTGTCCCGAAATTTTTGTTTTTAGGGTGTTCGAATGATTCCATGTAATGGTGAATCTGTAGCAGTACCTCATTTACAATTTTTATCAGTTAAAAATTTTTTTAAAAAGCGAAAGCTACTTTGCAGTTTTTCTTGAGAAAATATTCCGTTATAAATTGAGTCACTGCTAATTTATCATACTATTCGTATCTCGTGAGCACGATTTAAAAGTATCTCAACTCGCACCTAGTCGGTATAAGTATCGTAAGGCTCATGAGAAAAGATGGGAATTCCCAAAAGTAGAACTTCAAAATGCTAATATCAATTTTTCGAGTAAAATTCCACATACCATCAATAAGTTTTCGAATGTATGATGAATTCATGAATGTATTTCGACGTTAGTTTCCAAATGTCAAATTCAAGGGATTTTTCTAACAATTTAGGAAATTGAAAAAATTAATGCTTAATCGAAATCTTTCCTCTTTTTTTTTTATGATGCCGTACAACAAAACTAACTATTTGTGTGAAATTAAAAGTTAATTTGATAAGGTGGTTTGTTACTCAGCAGATAAGTCACTGAAGTAATAAATGATTTAGTAAGGATGTTTTACTATAGAAACCTATAGCTAAGAATAGTTCGAATCTGAAGAGGTAATTTTTTTGTACTGTCATCACTGTGATTACATGACAAAAAATACACGTATGTAAATATATTTTACCTTTAATTACTCTGTTTTGCGGTCTGTTAAATTATTAGACTAACACAACTAACTTTTGCTTTTATTAAAAACTACGAAAGAAAGTTACATTTACAAAAAATAGAAATATTTTTGAATATTTTTCTTTGGATAGACACTGGTGGTATATATTCAATAGCAATATATTGCTCATTTTTGCTAAGCTAAACACATAATCCTCATCTAGTCATACATCCACAAAAATGATTGTAGTGGAAGAAAATAATAACAGAAGTTTCGCACCATGAAAAAAAAAAAAAAAAAAAAAAAAAAAAAAAACTGAGTAACTGAAAGTCGTTTTATACAAAGAATAGAAAATTTATATATTTTTATATTTATGTCATAATAAATTAAGAAAATTTATTACTGCCAAAAATTACACAAATATTGATTCCAGCATTTCAGAATCTAAACAACTGTTCATAAACTAGTTATTAAACCTTGAAGGAAATTATTTTTCACAAAATGTTGATAGTAGATTTTCCATACGAAAAGTTTGATCTGATACAGAATTTAGAAAATTTGTGAATTCTGTTTTACCTCGAGTTTTAGTGATCCTTACTTGAAAAATTTAAAAAAAAATTTTTTAACATTGGCTTTATTATATTCGTTACCATGTAACTGCAGCGTTAATCAAAATTTATTGCGCGACATTCTAAAATTTTAAGTCCTACACAGGCCTTCAGTACCATTAGCATTATTCGCATCATTAGAATCATTAGTTTCGGGTCCTCGTCAATCGCCCTTACTTACTGTCACTGACAAAGGGTCGGATCGCATCGGATTGTTTCATTGTTTGTGTAACTCACAGGATCCTCGTGGTACGGGGTAAGTGGGGGGGAGCATTAGAAAGAGAGAAATGGAGATCGGTGAAGGACAGAATAGTAAAACGTTTTGCTCAGAGTATGTACCCCTGGATCGCGCTCACGAGATACGATAAAGTAACAAGAATGGTATATATTCTAGCAACATCAGGAATATTCGGTGGCTTTGGGCTTGGCCGCTGCCGCCGCCACCGCTATACGCAGTAATACGCACTCTCTCACGTGCGTATCTATCAGTATCTATGAGCCTAACAGCAGAGAAGTGGCGACGATACTCGGATCTCTACTTTCCTCTTACAGTGTATTCGAACGAGGGAGGGTAATCAAATTTTGGAGTTATTCAGGTAACGGAACGTGACCCTGAATTTTTAATGAATGGTTAAATGTGGAAGTTGGCCTATTTTGTTAGGAACGGAAGCTACTTATAATATAATTCATGATAAGGTAGAGTCGAAAAACGGTCTCGAAAATTGTCGAAGAAAATGAAGTAATTAAATTATCTAATCAATAAATTTGAAAAAATATAGATTTAAAATTATTGAATATGTAGTTAAAATTTTTCATTGTTTTTTCTAATATGACTTGGCCTCACTTAGTGGAAATGAATTTTATGATGATGAGGAGCCAGAAATTAAACTCAAAAAACCAAGAGATAGGCTCGATACATCCATTATAATCAGTAATAAAACTGAAAACTAATTTTTGTATCGTCTCTATGATAACCCAGTTTTTACGCATTCATTAACACCTTACACATTCACTGACAATGTTAGAAAAGAAGATTCCAGTGTTTTAAAATATACTGCAGGCAAAACAGGCGAATTTTTTGTATACATGAAAACTTCAATCATTTTTCCATTTTTTGAAAATAGTTTCAATAATTAGTATATATTTGTGATAGAGAAAAAAATTATCATAATCATATTTGTAAAATAAAAGTTAATACTGTTCAATTCATATTTTTCTGATTCAATTCAATTTGAATTTATTTTTAACTAGATAAGACAAAGTAAGCGGAAGAATATTTTTACTGGGTCATGAATTTTAAAAAACTTTTAATTTATTGATTCAATTATATAAAAACAGTTTTCCTTACTTTAAATTAAAAGTCATTTGCAAAAAAAACCAAAAGTCATGAAAATTTAATTCTAACGCACTTGGGTAAGGAATTATATTTTTTTCTTCGTTTCTTAGAAACAGCGTTTTGCATGATAAATTGCTCGCTCTTTTCAGATCTGCGCGTCGAATTTATTTCAAATTGTCTATGAAGCTCTTTGTTCGCACGCTGAGTAATTTGTTTGTTTGTTTGTTTGTTTGTTTTTTTTTAATTTTAGATACATAACACTAGAATTGCTATCGTCATTGTATTTTTGCGTTTTGATTCTATAGCTTAATTAGGAATTATGAATCTTCGCGTTGTTTCGTTAGCAAGAAGATTCCGTTTCTTCTTTTGAAAGTTAAGGAATGCGGAAAACGTTTGTTGTTTGAAATTTGTATCTCGAATTACACTCAATCCACACTGCATAGATTTTAATTATGTATTATTTATTGATCAGCCATTAAAAATGTTAAAACAATCTTCAATACTTAAATTAATTTATTTATAAGTGAATTAAATATGATACGAATTCGAAGGTGTTTTCTGCTGAAGACACCAGATCAAATGAAATGAACGCGACTTTTCAAATGTTTTTTTTTATCTGAAACACGCATGACTCTCAAGTAAATGTCTCGAGTTCATACATACATAATAGTACACTTCACAATTGATACGCTGAGAGCAAAAAAGATCTAACGCCTATTTAAAATACATTGGCGTTAGATCGCTTTTGCTCTCAGCGTGTCAATTAGGGAAAAGAATAATTCTCGTGAGAGTGTAAGTCATATCCTGAGCCGAACGCGAGAGATATATTTACCCGAGAAAAATTTGTACAACAGAGTAGGTCATATATTCCATTCGGCAAGACTGTTATCGATAGTTAAGTTAGAACGAAAAAAAACTATCCGTAAGATTTTCTTAGCGATCAAAAAAGTTTGATTTAGTCTTGCAGGAACTGAGTACAAAAATGTAGAACTTTGAAGTTTTTGTAAATAATTTTAAAACTTGAAACGAAAAATGACAGAAAAACAAAGAAAGAAAAAAAACAAGATTTCAAATCACATATCAGACCAGTACAGTAGCATTCTAGTTCTGCAATTTCGCAGCACTTTTTCTTGTCTCTGAAAACATGCCCCGGGAAAAATGAATAGCGTTTTCCGAATCTTGAAGTCTTATTAGTTCGAAAAAAAATTTGGGGTCTATTTATCAACCTGGATAGGGTTCAAATGTTATAACCTTTCCTCGTTCGAATACACTGGTGAGAGGAGAGTAGAAATCCGGATATCATCGCCACTCTTTTACTTTTTGCTTCATAGGAGGAAGTGCGTAACGCTGGGTGGTGGCAGCGACGAAGCCGCCGAATCTTCCTGTTTATTTAAATGTCACTCTAGCACGGACTCATAGAAAATATAATCGAAAAAAAAAAAAAAAAAAAAAAAAGGAAAATTTTTCGTGTTCAATAGTGTTCAAACGAGGGTCAATCAGTTCCGCGAATCAAATTGTCTAATTTTGAATGTTAGATGCCATATTCACATGCCTTTGTATTTATTGTTCTAGAGTTTCTCGAAAAAATGTGAAATATAGCGCCGTTTCATTCCGTTCAGCAAGTTCAAGAAGTGTAGAATACATATTCATTTTAATTTACAGAGTTCATAGTTTTCGCAACAATAATAACTTTAAGCCTTATAAAATACTACATAATATGTCACAATTTAGATTTGAGCTAAAACTTCGTAATTCAACCGTATACATTGTAGATTAAATTTAAAAAATCCAGTTTTTTCACAATGTACTGGTATGATTGAAAACAATTTTTTCATCTTTGAAACAAGTGGTTTATCAACTTGGCAAAGTTGAAAAAAAATATAATTATGAAGTTTGTACATGTACGCTTGTACATACATTGTTTAAAAAAGTTGAACTATGAATTTCCAAAATGCCTTAAGTAAAAACATGAAAATAATACTATGCCTCCAAAACTTTTATGAATTAGTAAAATTTTTTATTTTTTGGCGATTTGAAGTTATTGTGATTTGACATAAACATTGAAATCTTGTGCAGTAAAATTCCTCTCATCTAATATAATACCGACTCGATCGAATTAATTAAAATTTATTGTTAACTTTTCGGGTACTTTTTTTCTCTCAAATTATAACATTCTGAACTTTGTTCAATCTGATATTAAAATTCTTTAAATAAATAATTTCTGAATTGAATGTTTTCGAAATCTAATTTTCTCGACCTTGAACAGGAGATTTTAAACATTTTTTTAAAGTAGGGCGACTATTTAAAAGTTATTAGGATTTCAACATTTAAAAAATGATAATTTTACGATGATTTTTTGGAAATTTTACGTATCACAGTCTACATTTTTTTGCGAAAAATGAAAGTATTTGATGAATTTCTGTAATTTTTAGCATCCGTTGATCGATTTTTTTTCTCTTACCTTCAAATGGGTCAGGAAGTTTGAAGTTGAGCGAAGGCCTCCTTTTAATAGACTCTTGTTGTCAGGACAGTTTTTGCATTTGGCCGCCACCAACCCATCAGCCGATATGTTTTCCATTTGAATTTCATAGAACGTCCCGTCAAAAATGGGTTTGGAATGATATTCTTCCAGTAAACGTTTCTTTTTATCCAAATCATTTGGCACTGCACTACCATCACTATCACTTGCATCATTTTCCGAAGACATTATGTCTAGAACGTCGCTCAAATGGTTGATCTCGGTTGATCTTTTACGTTTGAGAAACTAAAAAAGACTGGCAAAGACCAAAGACGACTAAAGAGAGCCCCAGAAAGTGATCTGGGGGAAATTGCTTAAAAAATACTTGAAAACCTTCCTAAAAGCCATAAAATTCCCACAGAATATAAATTTGTTTTTACTCGCCACTGTCCTAATATTTCTATCTAGCCTATAGTGTCAGAAACTTTTTTCATTTCCTTTGAAAGGCCGTTTTATAGCCTTAGAGAATAGACATTTTTTTTCATAGGAAGGAACCGCGCAAGTTGCAATAGAGAAGCAATAAAAATATTTTACCCTTCTATCCGCATAAAGAGACTAACTGTATTTTATCATAGCTTTCATTGACCGTAACCGACTTTGAAAACGTATTTTTTTTTTGTCATTTCTAGATATGCAAAGAAAATTCAGATAAAATTTCAGATTTTTTGTATCCATTTTCAGAATAATGCTTGTAAATCGATATTCAAAATTTTAAGATGGTAGTAGAATAATGTTTATAAGTTATCGGTTCCCACAGTGGTACAAAAATCAATGAAATTCTTGGGTTTATGACAGCAGATGATCTTTTTCCCTCCATACAAATGTACATGCACGGACTGGAAATTGTTCGATATACAAAATCATATTTATATAAATAATTAACTACAAACTAATGGACGATTGAAGGTCACTTACGTATACGAGTTTCACGAATGAGTAATTTTTAACTTTTTAATAAAGTTACCTACGTAATAAGCTCATGACACAAATTATTAAAATAATAACTTACAATTAAAACAACATACATATAACTTTTTATTTCTACAAGAACATTGAATTTGAAAAATTGAATAAATATGGAACTCAATTACGCTATTTATTAAAATTTACTCAAATTTCAATCAAGTTTTCGTAACAAACATTCAATAATTAAATCTGTTACGATAGACATTCAAAAGAATTCACATTCTGGATTACTGTGGCAGCAAAATTTCTCTGTATTTAATTCATTGAATAAGTCATTCACATGCATATTTTCGAAAACTTGTAAGTTCAGAAATAAATTTGACACAAGTATAAAAATGTAGGAGTAATAAATTGTTTAAACAATCGATAGTTTTATACTCACTAGAAGATTGTTGAAGCAATAGTCAATTATTAAAACATACCCATAACTTCTTGGACAATTGTAAATTGTTTAAACAAAGATATGATTGTTTAAACAATATTATATTGTTAGAATAAATATATAATTGTGTAAATAATCAACAGTTGTTCGAACAACCGATTAATGTTCAAACAGTCGATAATTGTCAAAACAATTATTGATTGACTAAACAATTGATATTTGTTGAAACGATCGATAATCGTTTAAACAATATTAATGGCTTGAACAAAGAAGGGACACATATATTACTATGTAAAATTATTGTAGATGTTCAGCGATATACATGATTCTACGAATTTCCCGATCGCTTGAGAGGGAGTAACTAGTTTTAAGACAAAAACCTTCTGTTGGAAAATTGCAAAATTAATAACAAACTTTACACTGTTTCACACCATACGGACATTACAGGATAAACAGCCACATGTGAATCTTCACGAAAACCTAAGGTTTCATTTTTTTACACATAAAAATTGTTTACATAAATAATTATTCTATGAACAATAACAATATACCAGGTGTACTCCTAAGTAATTTCTGGTTTTTTTCGCAAATAAAACACATAATTCCAAAAAAACCGTAACCTTTATTTTATTCAAAGTATTTTCCATCGCTTTCTACACATTTTTCCCACCTTTCTGGTAAATTGTGGATACCACGCCAGTAAAAATCATTGCCTTTGGAGGTGAACCACTCGGTGAGCCATTTTCGTACATTTTCGTACGAGTCGAAGCGCTGCTCAGAAAGGGCATGGCCCAACGAGGCAAAGAGGTGGTAGTCGGATGGCGCCAGGTCTGGTGAGTAAGCCGCATGATCAAGCACTTCCCATTTGAGCCTTTCCAGCGTGTCACGAACGACTTTCGACTTATGCGACGGCGCATTGTCGTGGAGCAAAATCACCTTCTTCTGTCGTTGTTGATATTCTGGTCGGTTTTCCACAATGGCTCGGCTCAAATCTTTCATTTGCTGTTTGTAGCGAACGGCATTCACAGTTTCACCAGGTTTCAGCAGTTCAAAGTATATAACACCGGACTGGTCCCACCACACACACAGCATGACCTTCCGACCGTAACGATTTAGCCGTGCCGTCGATGTCGATGCTTCACCTGGACTCACCCACGATTTGTTGCGCTTAGGGTTCTCCAGGAAAATCCACTTTTCATCACCAGTAACAATACGATGCAGGAAAGACTTTCTTTTGTATCGTTGAAGCAGCATTTCACAGATCACTTTTCGATTCTCCATTTGTCTCTCGGTCAGTTCATGGGGCACCCACTTTCCACACTTCTGAATTTTTCCCATGGCTCGCAGACGTTTGGAAATTGCTTGCTGTTGAACTCCCAACGCATCTGCAAGCTGTCGTTGCGTTGACGTGTTGTCTTTATCTAATAATGTTTGCAATTCGGCGTCATCGAACGATTTTCGCTTGCCGGAGCGTGCGGCGTCGTTCAGGTCGAAATCTCCATTTTTGAACTGTCGAAACCACGTTTCACATGTTCGAAGTGTTGATGCACGATCACCATAAACTTCCTCAAGCGCACAGTGGCTCTCGGACACTTTTTTCCCCTGATTGAACATGAAAAGCAATGCATGGCGCATATGCTCAAAATTCGACATTTTTGAAGCGCAATAAAAACTTACTGGAAGATTTTTTCGAGAAAATGTCAACGCGGTTCAAGCACTCGATCAGACTGAACAAAATGACATATGGTATGTGTTACCAACAGCGGTACAAAACAGAACGCCATCCATTGAAAAAACCGGAAATTACTTAGGAGTACACCTGGTAGGTCGCACTGCATGAATCGAGAGCTTCATATAACCTTATAAGTCCCGGGATTTTCTTTGGCGCATCGTTTTCTATGTAATGCATCATGCGATTTTCTGCGAAAATCACTCGGCTTCGTGCTGTGTTGTAGAATGAAATATCCAGCGTTTCCAGCCCACTTATGATCCCATTGATTATGCCTCTGCACAGTATTTTGTTTTAAATAAACAATTCCGTTCTTATATGATATATAAGAACAAAATTTTTAATGTTACTAGACGAAAGTGTTGATTAAAAAAAATTGACTTTATTCTATTCTTTTTTTCCAGTTTCTCTGATGAATTCAATTTTTGCGAGTTTATTTTTTTTTTCACGTCGCCAAACGACTTACGAAGCTAAATACATTACCGTTTTTAGCGATGGTAAAATTATTGTTTATCTTTATTTTGTTGCAATGTCGCATTAATAATAATAAATTATTATTATTATTATATAAAACATAAAATTTGTTTCAATAAAGTTGGTTTAAATAGAAGAAAACGTGTTTTTCTTTCGTTGTCTAGTTGTACTTCGATAAATGTCATTTTTTTTAATAATCATATTGATAAAAATTAAACTCAACATCGATTTATTCTACATTTAAATAATGTCTTCGATTTTTTCAACTTTTTTTATCGAATCTACGTAACAGCGTTTTTAAAAATGAAGTAATTTTCAAGTTCCAAGTTTTAAATATTTTTTATCTTTCATTTCTCCCTTTTGTATATGAGGGCAAATATTTTTTAAATTTAACCATTCATTTGTTTGAATTTTTATATAATAGCTTATCACATAAAACAACATTGAAAATCAACGTTATACATTCTTTACCAAAAAAGTTCAAAAATTAATGAATGTCAAAATGCAGAAATATGTTTTCCGAATATTTTTTTTTCAACCAAGGAAAATAACTTGTTCTTGTATAGCTGTATTTTCAAAACATGTGTTTTTATTCATAATATTATTTGTAGAAATCAAAGCTCACCATTAATCAATTCAATTTTAAAATATCGGCTTTGAAGTCTTCAAAATAATTCTTTACATACATAATATTCTAGTGCAAATTCTATTATAATCCAGAATTCTAATTCATACCAAAAAAAACGCATCATAACAATAACGTTTCAAAATAGTTAAAAAAAATTATATTAAATAAATATAGAAAATATTCTTTTTAATAACGAATCGATTATCAAACTCACTAAACTTTCTTTTGAATATTTGATGACTTTTGCAACTCCGTCAACATATGCTATGCTAAAAAAAGCACTACATATTTCAGTGTTTGTGCCGACCGACACCGCGAAAACTGTTATTGTTTCACCATCATCGAGAAATGAGTTTACATAAATCATCAATCAATTTTGCGGTTTGCGTATATGTACGTACCTTGAGCTCGTGAACAATCACCAAGATGATTTCCGAGTATTATGTCTTCCTCCACATCAGGATTTGAAGGTAAAATTACATGCAACTATTTTCCGACCTTCAAAGCACTTGAAAGTCAGCAAAATACTTTGAAACACTGCTGTTTTCACTTTTATTGACTTTGAAACCTTTAAAAGTCAAAACAAATGATTGCAAACAATTGATAATAATCATGCCCATAAACCTTCCCCGAGCAGTGATGCAAACCCGATCGCAGAGATCGCAGCTTTTGGCTGGAGGGAAATAGAACGGGGCCGATAGGTGCCAGTGGAGGGAGTAGAGTGGGAGTCGACCCGAGTCGACCATCAAAAAAGACGGAGGGACGGGGGGGGGGGGGTCCCTTTTTTCCTCGTCATTCAACGATTAAATGCCCATATAAATTCCGGGCCCAAATCCTGTTTTGGAAAGCTAAATAGATATTTATGCACCAAGGGAATTAAGGTGCGATTTTCGAGCGCGTCGTTTGCGGCCCGAGGCGAAGCCGAGGGTCTCGATCGCGCTCGAAAATGGAATCTTTATTCCCATGGTGCATACAATATTTTTTGCCCAGAGCGGAGAAAAACGCGTTCAAACTTCAAGGTCACAGCGTTTTTCTCCCGCGCGGGCAAAATAGATACTTATGCACCAAGGGAATTATGGTGCGATTTTCGAGCGCGTCGTTTGCGGCCCGAGGCGAAGCCGAGGGTCTCGATCGCGCTCGAAAATGGAATCATTATTCCCGTGGTGCATACAATATTTTTTGCCCAGAGCGGAGAAAAACGCGTTCAAACTTCAAGGTCACAGCGTTTTTCTCCCGCGCGGGCAAAATAGATACTTATGCACCAAGGGAATTATGGTGCGATTTTCGAGCGCGTCGTTTGCGGCCCGAGGCGAAGCCGAGGGTCTCGATCGCGCTCGAAAATGGAATCATTATTCCCGTGGTGCATACAATATTTTTTGCCCAGAGCGGAGAAAAATGCGTTCAAACTCCAAGGTCACAGCGTTTTTCTCCCGCGCGGGCAAAAAAGATTTTCTTCAAGTGTTCTTTCTCTATTTCTTTAAAAAACTGGCATCCACAAATTCGGTCGATTAATATGCTGTTCTCTTTAAAGAACTGCGAATATAAAATTTTTCTTCATTTCAGAGGCGAACATCACGATTTCGCGCATTTGTGACAAATTTGGAAATTCGCAACAATTTGCAAAAATTTTTAAAATATCAGGAAAATGG
The DNA here is from genome assembly GCA_028476575.1 of Platygaster robiniae. Classification (NCBI taxonomy): domain Eukaryota; kingdom Metazoa; phylum Arthropoda; class Insecta; order Hymenoptera; family Platygastridae; genus Platygaster; species Platygaster robiniae. The sequence continues at coordinate 8,291,940 of CM052027.1, read as the reverse complement.
GAGTCACTGTGAACTTGCCGTATGCATGCAAACGTATAGCAGAAATAGATAATTACAATTATATATACATATATTATGATAATAATATACATTATCATAATAACCCTAATCACAGTAGATGATTGGCTACACGAAATAACTTTTTCGAAATCGACAACAAAAACAAAGTGTCCTATATTTTGAAAAATAAATAACTTGCGTAAAATAACTATTTTTTTTTTTTTTTTGGAAAAACGTAGTTTTAACAGATTTTTTTAATTCGCAATACTGAAAGAAAATTGGTAACATTTGACTACCTTCATTAGAAAATGACACGAAACTCAAATATAATGTATACAATGATATTATGTATACATAAAATGTATATTTTTTCTAGATTGCATGCCATTATCTATTGAGGTCTTTTCCTCACCGCCACAGAGGTAGAGTCAGGGCGCGGCTTTTTTTACGTGGTATCCCCAATTTCATTATGGATACATGTTTTACACCATGATAAACGAGTTTTCATGAGAAACCTGATGTTTATAGCATAAAGCATGTATCATATAATGTAATCAGGCCCAATCCACGACTGAGCTGAAAAACATGAATCTTGTGTGTTTGCGCCAGTTAATTCAAAACCTATGGAAAAAAATATTGTGCAATAATTTTTTTTCAGGAATCCGATACATTTTGCGAATTGAAAATGACAAAATATAATGACTTGACTGTTTGATTGCATGTAAATGTAAGTGAAAATTTTTCTAATAAATTCGCAAAGTTTAATTCCCCTACTCTTTTCTACCTTTTTTCTTTGTTGGTCCATACAGGTAGTCTTTTTTCATTAACTCATAATGTTCGTCTGTCAGTTGAACGTTGACACTTGTTTCACCTCTATTTTTTAAACATGATTTCCAAGTGATGGTGCTGCTTAAAAGTGAATTGCCAGATCGATTTCGCTTTTTTGATTGAATATCTCTAACTTTAGAAAACACTCTTTCCGCTTCTGCGTTTGAAAAAGGGTAAGTTCGAACTAGTTGACTCAATTTTTTCAAATTTGGAAAAGCAGTTTCTTCTTTCTTTGTTTTTAAATCTGAAATCAGTCGCCACATTTCATCAAAACTAGTGTTTGCTAATTGACTCTTGAATTCTGGCTTGAAAAAATTTAATTTTCTCCACTCTAATTTCAGTTCTTCTTCATTTTCAATTTTGAATAAATTTGCAAGAAATTTCACAGATTCGAAGGATCCATCAGTGCTCGTTCTCGTAAGAGCATTTGCAGCACGAAAGACTGAGACATGTTCATAAAATTGATTTGTTTTCAAATTCAGACGTCTTATGAAATCAGTTATAGCGCTAACATAGAAATTCAAGCAATTTTGTCGAAACACTTTTTCTTCTGATTCGGAAAAATGGTAATCACGACGTTGTAACAGATTTTTTAAATGCTTGTCTTGATCTTGAACATTCAAATCCTTTTCTTGACAGTATTCATTCACTGAATTATTGAGCTCGATGAAATTAATGCGAGACTGTTCAAGAAACTCTTCACAGTCGTCTCCAACAGTTACTTTTTCTAAATATAAAGAAGAGTCTTGGAAATCAATGTAAATCAAATTTGAAGAGTAAACGATTGATTCTGGTAAGAAGTTTTTAGCATACTCCACGATGAGCTCCAAGGCTTTTTGATAAACTTCTTGAATTTTTGATTCTCGACTTTGAAAAAAAGCATTAAAAGAATTGCATGATTTGTTCCAGTAGTTTCTGAACACTTTTTATGTCTGATGAAAGTTTTTCGGAAATGATGAATTGCATACATTCGATGATTGCTTGAAAAATAATCAAAATGCGCTCAATACATTGATGAAAATTGAGCCATCGTGTTTCCGCAAGATTAAGCAACTTTAATATTTCTCCAAATGCCATCTTTTGAAAATTTTCCAACAACTCTGTACGTTTGATACTTGAATTGAAAAAATGTGTAATTTTTCTAATCAATGTCTCAGTTTCTTTCGGGATGGCCTTGAACGCTTCTTTTGCTGATAATGCGGAAATGTGGCAAACGCATGGACAGAGAATAAGATTTGGACAAATTTTTTTCAACTCTGTAAAAAAAGAATTTCGAAAACCCGACATTACGCTGGCACCATCGGTTGCTAAAAAACGTATATTCAAAAAAGGAATTTCATTTTTTACCAAAAAATTTTTAAATTGTGAACTAAGTTCGTCGTGTTTCCCTTTCGTTGCGTCCAGTTGGAGAGTATGAAAATGTTCGACATTTTTAATTCACCTAATTCGTCAATGTACCTTACTACAATGGCCATGATTTTTTGATTGGCGTTATTATCTGACTCATCAACGTAGATTCCGAACTCTGTATTTTGTAAAATCGATCTCATTCTATTCATTTCAGCTTTGCCCAAAACGTTCGAAGTAATTTTAGCCAATTTTGTACGGCTTACTTTCATATTTGCAGCAATCTTTGAATCAGGAATCGCATCTTTTATGTAATCCACAAAACGCGGTGCATTGACATGAGGGATGTGGTGTTCCGCAAACAAAGCTGCTAATTTGATTTCTGCGTAAGCCACACTACCACGACCTGTTTCAGGCAAATCCTTTTTGTTTGATGTTTTTTGAGAAAAATTGTTCTCATCCACGGGAAGATTAATAGAATTAGATTGTGAATTTGAAGAACTATTAATTTCACAAACATTTCCCTCCCCTTGATTTTGGAATTTTTCGACTTTTTGTAAGTGACTCAAAGTTTTCATATGTTTGGTAATCTCAAAATGCCCACCCTTAAAATTTTTGCTACACGGAATACAATGAAATTTATGCAAATCTTCATCAGTTGAGGAATCTATCCACGGATGGAACTCAATTTTCCATGATTCATCAAACTTTTTTTGATAATTTTTCTTGGCCATTTCAAACTAATTTTTTAAAATTTTCTAGAAAAAGCATAGAATCAAAATCTCTTACTTTGTATCAATTTTGAGTCCAAAAAAAGTAATCCAATTATGATAATCCTGCACTGTTTTAGACGTCGCTGCACGAAACCACACAAAACAAAAATCGAATATTATCACGATATTCTGCAACAAAAAAAAAAAAAAAAATTCAAAATGAAAAACTATATAAGGTCATCAATCGTATATGAATTGAAAAAAAAAAAAAAATGAACGGCAAAAAAAATCGTTTAAATATTATTGTCAAAAATAAACAGAACTTGTATAATGATATACGTATGAACGCGGAGAAGTCCCGGCGCAAACTGAAGAAAAGTCAAAAAAAATTTATTTTGTATACTGGGAAAACTGATAATTTGGGGCAATATAAGGGTATCAGATTGAGTATGTCTGGTTTTGTCCAGTATATACTCACGTTAGGATAATATGGAGTTTTTTTTTCGGAGCCATAATTTCTAAGACTATCATTCGTCATTCTTATTTTACGGCGAAAAACTTGGAAAGTCATAATGGATTTGAGCAAGCTATGTTATTCTTAAAACTAATCAGGGCTGATTATCAGGCATGAAACTGAAAAATGGTTTAAAAGGATCTCGACATTTTCAGACCACTTTCTTGTCTCAGTTTTTGACCCTCAGCTAACTTCCTGTCTTCACAAGACATCTGAATTTGAAAACAAATCAATTCTATAAGCATGTCTCAGTATTTCGTGCTGCAAATGTTCTCACGAAAAGTAATAGCACTGATGAGCCCTTCGAATCAGTGAAATTTCTTGTAAATGTATTTAAATTCAAAACTAGGATAAACTGAAATTAGAAGGGCGAAAATTACATTTTACCAAGCCAAGATTTAATATTCAACAAACCTACAGTTGTTTTGATGAATTATCGCGTATTATTTCTGATTCGAAAACAAAAAAAAAAGGTGATAAAAAAAGACAACCCATATGGACCAACGAAAAAAAAGGTAAAAAGGGTTACGGAAATATGAATTTGCAAATTTACTTGAAAAAATTTTTACTCGCATTTACAAGCAATCAAACAGTCGACTCATTAAATTTTGTAATTTTCAATTTCCAAAATGTATGTACAGAAATGATCCCCCAACATTATTTTCCATAGGTTTTAAATTAACCGGCGCAAACACATAAGGTCCATGTTTTGCAGCTCAGCCGTGGATTGGTGCTGATTAAATTATATTAAATTCATGTTTCATGCTGAAAAATTCAGGCTTTCCATGAAAACTTGTTTTTTATGATGTAAAACATATCTGTAATGAAATGGGGAATACCACGTAAAAAAAGTCACGCCCTGACCTTTACAGGTAATAGCATGCAATCGAGAAAAAAATATAGGAATACATATCTTTATGTATATGTACACCATACATGGTACCTGTCCCATGTAATTTTCTGATAGAGATAGAAAAATATTATCAATTCTTGTCAAACATCGTAAATTGCGAAAACTTGGTGACGAACAGTACATTTTTTTAAAAAATAGCAAAAATTTCATTTTTCAAAACTTATATTATTCTCAAATTAGACAAAGGGTATTTTTTGTCATTAATTACAAAAAAGTTATTTCTTCGAGCAATGTATCTACGATAATCTTAATCGAAATATAAAAGAATCTGATTTTTACTTCATATGTATGAATAATTATAATAATCTTACATATTCATAAATAATTATGATTATTATATGGATACGGGAAGTTCACAGTGACTCCCATTTTCCTGATATTTTTAAAATTTTTGCAAATTGTTGCGAATTTACAAATTTGTCACAAATGCGCGAAATCGTGATGTTCGCCTCTGAAATGAAGAAAAATTTTATATTCGCAGTTCTTTAAAGAGAACAGCATATTAATCGACCGAATTCGTGGATGTCAGTTTTTAAAGAAATAGAGAAAAAACACTTGAAGAAAATCTTTTTAGCTTTCCAAAACAGGATTTGGGCCTGGAATTTATTTGGGCATTTAATCGTTGAATGACGAGGAAAAAAGGGACCCCCCCCCCCCCCCGTCCCTCCGTCTTTTTTGATGGTCGACTCGGATCGACTCCCACTCTACTCCCTCCACTGGCACCTATCGGCCCCGTTCTATTCCCCTCCAGCCAAAAGCTGCGATCTCTGCGATCGGGTTTGCATCACTGTCCCCGAGCCATGTACTTTTGACAAAATATAGGTATAGCGATGTACATCGATGGTAGTGAAAACGGGCAAATCGCCGATTAGAGAGAGACAGGGTAGGCCCACGGCTGTAGTAAGAGGGAGAAAGAGAAGTTGCTTGCGGTATACTAGAGTCCGGGCGACTTCGCTCTTGTCAATTCAGGGCGGTATGTTGCATTAGATGAAATATTTTTTTTTCAGATTGTTTATTTTTAAAAAACGACGGCAAAGTCCTTCTGGACTTGGTGGTAAGCTACAAAATTTTTAGGAAAATTCGTTATCTTTTTTATCTTCAAAAACATTCTTGGTAAATCGGTTACTCTTCAGGTTGATAAACGGGATTCCCACCTTAAAATATGTTTAAGGCTAACGATATTTCATCAAAATACAGAAACTAATTATGCGTATGAAATTATTCTGAATTTTTGTGTGTTAAAAGAATTGAGAAGATATTAATCATACAATTTTATATAGTTTTTGGGTATTTTATTTCATCTTTAGCGAAATATTAGCAATTCATTGAGTTGATTCATATACTAGAAATTTGGATTTTATTTCAAAAATGCTAATTTTTCGATGTTAGCAAAAAAACCGTCATTTTGATGATACAAGAAATGATAGTATTAATGATTAAGAATATATTGAATCTCAAGATGTCACAAAGCATATAATGAATCCTTGAGAATTAAGAAAAAATAGTGTTATAATTTGTAAATGTTTAAAAATTTCGGTGGAATTTTCTATCATCACGATCAGCTTAATGACCAAATTTATTGTCTTTCTTTAAGCTTATGAAAGGTTAAATTTAAGGAGTTATTTGGAATGATGGGAGGACTCCCTTAATAACCTCCGCATTGGGATAGTTGACAATATTATTGAATCGTTGTACGGGGTGCCATTGAAAGCCCCCTCAATATCCAAGAAGGTCACGAAAATGTACCCCCTCTCTTCCAGCTGTCCCTCTATCCTCGAGACCACAGGGTGGAGGACAGAGTCGACTGACTTGCCCTCCATGTAGTCATAATGATTCCCCTAAAGAGGTGATCCCCCCCCCCCCGGACCACTACAAGGTCCCATGGTTCCTACCAGGGGAAAAGATAGTCAATTTTCATGAAATTATTGGAAGTCATGATCATACATTCTTCAAGGATTTTTCTTATGAAAAGATTCTGAAAATTTATGCGAAAAATTCTATAGAGAATACGGGTTGTGATTGCTTTGAATACTTAAATGGAAAATTTACAAAAATTTTTTGAACAGTGAGGATGCAATATAAAGGACGAAAAATAAAAATGGTAAAATTCAATCATAGGATTTTCAAATACATTCGTTCGCCGAGCAAACGGGCATTCTTTGTCTTTTGTTTCTGATGCTAACAGATCAGAATAGAAAGAGATGAAGCTGTTCGTTCGCCTGTTGAACGAGTGTATATTCTTAATTAATATGAAAATATTTTGTACTTTCAAAACTCAAATTCTGTATATTTAAATAAAAACTATTACTTGCTGATGGTCGCTATTTTGAAGCTATTTATTTTTTAGATGTATTATATGTTGGATCCCTGGTTGGTTGGTTCCGAACAGGGATGGGGAATTTCGGCAACGGATCTGGAGCGACTATAGTTTTTTCCCCACTCAGGATAATGCTACAAATTTTGAGCTCTTATTGGCCGAGCCGCACTTATGCTCCTTGCTAATGTAATAGCGATATGAGTAGCTTTCGCTTCCTCTGCGCCGTGTTGCGTCTTGTAATTTGAAGACCGTGAAATTTAACATTATTTGAGTGACCGTGGATGGCCGGGAGAAAATATTTTTTTTGAGGAAAACGAAAGTTTTATGATTTGGACGTTGGACCTTTTTCGAGATTGGTAGATTTAGAATAGGGAGTATTCGCTATTGCTGTTTTTTTATCCAAAATTATTCAACAAAAAGTCCAAAAAAGTTATGTGGATTTTTGAAATCTAAAATTAAGGAGTCTATTATTCATTTAAAAAGTGAAGAACCAAAAACGTTTTCTGCAAGATCAACTCGTTATAATTGTTATAATATATATACATAGTATATAATTAATAAATACAATAAAATGTTACATACATTGTAAAAAAAACTTTCCATGCATTATAGAAAGTTAATATCCTATAAACAAGTGAAAATTGCTTTTTATTTGTGTATGAAACTCTACATGCGTAGGTTTTTTCATACATTTATGGAATCTCTCGGAAAAGTCTCACATATACTAATATAGAAAAATTTGCATTGTATTATTTTTATTATTTCCATACAATGTAGAAAAGTGTCTACATTGTTAAAATAAATTCCTTCATTATCCGTAAAAGTAATTCTTGTTTTCAACCTAAATTATGTATGGGATTTTCCCCATACACGGGTTTATTTAATATTTTGATAGCATGCGGGCCTCCATTCCTTCTCGTAAAGATAACACTTTTTTGTTTCCTAATTCAAGAAAACCAGCCCCTGAAACGCGAGCTAAAAAAGTGGAGATGAAATTTTCACGACGTAGTTAGCGCTTCGTGCGGTAGCGTCTGTTCCCCCCTCACGGCAACCCGCGCTCCGCTCCATCCGCTCAGAGCTTGTGGGGTGAAGCGCGGGTTTCGGCAAGGAAGGAACGGACGCAACCGGCCGCAGCGCTATCTACGTCGTGAAATTTTCGTCTCCACCTCATTTGTACAGCGAGGGCTATACCATGACAGGGGGCTAAAGAAAACTTACGAATTTGATTCCCTCGATTTCACATTCGAACGCAGAGGCTGAAAGATTGTTTTCTATGGTAAAAAACGTAAAAAATAAATACAGAAATAGCATGGGTATTGCACTTTTGAATTCAATTTGTACAGTCAAGTTTTCTATGCTTATGTCAAAGGTCAAGTGCAATAACTTCACTGTCAATGAACGGCATTTTAATTATATGAGAAAATTGAGAAAAAAAAACAGGAAAAAAATACAGTCAACAAAAAGTAAAAAAGCAGCCAAAGTATAGATTATCAACTAAATAAAATAACTTCCTTTTAGAACAGCTTTTTCCCAAACGTCTTGTTGATAGCATAATTCATAATAATCTCTCATGAACTCACGTGACAATTATTGACGTGAAAATTATCTATAATATCAATAATTATCTATATTAATATCAAGTATCAGATCCGCAATTAATGAAGTTATTTCATTAAGTTTCCAAGATTTCTTATGTTATTTGAACATTTCTGATTTTCATTGATTATTTATTATTATACATACCTACAATTGTATGGTAATTTTGCAAGATTTCAATCATTTCCGACAAACAAACTTGCATTCATATTATTTTCTATGGTCTATCTTTAAGAATTTTAAAAACAATTCACCATCTTTAATCGAGAAAGTCAATATCAACGATTCCTTCAATATTTGACAACTTGCAGCAAAGCAGTTATTTATAATCCGAGCAACAGTTCTCGAGTTTAATTTCTATACTCTTTAATTTTCCATTCCAAGTTTTTTTCAGTTTTGTACTTTTTTATACATCATTTTTGTAGTTTTCGAGTTTAAATGATTTTTCATGACTTTCCAGCATTTTTGAAATGATTTCCGACGTAACACCTTCAATTTACCATAATTTTCCATAACCAATTACTATCAACTTTTTAAAAATAATTTACTGTTATTATCCATGATGCCTAAATTCCATGATTTCCTTCGCTTTTAATTGCTTGCAATCTACTGGTATTTACAGTAGTATCGCAGTTTCTCATGGTTCTTGGTGGTTTAACGGAATTTTATGATTCTTCAAGATTCAATGTTCTATACTAATGTTCCTCATTATCAACAATTACTTTAACTTATTTAAGTATTGAGTTATTCACTAAAGTTTCGGGAATAATTTCTGATGATTGTGTTAAGAATACCGGAGTGGTCCACAATAATAACGCCCAATGTACCGAACAAATTGTATATTATATCTTAGTGTTGTTACATCTCCAAGATTGTTCACAATAATACCCACGATATCAAAACGCAATCCGCTTTTATACATGTTCGTTCGTGATTTTGAGTCAATTTACACATATCGCGTCATTAAATGTACAGTTATCGTCTAGACTTTTACTATCTAGCATTTCGCAATAAGTTATTATAAATGTTATATTATTGATTTGAAAGAGTTTTGTCTAGACACTTACGATTAAGTATTCTGAAATATATTTCGCGTATCGGGTAGATACTTATCGAAATCGTTTTCGTCTGAATTTCTACAATTAAAAATGTTGAAATATTTAGTATCGGAATGACAAGGTAAGTCTAGTGAATATCCGCTGTTGCAATTATCAGAAACTAAATAATGTCAAGTCTTAACATTATTTTCATTTTTAATTAACATTTTCATTAACATTATTATAAGTTTTCTTCACAATATGTTGGTCCATTGAATGTGAAGTAGAAGCAGCGTGGATAGCCGATTTGTGTTTTTCAGAGTTCAAGTGAACGTCCAATGCACCTTTGCCTAAACAAATTTAAATCATAAATATCTTTATTTTTATCTTTATCCGAACATATAAATTGTATTCTGGTATTAATTTACAAATGTTTTTATATCGTTTATTAATTTAGTATGAATATATATGCTAAAATTAAAATTTTGCTCACAAATACATTTTTCGTGGTTTTACATTTAAAATCATTATAGTTTAAATAGATTAAATATTCATATAATGCCTTTCAAAATTTTTCATAAAATATATACAAATATTTTTATCTTTTTATTAATATATATTTTTTGTATTATCAAAAATCATAATTTATTTTTTGAATCAAATTTTCATCTTTTTTTCGTAATCCTTTCTATTTTTACCAGAAAACATTTTCCGAACTAAACATGAAAACCATGCAACTAAAAATAACTCTATTTTTATGAGAAAGCTATTTCAAACAAATAATACTGATAGAAAGAATAGGATTCTTCGAATATGAAAAAATTGAGCAAAAACATTGTTGAGAATAGGAGGGTTTTTATTGGAAAATAGAATGAAATAAAGCAGGTACATACCCATATAAGCCACCGAAACACTACATCTACATATTTCGCATTTCGCTACTGTAGGTGTCTTACCCTTGCTGAAACACGGGTATTTTTTCCTGAGTTCGTCTGTAAAATTACATTTGCGTTTCGGCATCTTAGAGGTTAGAGTCCGAATCCCCACGAATCCAATGATAACAAAGAGTTGTATCAGCCTCGCTAGAAAAATAACATAAAATATGCAATGATTATTATTACTAAAAATACCAAGCCCTGAAATGAGATCAAGAAACAATTCATACTCACTCTTTCAACCATCCGCATGTCGAAAAATACGATATTGTTATTTCGCACAAATGTCGGTCGAATCACGAATGCACACGAATGTCAACAATAGTTCAAGTTCAACACTACCTGCATACATGCACGCGTGCGCATCACTTACCAATGTAAGGCAGTGCGAGTAAGATACATAGAATCACATAGAATGGGAACCGTGCCAGAGCGAGAGAGACGCAAAAGTCCAGCGCTTTCTTCGCCTTAACTGCGCGTTACACCGGTATTTTCCATCCCATTTTTTTTTTCCGCCGAAATAGGGCCGAGACTGGAATTACGGGCCAAACTTGGTCCTATGTTGGGCCAAAAAAAAATTGGATGGAAAAAACTGGGATATTACCTACTCTCCCCTTAGAAAAGAACGAAAATCGATACTCGCGAACACTGGACATCAAAAAAAGGACATTTGAAGCGGGATAAAGGACGTTCCTCAAAATCAACAAAATAAAGGACATGTCCTTTAAAAACAGGACGGTTGGTCACCCTAGTTAAGATAAATTGTATGAAATATTTTTCCATAACAGTTGCTCATGGATTTAATGGTTTCTTAATAAGAATTCAATAATTTAATCACTAATATAAGAACTAATTCAATTTAATCTTTTTTTTTTTCAATTTTTCAAACAATTCATTTGAACATGTCACTTCTTCTCTGCCATATGAAATTTTTTTTTTCTTCTAAATATATCACTTTCGACGGTTATTCATTATAATGTATAATATTTTAATGTGAGTAAGTTTTACATGATCAACCATCTTTAATGTTTTTTTTTTTAATTTTTCCCATCATTAGTTATTCCCATACATGGTTTTTACCGTTTTATAGAATGCAGCCAATAAAAATTTTCAAAAATGGTCAACGGTTTACCGTGATTTCAAATGAGTCACAGCATAATTATGATTCCTCTAAAACTTCGTGAAGATTTATTGTCATGGACAGTGATAACTTGTCAATTAACAATTATTTTTCAGGATACCATGGATTTTTTTTAGCAAAAAATTAAAAAAAAACGACAGTTCTATATTCTTTATACGTGTGTTTTATCATGTTATTCAAATTTATTATTTGTCAAAAGTCAACTGCTCAAGTTGAATATTTCATATTTATGGTTTTCGTAGTTCCATATTGGGTATGTAATGCGAAAATTCCAAGTCATGTATAGTAAAAGTTGCGTTTCTAAAATTTTATATTGCTTCCAACGGTTATTCAGAATTTTTCCTAACCCCTTATATTGTACATAGTGAAAAAATTATCTATGGTTATTAATGCTCTTTTAAATCATTCATGATCGATATTAATTAGTATCCATTATTTATAAAGTTTTTCTTGACCTGCAACCTAGCATAATTTATTAAAATGACCAACTGTTTGTTATCAACATAATTCATAGAAATGACCCATGATATTCGACAGTTCTACGAAATTTTATGATTTGGCATGGACCGTCCGGACGATAAGTTATACATAGTAACTGTCATTTTTTTAAATATAAATGAACTTAAGCTTGTTTGAAAGTGTCTTGATCGATCAATGATTATGGAGAGAAAGGATGTGCTTAAAGTTTCAAACGTTTCTGAGATAAAAGGAAACTAAAAAAAATTATGTTTTGATATCTATTTAAGATTGAGGTGCGAGAAAGTTAGTAACATTGAGGAACATTTTTTATACATCCACAATTAATTATGTTCTCATTCATTATAAATGTTTGAAATTTCAGACGGATAAAAAAAAGAATATGATACACATTTCGACCAACGGGAAATCGAATTAATTAGTGAAAATTAGTTGCTGTAACAACTACTTTTAATATAAAAAGGACAGTCATTTTCTTAGAAATAATAATAATAAGTTGAAGTTGATTTGGAATCATATTTATTTTTGATAAATTATTGAAAAATTGAATAAAGCATCTCGAAAAAAGTCTGACTACTGAAATGGTCTACTGTTGCAATTCAAACTTATTTTTTTTTTTTCGTTGATATGTGCGGAGTCAAAGTAAGTGTGAAATTTTACTTAATAGATTGATTAAACAGACTGTAACATTACAAAAAAATGCCGATAGTAGTAGTCAGTATGAGTATCAGAAATAAAATATCAACCATTCGAATCAGTGAAACTATCTGATAGTTACATGTATTTAAATATACATATATGTATATTTAATGTATGTGGTACGCAATCATTTATAAGTTATACTTTTTTATATATTTGAAACAGTAATTTTTGGACACCTGTGAGCAGTATTTTGCTTTATTACTTATGTCTAATAATTATTCCAATAAACTTAATTTTTACTACGATGTTGCTCATTTCATTCTTATTGACAGTAGATAAGTATGATTTATATCAAAAACTTATCACTAACATCAGTTTATTTTGACAGATCAAAATTATTGGATATTTTACTCATTATGAATATACTGAAAATTTTCGTTTTGAATATGTATGATAAGGTAATATTTGAATGATCATACAGCTATAATTCATATAAAAAAATTCAAAAAATGTGTGCAAATGATAATGTTGTATTCCCCCAGCAACGTTGCCAGTTTTTGTTGTAAACTCCAATCAACGTTGAGAGGTTGGTCCACCTAAGGGCTCAACTTTATTGGGCATCAAACGAAGTCTCAATCCTGATGTTGACTTGTCACCAAATGTCTCGATTTTTTACGGGTTCCCAACACCAAATGCAAAAACAACACAATGTTTCGTAACGATAAAAATGTTTATTCACTGTTTATCCCGTTACCGAAACGCACACAGAAAATAGTGTTTTTGGATACCGAACAATATGGATTAGATCGATTAGAACGACCGCGTACAATAGACTTTCTGCGGACCCGAAATATAACAGTGGTTAAGAAAGAAAATCTGGTGAAACTCTGCGCGCCGGGGTCTAGCGGCGTTCCCCTTTTATATCCAAAAAGCTAGCGCGCAAAAAAAAAAGTCAGTCGTAAAAAAACTGATGCAATAAGTTTATCGCATTTGAAAAAGACGATTCGAACGGATGTGATAAAAGTATTTTCGTGCTCGCATAATGAGCCGATACTAGGTTAATGATATAGGTAGCCTGTACGAAGCATTGGGAAAAACCCAAAAGCAATTATACTTTTATAAAGAATACTATCGCAACATTATTCTGATAGATTAGAAAAGCAAAAATAAGCTGATGCAATTTCCTTGAATATTGCAAAAGCGAAATATATTATTTATAATAATATAATTACTTACATATGTATATATATATATATTGGAGGGCATGCGACAATAATCATCATCATGCAACTTATATGTACACATAAATCACACGCTTGCAACACAGAAAGTCACTGAATTCATAGATATTAGTTTGTAGCTATCATTCTAAAAAGAATTGCAATATTTTCATACTTGTGTGTAGAAATAGAAATAATAGAAATTATCCTGCATTATATGAAAATATTGAGAATATAAGAAAAATTTTTTCTAGTGTATGTAACATTTACATGTATTTGTAGATTATACATTATATTTTTTATGTAAATTCATTATTATGAATTCCACTTCCAGAAAACATTTTTGGTTCGTAATTTTTTGAATAAATAATTGGCTCCATACTTCTTAATTTCAAAAGTCCAAATGACTTTATTGGATCTTTTGTGAAACAGAATTTTGGGTAAAAAAAACAGCATTTAAAAATAATGAACTCTCTATTGAGAGATCTTCGATAGATGTAATATTTTAATAAGCAGCCTTAAATTTTGAAAATTGCGAATCAAAAAACATAATTATGTTCTGCGAAAAGAAATTGTGAAACAAAATCAATTGCGAATGCTCTCTATTCTAAATCTACCGATCTCGAAAAAGGTCCAACGTCCAAATCATAAAATTTCGTTTTCCTCAAACAAAATATTTTCTCCCGGTCATCCAGGGTCACCCAAATAATGTAAAATTTCACGCTCTTCAAATTACAAGACACACACGGCGAGGAAACGAAAGCTACTCATCTCTCTCTTACATTAGCAAAGAGCATAAGAGCGGCTCGGCCAATAAGAGCTCGAAGTTCGTAGCATTTTCCTGGGTTGGGAACAAGCTATAGTCGCTCCAGATCCGTTGCCGAAATTCCCCATCCCCGGTTCTGAAAGGTTTAGAACATAGTCACACAATAAAATAACAGTTACCCTGTCTCCTTGTCTTTGAAATAAACATGTTTTCTGAATAGTGTAACTGTTATTTCTGATCAAGGCTGGTGGACTGCCAGACCAAGTCTGAATTGCGTGTTTAAAATGTAGCTATAAGTTTTCTCATGAACATTTATCGAAATTTCTTAGGGAATATATAGTAACAAATTGTCGAGTTATGCTAACGAGTAGACATTTACAATTATGAGCCTACACTTAACGCTTGGGACAAACCAAAACTCGGGTCTGTTTTGCAAGTCCCAAATGTTTGCTTCGGGCATTGTGAGCGCTCGAGTTCTTGAATAAATCTGAATAATCTCGAGCAATTGCTATTCTCTTAGGTCCCTGCTTTTTAACATATCTTAGGATAACCGTTAGGCATGAGCTCGAGAATTGTCAGTTTAGCGGAAACAGATTCGTTTAATTGCTTGTCACGAGATTGAAATTCCCTAGCTTTGTGGCGGTGACAGGGGGATAAAGTTTTTCTGCCTCTCAGCTATTCTGTCAGAAGATACTGCTGCGCGTCGCCTCAGCTATGCCTTGGTCCATTGGCTGACACGGCGGCGGTGGCGGAGGCAGCGAAGGTTTTTCTATACAGGGTGTCCCAAACTCTCGTAAAAAAAAACATACTGGCAGATTCTTTGCGAAAATCTAAGACTTTTTTTCCTTTGCCATTTTTTGATACAATCAAAATTGAAAAAGTAATTCGTGCTCAAATTAATAGCTTTGTGAGTGATATGGCTAGTGTCTTTCGCCTATCATTACGCCTTCACCGGAACTGGCGAGCCTCTGAAGCACGCTGGTCGTCTTGGCTTTGTAAGCTGGGGCTCCATGGGATCCGGGAAAGAGCATCAAGTTTTAGAATCCTTTAACGTCATTAATGTTTCTGATCAATAAGGGAAGAATGACACTGAATACCAAAGATTTAACATGGCCCCCGAAAAATTCTTTATGATAAAAGTGATGTTTTCATGAAAACCTTTTGAGTAGAACTTGTTGATTTTTTGAAAGTCATCATTTGTGAGGCTCCGCGAGGAAAGGTGACTTACCCGGAAAAGCTAAAATCTTTTTTCGATTGCTTTATACAGTCGACGAAAAATACCCCCTGTCCCAGAGAGGCACTACCTCCTGTTCGAAATGTTATAAAAAAAATGATTTATTCCTATTTTTGTTCACGTTTAGTTTTATGAGGGCAAATATTATTCTTCAGTCCATTTTTGGACGTGTTGCGCTTTCAAAAAGACATTTATTTTGTACTGTGACAAATTGCTGTATAGGACTTGGCGTCTCGAGCTTTTCCGGTATGCGAAGGTAGTGCCCCTCGGGGACGGGGGGCGTTTTTTGTCGACTCTACGGAGCAATTGAAATAAACCTTAGCTTTTTTGGATAAGTCACCGTTCCTCGCGGAGCCCTCGCCTTTGTCTTCATAAAACCGACGATCGAACTTTAGTAAATAAAAAGTTGCGAGAATCGTGTTCGTTTTGTGAACATTAAATGATTCAATTATGTAGTCCTTTTTTGGTGGTAACGCTAATTTTGAATCAAGGAAAAACAGTAAACCGGTTGTTTTTTCAAGGTGAACGTGTATTAAAACAATATTTTTATTTTGATAGCAGTTGAATAAATTTTTCGGGGGTCGTGTTAGGTCTTTAGTATTCAGTGTCATTCTTCCCTTATTGATCATAAACATTGATGACATAGGATTCTAAAACTTGATGCTCTTTCCCGGATCCCATGGGGCCCCAGCTTACAAAGCCAAGACGACCAGCGTGCTCCAGAGACTCGCCAGTTCCGGTGAAGGCGCAATGATAGGCGAAAGACACTAGCCGTATCACTCACGAAGGTGTTAATTTGAGCACGAACTACTTTTTCACTTTTGATTGCATCAAAAAATGGCAAAGGAAAAAAAGTCTTAGATTTTCGCAAGGAATCTGCCAGTTTTTTTTTTTTACGAGAGTTTGGGACACCCTGTATTATAAAGAAAACCGCTGTTGTCCCTTGCGGCCAAGTCAACCGATGCTGCTCGGCTAAGCCAAGAACCATATATATGAAGTCTTACTTTCTGAAACTTTTTTTGCCCTACCATGGTAACTACTGGTTTTATACATGAGAAGTTTCAGTTTGAGAAATTTCTCATGTCCAAGCAATCATGTTTAAATAATGTGTAAATGGCAACTATGCATAGGTTGTGAGTTAAAGTTTTATTTCTATGGCGAGACATTAGAAATTTTACTGTACCTTTCACCACAAAAGATTTAAATCCTTTGCTGATGCAAAAGTTTTACTTCAGAGTGAGCCATCAGAAGTTCCACTTTATAGTAGGCCATTAAAAGATTCATTTTGTCGTAAGCCATTTAAGGTTCTTCTTCTATAGTGAGACATTTAAAGTTCCACTGTATAGTGTTCCATGAGAAGTTTCACTTTATAGTAGGTTGCTGCTGTTTATAGCTGAAAAAGTAGTTTTTCATGTTCAAAAATAAAAAAAACCATTTCAGATTCTACATGAAATTTCTAATGGTCTATTATAAAGTGGAACTACACCATAAAAACAAAGTGAAACTTAAAATGACTTACCATTCTATGTATAGCAAACAATGTATTTCTCATGCCTCAAAATCAAGTGAACTTGAGATCTGATGCCGAACTTCTAATAGATCACTACAAAATAGAACTCCATTTATCTTACAATAAATTTTAATCCTGTTTAACTTTCCATTATATGACATAATCACATCATTTTACTAAATCACAAAATTTTTCAAATTTCCGAATTAGAAAAATGAACAAATCACTTAATGTCGAAAAATAGAAAAATGCCAGAAAATCATAAATTCACAAAATAACATTATTTAACCAAATCACAAAATTTCACGAAATTCTCAAGGATTCAATAATGTCACAAAAATCTCAAACATGGCCAAATATAGAAAAATCATAAAATGTCACTAAATTTACAGAATGACAATATGTTATACATAACAAAATGCATAAAAATTTTAAAATTATTTTCGTAATATTAGGCCACTATTTGCCCATTTTTGGCAATATATTAGCCATCAATTATCAGCTTGCAATATTGCCTCAATAAAGGCCAACATAAGACAAATATTGGTTTTATATTGGAGCAATATTAACTCATTATCTGTCAAATATTAGTTATCAATCAAGTATAAAATATTTTTCATGGTCAGCCTTTAAAAAGAGTGTGTTAGGCTGCTCGCGGATTGAGCGTAAGAATCTACTTTTCACTCCGCTGCGCGCCCACACGCTCATTCCAAACGCCGACCAAGAAAAGTACAGTTCGTATCACGGGGCCAGAGCTTTTTCACGCGCGACGAAAACATTCTCGAAACTCGTGTAATTACCTCGTTCCGAGAATGTTGCCGTCGCGCATGAAAAGACGCTGCTAGGCCCCTTGATACGAAATATACTATTACAAATGTTCTGCTAATATTGCCACGAATAGGTCCAAGTACTGACGATGCGACAATATTGCCGGACATCGGGCTAATGCTGTCTAAAGTCTCATGAAAAATTTATACTTATTTCCTTCTTTAAAGGTTAAGATTAAATGATGTCATTGTATTTATTAAAAAATTTTGAATAAAAACTATACCTTAGTCAAATACTACAACGAGGTTGGCGCGTGAAGCGCGCAGAAGGGCGAAGCCCCCCTAGTATGTAATGAAAGAAAAGTTAAAAGAAAAAAAATTAGAATAATATTATTAAGCTACTTAACAATGAATTACCGAAAATTAGTGTCAATTCTCGATGTATAGCTTTATCGAGGAAAGCGTTTTTTTCTTTAACATTCAGATTTTTCCAAAGCCCCAATACCACTAAGAATGTAATTTTTTCATTTAAAAGAAAAACTACCTGACTAACTGTAAACGCTGGCAGCGTTTCATTGCATTTAATACTTGAAATTCAATCATAATTTATTGTGTTCCATACTTTTGCTTTCACTTTCTTTATTTCTGCCTTTAGAATGACTGACAAGTATATCTTTACATGATAAGATACTTAAAGCATAAATAATGTACCTGATCCTGTTGCATATGTATAAAGTGTAGATGACATTCACAAATTACATACTTTCAACAGTGAGTTTTTCGTCACTAATTACATCATCGTAATCTTCGCTCATGATATGGGAACTTGATGCCTCAATTTTGCCTGCACTATTTTTACAAGTAAAATACTTGTAAAAATCATGTTGATTTGGGTCCTCTATTTGTAATTGACATAAAGTCATTCTGACTTGTTGATCAATTGAGGTAACAAAATGTTTCAAAATGTTTAGCATGCATACATGAATGTTTGAAAAAAAGCAATCATCTTTGTAGGAACATTTCTTAGAAGCTACATGTGCGTGGAGGAGGAATTCATATTCCTCCTTCATTTTTTCATCTGCATCTTGCGCGGAGGAGTCCCAAAATTACACTCCATTCTTCAAGATTGACTATGCATTGTTTGAGGAAGGAAGTATTCTTCCCCATTCTGATGTACTTCAAGAAGTTCTAATATTCTGCCAGTGATACTACACATTGAAGTAGGTCGGATATTACTGGCAATTGTTAAAGGCCATTCTCTGACTAGTGTTGATTTTTTTTTATTTCAAAGATTTACATCATGTTGGTTATGAAATCATATCAAAGTGAAGCAACACAGTATATGTCTTATTATATAACAAGTGCTTCTTTAACTCAAAACAATTTCCAACCAAATTTGCTGCATCCTAGAGATATGATTCATGGCTTGTACCATCTTGGCCCAGGAATCCCAAAATTTTTCCACGGCAATCTCCTTTTTTACTCATTTTAACCCGGTTTACGAACTATTTATCGAGCTTTGCAGGATCCTGCAACAAATGAATTTTCACGACCTGACGTATCAGTTTCTCTGTTGTAAATATCATTATTCATGTTGCAAATGTCATATTAAAAGATATATGATAGCCTCTAAAAACGTTTCCCTTGTTCACATAAACTTCAAACTCTGCCCTCCCCCTCCCCCACACGCACACACGACCGCATGAGAATCTTCCTGCTCTCCATTTACATTTTTATCAGTTAGTAAAACTTGTGAATGAGATGATGACTCATGATTAGAACTGCAAGATGAATAAAAGCTCAAAAGAATCTTGCTTGGCACTGCTAGGCTTCAAAGGTAAATGAATATTGTTAATATTAAGGGGTTACACCACTGTAGAGTACGTTAAAATAGGCATTTTTCGGGAATTTTTTTAACGCAACGTATCACAAGTACAAAAATCAATTTTTTTAAGTAATAACAAAACAAAATGACGGCTATCCAGCTATTCTCTGACTGTTCTTTTTTTTCGAATGGGTTTATGGCTGGAAACCTAACTCCCACAATTTTTGATGTAGAGCAAAAAACCAAAAAATTTTTGAGTTTTTAGAACAATAGCAAGATCTGTACGTAGAATTTTTTTGATGTATTGATTTTTTGCAAAATGGCGAGCTATTAATAAGGAACATTGATATTTGATGTTCAAAATCAGCACTTTATTATCAAATTAAAAAAAAATATTCAATTTTTTTAAAAAGTCCTACGTACGGCGCTGGAGAACACTATTTCCAATGTATGTACTGTAAAAACTTGAAATCGATCGTTAGAGATTTGTCCGAGATATGTTTCTGACTAGCTTGAAAAAAGCAGTTTTGAGAAAAACGCGTTTATATAGCATGTTTCTCAATGGTTGTTATAACTTATAATGTCCCTAAAAGTCATACAGATAATTCTTTAAAAAATTTAAAAATGTTTGCGATCGAAAATACAGTTCCTAATCTATCAATATCTGTCATACAAGCTTTCGTACACCGAAACTCTTGTTCATACTCAGAAAACAATTGCATGAAACGCTCTATGTTTACCTTTAAATTTTTTGGTGTAATACTTCTCTATGCTTCATTTTTGTCAGTTTACATTATTTACTTTAAAGTGGCTGAATAAGTTGATTTTTTGAGTCACAACAGCAAATTTTTAATTTTTGCCTACACGTTATTCAACAAGACGATTTTCTTTTTATTTGTACCACATGTGGAATCGCTATGACTTTGCTCTTGCTCCTGTTCTGGGTCCGTAACTTGTCGAAATATTAGATTCATAGTTAGAGGAAAAAATGAACGGTTCACTCGTTCTATAACTTGTTTATTACACAGTTCGGCAAAAATTGACTTTTGGAGTTGGGATAGGAAAATTTCATCGAAAACGTGTAGGATAGGTTGCCAATAAACGATTCCCAAAGCAATTTTGTTTAGTTAGCTCCCGTTTCCGAGTAATAATTTTTTTAAATATTTTATTTTCTTTGATATTAAAATCCGTTATTTTTGACCGATTTTCATGAAATTAGTCTTGCTATGTGGGTTTTACTAGGCGATGAAACCGATCCTATCATTCTTTTTGCAAAAAAACTAAGGTTTTGAATTTTCAAATTTTTCTGACTTCATCATTTGTCACGCTCGCAACGTAATGGAGATCTTTCACTATTCAGATGCTGCTGGAAATCGACTCGGAAATTTCGGCATCCCGTTATTCTTATTGTGAGCGTGACGAATGATGGAGACTTACAATTTCGAAAATATTTGAAAATTCGAAACATTGGTTTTTTTGCAAAAATAATGACGGAATCGGTTTCATCGCCTAGGAAAACCCACATAGCAAGACTAATTTCATGAACATCGGTCAAAAATAACGGATTTTAATATCAAAGAAAATAAAATATTTAAAAAAATTATTACTAGGCAACGGGAGCTAACTAAACAAAATTGCTTTGGGAATCGTTTATTGGCAACCTATCCTACACGTTTTCGATGAAATTTTCCCATCCCAAATTAATTGCCGAACCGTATTATTATGTCTTTCTTTCACACCATATATCGACAAGCAGCTTAAGGAGGTCTTGTAATTACACAGATTCAAAAAATCAATTTTTTTTTATTTACATATTTTGAATCTGTATGTTGCTAGAAATGTACCCTATAAAGATTTAACCTAAAACAGTATTTTCCTTAAGATATGGATACACCGTAATTTATGTCTCTAGCTACTAAATTTTGATGACGTACCGGTTTTTTTCAATAGATTTTTAATAGTTTAACAGAGAATTTCTTCAAGATAAGGAAGGAGAGTTCTATTTACCTGGCATAGCCAATTGAACTGTAAGTTTCGAAAATCGTGTTAAACTTCATTGTCAAATGTTGAACGCGTTTTCCTATAAGTCATGTTTTTCAAAAGTGTTCGAAGTGCCTGACTACAGTTTTTTGACTAGAGTGTCTATTAATTTTAATTCTTCAGTAGAGATGTAGCTATCGTTTGCAACGAGCGTTTTTAGAAAAAAATATTTTTCTCACTTTGACAGCATTTGTCAGTTTAAAAAAAAATGGTAAAAAACGAATTTTTAGTTGTCTTAATGAATTTAACTTCAACACTGTTGACTATAGAAAAACTTTTTATTGTATCAAACCAACGTTTCGCAAGGGGTCCCTCGCCTCATCAGGGATGTGATACTGATACAAAATGACAATTAGCAAAAATCCTAAAAGACACATATTTGTAACACAAGTGATCGAGTTGTCAAACGATTACAAAGTGTTGTATTTCGTCCGTTCACACAGAAATCTCACTAAGTTCAACTGCAATTGTCACAAATTGTAGGATAGTCAAACGCGGATCACGAACATGTTCACAGAATGGTTTATTTCCAGTTCACAATATAGGCGTAAAGTTCAACATACAGAAATTGTTCTTCAAACCGCGCGAACAAGGTATAGAATCGAAGCGCGGAAATGAAAATGCCCGACTGTCTTGAGAAGTTCAACTACAACTCCTTCAGTTCGATTTCAAAATTCGACTGTCTCTTTGCTGGCGAAATCACCGAGTCTTATATACTATGCGCATCGAACATTCTAGAATTATCGAGGATTATCTTGAATCGCTGAAGAATTACCAAATACGTGACTCGAAACAGAAACGAAAAAGATATTTAGACAGGATGTGATAACGCTAGAATTTCAGTATTTAATCATGACTTGCAAAAATATATGTGATAAAGCTTCGACTTCTTGCAAAACAGGATAAGTTTAATACTGACTTGCAAAAATATGTGTGATAAAGCTTCGACTTCTTGCAAAACAGGATGGATGATAGTAAGTTTCAATAATGACTTGAAGATAATAAAAAGTTCGTCGAAATTTTCCTTTTACTGATAATTGATGGAAAATTTCACGACAGAAAATTCCAGAATATAACAAAAGAAAAAACTATAAGTCTTTTTTAAACATCCTCCTTACTCACTAATCCCGGTAACCGAAAAACAGCAAAATAACACTTGGGGCACAATTTTTTTTCTTATTCTTCTTCTTCCTCATTTTGACGTCTGAAACGTCGAAGGCAATCTAAAAATACGCGAACAGCTCATATCCATCTGCATATGACTCACACGTCTGTGAGTGTATTCATGTCGTCCACACAAGATAAGAGTTAAAGAGAAAATTAATGCTTTCGTCACACACACCTCACTGTTTTCGTCTCCTTCCGACGACGAACATCAGAACGAAACAGAAAGACTCGATCAATTGTGTTATAGATATGTGTCATTTAAGATTTTTGCTAATTGTCATTTTGTATGAGTATCACATCTCTGATGAGGCGAGGGACTCCTTGCGAAACGTTGGTTTGATACAATAAAAAGTTTTTTCTATAGTCCACAGTGTTGGAAATGAATTCATTAAGACAATTGAAACTGAAGTGGACGAATTTAAAGTCTTTTATACAAAACGAATTTTTTGTTCTAACATCTACAATTTTGAGAATTTTCAACTTTTTTTAAAAATTTCATGCCAGATGATAGTCAAATATATGAAAACTACAGAAATATCGTTTTTATCCAGTTTCATCCACCACAACTTAGGAAGCTTGCTACAACGTTGGAAGTAATTTTTTTTCAGAGGTGCGGTTAAATCCACGTCAAAGTTACAATTTTCAATACATAAGTAATTTCACTGTATAGATTTCAAAGAGAAAGATGTACAAATACATAAAAAAACTTCATCTCAAAATCGTGTTTGGTTTTCATGCGATCTATTCTTGAAAATATGCTCGAAATTCAGGCGCGTAACTAGAAGATCCCCTTATATCTCAGATATGTTTGAAAATATGAAGATGGTAAGGTGTGCGGGATTCCGACATTTCGGGAATACATCGAGAAATTTTCGGTCTCGCCCCGCCTAAACAGATTTATCTTCCGCACACCTCTACCCAAAAAAGATGCCTTACATACCTACATTACAATTTCTATGGTTTTTAGGCATGTCATATCAGCAAATGTTACCAAAAGCCAATAATTCTAGGCTGGCTATGAACTTTGGTGTTACTCATTCTTACACGAATTACCCAACAACCGGCTTTCAAAATATCTGGGATTCTTCGCAACCAGGAAATTGGGACAGTGTACCGCAAATGTTGCCGCAGTATATTTACAACTCATATGCATCAGGACCCACGACTATTCAGAGACCAATCGGGATGACCCCTTTGTACCAGAGAAAAGGCCCGCAAGTTACACAGCAGGAGTCGGCAACGGCGAAGAAAAACGACTGGAAGATGTACATTACTCCTGATATAAGAGACCGCTTGGTGGCAAAAATGTAGGTTCTATAATTTTTTTTTGAGAATAACTTTTTATGATTTCATACTTGAGCTCTTATAAATACTAATGATTTCCAGAGTTTCAATAATAAATAATTTTCAAAATTCTGAATTCATGCTTTTTTTATAACCGCAGGATTTTTGATTCGTCGAATTTCGAAATGTTTGTATTTTTTGTTTTATAAGTTCTGAATTGCATTATTTCGCTAACATCATAAAAATTGTGTTCAAGTAAAAAGAACTCGGAGATAAGATTATATTGTGAACCATCATATATGTATTCTTGAAATACTCCGTTTGTTCTATAAGTAAGTTCTCTTGTTGTCTCAGGGTAACTTCCATTTGTCCTCATCCTACTCCTGAAACTTTAATGGATAGAAGAATGGGTAACATTGTCTCTTTCGCAAGGAAAGTCGAGAGTGATCTGTATGAATCAGCTAAGTCAAAGGACGAGTATTTGAGCCTGTTTTCCTCAAGAACCTTATATTTTCAGCAGAAACTGGGTATATTGAAATTTTTTTAAGTATTTTTCAGTTTATTTTCAAGATATTTTTCTACATTATATACAATATACTATACAATCATGATTCTGAGAGCCAAACAAAAGAAATTCGCTCTTTTTATTTCTAGCTATCGACTATCAATTGCAAATTGTCCTTTTCAGGAATCCACAAAATTACACAACAAAATCAGATATTTCTTCTCAATACACTGTTATTCCATACTTCACCTTCTTGTAGGTAAAATTTTTATATTCTTTCAACGTTTTCGTATTCCAATAAGATTAAATTTCAAAGAAAAAATTAGAGTCAAAAACTCTTATATCACGGTTTTCGCCAATCCTAAAGCTAGAATTATATGAAGAGTCGACTTGAGTGGAGGGGGTAGGACTTGACGGCCACGAAACTGCCCATCAAAATGATGTACAGGCATACTTGTGCCCAACTGTGCATGCCCCTACCCCGTCATTTTTCTTGTCCTGTCAGTCCTCTCCAAGCCTCTCGTCCACAAATTCAGGTGACATTGTCGAGAAACAATCGACAACGCATGGTTTGACATGGTTCACCCGCCCCCGCTAACCCCTGCTGCTGTAGACTGTTCTGTAGCCACCTCCTTGCTCGAGTCGACTTTCTTTATAATTTCAATTGTTCATGTTTAATTATAAGCCATAGGACAAAAGAGTAATGAATCTTGTATGCTACAACAACAGACCCACATTCATCGTTCTAAAAAGGTCACTTCAGTCCCTAATCTTAAGTTGGAGAAGCATTACTCTTTTCAGAAATTTGAAACATGAATTTTACGCTCTACGGATCGAACACTTTCCACATATCGCCCCTGTGTCACATTCCAAAACTGTTCTCTTGGACTTTGATCCTAGCAGCGTAATGTACTATTATCTTTCTTTTATTAATGTAAGTCGATGTAGCTATTCGAAACGCAATAAGCGAGGCTGAGAAATATATGTAAACTCAGTTGAATCGTAAGACTGGTATTTAATATTTTAAATAATCAAAAAATAAGCATACTCATATCTCACTGTGTGTAGCAAAGAGAACGGGAAATCTCCATCCCGCTACAACAATCGCAAGAAGGGCCCTCACTATGTCTGCTATGTTATGCCCAGAACGATACACCAGTAAAAGCATACGCACTCTGCTTACCACGAAACACGTTTTCTCTTCTCCAACCATCTTAAGTGGAAAGGGAAGAGGAGTAGACGTTTCTTATGTTCGAATAATATAAGGCGCCGAGCAGTCATTGTAGGGAACATATAACAGCGGAGATTGTTATAGCAGGATCCTAGTGTATGTACTGCTAAAAAACGAGGAAATGGAGCATAAAAAGTATGATTCAGCCATAACTAATATGAAAATTCATATTTTGGCTGCATCTCATATGTATCAGGCTCGCTGTTGCAGTTCGTGCAGTATATGAGCCTGTCGTACAAGGTACAGTAACAATCCTGCCTCAAGTTTCACCTAAACGAAGCCATCATCGAAGCTTGTCCATTTTATCCATATGTGTAATACTCCTATATGGTTAGCAGTCCATTTGAGCCTGTAAGAGGAACAGTCCCAAGAAGAGTGAGATGCAAATAGATAGCGTTTACCTAATATGCACGTGCGTGGCCTGGTATAATTTGAAATTTCGCTGTGGATGTCATTTTCTTCTCGACTTAGTCGACCAAGAAATAAACTTGTCACTTTTTGGTGTAAAAATAATGAATATAAAAAATATATATCACACGCTATAGTTTAATGTTATCTTTACTCTTATTCAGTATGTGCAAAATGTACAAAGTTTTCTTTTTATAAAAATCGCTCAAAAATAAAATGAGTTTTGTGTACTTTTTCCTGAGATAAGTATTTTTTGTGAAATTCTCAAGCTTTCATTAAAGAGTCTTACTTGATCAACGATTGTATGATTAATTATCATAGTTGTGTTCGATGATAATCTAATGCACTTTGAGACAAAACTTGTGCAAAGCAATCCTTTGCAGCTTGTTGTTTGCTAGTCTGTATAGATAGCACTTGAAACCCATTCTGATGCAATTTATAACTTGAAAAAAATGAAAATTATGAAACTTAAATTCCATGGTAATCCAGGGAACTCGTCCAAATAATAAACAATATTATACATGAAAACTGTCAAAAGATGCGCAGAAGGATGTGCGGCAACCACTGTGCGAAAGAGAAACGATTATCTTCACCGTTTGAAATTCACTAGGCCTCTCTCTCATGCTAGCTCTAAATGAGTATTACGTATATTATTTTAACTATGATTTCCATACTAAAGAGATAATTCAAAAAACAAAAAAAAATTGCGTTCATTTTAAGTGAATTACATTCATTGAATTTTTAAAAATGCACACAAAATCAACGTACACACATGGGCGGATCCAGAGGAAAATTTTTTTTTGGAGGAGGGGGGGACTCAAAAATGTAAGTTTGTATTTGTGATAATGCGTCAATAGGAATAATTTTCATTTTTAATGTAAATATAAACATCAATTTTATACATTGAAATTCATGCGATGTTTGCCCATTTTAGAAAATCTTTCCAATACTTCTTCAGGTGTTACCTCGATGTCATAATTTACATGAAGAAGAGCTAGCCCGTTCAGTCTCTCTGCAGCATCTTAGTTCTAAGCCAAGTTTTGATGTGACGCAAAGAAGAAAATGACCTTTCGGCATTAGCGTTGGTGGCTGGCAATGTGCACAGAACTTGAAGTAGCGTGTGAATATTTGGATAATGTCCTTGTCACATTTTTTCAGTGTCTCGATCGTAGGTGGTATTTCAATTCCGGACTCAATGTGAAGCTTCCACTTTTGTTGCCACAGCTCTAATTTCGCCTCCAGCTTCATTTTTTGCTGTTCTACACTACCTTGCAAAATCTTTCCGAAATGCTCAACAAGGCAGCTTTTCAATTCAGCTATTTCTTTTTTTGCCAATTTCGTGTTCAGTTAAGGTAAAAGCAGACTCAAATTGAAACTCTTCAAAACGTCTTCAGAGAACCGTATTTTCAAATCTTCTGTCACCATTTCAATGAGTGGTATGTATGCTGAAACCTTATAGCATTCTTCACAGCTTTTGGACGGATTGTTGTTGCGATGACTTTGATGACCACAAGTTCTAGGTTCAACATCTAATTTCTCGGCTAATTTTGTCGCATTAAAAAAAATTTTATTGAAATGATGGTCTACGTGTGTCTGTCATTCACTCAGTGTTGCAACCAACGTTGTTATGACTTCTGAAGCCTTTCGAAGATCGATTGTTTCTTTCTGTAGAATTACACTTAGTGGCTGCGTGAGGCAGAGAATATCACTAAGGCAAAAAAGTCCGATGAAAAATTCAAAATTGCACACAACATTTATTTTGTCAACTGCATTGACTGCAGTTGTTCTATTCAGGGGGACCAGACTTCTATAAGATCCCGTGCTTTACTGATTTCGGTGGCGTCCTCGCGTTGAACTGCGGTTTAACCCAGCTCTCCGCCGAGTGGAGAGAGTGTTACACCGAGGTGCACCGGTAAGTGGTGGCAGGTACACCCATTCAACCTCGCTGCCTGTAACTCATTCCCCTTTTTCCAGCCATCCCCACTATAAGGGTTGCATCAGAGGAAGTTAGAAAGGAATTCGGACCGAGTCTGGTCCCCCTGGTTCTATTTCTCCATTTACTAATTTTGGTCGGTACTTTTACAATTTCTGAAAGAGCGATGGTAAACTGAAGAACAGCATCATGTCTTTGTACCCATCGTGTTTCGCACAACTGTACTATTCTCTTCCCTAAGAATTCTAACACTGTGTTACTTTTTGGTCTTGAAACTTGAAAAAATGATGTTACTTCTCTTATATTATCGGAGATTTTCTTATTTAGAGCAACTTTGACTGATTTCGAAATGCTTCTGTTCAATTTATGTGAAAAACATGACGATCGAGCAGCGTTTGTGGCCTTCTTCTGGATTTCTCTAACAGCTCCACGGTCACGTAACGTAACGATACATGCATCAGTACCTACCCCAATGCATTTCTCAACATCTAGCCCCATGTCTGTCATTTCTGTCAAAAATAGCTGCCATCATGCAGCTCCCGTGAGTGAAATCTCCTCGTTGTCGTCTCCATCGGAATCTAGCGATACGTCCAGTTCATTTTCATGAGTGCCTTTCGTAAGTTCTCCGAACGCATCTATGAAGGTTACAAGGTCTTCTCTAATGACAGGTCCATCACGATCCTCCCAGAAAACGTACCGAAGAATGAGACTGACCTAGACATAAAAAATATCGTATAAGGTTAGACAAATAATAGAATGTATTATAACTAATATTGGGCAGAGCTGAAGCTCTTAAATATTTCGACATATTTCATCTTATATGAGCTTAAAAAAGGAAAGCAGCATGCGCGCTTTTTTAAATGTGTTCTCTACTTATAATAACTAAAAATAATAACTAATTGTAATGCTGTCACCAAATTTGCATATTTACCTGAGCTTTTCCTGATGCATCCGAAGTTTCGTCAAAAACGATAAAGTAAAAGCCAGACTTTGAAACACGTTTCAAGATTTTGTCTACAACGGTTAATCCACAACAGTGGATGATCTTGTTTTGGGACGTTTTGCTGATGTACGTTGCACGTGAAGAGGCTGTTTTCAGATGATTTTCCAAGACTACATTTCTAGAATACTACCATCAATTTTATTAGTCGTCTAAAATTACCGTCATTTTCTTTTGGATTATCTCATCTGTCATTGGTCCATCGTCTCTATGCCCTCTTTGTGATATGTTCTGCTTGCCCAGGAAAATAATTGCTTTGATAATAATATACTTCAGAATTTTCTTGTTCTCTTCTGCTTGCGATATATAATTTTCATCTATGAGACTAACGATTTCTTGACGTGGATTGTGGTAGGTTCGTAAAAAATCTTTTCCTGTATCCATCGCTCTCTTGTGATATGCATTATTCGAATGATCTTCCAAATCTCCATCTTTTCCAGTGAATTTTTAAAAATTTTTCAGAGGCTGAGTTACATGAATACCTAAAGGAACGTTTTTTTGGTAACATCCACCTTCTTTGCGATTAACGAACCATGGACAAAATTTACAAAATAAACCTCTAGCCACATCCGATAGAACAAGCCACTTATCGTGAGCCACTAAGTGATGCATTCCTAAGTAATTTCTCTTCTCTTTTCCGGAAACAGTTCTTGTAGAAAACGGAAAGTCATAGTCTTTACCTGGTGTCCATGGATTCTCAAGAAATCCTTTTTTAGTTCGGTCATCAATATTTTTTCCTGTATAAGTGCCAATATCAGTAGAAAAATTTGAAAGTCCAGCACTATCCGAAAATGTTCCAGGTATTTCGATCTCTGAATGGTCAAGCATCGAAGCACTAGAGTCGGGTAATGTCACTATTGCTTCTTCAAAGACTGGTGAACTTTTATGAGCATCATTCGTGAGCTTCTCCGTTGGACTAGAGTCGCAATTATCTTCTATGGCAGAGTTGTCAGCGATGCGCTTTTTCTTTGGTGGTTCAAAAAAGATAGTATTGAGCTCTGTTTCCCATTTGGTAGAAGTTGGGACTGTAAATATGAACGATAAATTTAAATTCAGTATAATGCTTATTCATTGTTAGTAGCGGATTGGAATTATTATTTTCGCACCTCGAATATCTTCAATTCAACTGAAGGCCAACAAAAACATTAATTGTACTATTTCACGAAATGAACCATCTAAATTTCTCTATAAAACATAGGCCTATATTATATTGACTATATTCAAAATTTTTTCGCTATTGGGACTTTCATATAAGCAGGCGGACACTTATTTAAGTTCTGACAACGATGAGAAACAAACGAAAATCAGGATACGCTTCTAGTATCTATTAAAGTGATGGACCTGTCATTAGAGAAGACCTTGTAACCTTCATAGATGCGTTCGGAGAACTTACGAAAGGCACTCATGAAAATGAACTGGACGTATCGCTAGATTCCGATGGAGACGACTCAAACCCAAGTGAGAACGATGGAGTGGAAGAGTTACTTGATGATGGAGACGACAACGAGGAGATTTCACTCACGGGAGCTGCATGATGGCAGCTATTTTTGACAGAAATGACAGACATGGGGCTAGATGTTGAGAAATGCATTGGGGTAGGTACTGATGCATGTATCGTTACGTTACGTGACCGTGGAGCTGTTAGAGAAATCCAGAAAAAGGCCACAAACGCTGCTCGATCGTCATGTTTTTCACATAAATTGAACAGAAGCATTTCGAAATCAGTCAAAGTTGCTCTAATTAAGAAAATCTCCGATAATATAAGAGAAGTAACATCATTTTTTCAAGTTTCAAGACTAAGGCAAAACAGGTGACAGTCCTCGGCTTCGCCTCTGACCGTAATTTCCCCGTTTCGCTAAATTAGCACATCCGTGCCTGTTACGAAATATACTATTTTCTCAAAATCAAAACCCAAACCGTTATTTTTTTTTCTCAAATCTGAAACCGAAACTGAAACCGAAAACGTCATTTTTTTCCCCTCAAAACCGAAACGAAACCGTTATATATGACGGACTAGGTCCCTGATAATAATATACTCATACTATACGAAAAATGCAAAATTATTTAATTATTATCTTTGTATGCAAGAGATTAGGTCGACATCGAGTACAAATAATATTTGGTACACAGAAACTGCATCATTTCTCAATCAACAACCCTATCGTGCATCTTCTAATATTAGAGCTATTAGAACTATTAGAATCGTGGGGGGAAAGCCAATAATCAAGCGGAGCCGTCCCCACCCTTAGGTCAGAGGTGAATAGGAATTCCCTTTCCTCCACGATTCTAATAGTTTTAATAGTTCTAATATTAGAAGATGCACGATTGGGAAGCTAATGGCCCACAACACCCGACACCCTTGGTGAACGTGGGCCGAAAATTTTTTGAACCAATGATTATTGTTTAAAAGTTAATTTCTGAATTGTTTGATATTAATAATAATAATGATTTGTCAAAGTTGTGTCTGCATTCTGAATATTGAGTTTTTTTGTCGTAAAAAACATAAACAAATACCTAGTTCAACTCCTTCATTCATGGATTGCAACAATGTTACTGTGGACTATAATGTGATGAAAATATTTTGTGTCTCATGTAAACACAGGTATGAAGCTCATGGTTATCAAAGTAAAATGGTTTGGTACCTTCTTCAAATATTTCAAATAAGAAAATTCAATAATTGTGATACTTTTCTACACATTCTTTCAGCAAATTTTTTTTGAGCATTAATTATTTAATTTAAATGTTAAATTAAAATATAAATATTTGGTACGAATTGGATATGCACGTGCTTTCCGTCCGGAACTAATTATATTCTACTCTGTGATAACAATTCGATAACTAAATTAATTATTCTCATGAAAAAAACTAAAAAAATTACTGATGAAAGAGAAAAAAAAATTTCGAGTCGAGATTAGAACCCAGGGCGTCAGATTCGGAGCGCATCGCGCAACTCTCACAGCCACGATCCTACATGTACAACTGTGGCATTTTTCGATTATTTCTTTCAACTGTACTGAAAACGAGACAATCAAATTTTTTTGAAGACTTCTATTTATTTGCTCATCGAGCTGATTGCTTTTATCTTGTCACAACGTTTCGTGAGGAAAGAAAAATTGCACAGAAAATATTCCAAAAACTTTTTGTTGCGATGAAATTCTCACCCGCGCGTGATGATTTTTAGGCACTGCAATAATGCGTACTCACCATTTTTGCTTGTTGTTTACGAAGTGTTCTCAAGGCTCACACAAATTGGCATTGATTGATCAAGAGGAAGCACTTTTTTCCGAACGTTTCACTCATTACTTAATATATGATTCTACGACGCACTCATATCACCGTATCACACAAATGCTTTTTCCATCGCAGCTGATCCAAACGTGAACGAAAGTGGAAATGAGCGTTCCCATGAGATAACGTCGGTTCGGAAAAGACGCCTTATTCAAGTATAGAATTTTCTATGGTTAAGCCACATAAACGAGTTAGCATTTATTTACCATGCAGCCAGTTGTCTAAATTTCATTCCACACGCAGACCCAGCTCAAAATAATTAAATGATTTTTCTAAATGATTCGACCAATATAGTAATTCGTGGGTAATCCATTAAATTTTCTAAATGGAATGACTAGATGGATTTATCAATTGGATAATCAATTAGTTTACCTAATGGATCGACCAAATGGTGTACCAAATGGATTGATCAACTTATTTACCAAATGGATTGATCAATTAATTTACCAAATGGATTGATCAACTGATTTACCGAATGGATTGATCAACTGATTCACCAAAACTCTTGTTTGGATTGAAAGTCATTTTTCGTATTCAAGGAATTGAATTAAAAATTTCTTTTTGTCTGGCATCAAGTCCTAACTTGTCGCACATCAACTGTTGAGTAGGGGAATGCTTACGAGTCATTGTATATTAATTCGAATAATTCGGTACTGAGAAATATATGTATAAATATATGTAGAACAGAAGAAACCCGAAAATCGATGCATAAATTAATTTTTCCCTCAGTGGAGTAACATAAAAATGCAATATTTTTGTCGGTGCCAAGCTACTTTGCTGGAAAAAAAATTCTATTAAAAAATCACCGAAAATTTTTCTGTGTGTAAAAAGTGGAAATGTTAATCATACGCAAAATTTCCTGCGTTTTTTTTTTTTTTTTTTTTTTTTTGAAACCTTTTGGAGGGGGCTCTCCTCCGCTCCCCCCCCCCCCGTGGATCTGTCACTCTATACACACATGGTAATTTTGTAGATTCCTGATGAGTTTCACTATCGATAGTTGCAATTGAAAATTGAAAATAAAAAAAAAAAGAAAACAAAAATATTAACGTCGAAATTTTCAACTAGTTATCATCAAAAGTTGGTTCTGCTTGGATTTGATATCAGTGGGTGTAATTTTGTAGTATAAACATGGCAGAAATTGTATTCTAATCTAATGAAATTTAATTTTTGTTTTTATTATATTTGCAGAAGAAAAAATGAAGACGTGTCAGCCTGCAGCAACACAATTTTGACGAAATTAATCACTTAGTTATTCTCACATTGAAATAAGGACTACAATGGGCTGATGTATATTGTCATCGATGACTATTTATATAAACTATTACTAGTCTGAAAGTATTATTGATGCTGAGAATAATCGGTCTTGTCTGTAGAACAGTTTGATTTTGATACAAATTAGTGTAATGTTTGGATCTTCCGCATATATTATAAGTTTACTACCACTATATCCTTTTTTTTAGTTGACAGTCTAGGATAAAATGTTCATAGATACTAAATGTTTATTACAGATGTTTTAGATACTAAGTAAGGAACCGCTAATAATGTTGCTATTTGAGTATTTTGTATTATGTGATTTTTCTATTTTTGTTGATTTTCAATTCCATAGCGTTTATTTTGATTCCAAGCGTTATTGCGGATGTACAGTGGTAAAAGATTATATTGATGTAATTGGTTAAAATGTGTGTTTTACGTATTCTTTTTCTGTATTTCCAAGTATTTATAGAATGTTGTGGAATTTTTAAGTTAAAAAAGATATCTCTTTGAATTGCCAGAATAAGTTAAAATTGATAGTTCAAAATTTCTAAGTATTTCGTTGGATTTTGCAGAAAACAGTTTCTTTATAGATTAAGAGTGCCTTCAATATTTTTGTATTTTTCACAGTTTTATGATGTGAAAAATTTTCTTATCTTTTTATAGATTTATAGAAGAATATATTTTTAGAATTGAAAGTTCGAGAAACTGAAGTTTCTTTGAATCCTAGTATCACATAAATTTTTGTAGAATCAAATATGAAATGGAACTAATTAAAATCAAGTATTTTGAGTATTTTTTGTATTTTTTTTGTAAATTAAGACATTGCAAATATTTCATTGTAAAGTGGAAATTAAATTCAACAATTATTCCTAAAAAAATAATTAATATAAAATTAATCATTCAAAAATGAGAAAGTTAAAAATTACTTATATCAGTTTCAGAACATTTCATAAAAAGTTACAAATTGTGTTGAAAACTTGATGAAACAAATAAAAGTAGCACACATTAACGGGATTTTCGTTAATCATTACCGAAAAAAAAGTAACTCGTTCCCGTTATCGTTACTTGTTAGTTAATGTAACGAGTTACGTTATCGTTACAGTATAAAATGTAATGTTCTAGAGTAACGCCCTACTTCCAAACCCAGAATAATAAGTAATAATAATAATTATCATAATATAATAATATTATAGCAGTGAATGTTTTCATATTATGAAAACATTTACTGCTTTACTAACACAAATGTAAAATTGGATGGACTATAGTCTTTTCTACTTATTTATGAATAACTAGAATACTAAGTACCCAATTTTTCATTCGTTGCCTCAAAAGCGGTATTTATGTTTATAAATGACTGCAGTAGAGTGCTATCAACGATGAGAATCGAATTTTACATATTGCTCGAATCAAAATGTAAACTTAAGCATGTAAGTAGAAAAAAGTTTATATCTACACTCGGACCCCGCCTGGCCGGAATGCTCGGGACGCTTAAGTAAACATCACGGTAGATTACGCCCAAGCGGGGTCACAGTCGGGTGGCACTGTGAGATGAATTTTAACGAAGCACCACAGTGCCGTGCTTCGAGATTGTGAGCACCTTTGCTTGGCAGACAGAAAAAATCTGTGGATCATATAATACCTTTTTTTGAAAAACATAATTTTTTTCTTAATTATTGAGGTAAAAAACTCATTCAAATATTCATGAATGTGAATGAAAATTCATTATTGAGTAAATGGATGGTAATATGAGTAAACGTAAAAATGCATCGTTGTTTTCAAAAACTTCATTTTTTATTCACACGGTGCACTGTATAAAATAACAATTTACAAATATTAGTAATTTTACAGCTCATACAAAATTTTCTCTCGCAAGACGTACTCGGATGCGTAATTTTTGCACAATTTCAAATTCGATAAAAGTTCAGGTGGGAAATCTTGTTTTTTTTTCGAACCATTTAATAATTTTAGTAAGGCTCTCGCTAGCTTTTTCTGAAGACATTTCTGTCGTGTTTGTTGCTTGATCATTGTTCTCGGGATCAACAATTGTGATTGGCTGCAAAACATTATTAGCAACAAGACCTATTTCGTTCAAAGTGTTTTTTACAATTTCTTTATCCGTTGACTTTTCCCACCCACAATCGAATTGCGATTCTTCTCTAGCAACCCAATCTTTAATAACATTTTCTACTTCAGTTTTCGACAGCTGTAAATTTTCGTTTTCAGTTTCATTTAAAAGAAAATCGGTAAATTTGGCACATAGAGAATTATCGCGAGACAACATTTCACCCGTTTCTGCATCATTTTCATATTCTTTGCGAAATAGGTCACCGACTAATTTTTTCCACGGATTTCGTAGTGTAGCCTCAGTTAGAGAATACCAGACTTTATTCAAAATCTCAAACGCACAATCAAGGTGAAAGTCTTTCAAAAATTGTTCGGCAGATTTTCCGTTGTTTTCGAGCAACAATCTTCGCAGTAACTCACCCTTATACAGCTTTTTTGTTGTAGCAATTATGCCTTGACCTTGCGGTTGCACTAAAGCTGTAACGTTCTGAGGTAGATAAAACATTTCGAAATCATTATGATATGCGTTCAATTGCTCTGCCTTGAGATGAGATGGGGCATTATCGAGGATGAGTAAAACTTTCCCTGATACATTGTTCCTCTCTTGGTGTTGTATGACATTAGGAACAAATACATCTTTGTACCTGAAATAAATACATTAATGTAATATAAAAAGTTTGCATTTCATTTGTTTCATTATCATCTCCCAGAGTCAATGAAAAAATATTAATAAAGAGTATATTTCATTATTTATTATAAAGGTTTTTCAACGTTCTCAAATGTTCGCAAAAACATTATTAAAAAAAAAAAACGTTGACAGTAAATAATGAAACATACACTTCGTTCATAAATGTAGATTCATCGACACCATGATATAATTATCAGTTGTATTATTT
Organism: Platygaster robiniae; assembly: GCA_028476575.1. NCBI lineage: Eukaryota > Metazoa > Arthropoda > Insecta > Hymenoptera > Platygastridae > Platygaster > Platygaster robiniae. Next base: position 8,255,088 of record CM052027.1, on the reverse strand, counting down.
ACATAACAATAAAAGTATCATTTTTCATAATTAAGATTTCTTTTTTTTATGTTTATGCAAAATGAACAAACATTTTTTTACATTCGAGGCAATGAGAAAAAATGGTTTCTTTCTTTAAATATATTTTCCCATTTTTTTCTAGTTTTCTTTAAATATATGTACATATTACCATGAAAAAAATATATCTCTAGTCATCCATGCATTTTTGCTGTTGGCATAAACAACCGGCAATGCTATGCGAGTTTTGAAGCACCTTGGTTTAGCGAATTTGCCAATAGTTAATATAGGAATCCTATTAAAACCCGTAGCATTCGAGCAAAATAATGCAGTGAATCTCTCCTTCTTCTCTTTGAAGCCTGGTGCTTTCTTTTCCATGAAGGATGCAAGGGTAAAATTTGGCAAGACTCGATATTCACACCCAGTTTCGTCAGCATTGTAAACATTTTGCAAATCGAAACCTTCAGACTTAATTTTATTCTTCAAAATTTTTGATGGTTCTTCTGCTACTTCGTGATTATTTGATAAAATTCCCCCCCCCCCCCATGCGTAGTTGTCTGATACCATGCCGCTGCTTGAAACGTGAAAGCCATCCATTGCTTGCCTGATAAAAAAATATTATGTATATAGGTAAAAATTTTAGTAATCTCAAATTTGTTTGTTCGAGAGTAAATATGTAAAAAATCTAAATGAGCGACTCATTTTTAGAGAAGTTACAAGATGAAGATTATATTGCTTATAAAACTAAATTTTAGTACAAAAAAATTAAAGGAAAAAATGGATGCAATGTACGACATTTTCAGTTCAATGATTTTTGTTATACATATGAATATAAAGATTACAAGAATTTTTTGATCAAAAAATGAAACAAAAAAATGAATAAATATAACAATTGTAAAACTTTCGGTCGAGTTATTAAAAAATATATAAAAAAGTGACATTTGTCAAGTAAAAGAAATGAATTTTTCCCAGTATTTAAAAAATTACCAAAAAAGAAATAATGTTTCCGATTATTTTATATTATGCTGAATTTCAAGCAAAAAAAAGTAGGTACATACATATGTAAAAGAAGGAAATACTTGTCTCTTTGACTTCAATAAAAATTACATGTATCAAAAATTTCCAAAAATAAAAAAAGGATAACATGAATTATCACTGAATATTTACAACTGTTTTGCAAACTTACTTTAAATGATTCGGGGCCTTTGTGAAGCTCATTGAAAATTTTCGCTTGTGCTTGTAGAATTGGCCCACTCACAGGAATCCCTGCATCTCTTTTCTCCATAAACCACTAAATCATTGATGATTCCACTAACGCGTTTTGGGCAGAAACTATTTTCGACTTTTTTTTAAATTCGAAACTTTGACTTCGTTCATTCACTCTTTCTTCATCTTTAAGTATAGAATAAACTGACGATATTGATATATCAAATTCACGCACTATATCTTCCACACGAGCACCATTTTTTTTTCTTGCAATCACTTGAGACTTTTCGTCAAACGTCAGACTTTTTCTTTTTTTTGCACTCGTAGCTTGAGCCATTTCAACACCTATAAGTACCACAAGCAACTAAAGCAGCAACCGGGGCCCTAGCAAGGGCCAGAATTTCGGCACAACGCTGACTTTTTAAGGGTACATTTCCGGTGAGCAGGATTAAGTCTCCTGAAATGTCAAAAATCAAGTCGAGCGTGTGTAAATTTTTTTCGCGCTTATTAAGCTTTCCAGCCAGGCGGGGTCCGAGTGTACTTGAATAATTTAATTAATTAGCTGACATTATATGTTAGTGCGTTGGACAAGAAAATATTGTAGTCAAATCATGAATTGATTATTTCTGCAAAAAAAATTTATAAGATGATGCTGAAATTGCATTTTTTCAAATCAATAACTATTCTTTGTGGAGGAAAGAGTAACGTTATATCTAATATACAATTGTAGTTGGATACATGACCTATATTATACATTTATATAAAGATTGTTTTAGCCACAAACTCAAGTTCTTGGTGATATCTGTTAGTGAGGCGCAGGTTATTAAATAGGTAGGTTTTATATCTTCAAATCAGTGACATACGAGGTGTGACAATTAAGTAATGAGACTGATTGTATTGCCGCGCTTGTGGTAAACCTGCGTCCTTGAAATTTTTTTCCCCTTTCCCCGGCATCCTTCCCCTCTCTATTGATGTATTTACCGTCACTCTAGTTTGTTTAGTTCGCCTGCTACGTCGTGTTGAGTAGACGTGTGTTAGTGGTGCTCGTCACGAAAATGGAGAAACAAAATCTAGAGCAACGCGTCGCGATAAAATTTTGCACCAGATTAGGCGAAACAGCTTCGGAAACGTACGCTAAAATTGTAAAAGTGCATGGTGATAGTGCTCTTAGTCGTGCCCAGGTGTTTCGATGGCATAAAGAGTTTAAGGACGGTCGTGAAAACGTGGAAGACGAGGCGCGGAGCGGGAGACCAGTCGAGGTGCGGACTGACGCGAACGCGCAGCGTGTGCGCGCCCTAATCCATGAAGATTGGCGTTTAACAGTTCGAATGTTGGCCTCGGAGCTGGGTATGAACCGTGAAAAAGTCAGACAAATTTTAACCGACGATTTAAGGATGAAAACGTTGTGCGCGAAGATGGTTCCAAAGAACCTTTCTGAGGAGCAAAAGCAGCATCGAATGAACGTTGCAGAAGAATGTTTGGAACAAGTGAAAAACGATTCCACGCTACTTGATCGAGTTATTACAGGCGATGAGAGCTGGTTTTTCCAATACGACCCGGAAACCAAACGCCAAAGCTCACAATGGTTGTCTCCGCACGCCCCCCGCCCGAAAAAAGCTCGCATGAGCAAATCAAAGGTGAAAACGATGATCATTGCCTTTTTTGAAAGCCGTGGAATCGTCCACAAAGAATTTGTTCCACCGGGGCAAACCATCAATCAAGTCTACTATTGCCAAGTACTCGAAAGATTGCGAAAACGAGTCAACAGGGTGCGCCCAGACATCTCTCGTAACTGGATCCTTCATCACGACAACGCGCCGTGCCACACCGCCCTCAGCGTGTCCCAGTATTTGGCCTCTAAAGGGATCGCCGTGTTGCAACAGCCGCCTTATTCGCCCGATATGGCACCCTGTGACTTTTTTTTGTTCCCTAGAAAAAAATCGGTGGTCAAAGGAACCCATTTTGAGTCGATTACGGACATCCAAGCGGCCGTGACGAAGGTACTCGCGAACATCCCAGTCGAAACGTTCCAGAAATGTTACGAAGCGTGGAAAACGCGCTGGAATCGTTGTATAGCTGCTCAAGGGTACTACTTTGAAGGGGATGGCAGAGTTGTAGAATAATTTTTAAATATACGGTTTTTATGGAATCAGTCTCATTACCTAATTGTCAAACCTCGTATATTGAAAGTAAAGTTATACAAGTAGTCTCTTTTAGAGTCGGGCGAACAGTCTTTACGCGAACGCGTGTATATAATAGAAGTAGTTGTTTCCACGCCTGCGCTTTCGAAGTATCCTAAAAGACTGCTACTAGGGCTGATAACACAATTGACAAAAAAAATTTTTTTTTACCGCTATAGATCAACCCAATCAGCCATTTTCTGGAAAGTTTCCGGAAAATTTCTCGGAAAGATTTCCATTCATTTTACGGCATATGGGTCAGACATAGGACGGCGACTTTACAGAAACAATTTCCGGAAACAGTCGAGCGCACACATTGAGAAATATGACGGAAACCGTTTCCGACACCCGATAGTGAGTCTGGAAATTGGAGAGAAATTTCACAGAAGCCTTTTCTGTTTAACAAAAAGTTGTCGGAAATCTGAAAGAAATATAACGGAAACCGTTTTGCAGAGAAGTATTTCTTACAGATTTCTATTCTTTGGAAAGAAATGATTGTTGAAAATCAAGAGAAATACAATGGAAATATATTCAATAGAAAATGTCTTTTTACGAATTACCATACAATCCCAAAAATGATTTCTTGACAATAACATGTAATCGTCAAGAAATCATTTCTGGAATCGTATGGAAATTTGTAAAAAACATTTTCTATTGAACATATTTCCATCACAATTGAAATCTAGAAAATCAATTAATATTGACAACTAAATTGCAATTGAGGTCGTAAAGATACTACTTAGATTTTAAGTGGTATTTTTATGACTCCAATTTGGTGCATATCTACTATTTGCAGTGGTACATCTATACAACATTTGATTGGGAAATTTGTACATCATTTTGACTAGGCAATAGAAAAAAGACGTAACACGTATATTGACGTTATCATTAAAAATGATTTATTACAAAAGTCTTATTAAAGTTTTTATGAAGAGTTATTCCTAAAATTAATATCTAGTTACATGAAACCTAAAGAATATTTTCTAATATGTATCATATTCTTATGGTAATGCACTTTGTTACATACAACCTACTTTAATGTAATCTGACCAAACATCAAAATCATATTAAAATTCTTTATACATTATTATTTGGAGGATTATTTTGTTCGAAAAGTCCGATAGCTGCTTCTTCCAGTCGGTTTCTGTTTCCGAGTATTCCTCTGTTTCTGCCTCTCGCATTTATTAAGGCCTGTTTAATTGTTCTGAGGCCAGACATTGAATACTGTTTATATTCCTCGTATGTGGGACGAGGGTAGTAGCTGGATGTGGAAATGGCGGCTGTAAAGTTATTATCAAATTTAGAGCAAATTGAAAACAATTTGAAAACGTTCCGAACATAATTACAAAATTTCTCAAACACAAATTACTGTGGTTCCTAAAACTATTAGCGTAGGTCTTAAAATAAATTTCAAAAGCATTCATGGAATAATCAAGTTTTGAAAAATTGTAAGAAGTGTTAAACATTACTAGAATTTTTGAAAGGATTTCGAGTCCAAAACCTATTGGAATACATGTTGTGAACGATTTAAAGAAGTTTCCAAAAAGAGTACAAAGAGTTTTTAAGAACATTTTCAGAAGTTTTAAACAAAATTTTAATAACACTTCAAATACATTTTGTAAACTTTCGAAGAGGTTTTGACGATTTAAAAAATGACTGAAGAATATGGTGATACTTATGAAAAAAATTCAAATTAATTCCTTACATTTTTTTGACGATTTAACATTTTCAAGACAATTTTTGAATGTTATTTATTTCGGTAATTTAAAAAAAAATTGGAAAAACTTTTTTGCAAAGATAGGCATCAAAAATCACTTCACATCCAAGCGTATTCAAATATTTTTACTTCAAATTATGATTCAAAAATGCATTCACCATATATCGCCCTACACAAAGGGGTATCAAAAAATTTTAACGCCTCTGTCCTCTCGACGCCGAACCAGGTGTATCTGTTAGCGGTTTCGGGCGTTAAGCTCTCTTTAAGGCACGCGAGAACTCCGTCCCTCGCTGTTCCCCTCTTAAGAATTTGAAATACGTAATCTGCAAGCGAAGTTAATTTTTCGGTTAATATTTGATCGTTACAGAAATAAAAGTCTGTTCACACATTTCGTACCAGGGTGTTGTACTCCTCTGAACCCACTTGAATGCCATTGACTGCTTCCGTAGAATCAAATGGCAAATGTCGCGGTTTCTGCGGCATTTCCGCACCATGGTCATGTCGCCTTCTAAGTTCACCAACGTCACTTCGCAGTTCCCTCCCGACAAACCATGCCGATCCCAAAAACGATTCAAATGACGAGACTCCTCATCGGTCACTTTCCGACTCGTCATTTAAGTTGTTGCTGGAGTCGGCTGACGACTCGAATGACGTCGGTTCGGCAGACGACTCCAAAGACGACTGAAATGCCGACTGGGCAGACGACTCCACCCTACCAACCATGACGACATGAAAACCGACTCATATGCTGACAGTCGTTTTGAGGAATTTCCGAGCCGTCATTTTAATCGTCACCGACATCGGCATACGACTTTAATGCCGATATGTCGTCCGCGATACAGCTGCCGATGTCGTCATCCAATGTTAATCCCGACTTATTTGACGGCATCGGAAACAATGCTCTTAATGACCTTAATGACGACATGTCAACAAAGACTTGACGTACGACGACGTATAATTTTAATTCGACGATGATTAAATAGACCTATTACCGACGTCTGCTGCCGACGTTTGCCGTAGTCAGTGTGAGCCAGTGTTTTCACAGCTAGCATTCATCAGTCGTCAACCTTGAAATATTATCATGGACCATCGACAATTCACCTCATAGAATCCAATAGAAATTTTCCTGCATAAAACGTTGAATAGAACAGGGTTACTGGGAAAGGACGCATGAAATCTAAGATTATTATTTTTTTTTCTAGTTTTTTCAGCCATTTCTTACCGATGTTTTGGTATAGCACGGAAAATAAATTATATAACTCTAAAAAAAAAAAAAATGAATAAATAAAGAAACAAAATAAAGAAAACAGGTTCGTGAGGCAGTAGAAAATTATTATTCATAATTTTTCTCTTCGATGTTTTACAATATAATATTACATATGTCATACTGTTAACTCTCACGTAACTGAACTCTATTTAATAATGCCGCGACTGAGGTTTTACTTTTTTTTTATGTTAAAAGAATCATTTATTTCCAGAAATTTTTAAAATTTTCTTAAATGTGTGTTAGGCTGCGTCCATTCTTGTAAAAAATTCGTTTCAAGTATAAAAATAATTGAATAAAAGTTACTTTTAAATAAAGGATCATGGGCCTTAAGGTCCACCCTCAGTCATGTGAGAGTTAATACGGAACATGGTTTCTTACTCATTCTAACTACTGGAGTCATTCTTGCGCTCGTCTGCCACACCTTCTTTACTCTTGCTTACATCTGTCATACTTTCTTCACTCTTGCTTTCATCTGTTTCACTTTCTTCACTTTCGCTTTCATCAGTTTCACTTTCTTCATCCTGGCTGTCATCACTGATGGGAAAATGTTCTTCTTCAACTTTTTTGGTCTTGTCATTGGATGTCTCCAGTTCAGATTTTTTTTCTGCATGTGTGGCTCCTGCTGTTTTTTGTTTTTTCAGATGTTTTTTGTTTTCCTATTTCTGCTTTTCCCTGACCTGTTTTTTGCTTGTCTGTATCTTCTTCTTTGTTTTTAGTATTTGAATCATTTTTTTGTTCTTCCGCTTTTTTCTGCATAATTTTTTTCAATTTCTTTATGGCTTCCTGATGAAGCGACTTGTTCCTCCTGTTGGAAGTATCTTTGGTTACACGTATTTTGTTCCCGATAAATCTTTCTATTGTGACAATGTCAGCGAATAGAAAAAGAGTGCCAACAGCTTCTGCAAGCAAAAAATAAAAATATATTATAAATGTACTTACAAAGACGCATTTTAGGAAGCATAATCATTAGCAAATAATATGAAGATTAAATGTAATTTTGCGATTTCAAAAAATTAGTTTTTAATTAAAGCTTTTACAGATAGAAAGAGTTTAGTTTTTAATGATTCTCGAAAAAATATCAGTTCAGCAACAGTTGCAACTGAAGCTTCAAATTCAAACTTAAAAATTCGAAAATTTTTGAAATTAGTTTGTGTGCATGGTTTGTATATGGTATTTATTATGATGAATCAACATTTTACTGATGTTAATTTCTTTTTAAATACAAAAACATTAAAATGCCAAAAAAAATTCCACATTTTTCTTACAATTTTTACCTTCAAAAGTGAGAAAAACATATTTTCAAGATTTAGCATTTAATACATCCTTTGTAACTTGCGTTTTTATAAACTTCTTATAGAACCCTTGATAAAATATCGGTTTTTTAAAAATAAAATTCCGATTTTTGTATAAAATGACCTTATGATAAGAGCAACGTTTTATAAAATTTTTATTATTTCCTAAAGTCACTGTATGAAAATTTTATAAAATTCTTTTACAGTTTTTATAAAGTGAGTATATAACAACTGACAAAAACTTAATAAAATATGGCTCTTTTCATAAAGTCACTTTATAGAAAAAGCTGATTGTTTTTTTTGAACTGAGATTTTATAAGGGGTTTTATAAAGGATTCATAAAAACCTAAGTTACTAGGGATTTCCAGATTTTAAAGCTCGAAATAACTAATTTAAAACGAATAAATAAATATTTATAAAATTTTTAAAAGAATAACTCTACAGATATATACCTTTTGTGAATTCGTCTACAACAATACATATATATTAATTGTAAAATTCGCTAAAAAGATTTAAAAAACTAGGTTTAAAATAAAATTAATAATGCAGGAGCAATATCACAGGCTCATAGTTTTTAGGCATTGCCCAAATTAAAAATGATTCGAACACTCTACAATTTTCCAGACATTTTAAAATTACTTGCAGCATTAAGCGTTGCCTGAATTTGATTAATTTTCCATATAATGGTTTATAAAACTCACTGCATATGAGACGACAAACTGTGGTTTCTTTGAATATCAGCGTGTTTGAGGATCTACTCATGCTAAACATAAATGGCACCTTCTGAGCCATCACTGCACTGACCATAGCATATGCCGTTGCCTTTGCTGTACTGTTTCGTTTTAGTAGAAGAAACTTCAGCTAAAAAAATAATAAACATGTAATTTCATATTGACTTGACGAACATAATATGAACTGTAAAATTATGCTCACAAAATGTTCACCGAATTTTCCCTTTTTTACATTCTCCTCCAATTTGAAAAATTCCTCTATAGAAACCACTGGCAGCATTGTGGCTCTGAAAATTATTTCAGTAGATGTATCTGTAGAGTCCTGTGTAGTTGTGTTCATCGATTCTACAATGGAACCACCGATGGGTCGACTAATGTTTCCGAGCGCCTATAACAAACGTTTAAGATTCTTCTATATTGATGTGAGGATTTCTAAATGTAGGGCCTTGTGAAATCTTGTAAACTCTACCAGACATAAGAATACCCAAATTGTATAATATATCTTTTTTCAGACATAATATACAATACTAATTTACATATTCAAAAAATATCTTCGTTCTTTCCACCATCCACTATATCAGTAATTATAAAATTTTCATTGTCATTTAATTTTGTTACGAATTGACTTATCGAAAAGTGAAAACATAATTTTATAGACATGATTTACTGTAATGCAGTGTAGTTCAAACAATACATGCGGAATTCTGTAACATGTGCAACAAAAGTAGAAAGAATCGCTCTCCTAAAAAAATACTTTCATGCACTTTCAAGTCTGTGAGAGTTAGTCAGGTTGCACAAGATACTGGGTCAGTAGTTTTTTCGCCGAAAATATTATCATCTATACACAGCACTTCTGAAATAGAGAATTGTTGTACCTACTGCAGAGTTTCCTTCAAAAATTCTGTCAAACTACCGCTAAACAGAACTGTCATAGACGATTCGAGTGCATGTTAAGGCAAGCCATACTTTTTTTAAGTTTTGGTCCAAACAAAAAAAAAATATGTTCAATAAAAAAAATCTATTTAGTACATAAAATGGTAATATCAAAAAGGATTATGAATATATACATATGTATAAACAGATAAAAAAAGAAAAGGAAACATGAAAATCCTCGATGAAAAATTAGAAAAGATTATTCATTTAACAGTAAAATGTACTTGGAATGGTACACAGAAAATACGCATCTCAATATTCTAAATATTCATCGTTATTAACTCTTTTCAATTATACGCAGCTTACCATCAACTTTAGGCACATTTAGGAAATCCGTGTCCAATGAACTGACTGACTCTCAACGCCGGAATGCATGGGTTTTATGACGTTTCACTTTATGTTTACTCGAGCCATCAGCGTTGGCCTGTGGATCTTCGCTATCGTCATCCTCACTGCTTAAGTATTTGCTTGGCTTCTTGCTTTTGCGCTTTTTCGAACTGTAGTCTGTCGTTTCTCCTTCACTGTTTTTTTGAAATTTTTTGGACAATATTTCTGCTTCTGTTAATTTTCCTAAAATCAGACACAATAAACAAATCACATTACAGAATTAGAACCAATCAGGACTCAATGAATAAATATTTCGTAAATTCATGTTATTGTACATTTTACTGAATAGAATCGCAAAGAGAGAAAACAGGAGTCAAGTACAGATTTCTTTCTAATGTAGAAATCGAAGTTGCTTAAATCATCATCTTTTCTAATTTTCAATTTGTTTTTTAGATTTTCTGTATTGCACTGCTATCATACCGATAGAATGAGCGTAAATCTTGTAGATTTCGAAGCAGTCCCAATTGGTTTGTGGTTTTGAGCACTCTTTCAGGCAGCGAGCAATGTTCTTTAAAGTTTTAGGAGGATAGTAGAAGATGTTTTTTTCTTTGTTGATCCATCCGCAGCGTACCACAAAGATCGAGATATCCTCACCAGTTTGATTTCCAATGACACTGTATGTCAATGAATTTTTCGTCGAAGACATTAAATTAACTGAAAACAATTTAATTCGTCGCCATGTTACACATCGTGTTTTCGCAGGAAATCTACAAAACTGTACGCATACTCTTTCCTTTGTTATTTTTACAGTGAATAACAAGTTCACCTACATCAGAGATTGTGTAAATATATACATATTTGCGGTAACAACGATCTTACAATTTTCGATCCCGGCGATACCAAGAGTATTAAAAATAGCCTGACCATATTATACTCTCAGAGGGTTGTCCAAAAAGTGAAACATATTTTCAAAAGTATTTTTTATCTTCTCCTCGACAAATGCATTAAAAAATCCGCAAGAATGGAAAAAAATTATTTATTGTAATGCACACAAAATAAATATGCTTTTTCTTTTAGCGTCCCGACCCCTTGTCACTTTGAGCACAATATACTTTGTGGACAATTCTATATAAGTACAGAATTAGCTCTTACTGTTAAAGCCTAATTGAGTGAATGAAATATTTTAAAAACAAAAGTATTTCCCTGAATTTCAAAACAAAACGCTTTGTGGATTACATCAGCGAGTCAAGGGAAACCAAAGATTCATTTAAATTTGCAACTTGGTACGTTCCAACGTTCTTTGACGATGACGGGAAGTCGTAGACTTCTTCAATCACTTGGAATTTTTGCGTAATTAGAAAAATTCTATCGGTATCTACTTCTTGCACAATATTTTTCACAACAGCGGCAGATTGATCATTCGCAATGATGAAAGTGTCTCGTTTTCTCTTGCAATTAATGATGAAATTTTTTGCTTCAAGAACTTTGAACTGCTTCAAAGGCGAGGATTTCAAATTTTGAGTGATAGGACCATTATCATGCTTGTCATATAAATGAAAAGAGCCGTTTTCTTTGCTCGTCATTCGTTTGTGCGGTGTTAGCATTTCGTTTTCTTCAATGCGATTAATCAACTGTTTAATTGCCTGGGAACCTGCTCGGATACTACGTCTTATTCCAAAAAGATAATTTTCAAATGGAAACGCACTGTATTGATCGGGATTTCCGAAATTACGTACATCATCGCAAACGTGAAGCAAACTGTGGACATTGTGTGAAACCGAATGTTTCCCATAAATAGTCGCATGCCCAACAACAAATTTTCTTAAGTAAACGTGAATCAATTGCAATGAGTCTTTTTTGAAATGAGGATCGCACAATGAACGGATTGAAAAATGCAAAAGCATGAAATGTTTGAAAGCTAATTCACTCAAGTGCCCACGTAAAACGATCGGAGCTACATATAAAAGGAACGCTCTAAATTCAGTTGCTTTCCAGTGTGTAACATCACTCAGTTCTCTACATTTTCGAGGGAATTCCCGGGGCCATGATGTTCGAATAATTTTCATTGACTCATTAACAGCTAGTATGTCTAAGTACTTCATCATGTATAATTTTCTCATTTTATTGTCAAGAGCCAGGCTTTTCCCCTTTTTTCCCTCATCCGAATATTACATTTGAACTCAACAATTCCAGTTTTTTTTTTCAATCACGCGCGGTGTTATCTACACGACTATGATTAAACGCCAGTGCTAGCGAGGAACAATTAGAACTTAATTTCAATAAGCATTATCTATCACGTGCTTTAAGCATGTTCGAAAGATTCTCTTAATAACGCCCGGATAAAAACGGACGAAAAAGGTTGCAAATGTTTCCCGGCGAAATCGTATAAAAGGCCCCGGGTTTTATGAAAAAGTCGAAGTCGTTCCAAAGCTTCTAACCCGTCCACTTCGTTCCGAAGACAAACGGTCCTACAGAATTGCTGAGAACTTCTTCAATTGGCCCATAAGGATCCGACCTGAAGACGATCCAATAGCCTAATCGATTCATTTTGCCAAATTTCGATTTTTACCAAGACCCAAGCTGTGCTTGAGGCCCTGATTTCATTCGAAACGAGGATAAGAAATTAAAAGTAAGAACTCGAATGTAAAATTGCTTACATTACTGATAAAAATCCAATTTTGTATCTTTCCTATTATCATTCAAGTGTCGAGACTTCGTCTCAGGCAGTGCAGGTTTCCGAGCACAACTTGATTTAATAATGAAAGAAAGAACGAAAGGATACCAGGTAATGAAATATCATCTAGAATAATTCAGAGAAATAACTTTCCACAGTATTGCGTCGAAATTGCCAAATAGTTACTTAAATGATATTCTCTCTCTCTCTTTAAGTGACGACCGTACAAAATTTAATACGGAGTGTAAAAAGCGCTATTCGGCACCACAGAGTTAAGCCTAGCGCTAGGAAAACCATATTTAAGAAAAAAGGAATTACGAATTTATTTCACCGTCTCCGGATTCTGAAAACCCTACCACTAGAAGAGAATATTACTTTAGGTGAAGTAGATTCTTTAATTGCGAGACAACTTTCCGCCGAATATGGAATAACCTTTGTCACCCCTACAAAAAGAGTAGAGTTTTCGTGTGTACGATGCGGAGCTCCACAGCAACATTATCTAAAGAATACAGTTGATGAAAAAATTAAGAATCCTGCTCCTGTTCCGAAGGAAGTAGAGATAGCGGACCAAGCATTTTATGACTCCTTAGAGAAAAAGTATTTTTATAACGCGTGTTATAACGACTGTGCCAGAGTCATCTAAACCATTATCTTATTTACGACGTAATGAATCTTGTCTCAAAGAATGTGTTGTAAACTTCTATAATGATAAATAAATCATATTATCTTTAAAATATTTCATACGTGTGATCATTATCCTTAAAACAATTCTCCCGACTCCCATCAAAAGTCGGATCAAGGGTCACCATAGGCCGTTGTCTATGGAGGGTCCTTTCCCAAACGACGAGATTAAGGAATACGATTCTTAGGCAAATAGCCTAACAAAGAAGAAAGGGGGGGGTTACATAATTAATTTAGCATTCCAAATCTCGCTCGTGACAGGAAAAAAAATGGCGCTGCGAACAGGGTTTTCTTGAGTTGTTTTAAGGATTTAAAAAAGAAAAAAAAAGAAAATTTTTTTTTGACATGACTCTGGCAAATTTAGAATAGATTAGGATTCAGGAAATTAGGCCGGGTTTTTCTTCTCTTGTGTGCAAGGTGTGTTTAAATCTGGAAAGAATTATTTCATCTTATTATGAGTCACGTGCAAACAGACATAAATCGATGCACGAGAATTATTCTTGAGGTTTTGGAAACCAATGCTCTGTCAAATGAGGATATAAAGATTTTATTGAAACAACTTCTAGATTATTTTTATCGGAACTATAATCCAGTCAAAGCCTTTTTTGCGTATTCTAGAGTTATTGTGGCACTCAAAGAGACACACGAACATATTTCATGGTAAATATATTCAGGCTTTTAGAGCCGTTTTTGTGACGATTTAAGAGTTCAAATTTTCTAATGCTATGCTTCCTCTCTCTCTTTAATAAAATAAATTAAAGCCTTCGAAAGGAGGGATATTTCTGCTTTGATATTTGGAACGGGTTGGCTCGGCCAATATCAATTCAAGAGATTCATTTTGTCTTTTCCCACGATCGATGTCTAGAACGGGTTGGCTCGGCTGACATCGGTTTTCGGCTGGAATTATGACTTGTAATGGACACGTTTCCAAAGTATGAGGAAAGCATCAATTCTATTAAACAGGAAGAGATTATAAAAAAATTAGAAGCAGAAATAGAGTTTAGAAGACAGAGTTTTCTTGCCGAAATTGAAATATCGAAGAAATTTTTGAACAATGGATACACTCCGGAAGAATTCCTAAATCTGCCTAGATCCATGAAACATTACCTGCAATACGAACGAAAGATTTTGAGACGCAAGATTAAAGATTTGGAAATAAAGTTACGTCAACTCAAGCATTGACAAGGAGTATATTTTGAGATCGTTTCCAATGCCTCAAGGATTTAACCCTAGTTACGACACCTCCCATATAACTAGGAGTCATTTTGATAACCTCTCTGAGGAGGAGAAACAGGAATATTTACGTCGCCAGATTCCAGATACAAAACCTCGTCAGCAAATTCCTCCTAGCAAAAATGACATAGAAATTGAGAAAGAGATAGTTGAGAATTCTTCCACGCCATATCGGGCGAAAGCAAAAGGCAAGATGGCCGACAATAATCTCAAGTTACGCGACGTCATAGATATTGTTCCCCGTTTTTCCGGAGGAACTACAGGGCCTAGTTTCTGTGAATTTGCCTTGGCCTGTCAAAAAGCAAAGAAATTACTACCGAATGAACTTGAGGGTAGCCTCGCTGGATTAATTTCCGCAAGGTTATCAGGTAGCGCTGCTAGGGCTTTCGAGAACAGTGTTCCTGAAACCATTGATTCACTTTTGAAAATTTTACAAAATCTTGCTCCACTGGAGAGCACTTTTGAGCTTTGTGGGAACATGGCACGGACAGTACAAGGTGTGAACGAAGATGTCAGCACCTTCCTTTATAAAATACAAGACTTGGGAAATCGAATTATAGAGATTATAAAATCTGAAAATGATGGGCAAATTGCCGCTACCCGAAAGACAGAAATTGACCTCGAGGCCTGCAAAGCCTTTATGAATGGATTGAAAACCGAGATAAGATCTCTTATGACTGACACCAATGATTTGGCTCTTGCTGGGCCCAAGGCTATTCAAATAGAGAAAACTCTAGAAAGACGTGACAATTTGAGGCAATTAGTTGGAAATTGCCTATTGTGCAAATCGGGCAACCATGAGACCAGCGATTGCCCGAGAATGAAGAATATCGAAAATCAGAGTAAGAAAGATTTATGCCAATTATGCAAGTCACCTGGACATGAGGCCCCAAATTGCCATTCTATGAGGAACCGTGGATGTCGATATTGCAAGCAGATGGACCACACCATAGAAAACTGCCGGTCACGACCAATCAGAGTCGTTCAGACTCAGGGACCACCAAACAATTATGTACGATACTCGGGGCCTAATTTTTACGATCGACAAATGTCTCGGTACGACAATTCTGCTCCTAGCTCTCGTTACCAGAATTTTTCCATCTACGGTCAGAATCGGAACCTTCAAAATCGACCGAATTTTCAAAATCAAAATTTCCAAAATCAACAGAATTATAATAATCGAAATCCCCAAAATGGACGAAATTTTCCAGACCAGAACTTTAATAATCGACAGAACTATCGCAATCAGAATTTTCAAAATAGACAAAATTCTCAGAATCAGAACTTTCAAAAAGACCGGGATTTTCAAGGCCAAAACTTCCAGAGTCAAAATCGAAACGGCTCCTTCGATTCCCAATCAAAAAACGGGAACAGCTTCCCGCATGGGGGAGGCGAACCCACACCGAACCTTCAAACCAAGTAAAAATTCGTAATGTCTCCACAAAGCTTCCAACCACTCCATGCATTGAAATAAAAGTAGAGAATAAAGTTTTAAATTTCATGTTAGACTCCGGAGCCAGCATTTGCCTTATCAAAGAAAAATTTGTGGAAGATCAATTCATCAATAATTTCGAGAAAGTGCAATTAACTGGTATAACTGAGGAACAAGTTGATACCCTGGGTACAGTTATTTTAAATATTTTTGGAATGCCAACAAAATTTTTCATTGTACCAAATTCTTTTCCAATAGAACCCCACGATGCTATTTTAGGAAACACCTTTTTTCAGAAAAATTCTTCAAAAATCAACTGGGGAGACCAATGTTTCGAAATAAAAAACCTCAAAGTTCCATTTTATAATCAAAATCAATCCAAAACTCAAGATTCTGTTAAAAAAATTACATTGACTATTCCTGCAAGGTCAAAAAGAGTCTTTCGTATAAACTTAAAGCCGACATTCTTGAAAATAGGAATGATCGAATCGATAGACTTGGAGCGTGGCCTATATGCCGGCAAAGCAGTTGTAAAGAATTTTGAAGGGAAAACATTTTTACCTTTTACTAATACCACTGAAGATGATATCATAATCGACTTACCCGAGCAAGAACTTCATGAAATCTTAGAAATAGACGAGCGACAAATTGCGTCAAAAAGGGAATCAAAGAAGAAATTCAGAAGAAAACGAAAAAGGAACGAGAGAACCACGAAAATTTTTCAAGTCAATACTAGAACACGCCTAGAAAAGGTTAAAGAATTGTTACGTTTAGATGATCTGAGTCAAAACGAAAAAGATGAAGTACTGAACCTTGTTCGGGATTCTGTTGATTGTTTCCATTTGCCAGATGAGCAGCTCACTAGTACACATTTACATCAGCATTCAATTGTCACTGAAGATCACACACCCATGAATTCGCGACAGTACAGGTTTCCACCGAAATTGAAGGAAGAATTGAATAGGCAAGTAGGGGAACTTCTCGAAAATGGCATAGTCAGGCCATCCTTTTCACCATACAACACTTCTGTGTGGATAGTTCCGAAGAAGGATGATAGTCAAGGGAATAAAAAGTGGCGAATGGTCCTCGACTTTAGGGGGCTCAACGAGAAAACGATTGGAGATTCCTATCCTCTGCCTAATATTATAGAAATATTAGACCAGCTAGGAGGGGCTAAGTATTTCTCTATTTTTGATCTAGCCTCCGGGTTCCATCAAATTGAAATGAAGCCGGAAGACGCCCCTAAAACAGCTTTCTCAACAAGTCATGGACATTGGGAATTTGCAAGAATGCCTTTCGGGCTCAAAAACGCCCCTGCCACTTTCCAAAGGCTAATGGATGTAGTACTCTCTGGTTTGCAAGGATCAGAATTATTTGTACATATGGATGATATCGTGATATATGCTAGAGATCTGAGTGAGCATCGAAGAAAATACAAACTCCTGATTGAAAGATTACGTAATGCAAACCTAAAGTTGCAACCTGACAAGTGTGAATTTTTGAGGCGTGACGTCACATTCTTAGGACACAGAATTACAGAGAATGGTTTGAAACCCGACCCAAAGAAACTCGAAGCGGTTAAAGATTTTCCGAGACCCAGAAACGTAAAGAATGTGCGACAATTTCTCGGTTTAGCATCATATTATAGAAGATTTATCGAAAATTTCGCCAAAATATCAAAACCTTTGACTCAATTATTGGAAAAAGATATAGATTTTCATTGGAACGATAACCTCGAACAAGCATTTCTGACACTTAAGGATAAACTTTGCAGTAGCCCTGTACTTCAATATCCAAATTTCAACGAACCCTTTATTCTTACGACTGATGCGAGTCAATATGCTATAGGAGGTATAATTAGTCAAGGGAAAATCGGTCAGGATCGGCCTTGTGCATATGTGTCACGTCAACTTAATAAAGCCGAAAGGAACTATAGCACCTACGAGAAAGAAGCTTTAGCAATAGTTTTCTGCGTTTCGCATTTTCGGCCTTATTTATATGGTAGGAAATTCACCATTCTAACTGACCACAAGCCTTTATGTTGGATGAAAACCGCTAAAGATCCAACCAGCCGACTTACAAGATGGAAACTCAGACTTGAAGAATATGATTACGACATACAATATAAAGCTGGAGTTACGAATGTCAATGCTGACGCTTTGTCTCGGAATCCTATTCCTGAGGCAGAAGATATATTTTTTGAAAGTATACACATGATTACACCTCGACGTTCTACTCGAATCAAAGAACCCACTCATAAAGGAGCACAATATAATCAAGAAAAAGAAAAGAAAATTCCAAAGAAGAAGTCAAAAGTTCGTCAGAAGAAAGAAACAAAGACCGAAGATAATAATACTGAAATCAGGCTGAAACATGAAAGGCCCAGAAAAATAGATGAAAACGTGAGCAATTCTAGTAGTGAAGAAGAAGAAATGATTAGTCCAAGGAGATCTACAAGGAAAACTACGAATTACAAACCCGAGTCAGAGAGCGAAGGTGATGAATCACCAGGAAGGGTAGAATGCGAACCGATACCCCTACAACAAGACTTAGAATTAGGAAGCTCGGATTCCGAACCCACAGAAGATGAAGAGAACGAAGAGGAATATGATATAGAGAAACTGATACTTGGGAAAAATATCTTCGAAAGTAGAGATCATCTTTTTATGAAACAGGGAAATTGCCTTTTGTTTTTCGACACTGATAACAGGCCTGTGGGTGAATTTTCAAAAAAAATTTTCAAAAAACGAGAGATCAAAATACCCAAGAAGCTGGAATTTGGTGATTTAAGTTATAGTAAGACCGGGAGAAACTATTATTTCACACTTTGTACACAGGATAATTTGTCAGTTAAAACCGAAGAGGAAAATTGGGAAATCATGAAAAAGGGATTAAGACAACTGAGACAGATTATAGTAGAGAAAGAAATCCGCACGATAAATTTTCCTAAATTCAAATCAATGAGTAAGGTCTCTTGGGAGAAATTTGAGAACGAGATAAACAAGATTTTCAAAAATGAAAAAGTACAGATTGTGATCTGCACCGGCCAGATAGAGATCCCTTCAATCTCGCAAAGATATAGTTTAGTTGAAGAATTTCATTGCTCAGCTATTGGAGGCCATCAAGGGCACAATAAGACTTATCTCCGACTTCGCTCAAGATACTACTGGGAAAATATGAGAGATGATGTTAGGAATTTTATTTCAAAATGTTTAACATGCAAGATCAAGAAATTGACTCGAAGGAAAATTAAGCAACCGATGGTGATTACCGACACACCCGGTACGGCATTTGAGAAAGTCGCTTTAGATTTGGTAGGCCCTTTTCCACCTACCGAGAACGGAAACAGATATATCCTTACCATACAAGATCTTTTGACGAAATATTGTATAGGAGTCCCCTTGCCTGATGCAAGCGCTGTCTCTACTGCGGATGGATTTATCAAAAGATTAATTTGTATTTTTGGAACTCCAAAAGCCATACTCACGGACCAAGGAACTAATTTCCTTTCGGGTCTGATGAAAATAGTGGCAAAGAAATTTAATATAAAACAATTTAAGACTAGTGCATTTAGTCCTTCTTCCAACGGTAGTCTAGAAAGGACTCACATTGTCCTAGTGCATTATTTACGAATTTTCCAAGAAGAAGACTCCGAATGGGATCAGTGGGTAGAAACGGCTATGTTCGCATATAACACAAGCGTTCATGAATCCACGGGCCGTACGCCCTACGAATTGGTTTTCGGAAAAATCGGTCTTTTACCCTCGAATCATTCATTACCTAGTTACGAAAGATAATAATAATATTAATTAAATTAATATTAATATTAGGGAAGAGTCTAGAGAGAATTTAATAAGGGCTAAAGAGAGATATAAGAAGTATCACGACCAGTGTTTAAACCCAGTGACACTTTCCGCGAACAATTATGTATTCCTAAGAAAAGGTATGAAATTTGGCAAGTTCGACAACTATACTGATGGACCCTTTAAAATAATAGAAATACTCGATGATAATAGGACTAAAATAAGAGTCAGAAATACAGATAAAATAGTCTCCACGAATAGATTAATCCCTACGGATATTAAGAGCGACGACGATGGAATATAAGCATAAGGATGTAAGCGCGTTAAAATTTTAGGTATAAGGTTGCAAGATGATCATCGCAGTCATCATATTCGTCCTTTTCCCCTCTACCACGGGACTGCTTGGATATGACTGCGGAACACTTGAAGGAAATATCACACGGTTAAGTCTAAAGGACCTGGGAGAATGTAATATTCCTCGCCCCCATGTCACGAAAACGGAAATTCCGTTGCAATTGCTCCAATTGAACGAATTCGGAAGTTTGTATGTCCAAATATGTAGGATCGAGATAAAACGTTTAGTCACTCGTTGCGGATTCTTTGCGGATCACTCAGTCTCGAATGGTTTGGCTGAATACTTTCGTGAACCAACCAGAGAACAATGTAAACATCTCCATGAAAGAGGACGAATACAATTAGGGCAAGCAATTCTGTCAGACTTCAAGGCCAACACCACAGATACCAGAACTGTCACTCTTGCAGGACTATTAAACACTGACGGCAGTTGTGAAGGATCCACGTACACGGATAGATTTGGAAATTGGCAAAAAGTAACAGTACAAGCCACTGTGAAAATTACCCTACAAGATTATTATGCTCCCGTATCTACAAAGGAAGGAAAAATATTTCTGAATTCTGGAACTCGTTGTTCTATTAAGAAACAATTTTGCTCAATGACAAATGGAGATTACGCTTTCTGGGATATTCTACCTCAAGGATTTTGCGACTACCAACAATACTCTGTACTATACCAAGGGTCAGGATTTCGATTGGAGGACCACTCAGGAAACAAGATGAAGCCAGTTTATACTGTCGAAACAAGTGGCGCCACATTCGCATTAACGAAGAGAGATTCTCGCTCTGTGTGCGGACTTGAGATTTATTCCACTGAACATCCTCGGCTGTTTATCCTCGAAGCCAGGAAAGGAGGATTCGTCATCCCTAAAAAGGAAATCAATCCTCGAGATATAGACACACTTGCGTACACAAATTCGAAATTCATTTACATAGAGAAACATATGAAAAAACAATTTGATACTCTATACTTCGACGTAATGAAGAGGCGCTGCAAACTCGAAAGGAAAGTACTCGGCAATGCTCTAGTGATAGCAACCTTGAAGCCAGATGAATTCGCCTTCAACCTTATGGATGGACCGGGATATATGGCTATCATTGCAGGGGAAGTTGTAAACATTTTGAAATGTATTCCAGTAGTCGTCAGGATCAAGGCCACTTCAAATTGCTACCAAGAGATTGTAGTGGAGACGAATAACAAAACCTTCTTTTTGGCTCCAAAAACTCGTATCCTAAAAAGAAGAGGAACCCCAATCACATGCAATTCCTTGACTCCTGCTACTCACGAAGTAGACGGTAAATGGTACAAATTCACGCCTGATCCAGTGGAAACACCCCCCCCCCCCCCCACAACGTTTGGAGCCATTATCAAAACCAACGTGGGAGTACCTCAGCATTTCCAATCTCGCATCCTCTGGAATCTACACCGAAGATGACCTTGAAAAATTCCGAGAGAACACACTTTTCCCAATGGACCGCGCTGGAGTTCTGGACACCATTGCCAAAGGATCACTGGGAAATACAGTTGACATCGAAGGGCTTTCGTTAAAAAACTTGTTGAACATCGAAGATTTGGCAAAGAACGTCTGGGATAGCATGTGGTCAAGGTTCACATTGTTCGGCACCTTCAGTGCTGGATTCATAGGAATATACTTCCTTTTGAAGTTCATCAAAGGACTATTAGATATTGGGCTGCATTTAATTGCCCTCCATTCAATATTCGGATGGTCCATCTATCTCTTCACCGCCTTGTGGGACAGTCTCGCCTCACTCATACTACATGTGAGAATCCCTCCCAAGAAACGCCCTCAAAAGGTCGCAGAAGATGACATTGAATCTGGCACCCCCATGAGCATCGTTTCTCCCAGCGTTCCTGAAGATGACGCTGTTTCTAAGAAGAAGACGACAGCATTTTACCCCTGCAACGAGTTGAACGAATTTCGCCAAGAGCTACAACCCTTTAGACTTCGAGGATGAAAAGCGAACCCTGCGTGCGATATTAGTAATAAGATTAAATAATGTAACGATGAAATGGGAAAATAGAAAATGTAGCAATACAAAACAAAAGAAAACAACAAAAATAATTATTAGATATATTTTATGCACATATTAAAGGCGTGAAAAAGAAAAAAAAAAAAAAAAGGAAAATGAAAATATTCAAATAAAACAACATGCTTATATTACTATTACTGGATAAAATACTTTGAGAGCAAGAAATATAATGACGCCCATGTAAAATTTTGTAATCAAAATCGATAAATAAAAACATTTAAAAGGAAAATTACTGCGTTGTGAGATAAGGAAGAAAAGACGGAATGTGAGGTTTGGTTGGTTGATTTCCCTCTGTTCTTCCAAATCTCCAAATAAAATAAGATACTAAAATTATAATAACCGCTTATGTATATATAAAATTGCGCAAGAAATTAGAGATAAGAAATGTTTCTTTTAGGGCATAAAAACGGAGACTATTTTATTCTGAACGCGATGCGATACGACTATTTTATTTTACGCGATTCGATACAATTATTTTCTGAATGCTACACGATTTATTACGATACGATTTTGCGAAATTATTGCGATACGTCCAAGAAAAACGAATGTAAAGATAAAATGAATTGCGACTATTCATTCAAATTTTTTTTTTCATCCTGTAAAAGAAATTATTATTCACAGCATTTTTGTAGCGTTTTATTTTCCGAGTCTAAAAACTCGACAACTTGTGAATTCGCTATCAGAACGCTATTAAACTACGATTCATAGAGGCAATTAACTTCTTCAACCACTACGCTCCGAGGCGATAATGACATCGATATTTAATCGCTTTATGAAATACAAATTCTCTTTGGTCTTATGATGTACTCTGGCAGAGTCATGAAATTTCAAGAAAGTATTCGATATTAAGGTTAATGATGATGAAAAATAATTATGAGATATGAACGATGCTTGACAAGGAGAATATTTTCAACAAATGAAGAGAAAAGGTTTTTGTAATCAAAGTCGAAAGAAATTGACTTTCAAGATTATTTTTATCTAGCAAACGTGAAAAAAAAAAAAAAAAAAAAAAAAGGGGAAAATATAGGAAATTCAAATGGACATGAAAAATACTGCCAAGTCAAGGAAAGCGATTTGAAGAAGCACAAGAGATGATACTTGATAAAAATTTTATGGCCGATTTAAAATTGAGGAAAGTTCAATGGGATTTATGACCTCGCTAACGTAACAGATTACTTAGAGTCAGATTTTTTCCAGCCTAGCTAGCTGTGTAGGAATTACAAAACTTTTAGTATGAAATGTAAAAAGCCCTGATTTTATGCGCATAAAATAGGTTTTTGCGTCACGATAGTTTCAAGAAGGGTATAATTATGTCTCATTTTGAACTATACTCCTTAATTGATAGCATGCATGCATAGGAAGTTAACAAAGAAAAATATATATAATAAAGAGACATATGATAATAAATAAATATGAAGAAGAATTTGAAATTGAAACAATGCAGAAGATAAGAAATTGGAGATTATAGAAGGTTGATAGAAAATTTTTTGAGGTACTTATTGTTCCACACGCGCGATAGTATTACTGAATAATTAGTGTTCCCGAGGAACTCTTCATGTACGTTGAACCGCTTTTCCGACCAATCGTATCTAGAAACGATAGTATTATTTCATAATGCAAGGACCTCTCGGGGAATTCTATACATGCAATGAACCGGGTCTCCTACCAATCGCAAGTGTTCAAGAGAATATGAGTATGTTCCATTTTCAATTTATATCCTCGATAGATTATCGAGAAGAATGGAATTATAAAGTACAAATATAGGTAAACCAAAAACCCAGAAAATCGAGCAGGAAAATATTCCACTATTTGAATAGAAAAGAAAGAGATAGAGAGAGAAATACCTTATTGTAATAGCTGAAAATGAGATTTTATCGAGATTCTAAAATTCTGGCAGATATACGATAAAGAGGCAATCGGCATATTTTTCCCATTCATAGTTTTAGAAATCGTCGCCTTTTGAGGCCACGATTTCTTCTTCGGGAGGGGAGGTGTCCAGACACGAAATATAAAAAAAAAAAAAAAAAAAAAAAAGAACGATACGAATTTTTCTTTATTCACATTTTTCTTTTTCTGTCATTAAACGACCATCAAATAAATCAAAGAAGAAGAAACAGCATTTTAACGACGAGAGATAAAGAAACAATCTAACGACAAGATAATGGGTAGAATAACGAGAAGCATTAGAACCGTCGAAAACGAAATTTTGTGTGCGCGTGTCAAGCAGTGTCGAGTTGAACGAATTAAAACCCACGTACATGACCAAAATGGAAGTTACTCCCAGTATGATTGTAAAGGCGGAAAAAGAATTTGATAGAACTCACCCTGATCATCACGAGGCGTTGAAAAGACTATACAGAGCCAAATTCAAAGCAATGAGACTCGAAAACCATCGGCGCGTCTCTCAAGAGTTCGGTGAAATAACACGTGAAGTGCGACGAAAAATGTCACGAAAAAGCAAAAAAGCAAAAGCGAAAATCAAAAACCTGCAGAAAAGAATCAACGAAGCCAAACGTATGGAAATCTCGCCCCAACCAACGGCCACGAAACGCAGAGAAAACCTTTACACAGAACCCCAGAAATGTGTAATAATAGGAGACAAAGAGTTAGACACCCCAATGAAATATGGCCTCCCTGGAAATCCATAACAAGTAACAAATGACTAAAGAAAGATAATGTAATAAGATAGAAATAAATGAAGAAATAAAATTATTCAGAAAGAAAAAGATACTTTTATTGTCAGGGTTACAGAAATTCATTTTTACATTCCACTCAGAATAGAAAAGAGCTCCCAGGGACTGTACGCTGCGGCCACGTTACTATCCAGATGGAACACGACAATCCACAAATCCTCCAAATCGTCCGGAACTAATATACAAAATGAAATAATAATAATAATATCTTCACACCAAATTCTCATTAAGACACTTTCCTTATTTCTCACCAAGATTGTTGTTGCAAGTAAAAATAGTGAGAAGGTGGACTAGGGCAAAAGCAGATAAACCCCCTGACACGTCCACTTCCCATTTAATATCTCCTCTCACCATAAATGAGAATGACAAAGCGAGACTCGGATCCTGGGACTTCAGAAGGCTCTCCATATTTAAGCAGGAACAGAAATTTTCGGAAGTTTGAATTATACTGATCACAACTCACGACTATGCTGACGACCTTGAGTGGTTCAAGGAGCTGACGCCTTCTTTGATTTAGTTTTAGAAATTGCCACCAACAAAGGCGACAATTTCTTCTCGGGGTGGGGAGATGTCAAGAGCCAGGCTCTTCCCCTTTTTTCCCTCATCCGAATATTACATTTGAACTCAACAATTCCAGTTTTTTTTTTCAATCACGCGCGGTGTTATCTACACGACTATGATTAAACGCCAGTGCTAGCGAGGAACAATTAGAACTTAATTTCAATAAGCATTATCTATCACGTGCTTTAAGCATGTTCGAAAGATTCTCTTAATAACGCCCGGATAAAAACGGACGAAAAAGGTTGCAAATGTTTCCCGGCGAAATCGTATAAAAGGCCCCGGGTTTTATGAAAAAGTCGAAGTCGTTCCAAAGCTTCTAACCCGTCCACTTCGTTCCGAAGACAAACGGTCCTACAGAATTGCTGAGAACTTCTTCAATTGGCCCATAAGGATCCGACCTGAAGACGATCCAATAGCCTAATCGATTCATTTTGCCAAATTTCGATTTTTACCAAGACCCAAGCTGTGCTTGAGGCCCTGATTTCATTCGAAACGAGGATAAGAAATTAAAAGTAAGAACTCGAATGTAAAATTGCTTACATTACTGATAAAAATCCAATTTTGTATCTTTCCTATTATCATTCAAGTGTCGAGACTTCGTCTCAGGCAGTGCAGGTTTCCGAGCACAACTTGATTTAATAATGAAAGAAAGAACGAAAGGATACCAGGTAATGAAATATCATCTAGAATAATTCAGAGAAATAACTTTCCACAGTATTGCGTCGAAATTGCCAAATAGTTACTTAAATGATATTCTCTCTCTCTCTTTAAGTGACGACCGTACAAAATTTAATACGGAGTGTAAAAAGCGCTATTCGGCACCACAGAGTTAAGCCTAGCGCTAGGAAAACCATATTTAAGAAAAAAGGAATTACGAATTTATTTCACCGTCTCCGGATTCTGAAAACCCTACCACTAGAAGAGAATATTACTTTAGGTGAAGTAGATTCTTTAATTGCGAGACAACTTTCCGCCGAATATGGAATAACCTTTGTCACCCCTACAAAAAGAGTAGAGTTTTCGTGTGTACGATGCGGAGCTCCACAGCAACATTATCTAAAGAATACAGTTGATGAAAAAATTAAGAATCCTGCTCCTGTTCCGAAGGAAGTAGAGATAGCGGACCAAGCATTTTATGACTCCTTAGAGAAAAAGTATTTTTATAACGCGTGTTATAACGACTGTGCCAGAGTCATCTAAACCATTATCTTATTTACGACGTAATGAATCTTGTCTCAAAGAATGTGTTGTAAACTTCTATAATGATAAATAAATCATATTATCTTTAAAATATTTCATACGTGTGATCATTATCCTTAAAACAATTCTCCCGACTCCCATCAAAAGTCGGATCAAGGGTCACCATAGGCCGTTGTCTATGGAGGGTCCTTTCCCAAACGACGAGATTAAGGAATACGATTCTTAGGCAAATAGCCTAACAAAGAAGAAAGGGGGGGGGTTACATAATTAATTTAGCATTCCAAATCTCACTCGTGACATTATATTTCTTGTCTTTCTGATTTAACCACAATTTTATCAAATTTTTTACAATTTCTAGAAGGATCTGATGCATGTAATCGTAAACAACCGACTTGACTTGGTCGAACCCTAGTAATTTTGATTAAGGAGTAGTGCCTTTTTGAAGCCTTGCATACTTCTGTTTTCTAAAATCATGAGCGTTCCTTGGCTTTAAAAATCGAATATGTTTATTCGGAACGTGAAACGTTCTCCGCTTGAGCATAGTAACTCCCTTCACATTACAACGTAGGCAAGGCTCCATACCATTGTGTCCTGCAATATTCAAAGCAAAAGTTTTCGCAGGAAAATCAAAAACAGCATATTTTATAGAAAATCGGAAAGTACTGTCATTGTAACGCCATTGATGACGAGTTTATTGCATTCTTTGACAAAAAGCTCGAAATAATCACAAGGTGTTGGTTTATGGGATCCAGCATAAATTTGGACAACAAAGATAACCGTTTCGGGAACATTCAATAGCTTGCAAAGTATTGGCCAACAAGTTAATCGTGAACTTTTGTACACATCTAGTCCATCACAATTGAAAGATAGTTATTCCAGACCATTTCTAATATTTTTCAAAATGTATTCAGAGTTTTTTGGGAGCAAAATCCATCTTTCTATACCAAAATAGTAAAAAAAACCATCTCCCATCCTATCAGCTGTAACAGAACGCGGTGTTTTGTACAATGCTCGGCAGTCTCGAGGTAAATCTATAAAATCAATTTTTGGCGTATCCTTCAGTATATGTAATAATTGCGTCACAGCAACCATTGTTACATTGTTGCAAAGAAACCAATCAATTAATTCTTTTCTGATGCTTTGAGAGTGAGCAACATGTTGCTCAATCTCTGCAGCTGGTTGATTCGTAATTGCTATGTTGTTGTCACTGAAAGTTGGACTCGGACACCCCTCTGAGTTACAGTTGGTGCGTACATGGTGCACGTTGCTTTCAATGTCATCGTTGTCAGAACTAGGGAGTAATTCAAGATTTTCCCTTCGTCTCTTTCTCAATAAATAATAATGAAAAGTGGACACCCACTTTCCCTCAAACAAAATCTTTTTTGCTTCGGCCATGATTTCTTAGAAATATATAAAAAAATTATAAACGTCATCACTTTTGACAGTTTTGAAAGAGAAAAAATTATACGACGTGACAATCAAGTTATAGAATGATTGAAGTATGCGATCTTATGCAAGAAACGCAGAAAAGGTTGACAAAATTCTTTGAAATATTTTCAATATTTCATTGCATTTCATTATGACATTTTTTAAAATCAAAATGTATATCGGCTGCTGTTATGAAGTTGTAACATTTAATTAAAAAATCACTGAATCTTGTATATACAAAATCCTACTTGGATTCAAAATTACAAAACTATTTTTATGAACGGAGTCAATGCATTGAAAATTATTACATCAAATAAATAATTTTATGTACAATTTCAAGAAGTTCACATAAACTTACATAAAATGGTACTTGGGCTATTGCCTATGCTTCAATAGGTTGTGTAGATGTGCAAAAATTGGCTGTCGATGTCAGCGTAGTTGGCTCTCCTCGCTCACTTTGCATCAGCAGTGGAATATGCTGTAATTTTTTTTCCAGCAATGAATAAAAAAATATAAGAAAAAAATGAGCATGATGTTATAGAATGAAGAAACTTAATTTAGAGAACCAAAAATCGATTTCGAGGTTTTCATCAATTCTGAATAATAAAATTAAGCTTTATTGATAAATGCGTTCCGAAATTTGTGATTAAATTTTTATTTAATACAGCGCAACAACTGTTCCACCCATTATAGTTTGACGTCTATGGTTATGCGTCTTTTTTGAAGGAGATTATGTATATCGAAAAGATGAACAGTGCTGTTAGGTAGGTTTCCTCATTCTAAACCAGAATGCAATGGATATCCAATTTTGGAAAATGAAAAACATAACCTACAATTGAGACCCTCACAGCATGAATGAAATTAGTAAGAGACAGATATATATCAAAATTCATATTGCCTGTCTCTATTTGCTTCACTTTTGCTCTAAGCGCTTCAATTCATCGCGTGTCAAAGTATACCTAATTTCAACGAACAAAAAAAAGCAACCTTCAATAATAACCTGCTGTATTTATTTAAATAGAAAAATAAAAAAGAAAACTTAAAATTGAATAAAAAAATTGAACAACTAAAATCAAGTTTTGAAACTGTGTAGCTTCAAATGAAAAAATAATAAAAATAATAATGATAAAAAAATATCATATCCCTACTGGGTTGGTTAAACCTCGTGAAACCGTTTCATGAGGTTTCACTGAGTTTTGATCATAATAAGTTACGTAAGCAGAAGTGTGATCCAACTGAATCAAATTAAATTCAAACAATATATCAAAAAACTGATGACGATGGATGGAACTGGATTCATATATTTTTTATCCATTTCAATTGACATTTAAGTTCGAGATTTTTCATATTCAATTGCAATTCCATGAATTATTGAATTTCTGCATAATATGTGCTGATTCAGCGAACGTCGATATACAGAAAAGAGCCGTTTTACGTGTAAATTATCGTAGTTGCTTTTTCGTGAGCAGAAAATATTCTGCATAATAACTTGTTTTCTACAGGCTGGTAACAATGAAATAAACGTGTTTGTTTTATCGTTTTTGCTTTCAAGAATCGTGATGTTAAGAATTCTTTATGCTTTTCATGCTCTTCATTGGTGCAGAGATAAAAATGAATTTTGTTGAAAAATTGCTTTGCCCACTTAGACAGTCTTTCAGGAGATGTCAATAACAAATCTGTATCTTTTTGCAAACTTGTGAAATATGCGTGCCTCTTTACGGTACCCCCTATTCCATCACAAGCACCTTTACCGTGGGACGTAGCAAAAAAGTTCCACTCTGCATTGATACCAAAATCATTTTTATGATTAATCAAATTTAGAAAATTATACTTGTTCTTATATTGAGACGCTGCCCCATCCGAAATAAAAGATTTTTTTTATTCTATCGCCAAATTTTTCTTTTGAATGAGAAATCAGTTTCCCGTTAAACAAATGTACAGCAACTGAATCGTGCTGCAGATTCTCTGAAAAAATGACGAAATTCTCATTACGCAAAATATTTTTCTCTCTGTAATACACAACAAAAACATGAAGCGTGATTTGATCTTTGCACCAATGTTGTGACTGAATTTCATTCTGTATTTGATATGTATAATTTTCTGAAAAATCTTCAGTGACAATGAATTCGCCCTCGCCTACGGTATCTTTGAGTTTTGCCAAATATTCCGCTTGGGATTTCGCTATGAAATCATGTTTAAGAAGTATCAACAAATCTTCCGCGAGGTGTTCCAAAAAAACTTTTCTTGATTCCGTGATCAGTGAAAAATTTCATCTAAAAAAAAAGTTTTTATGTAGGCAATGTCAGCAAGTATAATTATATTTTCTAACGGGAAGTAAAAAAGGGTTTACCTATCAGTTAAAATCCACTGATGAAATGAAATTTTCGTAATCTTCTGATTCATCAAAATCGGTTTGATTTCTTGAACAATAAGTTTTGTACCAGGGCACTTTTTGCACTCCAAAAGATAACATTCCGATGTTGGATTTTCGCAAACGATTTTTTGGAGCCAATCGTGGTATGTTGCTGGGTAGTCTTCTTGCACATAATGAATTCTTGTTTTAAGGCTTGTATTTTCAACCTCACGTTTTGGTGCGTTTTGCAAACGCAAACATTGTGAGTGCCCTTTGCTCCGACTAATATGCATTGGGGTGGTCTTAATGCCCGAAATTTAGTAAGAGATATTTGCACGTCAGGATAGTCTTTCAAAAATCGCGAGTGTAATTCATCAAGGTTGCCCATTAACAATCTTTTCTGCAATGATTTTGTAACAGTATTACAATATTTATGAAAATTTAAAAAAAAAAATCCTTTTTAATCGAAGAAAACTCACAGTGACATGCTGACGTTTTCCGTCAAGGACGACTGACTTTGAATCTTTTTTTCCGGGCAACCCACGACTGACTTCATCCGATTTTTGACTTTTTCTACTATCGACACATCCATGGGATGTCCAGTTTTTGGATTTACCCGTGATGCGAATCCTTCAGTTGCGCGTAATTTTTTTTCTCGAGTAGCCAGACGACGAGAAACACCAAAAACTTTTGCTGTTTTACGAACACTCCACTCCACTGGCATTGTTGTTAGGAGAAAAATTTTGTCAGATCTCATTTGTTGCCTCGAAATTGCTTCCTTCAAGTCTTTCGCCCATTTAAGGAGCTGATCGTTGTTTCCAGGAATTTCGTTTCTTAATTTTGACTGAATTCTCTCTGTCATTTCCATTAAATTTCTTCTTTCTTCGTCCGAAATATCAAGTTTCGCTCTCTTATTAGATGAGTGAGTGATCTCTTGCACGATGTCAATGATTTTTCTACTTTCTATTTCATGTTGAGGAACAAAAGAACTGTCTCGCGAAACATCATATTTTTCTTCGTTAGTTGAATAAACATCATCTTCTTCGTCAGGATCATTTGTTTTTTCAACTTCTACTTGCACCGGATCACTCACGACGTACATTCGGGTTTTACACGACATGCACATATATTTTCCGACAAATTTATCAAATTTCGGATCGTATTTCTTAGTAATCAAGGAAATATTTGTACGAACTCTTCCATGATTCTTTTTTTTAAAAGGATTACAACACGAATTTGGCGTTGGCATTATCGAGCATTGACTAGTTAAGATATCGCGAATCACTTTTTGTTATTTTGCTACTAATGTTACTCCGAACAAAAATTTCACGAAACTGAGGAACACGGCAATATGCAAGCATGAGCACGTTTTTCATTTGTTTTCCATCGTCTTGGAATTTTCCGTATCACTAAAAATCATCTACAAAATTTCGGTCACAAAATGCGTATTCGTCCAGCGCTAGAGGTAGGAGCGCGGTCACAAAAACATGTATAACTTTTGAACTAATGCAAAATAATGCATTTTTTTTCACCAAAATTTTTGTAAGGAATCGTAGAATCGAATGAAATTTGTCAAAATTTTCTCGCAGTCGGAGAAGTTTTATTAATTTTCAATTATTGACAACAAACAGGATTTTTTGGCTAAATAATAATTTGTTGTTAACACCAATTTTTTTATAGCAAAGTATATTAATTGACGAAAATTTTGATGTAAAAAACGTTGAGTTTCGATAAACCGTTCGTGAGTTATGAATTTTTGAAAAAAACATCATCAAAAACTTTAGCTGTATATAACTAATGCAAAAAAAAATTTATTGCAAAGTTATTTTTCGGGGGTCGTTTTTACCACCAAACCGATCGAAAACCGTATTAATCAACGAAAACTGAGACCTTCGATTTTAAAGTGGCCCACTCGAGAAATTTTGACCCTTGAGCGATTATGGGATTAATTCCTGAAAATTCCAAATTCCTTCAATGCTTCCTTTTTTTTCAGCACGTGTTCACTGCGAGTTTACGAATTGTTACGAATGACTGAACTGAACTTGACCAAACTTGACTGAACTGAACTCGGGCGCATTCGGCCGAACTCGAGTGCATTCGTCTGAAACAGCCAGGAGTCTAAACACTGCTGATAACTGCTGAACACACGACACTTTCACGGCACAGATAACGACACACAGGAACTTATATCCTGAACACGAGACTTTATAATGAAGCTTAAGTCGTCACAACGTCAAGTGTGACGACCTGATCATAATTATTAATTGGAGCAAGTCAATGCGAACTGGGAATAAATATTTCAATGCAGGGGGCGGAGATATCAATTAAATAATTGTTTCTCAGGTAAATTTTCATTAAATATATGATTTGGAATGTGACGACATGAATGAGGACTATGATAACGACACTTGGGAACTTAAAAAATTTTCAGCTGAGTGGGACTTAGTATAAGAACTTTCAGTCGTCATGAAGTAACTTGTGACGACTCGATCATAAATAGTCATTGAAGCCCATTAATATGACACGAGTATAAATATTTATACTCAGAAGGCAGAAAATAAACTAGATAATAATTTTTACACAATGAATTTTCGCGAATAACGTTTTTAAAAGTGACGGCATTGTTGACGACACTAATGACGATGTCGTCATGGTTGGTAGGGCAGTGACGTCTGAAATTTCGGCATCGGGAGACGTCTCCAATGACGACTCAATTGCCGGCATCGGCAATCGACTCTAGAGACGACTTAAATGTCGCTATCGGCAGACGTTTCCAATGACGACTCGAAAGTAGACATCGGCAAACGGCTCCAATAGCGAAATAAATATGACATTTGACAACGAATCTCGTCATTTTAATGTACGATAGTCTCGTCGTATATATCTTCCACTGCAAATTCCAGCGGTGTAAGCAGAAATAAAAACTATCATAATAAATCAAAGTTGAAAATTATTATTATATATGGACAGAATGAAATATTAATTGTGCCAGGAATTCTTTATAAAATCAATTCAAATTAACACTCGTTAATCGATTCGCATACCGTGTGTAAGATAAAAGATTGTATATATGTTAATTACAAATAAAAGATCTGCCAATATACATCGTTTTATTAAATTTATTTATAATAATGTTTTTTAATAAAAATACGAAATTGAATTTTAATTCAAAACTTGTCTAGTAAAATCTTTTTAAAAAGCGTGAGAAAAAAATTCAAGGATTATTTTGTATTTCTCTAAGTATATAATGTATCTATTTTGAAGAACAAACATATGGATTTATTATTGGAAAAATTTTGATTTAAGAAACTATACAGGCCAATCTTTATTACACAAATCAAGTTGGATCTGAAAAATAAATGTATATAGATTGCATGCAGGTGTTCATCTTCATTAATCAATAAAGTCATGTGCATAATAAGGTTCACAAATTTTTTTTTATTCAGACATATTTTCTTCGTCAATTCTCCTTTCCTGACTCTCGTTGGTACTGTCTCTTCTCTCTCCGTCGCTCGCTTCCTCATTTCTTATGTGGCCGTCTTTGTTTTTATCCTTTTCTTTAGTCGTGTCCACTCTTTTGCTTTTTTTATCATTTTTTTTCTCTTCTCCTTTCGTTTTCTTCTCTACGTTTCCTTTTTTGTTTCCTTCTACTTCTTTTTCTTCGCTCAAACTCTCTTTTCTTGTGTTTCCGTCTTCAATCTTATTATTCTCTCTTCTTTCTTCAGTTTCCGTTTGTTCTTCATAATTTTTCTCATCTTTCGTTCCACTTTCATGCACATCGTCTATTTTTTCATTAGGTGGGTTTTCATTCTGTTCGTTTTGTTTTTCTTTTGCGACGTAATTCTTTTCTTAGTTTCTTCCATTCGGTTATCCCTTCATCATAAACTACTGATTTCCTTCTTTTTAACATGTCTTTCATCGTTTGAATTTTTTTGCCAACGTAACTTGCCATTTTAACTCTGTCGCTAGCAACAAAAATGTTACTGCCAGCATCTGAATACAGAAAAACAAATTATACAAATGATGATAAATTCGATTTTATAATTTCTAGTTGTGATCTTACCAATAATGCACTGGAATGCATTCGAGCTCCCAAATGCAAGGCTTTTGTTGGCCCCCGTCAAGTTGTACATACAGACCACTTTTGACTCCATCATTTTGAGATTGCCTTGTTTATGAAATTTTGACAAGTCAAACCACTTGTCATAAGAAATCCCAGATGTGCCACCTGTAATAATGTTTGAAATTATCATCTTTATAAGTGAACATCATTAACGATAAACTTGACATTAAATGAAAAAATTATTCAAAACACAATCGGTTAAGTCAATCATTACTAACAAAGTCCTTTCGTAATTTCGTGTTTTTCAATTTCTCTTCAAAATTCAAAAATGCAACCATCGATACGATTGGTAATGAAGAAGCTTTGAAGCGCACAACTTCCTCGGTTCCACCTTTATTCACAGATTCATCAATCGTTCGAGGCTCTACATCTTGCCATTTCGAATGTTGATTGGGAGTGACATTTTCGAGTGCCTTTAAAAAAAAGTCGGTTTGAATATGTGATTTTCAAGATCACAAATGTGTCTATCAAATTTTGTAAAAATTGATGTACTTTCAAAATTGACTGAAGAATATTTCTAGACAAACTACCTCTTTAAAAGTATTTTTTAGGAAAGATGACAGCTCGCCTTGAAACAGAACTGCCATCGAAGATCGAATCGAATTTTTTAAATCTTCTTGAATCCACTTTTTCATGCGATGTTCGAGTTGAATTATTTCATCTTTAAATACACCTGCAACGGATAAAACAAAACAAAAAAGATTTTCTCTAGGAATCAGACATTTTTTTATTATTGAATCTGATGATAATGCCTTGCAAAGACTTTACTATCTCCGCTGTAGGATTCACAGAAAACGGAAATTCTTCTTTATCAGAAGAAATAATCTCAGCTTGCACCTCGTCACCTGCATCTTTTTTGTTGGTTTAAACTTCGAAGGAAGTCGTGTTAACGTTTGGAAGTACTGCATTAGTTGTCGATTCTGCAAGGACAATAATAATTTTCATAAAAAACCAACATTTTTTAACACTGATTCTAAATAGTTTTAAGAATAAAGATTGTACAAATATGAAAAATCATTTTCCGCTCGATAACGACGCACAATTCAGCTATAATTTTTTCACTAAAATATATATTTACCTCTAAACTCTGGCACGTTGAGAAAATCATCGTTCTCTGAACTGTCAGAATCAATGTAACGTCTTTTCTTTTTAGAACTGTGAGTTTCATGCTCAGACGCCGATTCTGAATGTGACGAGATGTCTTCGGATAAATTATCACTATCAGGACTGTATCTCTTGGTTGGTTTACGTTTGCGTTTTTTCCCCGTATAGTCAGTCGTTTCGCCATTACTATTCCTTTCGAAACGTTTGCAGAGGAAGTTGGCATCACCCAATTTATCTGAAGAGCGTAAAGTTTGTTTAATTATTTATACAGTAGGATGAAATTAATATAAGTAAGTCTTTTCCACATTATTATACGAACCGATTGACTCCTTATAAATTTTGTACAGTTCCAAGCTTTTGGGTCAGGCTCTTCGCAGTTGTGTAATGCACGCTGTCCATTAGTATCTTTTCGCGAAGGGTGATAAAAAATATTTTTATTTTTGTCAATCCAGTTGGAACTGACAACTGAGATCTCCACGTCATCACCCTTTTTGGTTCCTACCACGCAGTATTTTCTCCCTTCTTTCTCCGAGTTTTTCGGTTCTTTTCCAACCCGCTTTTGTTCTTGATGTTTATCAGATTTCCCCTTCAACTTATGCATCTTATAGTAATACTGCAATGTAATTAAATATAGATTGAGGACTTGAATAATCCAGAACTTTCAAGTTTGAATTGCGTCGGTCTCCAATATTTCACTGAGGAATGGGTTAATTTGGGTTCAAAAATTTTTTTTAATACAACAATATTTATCATCACACTTTGTAAATTTTGTGAAAAATGATAGTTGCAGCGATTAAACAACGATTTTCAGTTAAAAGTATGTTTTATTCATAACATGTATGTAACATTTAAAACCAGCATTTAACTAACACCTTTCAACGTTAAAAATAAACTTATCTAACTGAGAGTGTGCAAAATTTTTCAAACGAATATATTCGAATCAATAGCAAAACGGAATCCCTTGTACGTGATTTCGCTCAATTCATAAAGTGTTACATCTTCACTTAAATTTTTGACCTCATACATGCCAACAATTTTCGATGAAGACGGATAATTGTACACTTCATCAGCATTCAAAAATTCACGACAGACCACGAAAATCCGACCAGTATCAATCTCTTGCAAAACGTTTTCAACCACCGCAATACTCTGAACATTAGTTATGACGACATTGTCGGATTTTTTCGTACAATTCAGAGTGAAGTTCTTTGTTGTGAGTTTTTGAAATTGATTGTACAACCAAATTTCAAGATCATCAGTCACAGGGCCCGAATCGTGCTTCATAGATAGATTCAAAACAACATGATTTCGACTTTTTTGAGTGACTTCTGTCATTAAATTTTCATTCTCTTTGATACGATTGATCAACTGTTGAATAGCAGAAAATCCAGATCTAACAGCACGTCTGATTTTAAATAAGAAATTTTCAATCGGAAACGCACTGTACGCGTCAAGATTTCCAAATTTTTGATCATCGTCGCAAACATGTAATAACGTGTGAACATTGTGAGAAATGGAATGTTTGCCATAAACAGCGGCATGGCCCACAACAAATTTCGTCAAATAAACATGAATGACATCTAAAGACTCGTGATCAAGACTTGAGTCACACAACATGCGAATCGCAAAATGCAGAAGCAAGAAATGTTTGTATGCCAGCTCACTCAAACGCCCACGCATAACAATTAGACCTAGATATAACAAAAATGTTCGAAATTCTGTAGCTTTCCAGTGAGTAATATCGCTTATTTCTCTGGTTCTCCGCTGAAATTCTTGAGGACTTGATTTACGGATCGATACCATGTGCGAATCAACAATGACGATTTTCAAATACTTCATCATGTACAATTTTTTCCCTTTATACTTTTTATCTTTCAAATTGAGCCATAACTTTAACAAATTTTTCATAACCCCCAAACAAACCTGATGTATATAGTCGTAAACTACTGCATTAATCAAATCAAAATTTATCAAACTTGACAAAATAGTGGAGCCCTTCTGCAGTTTTTTGTATCTCCTTTCCCTAACATCGGAGTTATTTCGCGCTTTGAGAGTTCTAATTTTTCTTTCTGGAACGTGAAATGATTTAAGTCTAAGCATTGTGATTCCCTTTACATTACAACGTAAACATGGCTCAAGCCCATTGTGTCCTGCTACATTTAATACGAAAGTCTTCGCAGGTAAATCAAATACTGCGTATTTCACATTAAAATCGTACTGATTGCCATTGATTTCGATGCCGCTTACAGACAATTCATTGCATTCCTCTACAAACATTTTCAAATAATCATCACAAGAAGCTGGTTTGTGAGGACCTACATAAATTAGCACAACAAAAATTACGGCGTCCGGAACGTTAAGGAGTTGACAAAGCACTGGCCACGCCGTCTTTCGAGAGCTTTTAAATAGATCCAAGCCATGAGAATTGAATGATATTTCGATTAAACCGTTTGTAACGTTTTGACGAACATATTCGCTACTTTTATCCAGCAAAAAACATCTTTTTATTCCAAAATAATAAAAAAATCCGTCGTCCATTCTATCAGCTTTGATAGATCGAGGGGTCTTAAGTAGAGTCCGGCAATCCATAGGCAACTCAGTCGTGTCAATCGTCGGAGTAATTTTCATCCTATGCAGCAACTGTGTTACTGAAGACAGTTACAAAGAGACCAGTCTATCAACCAGGATTTAAAACTCTCTATGTTCTCTGTATCAGAAAACTGTTCGCCTACAGTATCATACGACAGCGTGGGAATATTATTTTGTAACAGATGGTTCGTAGATGTTTGTTCTGAAGTGGGGTCGGTGAGTGTGAGTTCTGGAGTGGGCTCTATCTGCATGAGTTCAGTATTTTGTTCATTCTCCTGATTTTTACCGTCGCTATCGGAGTGATCGGAGTGTAAGCGATTGTCAAAATTCAGCCTCTGTCTTTTTTGGAGTCTGTAGAACCATGAACATGATATCCACTTTCCATCGTGATAAATTTTTTGTCCTTCTGACATTACTGAAAACTGAATGAAAAACACCTTGATGTGGAATTTCAGTGTTATTTACTCTAAAATTGTTTATTTTGGTACATTTTCTTTTTTCTTTTTTTTTATTCCTTCTTATGGACGCCGTAAACAGGTTTTACTTGACTCTTGAGTTTTTAGATTAATTCCAGTTTTTGTATTATTAATTTTGTCAATCATGGAGATGTTCATCGAATCATGATATTTTATTTATTCAATGTGCCGATTTACATAAACATTAGGTGCAATATACAGGGTGATCCAAACTAACGTGAGCACCAAAAAAATATAGATTCCTCATGAAATTCTAAGACTAAAAGTCCTCTGTCATTTTTCACAAAACTCAAAATTGAAAAAGTTAGTTAAGTTCTAAATTTAAACAATAAATGCATTTTTTCAACAAGTAGGCATAAAATACACCCACTACACTTTACCCAAAATTTTTTCATGTTTTTTTGAGTCGAAAAGTCCTTTGCCACTTTTCACAAATTCAAAATCAAATAAGATATTCTGATGCTGATTATGAAATCTGATTCGTTTAATTTTAAACTCGAATATCTTTATTGATTTTGAGTTTTTTGAAAAGTGGCAAAGGACTTTTTGACTCGAAAAAAATATGAAGAAAATTTTTAAAAAGTTTGGTTCATGAAGTCTACCCCCACTCATCGTGAAAGCGCATATATTGTTTAAATTTTCGGCTTGAATAACTTTTTGAATTTTGAGTTTTATGAAACGTTGTAAAGGACTTTTCGACTAGAAATTCAATAAGGAATATTGGGTTTCTTTTTGGCTCAGGGAATTTGGTACACCCTGTATGATAATTGAATTGAAAGTCCGAAAAACATAAAATACGTTGTTATTTATAATATATCTATATATACAGGGTGTACCAGAGTATACATAATACAAATACCTCAAAAAAGTTTTAAGAAATTCAAGGACGTAGCCAGAAATTTTGTTTTGGACAGGCTTAGGTGTGAGTTTTTAGTCATATTAATTTCGGCCAGTTAAAAAATTACAATATTAGAGAATTAATAATGAAAACTTTCCAAATTCTGAAGATCTTCAAACCTTTTTTAAACCTTGAAATTTTCAAAATTTGTGAAATTCTGAAAATTGTTCCAATTTTCTGGACATTTAAATTGTTTCATATACTTCAAACACTAAAAATTTCCGAAATTTGAAAATATCTTAAAATGTTCGTAATTATCAATCTTTTCAAAATATAACAATTCTGAAAACTCTCGAAAAACTAATAATCATGAATAATATGAAGTTTCAGTCTTTGAAACTTTTTAAATGTGTGAAATCCATAAAAATTTAAGAAAATATGAACCCTACTGAAAATGAAATTCTTATGTTACTCTCATCTTAATCTCATGTAAGATCTGATATGAGATCTCATATCTCACGTGAGATCTTACAGGAGATCTGGCACTAGTTCTCAGCGGCCAATTGCTAATGTCATATCGCATGTAAGATCTCACAT
This sequence comes from Platygaster robiniae, assembly GCA_028476575.1. NCBI lineage: Eukaryota > Metazoa > Arthropoda > Insecta > Hymenoptera > Platygastridae > Platygaster > Platygaster robiniae. The sequence continues at coordinate 8,215,247 of CM052027.1, read as the reverse complement.
TAGGAATTGGCCGCTGAGAACTAGTGCTAGATCTCATGTAATATCTCACGTGAGACATAAGATCTCATATCAGATCTCATATCAGATCTTATATGAGATTAAGATGAGAGTAATAGGAGAATTTCATTTTTAGTATGGAAATATTAAAAATTGTCAAAATTTTTATACTTTCAAAATGTTTAGAATACTCCAAACTCTTAAAATTTGCAAAATCGTTAAAAATATTTAAATGTTCGAAATCCTCAACTTTCTCAAAATTTAAGAAATCAGTACAACCTACTAGGTTTCAATAATCATAAATATTATAAATTTTCAGAGCTTTCTAAGCTTTCATAAATCTCCGAATTTTATGAAAATTAGTAAATTTTAGACATTCTAAAAATTATCCAAATTCCTAGGCTTTCATAATTTTGAAGATAAGCTCTCAAAATTTAGTGAATTGTTACCAACTATACAAAGTTCGAAATCATTAACTTTCTCATATTTTGAGAAATTTGTAAAATTTTCGAAATTTCAATAATATCATAAATATTTTGAATTTACAGTATTTAAGACTGTAAAAATCTCGGAAATGTACGAAGATTTGTAAATTTTTGAAATCCAAAAAATTTATTCAAGTTTCTAGACTTTGAAAATGTTTAAAATAGTAGGTTCAAACTTTTATACTTAAAAAAATTGTTCAAAATCTTACGATGTTCGAAATTATTAACTCTTTAAAAGTTTGAGAAATTCGTAAATTTTCAAAATTGTAATAACCATTAATATAACTTTGTATAATTTTTAAAAATCATACAAAGCTCTAAAATTTACGACAATTTTGAAATTCTCAAATTTCCGAAATGTTCTTTATACTTTCTTTCAACTTTCAAAATGTTTTACATCGCTGAAAATTCCGCAATACTATAAATGTTAATAATTTGAAAAATTAACGTAATTTTTAAAATAATAACCATTTTGGTAATTTTCAGAATTTTCTCAGAACTCCGCAATTTCCAAAGTGCTTGGAGTTCTGATAATTTCAGAGTTTCTAAAAACTTATGTGATTTGTCAGGTGTATTTTTAGTGTTGCACCGCGATAATCCACATTAATAATTTTTGAAGGCGGAATGTAATACTAATTACCAGTTACAAAATGTAACATTGTAACTGATAATTAGTACCCTGTACATTGTTCAGATTTCACTGGAGATTGAAATTAAGAAAAAAAAGCTTGTTTTCACTTTTCGTTGTTTTTTACTAAAAAATTAAATTTATTTTTATAGAATTGCAACTTGTACAAAAATGGAATTTTCCCCTTAAATATTTTTTAAACACGATTTCACAACAGAAAATATACTACCTGTGTTGAATATATTTAAAAGTCATTACACTGGTGGCAAAATTAATAATTTTATTGTCCACTTATAATAAAAAATGAAATTATAACTTGTTGACGTACGTAATTCTTTCCATTTTCGCTCATTTATTTTCTTGATAAGAAATGTAACTCATATTTATTCATTCTACCATATAAGCTCAACTGAGATTATTGACGCAGAGTTGACGATGAACGCCATATTATACACATATACAAATGGGTTATTTATTGTTAGGTTTCATTATTCTTCTATACTGTAAAAATTAGCCATAGAACGTACAAAATCAAATACACATTTATATCTATTGTTAAGAATTGATCTTTTATTATATTTATAATGCGCAATTTATATTTTGCGCAATAAATTTTAATATATTGCGCTAAATATACCAAACAGCGAAATGAATATATATAAAACTGGAAATAATTAAATTTGAAATTGAACTCTTTTTATTGAAATTTACATATGATTAGAATGAAGCAGATATGATTAAAAATTGACTTTTCTATATGCATGCATGAATTGAATTTGATAGTTGCTATCAGAATCAAATATATGCTCTAGATTAAAATTTTTTTGCCTTCCTTGAAAATAAAACATTAATTGAATTGTGAAAGTTCAATTTTATGTCTCAAAAGTTTATTTAACAGAAATTAAAAAAAACAGTTGAATAAGGTTCGAATTTGTTGATGTATAAAATTGCCAGTCTCTCGTCGTGTATCGTTAATAAAGACGTCATGACGAGTCTTCATATTTAAAACTAGCTCAGGAAAATTTTATTACTTTAACATATCGATAATGTGTCAATCTACATGATCATGGAAAAAATAGTATTAAAATATGTAATTTTAAGTGACGACTCGGATGACGACTCAAATGCCGACGTAAATGACGGAGTCGTCAGTCTAGACATCATGACGAATCTTCGAAATTGAAATGAGTCTACAAAGCTTGAAAATGGTTTGATTCATAAAAAATCTGGTTACAACGATACATTATTATTCATTAAAAAAAATAAAAAGCAATTTAGCATAAAAATTGTAATTATAAGCGACGGCTCGAATGACGACTCAAATGCCGATGCCGGCATGGTTTGTCGGGCTGATACAAAAGGTAGAAAAATGTGATTATGAACTTGCTAAGTATAAATTAACTGGTTTTAATAAGTCTTTCTAACGCTATTGAAATACTCTATTTACAAACAACAAATGCACTACTCACTGTATAGTATTTCCCATCTGAAATACCAGAGCATACACATCTTGGATGGTCGCGTCCCGCAGTTCAAGCGGCTCATCTACTTGTTGTGCATGTTCTCGGCGATTGTGATCGACTTCTGGTTCTAGTTGTTGTTGTGGGGCTTGGAGTGGCTGCTGTTGTTGTGTTGAAGCTTCGAGTAAAAGCTGTTGTTGTATTGAGGCTTGGGGTAGAAGCTGTTGTCGTGATGATTGTGGTCCTTGTGGTGGGCCTTGTGATGTTGAAGTTTCTAGTGAATGCTGTTGTTGTATTGGGGCTTGGGGTAGAAGCTGTTGTCGTGATGATTGTGGTCGTTGTGATGGAGACCGTTGTTGTGATTATGTCGATTTTTGTCGCTGTTGAAGTGGTGGTACACGGAGAAAATCTAACGGTGCTGATCACCGAGGCAACGGCGATGGTCACTTTCACTTCTAAAAAAATGACTGCCGTAAGGGTGATCCACGAGCCCTCGGTGATCATCGCCGTTACGAAGGCAGCCACTACCGTTGAATTTGGTAACGCGCTAAAAATGGCCAGCACCGTCACGAAAGCGTCTGTTACCTAGCGCGCAGCTTTCTTTCTCTCGCACCGCGTGAAAGGTCCTCAAGGCTAACGGTGATCATTCCCTTGGGCCTCGCGAATCCTTTCTTTTGAGCGCGATAGTTACGACCGCTAAGCACAGGAGCTGTTGACGCCCTAATAATGTGATACATTTGAATACTGGTGCTGTTTCGCGCTAAAAAATTGTAATCTTACTGAAAATTTTTTTATTATTCGTTTCGTTGTTAAGTTTTTTTAGGCACTTGCAGGGACCAATACACAAAAATCAAGAATTTTTTTCAGCTAAATAAGTTTATGATCTGAAAGTTTTATAATTTAGTTTTGTCCTGAAATTGTCGGGAAATTTTCTGGAAAAAAATCTTCGAATTATCTTTTCTTACGAATTTGTCAATTTAAATGTTCTTGTTATATAAATATAATCCTTTTCATATTTGACTTCGGAAAAATATGTAAAAAGCATGTCAAAATAAGTACGAAAAATGGTTTCGATAGATTGAAACTGTTCGCTCATTTTCGTCTTTTTTTCTACAATTTCGTTATACCTTGTGAACACATTGTACCTTACATCTTAAACGTACTTTTTTAATCTGAGCAAATTTCAGACATTCGATTGATATGCTGCAGTTTTTACACGTTAAGATGAAAATGTATGTAAAAGTGTTATAGTGACTTTATTAGAGATCGAAAACTTATCAATTATCCGGGTATTTTCAGAGGGATTATCTGAAAAGTAAAATGTGTTAAGAAAGATACAAGTTACTCAGGCACCAATCGTATATCGTATTTCTAGAGTTATTTATCGAATATTTATTTTTGTGGTCAACACTTATCATGTCTATGAATTTCAGTGGTTTTTGAATGTTGTTTTTTTATTTGATAAATCCTAAGCAATTAAACACACTGTTTTCTTATATCGACAAATGTTTATTCCTTATCAAACAATTGAGCGTAAGAAATTATAACAACGTTAGTCCTATTCAATTTCAAATAAGTCATATTTGAGAACCCTTAATGCAAAATTAAATCTGTGATTTCATTTACTCTAGGAACAATATACACATATGTTAGCAAGGAAGAATAATAAGTACATACAATAATTTATCTTTCGTTGCATAGTAGTGACCTACGGGATAAAATACACGGCATGGCCCTATTAAGGTGTTACGTTAGTGGAATTCTGCGTCAAAAGTTTTGCCATTCAGTATAGATATGCGTTGCAGTGATGGTACCTTTAGTACGTCTCAAATTTTTGCTTATACTGTACTTATTGCCAACCTAAGTGAAACAATTTACTGGTGACAACTGGTGACATTCATGTAAACAGCTCAGAGAAAAAAGTTACGGCAACGCTGTGCATTTCTCATCTTTCTCGCTCTCGCGCGGCGATAATGCGCGGAATACACAGCTGATAATTGCAGCGTTGCCACTTTTCGGAGTACGAATGGAAGTGACAAGTGGTGACAAGTTGTTGATATTATTTTTTTGAAATTAATTTTATATTTATTCTCAAAGTACGTGGTAAAGTCCCGTTTTTTTTTCTTGTTTTATGTTTCATATATTGCTCCTACTATTCACAGTTTTCTGTGCAGATCTGCAAACCAGTTTTAATTCTACAGGCATTTATATGTCCATGCTATATCCTTGCCCATATAAAACTAGTTGACTTTGACTTTAAATAATTATTGAACGGGATAGTCAATGTTTTTGAAAATTTGCACATGATTGCACGGTATCTTCAATAATCGATTCCCAAAGTTTCATTAATTTCTACAGAAAAGTGTATTTGCTAACGTAACACCTTAAAAGCGCAGATTGTCTTTACGATGTTTACTATCAGTTTTTGTACATCACGCTTTTCAAACTACGTTCACCTCGTTTCTTTGCTTTCGAAAAAGATTTCTGGAAATTCAAATCCATCTTTTTTGAACGTAATATTCTGAATTGGAACTCTTGTTTATAAAAGAAACATGATACGAGTCTAAATCTTCTGCTGCAAAACAATACCATAAGTTTCATTCATAGAAGTAATTCTTCTCGAGTTTGTAAGCTTGATAGTGAAAGTCGTAAGCCGTGTAGTCAGTGATATTTCTTGTAACAACGTAAACATTTTTTGAACTGTTTTCGAAAATAACGTGAACCACAAAAATATCACAGCCCGTAGAATGTGATTTCACAAGAATAACGTCCTTCGCTATCGTTCGATTTCTAAACGAAAGAAAGTTGATTTCATTGACTTCCTCAGTCATTGAGACTGGAACGTATGCGAAGTATGACTGAAATTGTGGGAGATTATGCGCAATTTTCGTTTCAAAGGATCCAACTTCAAAACACTTGTGATCACTATAGGAAATACTACTCTGGAAGCGACGACTCAAGCATAACTGATTTTTGATTGCTAATGTCTTACAAACATTCATGCGATTAAGCGAAATATGTGATGTAATTTTCAAGTCTCTGTTTTTGCTTTCACATCTAATTGTTGACAAGCTTCCCAGAGGTCCATACCGTCTCATTGTTTCAGCATAATGCAGCAAAAAATGGTGTTTAGGTTTTAAACAACAACCATACAACGATGTTAACAACAGCAAGTAATCATGAACTAGACTTTCAAAAAAATTAGGTAACTCGTGCTGAATCATTGGAGCAGTAACAATATCAAGAATATTTTTGAGCAACACAAATACTTCCCAATGAACATTTCCAAAAGGTACAAAATCTCCAAGAAGAACGCCAATGTTTCTCATGAGACCCAAAGATTCGCTCGCCGACATTTTCACTCTTTTGTTTTTTATGTGACTGATCGTAATTTTGCAAGGCTTGTTCTGAACTTCATCTCTCCCGTAGTCCAAATTTTCAATCCTGCTATTCAAATCGTCTATAGTAAACAATTTGTCGACAAGAATAAATTGATGCAAAACAGTGCCGATATCATACTCGAAAACACCTTCGAATAAATCGTGCGTTATGTCAACGGTGAGCAAGTTCATAGTGTTGGAAGATTTGAGATCGAACAAAACTGAAGGGCCAGTTATACCTGTTGCTGCCGAATCTACTGAGTGCAGCTGTTCCTCATAGTTCTCTTTTGTACGAATCGTGCAGGCGTTGATTGTCAAAATTGAGTTGATTTCGTCAGAACGAACTAAACAGAATCTGCAGAAGAAATTTGACGAAAAATTTTGTTGGAATCCTAAGAGTGCGTTCGCAGCGAGATTGTCACCTATAACGCCACGTACCAAAAAAAAAATTTGAAGTGGTCCATTTTCAGTTGAAACAAGAACTCCATTCGACTCCAAAAATTTTAACTCTTGAACTGCGCCAAAGAAAAACATGAGAAGAGGAATCCTGACGTGTCTGAATACTTGTACAAAGTGAGCAAAAAAATATTTTCGGTTTTTGCCTGCATTCTAGGTGGCAAACATGGCATCACGACGTAAACAGCCCCAACTTTTCCACAACCTTTGTGACTCCCTAATGGGTTGTTTGTTTCGAATTCGTCTTCGTACACTAACAAAGGCAAAACAACTTTATCACCAAATGATTCTTTCTTTTGCTTCCAGAATTGGCTTTGAACTACGTTTGACAATAAACTATCATTTTCTTCAAGTTTTTTCATGTACGCTATCTACCATCTCATAATATCAATATATATATCATAATATCAATCTCATCGTGACGTGTTTTTTTTTTCAAAAAATTCCATATATTGTTAAAAAACACTTTGAAAATAAATTTTTTTACAAATAAAAGTACATACATTAAACCACTAAAAAACATGTTTTTTTTTTTTTATTATTATTATTATGGCGGCTCCGAAAACAGCTGCTCAAACTCGTCTGATTTGTTGATGGGTTAACCTTTTCTTGGAAAGGAAACCATTTCTTGGAAACGAATCATCTGACAGTAAAAAGCAAAACAGTTTCATATTCTGAATCGAATTGTTTATGGTCGGAACTAGAACGAAACATTTTCACCGAAAAACAAACAAAAATGGCGTACTTTTTAATTTTCGAGCCTTTTTTTGCACTTTTGATTGTTAATAACGTTCTTAAATTACAACGAATATTTTTGGTTCTAGTTCCGACCATAGACAATTCGATACAGAATATAAAACTGTTTTGCTTTTTGCTTTCAGATGATTCGTTTCTAAGAAATGGTGACACCCATCAACAAATCGGTCGAGTTTGAGCAGCTGTTTTCGGAGCTGCCATAATAATAATAATAAAAAAAAATTTTTTTAGTAGTTTTATGTATGTACTTTTATTTGTAAAAAAATGATTTTTAAATTGTTTTTCAACAATAAACCGATTTTTTCGAAAAAAAAAAACGTGTTTTTTGGAGGAACCTGGCCTTAAATACATGTAAGTACATAGTAGAAAAAAAAGTAGTAAAAAAATAAGTTGAACAGTTGAACCTTATAAGGTCGAGAATTTCTAATAAAAAATTTTGTATTCTCATAAAAATTGAGCAAACCTTGTAAAAAAAATTGAAACCTTATAAGGTTTTTTATGCATTCATCTGAAACCTTATAAGGTGCCTCATAAACTCTCCTGCAACCGTATACGGTTCCTTCAAAGGTTGAAATTCCTTATAAGGTTATACATTTCTTATAAGAATTATATAATGTCACCTTATAAGGATCAAAAATCTTGTAAGGTATTCCAGAATTTATAAGGTTTTTTCCAATTCTTATAAGGATCAAAGTTACAAGGGTTGTTGCCTTTCATAACATGAATCATTATTAAATTAGACATAGGATCATGAACATAGATGTTTGTATATTCATACAATGATATACGGTCTACTTTTTCATAAGCCTTTTTCCTTAAAGTTTTGTCTTACATTGCGAGAAAAAATGGTAATTTTTCTATAAACTAAAAGAAGTTTCTTATCCATACTAAGATAAAGAAAATCTTCTACATTTCTTTTGAATCTTCGCTATATTTAACTTCAAAGTAAAGAAAATGCAATAGAAATATAAACATAATATTCCTGTACTTTAATTTACGTTGAAAACTTTATATACCTCATAGGGAAATCACTGACTTTTTTCTGACAGTGTAAATTTTCACAGAAAAAGACGACCGCTAGCTAATTAAAAAGTGTACTATAGCCTAAGAGATCGTACACGAAGTACCCTAAACATATCAAAGGAGGACGAAAAAAAATTCAAAAAATGTTTTTTTTTTTTTTTTTTTTTTTTTTTCAAATTACGTAGCGTATGCTCCAAAGAAGGAAATCGCGTTTGAATTGTACCGTTTCCTTTTTTTAGAGAGACACGCGATGACTCAAAAGCTCCATCATTCCTCATTGACGATCGAATATAACCGATCCGATTAACAAATTTTCCATTATGCGGTATGCTTCCAATCGGAGTTGTTTGCCCGGCAATGTAAAATGTGTCTGGGTTTTCCTTAAAAACGTTATGAATCTCATCCGCTAAGAATTTTAAAGTAGACCCTGGTACACTGTAACGAAGACAAGAATTTTTCAATGTTATCATAAGTTTAAATGTTATTGCTACGTATTTGGAAATATATTGAATTAACGTACTCTAATTTTCGGATAGGAGTACTTTTGGAAACTTTTTCTTTTTTGAAAATAAGGAATATCTCCCTATCCATTAACAAATCACATAATGCCTGCTGCTTTGCAGGAGAGAGCGAACCGTGAGTTTCGTAATGGATTAAAATTAAGTTTCCTTCGAGAGATGTCTTTAGATACGATACTAAATCTTGTCTCTGCGATCGAAACAAAATGTAGCTCGGATCAAACGAATCGTTGTTGATGGGATCGTAGACAATATTCTCGCAGTCAACAGGTAGGACAATGACTGATGCATTATCATCTACAGCCACACTTCTTACCTCTTCGGTTGACATTTTTGAAATGTCAATGTCTACTCTAAAATCAAAGGACAATAATCTTAAGAAGTAAATTCTTATAAGAAAAAATTTTCTTATCGAGTGACTTTGTAAAAACCTTATAAGAAAAATTCGTTCTGTAAAAACCAGTGACAATTTTATGAGAAATCTAAAATTTTGTATGATAAAATATTTTTGTTCCGTATATTTCTTATAATCTGTGGAAGTTTTATAATAAATCTTCCAATCTCATGTAAAAACAAAAAAAAAGTTATGTAAATTTAAAAAAATTTAATATAAAATAATAATATATAAATATAATATTTATAATATATAAATAATATAAAAATATAAGTTAAGTTAATATTTTAAAAAAATAAGTTTCGATAATGAATATAATTTTTAGATGAAATTATTTTTTATAAGAAATCAGGCTCGTAGCCAGATTTTGTCTATCCTTGTCTTAAGTCGCCTTGAGAGCACGTATTAGAGAAGCAAAACGAGGGGTTCAAACCCCTGGTTGTGCCTTTCTCTAACACCTGCTATCAAGGCGACTCGAGACAAGGATGGACAAAACCTGGCTACGCGCCTATAAGAAATTAACTTCTATACAAAATCGACGCTCGCCACGTCTAACGCGAACGCGCTAGTTGGTTAGTATATACTCATGCTCGCTAGATGGCTACATGAAATTTCTCATAAAATACATTTTTCATAAGATTTCGTAGTATTTTTAGATAAAAAAAAAAATTATATGAAAAAAAAATGTATCATAAAGTTCTTATAAAGTCAACTTATAAGAAAAGATTTTTTCATAAGATTTTCACAAGGTCCACCTTATAAAAATTTCTTATAAAAATTTTTTTCAGGTTTTTCTACGGTTAAGAACCACTAGGGTTAAGTTTGAATATAGCAACTTACTTTTTTCATAAGTTCAAATATTACTATTGTATAATAAATAATTAATCATAATAAAGTAGGTAATCATATATGAATTATTAATAATATATAAAAAAAATTTTTATTAATTAGTTAATATTACTCATTTCATCAGTGAACTGTATCACTCAAACAATTGGTAGATTTTTACTAAAACATCAGTTGCTTCCTTTTCACTTTTTCAATTACTGAAGTTCTACTGATAATTTTTAGTTTTTTACAAATTCAAACTGAGAGTGAGGTAATAGATCTCAACTTAAGTTAATGTACTTCAAGGTAAATTATTTCGATGATTCCACCCGCAACTAGTTAAGTGTTTTGTGAAATAGTTAAACAAAATTATAAAAAATATTATAAATATTATATAAACCAAAAATAAATGAAATTTCAACAAACTTGAAATATCCCTGGCAAAGTCTTTATAACGTTATAGCGTTGCACCAGCGTTGCACTTGCGTTGCACTTTTTAAATCGCTATAAAAATGATTTGACAGAAGCCACGGGAAAAATTATATGATAAATAAAAAATTGGAAGCATTTTTAACAGATGTCAGTAGGAAAAACTTCGGAAATAAAGCTGAAAGGAAAGAAAAAGAGAAAGAAAAAAAATTTTTACTATCTTACTCTTTGATTTTACACTTACTTTTCGTCAGATTAGAACGTATCATCTGCAAAGTGAAATACAAAAAATAACATATGGTTATTCAAAAAAAAGGATAATGTATTAGTGAACACTAAGTATAAGAATAGCACATACGATTTCGGGAATAAAAAGTGGAATAAAAAAAAGTTTTCCTTTTAATCCTAATATGTCAAAACCAAGAGCCTGTCAATCGATTTTTTTCTTTTGTTTTGAACATGAAATGTCAGTTTCGGGATCCAGCAAAGGTATTTATAATTCGATTTTTGATAAAATAAATAATGTGCTATTCTTATACTGAGTGTTCACTATTACATTATTCTTTTTTTTAAATAACCATATGTTACTTTTTGTATTTCATTTTGCAGATGATATGTTTTAATCCGACAAAAAGTAAAAAATTGAAGAGTAAGATGAAAAAAAAAATTTTTTTTATTTCCGAAGTTTTTCTTTTTGATATCTGTTAAAAATGCTTCTAATTTTTTATTTATCATATAACTGTTCCCGTGGCTTCTGTCAAATCGTTTTTACAGCGTTGCACAAACTTTGCCAGGGATGAACAAAATTATAGGTATAAATATATTATAATATATATATAATATAAAATAACTTTACAAAATAGTATATTCATTGTAGCACATCTTCTACTAGTGTTTTGTATGGGTAAAAAAAGGTTTGTTCATATTTTTCTACATTTAACAAACGTACAAGACATACAAATGCGTTAATTCTTAGAAATAAATGAGAATTAATCACTCGTTTAAAAACTTACTAACTTGGAAATATTAAAAACAGAATGATCTATGCATGGTTGAATTATTAAATCGACGAATTTCTCACCTTGTTAATGAACATTCTTATCGCTGATTTAAAAAAAAATCGATTCGTATAATCATTATGCTTTTTTGCATGGTTCCTTGACTATATATTTCGAAAATTTCGCAAAAAATAAAGACGATTTACAAAGTAACTCATTCCACTGACCATTATACAATCTTTGCTACCAGTCGACATGAATCTGATATAAGTAAGGGAAAAATTTTTCATGTTTGGTTCGCCTCCCAAAAAAATTACTCTCTGGCGCCTATGGTTTTATATTTGTTATTTCATTACTTCCTCAATATTATATTCATAGTGGTTATTATATTGTTACATAAATAATACTTTTGTTTATTCCATATTGTTAATTACTTCATAATGTTCATGTATAATATAAATTACTCTAAATTTCTACATCGCTTTTAAGACCATAATATTGTACTATTTTCATACCTGTGATATATTTAATAACATTATTTGATTTCTATTTTTTTCAAGTTTCGAAATATCTCTAATAATACATATTTTCTAGACATTTTTAAAACATTTTCTCAACCTCAAACACAAAATAAACTGCGATAGTACTTTCAAAATTAAGAATACGGTTTCATAAGTTAGAAAATTCATAATCATTTGATCATATAACGAATTGTATTTTACCATTAGCAGATTTTTGAGTCCTCGATTTTTCGGCGACTGGTCTTCAAAACAGTCAAAACATTCTCTGCCTCAGAACCCGAGTACAAATCGCTGCTGATCGTTCGTTGTCTAATCACTTGCAATTAAAATTCTCGGGATTATTAGTATTTTAGGATGGCGATATTTATTAATTCCGACCCGAAAAACGCGAGTTAGGGAACGATTGGCAATTTGCGCGTCTCTCCAAACGTTGTTCGTAAACACAGGGAAAAACAAAAGAACCGCGGTGACACCTATGGTGGGTGTCGACAGCTCCTGTGCTTAGCGGTCGTAACTATCGCGCTCAAAAGAAAGGATTCGCGAGGCCCAAGGGAATGATCACCGTTAGCCTTGAGGACCTTTCACGCGGTGCGAGAGAAAGAAAGCTGCGCGCTAGGTAACAGACGCTTTCGTGACGGTGCTGGCCATTTTTAGCGCGTTACCAAATTCAACGGTAGTGGCTGCCTTCGTAACGGCGATGATCACCGAGGGCTCGTGGATCACCCTTACGGCAGTCATTTTTTTAGAAGTGAAAGTGACCATCGCCGTTGCCTCGGTGATCAGCACCGTTAGATTTTCTCCGTGTACTCGCTGTGTCGATTGCCGGAGTAGTTCTTCCTGTGATGGTCGATCCTTTTCTGTCCCTTGCCTGTCCCTTTTGCTCGAAGTATTGGAAGCTTCTATGTCCGAATGTGCATCATATTCAGAGGACTTGCCGGAAACTTCATCATTTTCTTCGTTCGGATCCGATTCTGTTTCATCTGGCTCGGATTCGGAGTCAGGCTCAGACTCCGGCTCGAGGTCCTCCGTACATGAAAAATAATACTTTTTTAATACACATATACATTTTGAATTGCAGTTAGGACAAAATTTCGTAACAGAATTTATAAGGAAAGTAAAACAAAAAAGGATTGGTTAAATTATTGTACTCTATAGCTCAAAATATAAAAGTAATAAAATATCCTTAAGTTTACAAGTAATTATAAATCATTCACAGCAGGTTAATGAATTTTGTCGGTTGCATGGAAAAAAGCAAGAAATAGCATTGTATTAATTTGCGTGGTACTGAACTTTGCATCAGGCAATTAGAAGAGAAGAAAAACAAAAAAGTGTGCAAAAGGGACAAAATAATAGATAACTTTTATTACTTTTTTATTTTATCAATTTTTTCCCTAAATTTTGTCAAAATTCAATTTATTCTAATATATACGTATTTACTCGATTTCCTTTTGACCGAAGTTGCATTTGTGATGGATTTTCTTAGGTTTTTCCTTCTTAACAAAGCCGATTCCATATTTTTTGTGACGTTATTCTTCTGATTTTGCTTCTTTTTTGTTTTAGTTTGGGAATCACTGGAAGTAGTTCGATATCTTTTAGGTTTTGCGGCATTGCGTGGTTTATAGCGACGCTTGGTTGCCGCTTCTTTGCAGCCAGAAAATTGATTCTCGATGCTGCGAAAAAAGAAAATGTTTAGACAAGTAAATTTTTTTATTCATTTTACTATGCACGGGTGTACACTCTTTTCTATAACTCCATGAAGACGACCTTACGAAAACTTTATGAGAAAATTTTTTCCTCAATTACGAAAATTCTGAATTCTTGATAAAATTCTTAATTTTTTCGTTAAGGTAATGTGGAAGATATGTAAACGACACACTTTTAACTTTTCCTTAAATTAATCGTGTTTTCGTTATTTTTGCACAAAACTGAAAACTCATATTCTCCAATGACCTTTTGAATTTCCTGTAAGAGAATTTTTTTCTGATTGCAACATTTGCGAAGAAAAAACTGAAATACGTTTTTTCAGGTAAGTTTTTAAAGTCTTTCAGTTTATTTTCCGTTAATATTGTAATTAGGAGAAAATCCTCTTACAGAAAATTCAACAGGACATTAAAAAATGTGCGTGCACATGCGTTTTCTGAATTGTGCAAAATTGACGAAAATATGATCAAAGTAAAAATCAGAATCGTCACTTGCATATGACTTCCACATTACTTCAATTCAATTCACAGTTGGAAATATTTTTTCGAATCTCTTCAATAAAATTTTTCTTATTTTCTAAATATATTTATATAATTTTTATAAATTTTCTTCTATACAATTTTTTGTTACTTTGACAAATTTTTATTATAAAGTTGTTATAAGGTTCAGTTTATCAGAAAATTTTTTTCACATATCAATGCAAACATTCCGATTTTTCATTGACAATAGTTATTTTTCATAAAAATCATAAACAAGAGGGTTATTAAATACATGTCGTGACGACACGTACCCTTTCAAGGACGCAGTTTCTCAGATGACTGAGTATAATAAAACACTCTCAATTAAGACTTTCTCTAATACGTTTTTAAACATTTTCTGATTGTTACTGAGGATCATCTGTACATAAATCGTGCGAGTTACATTTTTGTCACTGCCTCGTTTGTTTTTTACAACAAAACCATTACTGTGGAAGCGTCTTCATTGATAATGGAACTTTTCTTCCTAAAAAGTGGCATCGTGAAACGTTTTGATTCTACGTTTTCTAACGAAACTAGAAAACTTCGTTCAATTAAAGATGAACATTTTTACACGCCTACCGCTGAAGATTCAATATCAGTATCGTACAAATTACTTTTTGTTTTGAACTTCTTAGCGAACAAGAAGTATTTGTTTCGTAGTCGGAAAATATTTTGCACGCAAAATATGTTACTGTCTGTAAACATAACACAACTGTCACGTTTATTTCTGCCTATCATCATTCTGGACCTTCGAACAAAATTGTATTGATGGCAATTTTCAGGTACATCAACGAAATTTATCGGGATGGGTCCTTGCTGATGTTTTCCCCACACTTCGAAATCATGTACACGAACTTTCTTCTTTCGCATCCGTTCTATTTCTATTCGTCTGTTGTTGATTTGCTCTAAAATACGACCTGGGGCTCTGCACATTCGTCTGTAAAATTGCATATTATTTTCGAAAACAAAAGCCGAAGCATTATTGCAAGGACCAAACCGACGAACATCGTCAATGATGTGCAACAGTCCATGAAAATTATAACTCAAAATCTTGTCATCGTAAATATTACCTGAGAACCGTACAAAGTCTTTCATGCATTTTTCGGTTAAACATAAATTTTCAGGTGACTGGAACATTGAAGAAACAAAGACGCGCATGGAGGAATGGAAGAGAAGAAAATAGTTAAATGTGCTTTCTTGCAAAATGTTTTCAAAAACAACCACTCCGATGTACAACAGCAATTGATGATATTGGGTTGCCTTGTAATCGTTCCAATTGTCTAGAGAACTTATGGATCGATTAAATTCACGCGGGCAAAACTCTGACAATTTCTTCAATCTTTTCGAGACTACCCCTTGCGGAAATTCAATACAGAGAACCATTACTGTACCATTACTGGACCATTACACTGTAATGTTTTTGTGTAATGTTCTGTAATGGTAGTAATGGTCTGTACTGTTCTGTAATGGTAGTAATGACCTGTACTGTTCTGTAATGGTAGTAATGACCTGCACTGTTCTGTAATGGCAGTAATGGTCTGTACTGTTCTGTAATGGTCTATACTGTTCTGTAATGGTCTATACTGTTCTGTAATGGTCTATACTATTCTGTAGTGTTCTGCAATGGTCTATACTGTTCTGTAATGGCAGTAATGGTCTGTACTGTTCTGTAATGTTCTGTGATTGTCTGTCATGGTCTTTTATGGTGTGCAATGGTCTGTACTGGTCACTTACAGTAAAAACCATTATTTATCGCAAATCAACTAAAAATTATGTTATTAAATAATTTTTCATATTTTTTTATTGTGTAAAAACTGGAATGTACAGAGATTTTTCAAGTGCAAACTTCATTTTTCTTCTTTTTTGGATTTTCTCCATGCATCTCTTTTCTCTTTGTCTCTTGGTTTGGCACAAAGATTATTTATTTTTGCTCGAATTTTTTTTATGACCATTTCTTCGAATTTAATATCGTCTTCTGGGAAGACACTCTTGACTTTGTCTGAAAAGAGATATACCAGACGAATGTCTTTGAAAAACATACCTATGTTTTTTATGACAAGTATAAAGCTAGTAATATAACTCATGAGCAATAGCTGCAACCCCAAGTTGTGGCAGCTTTTTTTTTGGGAGCCTTTGTGTCATTTTTATGAGCATTACAAAGGCTCCCCGTCAGTGAATGCGTCATCAGCATTTCTCTGCTGAAGACGCAATTGATGAGGTCGTTGGTATATGTAGCGGGATTGGTGGTGTTGCATTGCTGTAAGCACTCTCTCATAACAGGTACTCCGGGAAAAATTTCGACGTAACTTATCTATAACAACGAAATATCCTTAATAAATTACATGTGACATATTTCATTTTTTAGATCGAGTCACTTGAATAAAATATTTATTTAAATTTTTAAGATAATTTGTAATTCAAAGTTACACAGTAAAAAAAATCTTGCAGAACTACCAGTTCCAGAGTAGCGAATAAAACGACCTCCTTTGGAAGGGGTAAAATTACAGAGTTTTTGTGATTCTACTACGGAGTAGCAGAAGTACTAGGCCCTAGCAAAAGTACCAGGAAATAATAAGAGTACTAGAAACTGATAAAATTACTAGGAATTTGTAAAAGTACTAGAAACTTTTAAAAGTACTATATAAAGTTGCAAAAGTACTAGGATAAAGTAATTGTATTTTTGAAACGTATTTGTCCTGTAGCTATCGTAATATTATGATACAAAATCAAAATTCTATAAATTTGAGGTTAGGCGTGCATGGGATGAATAGGATGATGTAAAAACAACACAATAATGATAAAATAGTACAAACTGTTTTATTTATCACAAATGGAACAAGAGAATAGAATATATTTGCTTTACACAAGAAATTAGGAACATTCGTGTATCACATATTTGTACATATCACAATGAAAATATGTTATCACAATAGAAAAACTTCCTTCGCTCCCTGGGAACAACCCGGAAAATGTTGCTCAAATGTTGCTCATAAAGTTATTAATTAATATTATTAAAAAAATAGAAAAAAATAAATAAAATAAACTTTTTCAAATAACATAATTTTTAATTCAATGAATGCTTAGAATTTGGTCAAAACTTACTTTTCGATTAAAAAAAAAAGAACTAACCGGATTTTTTGCTCTCTAAATAGAGTATATTTTTATCTATTATTTTTAGAGTATCATGATTTTTATCTGTTTTTGACACAGCAACATTTGAGCAACATTTTGATGTTGCTCGGACGTTGTTCCCAGGGAGCGAGGGTTACAACGATGACATACGCTAATTTCATATAATTCTACTATTTGGAAACGAACGCAATACTCTAATGCACAAAAGGGCTGTCTATAAATTAAGTAACGCAATTAAAAAATTTTTTTTTAACACCTCTTTCACTCCTGTATTACAAAAGGTCTTATCACCTCCCCCCCTTTCAAAATGCAGCGAAACAGTCTAAAAAAACAAAATGCAAATTTTTTTAACATTTCTCTGGTACTTTTTAAGTAGTACGTTACAAATATATGTTACACATTTTTATGTATTTGCTCAATTTTTTCGCTTAGAGAAGAAGATAATAAAAAAATTTTCAATTTGAAGTCAAAAAATTTAAATTTTGGGACTTTTCTGAGTGTTATCGAACTTTTCATCTTCCGTACGAAATTACTAATTTTTCAATTCTATTTTCATAAGATTAAAATTAAGAATCGAGCCATAAAAACTTCAGGCTTGAAATGTTAGGTTTAAAATGTAGAATCAGCAGTTCTAAAATGTATTGCGTCGATTCCTAATTTTTTCTTCCATTTTCTACATTTAGGAATTTAGGAACAAATCACTAAATATATGGTTTTGAAATCACTAAAAATTTGAAATTTTGTGGATTGATTTGTAAATTTTCATTATTTCAACTCAAGAAGTACTTCGGATTTTGTGGATCATTTTTGTAATTTATACTTTCATTTCCAAAATTTTGAATCGAGTTACCAGAATTTTTATCTGAAAGGTGCAAAATCTCTTTTAATTGGTTATTTTGTTGGTATTTTTTAAATTGCCTGTTCTGTATTTGGGAATTAATTCATTTTACTGTATGTTTTAATTAGAACGTTTAATCTTTCTTTCTGCACTTATTAATTGTTTTTTCGTTGTTACAATTTTTCAGTCTACTTTAGAAAAGCAGAAATATGCGTGGAAAAAATGGACAGTTCTTTTATGCATATAAATATTTCTAGAATTTTTTTACATTGCATTTTGAACCAGCCCCTCCCTGTCCAAAACTATAACATCAAGCCAGACACCCTCTGAGAGCTTTGAATAATTTATAGACGGGTCATCAAAAACCATATAAATATGATAAATCGTAAAGAACGACGTGTGCATTCGCAACAAGTCAACAAATCGTTTCATTCAGAGAAGACAAATAAATTGAAAAACTGATTGAATAATTCAATCTTATGAATTTGAAGTTACACTAATCCCCCACTTATCGGGAGGCCCTTGAAAGTAAACACCTCGTTTATCGGGACTCTCACCACTGCTGCTCCCATTAAAATATTCCCGATAAACGAGGGAACAAGGTCCCGATAGGTGAGGGATTAGTGTATGTCATTAATACAGATACCTCAAAAATTCGAAGTTTTCAAGCTTCTGAAAATTTTTGTCCTTGACAACTTAAAATCATGGTTGTTTGGTTTAAAGATACCGTAAAAAACAGATATGATTCCGTAGTTGTTATAAGTGATCAGTTCTTTGATAACCTCATAATTACTCATGGGACGTTGTAAGGAACGTTAAAAAAATATTTTTGATAACTTATACGGTGACCTACTAACATAAGCTTCTTACTACTAATTTGTCACACATTTTGAACAACACCTTAGAGTTGACAATATTTTTTTTAAATTTTTTCCTAACTTCAAGAACTCCTGAGAAAATGATAGCATGAAAAAAGAAAAGTTTTTGAACTAATTAAAAAATCAATTAAAAAATGATATAAACCAATAAAACCGTATTTTTCACGCTGCATTCCCGATTTTTTTTGACAATATGAAAAAATATTCGATTTTCCAAGAAATATAAAAACAGCTTTGTAGAAAACATTCAAATACAATACAGACGTGCAATTTGAGAAACTAAGATATATTAGTAGTTCTAAGCTCATAAAAAATGAGTAGGAAAGTTTTAAATATTAAAAATGAAGATAAAATTTGAACTCGCAAAAATTAAATCAAATAACAATTTACTCATTGCTCGTTACCTAGCAGCTGTAAATTTTGAGATCAAGTTAAAAAACTGTTTGCTTTCAAGGTTTTTGATTTGTTTCTTGATCTTGAAATACCATTCTCTACGAAAATGTTGAAAAACCGCATCTGCATGAAATCCAAGAAGGCCGCATGTCCCTGACTGAACGTTCTATTGCACACAAAGTGCAAAATGATGGCTAAGAGAACTGCCTCTCCGAGATCATCTAAGTTTACAATGGCGATTCCATCCATAAAAATTACGTACTCCCTTGGAATTGAGGCTAGAACATAAATAAGTACATTCTAAGCACATGTAACAGATGGGAAAAATAGTTATGAATTCCAAATCGCACATGAAAAATAATAATGCATTTTAAAATTATGCTCAAACACAATGTTATTTTATTAGAAATAGTTTATAAGAAATTAAAAATTTTTTCGACTGTTCAGTGTATAAGGGTACTTTATCAGTTGCTGAGGTCAATTTTGAAATATACTTGTTTCAAAAATCATAGACATTGTTTCTTGTTACCGAATGAAAAAATTAGGTTCAAAACAATTTTATCAAAATGTATATTGTACACAACATTGTGTGGAAACATTGAAAACCTACCAATTATTACAACGCATGGTTGTACGCCTGGTAGGGTAATGTCCTCATGTTGTGTTCCCTCCTGTAATGTTAAAATAAGTACCATTCATGTGATTAAAAAATGTATAATAAATACATAAATATCGTTATTAAGATGTTGGATTTATCTTTTGTAATCAACCTAATGCGTATGACACAGTGCAAACGTTTTTTTTTTTTTTTTTTTTTTTTTTTTTTCAATTGACAATAAAGCAAGAAATAGATGAATTCTGAATCTGAATTTTGAATTCTGAATAGATGAAATCTGAATAGAAGAATTCTGAATCTTGAGTAAAATACAAGAAAAAAATTTTTTTAACATCACTTGATAACTTACGGGAACTGTCACGAAGAGAGAATTGATGTCCTCTTGAAGCTGGCAAAACATTATGAGGATCGATTTTTCAGTTGCGTCTCCTTCTTTGGAGTCTTCATCTGTCAACATTCGCTTGGAAATTCCGTAACTCAGGAAAATGTGGGTTCCTTTTTTCAATTTATCCATTGCGGAAAAAATTGTTCGATCTGTTAGTTTCTCAAAGTGAAGACACATGAATGACTTGTAAAATAAGCATGGCCATTGGCGTAAAACATTGTAGGCCGTAGAATTTTCGACTGACGAATTCAAAAATAGTGAAAGTTAGTTCGAACATTTGTTTTGCAGATGCCAAGCTTTCATTGGTCGCATTAGGGATATCAAATTCTTGCAAAAGTATTTTTTTACTTTCTTGTGTCATTTTGGTCTCTCCTTCTGGATACTCACTTGGTTGCCATGCAACACACCCAACTTTTTTATACAGAATTTCTTTTTGTTTGCCAATTGAAATACGCAATTCAAATACGCGCAACGCTTTTTTGGACTTTGGCCCGATTCATGTTATTTCTTCGGTGTACCAGCTTATTGCAAATGGTTGCGATTCCATTTCCTCGGCGATTACCATCGGAATCTTTGTCTTCAAAGGTGCTGGGGTATTTTGAGACAAGTTGACGAGAAACCAATTCCAGTGTAGCTAATGGAATGTGTCGGTCAATGAGACTCAAATCAGAAATGATCCACCATACTACATCTCTGACCACATTTGGGCTTTGTGATTTATTGTCAAGTTCTTTCATTATTGCGGGAGATATGGTCATCCATGGTATTTCATAATTCACAAAAGAGCGTATTTTACGTTTTTCTGAAACTTGTTTCACACTATCGTTCTGATAGTCTGTCATGTCGTTCGAAATCACCAAGTTAGGAGTATCGTCAATAGGCTGTGGTTCTAAAATTGGTTCAGGTAATTGATGTGTTGCGGATTTCGAGTTTTCTTCAGATCTTGGTTCTAGCGCTGTGCGCCATACTTCATTTTTTTCAAGTAACATGAATGTTTCATTTGCTTTGCAAAAATGTTCTATGAGTTCATCGTCATCGAAAATCGTACCATCTTTTTCTAAGACAATTTTTTCTACATTTTTTTCCAACTTCAAGCTGCCAACATCTACTGACTGTTGCAGAAAATAGGGTCCTTTAATTTTGATGGCATATTTTTTGTCACGTGGTGCCGACCAAATTCGTATGATGTACATCTATAAATAAACAAAGGGCAATGGTTTTCGTGGGAAATAGAAATACATGCATTCACAACTGCATTAAAAGTATTATTATTAAACAAATTTATGAAATTTTTAACTCTCAATTTATTAGAGCAAATATTCATTCTAAACTGAGTCAAAATACTTTCAGTTTAACGGAGTAAAAATTTACTTCCATTCAGTAGAAATTTAATCTGATTCAGTAAAAAGTCATTCTCATACAGTAGAAATCCACTAAAAAAGATTTTTCATGTTTCAGGCACTAAAATCGTGATTTTTGCCCATGTGCGTGACGTTAACTCACGATTTTAGAGCCTTAAACATGAAAAATTATGTTCGCATTTGCGAGCAATCGTGTATTTAGGCTCCAACGATTGATTTGATTGGAATGAAGTTTTTAAATTCGGAAGTTTTTTCATAATCTATATTTGTGAAATTTTTTTTTGCCAGTTTGTTGAAAGTCTTCGAACTTATTTCACAAATACTTAGTCACCAATGAAATTTACAAGTGGCTTAGAACGAATACATTTACGTAAGAGCATCAAAAATTGATCTTATGGTTTTTGAGCACATTCAATTAGAAATGTTACTCTTAGAAGCAATAAGATCACTAACAGTGAGAGTAAAAGCGATAAAAAAATGTTGCATGTTAATGGTGAATTTGCAGTAACGTATACGTTTAAAACTGTAAGAGAACACTACAACATCGTACTTACAGACTCTTTTAGTAGTCCTTGTTCAGAGGAACATACTTCGCAACAAAAACAGTAGACGACATTATGTGGGATTCAATGAGAGGGTCTGGAGAGAGCAACGAGGAAAATGGAAACATTGACAAGAATTGTGATCTATTTTCACAGCCACTGTATTGCACGGTTTCGTAAACACCTACTTCAGGAACAAAGACAATTTCTTGCGTATTTCCAATAAAGGCAATATGCAAAAGATCATCTGATATAAAAATGCTTTCAACTCTGCAAATCAAAAAATTTCCATACTCATTTTTACCAATGCAAAGAATGCTGTTTTGTGTGTATAGTATTCCACGGAAAGTCACTTTGTTCGAAACATATTTTGAACATACACTGAATGTAGAACTAAATTGTTTAATCAATTTGCATATGTCAATATTTAGTGAAGCCGAATCAATAGTAATTTTTTCGAAATTTTTTGCTTTCAGATGGCAATCAAAAGGAGATGAACATTGTAGTAATTCGTGTTTGTGAGCAAGTGTTTGTTCAATATTCTTGTAGTTCCTTAGGCGTGACACTATTTTTTTAAAATAACCGTGTTTACTTTCAAAACGCAACGTCCATAGATGCTTCAAGGGCCCGAATTGCTCGATCAGTTCGGGGTAATGTAACAAAAATTCATGCTTCGGCCTTAATGCAAATGTCGGGGAACATTGAAGCCGAAGACGTATGTAATTTTGGATGTTGGTATTCAAAAGAGCAACTTGGGACAACGACAACGATGGCGCTAAAACGATGGAACAAATGTTTCTCAACTTTAAAACCATTTTCCATACTTTGTCATCAAAATCTTTCACGCGGTCTGCCATCGCCAAAGGAAAAATCATCAAAAACCTGTTCATCTGACTCGCAGTGCCTGTTAGTCTAAAGCTTTCATCTTTTTTGATGAAGGGTATATACAACTTTTTACCTGACGTTTGAATATCGTTCAATCTGAAATTCAACATTTTTAATGTAACCCACTTTTTTCTAACAAAGTATCGAACGACCAAAAGCATATCATAAGGTATGATCCCCTCTAGCAAATCATGTGCCACACAAGGTGGCAATCCTGGATTACACACATGATAATATTGCAACTGATTAAGTGGAGAATCTGCTTTAACCCCCTTCACTGTCTTTTCCTTTGAAATATTCAGATTCGTAACACATTCTTGAAAGCTTTGCACTGTACGTATTTGTTTCCTATCAAATGGATCTGCCTTGAATTCTGCTGCACTTTTTAAACAATACCTACACCAATATTTTGACGTAGAAAAATTTTCAGTGTAACCACCTATTTGGTGGCTTCCTAAATTATCTCCTAACATTGCAGCAAGGGTTCCAAGAAAGATTTCTTTTTCACAATTGAAAGTTATTTCAATCCCAGATGATTCTAAGTATCTTATATCTTTCATTAAGTTCTTTAGTATTTGTGACCATGTGTAAGTCGAAATAAATTTCTCGCGACATAACAGTACTAATTTAATATTTTCAACTTTGGATCTAAGGTGAGGAGGAAGATTTGCTAAAACCATGTACACACCGATCATTTTGAATTTTGTTTTTGACGACCCCAGAGGGTTACAAATTTCAAACGCGTCTTGAAACAAAACAATACCCAAGGCATTATCATGATTTTGGAACAAAGGATTAGATTTGATAACATTTCCAGAGGTCACGTCAAAAAAACCCGGTTCGCAAGCAGCGCGATT
This sequence comes from Platygaster robiniae, assembly GCA_028476575.1. Classification (NCBI taxonomy): domain Eukaryota; kingdom Metazoa; phylum Arthropoda; class Insecta; order Hymenoptera; family Platygastridae; genus Platygaster; species Platygaster robiniae. The sequence goes on along the minus strand of CM052027.1, from coordinate 8,191,268 downwards.
CAAGGTGTGTAAATGTTGGCGTACTTTTTCGTCACTTAACATTACTCCTAAAGTTTTCAAAATAGGTACGTAACTATAATGATCACCGGTTCGTTCGCCTTTTTTATTGTGCAAATCTATTTCTTCCGGTTTCACAAATTGGAATGACTCTTGAAAAAATTTGTTTCATGTACGAGTATTTCGCATTGTACCAATATCAGGATCATGAGTGACATCAAAGTTGTTAAAAGATTTCAAGAACATACTCTTTGCAGCATCTTTAAATTCTTGAGGAAAATCTGAAGTCTCTAGAAAGTTGAGATATGCATTTTTACTGTTCATGTAAGTAGAACTTACACTATTGAATACTTCATTTGTAAGTGACTCAGGGGCATTGTGCTTGGTGTATACATGTAAATACATGCGTGGTAAAGTATTTGAAAAACTATCTATGACTGTTTCACGTGAGAAATTGTTTGCTTCCTTATCCTCTGTAAAAGACTTATCCGGACATTGTTCTTCATCTTTGTCACGCGAATTATCATTAAGATTATTGACAATAGGCAGATCTTGCCATACCATAGCCTCAGTTAGTTTTGTTTGAAAATTATCATCTTCATAAATACCTTCGTGATAAAGTGAAACGTGCGTTCTGAAAGAATTGATATTCTTGAATGATTTTTTCTCTGAACAACAATTGCATATTATACGTTGACTGGATTTTTCTGTATGAGTTGTGTGATGTTTCTGTAACTGCGTTGAACTTTTGCACTGAAACGTACAATTTAAATGTTTGCAAAATAAATGGAATGCAAAAAGGTGCATACGCTGAATATGACGTTGGAAAGATGAAAAACTTTTGCAAAGTACCAAGCAGTTTAAGTACAAACATTGAAATTTAACATTTTGGGATTTATGAATCCTTTGATGCTTATTATATTTCTGAATAGCTGTAAAAGAAACTGTGCAATGTTTACAAGAATACATTGTAGTACTTTGAAAATAGCTTTGAATGTTACGGTTGGTAAGGATTATGTGGTAGGTTGTGCCCAGAACATTATTGCGAAGTTCCCATTCTAAAAGCTGCAACAGACGCAAAGAAAACGTCTTTTCATCATTCTCATTTGTAAGTTGAGTAATGTAATGCTACTATTAGTAGCATTTTTATTTTATTAAGAATATTTCTTGAATTCATAAATTTTTTGATTAGAATTTCGTTCCTTGTACTTTTCGTGTATGTATAAATCATGTAAATGGTAGCAATACTTATGATAATTGATTGAATTTAAATATAATGGTCGACGACCAGAATAACATTGAAAAATTACAATAATGATTGTATTTATGTATTGATAAATTACTCCATCAATTCTTTCTCATAAACTAATTAAGAAAATTAAAAAAAAAATTAGAATCGCTTGTTTAATTTATTAATCTCTTGATAGAATTTCTTGTTATTCAATCCTAACAAAAAAAAATTTTTAAACATCGAATGAATTATAAAACTCATAAAATATCACAATTAATTGAATGGCTGGCGTTCAAAAAGGGGTAACCCTCATTTTTATTTTTTTACAGTAAGCTCAAAAAACTCTCGCATTTGCCAATTTGACAACTGTTTAATGATAAAAGAAAAACCACTTTTGTTGACCCACCGATACACACTATCAAGAAGTATCACTTCATTATATGCAGAATTGTAGATTCTATAAGTATTTTCGTAACTCGGTAGGGTAACCTAGCGTTCAAAAGGGGGTAACCCACAGATCGCGCGTACTTTCACTTCTACTATAGAAATTTAAATGATTCTCGCGCTTCTTCGTAGAAATATAATACAAACACTGAGGTTTTTTAATAAATTATTTTGTAATAAAATAGTTTACTTGCAACATTTTACTAGTAGATTTTCCAAGGTCAATACATTTTAATAGTCACCTATTGAATAACTAATTTCAACTTTTATTCATTAACTGTCAGGTTCAATACAAAATACAAAAACGTCACTTTTGAAAAATTAATATTATCTCATTTCACTGAATTGACTCGTAGAATAAACGTGATTCTCCTGGCAAGAACTCCATCATCTTCCGAAGATCACCTTTCTTCTCTTCAGATAGGCCCTTACTTTCGACTTCCTTCAGTTCGTACTTTTTCAGTACCTCGGCATTTTTTCCTGAAATATATTCAATAATATTATAAAGAAGGTACAGAAAATAGTATATTATTGTGTATTAAAAATGTAAGATATAAGTACAGGGTGCGCCATTTCTTATGTCGGCATGTAAACATTGAATAACTTGAAAAAAAAACAACCGATTTCTGTAAATGAGGTATTTTTATTTAGTTTGGTCCTTTACAATTTATTTAGACTAGTTTTTGAACACAACATCAATCAAGTGGCCGCCCTTATTGTTCACAGCAAAATATGCCCTTTTTGCGGCGTTTTCCATTACCTTTTCGAGCATCTCGGGTGGTATAGCAATGATTTCGGCACGAATATTTTCCTTAAGCTCTTCAATGGTCTGCGGCTTGCTGGCGTACACTTTACTTTTCAAATAACCCCACAAAAAGAAGTCTGAAGGGGTCAAATCTGGAGATCTGGGTGGCCATTCAATGTCGCCTCTTTTTGACATCAGACGTCCAGGGAATTTTCGTTGCAGAAACTGGATTGTTTGATTCGCAGTGTGGCAGGTCGCACCATCTTGTTGAAACCAGTAATCTTCAAGACCTTTTTCACGCATTTGTGGGCAGACATAGTGAGCCAACATCCACCGATATCGGTTTCCATCGATCGTTTGGTTCTCTTTGAAAAAATAAGGACCAATGATGGTTTTGGCGCAAACGCCGGCCCAAACAGTAACTTTTTGGTCATGCAATGGCGTTTCATGGATCTCGTGTGGATTCTGCGTTCCCCAAATGCGGCAATTTTGCTTATTAACGCCTCCAGAAAGTTTGAAATGTGCCTCGTCGGTCATTAAAATTCGCTTCCAAAAATCAGGTTCAGTATCAACTATTCGAGCGATTGTTTGTCCATATTCCAAGCGACGTGGATGATCTGTAGGCAATATTCTTTGTGTTAATTGCATTTTGTACGGAAACAAATGCAAATCATCTTTCAAAATGCGCCGTAGAGTGGTTCCACTGATGCCGAGATGCTGAGCGCGGTGACGATATGAAACTTTTGGGTTTTGGGCAACGCTCTCTCTGACAGCTTCAATCAGTTCATTTGAACGTCTTGGTCGTTGATGAACGGGTTGTTCGCGATCTTTCACTGTCCCGTGGTCACAAAAATTCGACACCAAACGACGAATAGTGTTGTCAGATGGTGCCTGTTTGCCAAGATATTTTCGACGATATGCTCGTTGAGTTAACACAACTGAACGACTATTTTCAATGTACAAAGTAACTATTTCAGCGCGTTCTTTTGGTGTGAAGCGATACATGGTTGAAATTGTACTGAATTGACGTTTCCAAAACAAGTGAAGTCAAGTAAATCGGTTGTCAAATGTTTAAGTTATTCAATGTTACAATACCGACATAAGAAATGGCGCACCCTGTACCTCGTTTCCAGACATTAAATGTCTCAAAAGGTCCATCATCAAAGTTCCTTTTCAACTCTACTTGGCCTGGCGTCCTAATTTTGATCCACACTGCGCTGGAAATTGCGATTTTCGTAGTGTTGAGGAAATAGTCAGCACCATCTTTGAAATTGAAAAATCTGCTCATTTCCACGATGTTGAAAGGCACTCTTCTTGCTTGCTTTATGACATCGTGCAAATCCTTCGGTTCGTAGAGTATGGTTTTCTTTTTCTTTTTCTCAATGAGTGCGAAATCGCGGTCAAAATCAAGAAAACTATGGCCCGATACTAAAAATTTGTGTTCTACAGTGTGAACAAGCCCCAACTGAATCATGAACATGTACGCAAATAAGAGAATCTTATTTTTATTTTGCCCGCAACAATTATCACTCCAAATTACAAGATTTTTTGAGCCAGAAAATGTCTCGACATTATTGACCGAAGTGAAAATACAACTTGCTATTTCCGAAGCTCCGCGTCCCCCATACGACTCGTTCCAAAGGCACATAAATGCAGAATCTGACGGGCTCATATGTACTCCGAAGTTATAACATGAAAGTTGACGTAAATAAAACATTTCCGAATGCGTCAGTGATGGAACAGACAAAACCTGTTGAAGATCAATTGACAAGCAAGTAAAGTTTCCTGCTCCGAGCTTGTCAATTTTCATCGCTGAACGTGCTTTATCGGCTTTGTTATGATGGTCAGCAAGTTCGGCTTTTGAAGCCATGCAAAGTGCTTTATTATTTGAATTATTCTTGATTTTACAACCAATGCGATCACATGTAGTGCACGTATCCACACGTAGTACTCGGAAGGACAATTTCGGAAAATCTCGTTTGAAAACCTTGGTGTAATAATCCAAAGAGACATTGACATTGGGAAACTTTTCTTTGAAAGCACGGTGAAGAGAAACAAAACTCAAATCGTTACTTAAATATTCCTTTTCAGAGAATTTTCGACCGTAGTGGCTCTCTTGACGTGGTAAGCTTTGAATGTGATCGCGAACTAGTTGACGAACATCTTCATTGTATTTGGTTCCACGAAAACCTCCACGAAATTCAGCTACGCTTTCGTTCCCCATTTTTTTTTTGTTCACGATTGTCTCCATACTTTTTTTTGAAATTCCGTAAGTATTCATGAAAGTTCCCCGACATACTTGCACCATTTCCCCCTCTTCGTTTATCAGTCGATACAGAGCTGTAATTTGGCGTCTACTAGCGTCAGGAGTCGTATTTCCATAACGACGCTGTACAGGTACGATGTCAATCAAATTACTAACGTATGATTTTTGGGCTGCACTATTCAATGAGCGATAATGCGCGAAGAGACTGGTTCGATGGGTATGAGAAAGAGTGTCGCAATCATGAGAACATTGGCATGCAACCTGTATAACAACGAAAAATTTCAATTCAAATGAAAGAATGTGCAAATAAAGAAATGCATTTATTTTTATTAATCGTTCAAAAACATGTAAATTACAGCTGACACTAAAATTTGAATTTTTTTAAAAACAGAAACAATTTACATACGTGGATGCAAATTATACTAGTAAAAGCGAAGAAAATAATAACTTAATAAATAAATAAGTAAACAATAAAATAATTTGATAAATAATATTTAAATAAAATTTATAACAATAATCTTTAAAACTGAAGTGTAGTACAGAGTGATAAAAATTACCTTAGAATCGGGTTGTGCCTTGGCACACACGCGTTTGCCTTTTGGCGTCACATACTCCTCCCCGCTCCGACGCTGCTCGCGTCGCTTTTCTTTGGCTCTCATTTTCTCGGTCAATTTTCACTCTAGAAATATGAGAATTGTACTATATTATTCGTAAAAATACGCCCAACAATTGACTTCTGTGCACGAAACATAAAATGACAAAAAAGTATTAACAAATAGCAATAATTAGAGAGGCACTTACTTTCCGGAACGATTTTTACACTACTGCTGTCAACGTTAAACGCAATCTCGACAAATCAGCTTCTTTGCCGATTCATTGAACCACGAGTTTCAACTTTACGCCCATAGATGATGACCCAATGCTCTATATTCTCTTGGAACCTCGAAAAAAGAACGAGAAATTCAGAGTTTCCATAAGACGTAACGAGGGGTTACCCCGTTTTGGCCGCGAGCGAGGGCTTGGGTTACCTCCATGGTCAAGTTTGAGCATTTTGGGAAAAAGAAAAAAAAAAGTTTTCGAATTTCGTTAATACATCTACACGTGTAATTTTTTTTCAATTAAAAAATGCAAAAAAGTCAATTTCGGAAAAAATATGGGTTACCCCCTTTTGGACGCCGGCCATTCAATTTATAAAAATAATGAAAAAATTAGTTAAAAGTTCAAAACTAATGAATCAACTTATTGATCAATTCATAAATGTATATTAAGATTTTGTTGCTCGTATTGATGATGTATGTATAAATCACGTAAATGGTAGCAATATTTATATATAAAAAATAATTGAATTTACATTTCATTTTTAATAATAAAAATATCATCAAACAATTACAGTACTTATTATGTTTATTGATAAATTATGTAATATATTACTTTTGCAGGAATTCAGTACTGAAATAATAAAATGCATAATCGCTTCTAGAATTTATGAATCCATTTATTAAATTATACTATTTTTCAATTTTGACAGAAAATAATAATTTCGTACATTGAATGAATAATTGACAAAGGAATCACTAGAGTTATAAATAATCAAATAATAAATTTAATAATAACAGAATAATGCGAAGTATACAGATAATTAATCAATTTATATTATCATTGATTTTATACAATATTTAATTATTTATCCATTTATCAATTCATGCATTTATAGACTTAGATTTCGTTACTCATTTTGATTATGTAGGTATAAATCATGTAAATGATTTTGCCAATATTTACATTTATTACGTGAATTTATATTAAATTATGAATGATGAAAATAACGTAAGTAAGTTACAGTCATTAATTCATTAATTATATTATGTCATTTATTATTTATTAACAAATTGAATGTAATCATTTTTTTTTACATTATTTTTATTAATTTATACATTTGAAAATTCATTACATTAAAATCAAATAATTAGTGTTTGAGTACTATCAATAAATCAATAGGATGAACAATGAAATAATAAAATAATTCAAAAATCATTACGATAAAAAATGTTAATTTGCACAGAACACTGTTGTGTTTATCATGTTAAAATATTTCATGTATTTCACATTCAAAGAAACCTTTCAAACAGTTGAGAAATAGTAAAAAGGAAATCAATAAATATAATATTCTTCAAATACCAGAAATATTTCTCACATTTTTTTCACAAAAATATTTTTTCAAGAACCTCTACCTCTCCCCCCTTTCCTCGACACTTTTTGGACGCTCTCGCTGCATTTCCTGATTCCTGATAATTAACCTTACTCTGCCCCAGACCTCCCGTATTTCACACCATATTCGTCAATTCTTCACGTTTGTTACAAGCAAAAACACCTACAGTTTTTTCATACCATTTTTATTTAATCAATGGGAAAATTAGAAACCTTACGGAGATAATGTTTGTTCAAGTCAATGAGAAATATATTGGTTTTTTCCACGCTCCAATGCCGCGTAAAATTCGCATTTTCTCACTTCATTGAACAAAACATTATAGTACTTGACTCGTTACTCACATTTTTTTAATGTTGTCCGCGGGAAGACGCCGATGTACACCACTGATACAGGACGCGATTAATCAGACACGACTGCAATTGACAATGGACGCTGATGGACGCCAAAGTCGATCCTTCGTTTCCGGAAGCTTCCGGCGCGCGCGCGTTTTTGACAGCTTCCAACTTGCACTATCACGATTTCATTGCATTAATACGATTTGGTGATACTTTTACCACGGCAAAGCGATTCTATTACTTTGGTAGCACTCTTACATCAATGTAGTTAATTTACTAGCGGTTGTAATTCTACCCCTTTCGAAGGAGGTCGCTTTATTTGCCATATTGAAAGGTGTACTATTACGCCTTTTTAGTACACCTACTAGAAGCTTGTAAAACTACTTTATCCGGTGATGTTTATTTACTACACACTGGTAAATTCGTACTACTTTCTAGTACATTGACTATACTGTAAGTAGTAACACCTCTACTACACCCTAGTAATTCTGCAAAATTTTTTTTACTGTGTATATTTATTTGTATTTTTTATTGCATACTTTGTACTGTTTTGTGATAAAACTTGGACCAAAATTCGGGGAAAAGTTTTTACAGTATATTTTTTCTATTGAGATCAGGTAATTATATATTTCATAAAATAGTTTAACTCGTACCCCAGGTGTTTTTGCTGGTGGCCAGTCATCAATCTTGTTATTTTTTTCTTCTAATACCTCGGACGAGACTTCATTTTTCTACAGTAACATGGACACGATTAACGTTATAAATTTCGTGGTATTTTAACGAATACAGTTATTATTGTTGAATGGCATCGGCAAAAAAAAAAAAAACAGATAATTGATATGTTTTCTGTTTTGCAATTTTCGAACTGAAAAACAGCAACAGAAGAGAATAATGGAACATTCATTGAACTGCAACTCAAGGAACAAGTTAAAATTTTCTATTGACGTGCCAGATAGAAAAATGCAGGTCATATTGGAGCAATAAACGCTGCATTACTTGCAGAAGAATGATCTCATAATAGATACAAGCTGCACCGGTAGAAAAGTATGTTATTTGATGCATGACAAACGTATCGTTAAAAGCATGCAACATCGATGCATAATGACTCAATAGAATAGGTGTGTGAAATAACGCGTCGTTTGACTGCATATTCGGTTCATCTTCCATGCATGCAATTCGATACTCTTTCTGCATATGATGATTCCATACGACATTGTACCACACCAAATATGGACGAAAATTAATTAACGTCATATTCTATGCATTTTGACATCATTTTATTGAGTTAAATACGAACAGGGGTCAATGGCACTTGTATTGAATACATACTTATAATAAAAAGGTTTTTTTTTGGATATAAAAAATAACATGTTCATTGCAGTAAGAATTCATATATGGACGTGAGCATGGGTAGTTTTTGGAAACATGTTCATCAAAAAATATAATTTTTTTTCGAATCTAATTTATATATTTAAAAAAAAGTTTCTTACATTTACATACATTTTTTACAACACATCATTTTTTGGAACAAGCATCATTTTTTTATCAAAAGAAAAGTCAAGAAAACTTATAAATATTCTTATGTCGAAGAAAATATTGCTTTTAATTGAGGCGTCATTTATTCACTTAAAATTAGACTATAAACTCAAGTTCTCTTGCTCCCGGGAATCATTTGGAACAGACAGTAAATTTTTTGTCTGGAAATCACGAAATCAGGAAAAGAGTGAGAAAGAACATGTCAGAATCGTACGAGCATTTCAGTAGTCGAAACAAAATTCGCGCAAGAAAACAGGGTTGCGAGATTCTGATGAGTATTGTCGCCGAAGACAAGGACAAGCTTAAGACAAAACGCAGACTTGTCCTTGTCTCGGCGAAAATACTCATTCAAATCTGGCAACCGTGTAAGAGAGCTCGATTTTTTAGTGTACAAAGGAGATAGATTAAAATTTTTATGCACAGAAAACATTATTCTTTAGGCATTGCCAGAGGCAGTCAAAGTTGGGTTCGCTTCAACTCTTCGTTGGTTGATATTATTCCGGTGTCTCTGCTTTGCGTTCACAAGAGCTTTGGTTACCGCATCTTGCATCTCGCTATCAGTGAGAGGAGGGAAGTAGCGACTTCTGCCCATAGCATCTAAAAAAAAGTAATTGTAAAAAAATCTGTCGATGAGTAGAACGTTACATTGTGAAAACGGTTCTACAGAATTTAGTTAGTAAGTTGAGAATTTCCATTGTTTCAAATTTGAAATAAATTTTGGATTCATTAGTTTGGTGAAAACTAACTTGAGCGACAAACTAAGGACTTTAACGTATCTAACAGATTTAAAGAGGTAAATGATTCATGAGTTGTACATGTAAAACAGCAGTGCATATAACCGTAATCAATGTTAAAAACCCTTTTTGTTTTACAGACACTATTCACAATGAATAAATTTACATAAATAAATAATTTAATAAATTTTATTTGGAAAGTGCGTTTCAGTCCTACGTTTCTCACTCAAGTAAGTTTCCACAAAAATAGTAGATCAAAAATTTAAAAGAAATAAAATACAGTGAAAATTTCAACCTTTAGGCGAACACTGAGGAACCGTCTTAATAATGGCACAAACATTTACCATGGAGTATGCCTTCCCAGGCCGTCTTTTTTATTGGGTCTCTGCGATGATTGGAATGCGCAGACCCCAGCCATGTTATTACCAAACAAAAAGTACTGTCGAAGCATTCCTCAAAAATTATGTTTGCTGACGCTTCTGGTGTTGAACCACCAAGCCAGGCCATGTATTTAACCTGGAAACATAGTCTTCGATATATTCTCAATTTTGAATAAATCAACGAAACTAGAAAAATACGCAAGAGAATGCCCGATATTTATAAAGTGAAGACTTCTTATACAGAAGCGTTATGACATGAAAAATTTTTTCTCATTATTAGGAAAAAAAGGAACGTTGCACATGAATTCATAAAAAAATTCAAGTTATACATGACTTAAAGTAATCGAAAATTTCATTATTCAGAAAGTTTGGTTTTATGACCCCTATCTTGCATACTCGAATATTCGAACTATTTGAATCGTAGAGGGAAAGCCAATGATCGAGCGGAGTCATTCCTACCCTTAGATCAGTGGCGATTAGGAATTTCTTTCCTCCCACGATTCGAATGATTCGAATCATTCGTCGTCTTCCGAATGCGAGAAAAGATAACGCGCCCGGGCAGCGAGATTAGACGGCGCGGTGTTTATGAATTCCCGCGCGGTATTCAAATTTCATCTCCAAATATCGGGACCGAAAAAATATGAAGCATTGACTCCATCAATGATGGAGTCAATTGACTGGATTGTTGAATTGAATTTGACTGGAAAATTAAAATAAATAACGAAGAGGTGATAATGCCGCAAAGTTTGCGGATCTTATCAGTTGAAAAAAAAAACGAAATAGTTCATGAAATTCAAAAATTCTTTTCGAAGTATCCACTTCACTGGCTAATTAAAATTGACCGGTCGAGTTATGGAATTAAAATGGGTTACCTCGTCCCTGTAAGTATAAATTTGAACGATATTTAATGTTAAACAATTAAACTTATATGAATTCTTCTTATTGCAGTGTTTGTTCGGCCGAGTCGCACAGAGAGTGCGACTTTTGGAAGAGCGGGAGGATCTAGAGGAAAAGCTCCGACTGCTTGGGTCAGACGACGAGGATGAGGTCGAAATCCTCAACTAAATTGTATTATATTGTATTATATTGAAATTGTATTGTTGATAAGATGACTGTATTCTATTGATTTCTATTTCATTTTGAATTGTATTTTATAATATTCTTAAAAATTTTGTATGTAGGATAAAATTATACCCGACAAATGTATAAAATTTATAAATATATCTAAAACCTGAAATGAAAAAAAAAAAAATAAAAATAAAAGAATTTATCAAAAGTCAAGTATTACCTACATAGGTTTCTATCGACCACGCTCTACCTTACCGACAATAAATGTCCCCCTGTTATACCAACCACCACCATCTTAGATCCCTGCCTTACCGACCGCGGGTATTAACGACCGCAGGTATTACCTACATAAGGTTATATCGACTACGCTCTACCTTACCGACAGTAAATGTCCCCCTGTTTTACTAACCGCCGCCACCTTAGACCCCTGCCTTACCGACGCGGGGAGGGGAGGCGAGGGGGAAGTGGGCGGGGCCTGCGAGTGGAGGGGGAGTCACGTGATGGGAGTCGGAGTGGGGTGGTCTCATACCGGCCTAGTCTATCTACTCAATTGCGATTTTCAAGTTATTAGTTATGAAAAATCGCAACCGTTTTTGACCCAAAAGAGTGAAAAATTCCTCTTTACTTTTCAGTTGCAGGAATTGATATACACTTTTTAAACTTTCAAATTTGTAGCGCATAGTCTCGCAGACTTGAGGCCGGGAATAGCAACCATAGTAATTTTCATCCTAATAAAAACCTTATAATAAAATGAAACCTTTCATAAGAATTCAATTTTTCATGAGGTGCACCTTATAAAAACCTTCTAAGAATAAAATTTCTAGTAAGGTGCACCTTCAAACCTTGTAAGACCTTAACTTCTTACAAGGTGACTTAATAAAAACTTTATAAGGAACTGAAATTCTTATAATAATGTATTAAATATAATTTTTTAAGAAAAAAACCTTACACAATTTTCTCGTTCAATTCTTAGTGAGAAATTTCAGTTTTTTGGATGGTTTCATAAGGTGCACCTAATAAGAAATGGAATTCTTATAAGAAGTTTCATTTTCTTCAAAGGTTTTTTTTTAAATCAAAATTACTAGGAAAATTTTAATGAATTATGAAGTTTTTTAGCATTTCTTATTGTGTTAGCTTAAAAACTCTATTAGCCCCACTAATATTGATTCTTAAGGCTCCTTATAAGAATTCGATATCTTATAAGGCTGCCTTACAAGAAATCGGATTCTTATAAGGTGACCTTATAAGGCTCATATAAGAATTTTTTTCTTATAAGGTGGCTTTATACTGTTTCATATAAGACTCCTTATAAGAATCCGATTTCTTAAAAGGAGCCTTATAAGAATAGTATAAGCCCGCCTTAAGAAACACAATTCTCATAAGAGCCTTATAAAGTCACCTTATAAGAATCCGATTTCTTATATGGCAACCTCATAAGATATCGGATTCTTATATGGAGCCTCATAAGGATCAAATGATCAATGATTAAATTGTCTAGATTTAGAAAGATTATTTTTGATAGGCAATCTGTTTGCACCTCATCGAAATAATTTGTTTTAAATAAACAAAACGAAACTTACATAATTATCATTCTAAAATGTATAATGTAATATGTAATATAATATTCAGTAAGTAATACATTTAAAATAATTTCATTCACCACCGAAAAAATGTAAAATATTTACTGTCACTATTTCTGCAAGAAAAGGCTATAAAATATTCAAGAAATTTTGTCAAATGACCTATTTTTAATATAAATTATTAATTTTTCTGCACCGTACCCAAATAATAATTCATTTTGTGACAAACTAAAATAGTTTCACCTAGTATCAGACTAAGGGGGAGGGGGCGGTCCGCCCCGGGCCCCACGATCAAGAGGGCCCCCAATAACTTGAAAAAATTGTATATATATAAGACATAATTGGCAATACTAAAAATCATGTGCGCTCGTATAACATTAAAAAACTGAATCTGCATTCTACAAAAAAAGGTCATCAGAGCTAGAGGGGGGCTCCTAGGTCAGGACCGCCCCGGGCCTCACATGTATTTAGTCCACCACTGGTGTCACATGAGTTATATTTACAATAATCCGTTTTATTTTATTTTCGAATACAAAGTTGCTGCAGTGTATTAAAAATGAAAATGGAAACTAGTTTACTTTTTGTAATTACATTGTATGTACAAGTATAATGTTTTAATTCCCCTGTTTATATGTAAACTTTGAAACATTCTTGTTGTAAAATGCAGGGTGAAAATTCTAAAAATGATTGATTTTCTTTGTCAATTTTTTGTAGGGGAAACATATAATAGTAAATTAATTTTATGATATGCAAATGTTGTAAGGCTCGCATATGTAAAGTTAAAAAAAAAGAAAATTAAATTTTATAATAATAATTTCTAATGTAAGAGCTTACAACATCTGTATCACAACTCATAAAATGAAAATGGTATCAATGAACGCTTGATCCGAATGTGCATTATTACATTTTTTTTTAATTTTATACTTTTGAATTAGCAGGTTTCCTAAAATCGGAATTTTGATTTACTGTATTTTTTTTATCGTATTACATTGTGTTTTTTTCTTCGTTTATTTTAAAAATGTTATGTTTAACAAATATTGGAATAATTTAATTTTTATAGGAAATAAGTTGATATTGCTTCTGTAACATTACATAGTTTATAATATCTTAAGAGAAATTCTTAACTGTCATTCGTAATTTTAAGTTTAAGATTTAAGAAATATTCTAGACTAGATGGTTTTTTCATCATGTAATTTTTTAACTACCAAAAAAAATTCTTGTATTTAAATGTGAACTTTGAAAAATTCTTCTTGTAATCTTCAACGTAAATTTCCAAGTATAATTGATTTCCTTGATCAAATATTTTTTAGCAAAAACTTTGAATCTGACATGAAATTTATATATCTAAATTGTACATATATAATGTAATAAACATCACCATATTACACTGGTTGCAACAACATTAATAAAAGGTGGTGAAAAAAAAAAGTAAAAACAATGTGGATTATGGGTAACCTGTTATTTGAGAGTTTAAAATTGAAAAATTAAAGAAAATGTATTACAGTACATAGACATCGAGCATTCTATAATTGGCATTATCAGCTGATGAATTTCAATACACAGTATTGCAGCTTTAGAATTGAAAATTCATATAGTTGAACTTTTTACCATTCATTTTTTTTAAACATTATGATATATTCTTATATTATAATATACATGCATTACATAATAAGTGTGTTTTTCACAATTTAGGTATTATATAAAATTAATTTAATGGAGAAAGTTTTCGCTAAAAAATATTTGATTAAAAAAATCAATAATATTTAAGGGTTCACGCTGCAGATTACAACATAAATATTTCAAATTTTGAAAAAATATGGAATATATATATGACAATTATTAGTTTTGTAAACGCGTATCAAAAAATAGAAAAATTTTCTAATAGGACATACTTCTTAATTTAGGATTCTTTTCACAAAAATTGTACATTTTTATCATTTTTAATTGTTTCTTCCAAATATTGAGTTAAAAATTCTGAACATGTATTGTTGATTTCTAGATTGGAATCTATGACAGTTATTTGAAATGCAGAATTGAAATCGTTTATAAATAATTAGTTATAAGAAATGTGGCATAATTTTAAACTTAATTTTTGGATGGACAAAATTATTCTGCGAGAGGAAAGTGCAAACTGCATTTCACATTAATTGTTTGTTTAATCATGCAAAGAAATGTCACAAGCGAGTTGAAAAATCGTGTTATATGAAGTAATTATTTCGATGAAAAGGTGTTTCCGTGTATTTGAATTCAATGATAATTGAATCAAGCGTGCTGAAAAATAATAAAGAAGAAAAAAAACCTTACAAGAAAGTCTCAAATTCACGGATTACAGATTGGAGGTTAAGTTACATGTTTTGAATACGAACGATGCGTGTTTCATCGTTTAAACTCACTTGCCATTCTCAGAATTGTTATCCTTGAATCTAAAAATTATTGATTTGTATATAAATACGAAAAATAATGGAAATCACGTGGAAAAAAAACGAATAGACAGAAGTTACATGTTTTGAATACGAACGATGCGTGTTTCATCGTTTAAACGCACTTGCCATTCTCAGAATTGTTATCCTCGAATCTAAAAATTATTGATTTATATATAAATACGAAAAATAATGGAAATCACGTGGAAAAAAAAACGAATAGACAGAAATTTTAATGAACCTTACTTTGACGTACTCTTTTTTCCCCGATTGAAATGGATGAATTTGGAGTCTGCTGGACAATTGAGGATGGTTGTACGCCGCTGCTGCAGATCACTGATTACCGCACTAACACTTGAACTGCTGGCACGTGCTAGCACGGACACGCGAGAAACAGCGAGAAGCCGAGAAAATCCGAAATGGTTCTAGATTGTTCTAGAAGCTTCTACTCCTCCTACTCGCAGTCACGTGGCCCCTTACTAACGTTTGGGGTGGGGGATAGGAGAGGGAGAAAAAAAGATCGATCTACCAATTGATCCATCTGGTGGTCGATACACTGCATCTTAAACGCATATTGACTGCATTACATTTAGGCAATGTATTTCACTTAAAGTGGAGTCAATATGACTTTATCTAGTGTCAACACATTTTATCGAAAAGCATTACGATACTTTTGAATCATTATGCAGTCAAACCTATTCCCTTTTAAAAGCCAGCACTATCACTTCATATTTAGTGCAAGGTGTTTCCATTTATAAATGTACCATTATGAACCCAAGCTGCACCGGTAGAAAGCTGTAGATATGCATGAATTAAATGCGGTACGTAGTGATGTGAATATTGCATGAAAATGCAGGCAAGTCATTGAATGCTCTTGAGATCCGAATACAATTGTGTATTTATGCACGCAATAGCATACTTTTCAAATGAACTGCATAGGATTGTCCTGAAATGGACTCAAACGTTTTGCTATCTGGGTTAATCGAATTTAATAATATAAATTATATAA
Organism: Platygaster robiniae; assembly: GCA_028476575.1. Classification (NCBI taxonomy): domain Eukaryota; kingdom Metazoa; phylum Arthropoda; class Insecta; order Hymenoptera; family Platygastridae; genus Platygaster; species Platygaster robiniae. Next base: position 8,175,314 of record CM052027.1, on the reverse strand, counting down.
AAATTAAATTAATGTAAAATAAAAATAAAAATAAAAAAACTAAATTAAGAATGAAATCAGAAAATAATGAAATAGAAGTTTTACAAATATTCGCCTTATTTTTACATTAGTGACTTGCGGCAAAATTATATAACTACATTATTGTTTTCTTACATTCAAATCATTTTCTTTTTCCTCTGAAATTTCGCTTATTGATGTTCCAGGAGACGTTTCAAGCTTTTTTTCCATATCCAAATTCTTTTTCCCACAAGTATGCAAAATCTATCCGCTCCCCAACGTTTGGGATGAGAGAATCAAGAAATCGCTCGTTCAATTTCTTTATCCTTTCGAAAGTGATACCATTACCTGAAAATATTATAACTGTCTAATTTGATGCGTTTGATTAGAGAGGATTAATTTTGATATCAAAATTAATCAAAATGTGCGTGCGCGCTCGAGTGTGTTTGTGTATGTTGGAACATTCTTTTTTACACTTAGTTTTACAGAATAAACTTGTCACGATGAGAAAATTTTTGACAAGAAATGCAAGAATATAATTTTCAATATATAGTCAAGCACATGAAATATATTCAAGATGTGCTGTGTGTCGAAAATTATTAATTTGTACGCACTCACGTGTAAAGTTGTCAATAACTTCTTGCGAAGTTTTCCATTTCTGCAATACAGCGATTGTTTTCTCGTCTGCCATGATTCAATCGATAATGGGATACGAAAATGCACTTTTTCAGAAATAGAGATCACTTTTTTTTTAATGTAACATTTGTAGCAAGTCACTAAATAAAGTTTAGGTTATCTTTCCCGACTTGTCATTTCCTGGCACGGCAGGTCTTGACGAGTTTCGATTGTTTCGAAGTAAGGAGAAACGCCACCTATTTACTTTTCTCCGGTGAAAATGTAAAATTATTCATACCCGCAAAGTGTATGAATATTAACATAGCGCATGAAGTTTCGACGAATTTGAAAAAATTTGAACATATATAATAATTCACCGCTGGCCCATATTAACATGAATATTTTATCATTTAAGTTCACGAAGGTGACAACGGTACAAAATAGAGAAACAAAATAGGGGTGTCAGAAAAAGAGTACGGCCGCACCTGCATGCATGTTAATCGAGTTTATGAACAATTTTAAAAGTTACATAGCTACATAATCTATGATGAAATAATACAGCGCATTTGATGTACATGCCGTTTATGACAATGACATGCAAGTAAATTTAAATTGCATTCACAGTTGACTTAAGTTCATGGAAATAAATACAAATTATCGACTGCATTAAACTAGACGCTATGAGAAGTTTATTGAAATCAATTGATTACCAGGTATACTCCTAAGTAATTTCCGGTTTTTTCAATGGATGGCGTTCTGTTTTGTACCGCTGTTGGTAACACATACCATATGTCATTTTGTTCAGTCATATCGAGTGCTTGAACTGCGTTGACATTTTCTCGAAAAAATCTTCCAGTAAGTTTTTATTGCGCTTCAAAAATGTCAAATTTTGTACCGAATTTTGAGCATATGCGCCATGCATTGCTTTTCATGTTCAATCAGGGGAAAAAAGTGTCCGAGAGCCACTGTGCGCTTGTGGAAGTTTATGGTGATCGTGCATTAACACTTCGAACATGTGAAACGTGGTTTCGACAGTTCAAAAATGGAGATTTCGACCTGAACGACGCCGCACGCTCCGGCAAGCGAAAATCGTTCGATGACGCCGAATTGCAAACATTATTAGATAAAGACAACACGTCAACGCAACGACAGCTTGCAGATGCGTTGGGAGTTCAACAGCAAGCAATTTCCAAACGTCTGCGAGCCATGGGAAAAATTCAGAAGTGTGCAAAGTGGGTGCCCCATGAACTGACCGAGAGACAAATGGAGAATCGAAAAGTGACCTGTGAAATGCTGTTTCAACGATACAAAAGAAAGTCTTTCCTGCATCGTATTGTTACTGGTGATGAAAAGTGGATTTTCCTGGAGAACCCTAAGCGCAACAAATCGTGGGTGAGTCCAGGTGAAGCATCGACATCGACGGCACGGCCAAATCGTTACGGTCGGAAGGTCATGCTGTGTGTGTGGTGGGACCAGTCCGGTGTTATATACTTTGAACTGCTGAAACCTGGTGAAACTGTGAATGCCGTTCGCTACAAACAGCAAATGAAAGATTTCAGCCGAGCCATTGTGGAAAACCGACCAGAATATCAACAACGACAGAAGAAGGCGATTTTGCTCCACGACAATGCGCCGTCGCATAAATCGAAAGTCGTTCGTGACACGCTGGAAAGGCTCAAGTGGGAAGTGCTTGATCATGCGGCTTACTCACCAGACCTGGCGCCATCCGACTACCACCTCTTTGCCTCGTTGGGCCATGCCCTTTCTGAGCAGCGCTTCGACTCGTACGAAAATGTACGAAAATAGCTCACCGAGTGGTTCACCTCCAAAGGCAATGATTTTTACTGGCGTGGTATCCACAATTTACCAGAAAGGTGGGAAAAATGTGTAGAAAGCGATGGGAAATACTTTGAATAAAATAAAAGTTACGGTTTTTTTGAAATTATGTGTTTTATTTGCAAAAAAACCAGAAATTAATTAGGAGTACACCTGGTACATTGACATTAACTCAGTCCTTTTCAAAATACCTTTCTAATTTCTTTGTATCGACTGAATATTATCTGTTTATTCGAATAGATCGTGCAGTTGAGACAACTGCATCATTATTCAGCCTTGCCATCAGGTTGGTTGATTGTGAGTCTTCAACAGTTAAAACAACAATAGTGTTAACTAACGTATGCAGTTGAATCAACAACATGAATTCAGTGCATTTAACTGCAGCGCAGTCTGATTTATTGAATATTCTGTTTATTCAACTACATATGCTCAACTGAACATGTAGTTGAGAACACTGTCAAAATTTTTGTGAGTGTACCCTTTCTTAATAATTCCTTTTTTCGAAATCCCACTTTTCTAGGTTCCCTCTTCAAAAATCTCCGTCTTTAAAAACTTACTTCGTTTTATTCCGTTTTTCAAAGATCTCCTCATCACAAATTTAAAACACGACAAGGGGGTCAAAACATTTTTGAAATATTTTCGAAGATTAAGCCGGCTCCACACCTATAGGTGTGGATATACATATAAATTTACCTCCAGTATCAGACGATGCTTCATTATTCTTAGCCTTCTCAAAGTCTTTGACCTTCGCCTCTAATTTTGTCCTTTCATTTAATTCTTCAAAGTATTCTTTTTTTTGTATCATTCACTTCTTCTTGAAGTGATGCCACCTGTGATCTGAGAAAACCTATTTCTTTTTCTTGCGATTCATTTACATGTTTTAATAGATCTATTTCCCGATTCATGTCCTCGCATTTTTTTTCAATAGCTTTCTTCTCCTTATAAGACTCTGTGGGAGACTGAAAAAAATCCGCACGAACTAGTATTTATTGATACTTTACAAGAAACTAAATTGATAGTCATTGTGCACTAAACTTGTCTGATTCATGAGCAATCCTAGAATTATCATTAGAAATTAACATTGTATGAATGTAATTATCACCATATCAGCTCGGTTTTTGGGTTCTAGATTCTTTTTTTTATAACTATTTTGAATTCCAATATTAAGAGAAAGATCTCTTTTGACACTTTGCTGAGATTCCCGGAACAATTTTAACTCATTATTCAGGGTTTCGGGTACATTTTCGTCAGCAAAATCAGGATACCCTCTTTTTACATGCAGCTCAATGTTTTTTCGATTATCGATACGGGATTCACGTAACACTCTAATTTTGTTTTCAAGCGCTCCGTTCACAGGTTTTGGTTGGGTTTCAAAAGGCTAAAAACAGTTTCATTTCATAAATTAAATTATTAAGGGACAATAAAATTCTCACTTCAATATTGTCATATTAATATGATTACAACCGTTTAATTGTTTATTGATCGCCAATATATATTTATTTTCGATGAATAGATTATAGTACTTCATTAATTTGATTTTTTTTACTTTATATTATTTTCACTTTTTTCAGCTTTTATTTGTTTTAATTTAGATAAATAACATTCACTTGATTTCTTTTATTAGATACAACATAATTTACAATTTTCAATCAGTAAAAAGTACATTGGAGGTATGCACCTAATAAACTTAAAAGTAATAACCACATACCTTTTCTTCGTTTTCTGCTACAGCACTATCATCCCCAGACGTAGTTTCTAGGATTTTCTTCGGTCCTCCAGCACATCGATTGCGTTTAATAAAATCTAGTACCTTATCAGCAGTGTCTACAATTGACCAAAAGATGAAAAAAATAATCAACGTCAGGACTGTGATCTCGAATAATATACAGGGTGTTTCAGAAAAGGTGAGACTACCGAAAACCATGAATTTCTCATTATATTATGTGACGATTTTCTCTTTGCCAGTTTTTGCTAAACTAAAAAAAAAAATATATAAAAATTACAAGTTTAACTAATCAACGCGCTCCTGCCCGGAGTGGTGATAAAAATCACGGACCAAAATGAATGTTTAATTTTCTTAATATTTTTCTTAATCGAAAAAGTTTTTTGCCACTTTTTACAAGACTCGAAATCAAAACAGATATTCGGGTCACAAATTTCAACCAATTCGATTTCTTAGATTTTATGCCTATACATCTTCATTGATTTTCAGTTTTGTTAAAGGGGCAAAGAACTTTTCGATTGAGAAAAATATGGAGAAAATTTAGCATTCATTTTGGTCCGTGATGTCTATCACCACTCCTGGCAGGAGCTCATTGATTGGGTAAATTTATAATTTTTACTTTTTTTTTTTTTGTTTTTAAGTTTAGCGAAAAATGGCAAAGGGAAAATTGACTTATAATTTTATGAGGAATCCATGGTTTTCGGTAGTTTCACATTTTATGGAACACCCTGTATCATGTTTCAAGTCTTATTCGTACCCCCGGGAGCAATGACTTCGGCTTTCAGGAACTGACCATGTACATTGATACTAAAAACTCGCCCAACTTCAATTTTTCTTTTTTTAGGGTTTCGGATCGCACTTTCTGGGACGCAAAACTTTGTTTTTGCATTTTTGTTTTTTTGCTCTGAAAGGATTTTGAATCCATAAAACAAACAATGGTTTTTCTGAAAAAGAATCAATTTTTAACATAAGGAACTTCATTATTCATCGAGGAAAACATTATTTTTCATAGTGTAATACAGTTTTTCTGCAATTTTACCATCGATTGGTTTATTGATTTGTAATGAAATGGTGCAACAATAAATTGAAAAAAACGTTCAATACAGTCAAAGTGTCGTCCGAAAAATTCGGAAAAACCAAAAATTGACCACTGACTCAAATTTTGACGGTCAATTCCGTAGGTTATACTAAATAAATGAAAACTGAGTTTTCGTCGCTCTGGGGCGGGGGGGGACTTGCAGGGGATGAAAGGGGTTGATGTGTTATCTGTGGACCTGGGGCGATGCCGGATAACAGGGGGAAGGGGGGACTCTTGGAGCCGCTGAAGGCTTCAAGGGATCGATTATACGAAGGTCATATGTTCTTTCCTTCCCTTATTATTATTATAATTTATTTATTTTTTTTTCTTCTTTTTTTTCTTTCTGGGGGGAGGGGATGCCTTCTCGTTTATTCTTCAATATCAATATAACATTTCAATTTCTCGTACAAAGGTCGGAGACAAGGTAATATCGATAACGTCGTCCTCCGTTGGGGGGAGCACGTGAATTTTTCGCGTGAAGCGTTCATTCGACACAATAACGGGGGCACCAGGTGGTGTTAGTTCCTTGGGGGCCTCTTCGACCCTGGATAAAGACGACCCCTCGGGTACAACTACGACCGACCGAATGCGAGGGGAAGTCCACGAAATTTCCTCGACGGGCAATTCCGCGTCTCGATCCTCTCGGAGTTGAGCTGCTTCCTGCCACGATCGGCCTAGAGCTCGGCGAAGTATAAGTTCTGCCTCTCGTTCTTCGCGACGCTTAGCGAGGGCCCATCGTTCCCGTGCACGTCGTCCACACCTTTTGGGCATCCGGAATCGTGAAGGATGGCAAGGATAGGTTCACCCGGGTTTCCCCTAGAGTCACGGAAGACTACCACAGAGGGAAGGGATGGGGGAGGTTGATTCTTCCTTGGAGCCGCTGTAGGCTACCAGAAGGAGGAGGATATCCTGGAGCTGTTGAAAGCTACCAGGGAAATAGAAAAATAAGGGGGTGATGACTTCTTCTAGTGAGAGCTGGAAGAAGTCACTGGTAGAGCCGCTGAAGGCTATCCAAAAATAATAGAGCTTTACTCTATGGCTTTCCCAAGCGAAACCGGCGCTTCCAATAAAACTCGATAGTTCTTAGTTCGGAACGTCTTTATTATTACGTTACAGCTTCGGAACTACCGCGGAGCGCTTGCTTTCCCCGTCCGCATTAGCCCTTACTTATTCACTCCTAATCTAATCTCACCCACGCGCAAAAATTCCCGTACGCCACGCAGCGGCGGAAGGCAAACTATCGTCCGCCCCCTCCCCCCCGGCCAGCCAGCCCACGCGGGCCAGTATCGTGGCGACTAGGGATGGGATTATCGTTAAGAAATGGTTATCGATAGTTATCGATAGGGTCAATGAATTGTCGATAATTATCGATAATTATCGATAACTTCCCCCCCCCCCTTTTCATGATAGCCCCTAAGTCCTAGGTTCCTAATAGCTCTTAAAACATACAGTAGAACGTGGACGCAACGAACTTCCCGGGAGTGTGTTTGACCTAGTTCGCTGTGTCCCCGCGCATCAATCGGTGATGCATGAAGTAGAAAAGCTATTTTAATGGCTTTTATAAAGATTTCAAAATTCCTACATTGGGCCTAGTGTTCAAAATTAGGAAGGGTAATTCAGAGATTTTCCTAGTAGCCAGTTAATTTTAGGAGAGAGCCCGATATCTTTAGTTTGAGCGTGGTAATTTGCTACCCTCGTAATTTCATTAACGAAATTATGAAAATTACTAGGTTCAGCATATAATAGTAAAAAATTACAAGCAGCTAGAAATTTTTATCAGTGTTTTTTATCGCGTAGAGTTAAGAAACGTCCCAGCCAAAAATTATTCAGGCTATCATGAATCAGTTTATGATGTTGATTGTGTAAATAAAAAGGTAAATTCTGAGTATAGTTTTTTAAAAATAAAAAAATGTTTATTCAAAAAATCCCCAGTTTCACAAATTATGCAAACCTTCTTGGTAATTAATTTCAGTCAATCACATCTTAAAGTATTTAACATTATTATGTAAAAATACAAGTTGTTCTGTAACCAACGGTGACAAGCGAGATCTTCTTTCTGTGATTACATTGCCGGCTGTTGAATTCGCGCGCTCAGATGGAACAGAAGTAGCCGGAATGATCAAATACTTCAAAGCGATTTCTTTGAGATCGTTACAATTTTCGTATTGTACCTAATAGTCGATTGGGTCTGCAGTTTCAGGCAGAATGGCTTCTTCCATGAATGCATTGAGATGAACAATGGCTTGCGACGAACTAGGGATTTTCGTCGTTGTTGCTTGGGTCCGATGTTTATCAAGAAAGATAAATTTTGACTCTGGAAGAAGTTTTTCTATTAGACATATTCAAAGTTTGCCGAATTTGATCTGTACAAATATTTTTCGAAGATCGATGTATTATTTATTGCATTGCTTACTTGTTTATTGTAAGTAGTATTCTGTTTTTTTTTTACCGTGGATAATGTTTCGTTATGTTTTTGCAATCTTTAATCATTTATTGTATTTTGTAGATATTTTTTTGCTTTACGCATTAATTTTTTTTTTTTTTTTTTTCTTGTCTAAAGATGCATTTTTTGTGATACATAAGAATTTCTTTAGAAACCTTGAGTTTTTTCGGATGTTGTCAGCGCAGAAGATCGGGAAGCTGCAAACTTCGTTCTATTTGCTGCTATTTTTCTCGCAATCAAATCCCGCAATTCTTTTTTTATCGATTCTTCGGCATGACGATGAGATTCAGTTGAAAACCCAAAACGTTTAAACCGTGGGTCCAAAAGCGTTGAGATACTGTAACAATCATTATGGGTTTGAATATTTGAAAAATCATAAAATTTAGTACATATATTTTTCACATACTCACGCTGAAATAGAATACGACTCGTATTTCAGCATTCTTTCTTGTGTAGCAAGAGTGAGCAGCATATGAAAACATTTCACAGTTGAAAATGTAATGCTCGTTTCCATGGCAGCAAGTTTCCTCAAAATGAGTTTTGTATGGGGTATAATGAGCGACATTGTTGCATAATTATGCCCACTCAAATCATTTGTGGCCTCTACAAAAGGCTCCAAAACTTTCAAGATTTCAGGCATGATGGCAATTTCAGTTGAATTGAACGAGGGAATTTTGCAGTGTGTTTTGGCAATGACAATAATAATATAATCTATTGCTTTATGAACGCTTTTAAGCATCAAATAACTGGAATTCCATCGCGTGGAAACCGATTGAATCAAAACAACAGACGACATATTATTTTTTTCCAATTCTCGAGCCAATGCAATCGCACTCGGACCGCTCTTGTGGAAGTGTGTCGTCACTCTTCTGCATTTTTTTAGAATCGAGTAAACGGAACCTTCGTCGACATTTTCGTCCTCTACGTCTTCAAAAAGCCTGTGAATAAACAAAAAGAAATATCAAATTATTCACGATTTGAGTCGAAAATCATCCTTTTTTTCCGTTGAACTTTGTGTAACATTTTGTTGTTCATTTTTTTTAAACAAGTCTAATTTTTGCTTACTTGTTACAGATTGATATGCAATTTTTCTTATACTATTGTAAGAAATAAATTTTTCTTAGTTTATATAAATATTCGATATTATAAGTTGCAAGATTTTTTGCTTTGAAAAAATTCTAATAAAGTGAAATGAAATGCGTAAGATGAAAAAAATTTTACTGCTTGGTATCGCCTGCAGCGGTTCTCGTTGACAACTCAGTATCTCTTCGAGTTTTCAAAATTGCACTGTTGACGACCAGTTGAATCGCATGAGCCGCGCAATGCATGTTCTCAACCTGTAAAATGATTAATTCACTCACTTTTCTAACAAAGATATTTTTCATGCAAGGGCGCGCATGGAAACAAATTTTTAAATATTTATACCTCTAACTCTTTGCATGCAGCTGTTACGTTTGCAACATGATCCGTCACAGCACAAACCAAAGATTCAGGTTTCTGTATCTCTACCGGCACTGCAGAGTTTTCATAATCGCCAATGCTGCTCGTTTTCAGAGATGGAAAACGACTCAGCACTTCTGTTGTCAATTTTCCAATTCTTTGGAAGTTGAGCTTTCAAGGATTTGTATCAAACCCAACATGGCACCGCTTAATTTTCGATTCTCCAGAAAATGCCCAGTGACCGTGAGATAATGTTGATGTGTGACACTGCTCCACCCATCAAACGTGATTGCCAGATGTCTGTGAATCAGAAACGTACATTCATATAAAACATGAATAAATAGAAAAATATTACTTTAACGAGAGAGTTGGGACTAACTTTGAGTTTGACAAAACTTGGTCCAAATGTTTAATTGTGCTGCTATAAGCAGAATTGAGAAAGTTGTCGCGTAAAGTGCTGCGACTTGGGAGTGAGTATCTGGGATCAAGTTTTTCGATTAAATTCCTGAAGCCTTCATCTTCCACAACACTCAGAGGTTACAAATCTTGTGCAACAAACTTCGTTAGGGCCTCATCGATTTCTTTTTTTTTCAAGGAACCCCGAGAATAAGCAGCCATTTTCGTTTTTTTCACATATCTTTTCACAGAAATTTGCCCAATGCCTCGCTTCCGTTTTGCATTTGAAATTTCTCTGCAACAACGATTTTCCATTCATTAAAGTCGTAACCTTATTATATCAATGAAATCGTTAAGTTTTTTTTTTATTTTCAATTTTTTTCTTTTACACTATGAACTATGATATTTTACATTTTTTTGTTTCTCTTAATATTAAAAATTAATCTTAAAATTTAAAAGAATTCAATAAATCATAATTGCAGAGATATATAAATTATTTATCATTGAAACTGAGTATAGCAAAAAAACTTCCACTATTTCATTCATGTAACGCACTGGAAAAATAATAAAAAGTTTAATTTACAACGAACAGATACAAACAAGTTATGATTATACATAAAATAATACATCCACCATAAAGTGACTCGTGTATGATCAATGATATAATTGAAAATGTAATTCGTAATGTGAGCAAATTTATTTTACATTGTCTTTTAACCTTTTTTTTTTATTTTTTTGTTCTTCAATATTAATTTAACTTAAATCAATTTTCCATGAAATACTTTTTATGAGAATTTGTAATTATATTATAATTGTTGATTCGATATAAATTTGTACAAAAATAGTTTAACTATTAGATCTAAAAATTATATTTTACTTATAATCATATTATACTATTTTTGCAATTATTATACTTTCAGAATTTACTAATAAAAAATTTTCGTTAATGACGATATTTTTATTTATTCATTTATACGTAGAAAACTTTTACGATAACTTTATTTGTTTTTACTTTAATTAAAATTATTATCTTCCTAACTCTCCATTTTGTTAAATTTTTGTATAACATGTAGCAACAATCGAAAAAGGATTAAGAATGTAAAAAATATTATTTTATTTAATAGAAGTCAATAAAAAAAACAAAAATCTTTAAGAATTCATCTAATGTGTTATTTTCCATAATTTTTTTCACAGGAAGAATTTGAATATATTGGAGTAAATAAAGTAGAATTGATTATTACTCAGAAACTTTTTCCTTGGGTTTGCTTTCATTGTCCGATGTTGCTGTTTCTTCGCTACTGGTTGAGATGACCATTTTTCCTTCCTTTGCAGCTTCGAGTTGCTTTTTGTGGTTTGTACTGATGTGATGAAGAAGATTCGTTGTGTTTCCCACATATTTGATTTGAACATTGCACTTTGGCACCTGACACACGGCTATTTTTTCTTGAGTTGACTTATCAAAACTTTTAAGTTCAAAAAATTGCCACACTATTGATCGTTTTTTGCGACTTATGACCCTGAAAAAAATTATTAATTAATAAAAATTCTCTTTGATTGTTTGAATGTACATTACATCACCAAAAAAATTTTGAAAATTAGTACAAAGGCATGCTGGCAGGCGTTTTGATTTCGGCATTGGAATTTTCGTTGCTGTTCTCATTTATTGTCGAAAAATTCAACGTCGATTGACGTTATCTAATTGGTTTTTGAGGACTGCTGTTTGTGCTCGAAATGCTGCTAGCACTATTTTCCCTTCGCATTTTTTATCTTTCCCAAACTAAAAAAAAAAAAAAAAATTTATTGCTTTATAATCATCCTTTAAAATTTTACGTCATCCCTTCAAAAAATTGGTCTTACCTTAATCAATTACGTCCTCGTTCGGGATCACAAACACAAAATTTTATATGAATTTATATGAATACAACATTGACAATTTATCTCGAATTTTGTTTTGTTTTGAAATATTGGCGAATTGGCGATCGGGATTAGTAAAGTGAGGTCTGCGCCAGCGCGAGAGTCAGCGAGAGTTCATCTCTCTTTTTGATTCGATGAGAATAGAGATGGAGATATACAAAATTACGAACTACAATTTGTGCTTTTTGGAATGCGTTAGAAAACGTATATCGATTTTTGCATTGAACTCGTACGTGATTGGTGCAGCTCAGCATAAATAAAGAATTGAAATAATTTAAATATTCCGTCTGAGCTTGGAACAGCCAACACTTTCGATAACTATCGTTAAGCATTTACCTTGTCGATAATTAACGATTTTGCGCTTATCGATAATTATCGATAATTATCGAATAACTTCCCATCCCTAGTGGCGACCGTCGCTGCGGCCGGACCGAGGCAGGCCCCCGTTTACGCTATGAATTCCCGGCTCGCGGCAGGGGAATCAATGGGCGCGCATGCAGGGTCATACGCGCGCAACAGATGCGTGGATTGGTGCTCAAATGTATCTCGTACGCTTTCGTTCCTATAAAACTTTTTGAAGCCAAGAATGTAAGCTTCATTTTTTTTTCTTACGGTTTATTCGAGGGGGTTAATGTGGGGGGTTAAAGGGGGCGAATTTAAGTGAAATCGTTTTTTTTTAAATAATTTTACAGGAAAAAATCACCTGATATTACAGTCAAATTAAAAATCGTTGATCTCGAGAAGACGCATCTTTTTTGTCTGACAAAATTTTCTGCTCTGACAATGAATATTTTATCAAATTTGAAATTTTAAATAATGTACACTTCTTATATAAACAATAACTTGCCAAATTGATGTTTTTGCAGACTGTACATAAACCTTACGGTTTTCAACTGCGTTGATAACGAATCTGTCGTCAAATTTGCAGATTTACTTCGTATAAACTTATCTAAACAACAAGTTGCGAAATTTAAGTTTTCGAAAGAAGCATATGCTTTCCACAGTTTTCGCGCACGCTGATTAGCAATCTTTCGTCAAATTTGATACCTTAATTTGTTTGCACTTTCTACTAACAATTAGTTGCAAAATTAATGTTTTTGAGAGATGCATATGCTTTCCATAGTTTTCAAGTACGCAGATATTGAATTTTTGTCAAAATTGAAAATTTAATTCGTTTGCACTTTTTATCTATTATTTTATAAAAAGGTTATCTATATCTCAGAAACATTAATTTTGTAAATTTTGCTGAAAAAAAGTTTTAACGATTCAATTTTGGGAATTCAGCGAAAAATTCATTATCTGCGTACTTAAAAACTATAGAAAGCATATGCATGTTTAAAAAACTATAATTTCGCAAGTTATTGTTGATAAAAGTTATAACAAACCAGTTTTGCAAATTTGACAAAAAATTCATTATCAGCGTTCTCAAAAACTATGGAAAGCATATGCATCTCTTAAGAACATTAATTTTGCAACTAATTGTTAATTGAAAGTGCAAGCAAATGAATTTTTTTAATTTGACAAAAACTTCATGACGCAGTTGAACATGAAAAATTTTTGACAAAATTTTTGCAAAAACTGCTGCCTAAGGTCATCAATAAACAATCTTCAAGAGGTTTTTGTTTGTCGACATCGTTTTCGTTGACTATTAACCAGTGCTGGGAGATGGTGGATTTTTCTTACCCCCTCCCTACCTACCTTTCAGATGCCGCCGTATTCCAGTTTCTATGATTACCACTGGCGCTCAATAGACTGACTTCGACAATAGCAGAGTAGCAGACAATAGAATGTTTTTTTCCGGTTCGGCCGATTTGAGGGCTTTAAAACGACTGTCTCGAAGTCTGGTATAATGTCTTCCCAAAATTTGGATTTTAAATTTCACTCGCGATAATGTGAGATGATTGCTATTCCGAATAAAGATAAAGAATGAATATTCGGTTATATGAATTTCTCTCTAATATTTCAAAAATCATTTTGAAATTTGTGCAAAAAATGTTTTCTTTATGCCAGCAGAAATTGAAATTTCTTTGACGTAACCAAAATTGGTTTGAGTTTAATGTAATTCGATAGTAAAGTAAAACTGAATTTTTTGTCCCACAAATGAACTAATTTCATTTTTGAAAAAGCCACAAATCAAAAAATCACACAAGCGAACATATGTATGAAATCAAAAAATGCATGTGAAAATTTAAAAAAAATTTTTTCTCTTACAATTACAAATTCAAAATGTAGGTACTTTTTGGTAAAACATTTGACTTGCTGTCCATTGCGCACAAAATTTATTGTTTATTAGACGATTAAGCATTTTTTTTTTTTTTTTTTTTTTTTTTTTTTTCAGTAAAAAAATATCAGCGTGCAATAGTTTTTACGTTGATCGTTTTCAACTCACAATTAAATAAAAATATGCACAAAAACACATGTACATACGTCTGTTGCACAATAAATGTGTGCACAATTGACACTAACAATAAGCCCCGTAGTAATTTTAATTTAAAAAAAACCTCATGAGAAAACAAAATCTTCCAAGAATTTGAATTCTTATAATATAAGGTGACCTTATAAAATTCTTATAAGTTTTTTCAGTTCTCACAAGCTTATGTATGAAAAATCTTAGAATAAAATGAAATTTTTAATAAGAATTAATAAATAGTATATTTTGTATCGAGGACCTGAGGCGTGGCTTTTAGGGCAAGTACCAATTTATCTGCCGAAGCGTAGCCGAGGCTGATATTTGGTCCGAGGACAAAGCCACGCCAACGGTCCGAGGTGCAAACGATACTTTTTGCAAAACACGCAAAAAATTTGTACTTGAAGGACTTGCACAGCCGCGTTGAATACGGCCCTTTCCGATCGGCAGATGCTTCGGTCCCTGGAGACACGTGCTGGAGCAATGACTCAGTGCCTGTGTTTTTGCGTCAGTGCGTGTATTCAGGGACCGAAGCATCTGCCGGCCGGAAAAGGCTGTCTTCAATGCTGCCATACAGGTCCTCGAAGTACAACTTTATTGCGTGTTTTGCATAAAACATATTTCGAGAATGAAAGCTTTAAAAATTTTTTCAATAAATTCTTAACAAGAAATTTCAGTTTCTTATAAGATTTTCATGCGGTCACCTTATAAGAACTGGGAAATTCATAAGAATTTTACAAGGTCTTCTTATGAAAAATTCAATTTTTATAAGACGTTTCGTTGTCGTATAAGATTTATGTAAGAAAAATATCTAGTGATATTAAACAAAAAAATTTTTTTCCTAATTACGACACTTGTCTCGTTAATTTGATTTGAAAGATGATAGAGATTAATAAAGGTGAAGCATGAAGATCTTGCTTTAAAGGAAATTTTTCAACTCAGATTCTTGAAATTTTGGAAAAAAAAATATTTTGCTTAGTACTTTCAGAAAACATTTATTTATTCGCACACAAAAATTGGACAAGAAAGATGCACAATCGTTTATTAAACAATTATATTGTGCGCAAATGACAGCAAGTCAAATATTTTACCGAAAAGGACCTACATTTTGAATTTGTAATTGTAAGAGAAAAATTTTTTTTTTGTTTCCACATGCATTTTTTGATTTCATACATATGTTCGTTCGTGCAATTTTTTGATTCGTGGCTTTTTCGAAAATGAAATTAGTTCATCTGTGGGACAAAAAAATTCAGTTTACTTTACTATCGAATTACATTAAACTCAAACCAATTTTGGTTACGTCAAAGAAATTTCAATTTCTGCTGGCATAAAGAAAACATTTTTTGCACAAATTTCAAAATGATTTTTGAAATATTAGAGAGAAATTCATATAACCGAATATTCATTCTTTATCTTTATTCGGAATAGCAATCATCTCACATTATCGCGAGTGAAATTTAAAATCCAAATTTTGGGAAGACATTATACCAGACTTCGAGACAGTCGTTTTAAAGCCCTCAAATCGGCCGAACCGGAAAAAAACATTCTATTGTCTGCTACTCTGCTATTGTCGAAGTCAGTCTATTGAGCGCCAGTGGTAATCATAGAAACTGGAATACGGCGGCATCTGAAAGGTAGGTAGGGAGGGGGTAAGAAAAATCCACTATCTCCCAGCACTGCTATTAACAATAATAAGAAAAAATGTTAAAATCAGATGAACATGTCCGATTCGAAAAATAAAAAAACAATTTTCTTACTCTTGATAAGAGAAATTTATTTCCCTGCTTTTTTTGCAAAATAATAATTATTTTAGCAAGTCTGTTTTGCTGTAATGAGGACCTTTATATTTTCCTGGAAATACCTGTTTATTTTTACGGCGGGAACCTGCTTAGAGCTATTACTCATATCGTCCTGAATGACGAATTTTTTGGTCTCAGCGAGTAAGTGATCGAATTAGACACGGACCTTCAGTTCAAAAGCGGTCGAGTGGAAAGATCGATGAATAGACTTATTCAGGAAATAAAACGGCCTTTATCGCAGCAAAATAAACTTGAAAAAATATTTTTTTTTTTCTCGAAAACAAGTTAGGAAATAGATTTCGCTCATCAAGACAAAAATAATAGTTTTTTTATTTTTCAAATCGGACACATACATCCAATTTTGATGTTTGTTCTTATTATTGTTAATAACTTAAAAAAAAGATGAATTTTGTCGAACTGTGTTATTAGCGAACTAGTTGTGGAATGTTTTTTTCGACTCGCAGCATCTGTTAACCCTATGTATAGTATATTCCCTTCTGAAAATGAAATTCTCATGTTATTCTCACTTCAGATCTGATATGGGATCTGATATGAAATCTCATGTCTCACGTGAGATCTCATATGAGATCTGACACTACAGATCTGACAACTATAGTTCTCAGCGGCCAATTGCTCATGTAAGATCTCATGACAGCAATTGGCCGCTGAGAACTAGTGTCAGATCTGACGTGAGATTAACATGAGAATTTCATTTTCATTAGGGTTATAATATACAGGGTGTTTTGGTGATGGCAGATCATCTGAAAATCACGTATTCCTCGTGCAATTCGAAGGTCATTTTTCCTTTACCATTTTTAAAAATTCGAAAAATTTAATGACTTATTAACAATTTCGTTGCGGCGAATAACGTTGAAGAAGGTGGGGCCTTGCATGGAAGACTTCACTTTTTAACTAAATAAGATAATAAAGTCGCCACAAAGGATACAGTTCTCGAAAGTGCAAGTTGCAAGTCATGATGTCCTTTTGAATTCCATTAAAAAGTGGATTCCTGATTTGAAATAAAAGAAGTTAGATGTTTGAAATTTTTACAAAGGAAATTGAGTCATCGAAAATATGTGCCCTTTATATCTATGATTTGTTTTGGTCCCAAAAATACGGTATCCCGGAAATGCTATTATACCCGCACAAAACAGCTTTTTTTCACTGTTCATTTCGAAGGAATGAGGAACATGATTAATCTTCAAGTTACGACTTATTCGAGTTTTCAGTTAAAATAAAAATACTGAAAAATGAAAAGTGTCTTCCATGCAAGGCCCGCCTTCTTCAACGTTACTCGCCGCAACGAAATTGTTAGTAAGTCGATAAATTTGAGGAATTTTTAAAAATGGTAAATGAAAAAGTGCTTTAGAATTGCATTAGCAAGACGTGGTTTTCGGATGATCTGCCATCACTGAAACACCCTGTATATATACATATAGATATATAAATTAGAAAATTATAATTATTGTTACTAGCAAATAGTATTAAAAATATACGAAGTGCAATACACGGAACAAATAATAATTCAAGTAATTGTAATAAACTAAATATAAACAAATTTTTATACTGTTGTTAACCAATTATTATTGTTGGGAAACCATAGACAGCGCATTCATATTTGCAATATCAAAAGTTATTGCATCAGCTTTTTGTATTTTCAACCGTTTTCATTCGATATTATTTATCGAGCTACTTTTTTCTTTTTTCCTTCAAAATGATTTTC
This sequence comes from Platygaster robiniae, assembly GCA_028476575.1. Classification (NCBI taxonomy): domain Eukaryota; kingdom Metazoa; phylum Arthropoda; class Insecta; order Hymenoptera; family Platygastridae; genus Platygaster; species Platygaster robiniae. The sequence goes on along the minus strand of CM052027.1, from coordinate 8,157,943 downwards.
GTTTCCTTTACAAATGTTATCAAAAATAACCTGTATTGTATTCAACTATTTTTAGCCTTTAAATTACTTGAAAAAGGAAACGAATCATTTGCTATCTAAGTCATTTCTTTAATCGAGTACTCGAATGTACATTCTTGTTTCATTGCGCATTTTCGGAGCCTATAAAATGCAAGCGCTTTTTAGACTTTTTCCTTTCTCTTCCCAGTTCGCAGTCCTTGAGTCGTTTTCAGTCAGTCGCGTCAGTTGTTTCAGTTACTCGCGAAACTCTTACCAGTTTTTGCCCGTCAACTGCGTCAACTCATTTGTATATTTCGGTCTTGGTGTGTCCGCGCTTTCGGTGAACATTGTCGCGGTAGAACTTGGTGAACTTGATACACGTAGATAAGTTGAACTTTGTTGTTGAAACAAATAAATCATATTTCGAACAGTGTGTGTGTGGTGTTTTGTTCGAGTTACCCAACATTATAACTACAATTTATAATAAAGTACGTGTTAAATGTTTATTGCTTACCTCCATTTTGTGCACGTTTTACGGTCCGAGTTTTTATAGCTTAAGCTGGCTGAAGCTGGCTACATGGAGAAAAAAAATGAAGACGGGCAGCGCGGATCGTGGTGCTGATATGCGTGGTGAGCAGTGGCAAGCAGTGGCGAGTAAGTTTTCGGCAGCCACTGAGGGCTACTTTACAGCTCTGTGGCTTAGACCATGGTAGAATTAGAAAAGGTATGTTCTTCAGGCGGATGCGTTTTTGTTCAGTTCGCGCATCCCCCCAGCCGACGCCATATTGGTCAATTCCCGCTTCGGAATTCAAATATCGACTGATGTTGAAAATGTAAATCTGTACATATTGCGTATTCTGATCAATCAGAAAATCGTTACTCAAACAATGTATGTTATATTTTAAAGGTTTCATGGTAACTTTAGAAACATCTGAATATTTGCATTGGAAGGTACTATTTTATAAGGTAGGTTTCATGAAACTCGATTAAATTTTTACAGGAAATGTTACTTAAATTAAGTTATTCTATGAATTTGTAATTTAAAAAAAAGTAAATAAAATAAATTTTATAAATATTCGAACATGATACTTTTTCTAAACCACTCTATAAAAAATTCACGACTGTCCAAAAAATTACTAGTGAAATTTTTAAATGAATTAGGAAATGTATGTACCAGGTGTACTCCTAAGTAATTTCCGGTTTTTTCAATGGATGGCGTTCTGTTTTGTACCGCTGTTGGCAACACATACCATATGTCATTTTGTTCAGTCATATCGAGTGCTTGGACTGCGTTGACATTTTCTCGAAAAAATCTTCCGGTAAGTTTTTATTGCGCTTCAAAAATGTCGAATTTTGTACCGAATTTTGAGCATATGCGCCATGCATTGCTTTTCATGTTCAATCAGGGGAAAAAAGTGTCCGAGAGCCACTGTGCGCTTGTGGAAGTTTATGGTTATCGTGCATTAACACTTCGAACATGTGAAACGTGGTTTCGACAGTTCAAAAATGGAGATTTCGACCTGAACGACGCCGCACGCTCCGGCAAGCGAAAATCGTTCGATGACGCCGAATTGCAAACATTATTAGATAAAGACAACACGTCAACGCAACGACAGCTTGCAGATGCGTTGGGAGTTCAACAGCAAGCAATTTCCAAACGTCTGCGAGCCATGGGAAAAATTCAGAAGTGTGGAAAGTGGGTGCCCCATGAACTGACCGAGAGAAATGGAGAATCGAAAAGTGACCTGTGAAATGCTGCTACAACGATACAAAAGAAAGTCTTTCCTGCATCGTATTGTTACTGGTGATGAAAAGTGGATTTTCCTGGAGAACCCTAAGCGCAACAAATCGTGGGGAGTCCAGGTGAAGCATCGACATCGACGGCACGGCCAAATCGTTACGGTCGGAAGGTCATGCTGTGTGTGTGGTGGGACCAGTCCGGTGTTATATACTTTGAACTGCTGAAACCTGGTGAAACTGTGAATGCCGTTCGCTACAAACAGCAAATGAAAGATTTGAGCTGAGCCATTGTGGAAAACCGACCAGAATATCAACAACGACAGAAGAAGGTGATTTTGCTCCACGACAATGCGCCGTCGCATAAGTCGAAAGTCGTTCGTGACACGCTGGAAAGGCTCAAGTGGGAAGTGCTTGATCATGCGGCTTACTCACCAGACCTGGCGCCATCCGACTACCACCTCTTTGCCTCGTTGGGCCATGCCCTTTCTGAGCAGCGCTTCGACTCGTACGTAAATGTTCGAAAATGGCTCACCGAGTGGTTCACCTCCAAAGGCAATGATTTTTACTGGCGTGGTATTCACAATTTACCAGAAAGATGGGAAAAATGTGTAGAAAGCGATGGAAAATACTTTGAATAAAATAAAGGTTACGGTTTTTTTGGAATTATGTGTTTTACTTGCAAAAAAACCGGAAATTAATTAGGAGTACACCTGGTATGTTACATCAATTATGAAATTTAAAATTATTGAAATAAATGAATAATTGTTAATTTATAAATTTATAATTAATTTCATAATGTAAAAATTATAGAAATTCTCATCCTCAATGATTATTATGTAAATAGCTGTCTATTGTATTTTAAAAATTATTTTGCGTGTACTATGTGTGAGTTTTATGAAATGAAAAATGCCTGTTTTATGTGTATTTTCAAATCTATTTATTCAATAGTTACAACTTTTTTGTGAGCAACTTTTTCGAGCTTCTTGTTCAGTTTTCTGACATAGCTGCTTTCTTTTAATTTTTCATTGAATCGTCGTACCCTAAACCACGTCAAGCATCTTGCCATGCATGACATGACTTCTTCGGGTACGACTATTTTGTTCCCCATGGCGACGATGGTCCGATCTTTCAATCTTCGGAAAACACTAGGTTCTCTGTTGAGATCTTCACCGTGCATCTCATAAAATTGCTTTACCATTGCTTTGGCGACGGTGATGAGTTCGTTGGAAGGCTGCGTAAGTTTCCCCCTAGATATTAACGAAATCCAATCGCAGTCCTCACCCTTTTCATTACCCTCAACATGCGGTGCACTGATGGATCCTAAAGAAGGATATTTGTGGCTGAATCTGTGGGCCACGTATCCGCAAACACATGACAGAGCTTCCTCGAACATAGTCTGCTCTGCTATTGTTTTTTCAAATTGAGAAATTAAATCTTCTTCTTCTGGCCCGGTGTAGTTATCTAAAGATATCCTAATGGTATCCTATATTTTTAGATAAGAAACCAAAACATAATAGATAGCATTGGAAAATTGAGAAAAATAAAATGAAATTCCTGAATTTTGTATTTTCAAAATTTTGTAAGTTAGACGTTTGAAAGTTAAAAATTTTTTAATATTATCTTAGTTCTGAGTGTGTTAAGACTTTATAAAAAAAAGGAATTCATGAGTTTACTTGAATTGTTTTCAATATTTGATGTCTGGAATGTTGAAGTTTTAGAAATTTTTAATTTCTAGATTTTTGAAAAGTTTTTAGAATTTTCTAAAAATTTCGGAAGTTTGATAATTTTGTAACTTAAAAATTCTGTGGAAAGACATGGTGAAAAAAATTAAGAAAACACAATTCTTATAATCGAAAGGAATTCTTTAAAAATTTTTTTCAAACAAGCTGAAACAAAATTAATGATGGTGCTGGAAAAAGTTATCTATGAAAACAAATTTTACTGCATGAATGTGGGCACTCGAAAAATAGTTTTATGCTAGTTATGGAATATTATTTAGTAATAAAAGTTACTATAGTTACGTTGTGAAAAGTATTGTCGCCATTCTCTTCCGTTTCGTTGTCCACGACGTTCTCAAAAATGCAGTAACGTGACAGTTCGTTACCGTCTGCAGAATCGTCATTTGTGCAGCAACTCTCATCCAACTCTTCGATTGAGTTGCAGTTATCTGGAGTACTCGAGGTTGGATGAGTGGCGATTGCGGCATTTACTGCAGTAAATTGATGCTGTAGGTCGACTCCCTGAGCGAGGTCGTGAGTGAGCATGATGTCAGGATCATCGCCAACACCAGAACATTCTTTCGTGTTTGCTGCGAGAATGGTTCCTGCGTGCCTTCCAAGTACGTAATTCCGGATCCGGTGTTTCATGCCCAAAGCAGAGGGATTGTCAGCACATCTTCCCATCGCACGGAAAGTGGAGAAAGTTTGCTCCATGATATCTTGATTCAATTTCCTGGTGATAATGTACTCGACTGTAAATTGCTCATTATCATACTTAGATTTCAAATATGGCAGCATCTCTTGGAAAGCCATGTTGTTCAAAGTGATCCCCTTTTGAAAAGGCGGCAGTTTCCGCTTTTTTGCCGATGAAATCGTGCGCATATTTAACATTGTATTTGACATCCTAGTCAGCACGTCGTTTTGTTTTTCAAGGTCAATTCCATAAGCGTGAAGTCCCGGATGGCGGCCGAATTTATGACTAGAATTACAAACGTCGAACCAATCATTGACTAGCTCGATAAAGTCAGCGGTCTCTCCAAAAAGGATCTGCCGTGAGGAGTCCTTTTTCGCCGAGGAACCTGATGCCGAATGCGACTCTTCTCGATAATAGTTTGGCAGCCAATTTGACTTTTTGCCTTTCGCTTCCCACGACAGTCAACATTTTTTCCATCAGCCCGGGAACAATTTTCAAATCAGATGGAGTTTGAAATCCTGCCAAAATCGAGATGCTCTTTGTTGTTATTTGAGCTCCGTTGTATTGGAATCCCGTGTCGATTAAATAGTTTTGAATCAGTTTGATGACATGGGGGTCATCGCAACGCACGAAAACCTCCATGTCGGATCCCTTGGGTGAATAAAAGACCGTTGTTGGTTGGGCAAATGACCGATGTTGAGGGAAGTAAGAAGTGCGAGATTTGTAGGTCCCAAGTCGCAAACTGTTCCAAAAACAATGAAACCATGGTCCCAGGCTTCTCCAACAATGTCAAATAGGATGTCTTTTGTCATCACTGTATCGAAATTGTGATAGACGACCTGTTTCCATTTACTGAACAGTCCTCGTAGCATGGATACTTGTGTTGTTTTGTGTGGGCCAATCTGAAAAAAATTTATAAACATCACTAACGTGTCATGTAAATCTTAGAGTAAAACATTATTAAGCGATCGGCATAGAATTAGTTATTTTTAGTTATTGATTCATTTATTATTGTTTTCAGCTGTTCTAATAATTGTTATTTATTTCTCTAATTATCGTTGTTACAGATCTATCATCTATTACTTTTTAATTCACGAAGTGTTTTCATTATTTTTTTATTATTACTGTTATTATATTCATGTATAGTTCAAATGTTACGAATTTATTTCTCATTATTTTATTCTTCATCATTGTTATTATTATCATGCTCAGTAATTTATTTACCACTTGTTCGTGTTTCTTATCGATGTCTATTTGTTGGGAGGTGTAAACTTCATCAAATGAGAGGACGCACAATGTTTCTCGGAACTCCATTGACGAGCGTTTTAATCCTATGTGATTAAAAACTGAATACAAAATCCCTGGTTCAAAACTGATCGACGAGGCTTTTTTTTCAGAGTCGACGGCGCAGGCATTGGGATATTCCGTATGCATCTCCAGTACTCGTATCCTGCATGGCTATAACTTTTCGCAGACATAGCAGCAGAAATATTTTCATCGGACCACATTACTTTGGTCAAAGTCGGATCTAAAATCATTTTGATTTGTCCGGGCGTAAACATATGAGACAACTTCTCGACGATTTCTTCCTTTAGTATACACCGTTTCATAGCGCCTTCTAACTCAATCAATTTCTTCTGAGTCTCTGCTAACGCATTTTTCCATGCAATGTTTTCAGACTCCTCTTTACGAAACTTTTCCTCTGCTTCTTCTAACTGCTTCTGCTTCATTTCCATATCATTTTTGTGTCTCGCTTCAGCCAATCTCATTTTTACTTTCAAGAGTGCGACTCGCTGTAGGTGTTTTTTTCTGCAAAAAAGGTACCACATAATATAATATCAGTCAACATGTTAGCATTCATACATAGAAATCCATTAATTAAATTATTTTATTAAAGTATAGTATCCGATATTCACAATAAGTACCTTTCAATATCCTTTTTCCTTATTAATTTCTTTGCAGTTTTCCGGGATTTAGGCTTTCCAGACTTTGTACGTGGGCCTTGAATTTTTTTTTCCGATCGCTTAGATCTGGGAACACGTAGTCATCACATAATGCATAGTATATTATTGTCATAAATACTTTTTGATAATTTAATTTGTTATCTGATGAAAAAATTACTTCTCAGCTTGATTTTTCCCATCGCCAAGATTAAATAGTTTGAAAATTTGATACATTCTATGAGTTTCTTAAAGTTAGAAAATTGACAAAATTGGAAAATTTGACGTTTTGAAAATCTCGGCTGCTTCAAAAAGAAGACATTTAAAATTTCAATAGATCTTGAAATTCTATAAAAATGTTAGAAATTTTTTTACTCACAATTATTTTGAACATTATATGTTTGGAATTTTTTATTCGATCCGAACTCGATGATTTGACTTGATGTTTTTTTAATCAAAAAATTGCGTTTATTTGATGGAATTCTCTGGGAAAAATTTTTTTCAATTTTCAGATGTCTGAAACTTTCCAGAATTTCGAAAATTCTCGAAAAACATCCGTTTAAAACAACTATGAAAATTACGAGCTTTTTTGGAATTCCTGAAACTCATGAAATTGTTGAAATACAGGAAAAGTCGCGACAAAAAATTTTTAAATTCAATTTAATAAGAAATAATTGAATTTTTTGGTGTCTGAATATTTTAGAAATTCACCAAAATAGTAGTCTTGAACGATTTGAGAAGTGCACTAACTTTGAACATTTTCTGAGTTTCTAAAAATTAAAAATACTTGAAATGTAAGAAAAGTAGCGACGAAAAAAATAGCAATATCATTGAACTATACATTTTCAAAGCTTATAGTTGTTAAATTTCAAGAATTTTGAAAATTCCCGGTAACCTCAGTCTTAAACAATTTGGGGATTATTCGAATGTCAAGCATTTTCTGAATTACCATTAAAATTGTTAAATCGTAAATTTGTTGGTAAAATTATGATGAGAATATAAAAATTCAAACTTTCCAAAAATTTTACCGATTTTACCGTTATAGACTACTTTAAGAATTTTAATACATTCCAATATTCTATTGTAATTTTAGAAAATTTCTCAGTTCTAAAAATCCAGGAAATAGTAAAGATTTAATGTGTTATCTGAAAAACAAATCACTTGTCAGTTCGATTATTTCTTTTGTCAATTGCGGAGGTTTCAGGAAAATTTTTCTCCATATTTTCAAAACCTGCACCTGTAGTACAGTTCTCATCTTGCTGAAGTTCTATTTCCATCATTTCTCTCCTGGAATTCTCCAGGCTCTTTTCGGAATCAACACCTCCGACACGACAACTTTCTCCCTCACTGTGACTCCCCGAATTTTCTAGACTTTTTCCACAACCAAAGTTATTCGCTTCGTAGCTATTTTCTTGCTCCACTTCTTTATCACTGTAAAAAGTACAACATTTTTGTACGTTTAAAAGTATAACGAAATTTTCACATGTTCCAGTTCAAATAAATTTTCAAAAAACTGTACGTTTTCAATTGAGATACGTTTTTCTATCATTGAAAATTCGTGTGCGTGGGGAACTCGGATTTAATAAAAATTTCGTTTTGTTTTGTTTTTTTTTCATCCTGGAATGTTTGGTTTATTCAAAAATATATTATTTCAAAAATATTTTATAAGAATTCTTACCGAAAACTGAATCCATCGTCTGGCAAAAACAGGGTTGGAGTAGCATCGAATTTCAGCAATCTTTTTTTTGGTCTAAGCCAAAGAGCTGTAAAGTAGCCCTGAATGTTAGCATCGCGGCTCGTGCTGCCAGTCTCTATTTTTTTTTCTCCGTGTAGAGACATGGCTTTTTTTAAAAAAAATAACATAGTTCTCGCGGGATTCTAGTTCGTTTAATTGTGGTGCAACGTGTGTGATTTACGCGAGTGGGAAGAAAAAAATTGTAAAGGAATCTCTTTATACTTAAACGACTATTTTTACAATTGATGCATTGCGCTTCGTAATGGATGATCAACAGATCATTATTGATCCATTGAACGGAAAGGATGAAAATCCACGCCTGCATGAAATACAAGAAAACCAAAGCCACAAAAAGCGAACAATGTTGGGATTTGAAGTATGTAAAAATTAATGAAAATTTTAATTAAAATGAAGGATAAGGAAATACTGCATTACTTTAGAAGAGAAAAAATAAAATAAAAAATGTAGAATTCGGAAACCTCTGTGCCTGAATGCTTTGCGGAATAGCATCTATCTATTCCGCTGAATGGAATAGCATTTTTATTCTGCAAAGCATTTTGAGACAGTGGTCGCCAAATCCTAAATCTTTGATTTTATCTATTCTCATTTGGAATGATGAACAACCTTCAGATAGAACCACTCAAGTAGGGAAAGTTTCAGTTTCATTCATGTAAAATGTAAATTATTTTATTTTCATAGTTTACGTATTTATTAGCAAATGTATCGCATAGACTGATTGAAAATCTTGAATTTGTGTTAAATAGTTTCATACACACGAGTGATTACTGTTTGAATTATAAAACTCTCTAATTTCAATGTAAATTTCAAGATTACATTCATAATTGAGCGGCTCAATACAAAACTCGGAAGGGCTAATCTCCTTTCAGAAAACCCCGTTAATTTAAGTTTAGTGCAAAAGATCCGGATAAAACCTTTGCACGCTAGAATCGGATACAGACTTTTGAGTGGAAGCTCCGTTTAGGGATTTTATCTCTAAAAAAATCGGACAAAAATAACCTGCATGTAAAATTCAGGTGAGGAAACTAAACGAAACCAATTTTTGGTAGTTATCTCGTATCCCCTTTTGAATGATCTATTCAAGCACAGTCCCATTCTTTACCCGGGCAAACAATATTGACCAATATTTGATCAAATATCGGCCGACGTTGTGGGGACGATTTGACCAATATTTGATCGTATCTGTGACCCGCATACCGTTCCATATGCGATCACGTTCGTGGGTTCCACGCGTGGCCCGAACGTGGATCCAGATTCGATCCACGCGTGCAAAGTGTCCAGAAATTGTCAAAAACACCACGTTTGATCAAAAATCGATCAAATTCCGATCAATTCGTGGACTTGTTTACGAACGTTAATGGACCCAAAAACCCTCAAAATTTAGGCAAATATTGATCAGTACGTGGAGTTTTTTTTGAGCGTTTACGGTATAAATATTGTTATTGAAATTATAAAATTTACAGTTTTTGCTTATGTGATACGAAATTTAGGAGGTTTTTTAGGTAGGAAGACAAGAATGATACGAGTAAATGTATATACTTTATTTACAAATTTTTACACATTAGCTGCAACCCCGTTTTTTCGCGACGCATTGCGGTGTCGCTGTTTCGACGCCTCGAGCGCGTTTCCCATTGCAACGATAAATTCTTTTTTCGTCGGTGCTGCGAAATTCTTATCGTTTTGTAGTGCGCCTGAAAAACCGAATATATATTATTAATATTGCAATTAGCGTCGAATAGCAATAATATATTAGGTATTTATGAAAGTATATTTAAAGAATGTTTCGAAATTTTTTAAAATAGGAAGAAAAAAAAGAGTGGAACGTTAAAATTATTTACTGTGTATATAAAACTTTCTCGTAATAGTAATGGGTTACAATTATTTATTCGGAGAAAATGAGAAGCTATAAAATTTTCATTAACAAATGATATTATTTTAATCTATTCAAGAAAAGTTATAGTATCATCACATTTATTTTGCAGTCAAAGCAAATATGCTATAATTATAGCTGTATTTCAATTTTTTATAAAATTACATCATATGCTGTTTGTTCCGTTTTCATGAATATGTTTACTGCTTTAAAATTTGCTAGCTACTCTGCACTATTTTCATTATATTCATTTACAATGTGCATTTTCAAAATTTTTAGAATTGCAGAATATAACAATATTTCATTAATTTATTGTAGTTAATGATACTAAACGTTGCTTCGATTTATACTGGTATACCATAAATCAAGCTTGGTCGAGTTTAAAATTAAATATATTACTTTATGGCATCAATATGGAAAAATGAAACCTTCTGAAACCTCGCGAAACGCTATGATACTCAGTGAAACCTCATGAAACGGTTTCATGAGGTTTCACCGACTCAGTAGGGGATTTATATCTTCACAAACATTACTATATTAGAACATATCACGAAAATTGAGACTACAAAATTAAAAATTACCTTCCAACGCACGTGCGAAGCACGTCCCTTCTAGCTTGATTTTATTGTTTCCGCCGTAAAATGTTATTTGTCGCGAAAAAGAATCAGTTATGCAAGTTTTTGTCATTGCTCGCAAACTTTCTGCAACGTTACCACCACATAGGTAGCTCAAATAATCAACCTGCAACATATGTAAAGATATTCGCATTAGGATGTTTGACACATGTCTAGTGATTTACAAGTACGAGTCTACGAAAGTTATGAAGAGTTTGTATGTATGAAGTTGTAAATTTAGAGAATTTCGACCAACCACAAAACTTTATGTTAGAAATTTCAAAAATCTTGAAATACGAAGATTGCATTAGAAATCTTTGTAGTGAAATACTTTAGATTCTGAAAATTTTAAGGATATTATAAAACATCACATATATATTTTTAGTTTGTGTTTTCATAGTGCATATTTCAACGGATTAACTTTTCAGGAAAATGTTTTACATGTACGTGTCATACGTGTTTAGCAATTTAACATTGAGTGTGCATTGAATGTAACATTGAGTGTAATATAAAGTTAACATTGAGTGTGCTATGTTTGAAATCTTACAGTATTTCTAAAGAACGTTGCGTCTGAAGCATTTCGTTCAAATTCTTGAAATTCTTCCGTGTTCGACAGCGGAAAACAAGTAGGCATTACTGGTGCAAGGCTGCTTCGACGCCGCATATTTAATATTGCTGCCTTGCATGATTCAATGGATTCTTCAAGAGTGCTATAAAAAAAATTCTAATTATTTTTACAACAAAAAACTACCAACACTATTCAGCTGTTGTTTGCGTCAAACTTGTAATATGTACAAAAATGGATCGACACGTTTGGTTTCATCCGTGTTCATTGAATTTTATCAAAAATTCAGAAAAGTTACCGAATCCACTTAACTCTTGTATATCTGTGGCTTCTCACTATAACAGAGTAAGTCACACATCCCATAATGTTCAAAATTTCATCAGAATATCATATTTCGAAATGAGCCTTTTGTGGCATAAGTGAATTACTCTGTTATGGCAGGAAGACATAGATATATTTTTGACAATACTGTAAACGACACTTATAAAAACAAAAAATATGTTTGCTTCCTCACCTTACTCGCTCGCTGAGCTGATCACTTTATTCTCTACAACGTTAATTGTAACATCGAAGTGTGAGCGAAGATCACTGAAAGAAAGCATTGTTGCGGTATAATTATAAGTTTTTGATGTTGGCGCTCAAAGAGCTGCTCATACTTGTCAACATAAATACTCACGAGAATCCCTTCTCCAGAAAAGGTATCAACTCTCTTGCGTTGTTACTCACAGACGAATTTGGTACTGTAGGCGTGTCTTCGAATTCATCGTCTTGTTCCGATTGTTGAATGTTGTCTTCAGGCTCATCGTTTTGTTCTAATTGTTGATTTTCATCCTCAGGCTGTACGGTGTCGTGGTCAGAATGTTGACTTTCATGTTCGAATTGCTGAGATTCAATATCATTCATCTCGTCGCTTTCCGATACTTCACCATGGATACCTTAAATCAAAATAAAATAGTTTTTATGGTAGATAGACAATTGAAAATAAAAAAGGTAATCCAAGATTAACTTCGTCACGGTTATTCATTACCGACCACCGTTGAAACTTTTTACAATTGAGGCACGATCGCAAATATAATTTTTTTTAATGTAATATAATTTATTTACTTACGGATGACTTTATTGCGATAGTGTATCAGTTGTAGAATGTTTTAACAGTGGTTGATGTTGACTACACTTTCTTCGATTAAAATTTTAAAATAATAAAATCTTTGTCGTCACTATAAATTAGAAACACGAAAAAGAAATTCTGTTCCGAATAATAAACATTTCCAATTCTTAACTTCATTGGATACGATAATTTTTGATTATTAGAAAACTAATAAAAATTGTATCTCTAGTTTGTTCTATTTTGTGTTAATTTAAAATGAAAAAATAATTCCGCAATTAAGAAAAAATAAGTAGTTACATTCAATTGTCAATTTATCAACAAAAATAATTATCGGTTTTTTACTTTCTGGCTCAACCAAGTTGGCATAAACTCCTTGCGGTGAGTGCGTTAAAGGAGCAGGTAACAGTGCCATCGAAGGACCAGGGTTGGTTTCTGAACTGCGATTCATAATGAACTTAAGTTTTGGCGATGCAATTGGAGTCGGTTGAGTGGAGTAGATGAAATTTTTGCTCTGGGTGTGACCCGCAGCGCTTGTTGTTGGCAGTTGAGCCATGCATGGGCTTACTACTTGAGCTTCCTGAATACCACCAAATTGTTCTCTATACTGTGCCAGTCCCTTAAAATTAGAAGCTACGGGCAACAGCGCAATTCCGGTAGGCATCGCTTGATGTAATGGCGAAACTCCTGTATGCTTGACAGCTACTATTTTTTTGATATTCTTGACAGCTTGAGAAGCTGCTCGTTTGTCTGCCTTTTTTTTTTCAATGTAAAGCCGCCATCTTCCGAATCAGTCGACTGGAATCTGTAGGGTAGATTCCTCGCAGTCTTTCTTTGTGGCTTTTCGTTCATCCTGAAATAATAAAAAAACAGCATGAATTAAAACGTGACATTTATGATGTCATCTTTGATTCGTATGAATATGTCTGTGGTGAAAAAAGCTTTAGATGTAGTTAAACTTTGCACAAAGAAAGTTAAGTGCTAGTCGTGGATATATACTAGTAATATTTATGGATAACTCACTTTACTCTAAAGAGACTCCTTCAAATCGTTTTTTGAAAAGCGAGAAAACGAACATGAACGAATAATTTTCCGACAAGTTATATCATTTTTAGCAACACTTTATTAATTAGACGCTAATATCTTAGAGAAAAAAAGTTTGTTCTTTCCACATGGATTACCAACGTTCTTTTTTGTTTGGCCCCTCATACCACAATATAGTTGTATTGTATAATTTTACCTATTATATAAAAAACATTTTTAGGCGAAAATTCCAGAGGAAAAAAGTCTCAGAATGCTGTCAGGAATATATAACTTTTGAATAACTCTTATGATTTGCTTTATGTATTACACGAATATTATTATGTCTTCATGGCGTTAGTGGTGAAAGGCGGAGAAATTGACACTGGCATTTATCATTATCAAAAAATTATTTTTACTCACCATGACCTTCATTTCGTTTCTCTTTGATCCACTGGTGTTCGTGTCATTATTTTTCATTTAATGAGCTTTATAGCAAGTTCTATATTTGATTAATATACAAAAGTATACATGTATGAACCATTGTACTTGAGGATATTATTTAGAACAGCTGAGTTACATTAAAATAAAATTCTTTCTTCCTACTATATTGATTGACTCATTCATACATGGTGATCCATTCTCACTCAATTGTCTTTACATGTTTTTGAATTGAAAAGTTTTTCAAAATCAAAAAATATATTCGAGTTTGAAGTTTCAACCGACCAGGTTTCTGATTGGTTTTATCTGGGTTCTAAAATTAAATATCTTTTTTTGATTTTGAGATGTGTAAAATGTGGCGAAGGACTTTTCGATTCAGGAAAATATGGAAAATATCCAAGTACAGTCTATGAAAAATGCCTGAGGAAACATTATCTTAAAAATTCATGAGAAATCAAAAATTTTTATTTTCTCAGGTCATGTTGAATCATCTTGTATAAATAAATTTAAATATAAAAATGAAATATGCAAAAAAGTTCCAAAACCTTGAATAAGTACACTAACTGATTAAAACGTTTCAGCAATAATAAAAGTATCTGGAACTGGGTTTTTTTCGGTCAAATATATTTCTTCGTCTTCACTTTCATGGTCATTCGTTTCCCCAAAAATATCCATACTTTCTGCATAGGAAGCTTCCCAAAAAGGCATCATGAAACATTTGTTACGAATTTTTGAAAGTGAAATGACGCTCAATGCTGGCAAGAGATTTGAGCATTTGAAAATCGCATTGGCTTTTGACGTAATTCCAACATCGTAGAACGACCTTACACTTTCGAAACATTGAACTAATAAAACTGCTTCAGTGTCAGAAACTTTCATAATGTTACTAACCAAACAAATTCTATTGTCCTCCAAAATAAAGCAATTGTTTCCTCTCAAAACAGAAATTTTCATGTCTCCGTCAGTTGCTTGTGAGTATTGTTCAAATGATGACTCAAGATCAATGACCGGCCCATTTTCGTGCTTTTTGTAAAACTTCAACTTTGCTCCCACAACTGGTTTTTTAGACAACATCTGTTCTTCTTGAAGTCTATTGTATATTTGTTGTAATCGGTTTTTAGGCTTGCGAGCCTTTTTTCGAAAAAACTGCATGTTGATTTCATACGGAAAAGCTGACCATTCGTCAATATTTCCAAACCTTCTCGCATCTTCAGCAATATGCAAAAGAGCATGAAGATTGTACGATACAAATGACGTTCCGTACAGGTCTGCACTGGATGAAATGAAATGTGGCACTGAAGATTCTACGAAGAATAAATCTTCTTCATTTATTACTTTCTTTGTCAAGCATCTTATAATTGCGTGCAGTTTCAAGAAATGCACATAAGCTTCATATGGAATAATGTCGAAGAAAGCGACCAGTCCTGTATAAAGCAAAATTGTACGATTTTCTGTTGCTTTGTATGTTCTGAAAAGATCTAGTGCAACAGGTCGACGTGAGGATTCGGAAAGACAGTAAGAGGCTATCAAGCTTAGCCTGTCAGATATAAGTTTGATCAATATACTTTGAAGCTTCATTCCCTTATCATATTTCCCGAGAACCCATGCAGACAACATTTTTTTGACTATTCCTAGGAGCACCATATGCATATACTCAAAAGGAACGTCTTTAACGACATCATCAATAATTTCCACTTACGGTGATTTTCCTTCTTTATAGTGCGCATCATTAAGATCTCGAGAAACATATTCTTCGTGGGTGCGAGTTTCATTATCCAGAGCCGTATATCATAAATTGCGTTTATTACTTTTCTCACCGATTACTTTGCACTTTGAGCATGGACTCATGGCCATATGGCATTTATGATTGAGAAGCAAAGCACGACAAGGGGCGTCACCAATAACAGCTCGGTAATGAATTGGATAAATTCTGTCATTGTACTTCAGACCTCCAATATCTGCTAGTTTTTTTTTTTTTCGAGTATGAAATCTTCACGCTGTACATTTGGATCTTTTGGCTTGTTTGGACCTTCATAAACACCGACAATTTGTGGTTTCGCACGTGGTAAATTGACAATCAGCAATTGTATTGGCCAGTACTAAATCCTGCTTTGCTTGTCTGCTTGAGCACCATCGAAATGGATGTCTATTGATAAAGTGTTTGGTATTGATTCAACAGAAGCGGCATTCAGGGATTTCATAAGTGCAAATTCGATTCCTAGATGCAGATATTTTCCAGGTTCTACACAGCGAAGAGCAACTGGTTCACGAGGGGTTTTCAACAAAGTACGTGGATCTTTAGGCAAATATGTTAAGCATCGGTGACTACGTAATAAACCCAAAATACTTTTCATTTGTTCTGTTGTAAAATTCTGATCGATGAAGCATATTTGTAATCCACTTTCAAAAGATGTCACTTCGGAAATATCGTTTTCAATGTGTACATCTGAATCTGAATCTGAATCTGAATTACTGTCACAGTTTTCAATAATGATTTCAGAAAGTCATCTTCTTCTGAATCAGTATCATCAGCAATGTTTTGCCAAAAATTCTCAGAAAATATCTGCTGCCCTGCGTCAGATGTAATAATTTTATCTGATTTTTCGTCACAATTTACTTGCGAGGTAGAATCGTCAACAACCATGCGAATCGATTGAGCACTGTTCGTGGACAATGCCAGTGTTTGATGATTGTCATGAATCAACTTCTGAGCATTGAGCGCGATTTCAGCTTTAATTCTTTTTTTTTGTCTAGCTCCCAATTCCTTAAAATCATTTCTCTTAATCGTATGTTTTAAAGTACTAGCCGTTCCAAACAAATCCATAACGAAAATATAAAATAATAGCTAGGCATTTGAAAGTTTTTAAATTTTTGAAAAATAATGACGCACGAGTTTTCAAGTGCGGTTTACATCAGTTACTGAAAGAATACATTTTCACGTCAATCCAAAAATCAGAAGATATGTGACCCGATCTGTAGAAGTACAAACGGTCTACTTCCAGAGGTGGGTGGGATTACTAATCCAGGATTACAGATTACGGATTACATGTAATTGAAATATCACTGGAATACGGGATTACATGTATTCCTGTAACCCGCTACTAACGGATTATGGGATTACAGTTATTCCAAAAATCCCGCACGACGGATTACATGTATTTGAGTAATCCTCTCAAAAACCAAATACGGGATTACATGTATTCCTGTAATCCGCTACTAACGGATTATGGGATTACAGTTATTCCAACCGCACGACGGATTACATGTAATTGTGTATTTCATTTTGTAATCCCTTAAAATAACTGGATTACGTTCGGGCATCCATCCTGATGCACTGCAAATGTATAATGTTTTGCCATTTTTGTCATACATTATTACCAAACAAGTTATTTTATGGACCGCGGAAATCTAATCTTAAGTCAAATTCGCAAAATGAATTTGTTTCAATTATTTATCTAAACAAATTTGGCAACATACATAATTACTGGCATGCATTTACTTTTCTCGTTTCTCTGGGTCGTTGATGACGAATTCAAGGTCAGGTTTGGGAAATGTATTTGTTAAAACTATTGATATAAACAAATAGAAAAATATAAAAAATTATCTGGAAATTCATGTTTCCCGTGGTTTTCTGCTTTCTAGGCCACTTATTACGTATTTGACGTCAGATTTGCAACATAAATTTATTTAAATAATTTATTTACATAAATTGAAAAAAACGAAAAACTATCAAGATATATATGTTTTCTGTTTTTCCGGGTCGCTCATTACGAATCTGAAGTCAAATCTAAAAAATGAATATTGGTAAACAATTTATTTTAACAAAAAAAAATATTTTTGTGACTATTAAGAAGCGTATGTTTACCGCAATTTCTAGGCCGCTCATTACGATTCTGAAGTCAGATAAGCAAAATTAGTTTGTTTGAATTATTTATTTACATAAAATGAAAAAAACGAAACACTGATAGAATACAGTATGTTGTCCACGGTTTTCTAGGTCGCTCATTATGAATCGGAAAATATATCCGAAATATTTATATTTTTGAACAATGTAGTCTAATAATTAGGGAAAAATAAACAATTATTGATTTTACGGTTTTTTAAATGGATGATCAATATTTTTCAATTGACACCCTGAGGGCCGAAAGTGTAGAGTTTTAATTTTTGAAGCACAACTGAACATAATTCGTTCAGCGCCGAAATTGGACACGGAAATCTTAGAGCGATTTGAATAGACATTATTGAGAGGGAATGTGGATGAAAAACTTTCAGGGCATAGTTGGAACATGGAATCTTCCAAATGTGCTTTGAACGATTGTCATGCTTTTTTATCTCTCCCGTGAAAACAGGTATGTATAGACCTAAGGGACATGAGCAGCTTCCCATTGGGGAAAGCTATTGATGTGCTCATGAGCCCCATTTTCCAGCTCAATGAACTTTCTTGAAACAGCTCTCATTTTCAATTTCCAGCACTCGAGAATTTTCAAAACTCGTGTCTATTAGTAGATTGCGTACCAATGCCTCAAAGTAGGCTTTCGTCGTACAGGCTGAATTTTCAGTTCGAGGCGAGCACGGGCGTGCAAGCTAATTCTGAAAATTTTTTCTAATTTTGTACAAAAAATTAAAAAAAATTTTTTTTATATTTGAAACAAAATAAAGAAAAAAGTGTTTGGAAAAATTTTAACGAAAACAAATTTTTTTCAAAAAATTTTTAAAAAAATAAAAAAAAAATTTTTCAAATTTGTGAAAAAAAATTTGATTGAAAAAAATTTTAAGAAAGTGACATTGAAGTTTCAAATATTTGAGTTACATATATCTGAAAGTGACATTTTGTAGATTCTGTTCGTTATCATATTTTTTCTAAGTACGCGTCATGGTGTTTTTTAAATTTTGAACTGAAATCTGGAATACTCAAAAAGTATCAAAAAATAACAAAAAATCTTAGTTAGGAAAAGATCGAATTCTGTTTTAAATATGAATAATTTAAAAAAATAAAATAAACATTGAATCATTTTAAAACTTTTAATAGTCAATAATTTTTCGAGATTCGGAAAATTTGCAAATTTCATGAAATGTTCATAAACTCTGCAAATTTTGTTCGATTTCATATTTCCTCCGAATAAGTGTAAGAGTGTATTTTTTTCATCTGAAATTTTCGCAAAGTATTAAAAAATTATGAAAAATTTCATAGAGTTGTATAAATTCTCATTATATTGACCAAGTTCTTAAAAATTCGTACACTGTTTGAAATTTTAAAAACTTCAATAAATCAAAAAACCATGAAAAAATTTTTAAAATTGTCCATAATTATCAAAAAATTGGGTAATAAGTTGAATTTCATGAAATGTTCAATAATTTCGTATATTGAACTAATTATCGTACTTCTTGAACAAATAATAAATATTTGTTAATTTTCACTAGTTATGTGTGTGTATGTCATTTAAACAGTCGTTTGATCAAAATGGATAAATTTTTAAATAATTTTGGTTTAATATTTACATAACGCTAGTCTATAATTTTTTTAATCCGGAATTAAAAACGAGAGCTTCATTTTCAACGACAAAACTCATTAAGATTTCTTGGAATTTGTTAAAATCTTGGAATTTTTTAGATTTATTTGAAAATATGAAAGATTCTCGTCGTAGTTATATGTTCAAGAAGTACGATAATTAGTTCAATATACGAAATTATTGAACATTTAATGAAATTCAACTCATTACCTAATTTTTTGATAATTATGGACAATTTTAAAAATTTTTTCATGGTTTTTTGATTTATTGAAGTTTTTAAAATTTCAAACAGTTTACAAATTTTTAAGAACTTGGTCAATATAATGAGAATTTATACAACTCTATGAAATTTTTCATAATTTTTTAATACTTTGCGAAAATTACAGATGAAAAAATTACACTCTTACACTTATTCGGAGGAAATATGAAATCGAACAAAATTTGCAGAGTTTATGAACATTTCATGAAATTTGCAAATTTTCCGAATCTCGCAAAATCATTGACTATTAAAAGTTTTAAAATTATTCAATTTTTTTTAACTTTTCTTTCTAAAGTTTGAGGAGACGACAAAGGTATCAAATGTCGGAAGTTTCTATACATTCAAAAGAATTTGTAAAAGTGACTGAAACAGAAATTGACAATATCTGCAATTTAGCGACTTTCAAAGAAAATTGATGTGTAGTTGCTTACGATAAAAACTTTTAAAAATAAAAGGAATAAAAAGAATAGGGTGTACAATACAAAACACTTTTTTATTCATCATCGAAATGTAAAACAACGTCATTGGCTTTATATAAAACTCTTTTTTCAAAATTCGCGTCAGTCAATCTGTTGAATTTCGGTAGATTCATCATTGTAGCATAAGAAAAGAGACGTTCTACTGGAGCAGACGAAGGTAACGGCGTATTGAAATAAACAAACATTTTTCTTACAATTTCCGCTTCGCTCAAGATGTCAGATACATTTTCGCTGCAATCTTTGTCCAAATAACTCATCACAACAGTAACGTCGGTACAATCGACAACATTGAGTTCAGTGTCACAAACATTCTCCTCCTCTGACTCGTTTGCATCAAAAACCGATCCATCGAAATTAAAATTATCCCCACCACCACTTGAAATATTTTCTGGTCGTAGACCGTTTTTGAACTTACTAATTGCTTCAAGCATGATTTTGGTCATTTTGGAATTGCTTCGAGCACCCAAACATTGCAACCAACGCCGCTTGAAACAAGGGTGTAGTGCTGCTGCGATTGCAGCATTTTCTCCAGACGATTCTATTTCGAAAAATTCACGGAATCTAGATTTCATTCCTTTGATTAACCCCCCTGACAATGAGTTGCAGTACGTGAAATTTTTAGCAGCGGTGATTTTTTTCAAGTCAATGACGCATGAAATTAAAGTGGGAGTTAGGACCCCATAATAACATTTTTTTTCAGACTAAATCATCCAAGGCTTTGGCTACTGGTTTCATCACTTCCAGGTATTCATCGATGTACACGAAATCTTCTTTTCGCAATCTTCGGGTAGTTTTTATGTTCAACGCGTCATACAAATTGTTGTTGATTTTCTCTTTAACTAGAGCAACGCAACTAAACGAATCGTACAGGGAGTTCCACCGTACTATAACCGGTCTCTTCAGGGAGCGTCCAAGATGTTCCAAAATGATTTCTGCCTGCTTGGGAGAGCGTTGTTTGTTCCATAGAACCTTGCACTTACTCACAGCTGCTCGATGTTTTTGTGACAATACTGGTGACGAATCCAGAATTTTCTGAAAGTCAGCCGTTGCCACCAGATTAAGAGTGTGACTCGCACACCTTAAATGTGACGGCAAGTGAATGTTGATGTCGTCCATTGAAACGCGGACGACGATATCATCCCCGATCGATTCGCATTCCCCTGAGCTGTCATCTGCATCTAATAATTAGGAAAAAGAATATAAAATTTTTTGTTTCGTTGAATGGAATTTTACTTGAGATACATTTTATCTAGACAGCGCTACACTAAAAAGCATATGCATCTGAGTAAATACATTTTTTTTATAATTTGTAACTCGGTCTGTGGAAAGGTACCTAACGACCAAAACATCGTTTCGAGAAAAACGCGTTTAAAGTTTCAGTCTTCAAAGCAGGTAAATAGATTCGTTTTCGTTTCTTTCTTTTCTATTTTCTACTCCATTTTTGGCCGTAATAAGCGTGAACTAGAAGATATTAATGATTCGACACAATGAGACTTCAAAGGGACCAGTCCCCGAGGAACCGTCACGCACGTACACCTAGTAATAGAGTAGCAAGTAGAGTGAGAGAGCGATGCTTTAGCTAGATTTGACCGAAAATATTATTCGAATGTACATCAAAAAAAAAAAAAAAAAATTATCCTGGGCTCAATTTTTATCGTAGAAACGTGAGACCGGTTGCAAATGAAAGATGATTATTTACTCCATTGAACCATGTAAACATCTCAAAATATGTATATTACAGAAGGGGGCTGTAGAGTCGGTAGAGTTTCATAAATGAGGGGCTGCAGAGAGGGGGGGGGGGATGTCACGAAAAGAGGTTTAAGGGTTCGCAACAATTTTTTATAATACAACACAAACCTTCTTCGAATTCTTCGTTTTCAATGAGTGATTCATCGTCTTCAGAGTCCTCAATTTCTAGATCTGTTTCTTGCGAACCAAACTCTCTGAATGCTTTGACAAAGTTGCTTGCATTATCTGTTATCGACGCCCGCACTTTTTCTGCGTCCAGATCGAACGAATCGTGGATTTGATGGAGTAATGATGCAATTTGATCGTAGGAGTGAGTTCCTTTAAATCTCCTGCAAGCAATTGCGGCAGAATGCCGCTTGATTGTTTTGAAATCGATCTGTAAAAATAAAAAAAATTATATATATATATATATATATATATATGTATATATTTTCTTATATATTTCTTATATATTTTCATATATATTTCTTATATATTTTCATATATATATATAGGTATTTTCTTAGTTACAATAAACAAACAAAATATTTTATTGAATACGATATCTATAATTTTTTGAAGAAAATCATCAATTACTTATTCGAGTCCAATTTTTTTTATAATTACCACTGTAATTTATCAAAGAATTGATTTAAAATATATTACCCAATGCACAGTTACTCCCAGAAAACTTCTGTTGCGGCAGCTCCAGATGTCCGCAGTTGTGCACACGTACGCGTTTTTCTTTAGAACAGAACGAATGTGAATCATGTTCTGCTCAAATCTGTTATTCACCAATCGAAGCATTTGTGAGCGGCTCATGGGTTTTATTTTACGTTCTCTAGCAATCGGCAGGTCTGTGAACAGACCCAGAATATTTTTGATAAAAAAGTGTCTTTTTTAAAGATGTACAAAAACTTGATTTGAAATTTCTAAAAATGCTGAGTTTCGACGTAAATTTCATTATCGGTGAATGTATTAAGCAAATTTTAAGACACAGCGTACATGGTTAAATAAATGTAATTCAAAACCATAAAAACATAATGTATTTTGAAATTGCAACATCTGTAGTACTTAATAATCATGTAGATTACATTCCGTCCTAATTACACATTAAGCAACAGATATAGTTTATTCTGTTAACAATCATTATCGTTTATTTTGAATAATTTGCTGATGACAATTCATTTGTAACAATTTGTTTATGACAATTTTTTGATAACACTATGTTGATAAGAATTAGATAATAAAAATTTGTTTTTAATAATTTGTTTATGTCAATTTGAACAAAACAATTTGTTTATATTAATGTGTAAATGGCGATTTGTTCATTTTAATTTGTTTTTGAAAATATGAGTTTAAAGACGCTACGATATCGCTGTCTCAATTGGCAGTAAAAAAAATTATTGGGCCACTTGAGATAGAAAAACATTGTGAGAATTCCCTATTGCTGTAATTCACAAACGCGAAAAATAGCTATTTTCGTGCCTGGGAGCCAGAAGTCGATTTTAGTTTGGTGAAAAATGGTTTTCGACATGCGAGCATGAAAAAGTTAAATATTTTAACATTTATGTGTCATGTAAGTAATCCTCAGAATGGTGTTTTGAAAATAAGTAATGGAAATTCAAAATTGTTCAAATTTTTGTGAATTAGTTCCATCAGACGTTCAAATACTCTCGTTTCTAAGTATGTTGACGCGAACCTCTTTTTCTAGATCCTTTTAAGACGACTCGGAAGACTTTCACTTTCCGTCCTTCTTCCTATGAACCATTTTCCGTTCTACTCCTCTCTCTTGGAGTACAGTAGCTTCCGAGTCGTCTTAACAGCCACGAGATAAAAAAAGGACATATAGCGGCAATATATTTAGAGGCGACTGCAGAGTCAAGCTAGACAATAAAATTTATTGAACTCGAAATTCTGTAATTTTCTTAACAGTGAATATGTTACCTTGAAAAATTTTGCGGAAAGCTGGCATGTCGACGGTGCTGAGTGGAGCCATGCTGCTCAAAATGTAGTTAGCAACATTTTTATTATGAAGTTTTTGCGAGAATTCAGATTTTTCCAGAATTGTCCTTCGACGTTGAATTGTATCTTCACTTAATTTGGCAAGCTTATGAGCATTGTAAGCATTTACCAAATCCGGATGTTTTCGCTGCAATAGACGAATATATACTGCATTACGTAAGTGTAGAGAAAACTATGGAACAACCAGAAGAACCACCGAATAATTGAGAAGCTCTTATTGATTCAAAAATGTTATCGTAATTTTTTCTGCTCATCTAGTTTTCCATTATTTTTGTTTTAGTTTTTTATCGATTTATATACTATAAGTGTGCTTCATTTTTTTTTTTTTTTTAATTTTGGTTTTAAGTTCTCAAAAGACGGAAATTCACCATTGCAGTTGAATTCCAAACTTCGAAATGTTGCCGAACTGGATAATCGAATTTTTCTTTCTTTCTAAATAATGAAAATCATTATTTTTTATTACTTGGATTATGATTGGTTATTAAGAATAACTGTCAGATATGCATGATTTTCTGTATTTTGAAATCCGTACGTAATTATTTACGAATTTATTGTTTGTAAGCAAGGAAAATTGTATTCGGTGATATCTCTATAATGAAGAATCCTCCAGGTTCCGTAAATAATGAACCAAACGCTAAAAAATATACTGAAAATTACACTGTGCGACAAAATTCAGGCTTTTTTTTTAAATCCAATTT
Organism: Platygaster robiniae; assembly: GCA_028476575.1. Lineage (NCBI taxonomy): Eukaryota > Metazoa > Arthropoda > Insecta > Hymenoptera > Platygastridae > Platygaster > Platygaster robiniae. The sequence goes on along the minus strand of CM052027.1, from coordinate 8,133,787 downwards.
TGACGCTAGATTATGAAAATGTAGGATTCCGTAAATTAGTGTGCAAAGTGATTTTTTTTTCTTGAGTCACGTTTTTCGGTAATTTTTTATTTGAATAATTTTATGAAACTTCCGTGTTTGTCAACCGATTTTTTTGGTTTAAAGTCCTTTTTATAGGTTTTCAATACCACTGAATTCATTTTTTTCAATAATATTTACAAGAAAAAATTTATTTCTTGCATCAATATCCATGCGATTCCATGAAAAAAAAGTGACTAATAATGTTTGTCCAAAATAGAAAGTAGCACTTAATGCTTGGTATCCTCTGCACAATAGGTTCCCCATGGCGAGTGAATGGCGATGTCAACAAAAGGCTTTTCAAGCATCATTAGTCACTTTTTTTTATGGAATTGCATGGAAATCGATGCAAGAAATAAAACTTTTTTTCGTAAATATTATTGAAAAAGTGAGCTCAGTGGTATCGACAACCTATAAAAAGGACTGAATCAAAAAAATCGGTTGCCAAACACGGAAGTTTCATAAAATTATTTAAATAAAAAATTACCGAAAAACGTGACTCAAGAAAAAAAAATCACTTCGTACATTAGTTCAGGGGAGCCTATATTTTCATAATGTAGCGTCAAAATTCGATTTCAAAATTGGTGTCGCACAGTGTTATGTAATACTCCAAAAGTATGTAAATATAACGTTTTGAAAAATTTATCTAATGCATACATTTCTGGAAACCTTAAAGAAAATTCATAAACATTATAAAAAGTTATTTTATATGGTTTGAATATGAAAAATGTACGAGAAAAATTCAAAAAGTGTAAATCTGTGTGAAAGATACTGTTGTCTTCAAAATTAATTTAGGTACTCAAGTTCGTTGGAATTTGCAATACTATAGCATCAAATACTGAAAATCTATTGAAATGCCAGAAAATATTACAAAATTTGATGAAGATATATAAAATACGAAAATTCTGAAATTCCATAAAATTCTGAAAATCTAAGTAGAAAATATCTGACAATCTAAAAAGTATAGTTTCCTCAAAAATATTGAAATATATCTATTAAAGAAATTTTCGGAACCTTCATTTGTAGAGTATCGAATGTTATAAAGCTATATAAAAATTCATTATATTCTTTTTGAAAATCATGTATAATAAAACAAAAAATATTTTAAAAATACTAAAAGTACTATAAAAAAAATCTGAATCTCAGTGACTTGCATGGAAATCACAAAAATAGAATCCTACTATATTCAATATAAACATGAAAAATACACTACTTTGGACTTTTAAAAGTTGTAAAATTTTTAAATCCTGCAATCCAGAAAAATAAAAAATCCCGTAGAAAATAATTTTTTTCGAAAAACCACTCCCGAAAATTTATTCTGCCTACGCCCCTGGAGGAATAGACTGTTATACGTAACATTGAATTTTCCAGTATGATTAAAAATTTTTATAATTTTTCCCCAATTTTACTTCTAGCTTGTTTCTATTAGTTTTGAGATTTTTCGCCTCTTTTGTACGTAAAAAAATTATCGGTTAAGCTGTTAAGTAAATAAATTGAGTAGTTCGAAAATCTAGCATTTAAAATCTATAATAAAACTTTAATCTCATTATGTAGTTTCGCTGAAAATGAAAAAATAATCTAAGAACGCACTAAAAACGCAAAAACTAAAAATCACTGCTTACTTGTAACAATCGTAATGTATTTGAGCAAGGTTTGTTATTCTTGAAACTAATTAGATGTTGAACTGGGAAATTTTTCAAAATGATCAAGACATTTTTTCTCGTTTTTTGATGCTAGCAGTGGGTCCCAGTTTCTGCTCTTTCAGCAGCTCAAAAAACCTCGTTCATGAACAAATTTAATTCTTTGAATTTCGAAAAATGGCAAAGGAAGAATTGTCTCAGAGTTTCGCATACTATAGGTGTCTAAAATATTGATTGTCGATTTTGGGACACCATGTATTACATTCGTAAAACTTAGAAAAGCCAATGAATTACACGTGACATTGCAACTAATTTCGTAAGAAACATTTGTTCATAAATCCAATATTTCTTCCGTTAATTTTCAAACGTTGCTGGAAACTTTTTTTTTCACAAATAAAGTAACAGTTACTTAAGTTTGAAACTCAAATTCAATAAGGATCAAATAGAAAAACAGAGTAACTCTTTCATTTTGGCATTTTTTGTTGTACGTAAGTAGTTCATAAAACTTTCGGAACTACATGTAAATCACTTACGAAAATATTTTATTCATACATATAGCAGCTGCTTCTCCGCAGAAATTTCAGATTAAAAGTTTTATTCATTGATATAAGAGATGACATAAAAACATTACCTTCAAGTGTGTAACGAAATTTGAAGTCGATTGCGAGTTTCCTTTTACAGCAGTGGGTGTGGGACAATTTTTACAGGTGACCGATAGAACATTCCCATCCGCTGTCGAACTGTTGGCGTCTATCTCGGAAAAAGTCCCATCGAAAATCGCGCGGTCGCGTAACTTTTCCAGCAAACGGTTTTTGTCTTGGCCATCATCGCGCTGTATATCTCTATTATTTTCATTTTCACTGTCACTGTCACCTGAACACTCACTGATTGCGGATATATCACCGTTATCGCGAGAAGAGCTTGGCACACTCATGTTGTAAGAATATGAAAATTTTTTATAAATACGCGCATGAATAATGAGAAAATGTTCTAGTACGATAGAAGTTCACAAAAAAGATGTCTAAACCACTTGAGACACGAAGCGATACTAAGAGTGACTAAGAGTAAGCAAAACGTATCTGCAGGAACAATGAATGCAGGTCAATGCGTGTCTCATTTTTGGGTCTTTGCTACTTAATGACCGTAACGAGATAAAACTGGTTCTGTCGTGTCGTATTTTTATTCATTGTCTACATTCCTAGATGACTGAAAAAAATCCGACAAATTCGTGGATACAGGAAGTTAATGACGAGATAAAAATCAGAAAAAAGATCACGGAAAAAAATGTTTCATTCATCCAACGAAAATTTTCATTGTCCAAATATTAAGCACATTTTTTCATTTGTATAAGTAAAGTTTTTGTTAGACTAAACACTTAGGTTATTAGACTTACAAAAACTTTACTTATACCAATGAAAAAAATGTGCTTAACATTTGGACAGTGAAAATTTTCGTTGGATGAATGAAACATTTTTTTCCGTGATTCGAGGCCCCTTTGGTATCCCCTTGGGATTCCCGTTTCGGTGCTGTCATCACTTATGACATAAGACACGAATGACACGATACTGAGTTAATGACCTTTTAGATTCTAGATTTTGAACGGTTCTGTGACGCTTAAAGAAAAAATCGTTCCTAGAAATTACCGTTTTCAGCTCCCAAAGCTACATGGTAAATTCAGTTTTCCATATTTTCGAGCTCTACGGTATTAGTTGAAGCAAATGAATTTTTCAGATCTCACGCTAGATTTGTAATAAGTGGCCTAGAAAGCAGAAAACCACGGGAAACATGAATTTCCAGATAATTTTTTATATTTTTCTATTTGTTTATATCAATAGTTTTAACAAATACATTTCCCAAACCTGACCTTGAATTCGTCATCAACGACCCAGAGAAACGAGAAAAGTAAATGCATGCCAGTAATTATGTATGTTGCCAAATTTGTTTAGATAAATAATTGAAACAAATTCATTTTGCGAATTTGACTTAAGATTAGATTTCCGCGGTCCATAAAATAACTTGTTTGGTAATAATGTATGACAAAAATGGCAAAACATTATACATTTGCAGTGCATCAGGATGGATGCCCGAACGTAATCCAGTTATTTTAAGGGATTACAAAATGAAATACACAATTACATGTAATCCGTCGTGCGGTTGGAATAACTGTAATCCCATAATCCGTTAGTAGCGGATTACAGGAATACATGTAATCCCGTATTTGGTTTTTGAGAGGATTACTCAAATACATGTAATCCGTCGTGCGGGATTTTTGGAATAACTGTAATCCCATAATCCGTTAGTAGCGGATTACAGGAATACATGTAATCCCGTATTTGGTTTTTGAGAGGATTACTCAAATACATGTAATCCGTCGTGCGGGATTTTTGGAATAACTGTAATCCCATAATCCGTTAGAAGCGGGTTACAGGAATACATGTAATCCCGTATTCCAGTGATATTTCAATTACATGTAATCCGTAATCCAAATGTAATTGATTACACAAAGTAATCGATTATGCCCATCTCTGTCTACTTCATTCACGAAAATTAAAAAAAAAACGCATTTTTAAAAAAAAACGAAATTTTTGTTTGTTGTTACATGAAATTGTGTTTACAACATTCGGATAATTTTTTCATGATGTATTGAAAGTGTCAGTAATGACGAACATTTTAAGGGTTAAAACTTCAAAATCAATCAATTTTTGACAAAGTTATGGGCATTCAAAAAAAAGTGATTACTTTGGGCAAAAAACATCGATATTTACCCCTAAAATACAAATTGCTAGAAGCACTAAAAGTTTGTCCTTTTTTACTAAATATTTGTGCTTGATTTAAATGTAAATCAATATTTATGATCTTTTGAAATAAGTATTTGATTACTTTGATTTTCTGTTAAATCAATAATGCAAGAGAATATGGTCAGAATTTCTCAAACGGATCACTTGAATTGGATAAAAATTCAAATTGACTTGAAAATGATTTCTTTTTATAGGATTCAAATTATTGAATTGACTAATGAATAACATACGATAAAATAAAATGACGCCGCAATAGTTTATATCGGTTAAGTAGATCATACGTAATTTATTAAAAAAAAAATTTTTTTATGATGTCCAGACACATCGAACAACAATTATTATGACAAAAAAATTTGTCTGCAAAAGTCATCTGGAAATCAGTTTCCATTGTTAATGCCTATTGAAAAAATACCACGGTAAAAGTAATTTTTGACCATGGGGCATTCCACCTCAAGTGTTCCCACCTCAAAAACGAAACATTTCCGATTTTGATGATATTTGGTAGAGTTGTTGTACTATCAGAGTACATTGATTGTGGAAAAGGAGGGGCGGATTTATGCACGGGTTGCAGTGATACAGGGGCTTGAATTTTCGCCCTTTATTTCGGACGTCGATTTTAATTAAATTCTCAGTCCAAAAAGCTGTTGCTAACGAAAAAACAACATGCACGTATCTTTAAGTATTTTTTCCGTACTTTCCAAAAAAAAAATATATAAACAATTTTTTATGAAATTTAATAACATTTTTTTTTATTTAAACTTTGTTAATAACATTTTTTCCACAAGAGCCTGTTGGGATTTTTTTCAAACTTACCTTATAATACGGTTCATTCCCTCCCCTACAAAAAAGTATATATAGTATTTTATGGGCAAAGTTGAATTTCTTCTTTTTTTGAGGCTCCAAACCCAACGCGTTTACCGCGCCCGATGCGCGACTCAGCCGTGGTACATTTTACTTGTTAGAAGAAGTTAAAATAACTATTGCTGAATTAATAATTATACGTACGAACAAATCGCATAAACTAATGAAAGACAATCTATGCTTTGTTAACAAAGGATTTTATTTCAATTTTTAAAAACATTTAGTTATTCAGTCACAGACGGGAGGACTCAAAGCGATAGTCGAAAAAAGTGTTCTCCAGAGGTATTTAAGGTTCATGATTGATAATGAAACCATTAATCAACATTCCATCCTATTCATGTTTTGTTTTGCTGATTTTCCACGCTTTCGAAATTCATAGAAAAGCGTGATTCAAGGCATCTTTTGAAAGATGACTGTAGATTTTTACATTTGTCAAACTTGGAATTTTCCTTATCTTGGGCAAATTCTCCGATTATTTGTTCGCCTGCAGATACATTTTTTAAAATGTGAAAATTTTAAACTCTGGTCAGTTTTCTTCGAGAATCTGTTCCGTTCACATCGCTTAGAAATTGCATCGCCATGAAAAAGTTTCCCGTAGATCGTTGTTGCAATCCGTTCGAAATTCACAAACATCATACGTACAGTAAGGGATTGAGAACAATATCTGATAATCTTCTAAAGAAGTTTGTTTTCTTATGTCATACTGCTAAAGTTTGTACGAGTTGCCTCAAGGAAATGGCCAATATTTCGGCTCTATCTCCACTATACGATGTGAATGAAGCGAATTATGTGAATACAGAGCAGGTACATTGAAAAACAATTTTAATTATAATTAATCTATTATAAAAAAATTAATACTTGATGTATGAAATATTAACTTAAACATATTGTTGATTATTGTAGAACATTTTGGAAGAAAACCACAATCAATTTGTTCTCCACAATGATGACGATATTGATAAGGAAATATTTGATGGTCCTCCACCTCCAAAGTTAAAAAAATTGGAAATGTCTTACTCTAACGAGGAACATTAAGTGGCTGTAGAAGTTTTCAACCAAATCAAGGAAAAATTTAAAAGCAGCACAGATAATTCTGAACGGTTACTTATTCTCACGCTTGCACCACAGTCTTGGGGTCGTAGGAAAATTGCCGCCGAATTCGGAGCGTCTGAACGCCAAGCACGAAAATCAAAAGAATTGGTGAAAAAATTCGGTATTTTGACTTCACCGGATGTAAAAAAAGGTAAAACCTTATCTGATGACACTGCTAAGTTGGTTTTACAATTTTACGAAAATGATGACAATAGCCGTATCATGCCAGGTAGAAAAGATTACGTTTCTGTAAAAAATTCTGATGGTTCGCGAAAACAAGTTCAAAAAAGGTTGATTCTGGGAAATCTTTCTGAATTGTATCAAATTTTTAAGAGCGCTTACCCGGAAATCAAAATTAGTTTGTCAAAATTTTGTGAGTTGAGGCCAAAAAACTGTGTTCTTGCTGGTGCCAGTGGCACCCACACAGTATGTGTTTGTGTTTACCACGAAAATGTTCGCCTCATGTTTGAAGCTATGAATTTTAAAGATCTTTCTCTTGAAACTGAGTGTACTTTCGAAACTTATCACGACGCATTCAAAATTCTCAATTGTGAAAACACAACACCAGAATGTCATCTTAATGAGTGTAAAAAATGCCCTGGCGTAGAAAAATTGAGAGACTTTGTGGGTTCACTTGGTGAAGATCAGGACTTCGAAAATTTACAATATCGAACTTGGCAAACTACTGATAGGAGTACTTTACGCACAGTTACATCGAATGTGGAAGAGTTTGTCGAAGAGTTTTGCGATCATCTGTACAAATTAAAACCTCATTCTTTTTTTGCCAAGCAGCAGTCAGATTTTTTCAAAGCGTGCAAACAAAACTTGCGATCTGGAGAGTTTCTAGTTACATGTGATTTTGCAGAGAACTATGCATTTGTTGCACAAAATGCTGCCCAATCATTCCATTGGAACAATGACCAAATTACAATTTTCACTATTGTTTTCTATTATAAACATGAAAATAATATTGAGCATGGTAGCGTCGGTATTCTATCGGACAATCTCAAACATGACACAGTCGCCGTTTATTCTTTTCAGAAATTGTTCATTTCGTACTTGAAAGAAAATTTTGAGGTTTCAAAAATTTTTTACTTTACTGATGGAGCGACGCAGTATTTTAAGAACAAGTTCAATTTCCAAAATCTTTTAAATCACAAAAAAGATTTTGGTATCTCTGCTGAATGGCATTTTCATGCAACTGCCCATGGCAAGGGGCCTTGTGACGGAATCGGGGGAAATTTGAAAAGACAAGCAATGCGTGCCAGCTTACAAGCATCCTCGAAAAATTCGATTTTGAATTGCAGTGCTTTCTATGCTTGGGCAAAAGAAAACTTCAAAGACACACTCATCATTTTCAGTTCAAAAGAAATTCACGAAATTGTTGCTAATGAGCTAAAAAGTAGATTTCAACAATCGAAAACGATTCAGGGTACGCAGAAATTTCACTCCTTTGTGCCGATTTCACAAATCAGTATGGAAGTAAGACAATTTTCCTCTCAAGAAAAATGTATGGTTTTTCCCAAAGTTCGTGAAAATCGTAAGAAAGTGTAAGGCAGTATGACTTTTTTTTCGTTCTGTATGTTATTATATGTATGTGCATGATAAAAACTCACGAAAGAAAAAACATTTTTGTATTTATGTGGAATAGTGTTCTATGTATCAGTAATTGTAAATATACATTTTTTCAAGGATACCAGCATTTTGATTAAATTTTTATACTATATAACATTATATACTATAAACTGTATTTTTTTACTATAGTTTATAATATAGAACATTTTTACTACTATACACACACACTTATGCTAAAAATAATAAATCCGCGCGCCACAGCTACGTCGCGCGTCGGGCGCGGTAGACGCTTTGGGTTTGGAGCCTCAAAAAGAGAAGAAATTCAACTTTGCCCATAAAATACTATATATACTTTTTTGTAGGGGAGGGAATAAACCGTATTATAAGGTAAGTTTAAAAAAAATCCCAACAGGCTCTTGTTAAGAAAATGTTATTAACAAAGTTTAAATTAAAAAAAATGTTATTAAATTTCATGGAAAATTGTTTATATATTTTTTTTTTGAAAGTACGGAAAAAATACATAAGGATACGTGTTCTTTGCTTTCCATTATCAAAAAATCTTCGGACTTACAATTTTAAATAAAAAATGTTTCGTTTTTGAGGTGGGAACACTTGAGGTGGAATGCCCCCCATATTTAAGTGATCCGGTTGAGGAGAATATTATCCTTGAAAGTACTATCTATTCTGTGCTAAATTCAAATAAACTTATGTCAAAATTTTATAATACTCGAATACGTTTCAAAATTCTATTACTTATTCACCCAAGAAATCCTTTTTGTATAGCAAGAAACCCTTTTTGTATAGCAAGAAACATTTGCGCTGTGAAGAATAAATGCGCGTGAACGAACGGCACGGTTTTGGCACCTAACGCGACTGTTTTCGACCAAATTTGACCGTTTCGAAATCCGATCCATTTTTTTCTCAACAAAATATGAAAAAGAACTAAATAAAGTATATGTGACTCTTTTCTCCAGTCGAAATACGGTTGAGAAGACATTTGTTCATCAATTTGTTATAAACAAATATAAAAATTTTACAATAAAAATGAAAGTTTTTGATTCGGGAAAATTCATAATTAAACTGTGTTAAATGACGATTCGATTGCCGCAAGAAACATAAAAATCGGAAAATAAGATCAGCCGCAATGAATTTGTTAAAATAAAGTGACCAAAATCTTTGATGTTAAATAATATAAACAAAAAAATTTTTTGAACGGAGTCACTTTGAATATAAGTCAGGGAGGTTGAACCCTATAAAAAGAAATCATTTTCAAGTCAATTTGAATTTTCATCCAATTCAAGTGATCCGTTTGAGAAATTCTGACCCAATAATAAAATTAAGTGTCCTTCGAATTTTTTTCATAATTTTCGTATAAATTAATAATTGAAAAATATTATTCGTTACTGGTAAAATGATTATTGTATTACCACACAAGTGATGCATTTTCAATTATTGATTAGTGGAAAAATAATAATTAGGTGATGTATTTTCTTTTTCAAATTTTCTAAAATAATTTTTGACAACTCGAATTTTTTTATTTGAATAAAGTTCTCTAAATAATTGATTTGTGATTATTATTTCAGATATAAGTTCCTTAGACAATATCAAAATTTTTGTTTTGAGAATTCAAATTTTATTTCGTATAAATTTGGATTTGCATGTTGTCCTTGAAAATTTTCCTAATGCGTATTTAAAGATTCTAGAATCAAGAAATTCAAATTCTTAAGTTTGATATTATTTGTGCATCCCACATTTTACCAGAATTTTAATTTATGCTTTGATAATCGTTGCGAATTGTCCACAAAGTACAGGAATTCGTAATTTCAAAAATTCCAGTAACTAATAAAAAATTAACTGCCTTGTACTTTGGATGGTAAAATGGCTCTTTTGAAAATTTAACAAAATCATATTAATTGCAACACAAAATTTGTATCAAAAAAAAAAATTACTGTCTTTTTGAAAAGCCATTTCAGTAAAAAAAATTTTACTATTTTATAGTTTCTGAATCTAAAAGTTCATGCTGAAATTTCTAAAATGTTGAAAAATTTCTCATGTCCTATCAAGCAATTTAACAATGAAAAAAATCAATTTAGTAATCAAACCATGTCTTAGGAATAAAAATAAAAAAAAAATACAAGTTAATAATTTTTACATTTTAGAGATTAATTATTTCGATTTTTTATTGACTTCCAACAAAATAAGTCAAAAAATAAAAAATTACACAAGTGATAGTTATGGATTTAATTAATAATGAATGAAAAGTGTAAGATAAAAAGAATTTGTGATTTTGATAATTTGGATCATAAATTTTCAAAATTATGAGTATTTTGCATCCCAAAATTAAATCCATTGCTATCTGAAAATTTCATTTATAGTGGAAATAATTAACAGTAAGTAAATAATCGGAACTGTATTCGAATCAATAGAAGAGTTTTTAAAGTCAATAAAGAGATTTTTACACACTAATGAATATGCGCTGAAAGTTTTCAAAAAATATTCCAAAGCTTTCAGCAATGATTACTCTTATCATTTTTTCAAATTTGAAAAATATGTAACAGTCGAAAAAATTCTGTCATAACCGAAATTTGGAAAATATATACTATTAATAGTATATTACATTACTAGGGCCGTTAAATCATCAAATGATTTTAAGTCCTAGTAATGTCCCAGATAGCAAAATGCGTTCATTGTGCGCGCACCATGAAAGCACACATGCGACTTCAAGTCGCACAGTGCGCCTCATATGTAGGACATTTGTGCGTGCATATGCATCGCATATAGATCGCACGGGTGATGTGCGACGCATATAGATCACACGCGTGATATGTGGCGCATATAGATCGCACGCGTGCTACACCTTGAAAATTTCTGCGCGTGCGTTTCGTGCGCGTATTCAAAATGATCCGGGTAATTGAAAAATGCAATTAACTATTCATAGGATTTATTTTGAAGCTAGTATGTCAAAAATACACATTTTTTACATTTTTTAATAGCAGGTACTTATTTATAGTCACAAATTATAAACGTAAACGACGGTCTATACAATGTATTTTCGTAGCATTTATTAATGAACACATGAGGCAGCCATTTTTATTACTTAAGTGATTTCAAACATTTGATAAATCCGTGGATTGTGAAAAAAATAAGATGATGCGTAATTTAGACAGTTGATAAAATTAATAAATTGTAGTTACTTCTACGAATTTTTTACGATTCAAAATATAGCCGTCGATACATTACAATATTCACAGTGCTGTAAATTATTTGATTTCGTGAATTTTTATTTGTGTAGATGAAACTTACATCGATAACGAATAACAAAATTAGCGAATTTTCGAATTTTCCGTAAGAACTACGAAGTTCTAAGCTGGACGTCAGAAACATAATTGTTAATATTTTTTTTTTTTTTTTTTTTGAAAATGAGGCATTAAAAACTAGAAATCTGCTAATTTTTTTATCTATAACAGGAGCGAACACAAAGAGTAAATTCAAGTGATTTAAATTACTTTCCTCAAGAATCAGAGAATTTTGAACTTTGAGAATTCCACAATGGCTGAGTAAACTGTAAGTTTCAACATTCGCAAGTCAAGAATTTCGCAGAATCTAATAATGTCAGAAATGATGATAATATAAATAATTAATTGTAATTATTGCGAGAATATATTTCAAAATTTGAATATTTCAGCATATTAGCAATTTCGGAAATCGTATGTACTCGAAATATTAAAAAAACTCAGCATTAGTATATGATTTTCAATAGTTTATCCTCAATGTTTCAAATAAAATCTTAATATTTATTTTTTACTGAAATTCGCAATGAAAAAGTGTAACCACAAACATGCTGTCTTCGATAGACAGTATAAATATTAAGAAAAACTTGCAATCTCATCTTGATCGTCGCTTTCCTCCTCGTTTTCTTTGTTGTCGTTTATGTCGCTGTCGACATCCTCGAGACCAAAAACTTCATTTTCGACCCCAAGTTGTTCCTTGAGATTCTTGATTTCGTCAGCAATTTCTTCCTCTGTCTCTAAACCCGGCAGAATCTTGTTTTTTTTCGAAATTACTTTTTTTCCACTGTTCCTATGTCATTGTTTTGTTGCTCGAAGAACTTCCTTCATTTCCTGTTTAAATTCAGATCTGTTGGCCGGGCCTCTGAAAGGACACTTCTGCGCTGCAACTGCAATTCGATAAAGTTAAATTCTTGTTCTAGATCAGCATGTTATTGTTCATAATTGAGTCTAAACAAGAAAAATAAGATTAAGTAAATTAAACGTACTATACAAAGTATTGCAGATTTTAGCATTCTTAAATGCCTTCGTCTCTTTTGAACCATCCCAAGATAGATTGGCTGTGACGAACTCATCAGTAAAAACCTGCTTGAAACAACAGCTTAAAAAATCTCTGATAGTAGATCCCCCCAGGCTGATGAAATGCTTGAACTGTAAAAAAATGTCACAATTTAGTATTATTGAAGTTTTCAGAAAAAACATAGTTTTCAAAATTATGCGGGCTTTTAGATAGTTGAAATAACTGTATATGCAAGATGATAATGAGCTTCTTACAAGTTTTTTACGAACACTGGTGTTCTCCGCTTCTAGCTGGTCGAATAAATCCATCGTCGCTACAGGAAATCCTTCAAGTGGTTGAAGTAGAGTCGATTTAAAACGATTTTCGCTCGCGAGTTGTGCCTCATCCAAATTCTTCGCCAGCCCACGAACTGTTTTAAGGATAGCTTCGTTTTGAATTTTCAGTTGCTCGTTCTGTTCCAAAATTCGTTTATTTTGGCTGCTCAAGTCCCTGAAAAAATATTCAATCGAATATTAACAATAATGTCACTAATAGTGGTAATAGAATTATTTATCAAAAATTTCGTATTTCAACAGAATACAGGATAAGGGCTATCTATACAATATTTTAACAAGTTTTCATTTTTTTCGAGCATGAGGGAAATTCTGAAACGGCGGTAATTAAAAAAAACTTAGTCGATTTCGTTATTTATGGATTCGAAGAAATTCATTATATCTGGACTTTTGACAGCGTCATGGGTGCTCGAACCGAATGATATGGCTCCATAACGAGAGTCTCTGCTGCTTGGGGAAGTCGACCTTTAAAATCAATGCACATTTTCATTTCATAATTTGGACACTTATCATAATCAGAACTGTAGAAAAATTTTTTTAGGATACTTTTTATACTTGTCTCAATGAAATCAAAACTTTGAACTTTTTGAAAATCCATTACAATGACATAGTTTAGAAGACAATCAGAAAAGAGTAAAAATCATGCTAATTGATTGAAAACCGACGCTTACAACATTCAAAATACTAACTTTTGTATATCGAAGTCATCAAAATCATCAGGTTGGGAAAAATTTGCGAATAAAGGAACTTTATTTCTGCTGATGCCTGCTGCAAAATTCGACGTAGACAAAGATGTTATTCCTGTTTGGTGCTGGATAATCGGCTTAGGGGTAACTTTCAATCGTCTGTTGGAAAGAGAATTGGTTTTACCAATTTCGCTGTCCGGAAGCGGAATGTTTGAACGAGAAGCATCGTTGACAGGTTTCTTGTTCAGGTTATGACCGGGCGAAATTTCTGGATCTCTGTGAACAGAAGAACACAGAATATCAGAACAGTAATTATGAATGAAGTACTTTTAATGTTTCTGAGAAGAAAAAAATTAGCCATTTCTGTACGTATTGATTTACATACTTGTGCGGAATGTTGTCTTCGAGTAATTTCGGAGATCCATGTTTGTGAGGGTTAGGTGTCGATGTATTATTTGCCGGAACAGCTGCAGCCATCTTCCGCAGTTCTTGCAGCACATTTAACATTTTCCCTTTTTTAGTCGACGCTTTTTTCGGGAGATTTCTTCAGAAGAGCTTGTGTTCTGCCAATATGGACGGTAGCTTGCACGATCACTCCGAGTTTCGCTCATTTTTTTCAAGTCTTTGTTTTTCGGCATCTTTAAGCTCCTGTAAACAAAAATGGAAAGATTTTTTTTCTGAATTCTAATTAAGAAAGAAGCCGTATGCTGATTCAAAAATTTACTTCAAAAAATACGGTAAAAACCACACTAGCTGCACATCTTCGTCATGATTTTTCACATCATATGGGGCGGAAGTACGAAAGGACTCAAAAGATTCACGCAAATATAACTATTTTCGATCGGATTTTCTTCTTCCCCGTCGACACCACTCCATCTTGGCATTATGTAACTCTTGTTCATTATTTCATTTATCTCTATGATTTCTAAATCTTCGGAAAGATCACTCGTCAAATGAACTCCGACAGTTTGGGACGATAACCCAACGTTATAGAAAGGTACTGATGTGCGGAATTTTCGAACAATCAGTTGCACATTTCCCTGGACTCCTATGATGTTTTTGATGACACATATTTCTGAATTTAAGAGTTTCAAACAGCAATTCCGACCATCAGTTTCGAATGAAACTTTCCCTACTTGGATCTTCTCAAACTGTTCGCAAATTTCGGGAACGAGCTCAGCAGGCAGGGGACCTTCGGCATGTTTCTTGGATAATTTGAAAACAACTTCATCATTTTGAGGTATCGTCAGGAGTTCGTTTCGTTCACACAATCTTTTGTAGAATTGCTCAAGATTTTGGGCCGGTTTGCGTTGTCGATTGCGAAATTCAGGCATGTTGTTTTCATAACTAAAGGCACTCAAAGAATCCAACGGCCCGAACCTTCTTACATCTTCGACGATATGCAGCAAATTATGAGTATTGTAGAAGAGGAAGCGACTTCCGTAGAGCTCTTCTACGACCATGCCGAAACCTTCCAAAGCTGCTTGACAGAAAGTGAGTTGGTCTTCTGTCACAGTTTCGGAATTTAAGCATTTTACGACACAATGCAACAACAAAAAATGCTGGTACATATCATTCGGAAGGACGGACTCGAAAACTGCTGGGCCGATGTAAAGTAAGAACTGCCTGAGCTGCGTTGCCTTCATTTTGCTGAACTTGGACAAAATTGATGGATCCCGGTTGAATTCCGATGGACAAAATGTTTTCAGAAAAGCCATTCTAGAATCCACAATCTGAACCTGACGAGCGCTAAAACGACGACATGCGAAACCTCCAATCACAAGAGCATGTAGCAGTAAGTGTGTGACACCTAGGTAGATTAAGTGCATACTTTCTGAAGGGACTTGAGAAACCAATCCAATTATTTGTGACAAAGGAGTCGGGCCTTTGTGATGATCCTCGTCAACTCTTTCTCGGTACTCCTCATCTGTTCTCAGGCGATGATGAGTACCAAGAAAAACTGTGGTACCATGTATCGAGCCCCCTTCCACCCAACATTTGGAACAGCCATGGAGTGAGTTGTGTCCAAAGACGTTGAGCAAAAAAGCTCGAGCAACGGCGTCGGCGATAAACAAACGAATTTGTAAAGGCAGTACTCTGTTATGCACTCGCAGGCCATCTCCATGAAGGACTTCCATCAATTCAGTTAGAAGTGGCTCGAGGAATTCGTTAACATTTGTTGGTTTACTGTTGCTCAAGAAAACGCCTGCAATCACTGGTCTTTTGCTAATTATCCGATACTGCAGAGGCCAAAACTGCTTTCCACCATGCCTATGGACCTGACCACCATCCGTGCTCAAATCAACGACTATTCTCTCAGGGAGAAGATGCGCGGGAATGTTGGACAACTTTTGCTGGATCGTTCTGACGAAACCTATATGGATGTAGGTCCCACCAGCTCTCCTTTTGATAATATTGCGGACAGTTATCGTCGGAGTATTGACCACGGTCCTGGTATCTTTCGGCAAATCGTGTAAATTGAAAGGATATGCACGGAAGGTCTTGAGTAGAATGTTTCCTTGAGTGTGGGTCAAATTGGCAGTTAAGAAAGCGTTTTTCAACGCCGCTATACATGCTTCACCGATATCAGGTACATCTTCCACTCTAACATTCATGTCACCATCAAAGTTGTACAGATCGTCATTTTCGTCATTCTCCTGTCTACCATTGATAATGTCATTTCTATATTCATCGTCAATATCGTTGAAAGGTTGTTCGTTGTCTACAATACCGTGTTCGTTATTTTCTGCGTTATCATTGTTATTATTCATGGGTCTGTCATTTGCGTTTTCGTCATAGTTAGAACAATTTATTGGTTCATTGTTATAATTTCGAGGTTCATTGTCAGGTTCATTATCGTTCACTATATCTTCGGGAATCAATCTTGCATTATTTCGCACAGTGGCAACGCGGCGTCTTCTCTGACTATCGCTTAAAGTAGGGAATGGTTGATATCTATTCGCCATAGTTTTGCAGAAGGTGGGATTCAATAACTGGAAAAATGCTGTAACATAAATGGTGAAAAAAGGTTTCTTGAAGACTCAAGTTTATGGAATGTTCTCATAATAGTAAAGTATTTTGAATCAAAGCAATGTTGATCATTCGGAATTAAGATTAAGGGTTCTGAGCTTCGCCTCGGACCTCGGACCGTTACAATCCGTTTTTGACGCAGAACTGCGTCTTTCTCCGGGCTTTGATTAAAAGAGGGGTGGGGGTGAAGAGCGATTTAACAACAATATTCAGGGGGGGGGGGGCGGGGGAAGTGTCTAGATATATATGCTACGGCAACGGCAACGTATATGAGCAAATAAAGGGCCAATAACTATGCATCGACAAATTGATTGATATTTTGAATGTCAATTTTTTAGTAAAAAATGCAAGTAACGTGCTTTTCTTATTGAATGATTTGTTTTCTCGTAAGTTTGCACTATACAGGGTTTCCAAAAGTCAACTTATTAGGAAATAAATTATTAAATGAGAAAAGCATGTAACTTGCATCTATTGATTATAAAATTGACATTAACAAGTTTAAAAAATATATCAACTCCCAATTACAAATTCAAAAATTGTATTTTCATTGTTTCATAAGTAGAATACAGGGTGTCCCAAAGTCAACAATTGATATTTTAGGGGTTTGTAGTTTGCGAAATTCCAAGAGGATTTTCTCTTTGCCATTTTTCAAAAAAATCGAAGTTGAAAATTTATTCTACCTAAAAATTTAAACAATAAATGCGCTCTTTCGACAAGTTGGGGTCAAATTTACGGACCAAACTCTTTCCAAATTTTCTTCATATTTTTCTGAGTCGAAAAGTCTTTTGCCACTTTTAAAAAAACTCAAAATAAAAAAAGATATTCGAGTTGGAAATTCAAGAAATCTGATTGGCTGAAACTTCTGACGCGAATATCTTTTTTGGTTTCAAGTTTTTTGATAAGTGGTACAGGGCTTTTTTACTCAGAAAAATGTAAAGGAAATTTGGAAAAAGTTTGCTCCGTGAATTTGACCCTAACTTGTCAAGAGAGCGCATTTATTGTTAAAGCTTTTAGCTTGAACAAATTTTTAATTAGAGTTTTTTGAAAAATGGCAAAGAGAAAATCGTCTTAGAATTGTGCAAACTACAAACCCCTAAAATAGCAATTGTTGGCTTCAGGACACCTTGTACTCTACTTATGAAACAATGAAAATACAATTTTTGAATCTGTCATTGAGAGGTGAGATATTTTTTAAATTATTTAATGTCGATTTTATTATCAATAGATGCAAGTTACATGATTTTCTTATTAAATATTTTATTTCCCAATAAGTTTGCACTAATTTTTACTCACGAAACAAACAAGTTTCATTTGAATTTGAAATATTTTGAACTTATATAAAATTTTCTAATTGTTCACTAGAACCGAATAATTCGAAATAATGCAAAACTAATTTCACGTTGTTTCAAAATATTAAGTAAGAGCTTTTTGTGCTAATAAATAATTCCACGCGCAAATAAAGGAAACTTAATAATCTACATTTGTTAGAACAACATTATCAAAGGATTAAAATTCTTTTCTCAATTTTTAACCTTTGGGAAGCAACAAATTAAAAAATTGTAATTTCACTGTTATTGTAGCTATAACAATGGTCCACACTTGTTGAAAAAACCTTCGAATATAAGAAACACAATTACTGAACTATGTTGTTGTCATCCATTAAGTTGAAAATATTTTTTGTTTTTTTGCTTTTAACGCATATTCAATAAATGAAGGCACCGATCGAATTATGTGTTCCAAATGCTACTTGCTTGTTTCATAATTGTAAAAGATAGGAAACTGACTAAGAGATACGTTTTGTAATTATAATAGCTCATAATTTACATTACAGTATAATATTAAATGAACATTGACAAATTTGTTTAAATTTCGTTTGTGAAAATGTATGACACAAATTTAAGATTTATGAAATTCCATAGTAACAACTTTGTTGGTACTTGAATCACAATTTTCATTAATTTTCTTCATCTTAAATATTTCTTACTTTCTCGTAACACTTCGGTAGACGAGCTCACAACGAATCACTGATAAGATTAATGTTTTACAATTAAAAAAAAAAAGTAAACAAAAATTATCTGTAAAATTTTATATACGTAACCGCGACGAGATTCACGTTTGAAAAGAAACAGCGCGCATACGTCGGGTCCAATCAAATCCCACTCACACAATTTCGTATGACTCAAAAATTTAGAAAAAATTTGAATCTCACAAATTAACATTTCAATTCTCAAATTTTGAAACTTCACAAAATTTCACAGTCAACATTTCAGGTATGTTTATTTATCACAATTTGCTAGAACTTGTTGAACTTTATAAATTTCCCATGCTTAAAACCAGTTTTCCAAAACTTCTAAACTTCAGAATTCCGGGAATTTTTTGAATTTTTAGATATCAGTAGATCTCGTAAAATTTGAAGTTGGAAAATTTCAAACCTGAATCACTTGAAAACTTCGTAGTTATTAAAATGTTTCGGAAACTCCAAAATTAACATGAATTCCACGAAATAAAAACTTTATGATTTAAAATCATCTGGAAGAACACAGATATTTCGGTGAAAAAAAATTCGAATCGTTTGATCCGATAATTCAGAATGTCTAAAAAATTGAATGAATTCCATAATTGAATGAATAAAAAAAAATGAAAAAAAGGCACTGGATTATATAAATAGAAAATTCCGAAGTTCTTTTTTCAGTGTTTTATATTACAGATATTATTTTAGCAGCATTTAAAGAACATAATTCCTATAGGTCATTGAATTTATATTGAAAATATCAACCTGATATTATCATTACTTGCAGTTTTTTTCAGTGTCGTGAATTTTATTAGATATTTCCTCTAAATTGTTTCGTGGAATAAGTAAAATTATTGTTACACGTCACCAATGCTATTCAATATTAATGAATTCAAGTAATAGACATTAATAAGTTTTTTGGTGTTGTCAATTACATATTTAATATTTCATATACTTTTAATTCACAAAATACATACCCAGATAGTTATCAAATTTGAATACAAAGAATCCACCAATACTTTTTAGCAAAATTTAAATAATTTTTTCTACAATGCCAGGTAACTCCTTGACATTGTATTGTAGATTATTTTCAACAATGTTATGAAATAACAATGAAGATAATCATGTAAGATAATTATTTTTGCTAGTGTGTTGAATATCGTTCTATATGTTTTAAACTCTGTTATATGTATATCATTATAACTATTACTATGTGTTAGCAATGTTATTTCATTAAATCGCCTGTTTTTTATTTTGGATAAAATTATTTTACTATACTCATATATTATGACGATAAAGAAAAAAAAACATAACAAACATATAAGAAAATTAAATTTATGAGTAAGATATTTATTTTAAAGAATATAATCATATTTACTCTTATCAGTAGAAATGAAATCAATTAATAGTTTAATCTTAATGTTGTAAGTATGGAAAAATTAACATAACTGTACACAGAACGTATTCGGAAAAATATTAGTCTCGTAGAAATTGAAAGAAAAGTTTGAATCCAAAAGTGAACAAACACTAAAACATATTTCATTAATTCAAAACAAATAATTAAAATAAAATTCTTTAACTTGGATACGAATTATTTTTTTTTGATATTATCTTGATCCATGAAATTCTAATGGAAATGAGTAATTTTTTCATTAAAATAATAATAATTATAATATGTCATAATCATTTATATTATATATATATATATATATATATATATATATATATATATATATATATATATATATATATATATTTATTTTATATGATACACTCGCCAAATCAAAGTAATAGAAGTTCAAAAGTTTTTTTTTTGTGTTTCCAATTACGAATGAAATATTTCATATACTTTGAGCTTGCAAATACATACCCAGATTACTATAAAATTCGAATACCGAAAATTCAGCGATACTTTATTGCAAAATTCAAAAAATTTGTTCTTCAATGCCAGGTAACGCCTTGAAATTTTATTTAAATTCAATTCCAACCTCTTGTTTCAAAGCGTATAATGATGATTCAGATTAATGAATTTTGTTTATGAAAATGAGTCACCGATATTATTTTACATTCAACAATCAGATCAAAAGAGAATTTTTTTATCGAATTTTAGATTTTATTTTTTTTATATACCCAGTAAGCATTTTGGGCCTAGAAACACCCAATTCTGAACGCCCAGAAAAGGGTAGCGCTATGACCGCAGATAAAGGCAATTCTGCCGCCACGGCGTGGGGGCTAGAGAATCAGAATAGAAACAGTCAACACTGGTCCCACGATGTGGGATAGGCGTGTCCTGTATACGACCGATGCCCTGGTCCCAGAATCGACCAATTCTTAGGCCACATCTTGGGATAAATTAGACGCGCTCTTATTTGTTTGAAATTACAGTGGCATTTCCGGTTTCTTTACACGTCCATTCTGTTAAAATATTGTGAATAATTTTTGAATAATATTCATTTTATAATAATACTATTAAAATTTTTGATACTAAATTTTTATTACTATCTTTGTAATTCATTATCAAATATTGTGATTCATTTCTTGTTATATATATTTACGATTCAGAGAAAATAAGTGAGATTTTTTTTATTTTAATGTAGTCTTTGAATTTTATTATTATTACTTCTATTACTATTATTATTTCTCCTAAAAATGTATTGACTTTTCTAATATCATGAAGGGTAGCAATAAAAATTGTTTCTGGAAATTTTCGCATATTTATTGAGGTTATACATTTTAGGATGAGGGTCATTCAGCTGGGCGGATCGCTATTTTCCCAGCTGAATTTCTCCTTCGCTGCTTCGCCGCTTCCAACCCTTTCGTAAACGCGTCCCGGATATTTTTCTCATTAGCAACTTCCACCCCCGACATAGACGCGCTCTTCACCCCTTGCGCTATGATGGCATCTGAAAAATACAGATTCAATAATCACGCCGTCTTAATAAACTTAAGTCAACAAGTTTAAAACTTGTAAAAACAGTTATCTTTGTTGTTTCCTTAATGTTTTATGAATAGAATAAAGTGATTATAGAATTGAAAACCTGCTGCGTACAAGTTCGAAATTCACCGACTGATTTTTAAATAAATAAATGAAGAAGTAGAAATAAAAAAAAAGGAAAAAAACGTACATGTCAATTTTGAATCATGAATAATTTCGCTCTAATATGATTTTCATCTCTGACTTTACAAAGTTGATAGAATGAACCTCACAGTCATCCATGAATATGATAGACAATAAATAATATTATTCAAAAATGCACTCGCTGCTGTATTTATACGCGATACTTCGTTACACACCTGACATGGTCTTGTATAGTTCTGTGCCACAGAGTTTCACCGTGCCCTCTTTCTTCCCATGAATGGTTATTTTGGCACTGAAGTCATTTGTGAGAGCCTCCTTGATGATGAAATTCCCACACTCCTCTACTGAATGACCGCCAACAAATTTGAACCACTCTACCTACGTAAAAAATAATTATACCTTAAAATTTCCATTACACTACAGTTAATGTCAACTAATTTAGGAAAAAATATTATTATTACAGAAAAATTTATCCATTACTTTATTGCCTTATTTTACTTTATTTTTTTATTTATTTGTCAAATATCAAGAAATTCAATAGTTTGATGCAACACTGCTGTGATCCGAAAGGTTCTTGAAATTTTTCATTGCAAATTTGTATTATCGGTTCAAACAAGGTTGAAATTAAAATGACGTTTGAGGGGAAAGCCTGTGACAGAGGTTTTTAACGTACTGTTTTCGTGTAGTTCTGCTCATCTGTCAGAATTCTCTCCAAATTCACATAATCAGCTTCGTTGTTGACTGGTAGAAAGTCGGGCTTCAGTGGAGCAGCCTCGGACTTGTTTTTTAATTTCTTTATTTCTTCTTGCAATGATGATTGCTTTTTCAGCAGCTTCCTGTAATAAAAGGAAAGTTATTAGAAAAATGAAATCCATTATTTTCTTTTTCATTATCACACCAGTAGAGGCTAACGTACTTAACATTATTGCGCATTCAATCGCTGACAATCCCTCTTTCGTGAATCTCTTTCAACTGCCGTTTGTAAGCGTCTGCAATAGAAAGAGACGAAATGGTGAAACTTAGTCACGTAAGGAGCTGATGTACGTGCATTTTGGATAACCATAACAGCAGAAATTGCTTACTTAACACTTTCTATCAGGACCTTTGCCCAGTTAGGTCAATCAGGATCGTTGAAAGACGATTCGTATTGCATTTCAGGCTCAATATCCGAAAAATTTTCTGAGAAGTTATCGCTGTCTTCTCCATGTGTGGCTGATAATGAATTTTGTTTGTTTTGTGAGGTAGAGGGAATTTCAAGTGGATCATTATTTGACAATGAGGTATTTTCTGGAAATTCAATTTCAGTTTGAGTTGTTGAGGGAACATAATGGCATACAAAACTGTTGACTACAGTATTTGGTTGACTATTGAATTGCAATGATCGAGTGGTGTTTTGAATTGCTGTGAGTGGTGTCAAGGTATCATTTGAATTTGCAATGAAAAATGGGAAATTGAGAACTTCACTTCTTGAAGCACTTGACTGAGTAAGTTTAATAACTACAGTTTAATAACGATGGGATACGATTTTTTGGAGAGGAGTGAAATTGGAGAATTGCATTCAACGGGGAAACGGGCCTCGTTTCACTGCCAATCGATTGTGATTCTACAGGAACTATTTTAGGGTAGGCTGTTTGGATTCCGGTTGCGTGGGTATTTCCATCATGTAAGTGATTTTCCTTTCCTTGGATGATACCGTTCGTGGCAGAAAGCAAAACATTTTTCAAAATCTTTACTCCTTGTGATGGTTTGTTTGGTATTTGATGTTTCTTTGTAATAGTCAAACCATCTTCCGATGCAGTTGATTGCAGTTTGAAAGGCAATTTTCTGTTTCTAGGAGGAAGGTCCTTCTTTTTCCTTTCTATTTTTTTTTGCTACTTCCCCTCGAAGTTTTTTCTCTACAATTCAAAAGGGAAAAGTACTCATTATGTAAGTGACTTGTAGTTGGTTTCAATAAACTTTTCTGCGTTAAACAATATCCCCAAAAAGGTCTATCTATGAAGTGGCAGTACAAATTGATAGTGAAAAAATTAATTTCTCAGTTGCAAGGTGATGGTTTCCGTAGAGATCGGAAAGAACGATTAAGCAAATTGTAAAAAATAGGAATTTTGATATTTCATTTTCAGAGACGTCTAGAAAAATAAAAGATACTTAAAGCGGAAAGAGAATTTGGGAACTAAACCGGTACATTAATTTTTTGAAGAAAAGCATGTGATATATAATCTTGTAAAATAAGTACTTTTAACGCAAATCATGTTTCTTACGTTGGGATGTCTTCGAAGCTGGACTCCGCTGAAGTAGACATAATTCTCGGTGGTTTCAACTTTTAGAAGAGGAACTGAAAACAAAGATAATGCTTCTATATATATGGTAACACAAAATACTGTTGATAAGCATAGGAGAGGGTGTAAGGGAGAGGATGAAAGAAAGAAAGGTGTAGTAAAGTGTGTATGATGCACACTGATTTTTGTTCACTTTACATTAAACTTTTTTGAATGACTGAAGAATATAATACATTCGCGATGGGCATCGTAAAATAATCAAAGTGGTTAACATTCACGTAGAGGGCTGCGCTACAGTATTTGTATAAAAAATACTCCAACTACGTAACGTGCACTCACCCATGTTGCGTGACAGCAGGTGACTTGGGCCCTTCATCAACTATTTCTTTGCGATTATTAGAAACATCGGAATTTGCATTTTTTGTCTTTAGTCCATTCCAGCGATTTCTTTTCTATGGCATTTACTGTCTATTAAAGTTTTGACAAACTTGAGCACGCCCCATAAAAATCGTATACAATTACATGATGAAGAGCCGTGCATTACGGAAAAAACTCCGATTTTTTAGGGTTTCACTTCAAAAATTTGTAGGGTTACCCAAACTACATACAGGGGGTGCAAACTACCCTTAGATAAGTGATTTTTTGTAATGCTAATTTGTGCAGAAAACTTAAAAAAATGTTTGTTACTTCTCTTCGCAGCAAAGCCCGAAAGTTAATGCATTTTACCCTAAAATATTTGTTGATGAAGTAGCTATCTGTTTTATTAATATGGGCATAAAAGTTATTGTTTTTCCACCTTGCCAAAATTGTGGGGTACACCTGAAAATTTTTAGAGTTACCTTTGAATTTGAGGGTGTTATTCTCTAATCTGAGAGTTACCCTGGAAACTAAGGGTTTTACCCTGAATGTTCAGGGTAAAGCTAAAAAAGTTCAGGGTTTTTTCCGAAAAGGTAACATACTTGTTCGTCTTCGTTTCTTAAATTCACTGAAAGATAAGTTTACACTGAAAAACTGATTTGGTTCGCCGAACCAAAATTTGGTTCGCTGAACCAAATTATTTGGTCGTTATTTGACCAACCAAAACTTTATTACACGGAACCAATTTTTTTTTAACGAAGTTTTTGGTGCGCTTAATACACTATTTGTTTCAGGGAACCAAAACTTTGGTTGCCCCAATCAAATATTATGCTTTGGTCAAAATAAAAAATTTGTTTCAACGAACGAAATTCTTTGTTTTAGATAATTTTTTTGAGTATAAGAAATGGTTTGTTTCTCTCGATATATATTTTTGTTTGTCCCAATCAAAATAATATTTATTCGCAAGGAAATTCTTTAGTTGCAGGTAAAACATGTTTTGGTTAACTTTAAAAAATTTTTGTTCCCTGTAGGGATATATATATATGTATAGGGATAGGATTAATAAAAATTGAACTGTTTATAGAGAATTGCACATGGTTGTATTTATAACAGTAAAAAAATGTACACAATCTTGTGGCGCTTACGATTTGTAAATGCGTATAATTCGAGTATTTTACAGCTTTAGCTGTCTAAAACAAATGGAGTGCCGTCTGATGCGACAATGATTGAACCAGCATTGCATAAGTGCTTTTCAACATCCGTATAAGGTATTTTGATCCACTGATCAGTTTCAGAAACTTCAAATGAATGAAAATGTTTCGAAAATCCGAGAGTTTCCACTTTATTTACAATGAAAAACGCTCTATCATTGTTTTCATCAACGCAAACAAAAATAATAACTCCATACACAGGTAAAGCGTTGTTTACATCAATATATATGGTTGTTCCATGACGAAAAGTGCAACCACGTCTTTGCATTGACATTACAAGTTTGAACGTTTCTGGCATCAAATGTTTAAAAATGTCAAATTGTTCGTGGGAAAAAATTCGATTATTTGAAAGAACTCGACCGAAACACGGTTCGTCGTCAAAAGAGTCTTTCCCAAATAGTCTATTATTCAGTATCAATTGTTGCTTCGTTGACAATGTCATTGGCACGTCTTTCCTACTTGTGATAACATGAGCGTAAATTTTGAATTCTTTGTGTTTTCTTTCGAATCGCATACACCATACATTTCGCAAAGGCCCCACTTGACGCAATGTACGTGCATAATGAAGCATATAATGAAGTTTGGGTTTCAAAGTTTCACCAAATAATTTTATGTACATTTGATGGTGCTCTGAAACTAAACTTTCTAAATACTGAATTTCTTCCAAAGTTATTGAACGTGAAAAAAGGACGTTAACAATCTTTTTCAAACAAAGCAGCAATTCCCAATGAGCATCCTCGAATGGAACAAAGTCCCCAATTATCAAAGTTACATACTTGACAAATCGCATTGTTTCTGAAGCTGAAAATCCTAGATTTAAGTTGCGCAATTTCTCTATTTGAATGAAAGGAACTCGAGAACTTGATTCACTAGGCCCAAAGTCAAACCCTCCTATTCTGTCGTTTAAATCTTCAATTGAAAAAATTTTCATGGTTTCAATGTAATGAAGTAATATATGTGCTATTTCATTTGGACAAACCCCCTCCGCCAAATCGTGCATTATGTCGGGGGCGGTATTTTTCAGAATATGGAAGTCATCTATCTCATTGAAAACGCAAATTTCATTAATTCCTGTATCGGTTACTCTATTATGCTCAGTATCTTGCACATAATTAGTTTCATTCCTCAATAATAGCACATTTTCTTTGGTTGCTTTTTGCAACTCGTTTCTCGGCATTTTACAAACCAAGCATGGGTAATTAGCTCTGAAAGATTGCACGAAATCAGTTGCTTCATGGCGCCCAAGATTGTCAGCTACGAATAAAAGACAATGAATGTAAATGGGTAAATTTTCATTTGTCGTGAAAACAGGTTTTGAATGCAACTCATTAAACTGTCTTAGTAATGGCAAAAAAGTTTGTCTGTTTCCGAATTGTTTTCTATCACTGCTACAAAACATTAGGGCTAAAAATATATTTTCAAGTTTTGATTGCGCCTAAGGAGGAAAGCAAGGTGACGTGAAGTGAATAGCGCCCATTTTATCCTTACCCGAGTGAGAACCTAACGGGTTGTTCACCTCGAAATTAAAGAATCATTCGAAAATTGTTATAAGTTCATAAGCTCAATCTCATTTCAAATATATATCGAAATTTTTCGTTGGAAATCCTGAAGACAGCTCTACTGATTATTTCGAAAATGTCGACATTTTAAATTTTACTTTATTAATTTGTGAAAATGCACATTTAAATGTTTGAATATATATATATGACAACAGAAAAAATTAATGCGATCCAAGAAGATTGCATATTTTAATAATTGTTCAATAAATGTGATAAAACGTATTCTCGATTATTTAGGGTAACATTTAAATCGAATTTCATTAATTTTAATCAAATTAAATTTTAATTTTAAATGAAGTTAAATTTATGTCACATTTAAATCAATAATTGATTTGAATGTGAAACGCATGAATTATTCCAACGATATGCGTCATGCGAAATGTATTTAAAAAAAAGTTTTTAAAAGATTTACGGAGTTTTTAAGGATAATATAATTTTTATTTGAATTTATAAATATTTCATTTATTATATTTTAATATTTTAATAATTATATATGTATTTGAAAAAATTATATATTTAAATATTTAATATTTAATTTCTAAATGTTTATTTACATTTTAAAATTATTTATATTTATAATTTCATAATTTTTTCAAAATTATGAAATTTTTTACTTATGTGAGATTTTTCTTGTATATGTGGTAGAGACATTTTTTCAACTTTCAAAACATTATTTTAGACTTCCTTAAAAACCTGACTTTGAAAAACATGGAATTTCAAAATCATAAGACTGCAATTCAACATTTTGTTAGTATCTATTTTGCATTCTGAAAATAACGTTTATAATGACTAACAACATAAATGTGCGAATTACGACAAGTTAGGATGCTTAATATTGATAAAATAATATTTTTATTGCGATAATTTTTTCAAATTAAGATTAAAAATTGTATTTCAAATATTAATATTGATATTTTTAATCTTTTGTCTATAATTTTTATACTTATAAAATAAAATTATAGTTTAATTAACAATGGACTGAATCTTTGCTGACATTTCTTACTCTCACCTCTACTGCTGACTTATCTCCGAACTCAAATCCTCCTTCTTTACAGTTTTCAATCTTTTCCAAAAATAACAGTTGGTCTCCAGCAAAAGGAATGACTAAATCCAAATACTTTTGATTTTTCGATATTTGCACAATATTGCTTGCATTCACACGTTGTTCTGGAAAATATCAATTACATAATACAGAGCATTACTGAATAGTTTAAAAAGTCCATGAAATGGATTTAATCCCAAGAACTCGCAACAATTGAGCTCGCGAAAGTTGGATAAAAACAGGTTAAAAATGCAATAAACATATATACATGCAATAACATAACCTTAGATTATAATCTAAGGTTATGTTGTGACATTTTAACGATTTTTTTTGCTACTCGTGGAATCAAAACAAGGCGCAATAGATTAACGATGTATTTCAATGATGGAAAAATGCATCAGTTAAAGTGTACTTACTTTGAAAATTTTCACAATACTCTTCAAGTCCCCAACTCTGCAGCAACTGCACCGTGGTATCGTCTGCCATTTTATTGCACGTAATGACGCCGTTTACCGCGCTTTTCATCACTAACTACGCGAGTTCCCGCGTTCCCGTCGCCATGTTGACCGCGTGTCAACAAGAAAATTACTGATTGGTTGGTTTTTTACGAGTTTTATTGGCGGGAAATTCAAAATTTCACAGATGGAAATAAGTGTAAATAATTAATTAGTAAAAATAAATAATCAATATATTTGATCAAAAAAAAAAATTCATAATAAAAAAAAAATTATGGTATACATGATATATTATGAAAAAAAAATTTGTTTGTCCGTAGTAAAAAATAATTGTGTGAAGTATACAAAAAAATTGGTTTGACAGAAACAAACTATATACGAAATATACTTAGAGCAAACAAATATTTATTTGTGGTGACCAAAGCATTTGGTGCAGCGAACTAAATTTCACCGAACAAATTTTTTTGTTAGAGCGAACCAATCGGATTTTTCAGTGTTACTAGAGTAAAATTCGAGTCTCTCCATAGTCCCCGAGTCTCGCGGCAAGCAGAAGATGTTGAGGAAAAAATGTTAACTTAAGGCGTTACGTATGAAAAAGTAACCAAGAATGTATAATAATTTGGTTTTCCGAAAGTAGTACGTACAAATCCAAAGTTACTGTCTTTATTAACTATTTTTACAACTATCAAAGACGGCAGTATGCTATATTTGAGTACTGTAGTATCTTTTGAAATAATATTAGACCAGTTCTGCAACAATGAATACATTCGGGACGGAACTAATGGTAAATATATCATAATCGCCATCGGAAGATTCCACGCAACAGTCATCTTCGAAAATTTCATTCCCTTCGTACCCTGTAGCCCAGAATGGCATTCGGAAGCTTGTGGATTTTATATCATCCAAACAAATAGCAAAAGACTCGTCGGAGAGGTTCGAGCACTTGTAGATTCCATTAGATGCTAATTTTATACCGATATCATAAAAACTTTTAACTGTCCTTTACATCTGAACGATAAACATGGCACCTTTATTTCGACTCAATACATTATTCACCAAACAAATCGAGCTGTTCTTCAAAATAATACAGTTGTCAGATTGGAATATCGAAATGTGGAAATTTTTTGTTTGAACTTGTTTAAACTGGGTACTGCCATTCAAAAATTCCGGTACGGTTCCATTGTTATGCTTGTGAGTAAACTTGAAATTTGTGTCAGTGCTTTTTACTTCGTGATATTCCTTTTAAATCAGCAACTTTCTGTAAATTTGCTGCAATTGCTTGTTGGGTTTTTTGACCTTTTTGAAGAAAGACATGTTGTTTTCATAAGGGAAAGCAGACCAGTCATCCAGTTTTCCAAATTTTCTTGCTTCAGAAGCAACATGGGTCAAACAGTGTAAGTTGTAAGAAGCAAAAGAAGTTCCATAGATGTCAATAGAAGAGACTACGAATTGGCGAAGCGCTTGATCGGCAAAAAAGTAATCAACTTCAGTTAAATTTGTTTTGGTCAGACATGTCGTAGCGGCATGGATCAGAAGAAAATTAACGTAGTTTTCATAATCTATAATTCCGTAAAATGCAACGATGCCAGTGTATATGAGAATAAGTCTAAATTCAGTTGCTTTGTAAGTTTTGAAAAATGTCAGAGATGATGGTTTTCGAGAAAATTCTTTCGGACAAAACGATGCGATTTGCAACATTCTTAAAAAAAGTGATTCTACCATTGGAGCCGACAGTTTGTTTTGTTTTTTGAATTTCCCAAGAATCTTTGCCACTAGCAACTTTTTCATGATGCCTAATAACAATAAATGCATATACTCGAATGGTACACAGTCTACCACGTTCTCGAAGAGTCTAGTTAATGGGGAGCAACACTTTTTGAAATGAGCATCTTCTGGGTCCCTAGTTACGTATTGCTCATTTGTTCTCGGTGAATTATCGATTTCAGTATATACGAGATTACGTTTTAGGCCTTGTTCTCCACTGACGTGACATTTCGAACAAGGATGAGTCGCCATGTGACCCTTGTGATTCAAAATAAATGCTCGAGCTGGTGCATCTGCAATGAACGCTCTAAACTTAAATGGAATAATGTTTCCATTGTAGGAAATACCTCCTTCTGCATTCAACGATTTGTGATCCTCAACTAGTTGAGCAAAAAATTCATTTGGACAGTCGGGTTTGCGAGGACCTTTGTAAATTCCTATAAATTCAGGTTTCGAGTTTTCGATGTTAGCAATTCGGCACTGAATTGGCCAATAATGAATCTTTCCGGATTTGTCAGTTTGCGCACCGTCAGTGTGAGTATCAATTTTCAACTCGTTAGGTACTGAAAGAGAAGTTTTTTTCAATGATCTCAGAATTGCTTCGCTAAGCCCAATATGTAAATATTCTGTAGGACTGACAAAGGTTATAGGCGTCGACTGTTCAGGATTTTTCAAGTTTTGAAAAGTTCGAAAATCCTTGAGTAAATAGGATAAACATGAATGCGATCGAATAACCTGAATAATATCATTCATTTCCTTTCTTGTAAAAGAATTCACAGAAAATAGGTTGCTTATTTTTTGAAAGAACTCATCTTCCTGAGGATCGTCATGAGAGTCAAGTTGATTGTCACAGTCAGTGTTGTAATCAGAGACTGCTGTATCTCCAAAACTACTACTACTGCAGTTACTATTACTACAGTCACTGCCAGTTTCCGATTCACTGTCTGGTTCAATATCCAATATATCGTCAACCAATGTATTTTCATTGATGTTGTAACCGAGCTCTTCACGATTGTCGTTAACGAAATTTTCCTCAACATTTGCATTAGCACCAGAAAATACCCCAGAACAACTTGCATTGATTGTCGCTTCTGATGGAACGTGCCTTGGTAAGCTTTCAAAATCTTGTCTATTCGAAGTAAGTGATAAACACTCAGCTTCATTTCGTTTCAAAAGAGCTTTTATCCCTCGCTTAGACCTATCACTCAGTAAATAAAATGGCTTTCTGGACTTCATACTGCAACAGCATGCGTGTTTCAATGTTTCTGTATAATTGCATAAAAAAAGTTACACATTCGTCATCAGCGCACGACTTTTTAAGACCAGGTTCGGCTTTCGACTGATCGTTAACCTATTAATTCAAATATGCGACTTAATATTACAACAATAATTCTACATGAATTTACGCTGTAGAAAACTTATTGTAAGATAAAAAAATCAAGCAGTAACGCGTAATCCTTTTCAATCAATCACCTTATTAATAAATTGATTAAATTAATTAATCAACTTAGTTTCAATCACCTTTTACTTTTGAAAATCTTGAAAATTATTCAACTTATCTCTTTAAAAAATTCAGTTCAGTAAAGCATGATTGCTTTTTTTCTAATTTCATTTTATGAATATTTCATTTCTGAAAGGTTTTTTTTCTCAACCAGTATCAATTTTCAAGGAAGATTACATGCTTGTAATTTTAATCAGTGTAAAATTGAAAAAGAAGTCATAAAAAAACTAAATAACATTGTAAATTTATCACACATTATTTATATGTTTTTTACAAAGACAGTTGTAAATTTTTAAAATTTAGGAAAATAGCAGTTTCCCGGACGTCCATTGACTCCCGAAACAGTCCCCAGGTGGCTCCTAATGTCCGAAAATCTGAAAATTTGTGGGAGCTCCCGGGGAGCTTCCTGGGTGTTACGCGGAAGCTCCCTGGGAGCAATGGGAAAAAAGTTGTATCATACAGATAAATAAGATAATTTTAGGCTAAGAAACGCTTATTTGTACTGACGATCGGCGTTTGCGAGTAATATTATAATATAATAAACTTACAGTTCTTGCGCTTTCATTCTATCCTTTACATGGTTGAAATAACTTTTCAGCGAATGTCTTACAGCTTGCGTGTCGGTAGCATTTGCAAGTCCTTTTTTAACTGCAGCTGTAGAAAAACATATTTGTGAGTGCTGTTGCTCATTACTTTTAATAAAATTTTGTTTATGAAAATAGGCATCTGAACTGATCATTTATAATTTATTGTTTCAATGAA
This sequence comes from Platygaster robiniae, assembly GCA_028476575.1. Classification (NCBI taxonomy): domain Eukaryota; kingdom Metazoa; phylum Arthropoda; class Insecta; order Hymenoptera; family Platygastridae; genus Platygaster; species Platygaster robiniae. Next base: position 8,101,388 of record CM052027.1, on the reverse strand, counting down.
GTGAATAACAATTACGAAATATGGCATCATCTCATAGCTATGGTTTCCATTTGAAAATTACAACTTTAATATATATAGTTTTTACATAATATTCAGACCATATTTTACCGACAACCACGTCGTATATTTCAAGCTTCTCAAAACTCCTCTTCGCTTCCTTTCCATTTTTCGGCTTACTCCCAGAAAGGGAAAACTTTGAAGTAATTTCGTACTCGAACAAATGTTCCATCAACTTAAACGTGTACGGGGATGTGCTCTTCACTCCCTCACTGGATAGCGCCTTAACCTGAATGCAATTTTAAGAATTCAGAAATTGTAATTCAATATTTTCAGAATTTTTATACAGTCGAAGATTCTCAACGAAAGGATATGAATAAACTAACAAGTAATTTTATTACTGAGTGCATAATTCGACTTTTCATCTGCATGTTTCTCAAGCGGATCAATGTTCGTCCGTGTACATTCGAGTTTAGTTTACAATTATTTTTTTCGACTCACCATCGCTTGATAATAATCCAAGTTCCCTTTCAGTTTTGCCTCAACATTTTCCAATTTATGGAAGGTGTTGAGAGGAAAGTCGCCTAACACTCTCAAATCATCTTTCCCGTCGTTTGCAGCTATTTGTTGGTTTTTTAATACCGTTCTCAAGTCTTTTTTTAAAGTTTTTAACGTTTACAAGGTTTCTTTTTCAACTTTTTCAGCATCTGCGAAAGGCAATGAAAATTGTATCAAGTTAACATTCGTATAAACGTGTCTATTACTATGCTAAATGTTACCGTGTGTGAGATTTCTTGGTTTTTTTGCGGGAGGTTGACCTCTCGGCGTCTGTGCAGACTCGAAAGAGTGGGAATTTTCTTCGCTTGACGAAATATATCCGATTTCATCATTTCCTACTCCCATTTCGGATGAGGCTTCAGTATTTACTGAAATAAAGATGGTCTGTATAATTACTAATTTTTTATGAGTACTATTCTACTATCAAAAAAAGTTGTTTCAATATTTTGAATTTTGAATTTTGAATGTTGAATTTATAATTACAACAGATATTTATTTATTCCATGATTTACCACGAGTGGGCGTGGTTTGCAACTGACGTACTTCAATTATACGGTCGTCAATTATTTGGGGTTTCCTTTTGAGTCGGTTTGCAAGACTGGCTCGTAAGGATTTGTCTAAAAAAAATGTAAATCATCATCCATTGTTTTTCTTGACATGAACATAGAAAATAGCAGCTTTCATAGCCTATAAGTCATTGTAAAAATTGCTGCCCGAGTGCAGCCAGACCTTCCCTAGTCTACAATCATTCGTTTTCTTCCCCTGGATCGTAATGTATTATTACTTTACAAAGACAATGCTTACATTCCTCAGCTTCTTTGTCCGGTAGACTTGCAGATTCTTGTCGAAACCGCGAATCATTACTCGCTGTTCCTGTAACAATAAGTTTTTGAAGATTTTAATGAATAAATTATAACAGCAGATTTTTGCGATATAATTAGAGATGTTTGTGTACATAATTTTATCAAAATATTCATTACACTTAAACCTCATTTTTATCCTTTTTCTCTTTCTCACTCTACTCTCAGTTATATCCGAAAAATCTATTGAAATCGGAGATTTAACTGAAAGTAGAGTGAGAAAGAGAGGAAGATATAAATGAAGTTCCAATGTACTTCAAATAACATACATAGGAGGTAGAAACATGAAAACGACTTTCGAAGAATAAAGACGCATTTAAAATTTCTACCCTCTGAGTTTGTAATTTTGGAAAATAGATCATTTATATAAAAAGACATTTACAAGTAGCTCAAATTTCATCTACATCAACTATTCCATTAACTTGTTTCTTTAACTGCGTATAGACCCTACGAACTAAACTTTACGTTAAAGACTTTGAGACAGTAAGCCTTCGCTCACTTTAGCAAAAGTTGACTTTGAAGTCCACATTTGCTCATCGATTTACCAATAAATTTTTTAAATATGAAGTTTGGTCTATTTGCAAACGAAATATAAGCAAGCGGCTCTAACAACTGTTTTTTATTAATTCATACCCCAACGTGTCATTTCCATCGAATTCGAAAAGTTGCAATCGATTTCATCAAAATCATACTGATTTGAGTGTTGTTGTTGATCTAGAAAAGTAAAAAAAGACTTATTTATATTGATTAAAACTATGACTATTTTCTACCTTGTTATTTTAATAATATTTGATTGTCATTCAAAAATGATAACATGTTAACTTTAACTCGAATGAAACAGTATTTCATAACAATCATTTTTGTTATTCATTTTGAAGATTAAAAAAAAGATAGTTAAGGGAATGGCGCGCTATGTAGAAATTCATCGAAGGTACACTGAAACCTCATTAATATCCTCTCTCTCTTTTTCGCTCTACTTTCAGTTATATCTTCGTTTTCAATAGTTTTTTTGGATATAACTGAGAGTAGAGTGAGAAAGAAAGATAGAATATTAATGAGGTTTTAGTGTACTAGAGTTTTTTCACTTTCCAAATTTGAAAAAAAGGGTGAATAACATATTTTTTAATCGTAAATATTTCACACTGCTGAAAAGATCCAGGTGGAATTCCCATGTGATATTCACACAACCAAATTTGAGTCTAATAACACAAGAACCTTATTTTTCCTTCTAAAAAAAATTGTTCTTACACATTTTGGAATTCATTTATATCATTGAACCCCTCCTGGGAATCCGCGGTATGGATTTTTTCGGTTGAGCATTTACATTTCGTATAAAAGTATCAAAGACGTTTAAACACATAAAATAAAGTTTGTTGTATAAATAAAAAAATTTAAAAGCACAATTTTACCACAAGTTGTATCGTTCGCCATGTGAACATCAGCCGTCACAACGATAGTATTGCGAGTATTGGGTTGACGTCCGTCACTTAGTACTGAAAGTTCTACATGGGAAAATTTTTAATTCGGTAAATGAAGCGTTCATGATTCATGAAAAATTTTTTTTTAATCTATTCTTAAATACCGTCATCAAAGAATTTCAAAATTTAATAAACACTTCTTAAGAAGTTATTATTTAAATTGATATTTTATTGTAAAAATAAAAGAAAATTTGCATCGAATAAGAATTAACGTAATGACATTGGCAGCTTGAAATAAAAATATCACAATAAAATCATTTTTATTTTTGTTCCATCATTTTTTGACTTTCCCTCATTGCTGGAACCTTTTTTATGAACTTTGAATTATAGAACATCTACACTGATGAACAATTATTGCTTGTACAGTTAAGACGAGGTACCTGGATTGTTTTGTGATTTGGATTCGTCTGTTTTAGTTTCATTCTTTTTGTTGATTGTATCCTTACTTAACGAAGGGGGCGTGGGTAAAGATTTTTTCAACTTTTCGGCTTCATCCCCACTTACATCCGAATCGCTTGAGTAAACTGTTATTCAAATAGATATAGTTCATAAAATTCATTCTGTATTTTTCGAATTACAAGATAAACAAATCTAATTCTTACTTTTTGATTTTTTCTTCGACCCGTATGTTTTTTTGGGTTTGTTTGCCTTTTTGACAACGAGTTCCGTATTCGCGTCACTTTGTTCAGAATCACGTTCATCCATAACGTAATCTTCAAATTTTTTGTTTTTTACGAGATGGCGCTCTTTTTTTGCTTTTTTATTTTTCAAAATTTCGTTTTCTGAAGTCGAAAACTCGGAACATACTGTAGCCTTGTCACATATACTACGAGCTTTAAAGTAATCATCTAAAAAATAAACATTTAATAATATTAGAACATATATCGAAACTGAAAGAATCAAAGTTCCTAAATCATCAGAAGTGAGAGTTAATTTGAAAAACTTTTATAACTGCTTTAAGTCGGCTTGGCTGCCACGGTGAAATGTGGTCGCATTTTTTCAAACAACGAAATTTCCAAAGGTTTACTTTTTTTTTCTAAATGAAAAAGTGACTGTATTTTTCATTATAAGTGAATGTAAGTAAATGTTTCTGTTTTTTCAAAAACATAATACACGTTATACAGTTCGGTTAAAATTGACATTTGGAGTTTGACACGAGAAATTTCAGCAAAAATGTGTAGGATAGGTTGTCAATTAACGATTTCCAAAAGAATTTTCAAAAATTGGCTAGCGTTTTCCAGTAATTTATTTTTTTGATAATAAATTCTGCACGGAAAAAACGTTGTGGTTGTCACAAGCACATGAAATAGTAAGATATGCCCCAACCATATTTATGGTTGATTCAACCACACTCGGGGCTTTTGATAACCAGTGCTTTTAATGTAACAACCACGCACTTTTATATCTCAATCTTCTCAATAGTTGCAGTGTCTTGAAATGTGGTTGCACCAACCATAAATATAGTTGGGGCATATCTTACTATTTCATGTGCTTGTGATAACCACAACGTTTTTTCCTTGTGGCTTAGATGAAAATTTGTTACAATAGGCCGATTCTCCAGAAATGAATCTCACTTTGGGAGTTTTTCAAGTCGAGAAATCCAATTCCGTCATTATTTTCGCCGAAAAACCGATGGTTTGAAATTTCGATTCGGTTCCGAAATTATCACATGGCATTATTACTCCCGCTAATAGCAGGGTGCCGACCTTCCACTACTGCCGCCAGCAGTGGCCGATCAGTCGAAAGTCGGAATTTCTTGACTTGGAAAACCCTGCTAATAGCATAATCGGTCTATGATAACAAATTTTCATCCCATAGGAGAGAATTGTAAAAAAAAAAATATTAAATTCTAGTAAACGCGAGCTAACTTTGCAAGGCCCTATTGAAAATCGTTTATTGACAACTTATCTTACACGTTTTTACTGAAATTTCCGATGCTCATGTTTCATGCCGAACTGTGTGATCAAATGTGTCACAAGCTAAGGCATGTGTATGAAATTTACTGCATTTATAGATCAGGATTTATTAAATTGTGTTCAACTGTCGTCGAGGTAACTGTAAAAACGTAAATTAGAATCCCGAATAAAAAAATTTATTTTTATGACAATGAATTGTGATAACTATTGTGACGTTAGTGATTTTCAAGATTATTTCCAATGAAGAACTGATGAAAAATTGAATTTACCATATTAGCATGCATGATAAGACTTGGTTAGAAACAGTTTGTTCTATTTCAAAACTGTGGTTTTTCAATTGCTTAACGCGAAAGTATATTTAAAAAAGTAATAATACCCGTTATTCGATTTTATTGATTTACTAACAAACGAATTTTGTATACTTGCAATTATTTACGATCAATTCTGGAAATAATAAATTTACTTTATCATTTAATGTTTCAAATTTGGTTGTCATTTTGTTTAATTAATTTCATTTTTGTGTTATTTAGCCATTCGATTTCTAATTGGTAACATTTATTTTTATTCTTTTCATATTCATTTCATTTCATTTTTATAATAATTTGTTAATTATGTGATTGAGTTTCATTCATTCCCCATTAGAGAATTTGATTTTTAACTGTTCACATTTATTCTATACGATACACGTTTAACTACTCTGGTTCAGTTAACTGTTTTCATAACTATATATTTATCTTCAGTTTAGATACTTTAATTTTCATTGAATATTTTCAGTGGAATGTCGTATTTCACGGTGTGCTTGGATGAGGTTTTACCCAAAAATTCCCCCCCATCCGAAATTGTTCTTTTTTTCTATTTTATCGTTTTTTTTTAAATTTTTTAAGCAAAAAATTAAAATAATCCCCGGAAGGAAAGAAGAAAAAATCCAATTTTTGTGAATTTTTTCGAGGTTAATTAGTAAAACTCTCCACAAAACAATGCCACATTTGAATTTTTAGGCTGAAAATCTTCCGTCGTGTACATTTAACATTTTTTATGGAAGTATACTACATAACAAAAAATATCAATGTCATAATATACAGAAAACCGCAAAAAACCATGTTTTTCGGTGTTCTATGACACGTATCACTACATTTTTCACACTTTCAAGCAGAATTGTAATGATAATAAGAAAGCCCATCAAATTCTATAAAATGTGACTTTTGATCAAATTAATACCACTCGTTTTTGAGAAGTTTTAGCTCTTGAAACTTCAAAAAATCTAATAAAAAAATGTTATTACGTTGAAATATGCTCTATAACTTTTTAACTATGCAAAATATCGTTAAAAAAATGCAATAATTTTTTGAAGAGGACTAAATTACGAGAAAAACAGTACACAATTTGTTTCAAAATGATGCTTTGAGCCGGAGATACAACGGAGAAGCGGAGATACGGAGAGGCGTACGTTATGTGAATATAATGCCTTGCATTCATTTTAGAATTATTTTAAATTATGATTGCAACTGTCTTAGTTGCAGATTCTATGCTTCAGCCTACGTTTTGTAAAAGGCCATTCGTAAACCGATTTTGTGTTGACTGATATACTTGTTATAAAATAATCACCTAAAAATTGTAAATAATTCTACTGAATATAGTTTAAAAATGTATCCCTTGACAAATATTGTAAAATAAAGATATTAATTATTGAAATGATACAGTTTTGAAAAAGTAATGATTGAAAACAAGTTATCAACGCAAGCGCGTTTCATCACGCCCTTTGAAACTTTGAAAACTGTGCGTCTATCGTGGCAAGAAAAAAAAACTCATGTTCCGATCGTTGTATCTCCGGCTCAAATCATCATATTGAAATAAATTTTGAACTGTTTTTCTCGTAACTTAGTCCTCTTCAAAAAATTATTGTATTTTTTAAACGATATTTTGCATAGTTAAAAAGTTATAGAGCATATTTCAACGTAATAACATTTTTTCATTAGATTTTTTGAAGTTTCAAGAGTTAAAACTTCTCAAAAACGAGTGGCATTAATTTGATCAAAAGTCAAATTTTATAGCATTTGATGGGCTTTCTTATTATCATAACAATTCTGCTTGAAAGTGTGAAAAATGTAGTGATACGTGTCATAGAACACCGAAAAACATGGTTTTTTGCGGTTTTCTGTATATTATGACATTGATATTTTTTGTTATGTAGTATACTTCCATGAAAAATGTTAAGTGTACACGACGGAAGATTTTCAGCCTAAATATTTAAATGTGGCATTGTTTTGTGGAGAGTTTCACTAATTAACCTCGAAAAAATTCACAAAAATTAGGTTTTCTCTTCATTCCTTCCTAGGATTATTTTAATTTTTTGCTTGAAAAATTCAAAAAAAAAAAAACAATTTCGGATGGGGGGGAATTTTTAGGTAAAACCTCAGCTAAGCACACCGTGATTTATAATGTGAATGATTCTTTTTCATTTATGTATGAGATGCTGTGAGTAAAAGCGAAACAAGTAAGGGACAGAAAAATATAACAATCCACATTTTCTGTCTCTACTCATTTCTTTCTCTACGCATTTCATACAAGTGAAATGGCGCTTGTGTGACATGCACGATAATAATTTCCCGTGTGATAAACATTTTTCGGAATAACTTTTAATTTTGATTCAAATAATTTCAAACTATTTCAATCCACCATCACCAGCAGGGTGGTGCGTACAACCAGAGAAACTTTCTGTACAAATCGATATTTAACTGAATCGCAATATTATCACCTTAAATTAACTAGTCAGGGAGACAGTTGATGATCAACCAACGGGAGTTAACTTAAGAGATGTGAGAAATTTGTGTGGTCTATTACGTAATAATCAAAAAATCAATAATATAACATCATTTCCACAATTTTCATCTATGAAATATTCATAAGTTTTCATTTTTCTTTCTTCTTTTTTTCGATGAAATCTCGATCATGCTTATGAGTACAGTATTATTATAATCAGTAATAAAGTTGACTGTTTATTAGTACAAAGCGTCTTGAAACGACACAACCTGGAAACATGAGATGGGAACAGGGATCGGATAATTAAACTTGCTCCCATATGTCCAGTCAATCTAGGTCAAAATATCTTCGAATCACCGCAAAGTAGATGCATGATAAAACTTTCGTCATAAGTTGTTAGTAGCAAGTTGTTCATCACTTCTAAAATAACAGCAAAAAAGTTTTGCTTCAACCTTAACAGGTAAAAGTTAGAAAATTGTGGTTTTCGCCTACAGTCGTGGTTTGCGAAAAAAAAGTTAATTGCACAACTAAAAGCTGTTATTTAAAGTTGCAGACAGTACAAGTCTTTGAAGTATGGTTTTTTTTTTCAGATGGAAATCTTAATCATTGTGCTCATCAATCCATTATTGAGTATAAATTACGTATTTTTTTCAATTGATAACTTAACATCAAGGAATGAATTGTTAAAACGATTTTTTAAACGAATTATGAAAAAAAAAATTTACTAGGCTGCACATGCTTTCCATGGTTTTTTGAGTGGCTGATCATATATCCAGGATCAAATTTGAACAATAACTTTTGTTTAACTATTTGTTTAAACAAATTATGAAAAAAAAATTCACCATGATGTATACGCTTTCCATGATTTTCTGGGCCGCTGATCACGAATTCAGGGTAGAATTTGAAAAATAAATTTTTTTTAAATATTTTTATAAGCAAAGCAGTGTCTAACAAAATCACCGAATCGAACGAAACAAGTTGTCTCTCAGCAAATATTTTCTTTAATAATTTTTTTTCTACAAATAGTTTAATAAAAGTTATTTTTTAAATTTAATGCTGGATCCATGATCAGCGGCCTAGAAAACTATGGAGAGCATATGCAGCTTAGTACCTACATTTTTTTTCATAATTTGTTTAAAAAAATCGTTTAAGCAATTTGGTTTTGCAAATTTTACTTCACATTTATGATTAGCGGCCCGGAAAACCATGGAATGCATTTTTTCTGTAAATTCTTACTTGTCTCGATGCTCGGACAAAAGTCGGCCTGAACTGCAACGTACATTATTTTTGTTGTAAATTGCAGGAAAAAATTTTTTCGATTATTTTATTTAATATACCATACAATCTTCCCTGTCGATTTCGAGTGTATTTTAGAATCTGGGATTCTTAGGTACAGACTAGCCGTTAATAGAAAAAAAGTAAATTTTCTAATTAACAATGGGATTGTTGACGAACAACAATTCCATCATGGCTGAAAAAATTATTCGATCTTGCGCTATGAAAAAAAAAAAATTAATCTTCGGGTATCATTAGGTACAAGAAAAACTTCATCCTTGAATGTTGAATTAATTGTTAAAATGTTTTCGTAATTTATGCTTAACAATTCTTTTGTGAGCGCAAAAATTAAGATTTTTCATCCGAACAAAAGCCATAATTTGGAGACTTTTATCATCTGTTACTTTAAATGACTACTTTTGGTTCTGCAATTAACTGTTTTTTCGCAAGCACAGACTGAAGGCAAGATTTTCTAACTTTCACCCCCTGTTGATGGGGTAGCACAACTTTTTTGCTGTTACATTCACACATGTTGAATACTTTCTACCAATAACTTATGACGGAAGTCATGATGCATCTAATTTTTTAAGTGTATTTTGGCCTAGATTGACTAGACTCAGTGGTGGATTTACGGGGGGAAGGGGGGGAGTTTCGTGTTACCCCCCCCCCCATAAGAATGGTGGTATTTTTTTTACAATGTTGAAAAACTATGTCCCTGGTACAAATAAACTTTCCGAAAAACAACCCCTCCCTGCCCCCCGGGAGTATACGATTCTAGATCGGCCACTGACTGGACTACACCACCGCACGCTGGCTCGGCTGGGTTGGGGCAGGTTGGGGACCGGTGACGCTTGTCTATTCCCAAAATCAAGTTTTGCGATTTTCGATGATGTCGAGTGATTTTTTTTCCAGATTCTTGAAGCGCAACCGGCCACAAGCAATCTTGAATTGGCCTGTTGCGTTTTTCAAGTATTTTATGTTCTTTAGGACTTAAGATTTCGGGGGGGTTTTGAATTTAATTTTTTTCAAGGATTTCATGAAGGATCGAAAGAATCGATCGAATCCCAAGTAGCACGGATAGCTCTTAAAGAACTCTTTAGACATTCTACCGTCTTAATAGCCGCTTAAAAAAGCTTAGAAAAGCCTCATGCTATCTTAAGAGATACAAAAGTCACACACCTTTTAAGCTTTACGCTTAAAAAGGTTTTAAGAGTTCATTCGTTTAGAAACGGCACTTAATGGCGATGAATTTAAGGTCCACTAAGAGGGTCGTCTTAGAAAGGTATTAAGAGTTCATGCGTGAAGAGAAAGCGTCTTAAGACTGTACCTGCGCTAGACTTATTAAAGCGAACTAGTGTTTTTGAATGTCTGTGCGCATATCGGACCACCTCATCGATGCGGCACGCAGCCGACAAAATTAGTGTCTCAGTATTGAGCGTTGGATACATTTCATACACACGTGTTTCTTGTCAAAATTGCTGCGTTGATACAAAATGAAGTACATAAACAAATCGGGTGGTTTCAAGTGCAAAAAAAAAAATCGTTCTACAGCTAATTAAAAGTGATCCGCAAATGGATAATGTTGAAGTGCGTCCTGTCTCGCGAGTGCAAAAATCAAAAACCCTTCACCAAGAAACCTCCACAATTTCAATGCAAGTGACTGAAGAAAAAACATTGGGTGAAAAACATGAAGTTGAATCTGGCAATAACGACGAGCCCCAAAAACCAAAATCGTTCAATGTTAACGCGTTCGTGTGCGAATTGGCTTGTTGGGCTCTGGTTAGCAACATCAACCGTGAACAATTAAGAGGTTTTTTGAAGTTGTGGAATGAATATGTTCCTTTGCCGAATTTACCACGTGATCCCCGCACAGTTCTCAAAACTCCTCGCCACGTCAAAATCGTAGAAAATTACTGGCATAATGGATTGTTGAAAGCACTGAACGGATTGAAACATTTTTGCACTGACACTATGCCTCGTATTTTATCACTCCGATTCAACATTGATGGCATTCCGATCTCTAAATCGTCAAAAACATCTGTTACTCCTATATTGGTGGACGTTGCCGAAATTCGTGGTTTTTCACCTGCCGTTGTTGGCGTTCATTGTAGCACAGGTAACATAATTATCTCGTAAAGAAGACAATTTGAAATCGTACAAGATTTAATTTTAATTCGATCATCTCATCGCATTTTTGGCGGACTGTTTTTGATGAATTTTCACTTTGAAGATAGTAAAATTGTACTCATTTCGAGTGAAGTTTCTATTCAATCTTGATTGAATGGAATTTTATTTTATTCGCATGGCTATAAATAGTCAAAGTGATCAAGCACTAAAATTGTAAATAAAGAAGTTTGGTCACTTTTCACCCTAGTAATTCTGAGTTTTATGAAATCTTTGTAAAATTTTTATAAAATTTTTGAACTTTTTATAAAATTTTACTTTTTTATAAAGTGATTTTATAAAAACTTTATAAAAAAGCCTGCGTTTTTTAAAGCCATTTTATAAAATCTTTATAAAACCTTTATAAAATTTTGGAATTTTAGGTATTCATTTTTATAAAGTATTTTATAAAATATTTTATAAAAATTTTGTAAAGGTTTTATAAAGGTTTTATAAAATGACTTTATAAAACGCCTTCTTTTTATAAACTTTTCATGAAATCACTATATAAAATAGTGCAATTTTAGGTATTCTTTTTTATAAAGGATTTTATACAAATTTTATAAAGGTTTTATAAAGGTTTCATAAAATGACTTTATAAAACGCAATTTTTTTTATAAAGTTTTTATACAATCACTTTATAAAATAGTGAAATTTTATAAAAAATTTAGCGATTTTATAAAAATTTTATAAAGATTTTATAGAAATCAGAATTACTAGGGCAACGACCGTAAATAAGTGAGTTTTCAGTGTACTCTACTATTATTGCTCGAATTGTAGGTGGGAAACCTATGGATTTGGAATCTTTTCTGAGACAATTCGTAAAGGATTTACTCGATGTCATCGTCAACGGAATTGTCATAAATGGGGTCCGATTCGCAGTTAGAATCAAACTTTTTATTTGCGACTCTCCCGCAAGAGCGATGATTAAGGGTTCGTTTCTGTCAAAACTCAAAAATTTCACAGCATCAGAGTAGATTTATATTCTGTACTTAAGTGGCATTATTTGTACTCAATGTAGAGTGAAGAGTCACTCCAAATTTATAATCTAATTCAGTTTCTTGTTATTTTTAATATAGGAACTGTGAATTTCAATCACAAAAATGGCTGTCTGAAATGCGTGACAGTTGGAAAATTCGAAAAAACGAGAAAAACGATGAACTTCCCAGACTTGAATTCCGCGCCTCGCACGGACGCAGAATTTCGGAACGGATCGTACCCGGACCACATAAAAAAGAAAACTCCCCTCACAGACTTGCCCATAGACATGATTAAACAAATTCCGGTTGGTGATGCTTTACACTTACTTCATTTAGGCTTGATGAAACGTTTTTTGAAAGGATGGAGAGATGGATACGGCTTATTTCGTAAATGGAGTAAAACGCAAATGTTAGGAATTTCTCAGTACCTCGAAAAATGTAAAACACCGGCAGAAATTCATAGAGATATGCGTTCTCTGTACGAAATAGCGTGGTGGAAAGGAACCGAATTTAGGACATTTCTTTTGTATGTTAGCGTGGTTGTTTTAAGGAAGTATTTGCCATTAAATTATTATCGGCATTTTTTGCTTTTTTACTGCGCGACCGTGATATGTCATTCTCAATATTTGGTGGATTATTATTTGGAAACCGCCGATGAAATGATACGACATTTTCTGGAATCTTTTAAAATTATGTACGGGCCCGAATTTTTCACCAGTAATTTGCACAATCTTTCTCATTTAACATCAGAAATCCGAGAATTTGGCGCACTTGATGAATTTAGTACCTACCCATTCGAAAACAAATTGCAGCAAATCAAACGTTACGTAACATCCGGTCAAGGTCCACTATCTCAAATAGCCAAAAAAATTATGGAAATGGATAGTATTCAAGACAGAAAATCAGCTAAGAATGCAAGTGCCAGTGCCGAAATGTCATTTTCGCTACCGAGTTCTTTTCGCAGTGAAGTATTTAAAAATTTTGGGGAACAGTATTCAGTTTTTGGGAAAATAAAGTTCAAGGAATGCGTGATGAATTCATCTGTTTTTCGAGATAAATGGTTAATGACGAAAAATCTAGAAATTATATCTTGCCAAAATGTAATTTTTTACGAAGACACCGGTAAAATTTTTTTGTATGGTTCAGCTGTGGAAGAGAAACATGATTTTTTCTATAACCCGATTCCGTCAAGTTCATTGTTCATTTACGCTGCAAAAACTAATTTGAAAGCACCAGACATGTATGATATGAACGATATTATTTGCAAATTGTTTCCAGTACCGTACGCAGGAAATTTCGAAGATGGAGATAATATTATGCCAGAATTCGATTATGTATTCATACCAATGTGGCACAATTTAAAAAACTGATTTTAAGTTCTCACTATTGTATTTTAAAATATGTGTTAAGATATGAAAAAATTAAATGAAAAAGTCAACATCATTTTATTGTCTGTTTATTGTTTTAACACACCTCAAAATTGAGTAAAAAAGGTATAAAACTACATGATACTAAGAGCACGATATTAATTCGCCGAGTCTTCCCCATTATTGGAAACTGCTGCGTTTAATCTTTTCCTCCCCCTCCTAGACGTCGTAATTCGCGTATTTTTTTTTACATAGTTGCTATTTCGAGTTTTTCCTTGCACAAATTTTGATAACTCTAAATCTGTGAGGATCGATCCCGACAAAGTATTGATAACTGCTTGAAAAAACTTAATAAAAACCGAATGTTTTTGAAAAGCGAATTTGCTTTCGGGTGTTGCAGTCTCTGTTGTAATTTCATCATTATCACTATGGTCGCTATGGTTTTCAGGCGGGTGTACATGTTGTTGGGTGGAAATAGATAGATCAGTTACAATAGTTGGAGCTGATACACGTGAAAACCCAGTCCAAGTTGTAAGCTTCCAAAAAGTATTTTCAAATACAAGACTTTCTAAAACATAAGCGTAATCAAGCTTTTGGAAGCTTGATTGACGCCCAATTTTTCTAACAAAATGTTCAACGATGAATGAGTAAAATTCGACGTCGCTTTCAACTTTTCTTTCAAAACTCTCGAGCTCCAGTTTGTTACTAATTTTTTCGAAGTTATAAATTTCAGGAGGCGTTGCGAATGTACCCCTACTCTGAGTAGGGGTGTCCAACTTTTCGAAACGAATGAAAAGTTCTTCGATTGTTTTTTTGGAAGTATTAGTTGTTTCTTGCAAATCAATAATTTTAGACATGATATTTCGCTGGTTTTCAAAAATAGTGTTCTGGTTGCCAATGACAACCTGTAACTGGTGCGCTATTTGGGCCAATGTTTGTTCCACCCTCGATGAAGGTGGCTGGCCAGTGATTCCAGAATTATTGCGCAGTTCACTTTGAATCATATCTCCCGTTCGAATGCTCGTCTCAATGCTTGGCTGCGTACTTGCTGATCTAGTTGGTCGCTGAACATGATCCAAGTTGTACTGACTATTGTACATGAATCGATGCTGTCTCAAGTCCATCTAACAGGAAATAAAAATAAAATTGACTCAAAATTTTCGGGCAAATTTACGTTGATCGATAACAATTACACTCAAAAAAGTTGATTATTCTTTTTAAAAAAGGTTAATTCCACTCAAAATCTAGAGTTCCCATTGGCTCACAAAAAAGAGTGGAATTTAATTTATAGAGCGATAATCCACTCTTTTCGCGTGAAATATCACTCTAAAAGTACATAAAAATTTTCGAAATTAAAAGTTACTACTCCCCAAATTTGTTCGATTCAAAATTCACTGAATTAGACTAAAAATCCTTCAAATCAAGATTGTGTAAGTATGTTACTTGAGAGAATTTATAGAAATTTTTCTAATTTGATTATTACTTTTATAGAACATATCAGGAATTATGCAGATTCCAAATCCGAACATCAAAATAATACATATAAATAATTTTTTATTGTATGTAAACTTATAATATTCGTGAAAAATGTAGGTAATGATTACGAATTTCGAAATTTAAAGTTCGCTGAAATTTATTGATAAATGTGTATTGTTTCAAAATGTTCCAAGATCGATTTAAATTACAGAGAATTCACAGCCAACGTTCAAAATTGGGTTTATAAAAAAATTTCATCAGACTTGAGAGAATTTCTAGAAATTTTTTAGATCTAATGAAAATTTTAATAGATTCTGTAAGAAATAATCCACATTTCAATTTCAAAGAATCGAATTATTGTAAACGAATACTTCGTCATTATTTGTATATTCATGGAATTCATTAAATATGTAGGTAATAATATCAAATTAATTTTTAATCAACAGCTCGGTAGAATTTTGTCATGAATCATTATTTTTTCACACTTTTTAAAATCGATTTGTATTTTAGAGAATTCACAGGCAACGTTTAAAACTGAGTTTATCTCAAAATTTTATCAGACTTGAGAGAATAGCTAGAAATTTTGGAAACCTGATAAATATTTTAGTAGTTTATATCACAGTTGGTCTACATTTGAAATTCATAACATCAAAGGATTATCGCTCTATAAACAATTTTATTTCACTCAAGAGTTATCAATTGGCTCACAAAAAAAAGTGGAATTTAATTTATTGAGCGATAATCCACTCTTTTCGCGTGAAATATCGCTCTAAAAGTACATAAAAATTTTCGAAATTAAAAGTTACTACTCCTCAAATTTGTTCGATTTCAAATTCATTCAATTAGAATGACATTTCTTCAAATCAGGATTGAGTAAAAATTTTACTCAAAATGAGTGAAATCTCACTAATTTTTAAGCGGTGTTTTACTCTAAAAATCCAAATACAAGTAAAGTCATTTTTTTGAGTCGGAAATGGCTCTGAAATGTGTAAAATTTCACCCATGCTGACTAAAATTCCCACTTAATCTTTGTTTGCAGGATTTTCATTCAAATTGAGTGAATTTTCACTTAAGAAAGTTTTTAATGTTTTAGGTTATTTCGCAATTTTGAAATGACCAGGATATAAAACGTGTTATTATATAATTTTATAATTTGTCAACTGAAAAATATATGATTTTGAGCACTATTTTGTGTTTCTGAAATTTTTGAGTTGCGTCAAAAACTTACTTCTTTTTCCAACCCGGCTGTATTTTGTTCTACGTAAGACGTTCCCGGCGAAGGTTGATTTTGATGTGGGTGAGATGCCCGAACCTGTGTAAAATCAAAATCTTTACTATCATGGAAGTTCACGCAAGTCACAATTTTTGTAACTACAATGAAATTTGATAGGCAATATAAATGAAGAAAATATCGGAAATCAAATATGGATATAGGTTGTTTTGATCGATACTTAAAACGAAGTTTTCTAAAACTACGCCCCCCCCCCCCCCCCCACTAGTACTGCGTAACACTTATTTTCGTCCCCCCCACCCCCCGCGAAATGTGAGACTCGAATGTCAACTGTGTCAAATTTCTTTGAAAATTGTTCAGTCGAATTGCAAATTTCTCATGTCTTATGATCATGTTCCATGTATAAACTTTACTTAAAGATAGTTGAAAATGATATCTTGAATCAAAAGGAATCTGTGGGATATGAAATTGAACCCGCGAAAATATATTTACATCGAAAAGTTATTTAGAAAAGATGAGTAGCCTATTTTCAAGAGCAAATTCACAACGACAGAAAATGGAAAAGATTTTGATTCACTGCGAAGTCGTACTTACCGGATTTCCTATCGCATGTGTCGGATTAATTGAATTTTGAAGCATTCCTGACGGAACCGGTGGTCTTGGTGGTACAAATAACTGTATTTGAGGAGTATTCCACTGACTCATTGTTAAAAACGTTTCAGCACGCGTTTACGACTATGAAGAAAATTTCTCTCTTGTCCCGAATTAATACTCTGTCAAATATAACGTATATTTTTTTAAAATTATTATCACTTCAATAAGATGCACGTAGATGAAATATAAAATAGCACATGTGTCTTCGCTGCTTTAGCTTTTCACACACTGATGGAATGTGGAAACAGGTGGAAACTGAAGGAGAATGGCCGCCCATGTGACCATTAGCACGCAGGCGTAGAAAATTTTGGGCCCGAAAACTTTGGATTGAGAAAAAAATGCCCTAACGCATATAGCTGCCGTGGCCGTGGTCGTCAAGTGGGGCCCATTTTCGTCGCATCGCTGGAGGGCCGAGTGTTCGAATCCTGACTAACGCAGATTTTTTTCTAACACTTTTTCTGTTTCTTTCAGATACTTTAATATACTTGTGTGCTATACTGTTCCTTTCATGTTTTACAGATACATCAACTTTATCAATCGAGTAATTGTTACCATATTTGCTAATTACGTGATATAATAAAATGTAAAAAATTTTTCATTTTTTCACAGTGAAAACTCCACCTCTTAAAACCCTCTTATTAGCTACCGTGTCAGCGCTTTGAAACGTCTTATATAGTCATATAATAGCCTGTTCATGGCGAAATAATACTATTTTGAGACTACTTTAAAGAGCTCTTAAAACACTCTTATATACTAATACAAGCCCTTTCTAATAATACTACAAGACAGAAATTCGGGCCTTTTTGGTATTGTAGACTTATTTAAGACTACTATAGAACTGTTTTAAGACTAGTGTATCACGTCTTAAGAGTTCTATAATGCACGCTGTGCTACTTGGGTTTTCCATAACATTTTTTTATCGGAAATTTTTCCCATTCGCTCCTGACATCTGCGCAACTGTTTGCCAATTTGTTCACAGTGAACATGTTCGCGGATTTCGGAAAATATGCAAACTTTTTGTTGATATCTATCCAGTTGTATGGCGTAGGGAAAAGTCCGTCTTCAAATTCTACAGCATAATATATACCGTCCTCCTTGTCGCAACATTGAAATTGATTCTGCAACTGCAACAAGAATAAATTTGGACACGTTATCAAAGAAATGAAGTGTGATACCTGTAAGCAACTTGTACAAAAATGAATTCGTCTTGCGAATTCTCTCAGCAAAATTTTAGCAATTCTACAGCTGTTTCAGATTTTACGATTTTCTACTTTGTAAAATTCATGAAAAATTTGATGTGTCAGTAAATTACGGATTACTTCATAGCACAAGTTTCGCGAGATAGTCTTTGACTACTCGAGTAGAAATTTCATGTTCTCATTTTGTTGTCGACAACACTTTTATTCTCATTTGCTTCTCATTTTAGCATTTTACTTCCCAAGTTCCCAGTTGAGTTTTAGTTTTCCTCATTTTGTTCTCATTCATTTGTTCTCGTTTGCACATCACCGAAATAATCTTGTTTCTCATTTGATACTTCGTGAGAATTCAGAAATAAAATATGTCTTCAATATGTTCTCACTACGTTAAAAATATAGAAAAGATTTCCTATCGTTCGCATGTCTCAATTTCGCACGAATAAATTATTTCAAATACAAAAATTATTCGCGACGATTTACAAAACCCTAAAAATGCTTTAATTATATATAAGAAAAGAATTGAAAATAAACTCGTCGAATATAAAATACACATAAGAATAAAAAATCATAAAATATATTCAAATTTAGAAGTAGCATTCACTTGATATAACTCAATCGTCGAACATGCCATCGGTTTGAAGAAAACAGAAAAGTTATAAACTTCCCATCCTATTTCACGAAAATATTATTTTCTATTTGTAGAACGGAAAAATAATGAGAACTTTCAATGAAATATTTTACAACTCGTCCAGAATTGCATGGAAATTATGATATATCATTTTTAAATTTGTCTCTTTGAACAAAAAAATCAAACAACTTGTAATATCCATGGTAAAACTGGACCCGACGCTCACCCGATAGAGGCGATCGGAGGCGTGTTCACTATATAGCCATTTCGATTGAAAACAGTGAGAGTATAATAGGGTCTCCCGTGGAGCGAATAATTTTCAAAAATGTTCTTTCCACTCGTTCTGTTGTACTTGGATACTGGTTTCCTGAATTCATCTTCCTCTTATTTGTACCTACTGAAACTCGCTAGTTAGCGGGTTTGAATCCTGAATAGGCGTTTTTTTTTTCATTGTTTTAATCGGAATAATTCCAAACTATATTGATAAATACAAATTCGTTTGCCCTTTTTTTTGGAATTTTTACTCAAAGTCATGTTTGTATGTTCTTTCACTACTGCGTATTTTTTAAAGCAGTTTATTTTCTTGCACAATATTTCGATTTTCTTCAATTTTCGAACATGTTTTGACTTTTACAAGAAAGATAGGTATTGACTTTCGTTTTTCAAATTTCTAAATTGATTTTTAAAAAGTTCCAGTTCATTGAATTCTTTTTAATATAATTGATGTTAAAAAGTATATTTTGGGTACTTTATGACAAATTTTTTTCAAATTGTTACATTCGTCGAGATTACTATAAACTCAAGTTTTTTGCGATTCCAAGGTACACTCAGAGGAAATTCTACTAAAATCAAATAAATATTTATTTGAATACGCAACTAAAAAAACTTTTTCGTAAAAGCTAAAAAATTCTTGACCATAGTTAACTATAGGAACAGTTAATTATGGTGAAAAATTTATTAGATTCTACAAAAAATATTTTTAGTTGCGTATTCAAATAAATATTTCTTTGATTTTAGTAGGATTTCCTCTGAGTGATACGTGCAAAAAATTATATTTCACTTCTCAACATTTTGAAAGTGTCCTGCGACAATATTTCGAGAATTCGTATGAATTATAGTTTGAGAAATGATCGATCAATAATGATTGAAAATTGTGGAAAATAAACCAATAAACTTTTTTTTTCCGATATTAAAAGTGATAACAGTTTTATTGTGAAAGCCACATTTCTTTTACTGTCATAAACTTATGATGGTTTTCAGGTCTGGTTTGAATGTTTCAGTAACCTTTTAGTATTAATGTTGTTTATCATATTTCCTTCTCATTTTTAGCAAAATGGTTCTAAAAATATGACATACTTTTTTTAAATTTTGAAGATTAAAAGTATGCGCTTCTATTTATCAAAAAAAAGTACTGCTTGCTTTCTTATTAATGTTTTGATTTTTTTAGATGAAATAATACACGAGGGTATCTAAGACTTTAAAAACTTCCTAATTGCAAAGTTCTCTAAAGTTTTCTCATTTGAAAACGGTAAAACGTTGAAAAATATGGTATGGAAGTCTAGATAGATTTTGTCGAGTTTTGCTGAACAACAAGCGCTTATAAGCATAAAGCGCTTTTTCGAGTATTTTATAATGTACTTGTTCAAAAATAACTTGTACGGCAAACAAACAAAAATGTAATCATATGTAAAAACAAATTTTTTTTCTTAAATAATTCAATAAACGGTTACAAATCATTGTTCAATTATATGGAAAAGAAAACAAAAATTCTATATATACTGCCCACTTGAAGAAATAACCTTCAATCAAAAGTTGCGGAAAATGTCACTGCTATAGAATGTTAATTAAAAATTGGACCATCGAGTAAGCGTTTGGCGTTAGATTTTTTATGATTTCAATAAGTTTATTAATAATTAAGTGTTTCTTAAATATTATTCAAAGAATTTTCGACGGAGCTTTACCGAATAAAACCTTTAAAATTTTAAGAAGTAGAAGCAAAATGTGCAGATTGTTCCTGTGATGACAAAAAACTTGATATTATAGTCATCTCGGGCAAATATAATTTTCAATACCATATAACATATGAGACAGAATTTAATGAACTTCAAAATGTCAATATGTTTTCAGAAACTTGAAAGGAAAGTTAAGTACACTTTTCTTCTCATCTCTTTTTATAATGTTCAATGTTTTCAATATATTTGGAGATGAATGCAAATTAAAATTTTTTGTAAAAAATGGATTGAGACAAAAAATTAAACGGTTGTGAATGTAGGAAACAACTTTTCAATGAGTAGCGATTCGAAAAAAATGGTACATATAATTTATAACAATCGAAGAAGTTTAGAAGCGGCCAAATAGAAACATTAAAAAAAAACACTTATCTTTGATCTAAACCCGTTTAGTTCCGAGTTGCGGTAAAATGAATAAGAACACTAATTTCGGCACTTAATATCAAAGTATCTACATACAAAAAAACGACTGGAAGCCGAGGAAATAACGTTTTTAAAAATGACTCGCTCTACGGGAGACCCTTTTGAACTCTCATTCAAAACGGGCTCTACGCGACCTTGACAATATTCCTGTGTATCTGACCGCGAGAAATTCCATTTCTTGATTCTGAATATCCAACAGAATCTAAAAATTTACAGGCATTACAGGAGCGAATTCACGGGGGAGGGGGGACTCTGGGAAAATCCACCCCCCCCCCCCAAACAAGGATAGTGAAAAAAAATGCAAGTATTATAGATTCGATATAACATAATGATCGCAATTTGAAGTATCCATCCAAAAAACTTTGAAACTTTTTTGCATAATATAAGATATTAATCGTATTCGTATTTAATGAAACAATACTAACAAAAATACTAGGTAAAGGAAATTTAACACAAAAAAAAACATTAGATTCACTATAAAATTTTTTGATAAATCCCCCCCCCCCCTCCACATATCATGTCTGGATCCACCCCTGAGGCATTATAACCATTGAATGATGCTAATTCTACAACAAAAAATTTTTTTAGGCTTCACATTAATAAGAACATAAAGTCGTAGCACACATTTCCTTTTTTTCTATTCATAATCAGCGATTACAAATTATCAGACGCTCATCCGACGCGTATTCGACGCCAGAGCGTCGGGTCCAGTTTACCAGGGATATATAACTTATTTACAATAAAAAATGTATAAATTTTTGAACATGAAATACATGGTGTCCCTAAGTTCGCATTACAGAAAGAAAGCATGAATTCTTGATGAAATTCAAAGACTTTTTTCCCTTTGCCGTTTTTCAACAAACTTAAAATTATAAAAGTGATTTTAACCAAAAAAATTAATAAATACTATCTCTTAACAAGTGGGCGTCGAATTCACGAACTAAACTTTCCCTGAATTTTTTCACATATTTTTCTGAGTAAAAAAGTCCTTTATCACTTTTTACAAAACTCAAAAGCATAAAAGTTATAAGGGTCACAAGTTTTAACCAATCAGATTTGTTAGATTCAGCGCTCGAATAACTTTTTTGATTCAAAGCCCACTTGTAAAAAAAGGGCATTTATTGTTCAAATTTTCGGCTTAAGTAACTTTTTTAATTTTGAGTTTTTTGAAAAATGGCGGAGGGAAAAAAGTCGTAAAATTTCATCAGGAATACATGGTTTTTTTTTAAAACGCGAAATTTGGGACAACCTGTATATGTATAATGAAAATCATAACAAAATAATCAAGCTTGTTACGTCCTGGGTCGGAGACGTAACTGTATCCGTCGTTCTCACGAATAACGCAAAACACTTTTCATGGTTAACAATATTTTATTCTATTTCTTTTTCTTTTAAATATTCAACTTTTACACTTTTAAGATTTTTACAACTGTTCACTTACATTGGACATATTATTATTCGTTAATTATCTTTGACAAAGAAGAAGCCCGAAATCCCGCGCGCGACAACTGTTCGTTTCGAAGAAGAGCCCGTTTTTCAAAACCTTCTCTGGTTTTATTCCCTCGTAATCTTGTAGCAATAATTTTGGCGCACTTATTTCTATCGCAAAAACGTTTAGCTATCTTATAAAAAATGAATTTGGGAATCCCAGGAAAAATACTTATGTCTATCGCAAAATGTTTTATCTGTCTGTAAATGGATTGTGATATCAAGAGAAGTTCTTATTTCTATTGCGAAATGCTTATCTGCTGTAAATGAATTGTGATATCAAGAAAAAGTTCTTATTGCAAAACACGTTTAGCCATCTTATAAAAATGAATTGGGAATCTCAGGAAAAAGTACTTATCGCAAAATGGATTGTGATATCAAGAAAAGTTCTTATTTCTATTGCGAAATGCTTATCTGCTGTAAATGAATTGTGATATCAAGAAAAAGTTCTTATTGCAAAACACGTTTAGCTATCTTATAAAAATGAATTGGGAATCCCAGGAAAAAGTACTTATCGCAAAATGGATTGTGATATCAAGAAAAGTTCTTATTTCTATTGCGAAATGCTTATCTGCTGTAAATGAATTTTGATATCAAGAAAAATTGCAAAATGCTTATCTGTCTGTAAAACTAAAAGAAAAGAAAATAAAAGAAAAAAAAGAAAAATGAATAAAGCATAAAAACAGGGATGTTACACTTCCCCCCTACGAAAAGATTGTTACCCATACAAGGGTTGCAATCTCAGAAGGAGACATCGTGCTTAATAATAATAGTATATAATAATAATAGTAATTTTCAAGTTTATAATAATATTATTACTGCTTCAATGCATAAAATGTTGTAGGTAACGATTTTACAAATTGTTAGTGGTTTGAGAACCCCTACAAAAAACAAGGGAAGCCTTCCTGATTTTTACTTTCTGTTTAAATGTATGGGTGGCGCGGGGGTTCTGGTTCGATTGGTTTCGTGATGTGGTCTGGTGGCGAGTGAATAGTGGCGTTGAGCAGCTTATTCGTTTCCTGCTTCTCTTCATTTCTACAAGTTTCCTCCATGGTTGATTTTTGAGGTATCTCTGGAGGATCCGTTGGTGAATTCGTCTTCTTGTTTAGATGCAGCAGCAGATTTGTAAGGCTGTCCCAAATGGCAGCAGCGAGATAGGGAGACCAACCATAAGAAGTATGGAGGGCCCAGACATGGAAAATCGTATCTATTATAGTCTTTACAATTCTGAAAAGAAAATATATACCTAATAGACCTGCGCTGAATATTCCGAATGAAGAGAAAGTCTCCCATGTTTGGCTCCAATATTGGTCCACAAGTTCTTTCAGGTTTCCGCCACTTAGCAACCCCTTGAGGGTGAGATCGGAAGTATCAACATTATCTCCAGAAACACTGCGAGCCACCTTGTGTAAGATAGAGGCTTGGTCCATTGAGAAAATTAGAGATTGTTGGAATTCTTCAAGATCCTCTTCAGAGTCAATTCCTCCACTCCCCAAGTTCCCAGCTTCAAGGTATTCCCATGTTGGTATGTCGTGTGGTTTAAGGGAGGTTGGCGCAGTAGTTTCCACTGGATCCGGCGTCATTTTGAACCACCTTCCGTCGATTTCATAGGTTGGGTGCATTAACCCGTTACACGGTATGGGGGTTCCAAAGTTCTTCAGTATGCGGGTGCGAGGAGTCAAGAAATACGATTTGTTGTGGTATTCTATCAGCATTTCGAGGTAGCATTTTTCGGTCTTCCTGATTTTGACTGGAACAGGCGTGCATTTGACAATCTCTATAACTTCTCCTGCCAGAAATGCAATATGGCCTGGGCCTTTCATAAAAAGGAACGCAAAGTCATCGGGTCTTAGCATAGCTAGGCTTTGCGAGTTTAACAATATTTTCCTTCCAAGTTCACATTGTTGTCTTAAAATATCCGAATATAGGTGTTTCATTTGCGTGCGTACGTGTCTTTCCAAATATATCAATTTTGAATTTGTATAAGCAAAAATGTCAATGTCGTTCGTATTCAACCTTCTTGGGTCGTTATTAAGGATTCCATCGGCACCTTCAATAATTATTAGCTTGGGATGTTCCGTAGTTATCATTTCATATCCACAGGCGTGGTATGATTGTTTTTTCGTAAAAGCAAATGTGATATCTTGTGTTTCAACCGTGTAAATTGTTTCCATTTTATGTTCCGATTTATCAGTGATTTTTTTGCCATTTCCTCTATATAGAATACCAAAGTTTCTGAGATCGCATTGGCGGGTGGGTATCAAGTCCCAGTATGCGTTGCTTCCGTCGTTCGTCATGCAGTATGTTATTTTTGCATCGCATTTTATACCTGGTTGGAGGAGAATTTTGTTTTCTTTGGTGAAAATACTTGCATAATAGTCTTTCAGAGTGATGATGAGGGTGCTCTGAACGATCACGTCTTCCCAATTTCCGAACTGATCCGAGTAAGGTGCTTCTTTGCAGTCACCGTCGTGGTTAATCGAGCCAGCTAGGAGAATAGATCTGGTTGAGCTGGTGTTTGACGTGAGCCCGTTGATGTCGGCTCGTCCAAACAAGAATCTGCCTCGTTCGTGCATGTCTCTGCACTGGTCTCTGGTAGTTTCATAAATGTAGTTCATGTATCCTTCAGGTACAGCCGAAAGATGAGAAAACATTCCGCATTTGTTGATGATGCGACTAACTTCGACTTTGCATTCTATAACCTTGGTGTAGACTTTGTCTGTGTTTTGCAACAATACCAAGTATATGTTTTCAGACTCTGGTTGCACGTTAGGGAGGTGGCAGCTCTCGACATCTCTCAGGCTTACTCTCGTAATATTTGCTCCGCTTGTTCCACAATGGTATCCTATCAGTCCAAAACTTCCTGGTAATAACAGGATCAGCATGTTCAAGACTATCATCCTCGGTTTTCTGTAAAAATATTAACAGAAATTGTCTTATTCTAAAAATTTATATAGAAAAAAAAAATATTAACTTATAGTATTTCATTTTCCCAACAATTTTAAGTTTTTATTATCATTTTTACGAAGTTGACTTCCTTGATTATGGTCGGTATCAACCTTTCTGTGGAAACAACCTTTTCGTGGCCATCTATTCTTATTTTGACTCTATGTTCGTCTAGAACTTCAACTATTTTATCAGGCCCGGTAGTATAATCATCGAATTTGTCTTTTCTTAGCCCTTTCCGCAGAAATGCATATGAGTCAGCAGTAAACGTATAAGGGTTTACGATTCGATCATAATAGCGTTTAGATCTTTCCTTGGCTAAAATGAGATTTTCTCTGGCTTCTTTTCTAATAGTGTCGAGTCTGACTAGGAGTTTGATTAAGTATGAGTCGTAAGTTTCCAGTTGTTCTTGTCGTGGTAGTGGTTGGCTGGAGGGCACATATCCCAGTTTACCGAAGACGAGTTCAAACGGTGTCCTTCCTGTCCCTTCATGCACGGAGGTGTTTAATGCGTACATTGCCAGTTCCAACGAAGAATCCCATTCTGAATCAGAGTCCACGAATTGGCGAAGATAATTCATCAAGGTCCAATGCATCCTCTCTATCGACCCATTTGACCACGGAGTATAGCTGCATGTTTTAACCTGTTTGATTTAAAATTTTTTTGCTACTATTCTCATAATTTTAGACAGAAAATTAGTTCCTTGGTCTGTGAGAATTTGTTTTGGTGGTCCAAATGTACAAATCATTTTTTTGATGAACCCATCTGCAGTTGATGCAGCGCTTGCATCAGGGAGTGCAACTCCGATGCAGAACTTAGTTAAGAGGTCCTGCATCGTCAGAATATATTTCATACCATTTTCTGTCTTGGGTAGGGGTCCAACGAGATCCATGCTGATGAAATCGAAAGCACTCAAAGGTGTATTTGTGATTACCATGGGTTGTCGAATCTTTTTTCTGGTCAACTTTTGAAGTTTGCATGATAGGCAATTTTGTATGTAAGTCTGGATGTCCATTTTAAGATTTTCCCAGTAATAATTGGGTCTCAGACGGTGGTAAGTTTTCGTAACTCCAAGATGTCCTCCAACAGCGGAATTATGAGCTTCTTCTATGAGGGTGATTCTTTCCTTCTCATTTTGAACTATTTTTACTTGTCCATTACACAAGCTTATTTTTATTGGTTCTTTGCGAAACGTTAAGCTGATGACGTCCTGTATCTTTTCCCATCTGATTCCCTGTAAATCTGGAATTTTAGGAATGCTGAGGCTTACAAGTCCCAAATTCTTAACCCGTGTTTTCAACTCTTGGAATGCAATTCGGATGTTTTCGTATCCCTTTTTCATATCATATTGGTTATTTTTCGGTTGTATACAAAGAGCAAGCAGATAATAGTTACCTTTACATCTTAATTCAACACTACCAAGTTCTAAGATCCCGAAGTGTCCAACTTCTTTCTTTTTGAAAAATCCCCTTGTTTCGTCATCTACCGGTTTTCCTTCTTCATCCACAAATAAAACAATATTGTCGTGCCTCATAAGAATTTTGTCTCGAATTTCTGAAATGTTCGTACTTACATATATTTCGTCATCTTCACTTTCAATATCTTCGTCGCTTATTTCTTCTCCTAATTTCGAAAATTCTTCTTCGATTTCTTCTTGTTCGAGTTTTTCTTCTTCTGTTTCTGTATCAATTTCGTTATCCTTCTCTTCGTCACTCGTGATGTCTTCATTGTAATCCTTTTTTTGTTTATTTCGTCTTAATATTCTTCCTTTTTCATGTTCTGCTTCGTAATCTTTTAATTCTGTTTCATGCATTTTTCTTTGTTTAAATTCATTTTTCCCTTCGCTAACTTCCTTTTGCATTTTTATTATTTTATCATCATCATCATCATCTGTGCTAGTTTCACCTTTATTTTGGTATAGTTGATCATTTATGTAGTTTTTTGAATTTTTCCCTTTTTTCGCGTTCTCACCCAAGTTTCCTAGCAATTTTTTTTTCACTGTTTTTCTGAAATAAGTCTTCGAGTCCAAGGTCATCTTCCATCTTTCGCCGTTTCTTCTTTTCTTGCTTAACGATTTCTTGTCTATATTGTTCGCCCTTTGGTGTAGGTTTCACATTCCGAGTTGATCGTCTAACTATGTTTACAGTTTCTTATTTTCCAGGTACGTTCCGAGAAAGAGCGTCTGCGTTGATGTTAGTTGCTCCAGCTTTGTAGATGACGTTGTAGTCGTACTCCTCCAACTTCAGCCGCCAACGAGTTAACCTACTTGTTGGGTCTTTCGATGTCTGTAACCAACAAAGTGGTTTATGGTCGGTGACCACTGTAAACTTGTTTCCATAAAGATATGGGCGAAATTGGGTGACGCAGTAGACGATCGCTAACGCCTCTTTCTCATAGGTGCTGTACCCTCTTTCAGCTTTGTTGAGTTGTCTCGAAATGTAGGCGATAGGTCGATCTTTGCCGATTGGCCCCTGGCTTAAGATTCCTCCAATGGCGAAATTACTGGCGTCGGTGGTCAGTACGAAGGGCTCGTTAAAATTGGGGTATTGTAGAACTGGTTCCGAGCATAGTTTTTCCTTCAGAATATTAAAAGCTTCGTCCTGAGGGGCTTTCCAAACAAATACATTGTTTTTCTGTAACAAACTTGTTAGAGGTTTTGAAATTTGAGCACATTTTCCTATAAACCGTCGATAATATGACGCCAATCCTAGAAATTGTCGGACGTTTTTTTCATTCTTCGGCGTTGGAAAATCTTTGACGGCGTCTAGCTTTCTTGGATCAGGTTGAACTCCTTCAGGCCCTAGTTTATGCCCGAGGAAAACAACTTCTGGTTGTAAAAACTTACATTTTTCCGTTTGTAGCTTGAGGTTAGCTCTTCTTAGTCTTTCGATGAAAAGTTGATATTTCCTTTCGTGTTCCATAAGAGTTTTTGAATAAATGACTACGTCATCTATATACACAAAAAGTTCCGTGCCCTGTAACCCTCTCAAGACTACGTCCATTAAACGCTGAAAAGTGGCGGGGGCATTTCGTAATCCGAACGGCATTTTCTTGAACTGCCAGTGTCCGTGGGGCGTTGAGAAAGCTGTTTTCTCCGCACTTTCTTCATCCATTTCGATCTGGTGGAACCCAGATGCCATATCAAAAGTTGAATAATATCTGGCTTCTCCCAGCTGATCTAATATTTCCAGGATGTTTGGTATGGGGTAGGAATCGCCTAGAGTTTTTTCATTAAGATTCCTGAAATCTAAGACTAAACGCCATTTTTGGTTACCTTGACCATCTGGTTTTTTGGGTACGCACCAAACAGGAGCATTCCACGGGGATTTTGACAGTTCGATGATTCCTCCTTCGTGCAATTCTTCTACTTGTAGTATGATTTCATCTTTAAGTTTTGGAGGATACCGGTATTGTCTGGTGTTAATTGGTACCTCGTCAGTCGTCCGGATTTTGTGCTTGGTTACTTGAGTAGACGTAAGCTTATCTCCTGGCAGGTGGTAACAATCAAGACTTTCGCGTACAAGTTTTTCGACCATTTCTTTTTCACTAGTATTAAGTCTGTCGAGTTCAAGGTGTTCCATCACTTTCTGGAGTCTTTCTTCTGTCTCTATACTTTCGTTTACGGGAAAACATCGCATCTTTATGATTTCTTTTGCGTTTTCTGGTTCCTCTATTTTTTCGATTCCTTTTAATGTTAAAGTAGGAACTGGTATTTGATAGTTAATTTCCGTCGTATTTATTACCGTTATATATGCTTTTCCTTGGTGATTTTTGACGATGCAATCTCCCATATAGACACCATCCACTGATCGTAGTCGACCGATATACCCTATCTCCAATGATGTTTCCGTAAGGTTTACATGAATTACTCTCCTTGTTCGCGCGGGTACGTAGTAGCAATCTTTTTCTATACCGGAAAAGGGTATCTGTTGATCATCCAGTTCCAAACAGCATGTTTCCCAATTTAGTTTGGTGTTGTGTCTCGACAGAAAAGATGTTCCAAGAATTCCGTCTTGCTCGATTGGAAAGTCGTTGGAAACTAGATGAAATTCGGTTTGATGTCCCAATACCGATAAGTTGATTTTTCCTTTCGTGGCAACAGAATTAGGTGAAATTCCAATTAAGTGAATTATATCTTCGGTATCAATATTTTTCAAATCGCTCAACATTTTAATTTTAAGAAGACAAGGTCCAGCGCCAGAATCTAGCAATAGTGAAGTAGGTTTTTGGATACATACTTTAATGCAGGGAGCGTCTCTGT
Organism: Platygaster robiniae; assembly: GCA_028476575.1. Classification (NCBI taxonomy): domain Eukaryota; kingdom Metazoa; phylum Arthropoda; class Insecta; order Hymenoptera; family Platygastridae; genus Platygaster; species Platygaster robiniae. The sequence continues at coordinate 8,071,722 of CM052027.1, read as the reverse complement.
TCAAGGTTGTTTTTACATTGTGTCCTCCTGAATTTTTCCGATCGTTGCCGTGTTCGGATTCTGGTTGGTGACCCTTCCAGTGGAGGTCGCGGAGGGTCGGAATTCGTTTCCCGAGTAATTTTGGGAGTTATCTCTGTTTGCTTCGTAATTTCGACTCTCATATCTTCCTTGAGCAGGTTGTTTTTCCGGGCAATTGCGAACAAGGTGAGGCCCATTACACTGATAGCAAGCTACTGGTTGTAAATTGAGGTTTCGAGAAATTTGCGGATTGAATCTCTGTTCTCCGAAATTTCGCTGCCTTTCCCAATTTGCTGGTCCCTGGTATCTTAGTTGTCGCGGCTGTTCACGCGGGAGGTATTGACTTGGTCCAGCTTCTCCATTATGATTATTTTGGGGCCTGAGGGGCATGTATGAAACATTTTTGTCGTACCTCAGAAAACAAGTGCTGGCCTCGTGGTTGGTTCTTTGACAAATCTGACACCTTTTTGGTTGCATCGTTTTGACGTTTGCGAATCTACAATTTTCTGCAGTGTGATTGGTTCTCTTGCATATTTGACATGCCTCATCCCTTACTTTTGTTGCCTGTAGTGCTTGCAGGACCTCGCAATTGGTGATGCTGTGATTTCTTTGACAGATGGCACATTTCAATTCTTCTTTCCCGGAAGCTGTGCGCAACTCCTTTTGTTCATCTAGAACTCTTTCTATGTCAAGTGCTAATTTCCCAGCGTCATTGAGGTTTGCTTGTGTTGTCATTTTCGTGTATATATCTGGTTTCAAACCTTTCGTAAATATGTAGACACATTCCTTCTCGTACTTAGTTTTCTCATTGTCTTCTATAAGTCCTTGGTTTTGAGCTCGATGAGCCTCCAAAATTTGGTTAAAAGCGGTTGCTATTTTATTCAAATAAAAGGAAACTTTTTCATTATCTTTTTGAAAGATTCTTGCTGTGTTGCTGAGCAACGTAAGTGGCGAAGTACGAGATGAAAAATGTAAAGCAAGTTGATCAAGTAGGGATTTTAAAGTAGTGAATTCCATATTTTGAAGGGCAGCTAGGGCGTTACCTTTTATTCTCCTCATAAGAATTAAACTGACAAGACCTTTTTCGGCGTCATCCGGTAGCATTTGTTTTCCTCTCTTGCAGCTTTGTGAAAATTCCCATAATGTAGTGTCTTCTGGATTTCCGGTAAAGGTTGGTATCCCCTCAATAGCATCTCTAGGTCTTAAATAGTCGTTGTTTGCCATGTTCCTGTCAATTTTATCACTTTTATTATCAATTGTATCTGAAAAGTATGAGTATTCGATTTGGTTATCTTCAGAAATGTGTTGATTCTCTAGAAGGGCTGCTTGGACCTCAAGGTTGGAAAGGTTCGGCAGTTGAAGGTACAATTGTTGTTGATCCACTGTTAAATTTGTAAGCTGCTATCTCGTGACGATTTTTGGTGGGAAATGTTCGACAGGCATTACCCTTTTATTTACCCGTTTTTCTTTCTTGCCATAAAATTCAAAGAAATTCTCAAAATTCCACCTATGTGTGTTTCAATATTCCCATTCGTAACATAGAATTCGAAATCTCGTCGTCGCGTGTTCCGTAAAAGTGTAAGATCTCCTTAACATATGTTTCAATATTCTAATTCACAACGTGGAAAAAAAAATTTCTGCCATTGCATGTTTCGTAAAAGTTCAAAATTTCACTAGCATATGTTTCAATATTCTAATTCACGACGTGAAATAAAAAAATTTGTCCTTGCGTGTTTCGTAAAAGTCCAAAATTCCGCTAGCATACGTTCCAATATTCTCGTTAAGATGGTGGTGTTGCGTCTTCAATGACCCTCGAAGAATCCCAAAAGTTCAGAAAGGTGTCCTGCCGTGGTCGCCAATTTGTTACGTCCTGGGTCGGAGACGTAACTGTATCCGTCGTTCTCATGAATAACGCAAAACACTTTTCATGGTTAACAATATTTTATTCTATTTCTTTTTCTTTTAAATATTCAACTTTTACACTTTTAAGATTTTTACAACTGTTCACTTACATTGGACACATTATTATTCGTTAATTATCTTTGACAAAGAAGAAGCCCGAAATCCCGCGCGCGACAACTGTTCGTTTCGAAGAAGAGCCCGTTTTTAAAACCTTCTCTGGTTTTATTCCCTCGTAATCTTGTAGCAATAATTTTGGCGCACTTATTTCTATCGCAAAAACGTTTAGCTATCTTATAAAAAATGAATTTGGGAATCCCAGGAAAAATACTTATGCCTATCGCAAAATGTTTTATCTGTCTGTAAATGGATTGTGATATCAAGAGAAGTTCTCATTTCTATTGCGAAATGCTTATCTGCTGTAAATGAATTGTGATATCAAGAAAAAGTTCTTATTGCAAAACACGTTTAGCTATCTTATAAAAATGAATTGGGAATCTCAGGAAAAAGTACTTATCGCAAAATGGATTGTGATATCAAGAAAAGTTCTTATTTCTATTGCGAAATGCTTATCTGCTGTAAATGAATTGTGATATCAAGAAAAAGTTCTTATTGCAAAACACGTTTAGCTATCTTATAAAAATGAATTGGGAATCCCAGGAAAAAGTACTTATCGCAAAATGGATTGTGATATCAAGAAAAGTTCTTATTTCTATTGCGAAATGCTTATCTGCTGTAAATGAATTTTGATATCAAGAAAAATTGCAAAATGCTTATCTGTCTGTAAAACTAAAAGAAAAGAAAATAAAAGAAAAAAAAGAAAAATGAATAAAGCATAAAAACAGGGATGTTACAAGCTCAAAACGTACAAGATTAGATCTGAAAACGTGTAACACTTTTTTGAAACTTATCCTCTAAAAAATAAAAATTTTCAAGAATTCTGGATAAACGAAAATTGGAAAATAATAATTTCCTATTAGTTTAGGTGGTTTTTTTCACTTACGAAAACTCGTGACAAGTACATGAAATTAACTTTACATCTTTTTGATGATTGTAATTAACATGTGAAAAAGACGAAGAAGAAAAAAAAATATATATATAAACAATAGGAAAGTATTGTGAATCGTCGAAAAGATAAAAAATCGATTTCATGTTATTTTCGCAAGTGAAAAAAAAAACACAAAAACTATGATGATATAGCTTTTTCAAATTACAATAAGTTCCGTTTTTTTTAACACAATTATATTGGAGAATAATCCATTTATATTTCGATAGAAAATTTTTTCGAATTTGTTAGCAATTTTTCTATTTCTCGATTATACAGAGTAAATTACAGCTTACTTCAAAGGAAAAAACATTTAAGATAGAACTTGGACTCGATAAGAAATTAAAGCTGGAAAAAAACTCGAACATTTCTTGTTTGAACTTTTAATCCTCATTCTGCATTTACGCCATTTATAGTAGACGCGTCTATCCACAAATCAAGGGACCATGAGTGTCAGAAAGTGAAGAAAATAGGCATGATTGAAAAGGAAAATTATATACTCACGATTTCATCCGTTTTGTTCGACTCCAACAGTCCTGTTCCTGAAGATTTTCATTGAACAATCACGATGCACTACGTTTCCGAACGCTAAAACCCGGATAGGTGACTTGAGATCAACCACAGTCAACTAAGATAGAGCAACTGACAGCTGCTAACAGCACAGAATAGGTGCGAGAAAAATTCAAAAAATTCCAGGTTTTCGGGAGTAGAGGGAAATCATTTGTCAATAGTTTTTGGTCCGTCAAGAGGCCGTCAAGAGGTAGGGAAAGTTGCCCTCCCCAAGCCTTTACGCCAAATTCACACGCGAACCAAATTTGTTTCGGGTCTAGGCTAGACAAGAAGAAACAATTGAGTCGACCCGGAAAAAAAAGGCTGCCCGCGTTTTTCCTATTGTCTGCGAAACGAATTTTGTTTGCGTGTAAATTCGTCTTTTCTCTCACCACAGCACGCTAGCTCGGCTGGGTTGAGGAGCGGTGACGGGTGACTTTCTATTTCCAAAATAAAGTTTTCCGGTTTCTGACGAAGATGAGTGATTTTTTTTTGCCCGAATAGGCCAGTCGATGGAGAAAAAATTTTTATTTAAATTCCTACATCTTCCAAACGTCGTCAAGTCGTTGAGTATCAATAAAAATTGAACTATAAAATTTTGCAACTCTATTGAAAGTCAGCAACATTGTTCAAATCGCAAAAATATGAATTGTTGAATATATCACCGGGAAATGATTTAACATCGCTGCAAATATGAAAAATCATTCATTCTCTTTTTTGAGACATACTGAAAAATTCGCAACAATCACAAACTCAGGCGAAATCGTTTATTATAATTAGTTAACTAATATGCCGATAATTTTGCCGAAAACAATGTGTATACTTGCAGAAACCACGAATAATTTGAAGTAATTTATACAGATTACTCTGTCAATTTGCAACTTTTTCCGATGACGGCATGAGGGATTTTTAATGATTTACATATGCTAAATAAATTTTTTTTTCGAAAACATTTTCTATACCTTAAGGTATAGAAAAATTTTATAGTTCAATTTTTGAAAAATTTTATAGTTCAATTTTTATTGATACTTAACGACCAATTCATTCACTCACTCATTTCCCCATTTAATCACTCACTCATTTGCTCATTCATCAACTCACTTGTTTTCTTTTTCAGTGATTTTTTCGCCTTTTTTAGGCTTTTTCCACTTACTTCAGATTCATGGGTCATCGCAAATTTTCTGGACCTGTAGCCAGACTAAACTAGTTGCGCGGTAACGAAAGACGGGCAAAATATATGACGTCATATATGTACGATGTAAATATATGACGCCCGTGTACGGGCAAAGAAATCGCTTGTACGGGCATTGCCCGTACATGGTCCCGTACGTAGGTACCGGCCTGAAATTTTCAATAGTAATGTTCTCATTGATGGTGTGAATTTTCTTTCATTCTGATGAATGTAGGTTTTAAATTCGAGCGAGTAAATGTCTGATGATCTTTTGTTGCTCGGTTAAGCGATTTATTTTAAACCCACTTTTCTGCTTCTTACATATTTTTGAAATTTCACAAGTTGGTTCATTTTTATTAAGTTCTTTTGTCATTCATTTTTCGAAATTCGAAAAACTTCATAAATGTAATTCACGAATATACATTAGAACCGTTATATTTTCTAATTTATCTAAAATATTTCATAACTTTTCAGTGTAGAAAAATTATGCATATTACGCAAATTTTTTAACAAACTTACAATTTGTTTACTTCAGTGAATAATTTAACGGTTCTTTAAAGAATACTTCAGATAATTCGTTAAAAAATGATACTCGTCATCGTCGACTACCGGAAGATTTGTTTTTGGGAATAGCCAGGCCGAGCCAGCGTGCAGTGGTGAAGTCCAATCAGCGGCGTGAAAGTTAAATTTTCCGGTTTTAGACGATGACACGAGGTTTTATTTTTTGCCTGAATTTCAAAGGGCTACTGGCTTTTGTTGCACTATTCCACACTTTTCGGGCTACCGATATCCACGGTGGAACACGGTCGAAAGTGTATATCTCCATTAAGTTTCATACATTATCTGCTATTTATCGTTTTACATCCCCAAGTAGCACAGCGTGCATTATAGAACTCTTAAGACGTGATACACTAGTCTTAAAACAGTTCTATAGTAGTCTTAAATAAGTCTACAATACCAAAAAGGCCCGAATTTCTGTCTTGTAGTATTATTAGAAAGGGCTTGTATTAGTATATAAGAGTGTTTTAAGAGCTCTTTAAAGTAGTCTCGAAATAGTATTATTTCGCCATGAACAGGCTATTATATGACTATATAAGACGTTTCAAAGCGCTGACACGGTAGCTAATAAGAGGGTTTTAAGAGGTGGAGTTTTCACTGTGAAAAAATGAAAAATTTTTTACATTTTATTATATCACGTAATTAGCAAATATGGTAACAATTACTCGATTGATAAAGTTGATGTATCTGTAAAACATGAAAGGAACAGTATAGCACACAAGTATATTAAAGTATCTGAAAGAAACAGAAAAAGTGTTAGAAAAAAATCTGCGTTAGTCAGGATTCGAACACTCGGCCCTCCAGCGATGCGACGAAAATGGGCCCCACTTGACGACCACGGCCACGGCAGCTATATGCGTTAGGGCATTTTTTTCTCAATCCAAAGTTTTCGGGCCCAAAATTTTCTACGCCTGCGTGCTAATGGTCACATGGGCGGCCATTCTCCTTCAGTTTCCACCTGTTTCCACATTCCATCAGTGTGTGAAAAGCTAAAGCAGCGAAGACACATGTGCTATTTTATATTTCATCTACGTGCATCTTATTGAAGTGATAATAATTTTAAAAAAATATACGTTATATTTGACAGAGTATTAATTCGGGACAAGAGAGAAATTTTCTTCATAGTCGTAAACGCGTGCTGAAACGTTTTTAACAATGAGTCAGTGGAATACTCCTCAAATACAGTTATTTGTACCACCAAGACCACCGGTTCCGTCAGGAATGCTTCAAAATTCAATTAATCCGACACATGCGATAGGAAATCCGGTAAGTACGACTTCGCAGTGAATCAAAATCTTTTCCATTTTCTGTCGTTGTGAATTTGCTCTTGAAAATAGGCTACTCATCTTTTCTAAATAACTTTTCGATGTAAATATATTTTCGCGGGTTCAATTTCATATCCCACAGATTCCTTTTGATTCAAGATATCATTTTCAACTATCTTTAAGTAAAGTTTATACATGGAACATGATCATAAGACATGAGAAATTTGCAATTCGACTGAACAATTTTCAAAGAAATTTGACACAGTTGACATTCGAGTCTCACATTTCGCGGGGGGTGGGGGGGACGAAAATAAGTGTTACGCAGTACTAGTGGGGGGGGGGGGGGGCGTAGTTTTAGAAAACTTCGTTTTAAGTATCGATCAAAACAACCTATATCCATATTTGATTTCCGATATTTTCTTCATTTATATTGCCTATCAAATTTCATTGTAGTTACAAAAATTGTGACTTGCGTGAACTTCCATGATAGTAAAGATTTTGATTTTACACAGGTTCGGGCATCTCACCCACATCAAAATCAACCTTCGCCGGGAACGTCTTACGTAGAACAAAATACAGCCGGGTTGGAAAAAGAAGTAAGTTTTTGACGCAACTCAAAAATTTCAGAAACACAAAATAGTGCTCAAAATCATATATTTTTCAGTTGACAAATTATAAAATTATATAATAACACGTTTTATATCCTGGTCATTTCAAAATTGCGAAATAACCTAAAACATTAAAAACTTTCTTAAGTGAAAATTCACTCAATTTGAATGAAAATCCTGCAAACAAAGATTAAGTGGGAATTTTAGTCAGCATGGGTGAAATTTTACACATTTCAGAGCCATTTCCGACTCAAAAAAATGACTTTACTTGTATTAGGATTTTTAGAGTAAAACACCGCTTAAAAATTAGTGAGATTTCACTCATTTTGAGTAAAATTTTTACTCAATCCTGATTTGAAGAAATGTCATTCTAATTGAATGAATTTGAAATCGAACAAATTTGAGGAGTAGTAACTTTTAATTTCGAAAATTTTTATGTACTTTTAGAGCGATATTTCACGCGAAAAGAGTGGATTATCGCTCAATAAATTAAATTCCACTTTTTTTTGTGAGCCAATTGATAACTCTTGAGTGAAATAAAATTGTTTATAGAGCGATAATCCTTTGATGTTATGAATTTCAAATGTAGACCAACTGTGATATAAACTACTAAAATATTTATCAGGTTTCCAAAATTTCTAGCTATTCTCTCAAGTCTGATAAAATTTTGAGATAAACTCAGTTTTAAACGTTGCCTGTGAATTCTCTAAAATACAAATCGATTTTAAAAAGTGTGAAAAAATAATGATTCATGACAAAATTCTACCGAGCTGTTGATTAAAAATTAATTTGATATTATTACCTACATATTTAATGAATTCCATGAATATACAAATAATGACGAAGTATTCGTTTACAATAATTCGATTCTTTGAAATTGAAATGTGGATTATTTCTTACAGAATCTATTAAAATTTTCATTAGATCTAAAAAATTTCTAGAAATTCTCTCAAGTCTGATGAAATTTTTTTATAAACCCAATTTTGAACGTTGGCTGTGAATTCTCTGTAATTTAAATCGATCTTGGAACATTTTGAAACAATACACATTTATCAATAAATTTCAGCGAACTTTAAATTTCGAAATTCGTAATCATTACCTACATTTTTCACGAATATTATAAGTTTACATACAATAAAAAATTATTTATATGTATTATTTTGATGTTCGGATTTGGAATCTGCATAATTCCTGATATGTTCTATAAAAGTAATAATCAAATTAGAAAAATTTCTATAAATTCTCTCAAGTAACATACTTACACAATCTTGATTTGAAGGATTTTTAGTCTAATTCAGTGAATTTTGAATCGAACAAATTTGGGGAGTAGTAACTTTTAATTTCGAAAATTTTTATGTACTTTTAGAGTGATATTTCACGCGAAAAGAGTGGATTATCGCTCTATAAATTAAATTCCACTCTTTTTTGTGAGCCAATGGGAACTCTAGATTTTGAGTGGAATTAACCTTTTTTAAAAAGAATAATCAACTTTTTTGAGTGTAATTGTTATCGATCAACGTAAATTTGCCCGAAAATTTTGAGTCAATTTTATTTTTATTTCCTGTTAGATGGACTTGAGACAGCATCGATTCATGTACAATAGTCAGTACAACTTGGATCATGTTCAGCGACCAACTAGATCAGCAAGTACGCAGCCAAGCATTGAGACGAGCATTCGAACGGGAGATATGATTCAAAGTGAACTGCGCAATAATTCTGGAATCACTGGCCAGCCACCTTCATCGAGGGTGGAACAAACATTGGCCCAAATAGCGCACCAGTTACAGGTTGTCATTGGCAACCAGAACACTATTTTTGAAAACCAGCGAAATATCATGTCTAAAATTATTGATTTGCAAGAAACAACTAATACTTCCAAAAAAACAATCGAAGAACTTTTCATTCGTTTCGAAAAGTTGGACACCCCTACTCAGAGTAGGGGTACATTCGCAACGCCTCCTGAAATTTATAACTTCGAAAAAATTAGTAACAAACTGGAGCTCGAGAGTTTTGAAAGAAAAGTTGAAAGCGACGTCGAATTTTACTCATTCATCGTTGAACATTTTGTTAGAAAAATTGGGCGTCAATCAAGCTTCCAAAAGCTTGATTACGCTTATGTTTTAGAAAGTCTTGTATTTGAAAATACTTTTTGGAAGCTTACAACTTGGACTGGGTTTTCACGTGTATCAGCTCCAACTATTGTAACTGATCTATCTATTTCCACCCAACAACATGTACACCCGCCTGAAAACCATAGCGACCATAGTGATAATGATGAAATTACAACAGAGACTGCAACACCCGAAAGCAAATTCGCTTTTCAAAAACATTCGGTTTTTATTAAGTTTTTTCAAGCAGTTATCAATACTTTGTCGGGATCGATCCTCACAGATTTAGAGTTATCAAAATTTGTGCAAGGAAAAACTCGAAATAGCAACTATGTAAAAAAAAATACGCGAATTACGACGTCTAGGAGGGGGAGGAAAAGATTAAACGCAGCAGTTTCCAATAATGGGGAAGACTCGGCGAATTAATATCGTGCTCTTAGTATCATGTAGTTTTATACCTTTTTTACTCAATTTTGAGGTGTGTTAAAACAATAAACAGACAATAAAATGATGTTGACTTTTTCATTTAATTTTTTCATATCTTAACACATATTTTAAAATACAATAGTGAGAACTTAAAATCAGTTTTTTAAATTGTGCCACATTGGTATGAATACATAATCGAATTCTGGCATAATATTATCTCCATCTTCGAAATTTCCTGCGTACGGTACTGGAAACAATTTGCAAATAATATCGTTCATATCATACATGTCTGGTGCTTTCAAATTAGTTTTTGCAGCGTAAATGAACAATGAACTTGACGGAATCGGGTTATAGAAAAAATCATGTTTCTCTTCCACAGCTGAACCATACAAAAAAATTTTACCGGTGTCTTCGTAAAAAATTACATTTTGGCAAGATATAATTTCTAGATTTTTCGTCATTAACCATTTATCTCGAAAAACAGATGAATTCATCACGCATTCCTTGAACTTTATTTTCCCAAAAACTGAATACTGTTCCCCAAAATTTTTAAATACTTCACTGCGAAAAGAACTCGGTAGCGAAAATGACATTTCGGCACTGGCACTTGCATTCTTAGCTGATTTTCTGTCTTGAATACTATCCATTTCCATAATTTTTTTGGCTATTTGAGATAGTGGACCTTGACCGGATGTTACGTAACGTTTGATTTGCTGCAATTTGTTTTCGAATGGGTAGGTACTAAATTCATCAAGTGCGCCAAATTCTCGGATTTCTGATGTTAAATGAGAAAGATTGTGCAAATTACTGGTGAAAAATTCGGGCCCGTACATAATTTTAAAAGATTCCAGAAAATGTCGTATCATTTCATCGGCGGTTTCCAAATAATAATCCACCAAATATTGAGAATGACATATCACGGTCGCGCAGTAAAAAAGCAAAAAATGCCGATAATAATTTAATGGCAAATACTTCCTTAAAACAACCACGCTAACATACAAAAGAAATGTCCTAAATTCGGTTCCTTTCCACCACGCTATTTCGTACAGAGAACGCATATCTCTATGAATTTCTGCCGGTGTTTTACATTTTTCGAGGTACTGAGAAATTCCTAACATTTGCGTTTTACTCCATTTACGAAATAAGCCGTATCCATCTCTCCATCCTTTCAAAAAACGTTTCATCAAGCCTAAATGAAGTAAGTGTAAAGCATCACCAACCGGAATTTGTTTAATCATGTCTATGGGCAAGTCTGTGAGGGGAGTTTTCTTTTTTATGTGGTCCGGGTACGATCCGTTCCGAAATTCTGCGTCCGTGCGAGGCGCGGAATTCAAGTCTGGGAAGTTCATCGTTTTTCTCGTTTTTTCGAATTTTCCAACTGTCACGCATTTCAGACAGCCATTTTTGTGATTGAAATTCACAGTTCCTATATTAAAAATAACAAGAAACTGAATTAGATTATAAATTTGGAGTGACTCTTCACTCTACATTGAGTACAAATAATGCCACTTAAGTACAGAATATAAATCTACTCTGATGCTGTGAAATTTTTGAGTTTTGACAGAAACGAACCCTTAATCATCGCTCTTGCGGGAGAGTCGCAAATAAAAAGTTTGATTCTAACTGCGAATCGGACCCCATTTATGACAATTCCGTTGACGATGACATCGAGTAAATCCTTTACGAATTGTCTCAGAAAAGATTCCAAATCCATAGGTTTCCCACCTACAATTCGAGCAATAATAGTAGAGTACACTGAAAACTCACTTATTTACGGTCGTTGCCCTAGTAATTCTGATTTCTATAAAATCTTTATAAAATTTTTATAAAATCGCTAAATTTTTTATAAAATTTCACTATTTTATAAAGTGATTGTATAAAAACTTTATAAAAAAAATTGCGTTTTATAAAGTCATTTTATGAAACCTTTATAAAACCTTTATAAAATTTGTATAAAATCCTTTATAAAAAAGAATACCTAAAATTGCACTATTTTATATAGTGATTTCATGAAAAGTTTATAAAAAGAAGGCGTTTTATAAAGTCATTTTATAAAACCTTTATAAAACCTTTACAAAATTTTTATAAAATCTTTTATAAAATACTTTATAAAAATGAATACCTAAAATTCCAAAATTTTATAAAGGTTTTATAAAGATTTTATAAAATGGCTTTAAAAAACGCAGGCTTTTTTATAAAGTTTTTATAAAATCACTTTATAAAAAAGTAAAATTTTATAAAAAGTTCAAAAATTTTATAAAAATTTTACAAAGATTTCATAAAACTCAGAATTACTAGGGTGAAAAGTGACCAAACTTCTTTATTTACAATTTTAGTGCTTGATCACTTTGACTATTTATAGCCATGCGAATAAAATAAAATTCCATTCAATCAAGATTGAATAGAAACTTCACTCGAAATGAGTACAATTTTACTATCTTCAAAGTGAAAATTCATCAAAAACAGTCCGCCAAAAATGCGATGAGATGATCGAATTAAAATTAAATCTTGTACGATTTCAAATTGTCTTCTTTACGAGATAATTATGTTACCTGTGCTACAATGAACGCCAACAACGGCAGGTGAAAAACCACGAATTTCGGCAACGTCCACCAATATAGGAGTAACAGATGTTTTTGACGATTTAGAGATCGGAATGCCATCAATGTTGAATCGGAGTGATAAAATACGAGGCATAGTGTCAGTGCAAAAATGTTTCAATCCGTTCAGTGCTTTCAACAATCCATTATGCCAGTAATTTTCTACGATTTTGACGTGGCGAGGAGTTTTGAGAACTGTGCGGGGATCACGTGGTAAATTCGGCAAAGGAACATATTCATTCCACAACTTCAAAAAACCTCTTAATTGTTCACGGTTGATGTTGCTAACCAGAGCCCAACAAGCCAATTCGCACACGAACGCGTTAACATTGAACGATTTTGGTTTTTGGGGCTCGTCGTTATTGCCAGATTCAACTTCATGTTTTTCACCCAATGTTTTTTCTTCAGTCACTTGCATTGAAATTGTGGAGGTTTCTTGGTGAAGGGTTTTTGATTTTTGCACTCGCGAGACAGGACGCACTTCAACATTATCCATTTGCGGATCACTTTTAATTAGCTGTAGAACGATTTTTTTTTTTTGCACTTGAAACCACCCGATTTGTTTATGTACTTCATTTTGTATCAACGCAGCAATTTTGACAAGAAACACGTGTGTATGAAATGTATCCAACGCTCAATACTGAGACACTAATTTTGTCGGCTGCGTGCCGCATCGATGAGGTGGTCCGATATGCGCACAGACATTCAAAAACACTAGTTCGCTTTAATAAGTCTAGCGCAGGTACAGTCTTAAGACGCTTTCTCTTCACGCATGAACTCTTAATACCTTTCTAAGACGACCCTCTTAGTGGACCTTAAATTCATCGCCATTAAGTGCCGTTTCTAAACGAATGAACTCTTAAAACCTTTTTAAGCGTAAAGCTTAAAAGGTGTGTGACTTTTGTATCTCTTAAGATAGCATGAGGCTTTTCTAAGCTTTTTTAAGCGGCTATTAAGACGGTAGAATGTCTAAAGAGTTCTTTAAGAGCTATCCGTGCTACTTGGGAATCAAGTAAGTTTTTTCATTTCAATAGGAGTACAACTAAATAGGAGTACGTAACAAAAATGTTACGATTGTTATTTCTTTGGATTATACAAAATTTTGTATCCAGCGGCCCTCTAAAATCCCAAGTAGCACAGCGTGCATTATAGAACTCTTAAGACGTGATACACTAGTCTTAAAACAGTTCTATAGTAGTCTTAAATAAGTCTACAATACCAAAAAGGCCCGAATTTCTGTCTTGTAGTATTATTAGAAAGGGCTTGTATTAGTATATAAGAGTGTTTTAAGAGCTCTTTAAAGTAGTCTCGAAATAGTATTATTTCGCCATGAACAGGCTATTATATGACTATATAAGACGTTTCAAAGCGCTGACACGGTAGCTAATAAGAGGGTTTTAAGAGGTGGAGTTTTCACTGTGAAAAAATGAAAAATTTTTTACATTTTATTATATCACGTAATTAGCAAATATGGTAACAATTACTCGATTGATAAAGTTGATGTATCTGTAAAACATGAAAGGAACAGTATAGCACACAAGTATATTAAAGTATCTGAAAGAAACAGAAAAAGTGTTAGAAAAAAATCTGCGTTAGTCAGGATTCGAACACTCGGCCCTCCAGCGATGCGACGAAAATGGGCCCCACTTGACGACCACGGCCACGGCAGCTATATGCGTTAGGGCATTTTTTTCTCAATCCAAAGTTTTCGGGCCCAAAATTTTCTACGCCTGCGTGCTAATGGTCACATGGGCGGCCATTCTCCTTCAGTTTCCACCTGTTTCCACATTCCATCAGTGTGTGAAAAGCTAAAGCAGCGAAGACACATGTGCTATTTTATATTTCATCTACGTGCATCTTATTGAAGTGATAATAATTTTAAAAAAATATACGTTATATTTGACAGAGTATTAATTCGGGACAAGAGAGAAATTTTCTTCATAGTCGTAAACGCGTGCTGAAACGTTTTTAACAATGAGTCAGTGGAATACTCCTCAAATACAGTTATTTGTACCACCAAGACCACCGGTTCCGTCAGGAATGCTTCAAAATTCAATTAATCCGACACATGCGATAGGAAATCCGGTAAGTACGACTTCGCAGTGAATCAAAATCTTTTCCATTTTCTGTCGTTGTGAATTTGCTCTTGAAAATAGGCTACTCATCTTTTCTAAATAACTTTTCGATGTAAATATATTTTCGCGGGTTCAATTTCATATCCCACAGATTCCTTTTGATTCAAGATATCATTTTCAACTATCTTTAAGTAAAGTTTATACATGGAACATGATCATAAGACATGAGAAATTTGCAATTCGACTGAACAATTTTCAAAGAAATTTGACACAGTTGACATTCGAGTCTCACATTTCGCGGGGGGTGGGGGGGACGAAAATAAGTGTTACGCAGTACTAGTGGGGGGGGGGGGGGCGTAGTTTTAGAAAACTTCGTTTTAAGTATCGATCAAAACAACCTATATCCATATTTGATTTCCGATATTTTCTTCATTTATATTGCCTATCGAATTTCATTGTAGTTACAAAAATTGTGACTTGCGTGAACTTCCATGATAGTAAAGATTTTGATTTTACACAGGTTCGGGCATCTCACCCACATCAAAATCAACCTTCGCCGGGAACGTCTTACGTAGAACAAAATACAGCCGGGTTGGAAAAAGAAGTAAGTTTTTGACGCAACTCAAAAATTTCAGAAACACAAAATAGTGCTCAAAATCATATATTTTTCAGTTGACAAATTATAAAATTATATAATAACACGTTTTATATCCTGGTCATTTCAAAATTGCGAAATAACCTAAAACATTAAAAACTTTCTTAAGTGAAAATTCACTCAATTTGAATGAAAATCCTGCAAACAAAGATTAAGTGGGAATTTTAGTCAGCATGGGTGAAATTTTACACATTTCAGAGCCATTTCCGACTCAAAAAAATGACTTTACTTGTATTAGGATTTTTAGAGTAAAACACCGCTTAAAAATTAGTGAGATTTCACTCATTTTGAGTAAAATTTTTACTCAATCCTGATTTGAAGAAATGTCATTCTAATTGAATGAATTTGAAATCGAACAAATTTGAGGAGTAGTAACTTTTAATTTCGAAAATTTTTATGTACTTTTAGAGCGATATTTCACGCGAAAAGAGTGGATTATCGCTCAATAAATTAAATTCCACTTTTTTTTGTGAGCCAATTGATAACTCTTGAGTGAAATAAAATTGTTTATAGAGCGATAATCCTTTGATGTTATGAATTTCAAATGTAGACCAACTGTGATATAAACTACTAAAATATTTATCAGGTTTCCAAAATTTCTAGCTATTCTCTCAAGTCTGATAAAATTTTGAGATAAACTCAGTTTTAAACGTTGCCTGTGAATTCTCTAAAATACAAATCGATTTTAAAAAGTGTGAAAAAATAATGATTCATGACAAAATTCTACCGAGCTGTTGATTAAAAATTAATTTGATATTATTACCTACATATTTAATGAATTCCATGAATATACAAATAATGACGAAGTATTCGTTTACAATAATTCGATTCTTTGAAATTGAAATGTGGATTATTTCTTACAGAATCTATTAAAATTTTCATTAGATCTAAAAAATTTCTAGAAATTCTCTCAAGTCTGATGAAATTTTTTTAGAAACCCAATTTTGAACGTTGGCTGTGAATTCTCTGTAATTTAAATCGATCTTGGAACATTTTGAAACAATACACATTTATCAATAAATTTCAGCGAACTTTAAATTTCGAAATTCGTAATCATTACCTACATTTTTCACGAATATTATAAGTTTACATACAATAAAAAATTATTTATATGTATTATTTTGATGTTCGGATTTGGAATCTGCATAATTCCTGATATGTTCTATAAAAGTAATAATCAAATTAGAAAAATTTCTATAAATTCTCTCAAGTAACATACTTACACAATCTTGATTTGAAGGATTTTTAGTCTAATTCAGTGAATTTTGAATCGAACAAATTTGGGGAGTAGTAACTTTTAATTTCGAAAATTTTTATGTACTTTTAGAGTGATATTTCACGCGAAAAGAGTGGATTATCGCTCTATAAATTAAATTCCACTCTTTTTTGTGAGCCAATGGGAACTCTAGATTTTGAGTGGAATTAACCTTTTTTAAAAAGAATAATCAACTTTTTTGAGTGTAATTGTTATCGATCAACGTAAATTTGCCCGAAAATTTTGAGTCAATTTTATTTTTATTTCCTGTTAGATGGACTTGAGACAGCATCGATTCATGTACAATAGTCAGTACAACTTGGATCATGTTCAGCGACCAACTAGATCAGCAAGTACGCAGCCAAGCATTGAGACGAGCATTCGAACGGGAGATATGATTCAAAGTGAACTGCGCAATAATTCTGGAATCACTGGCCAGCCACCTTCATCGAGGGTGGAACAAACATTGGCCCAAATAGCGCACCAGTTACAGGTTGTCATTGGCAACCAGAACACTATTTTTGAAAACCAGCGAAATATCATGTCTAAAATTATTGATTTGCAAGAAACAACTAATACTTCCAAAAAAACAATCGAAGAACTTTTCATTCGTTTCGAAAAGTTGGACACCCCTACTCAGAGTAGGGGTACATTCGCAACGCCTCCTGAAATTTATAACTTCGAAAAAATTAGTAACAAACTGGAGCTCGAGAGTTTTGAAAGAAAAGTTGAAAGCGACGTCGAATTTTACTCATTCATCGTTGAACATTTTGTTAGAAAAATTGGGCGTCAATCAAGCTTCCAAAAGCTTGATTACGCTTATGTTTTAGAAAGTCTTGTATTTGAAAATACTTTTTGGAAGCTTACAACTTGGACTGGGTTTTCACGTGTATCAGCTCCAACTATTGTAACTGATCTATCTATTTCCACCCAACAACATGTACACCCGCCTGAAAACCATAGCGACCATAGTGATAATGATGAAATTACAACAGAGACTGCAACACCCGAAAGCAAATTCGCTTTTCAAAAACATTCGGTTTTTATTAAGTTTTTTCAAGCAGTTATCAATACTTTGTCGGGATCGATCCTCACAGATTTAGAGTTATCAAAATTTGTGCAAGGAAAAACTCGAAATAGCAACTATGTAAAAAAAAATACGCGAATTACGACGTCTAGGAGGGGGAGGAAAAGATTAAACGCAGCAGTTTCCAATAATGGGGAAGACTCGGCGAATTAATATCGTGCTCTTAGTATCATGTAGTTTTATACCTTTTTTACTCAATTTTGAGGTGTGTTAAAACAATAAACAGACAATAAAATGATGTTGACTTTTTCATTTAATTTTTTCATATCTTAACACATATTTTAAAATACAATAGTGAGAACTTAAAATCAGTTTTTTAAATTGTGCCACATTGGTATGAATACATAATCGAATTCTGGCATAATATTATCTCCATCTTCGAAATTTCCTGCGTACGGTACTGGAAACAATTTGCAAATAATATCGTTCATATCATACATGTCTGGTGCTTTCAAATTAGTTTTTGCAGCGTAAATGAACAATGAACTTGACGGAATCGGGTTATAGAAAAAATCATGTTTCTCTTCCACAGCTGAACCATACAAAAAAATTTTACCGGTGTCTTCGTAAAAAATTACATTTTGGCAAGATATAATTTCTAGATTTTTCGTCATTAACCATTTATCTCGAAAAACAGATGAATTCATCACGCATTCCTTGAACTTTATTTTCCCAAAAACTGAATACTGTTCCCCAAAATTTTTAAATACTTCACTGCGAAAAGAACTCGGTAGCGAAAATGACATTTCGGCACTGGCACTTGCATTCTTAGCTGATTTTCTGTCTTGAATACTATCCATTTCCATAATTTTTTTGGCTATTTGAGATAGTGGACCTTGACCGGATGTTACGTAACGTTTGATTTGCTGCAATTTGTTTTCGAATGGGTAGGTACTAAATTCATCAAGTGCGCCAAATTCTCGGATTTCTGATGTTAAATGAGAAAGATTGTGCAAATTACTGGTGAAAAATTCGGGCCCGTACATAATTTTAAAAGATTCCAGAAAATGTCGTATCATTTCATCGGCGGTTTCCAAATAATAATCCACCAAATATTGAGAATGACATATCACGGTCGCGCAGTAAAAAAGCAAAAAATGCCGATAATAATTTAATGGCAAATACTTCCTTAAAACAACCACGCTAACATACAAAAGAAATGTCCTAAATTCGGTTCCTTTCCACCACGCTATTTCGTACAGAGAACGCATATCTCTATGAATTTCTGCCGGTGTTTTACATTTTTCGAGGTACTGAGAAATTCCTAACATTTGCGTTTTACTCCATTTACGAAATAAGCCGTATCCATCTCTCCATCCTTTCAAAAAACGTTTCATCAAGCCTAAATGAAGTAAGTGTAAAGCATCACCAACCGGAATTTGTTTAATCATGTCTATGGGCAAGTCTGTGAGGGGAGTTTTCTTTTTTATGTGGTCCGGGTACGATCCGTTCCGAAATTCTGCGTCCGTGCGAGGCGCGGAATTCAAGTCTGGGAAGTTCATCGTTTTTCTCGTTTTTTCGAATTTTCCAACTGTCACGCATTTCAGACAGCCATTTTTGTGATTGAAATTCACAGTTCCTATATTAAAAATAACAAGAAACTGAATTAGATTATAAATTTGGAGTGACTCTTCACTCTACATTGAGTACAAATAATGCCACTTAAGTACAGAATATAAATCTACTCTGATGCTGTGAAATTTTTGAGTTTTGACAGAAACGAACCCTTAATCATCGCTCTTGCGGGAGAGTCGCAAATAAAAAGTTTGATTCTAACTGCGAATCGGACCCCATTTATGACAATTCCGTTGACGATGACATCGAGTAAATCCTTTACGAATTGTCTCAGAAAAGATTCCAAATCCATAGGTTTCCCACCTACAATTCGAGCAATAATAGTAGAGTACAC
Organism: Platygaster robiniae; assembly: GCA_028476575.1. NCBI lineage: Eukaryota > Metazoa > Arthropoda > Insecta > Hymenoptera > Platygastridae > Platygaster > Platygaster robiniae. Next base: position 8,052,494 of record CM052027.1, on the reverse strand, counting down.
TGAAAACTCACTTATTTACGGTCGTTGCCCTAGTAATTCTGATTTCTATAAAATCTTTATAAAATTTTTATAAAATCGCTAAATTTTTTATAAAATTTCACTATTTTATAAAGTGATTGTATAAAAACTTTATAAAAAAAATTGCGTTTTATAAAGTCATTTTATGAAACCTTTATAAAACCTTTATAAAATTTGTATAAAATCCTTTATAAAAAAGAATACCTAAAATTGCACTATTTTATATAGTGATTTCATGAAAAGTTTATAAAAAGAAGGCGTTTTATAAAGTCATTTTATAAAACCTTTATAAAACCTTTACAAAATTTTTATAAAATCTTTTATAAAATACTTTATAAAAATGAATACCTAAAATTCCAAAATTTTATAAAGGTTTTATAAAGATTTTATAAAATGGCTTTAAAAAACGCAGGCTTTTTTATAAAGTTTTTATAAAATCACTTTATAAAAAAGTAAAATTTTATAAAAAGTTCAAAAATTTTATAAAAATTTTACAAAGATTTCATAAAACTCAGAATTACTAGGGTGAAAAGTGACCAAACTTCTTTATTTACAATTTTAGTGCTTGATCACTTTGACTATTTATAGCCATGCGAATAAAATAAAATTCCATTCAATCAAGATTGAATAGAAACTTCACTCGAAATGAGTACAATTTTACTATCTTCAAAGTGAAAATTCATCAAAAACAGTCCGCCAAAAATGCGATGAGATGATCGAATTAAAATTAAATCTTGTACGATTTCAAATTGTCTTCTTTACGAGATAATTATGTTACCTGTGCTACAATGAACGCCAACAACGGCAGGTGAAAAACCACGAATTTCGGCAACGTCCACCAATATAGGAGTAACAGATGTTTTTGACGATTTAGAGATCGGAATGCCATCAATGTTGAATCGGAGTGATAAAATACGAGGCATAGTGTCAGTGCAAAAATGTTTCAATCCGTTCAGTGCTTTCAACAATCCATTATGCCAGTAATTTTCTACGATTTTGACGTGGCGAGGAGTTTTGAGAACTGTGCGGGGATCACGTGGTAAATTCGGCAAAGGAACATATTCATTCCACAACTTCAAAAAACCTCTTAATTGTTCACGGTTGATGTTGCTAACCAGAGCCCAACAAGCCAATTCGCACACGAACGCGTTAACATTGAACGATTTTGGTTTTTGGGGCTCGTCGTTATTGCCAGATTCAACTTCATGTTTTTCACCCAATGTTTTTTCTTCAGTCACTTGCATTGAAATTGTGGAGGTTTCTTGGTGAAGGGTTTTTGATTTTTGCACTCGCGAGACAGGACGCACTTCAACATTATCCATTTGCGGATCACTTTTAATTAGCTGTAGAACGATTTTTTTTTTTTGCACTTGAAACCACCCGATTTGTTTATGTACTTCATTTTGTATCAACGCAGCAATTTTGACAAGAAACACGTGTGTATGAAATGTATCCAACGCTCAATACTGAGACACTAATTTTGTCGGCTGCGTGCCGCATCGATGAGGTGGTCCGATATGCGCACAGACATTCAAAAACACTAGTTCGCTTTAATAAGTCTAGCGCAGGTACAGTCTTAAGACGCTTTCTCTTCACGCATGAACTCTTAATACCTTTCTAAGACGACCCTCTTAGTGGACCTTAAATTCATCGCCATTAAGTGCCGTTTCTAAACGAATGAACTCTTAAAACCTTTTTAAGCGTAAAGCTTAAAAGGTGTGTGACTTTTGTATCTCTTAAGATAGCATGAGGCTTTTCTAAGCTTTTTTAAGCGGCTATTAAGACGGTAGAATGTCTAAAGAGTTCTTTAAGAGCTATCCGTGCTACTTGGGAATCAAGTAAGTTTTTTCATTTCAATAGGAGTACAACTAAATAGGAGTACGTAACAAAAATGTTACGATTGTTATTTCTTTGGATTATACAAAATTTTGTATCCAGCGGCCCTCTAAAATCCCAAGTAGCACAGCGTGCATTATAGAACTCTTAAGACGTGATACACTAGTCTTAAAACAGTTCTATAGTAGTCTTAAATAAGTCTACAATACCAAAAAGGCCCGAATTTCTGTCTTGTAGTATTATTAGAAAGGGCTTGTATTAGTATATAAGAGTGTTTTAAGAGCTCTTTAAAGTAGTCTCGAAATAGTATTATTTCGCCATGAACAGGCTATTATATGACTATATAAGACGTTTCAAAGCGCTGACACGGTAGCTAATAAGAGGGTTTTAAGAGGTGGAGTTTTCACTGTGAAAAAATGAAAAATTTTTTACATTTTATTATATCACGTAATTAGCAAATATGGTAACAATTACTCGATTGATAAAGTTGATGTATCTGTAAAACATGAAAGGAACAGTATAGCACACAAGTATATTAAAGTATCTGAAAGAAACAGAAAAAGTGTTAGAAAAAAATCTGCGTTAGTCAGGATTCGAACACTCGGCCCTCCAGCGATGCGACGAAAATGGGCCCCACTTGACGACCACGGCCACGGCAGCTATATGCGTTAGGGCATTTTTTTCTCAATCCAAAGTTTTCGGGCCCAAAATTTTCTACGCCTGCGTGCTAATGGTCACATGGGCGGCCATTCTCCTTCAGTTTCCACCTGTTTCCACATTCCATCAGTGTGTGAAAAGCTAAAGCAGCGAAGACACATGTGCTATTTTATATTTCATCTACGTGCATCTTATTGAAGTGATAATAATTTTAAAAAAATATACGTTATATTTGACAGAGTATTAATTCGGGACAAGAGAGAAATTTTCTTCATAGTCGTAAACGCGTGCTGAAACGTTTTTAACAATGAGTCAGTGGAATACTCCTCAAATACAGTTATTTGTACCACCAAGACCACCGGTTCCGTCAGGAATGCTTCAAAATTCAATTAATCCGACACATGCGATAGGAAATCCGGTAAGTACGACTTCGCAGTGAATCAAAATCTTTTCCATTTTCTGTCGTTGTGAATTTGCTCTTGAAAATAGGCTACTCATCTTTTCTAAATAACTTTTCGATGTAAATATATTTTCGCGGGTTCAATTTCATATCCCACAGATTCCTTTTGATTCAAGATATCATTTTCAACTATCTTTAAGTAAAGTTTATACATGGAACATGATCATAAGACATGAGAAATTTGCAATTCGACTGAACAATTTTCAAAGAAATTTGACACAGTTGACATTCGAGTCTCACATTTCGCGGGGGGTGGGGGGGACGAAAATAAGTGTTACGCAGTACTAGTGGGGGGGGGGGGGGCGTAGTTTTAGAAAACTTCGTTTTAAGTATCGATCAAAACAACCTATATCCATATTTGATTTCCGATATTTTCTTCATTTATATTGCCTATCGAATTTCATTGTAGTTACAAAAATTGTGACTTGCGTGAACTTCCATGATAGTAAAGATTTTGATTTTACACAGGTTCGGGCATCTCACCCACATCAAAATCAACCTTCGCCGGGAACGTCTTACGTAGAACAAAATACAGCCGGGTTGGAAAAAGAAGTAAGTTTTTGACGCAACTCAAAAATTTCAGAAACACAAAATAGTGCTCAAAATCATATATTTTTCAGTTGACAAATTATAAAATTATATAATAACACGTTTTATATCCTGGTCATTTCAAAATTGCGAAATAACCTAAAACATTAAAAACTTTCTTAAGTGAAAATTCACTCAATTTGAATGAAAATCCTGCAAACAAAGATTAAGTGGGAATTTTAGTCAGCATGGGTGAAATTTTACACATTTCAGAGCCATTTCCGACTCAAAAAAATGACTTTACTTGTATTAGGATTTTTAGAGTAAAACACCGCTTAAAAATTAGTGAGATTTCACTCATTTTGAGTAAAATTTTTACTCAATCCTGATTTGAAGAAATGTCATTCTAATTGAATGAATTTGAAATCGAACAAATTTGAGGAGTAGTAACTTTTAATTTCGAAAATTTTTATGTACTTTTAGAGCGATATTTCACGCGAAAAGAGTGGATTATCGCTCAATAAATTAAATTCCACTTTTTTTTGTGAGCCAATTGATAACTCTTGAGTGAAATAAAATTGTTTATAGAGCGATAATCCTTTGATGTTATGAATTTCAAATGTAGACCAACTGTGATATAAACTACTAAAATATTTATCAGGTTTCCAAAATTTCTAGCTATTCTCTCAAGTCTGATAAAATTTTGAGATAAACTCAGTTTTAAACGTTGCCTGTGAATTCTCTAAAATACAAATCGATTTTAAAAAGTGTGAAAAAATAATGATTCATGACAAAATTCTACCGAGCTGTTGATTAAAAATTAATTTGATATTATTACCTACATATTTAATGAATTCCATGAATATACAAATAATGACGAAGTATTCGTTTACAATAATTCGATTCTTTGAAATTGAAATGTGGATTATTTCTTACAGAATCTATTAAAATTTTCATTAGATCTAAAAAATTTCTAGAAATTCTCTCAAGTCTGATGAAATTTTTTTAGAAACCCAATTTTGAACGTTGGCTGTGAATTCTCTGTAATTTAAATCGATCTTGGAACATTTTGAAACAATACACATTTATCAATAAATTTCAGCGAACTTTAAATTTCGAAATTCGTAATCATTACCTACATTTTTCACGAATATTATAAGTTTACATACAATAAAAAATTATTTATATGTATTATTTTGATGTTCGGATTTGGAATCTGCATAATTCCTGATATGTTCTATAAAAGTAATAATCAAATTAGAAAAATTTCTATAAATTCTCTCAAGTAACATACTTACACAATCTTGATTTGAAGGATTTTTAGTCTAATTCAGTGAATTTTGAATCGAACAAATTTGGGGAGTAGTAACTTTTAATTTCGAAAATTTTTATGTACTTTTAGAGTGATATTTCACGCGAAAAGAGTGGATTATCGCTCTATAAATTAAATTCCACTCTTTTTTGTGAGCCAATGGGAACTCTAGATTTTGAGTGGAATTAACCTTTTTTAAAAAGAATAATCAACTTTTTTGAGTGTAATTGTTATCGATCAACGTAAATTTGCCCGAAAATTTTGAGTCAATTTTATTTTTATTTCCTGTTAGATGGACTTGAGACAGCATCGATTCATGTACAATAGTCAGTACAACTTGGATCATGTTCAGCGACCAACTAGATCAGCAAGTACGCAGCCAAGCATTGAGACGAGCATTCGAACGGGAGATATGATTCAAAGTGAACTGCGCAATAATTCTGGAATCACTGGCCAGCCACCTTCATCGAGGGTGGAACAAACATTGGCCCAAATAGCGCACCAGTTACAGGTTGTCATTGGCAACCAGAACACTATTTTTGAAAACCAGCGAAATATCATGTCTAAAATTATTGATTTGCAAGAAACAACTAATACTTCCAAAAAAACAATCGAAGAACTTTTCATTCGTTTCGAAAAGTTGGACACCCCTACTCAGAGTAGGGGTACATTCGCAACGCCTCCTGAAATTTATAACTTCGAAAAAATTAGTAACAAACTGGAGCTCGAGAGTTTTGAAAGAAAAGTTGAAAGCGACGTCGAATTTTACTCATTCATCGTTGAACATTTTGTTAGAAAAATTGGGCGTCAATCAAGCTTCCAAAAGCTTGATTACGCTTATGTTTTAGAAAGTCTTGTATTTGAAAATACTTTTTGGAAGCTTACAACTTGGACTGGGTTTTCACGTGTATCAGCTCCAACTATTGTAACTGATCTATCTATTTCCACCCAACAACATGTACACCCGCCTGAAAACCATAGCGACCATAGTGATAATGATGAAATTACAACAGAGACTGCAACACCCGAAAGCAAATTCGCTTTTCAAAAACATTCGGTTTTTATTAAGTTTTTTCAAGCAGTTATCAATACTTTGTCGGGATCGATCCTCACAGATTTAGAGTTATCAAAATTTGTGCAAGGAAAAACTCGAAATAGCAACTATGTAAAAAAAAATACGCGAATTACGACGTCTAGGAGGGGGAGGAAAAGATTAAACGCAGCAGTTTCCAATAATGGGGAAGACTCGGCGAATTAATATCGTGCTCTTAGTATCATGTAGTTTTATACCTTTTTTACTCAATTTTGAGGTGTGTTAAAACAATAAACAGACAATAAAATGATGTTGACTTTTTCATTTAATTTTTTCATATCTTAACACATATTTTAAAATACAATAGTGAGAACTTAAAATCAGTTTTTTAAATTGTGCCACATTGGTATGAATACATAATCGAATTCTGGCATAATATTATCTCCATCTTCGAAATTTCCTGCGTACGGTACTGGAAACAATTTGCAAATAATATCGTTCATATCATACATGTCTGGTGCTTTCAAATTAGTTTTTGCAGCGTAAATGAACAATGAACTTGACGGAATCGGGTTATAGAAAAAATCATGTTTCTCTTCCACAGCTGAACCATACAAAAAAATTTTACCGGTGTCTTCGTAAAAAATTACATTTTGGCAAGATATAATTTCTAGATTTTTCGTCATTAACCATTTATCTCGAAAAACAGATGAATTCATCACGCATTCCTTGAACTTTATTTTCCCAAAAACTGAATACTGTTCCCCAAAATTTTTAAATACTTCACTGCGAAAAGAACTCGGTAGCGAAAATGACATTTCGGCACTGGCACTTGCATTCTTAGCTGATTTTCTGTCTTGAATACTATCCATTTCCATAATTTTTTTGGCTATTTGAGATAGTGGACCTTGACCGGATGTTACGTAACGTTTGATTTGCTGCAATTTGTTTTCGAATGGGTAGGTACTAAATTCATCAAGTGCGCCAAATTCTCGGATTTCTGATGTTAAATGAGAAAGATTGTGCAAATTACTGGTGAAAAATTCGGGCCCGTACATAATTTTAAAAGATTCCAGAAAATGTCGTATCATTTCATCGGCGGTTTCCAAATAATAATCCACCAAATATTGAGAATGACATATCACGGTCGCGCAGTAAAAAAGCAAAAAATGCCGATAATAATTTAATGGCAAATACTTCCTTAAAACAACCACGCTAACATACAAAAGAAATGTCCTAAATTCGGTTCCTTTCCACCACGCTATTTCGTACAGAGAACGCATATCTCTATGAATTTCTGCCGGTGTTTTACATTTTTCGAGGTACTGAGAAATTCCTAACATTTGCGTTTTACTCCATTTACGAAATAAGCCGTATCCATCTCTCCATCCTTTCAAAAAACGTTTCATCAAGCCTAAATGAAGTAAGTGTAAAGCATCACCAACCGGAATTTGTTTAATCATGTCTATGGGCAAGTCTGTGAGGGGAGTTTTCTTTTTTATGTGGTCCGGGTACGATCCGTTCCGAAATTCTGCGTCCGTGCGAGGCGCGGAATTCAAGTCTGGGAAGTTCATCGTTTTTCTCGTTTTTTCGAATTTTCCAACTGTCACGCATTTCAGACAGCCATTTTTGTGATTGAAATTCACAGTTCCTATATTAAAAATAACAAGAAACTGAATTAGATTATAAATTTGGAGTGACTCTTCACTCTACATTGAGTACAAATAATGCCACTTAAGTACAGAATATAAATCTACTCTGATGCTGTGAAATTTTTGAGTTTTGACAGAAACGAACCCTTAATCATCGCTCTTGCGGGAGAGTCGCAAATAAAAAGTTTGATTCTAACTGCGAATCGGACCCCATTTATGACAATTCCGTTGACGATGACATCGAGTAAATCCTTTACGAATTGTCTCAGAAAAGATTCCAAATCCATAGGTTTCCCACCTACAATTCGAGCAATAATAGTAGAGTACACTGAAAACTCACTTATTTACGGTCGTTGCCCTAGTAATTCTGATTTCTATAAAATCTTTATAAAATTTTTATAAAATCGCTAAATTTTTTATAAAATTTCACTATTTTATAAAGTGATTGTATAAAAACTTTATAAAAAAAATTGCGTTTTATAAAGTCATTTTATGAAACCTTTATAAAACCTTTATAAAATTTGTATAAAATCCTTTATAAAAAAGAATACCTAAAATTGCACTATTTTATATAGTGATTTCATGAAAAGTTTATAAAAAGAAGGCGTTTTATAAAGTCATTTTATAAAACCTTTATAAAACCTTTACAAAATTTTTATAAAATCTTTTATAAAATACTTTATAAAAATGAATACCTAAAATTCCAAAATTTTATAAAGGTTTTATAAAGATTTTATAAAATGGCTTTAAAAAACGCAGGCTTTTTTATAAAGTTTTTATAAAATCACTTTATAAAAAAGTAAAATTTTATAAAAAGTTCAAAAATTTTATAAAAATTTTACAAAGATTTCATAAAACTCAGAATTACTAGGGTGAAAAGTGACCAAACTTCTTTATTTACAATTTTAGTGCTTGATCACTTTGACTATTTATAGCCATGCGAATAAAATAAAATTCCATTCAATCAAGATTGAATAGAAACTTCACTCGAAATGAGTACAATTTTACTATCTTCAAAGTGAAAATTCATCAAAAACAGTCCGCCAAAAATGCGATGAGATGATCGAATTAAAATTAAATCTTGTACGATTTCAAATTGTCTTCTTTACGAGATAATTATGTTACCTGTGCTACAATGAACGCCAACAACGGCAGGTGAAAAACCACGAATTTCGGCAACGTCCACCAATATAGGAGTAACAGATGTTTTTGACGATTTAGAGATCGGAATGCCATCAATGTTGAATCGGAGTGATAAAATACGAGGCATAGTGTCAGTGCAAAAATGTTTCAATCCGTTCAGTGCTTTCAACAATCCATTATGCCAGTAATTTTCTACGATTTGGACGTGGCGAGGAGTTTTGAGAACTGTGCGGGGATCACGTGGTGAATTCGGCAAAGGAACATATTCATTCCACAACTTCAAAAAACCTCTTAATTGTTCACGGTTGATGTTGCTAACCAGAGCCCAACAAGCCAATTCGCACACGAACGCGTTAACATTGAACGATTTTGGTTTTTGGGGCTCGTCGTTATTGCCAGATTCAACTTCATGTTTTTCACCCAATGTTTTTTCTTCAGTCACTTGCATTGAAATTGTGGAGGTTTCTTGGTGAAGGGTTTTTGATTTTTGCACTCGCGAGACAGGACGCACTTCAACATTATCCATTTGCGGATCACTTTTAATTAGCTGTAGAACGATTTTTTTTTTTTGCACTTGAAACCACCCGATTTGTTTATGTACTTCATTTTGTATCAACGCAGCAATTTTGACAAGAAACATGTGTGTATGAAATGTATCCAACGCTCAATACTGAGACACTAATTTTGTCGGCTGCGTGCCGCATCGATGAGGTGGTCCGATATGCGCACAGACATTCAAAAACACTAGTTCGCTTTAATAAGTCTAGCGCAGGTACAGTCTTAAGACGCTTTCTCTTCACGCATGAACTCTTAATACCTTTCTAAGACGACCCTCTTAGTGGACCTTAAATTCATCGCCATTAAGTGCCGTTTCTAAACGAATGAACTCTTAAAACCTTTTTAAGCGTAAAGCTTAAAAGGTGTGTGACTTTTGTATCTCTTAAGATAGCATGAGGCTTTTCTAAGCTTTTTTAAGCGGCTATTAAGACGGTAGAATGTCTAAAGAGTTCTTTAAGAGCTATCCGTGCTACTTGGGTCCCTTCGCGGCCATTCGATTTGGTAATTCGTGTATTTGAAAATGTCTTAACGGAAAGTGAAAGATATCGAGGACGTTTGTTGGCGGCAAAAAAAAAGACGACTATTAAAAGAATCACTGTCGGTCGTCAACGAGAAAATCACCCCATTGGAAAGGCTTGAATCAATCGAGGAGAAATTACAGGCTGACGAATTTCTGTCCAGTGACGCGTCTAATGTTAGCGATGATGATGCAGATTGTCAAACACCATCAACGGAGCAACTCTTTTCAAGGTTAGTTCTGAATGAATATTTAAATCATCCTTTGACAACTTAAGAGTGAATGTTACATCTGATTTTTATAACAATTTGTAGATAAAAATTTATCACCGAAAAAATATGAACGAAAATTTTGTTCTTTGTTCGATAAGTTTCGCTCTTTTCTGTTTCTTCTCACAGTAAGATACACAGGAATATTTGTAAAGGTCTCCCGCGGAGTGCGTAATTTTTGAAAACGTTTCCTTGACTTCCAGTCGTTCTTTTGTATGTACATACTTATATATTAATTGCATAATTTTTCATAAGGTGACTTTATAAAAACCTTAAAAGAACCTAAGATTTCTTTTAAAAATTTTTTCAAAAATTCTTATACCAATAAAATTTTATAAGTTTTTGTAGAAAAAATTCTTATTAATTTTTCTAGAATTGAAAATTGAGTATGAATAGAATTTGGTAATGAATTCTTTGAATTTTTGCTTTTAATTTTAAGTTTTAATCATAATCATTTTTCAAGCTTCATTTTTTTACTTATTCACTGATACTACATTATCGATTTTTAGATTAAACAAAATTTTTTTTGAAGAAATTTTTTATTTATTGACAGCAGTTAGCTTTAAAGTCATGTTGCAAATCCTTCGAATATTTTAATATAGAGTTCATTGTACATATAATAATAGAAGACCATTTTCGTCCTTGAAAAATGAAGCAAAATGCGTTGTATTGAACGTACCATTACTTCTTATTAATTTCGTACCAAACACTTCTCATTAATTTCGCATTGAGTTGACATAAAAGTTTGATGCCAATAATTTGCAAAAAGCCTCATGAAATGAACTCAAATTATGCCCGATATAATGCTGAGTTTTGTGTGTCATAATTGTAGCATGATCTATTACAATCGTATGAGAATTTAGGGTTCTAGATTAGTATTTGGAATCTGTACGGAATGTAGTATAAGTAATATAAGAAAAATTAATTCATGTATCATTTAATTGTTCAAACGTATTGTTTTTCCGAGACGGTAGTCATGTAATATTTACATTTCGTGACAATGATGAAAAATTGTTGTAATTATACTTTTTACCCATTTTGCATGACTCATGAACTAAATGAATCCTCTTCTTTCTGACTGCAAGATTTGACAAAAAGTGATAAACAGAAAAAAAAGTGCGGCTATGAAAGACGCGCAGAGGAAAAAAACTTTCACCGCAGCTCTCAGAACTGTGATGGCGACTGTGCTTCGCGTTTGCGATCGCTGACACTGATACATATCAGTGCACGCCGCGGTTGTTATTTGCGCGGCTCTCAAGGCGCAGTCCCAGCTATCGGGACCGTTCGTACATTCGTAGGTGCAGGGCCCCCCGCGCGTCTCTTGCCACAAAATTCTCGGAAAAGAGCTAGGCGCGGGACCAAGGGACCACAGAATCGAACCCCGTGAGCTACGAAGTGCTATTGATGACGAAATGGTCCCGATGAGCGGGTCGAAGATTTCGCGGGATCCATGGTCCCCATGGAGCACTTACGATTTCCGCTGACGGCGACGTTCCAAAATTTCAGCCATTCAAAATTTGGACCGTACTTTTCTCGGGATTTTTTATATTACCTAATGACTATTTTTATGCGATAATCAGCCAAGTGCATGACAGAAAAGCAAGTAGTAAAAATACGATCAGTGCGTCACTATCTATCTACGTTAATTGATGTCACAAATTCATTTTTGCCATGTTTACTGAAAAAATGTGGGTTTGTATTTATATGTTATTGTTATATTATGTGATGCATGAAAGTTAATAGTTGAGAAAGTATGGATGCTCCTACAATTTGAAACCCTATGCAATTTCGTGGACGTTGGAATCTTGACGCATTTTGAGGATTCTAGGAAAAACGTTAAAATTATTTAATAGTTTCTTTCAAACCAAGGATAGAAATTTTTTATTTACGAGTATGAGGTTTACAATCACACGAGTAAATAAAAAACTTCTGTCCTAGTTACGAACGATATTTTTTATCGTAGCGGCCGCTGTGATGAAAAATATTTGAATTGAAGTTCTTGGGAAAGTTTCGAAATTCTATCTTTAATTTCGAACATATTGTATTTTTTTTCTTAGTTTCTTGGGACTTCTATGAATCGCTGTATCGATTGGTAGAATTCGATGCTGTAGTACTGAAAATTACAGAGATTTTTAGTATTTTAATTTGTTGTTCAGAAAACTCCAGATGTCTTACAGATTTTCAATACTTTTTGCTATTGATTCTGTAGATCGCTGTAGGTAATTTAAAATTTGATGCTCTAGGATTCAAAGTATTATCAATTGTGGTATTTGTTTGGATTTCACAATTAAAATTCTTTTATACACACAATTGTATCACATACATTGCGTAAAGATTCCAACTTCCACGAAATTGCATAGGGTTTCAAATTGTAGGAGCATCCTTACTTTCTCAACTATTAACTTTCATGCATCACATAATATAACAATAATATATATATATAAAAACTCACATTTTTTTAATAAAGATGACAAAAATGAATTTGTGAAATCGATGAACGTAGATAGATAGTGACGCATTGATCGTATTTTCACTACTTGCTTTTCTATCATGCACTTGGTTGATTATCGCATAAAAATAGTCATTAATATAAAAAATCCCGAGAAAAGTACGGTCTAAATTTTGAATGGCTGAAATTTTGGAAATTCGCCGTCAGCGAAAGTCATAAGTGCTCCATGGAGACCCATGGGTCCCGAGAAATCTTCGACCAGCTCATCACTGATCCCCACCTCTACTATATCACCTTCGCGTCTACCTTTGCGTCTCTGCGTCTCCGCGTCACAGCATTGCAATGCGCGTGAAAACGAAGAGCTGTAAATTCACCATAATAAAGAGGGATGTGTGACGCAATAGAGAGTCCCACGCATTGTAATACCGGGACACGTGCTCATACTGCTCACTTTTCCTAATAAAAATTTAGCAGTAATTGCAGTTCTCGCATATAGTGAAATTCATGCTAATGAAAGTTCTTTAAAAATATATAAAATATTTATTCAACAATTAGAAGTTGCTTGAGAAATTGAGCACCTGGAGGTCTATTCCCACGATTTTTTCACGCCGTTTTCATGCCGTTTTCATGTTCGTTTTCATGTTCGTTTTCATGCCGTTTTCATGTTCGTCGCATTTTTCGTCTGAAGCTCACGCTTTTTCAACGGCGGCCGCCACTGTTTCCTTAATACTAGTCATGCTTTCTCTTCGCTCGTTCCACGACTTTTTCACGCGTGTTCCGCGCCCGGACCCAAAATTCTCGCGACTTGGAATTCGATGCCGCCCGAACGGAGGGCCCATAACCAGACCCCCGTGGGGTCGAAGAAACTGTCGCATTTTCAAATGTTATCTTCCGCATACAAGGGCGTAGGTAGCAGAAATTTTTGGGATTAGTTTCGGGCATGAATGTACCTATTCCTTCTTGGAAATTTTTTTGTTTTTATTTTCTTTCAGCGTATTCGATGTAACGCAATTCGATTCTCGTGGTTTTTTTTTTTTGTTTTTCACTTTTAGTGTTAGAAGAACTTGAAGGGTATTTTTATATCATTATGTACAGCTTTCGAGAAATGGATGCTTTGGGGATTGAAGTTTGACCAAATTATTAATATTCACATATATTTCGAACAAAATGACATCTCCGCAGATTGGAAATATTTCATTGTTTTCTGGAATTTTCGTATTGTAGGTGTATTTAAAATATAAAATTTTGTATTTTTTTCTAAAAATTTCTAGTTTTGTCAGATGGATTGCCATATAATTATAATATTATAATTATTAATCATATAATGTTTTCATACTGTTGAGAAAGGTTCTTCCTGATAGTGATTGACTATTGTACAATGTTATAATAGTACTGTTAAAAAAAGTGAATTGACAATGGAGAACCTTAATTATATAATATTAAAGAAGTATGATGAAATGTTGTAACATAATTTATAAATGTCCTGAAGAGGGTCAAACATACGACCGAAAGCTTGGCTTTCAATTGGACTTGTTATTTTCCTTCATTGAAAGGAGTTGGCTCTAGTTGGATCGTTAATTATCAATCACTTACATACGGGTATTGAGTTTTTTTTTCACATGAAATTTTTTGTTTTTGACTGCTTTTGTAATTTGCAGTCTTTTCGGTAAAACATACTTTTTCTCCAGTTCTTTTTAAAATTTTTTTACCTAATTGTAGTTTCTTCTACCACAATCTCGAAAGGCGAGTTTTAAGCACTGTGAATAATATTTATGTACTTTTTAGTAGTTTCCATTTAATTAACTAATTATTTTTTTAGTTTTTACATACAAACCAAAATTCCGATCACACTGATTATATAAATGTCCTCCAACAGGGTACCCAGCTAGTAATTCACTACCATTTTTTAGATCTGTATAGAGGTTCTAAGTTTATTATTAAAAGCATTTTATTACTGGAGTTCGGAATCAGTTTGTTTTGAGATTGCGGTAGAAAAAACTATAATTAGGTGAAAAATTTTAAAAAGAACTGGAGAAAAAGTCTGTTTTACCGAAAAGACTACAAATTACAAAAGTAGTCAAAAACAAAAAAATTAATGTGAAAAAAAAACTCAATACACGTATGTAAGTGTTGTATGTGTTTCCATACATATTTATTACTTAATTAATATTCAGTATTATTATCAACTACATGTATTGTATTAATTACCACTCAAAATAAAAGTCTTATACTTAAAATTATGGTAATTTTATAAAAATGTTCTAACACATAATTCCAACAAAAACACACGGAGAAAAAAAATTAATGTAGCGTTTACCACGAAGAATGTAATCTACTTTTATTCGCTTCAAAAGATAATCTTGGACTTTATAAATTGTAGTATTCACCGTTTGGAGTGAAAAATTACTTTTTTTATGGTAAAAAGTACCGAGAAAAATGGAATTTTTTAATCTGAGCTGTTAATACTACAGTTTTTCTGGTCGAAGATATTCTCTTTTCAGACGAATACAAGTAAATAACTGTAATATATGCTTTTCTCCGACGTGGAAAAATTAGTCGGTGTCCAAAATATCTGGTGGCCGGGACTCGAAGAAACCCCAACTCTGAAGTTCTCACGGGAAAAGAAAGTCAATCACCAGGTTCACAACACAAAGTATGGTTTATTGTTGGTTTCCAAAAATTGAAGTAACTAGATACAGTTATTTTGAAAATCTCACACGGACGCGATTGAACAAGACTGACGTAACTGTATTACAAGATTTCGCGACGAAATAAGGATAAGACGGAATAAGAGTCGCGAACAACAAGAAGAGTTTTTTTTTCAACAAAATATACGCTAGGCCCAATACGACTGCCCGGGTTTTTATATTGTACAGCAATCTAATACCTTCGTTATCAAATCATAGTCGTTAAACTAACTACTTTGAAAAATCCGGTGGGATTACCCAAAAGCGAACAACAGGATGTGAAATAAAAGTCTATCTGTAAAAATTGCAATTTTACAATTGTGAAATAAAAGTTTATCTATAATAGTCGCGATTACGAAAATCCAGTGGAAATACCGAAAAGTGAATAACAGGATGTGAAATAAAAGTCGAAAGAAGATTCTATCTATAACGAGCGCAAATTACAATTTCGAAATAAAAGACTATCAATAAAAAGTCGCAATTTACGTGATAACAATTTTGAAATGAACTCTATCTACAAAAGTTGCCAATTACAATATTGAAAGAAAAATCTATCTATAATAAGTCGCAATTTACACGATTAAGAGTCGCAAAAATAGTTATTCCAAGAAAGAAATTTGAATTACATGACAAAAGTTACAAGTTACGCTATTTTAATCTTAAAATGAATTTGAGGAATGATGATAACAATTTTGAAATAGAATTGATAAAAAGCTGCAAATTGCACGATAGCAACTCCGAAATAAAGTTAAAGTACAAAGTAAAAATTGCGAAAAATTGTAGGGGTATTACATAACATTCTTCGTGGTATAATTTACATTAATTTTGTCTCCGTGTTATAGTTTATAAATCATCAAAAATTTACAATATTATTAAAGAGCAACGCGTGAATTCAAAACATCGAGTGCCGGCCCACCGCATTTGTTTATTTATGCTCGTAACTTTTTTTAAACTTGACAAATCGATTTAAAATTTTTATATATATTATACTTGAATAAGTAGTAGATAAATATATATTGCTGATTTTATCAAATTACGAAATTCACTATAAATTTATTTACATATTACACTTTGCGTGTTTATAAACACTTGAGAAATATTAATATGGGAAATGAAGAAAGTTCGTTAGAAGCTCTAAAGTATCACGAGTATTTTTCTATACGGATCATGGCATCAATCTGTACCTATGTCCTCTAATTTGATGTTCAAAAACGATTTCGCATATTTTTCGCATTTTTCCGAAATTGAACCAACTGCTACGAATATCTAGCAGTTATGTAAAAAACTATTGAAAAATTTCAATAGTTGGAACAAGTGCTTTAAAAAATTAACTGCGAATTGCTATTAAACCACAAAAATTAACGATTATGTTCACGAGACACTGTGTATCGTAATGCACATGCCTCTGTGTCTTGCTATCTATTAACGTATAATATACGCTGTATATGCTCAGCAAGGACCAATATGCGCGCGCGAGACGCGAGTCCCGGTATTCAGTATTGCAATGCATTATCTATCGCGCCGCGCATCCCTCTGTGTCGCGCGAAAAACGTATTATCTGATGTATTGACAAAGTAGGGACCGATATGTGAGCGCGAGGCCCTGTGTTGCGGCGCACAGCTCTGATCAACAGAGCCGCAAAAATAACAACTGCGGCGCGTGACCCTGGCAGCCGTGCAGCGCGGTAGCCTGTATTGCGACCGCAGTTCCGAGAGCTGCAGTGAAAGTTTTTTGACCGCTTAAATGACAAAAATCGTTCGCAACATGGGAAAAAATAGACTATTTCTCTGCGCGTCTTTCAGAGCCGCGACGCGCAGTCGTCAGATCCGCTCTGTTTATAGATGTATTCATATTTATTCATGATGGAAAGACGCGCATTAGTCACATGTTTATACATTATTTATTCATAATATTGATTTAATTTGTTATTCAGGGAAAGTTATAGTTTTACAAATTCTAACGAAAAGACAAATTTTCGAACAAAAACTTTGTAGAGTTTCAGAACCTCGTTTTTCTATTTTACGAAACTATACAAATTTTTTTACTTCCTCTACAATTTTTCTTTCATGCAAAATTCCAATATTACAGAAAATTCATTTCTAACGTTCGCTGATACTCAGGAAAATCTGGAGAGACAATTATAACGTTGATGAATTTTTAAAGAACTGGTACACCACATTTTCTACTAATTAACAAATCGGTCTTAAATTACTCTGCAATTAATTAGGTACTGCTTTTAACAGTGATTAATAAAAAATCTCTAATTCAATTCCTCTTGGAGTTTCCATTGTCTAGACTTGTATTTCTCAGAGCATTTCATCCTATTAAGATCGTAAGTTGACAACTGATTCTGATCTCAATACTATTATTTTCTTGTTAAATGGAAATCAATCAAAGCAGTTGACTCTAGAAAAACTTCGAAAGTTTTACATTATTTAACAATTACTTCCTGTTTTTGATGCAGTCGATGTAGGTTCAAAAATTATTTTGTTTGTTAGCAGGTGCTAAAAGAGATAGTTTATGAAATAATATTTATATGCCAAGTCGAAAATTGAGTATTATTGCCTTAGTTGTTATTCTACGTTGTAATAAAATTCAAAATTTGACACATTTTGACTGACCTATGTTTTTGAAATATGATTTTGTTGTCCTATATAATTTTGTTATTTATCTTTTTTTATATATTGTTAGTATTCATATCTCTGATTTGAAGTTTTCTTCATCAAAATTTCTACAAATTTAAAATTTCGGAATACGAAAGTGAAAACTGAAGGTAACGTGATTTTCATTAGTATATTTAAAAACACTGAAAAAGTTCCAAAAGCTCAAAATAACTATGAATTTGTTGTAAGAAAAATATTTATAGCAACAAAACAAAATAATTTCTTTATTTTAATAATCTCGCACCTTCCCCCCAACATAAACACCATAAATTTTCAAAATCCATCGAATCTACATAACCGTCTGACCAAACCGATATTTTTCTACTTGCCTTGATATTTTTACTTTTGCGTACCTCAAAATAACTTTAAGCTAAATCGTTTTTCATAAACTTTGAAACCAAAATTTGATTCACATCATGAAGTCACATTCAACGCTTTGTACTGTTCATTTCGTAAATTAAGCAATTGAAATTCGACTGAACGCGGCGACTCATCATATTTTCGAACTTTCATTTGCGATTCGCAATGCCATTTATTTTAATCGCTCAATCGCTAATTGCTTCTATCACTCGTTGCGTCGATGAATTTTCCATCCGGTCTGTAATCACTTCCATATTTATTCATGATGGAAAGACGCGCATTAGTCACATGTTTATACATTATTTATTCATAATATTGATTTAATTTGTTATTCAGGGAAAGAGAACTCAGTGATGCCACAAGTGAGTCTTCCAATTGTTCCGAGTCAGAGGGTAATGAAGAATGCGAATCAAGCTCGAGGGAAAGCACACCCGAAAAAGAAAATTCCCTCAACGTAATGATGGACTGTGACAGTTCCGGAGAAAGTGACCACGAAATCAATAACGAAGCTGAAAGGATTCAAAAACTATTGGCCCATTGGTCGACTGATTTCGACATCACTCACGAAGCCCTCACAGCACTGTTACGCATTCTGAAATCTCACAATCGTCTCTCGCCATTACCATCAAAAGCAAGAACGGTTTTAGGTACACAACATACTACTGAAATTAATAATTTAGAATCTTGGGCCAGTATTGTCATTTTGGGCTATTAAAGAAGTTATCAAATGTATTGTCAGTGAAGCCTTATTTAATCCCAAAGTTACTTACAAGTGGCGTTGAACTTTGTATAAATATTGACGGTGTGAGCACTCCGAATTCTTCAACAAATGACTTTTGGCCGATATTGGGTTGCATCCACGGTGACGATACCGTGTTTGTTATTGGCGCGTATCATGGCAAAAAGAAACCTCAAGATCCCAACGAATATTTGCAGCCATTTGTTGAAGAGTTGAACGAGCTGATAGAAAACGGGTTTTCTCACGAAAATTTTATTTTTCCTGTTTCGATTGCCCATTTTGTAATGGACATGCCAGCGAAAGCGTCAATGTTAGGAATTAAGTACTTTAATGGCATTGGTAGTTGTACAAAATGTACCCTTCAAGGGCTATCCTTGAATTCAAGAACGTGTTTCCCGAATTTAGATAAAAAATATCCAAACAATGGACAATTCAATCAACCTCTTGTCTTGAGAAATAATGAAACCTTTCGACAACAGATTGATCGCGATTACCACAAACATGTTTCAATTCTTTTACAAATAAAAAATCTGGACATGGTTCGCGACATCGTGTTAGATCCGATGCATCTTATTTTCCTCGGCGTTGTCAGATCAACAATCCGTCTTATTGTGACAAGGGATATAAGACCCAAATGTAATTTACCGATTGAAAAATTGAAAAACATCTCGAGAGCTATTCTTGTCAGAGTCAAGCCCAATACTCCTCGAGAATTTTCTAGAAAGCCTCGAACTTTAATGGAAATAAAAAATGGAAAGCAACGGAAGCTCGCCAAATTTTATTGTATTATATTGTTGCATTGAAAAAAAAATTTCAACAAGACGTGTTTTCACATTTATCTATTTTACATGTGGCAACGTACATTTTATCAGGTGAGCAACAAAATGAAAATTTATTACAATACGCAAGAAAACTCTTGCACTCATTTGTTGATAGATTCCCGAAAATTTATGGCAGACAAGAAGTCAGTCCCAATGTACATGGCTTAATGCATATCGCGGAAGATGTTGAAATTCATGGCAATTTAAATTCATTTAGCGAATGGAAGTTTGAAAACTTCATGCAAAAGATAAAGGCTTTTGTTCGCAAAGGCGAGCTTCCGTTGCAACAGTTTTACGCGCGCTACCACGAAATTGTAAAAAATAGAGACGTGATTTTCAACCCCATTCAACCGCAAGCGCTTTTCACAACAATCACCACCTCAATACATTCGAAAGGGCCATTAATTGGGCAATGCTGTGATCCCCAATATTACAGAGCGAAAAAAAGTTTTTTCACGATAAACTGTCGAAAATTCGGGGACACGTGCTTTAAATCGAAACAAAACGAGATTGTATTGATAAAAAATATTGCGTTCGACCCGTCCGTAGGAGAAGCTGTCATAATAGGGCAAAAGTTTAGCACACAAAAAAACGCGTACGAAATACCATGTGAATCTAGTATGCTTGGAATTTATGAAGTGAGTCAACTTTCGGCGTTCAAAATTTGGCGACTCTCAGATATCATAAGCCAATATTATATTGTACCATTGTCTGAATTCAGTTACACCGTGGTACCCCTCCTTCATGGGAACGTGTAAGAAAATTAAGGGGTAATTGATTATATTAATTATAATCATAATAAACTGAACAATATTCACCATGAAATGTACTGCATCTTGATTTCGCGAAATCCAAGCTACAAAAATATCGCTATATTATATATCCAGCTCACCTCATCCACCTATATCAACATTCTTTAATGAAAAAAAAGGAGAAACAATTTTTCCCATGAGTTCATGCCGTGAAAAAATTAAAAATTTAACAGACAACTTACTAAAAGTACGATTCGAATTGAAACTGCAAATTATAAGACACCTCAAACAAAAACTTAAAAAACGCATCCCTGAAAAACCACTCCTCAAAAATCACCTCTTCACTACTTTTTAAAAAGCAACCTATCGTGAGCGATACACCCCTCACAAAACTATTAAAAAAATCCACTCACAAAAGTTAGGCTTGAAAAGCCAACCCTAAACAAAAAAATCAATTAATAAATTATTTTCTATGAAATTGCTTCCAAAAACACACTTCGAAACCATTCTCGAAAAATCTACCCCTAAAATTGGCTCATATTACCTATTATAACTCAATCATATCACCCTCACGCTAAATTTAGTTAAGAGAGTAAAAGAAAAAGGTGATACTATTGTTTATTCTCCAATTACAAAACAAGAGCATACACAGGGTGTTTTTCAATCACCGCAAATATGTACCAAAAACCATATATTCCTTATTGAATTCTAAGACGATTTTTCCCTTACCATATTTTACAAAACTCAAAATTGAAAAAGTTATTCAAGCCGAAAGTTTAAACAAAAAATGGGCTCTCTCGACAAGTGGGTAAAAAATCCATGGACCAAACTTTAGCCAAATTTTCTTTATATTTTTTAGAGTCAAAAAGTTCTCTGCCACTTTTATCAAAACTCAAAATTGAAAAAAAATGCGCGAGTTAGAAGTTTTGACCAATCAGATTTCGTAGATTTCAAATTCGAATATCTTTTTTGATTTTGAGTTTTGTCAAAAGTGGCAAAAAACTTTTCGACTCTAAAAAATATGAAGAAAATTTGGGTAAAGTTTGGTGGGTGAATTTTATGCTCACTTGTTGAGAGAACTCATTTATTGTTTAAATTTGAAACTTAAATAACTTTTTCAATTTTGAGTTTTGTAAAATATGGTAAAGGAAAAATCGTCTTAGAATCAAATAATTAAGAAACATATGTTTCTGGTATTTGCGGTGATTGAAAAACACCCTGCTTATGACTGGTAATATTAATTAATAATATTACTCGCAAACGCCGATCGTCAGTACAAATAAGCGTTTCTTAGCCTAAAATTATCTTCTTTATCTGTATGATACAACTTTTTTTCCATTGCTCCCAGGGAGCTTCCGCGTAACACCCAGGAAGCTCCCACAAATTTTCAGATTTTCGGACATTAGGAGCCTTTTGGGAGCTCCCGGGGAGCTCCCTGGGTGTAACGCGGGAGCTCCGCGGGAGCCACCTGGGGACTGTTTCGGGAGTCAAGGGACGTCCGGGTATTAATGAATTTTAGAGATTTCCAAAAGTTTTTAATACTCTGAAAATTTATAATATTTATGATTATTGCAATTTTGAAAAGGTTGATAATTTCGAATATTATAAGATTTTTAAGAGTTTTGGAAATTTTAAGAAAAAAGATGCTGAAGTTTGAAATTCAACCAATCTGATTGGTTTAAACTTTTAACTTGAGCATTTTTTTTATTTTGAGTTTTAAGAAAAGTGGCAAAGGACTTTTCGACTTATAAAAATATGCAGAAAATTTTCGTAAATTTTGGTCCGTGGTTTCTATACCCACTCCTCGGAGGAGCGCGTTCATTGGTTAAACTTCAAACTCGAATATTTTTTTCGACTTTGAGTTTTTCGCAAAATGACATAGAAAGTAGTATTTTAGATTTTTGCAAGGAATCTGCCAATTTTTTTTGTACAGGGTGTATTTCTTGAAATTTCAGTCAGGTCAGATTTTACCTGCATGGGCTACAGCAGGGGGTACAAGCTCCAGGTAAAATGTGTTACGATTCTGTCCTTTTCTAAACCGGTTCTCATATCTACTTTTCTCTTTTTATCTTACTTTTTTAAACGTTAGTTCCCGTCTTTGATCATAGGATAGCTCCGAAAAACAGTAACACATTGGAGGTATAGGAGCTTGTACTTCCTGGGCTACAGTGACTAGCCCATGAAAGTAAAATCTGACCTGACTGAAATTTCAAGAAATACACCCTGTATATGAGAATTTGGGACACTGTATATTTTACTCAAGAAAATTACACAATGTGTACTTTTCGTATGATAATTCATTCGTATTTATATATTAAGTGAAAGTAATTTATATGGAAAATGAAATTAATAAAATTGTTGGAAATGAAACATTTTTTCCCCAAATATCTTAAATCAAACTGTTTTAATGAACTTGTTTTAATGAATATTCAGGTAGTTAAATTTCAAGAGATAAAAATACTTTATTTCAAATAAAAATATTTTATACTTAGAACAGATCTGATATAACAATTTCAACACATGTAAATTACAAAATCTTGAAATCAAAAGATTGAAAAGCTTCGAACGTCAACCAAAAAAGAATCAATTTTTCTAATTCATATGTATAAGTTTGCTATAAATACGAAATTCCGAGACATGAAAATGCAAAAAGTGATCGAATTATGTATTTCAGAATAAAAATTAACAATTAAAATGATAATTAACAAAAAGTGTAGAGACTGATGCAATAAGCATCTAGATTCTTATAAAACATCAAATTTGAGGATCTGTAATTTTTAAATGATAAAATAACTTTTTTTTATGTCATAGGATTATATTTCACTATTAAAAAAAACTATATCTTCAAAATTTTGATAAGTGTAAAGAATATCAATATAAAGAAATGATAACAACGATGCTCTGAACATAACTCAGAGCCAGCCGCTATCGCGTATGCTTTATTCTAGTGAAATCGGACAGGGACGGCCAATTATTATTATTTTATTTATCTGACAGGGACTCGGGCAGGGAAAGATTATCAATCTCATTGTGATTTCCCTGCCTGGGATTTCCCTTTTCCCGGCCAGGGATTCGTCCGAATATCCAATTCCTTAAAAAAAATACCTAACCCAAAAAATCTAGCATGTTGCAAAATTGACATAAAATGAAATTTTTGCAAAATACGAGTTTTCCTGAGTTAGGTATTTTTTAAACGCGCGAAAACGCTCACCTGTTGTTTTCTCGAAAAAAGCATTGATTGAGTTAGGTCGATATGTAAACAATATCCATAAATAATATGTACAAAATTTACAGACTTTGAATATAGGCTATACTTTTTATTTGATGAAATTCCATATGAAATTTAATAAATCTTTGTATCAAAATAACGAACGTCGGTCGGCAAACTCAAACTTCCGAATCCAAACAGATACAAACCGACAACGCAACCCTAACCTCACATGTTTTTTTTTCGACTTATCTTTTTTCTGCTTTAATTTGAAACAACGAATAAAAATTTTTCGGATACAATTTTTTTTTTCATATCGCTACTTCTAAAACAAAGCACTTAAAAATTGGAAGGATGTACTGACCATAACACGGGTTGTTGCAATTCAGGTGATCATCTGCGACACCGTTTGACCAAATCTTCACAACGATGGCATGGCTCACGATGACACCATATTTCTTCAATATTCCAGCTTTTGGAAAATTTTTCGATTTTTTCCAGACGAAAATTAACGAACGCGACACTGACACTGACTGACACTGACACCGTGACTCGTGACACCAATGGACTAAAGCTTCCACTTTTGAACGCGCGAATGCGGTGTCGGTAGTTCCCATGAGTTTAAAGTTATATCTACTACCTTACCGATGCATTTTTACAGCCCATGGAATACATAGATTTATAAATGATATTTCATTAACTATTTACGAAAATATGACTTGTTATTACGAACTTATCCAACGAGGTAACAACACACATTCTTATTAGTTGAAAATTTCAACGATAATTCACTAATATCTTTTAAAAATACAAGTTTTCTCGTACTCCACCAAAACTCCACCACAGCAGTGGAGTTTTGGTGGAGTAACGGTGGACTCGGTTACGACTGGGTTGTAATTTTAATCAGTGTAAAATTGAAAAAGAAGTCATAAATAAACTAAATAACATTGTAAATTTATCACACATTATTTATATGTTTTTTACAAAGACAGTTGTAAATTTTAAAAATTTAGGAAAACAGCAGTTTATTAACCACTATTTTATAAACTTTGTATTTTTTAATGAACTAAGGTTACTTGTAATATTTTTAATCACCATTCACTTTTTGAAATCTTGAAAATTATTCAACTTATCTCTCTAAAAAATTCATTTTATGAATATTTCAGTTCTGAAAGGTTCTTTTTCTCAACCAGTATCAATTTTCAAGGAAGATTACATGCTTGTAATTTTAATCAGTGTAAAATTGAAAAAGAAGTCAGAAAAAAAAACCAAATAACATTGTAAATTTATCACACATTATTTATATGTTTTTACAAAGACAGTTGTAAATTTTAAGAATTTAGGAAATAGCAGTTTATCAACCTCTATTTTATAAATTTTGTATTTTTTAATGAACTAAGGTTACTTATAATATGTTTAATCACCTTTCACTTTTTGAAATCTTGAAAATTATTTAACTTATCTCTCTAAAAAATTGAGTTTAGTAAAGCATGATTGCTTTTTTTCTCATTTCATTTTATAAATATTTCAGTTCTGAAAGGTTCTTTTTCTCAACCAGTATCAATTTTCAAGGAAGATTACATGCTTGTAATTTTAATCAGTGTAAAATTGAAAAAGAAGTCAGAAAAAAAACCAAATAAAATTGTAAATTTATCACACATTATTTATATGTTTTTTACATCGACAGTTGGTAATTTAAATAATGTAGAGAAATTACAGTTAATTGTTTTCTATTTAAAATTTTTTCAATGCTGCATTTATAAGTTTACCAAGTTCACGCATAATTTGTTTGTAATTTCCTTTTCTTTTTAAAATCTTGAAAAATATTGAAGTAATTTCTTTCAAAAATTCAGTTCGGTAAAACATGATTTCCTATTTTTCAATTTCGTTTTTTATATTTTTTAGTTTAAAAAAGGTTTTTACAATTACTGCCATTTTTGAACTAAAATATAAAAATATGCTCGTAATTTAAATCAGAGGGAAATAGAAAAGAAAGTTGATCATTCTGAAAAAACGAGTTTTTGAATTGAAAGAAAAGAATAATTTCTAATTGATATCAATAATGTGTGAAAATGAAAGATGACAAAAACATTAAGACATAACCAAACACTTTTGCATACTTTCAAATAACTACATATTTAATCGCAAGTAATACTTCGAATTCAGTAAAATACTCACTTGGGCAGTAGCTCCAGTGTCGTCGAATTCGGGGATGAAAAACTTGGAAAAACTTTTTTTCGCCTCGAGGGCCACGAGTGACGAGTATGTAAAATTTCTAAAACACCGAACTTGCGGCAAGTGGTGACAATGTCGGGGCGGCGGCGCAATAGTCACTGACAATCACTGACAATCACCCAATAATTGATCAATTCTGATTTCTCGTCGTGGGGACACGCCTCCCCACATCGTCGTCCCAGAATTAGTGTTATCTATGGCCGTTTTCTGGGGCGATTATTGTTACCTCGACATAGGCCTAGAATTGGGTGCATGTGGAATGTTAAATGTTACATGTCGGTCAGTAGCGCGACAGAATTATCCAGAGTTATCCAATTCTTGGCTCACGTTGTGGCTCCCACACTGTAGGACGAATCTAGACTCCACGCTATGCTTACTGGGTATACTCTAAACCTTCAAAATTTGAAACAACTTACAACATCACGCAACAATATTATTTTCGCTTATTTGTTGAATATTATTTTAGATGTTTTAAACTCTGTTATATATTATTGTTACTACTATTATCATGTGTCAGCAATGTTATTTGATACAATCACCTGTTTTTTTTCATTTTGAACAAAATTATTTTATTAAAATTCATATATTATGTCAATAAAGAAAAAAAAAAAAAAAAAAAAAAAAAATGCAGATGAGATAATTGTACTTTCACAAATTTTTTCAGAATCTTACCAGGTGATTTTGAAAATTTTTTTTCTAGTAAATGATAAATTTAACCAAATTTCAGTCTGATTTAAAGTAGAATTGTAAAATTCATGACAATAAAATTTTTATCGATTTTTCAAAGCTTCAATTTCTCAATAGAATTAAGTAGTGCATGTCAATTATTCAAAACACTAATATTTATTTTAATTGGAGTTACGAAATTTGAAATGTGAATAATATTTGAAAACAAAGCAATATGTATTTTTGGTTTTTTGGCCAGTTCGAAGATAAACAACTATGTTTTTTTTCCATACAGAGAAAAAAAATACTCACTTTTTTTTTTAATTGCCCACTGATGTTTTTGTAAACCTTTTTGAAAGGTGGTCTGGGTCACCGAGTAGTTGAGTACAGGCTGGTACTGAGGATGGTCACACGCGGTTGTGTTTACTTTCTTGCACTTGCACTTGCTTGCACTTTTATCAAATGTTGGGTTATGTTTGTTCGTACATCGACCCCACTCCCTCCGCACAGACGCGCATACGACGCAAATACGTAATAAAATGGCGCATTCGTTTAAAAAATGCACACAGACTTACAGTGAATCAAATTAAAAATAATTTTGAAACGGTACAAACTGGAGTTCAGCACTACTTTATACACAGGTTTTAGGGATAATGATAATAAAAAATGTGTATATATTATTTTATATTGAAAATTTTTTTAATATGAATTTATTTTTTTAATAATGTATATGTGACGAGCGGGGTTGTTCCCCTCGTCTTGAAAACTTGATTCAAAAAGAGAGTAAATATTTCACTTTGCTGAATTTCGCAAAGCTATTTTCTGATGATTAGATAGCGCGCGGAATATCATAACGAGTTCACCGACGCTAGAACTGACGCTCGTGCAACATGAAAGAGTCAATTAGATAAGTGTAATCCTTCATTCTATCTTCAGCATAAGAAAATAAAATCGCTATTTTCGGAAAAGATAAACGATTTCTAATTTCTCAACTTGCTATCAACTCAATTTGCTTAGTCATTTGACTATTTTTCGTGCTACGATGATTTTTCATTTTTATTATCTAATGACTACCGGATACAAACGGACCAAAAAGGATCCGTTTATCTCCTCTTAGAATGGTATATAAACCCCGAACTTTTCACTGGAAGTCAGTCGTCTCCAGACGATTCAAACCAGCTCTTTCAAAGATAAAAACCAGCTCTTTCAAAGCTAAAAAACCAACTCTTTCAAAGTTAAAAACCAGCTCTTTCAAAGCTAAAAACCAGCTTCAAAGCTAACAAATTTCCAAGTAAGCATTTAAAGCCAAAACCTTGTACTTGCTTAAAACGTCTATTCCATGCTATACCTTGCACCCCTGATTTGGTGATGAAGTCTCACGACTTCATCCTCATATAGCATCCAAATGACTCCGAATCAAGGAAAGCGAGGTTTTGGCATGGAAAAGCGTCACCAACAAGTATTTAGGAAATAAAATAAATAAATATTATACGAACCCAGATAAAGAATTAAAGAACATTTATTACACTAATATCCAACAATACTATGTAACCATTTTAACACACCAGAGGAACTAGAGTTAAAAGGAAGTAACTAGGATGACGATTTACTATAGATAGAAAGGAATAAGATTTAACAAATATTAATTGATACAGTTCGGCTAGGTTGAGTAATGTAAATGAGGATATCAAGATATTAAAGACGTTTTCCACTCTTCTTCTCGGTA
Source organism: Platygaster robiniae (assembly GCA_028476575.1). NCBI lineage: Eukaryota > Metazoa > Arthropoda > Insecta > Hymenoptera > Platygastridae > Platygaster > Platygaster robiniae. The sequence goes on along the minus strand of CM052027.1, from coordinate 8,024,205 downwards.
GTGAGTTCTAAGGATTTCCAGACGTATAGACGAGGGTGCGAGGCTGCTAAGAGGATAAGAGAGCGAGAGTCCATTCAGATTCGGTCTTCTCACCCAAGTTATCCCAAGTTCCAGAGGAACTTAGACCTAGATTATAAATACCAGAATTTAGGCAGAGAAGTCTTCCAGAAGTTTAAAATAAGTCATCTAAAAAGGCCCCGTCCCTTCTGAACGAGAAAGAAAATTCAAGAAGCAAGAGAGACCTTTTTAAAGAATAATCTCCCAATAGAGAAACCAGAAGAGCCTAAAATTGCCGATGATGAATTTTACCAGGCAATAAAAGACGACTTAGAAGTAAGGGTGGGCATTTTCGAAGAATATTTGTCAAGATTAGGACAACAAGGGCGTGTAGTACCAAACATAGAACTTCCCCTCATTTCTTCCGAAAAAGGAACAATTTCAAGCTTTCATGAATCCTTAGAGGAAGGGTATTACGCATCCTCGGAAAATGATTTGCCAGAGTCACACAAAAATGAATTATTTAAAATAAGAGAAGAGAAAAGACAACAACTTTAAGTTAAGAAATTACACTTGTAGAAGAAAGTTATAGTAATAATAACGTCACTTTGTGACTTCAAATTATAAATTTGACGTGTATTTATTTAACCCTTTTAACAACTCTCCCGGCTCCCTTTAAAAGTCGGATAAAGGGTCACTGTAGGCCGTTGTCTACAGAGGGTCCTTTTCTGTCGACGAGATTAAGGAATATAATTATTCCTAGACGCTCCGCCTAACAATACAGGAAAAAAATATATAACAATAAACTCTAAATTTGATTACATATTCCGAGTCTCGCTCGTTACAGAAAAAAAATGGCGCTGCGAACAGGGTCGTGAGTTGTTTTAAGGGTTGAAAACTGATTGTAAGTGACTCTGGCAGTATCAATAATGGAATACAGAATAAAAATTAGAATATAGGAATGTTGTTGCGAGTTAATTAGGAAATTTTATGCTAAGCTTCCACTTGTTACCAGGAAATATCGAGTTAGGTAAAGGACACTTTATCAAGTTGTGTGTCATGCTTCCTCTTTTTGAATAGAATTTCAAACCTTCTAATCGAAGGATATTTCTGGGTTGATATTTGGAACGGGTTGGCTCGGCCAATATCGACTCAAGAGATTCAATTGTTCTTTCCCATGATCGATGTCTAGAACGGGTTGGCTCGGCTGGCATCGGTTTTCGGTTGGAAGTATTAATTCAATTTGTAATGAATGATAAAGAGAGCATCGACATTGTTATCTCTTGTGAACAAGCTGATACTGCTGAATTAAAAGGAATAATAAAAAGATCAAACGAAGAGATAGAATCCAGGAAACAAAGCCTTTTGGCTGAAATAAATATTTTAGAGAAGTTTTTGTATAACGGATATAGCTCAGGAGAATTTAGGAAATTACCTAGATCGATAAGGCACTATTTACAATACGAGCGTAAAATTTTAAATTAGGATAGTAAAGATAGAACTGGACAAACTAGAACACCAGTAGAGTTGTTTCGTGAAAATTTTTTTTCAAATGCCTCAAGGTTTTAACCCTACTTACGAACCTTCCCAGATAACTAGGAGTAATTTTGATAAACTTTCTGAAGAGGAGAAACAAGAATACTTGAATCGCCAAATTTCAGTTACCAAAACTCGCCAGAAAACCGCGTCTGACGAGGATAGAATAAAGATTGATATCCCGGAAACAGTTAAAGATTCTAGTACACCCAGTCAGGAAAGGATAAAAATCAAAATGGCTGATAATCACCTCAAATTACGGGATGTTATAGATATCGTTCCCCGTTTTTCCGGAGGTTCAACGGGACCTAGCTTTCGCGAATTTTCTCTAGCTTGCCAAAAAGCAAAGAGTTTGCTACCAGACGGGCTTGAAGGTAGCCTTGCTGGACTAATTTCCGCAAGACTATTAGGTGGCGCCGCTAGGGCCTTTGAGAGCAACGTTCCTGGGACCATCGAATCGCTTTTGAGAACCTTACAAACCCTCGCTCCATTGGAAAGTACTTTCGAACTTTGCGGAACCATGGCTCGGACAGTGCAAGGCTTGGACGACGATGTCAGCACCTTTTTCTATAAAATACAAGATTTGGGTAATCGAATCATCGAAATTATAAAGTCTGAGAACGACGGGCAAATCGCTGCTGCAAGAAAGAACGAAATCGAACAAGAAGCCTGCAAAGCCTTCATGAATGGACTGAAGACCGAGATAAGATCTCTCATGACAAACACCAACGACCTGGCCACTGCCGGACCCCAAGCTATCCAAATAGAAAAGACCTTGGAACGTCGTGATAACCTAAGACAATTGGTTACGAACTGCCTTTTATGCAAATCAAGCAATCACGAAACTAGCGATTGCCCAAGAATGAAAAACATTGAAGATCAGAACAAGAAAAATTCCTGCCAACTATGCGGGCACCTGGGCACGAGGCCCCAAATTGCCCTTCCACAGGAAACCGCGGCTGTCGATATTGCAAACGTACAGGTCATACAATTGAAAATTGTCAGTTCCGGCCAATCAGAGTCGTCCAGATCCAAGAACCATCCGACAACTACGCACGATACTCTGGACCAAATAATAATGGTCCCAACTTTTACAACACCGCCAAACTTCTCGCTACAATAATTCGGGTCCAAGCTCGCGGTTCAACGATCGCTACCAGAATACTTCGAACAATTGGCGCCGAGACAATCAATATTCACAGAACTGTTCCAACTTCCAGAATCAAAACCTTCAAAAACGTAACTTTCAGAATAGGCAAAACTACCAACATCAGAATTTCCAAAATCAAAACTCTCCAAATAGACAAAATTTTCAGAATCAGAATTTTAAAAACTTTCCAAGCAGGCCAAATTTCCAAAATCAACATTTTCAGAATCGCAACTATCAAGCCAGATATAACCAGAATTTCAATCGAAACGACTCCTTCAACTCACAGTCAAAAAACGGGGAAACCCTCCCGCATGGGGGAGGCGAACCTACATCAAACCCACAAATCAAGTGAAAATTCATAATGTCTCCACGAATGTTCCAACCACTCCATGCATTGAACTAAAAATCGAAAATAAAATTTTAAATTTCATGCTAGATTCTGGAGCCAGTATCTGTCTTATTAAAGAAAAATTTGCCAAAAATCAATTTATCAACGAATTTGAGAAAATGCAATTAACAGGCATTACTGAGGAACAAGTCAATACCCTCGGTACAGTGATATTAAATATTTTCGGAATACCAACCAAATTTTTCATTGTCTCTAATTCATTTCCAATTGAACTCCATGATGCGATTTTAGGAATCACCTTTTTTCAAAAAAATTCCTCAAAAATTAATTGGGCAGATCAGTGTTTTGAAATTAAAGATCTCAAAGTACCATTTTTAAACTCGACCAAAATTTCTACGAGTCAAAATTTTATTGAAAAAGTTTCATTCACTATTCTCGCTAGATCTAAAAGAGTCTTTCGCATCAATTTGAAACCAACACCTCTGAAAATGGGAATGATCGAATCCATAAAACTGGAACATGGATTGTATGCCGGCGAAGCGATTGTACAAAATTTCGAAGGAAGAACATTCCTGCCCTTCACGAACTGTACAGGAGAAGATATAAAAATCGAATTGCCTGAACAAGAACTTCATGAGGTTTTAGAAATTAAGGAACGAGAAACCGAGTTAAGTCAGGAACCAAGAAAAAAATTCAGAAGAAAGCGAAAGAAGAATGGAAAAACTACAAAAATTTTTCAAACCAATAATAGAACACGGCAAGAGAAAGTCAAAGATTTACTGCGCTTAGACGATTCGAGCCAAAATGAAAGAGATGAAATAAATAACCTTGTTCGAGATTCGGCCGATTGCTTCCATTTACCAGACGAGCAGCTTACTAGCACGCATTTACACCAGCATTCCATTATTACTGAAGATAACAAGCCGATTAACGCACTACAATACAGGTTTCCGCCAAAATTAAAAAACGAGCTGAATAAACAAGTAGAAGAACTTCTTGAGAATGGAATAATAAGACCATCCTTTTCGCCATACAACACCCCTGTATGGATAGTTCGGAAAAAGGAAGACAGCCAAGGGAATAAAAGATGGCGAATGGTCCTCGACTTTAGGGCCCTCAATGAAAAGACCGTCGGAGATTCGTATCCTCTACCCAATATTGTAGAGATATTGGACCAACTAGGAGGAGCCAAATATTTTTCTATCTTCGATTTGGCTTCCGGATTTCACCAAATTGAGATGAAACCGGAAGACGCCCCAAAAACGGCTTTTTCAACAAGTCATGGCCATTGGGAATTTTGATGGATGTCGTTCTCTCTGGGTTGCAAGGAACTGAATTATTTGTATACATGGATGATATAGTGATTTATGCTAGAGATCTGAGTGAGCATCGAAGAAAATACAAACTCTTGATTGAAAGATTACGCAATGCAAACCTGAAGCTACAACCTGACAAATGTGAGTTTTTGGGACGTGACGTCACATTTTTAGGGCACCGAATTACAGAGAATGGTCTAAAACCTGATCCCAAGAAACTCGAGGCAGTTAAAGATTTCCCGAGACCTAGAACTGTTAAGAATGTACGGCAATTTCTCGGCCTGGCCTCGTATTATAGACGGTTCATTGAAAACTTTGCAAGAATATCTAAACCTTTAACTCAGTTATTAGAAAAGGATGTAGTTTTCAATTGGAGTAATGATCACGAACAAGCATTTGTAACTCTTAAAGATAAACTTTGTAGTAGCCCTGTACTGCAATATCCGAATTTCAATGAACCCTTTATCCTTACTACCGATGCGAGCCAGTACGCGATAGGAGGGATACTCAGCCAAGGAAAGGTTGGTAAAGATCGGCCTTGCGCGTATGTGTCGCGTCAGTTGAATAAAGCTGAGAAAAACTATAGTACATACGAGAAGGAAGCATTAGCGATAGTTTTCTGTGTTTCACATTTCCGCCCTTACTTATACGGAAGAAAATTCACTATCTTGACTGACCACAAGCCCTTATGTTGGATGAGAACGGCCAAGGACCCTACCAGCCGTCTCAGAAGATGGAAACTCAGACTCGAAGAATACGACTATGACGTACAATACAAAGCCGGAGTGACGAATGTTAATGCTGATGCCTTATCTCGAAATCCTATTCCTGAAGACATACTATTCGAAAGCATACATCTAATTACTCCTAGACGCTCGACTCGAATCAAAGAAATGACAAATAAAGGATTGCAATACCGCCAGGAGATCGAGAAAGGAAAATTGAATAAAAAACCAAAGGTATGCCCAGGATTCGAGAAGAAAACTAAGATCAGAGATAAGGAGAACGCCAAACCCAATTTGGTGCCCAAACGTAGAAAAGTAGAAGAAACAACTAGCGAGTCTAGTAGCGAAAAAGAAATAGGAAAAGAAGATATCATCCAAAGGAGATCTACACGACAGACCGTAAGGTGTAGACAGCCTGACTCAGAGAATGAAACTGATGAATCTAACACAGACAAGGAACCTGAATTGATACAAAAACGGCAAAATCCAGAAGTTGATAATTCGAACTCCGAGAATAGCGACTCACCAGAAGAAGAAGATAGTGATGATGAACTCGCTTTAGAAAAACTAATACTTAGTAAAAATATTTTCGAGAGCGAAGACCATCTTTTTATGAAACAAGGAAGTGCCTTCTATTTTTCGACACTGATAACAAACCTGTAGATGAATTTTCAAAAGGGTTTTACAAGAAACGAGAGGTTAAAATACCTAAGAGACTGGAATTTGGTGATCTAGTCTATAGTAAGATTGGAAAAAATTATTGTTTTATGTTCTGTATACAGGAAAATTCATCAGATTTTGATGAAGAGAGAACTTGGGAAATAATGAAAAAGGGATTAGAACAATTAAGACGGATCATCACAGAAAAAAAAATTCGCAGAATAAATTTTCCCAAATTTGAATCACTGAAGGAGATTTCTTGGGGAAAATTCGAGGATGAAATAAATAAGATTTTCAAGGATGAGGACATACAGATTATAATTTGTACAGGTCAGATAGAGATCCCGTTGATCTCGCGAAGATACGGTCTAGTTGAAGAGTTTCATTGTTCAGCTATTGGAGGACACCAAGGCAATAATAAGACCTACCTTCGACTTCGATCAAGGTATTACTGGGAGAATATGAGGGATGACATCAGGAATTTTATTTCTAAATGTTTAACATGCTAAATCAAGAAATTAACTCGTAAGAAGATTAAGCAGCTTATGGTAATCACGGATACACCCGGTACTGCGTTTGAAAAAGTCGCTTTAGATTTGGTAGGGCCTTTCCCACCCACTGAGAACGGGAACAGATACATCCTCACTATGCAGGATCTTTTGACAAAATATTGCATTGGAGTTCCCTTGCCTGACGCAAGTGCAGCTTTTACTGCCGACGCCTTTGTCAAAAGATTAATTTGTATTTTTGGAACACCGAAAGCCATACTTACTGATCAGGGAACCAATTTTCTCTCAGGACTCATGAAAGCAGTAGCAAAGAAATTCGGCACAAAACAATTTAAGACACGCGCGTTTAGTCCCTCATCTAATGGCAGTTTCGAGAGAACTCACATTACTTTAGTTCATTATTTACGCATTTTCCAAGAAGAAGACTCTGAATGGGACCAGTGGATAGAGATGGCGACATTCGCCTATAATACGAGCGTTCATGAATCCACAAGCCGTACGCCCTATGAAATAGTTTTTGGAAAAATAAGCCCGCTATCTCTCGCGTGAGCCCAAAATGCACGCGTGACTTCATAATCATAGCGCATTCGCGCGCACGTGTGAGTTTGCACGTTGTGCGCTTTTTGTGCGACGCACCATTGCTATTTGGGGTACGATATTTTATATTACGAAGACGGTAAAGCCACTTTTGTACCGTTAAGAGTACAGTAAAGTGGACTTTACCGTACCGAGTAATGTGAAATATAAGAATCTAAAATTATCCACGAGTTTCATAAACTAATAAAATGGATTGAGCAATGACGATCAAATAGAAGACTGGAATGTAACCTTGAAAATTTTTGATAAAAGTTCGAACATTTCCTGGAACTTGATAGTATTTTTCTGAAGTTGTGAATATTCTGGACGTCATTTTTAGTAAAACTACTTTAAGTTTTGTTGTGAATCAATTGAGTGTAAAAAATACTAATATTCTTGATTGCAACTTCCGACCCTACAATTTTAATGTCAAAATAAGTGACTAATTCCAAAAGTTGAACAAGGTGGAATTTCAGTTTCTTGCAACTATTAGTAATTCGATAGAAAAGTCAATCACACACTTTGCGAAAATATATTGGAAATAATATTTGATAGAAATGTATTGAAAATCATCTGAAAGGATTTCAAAGCTTTTAGGAATTTATACTGAACATATATTTTAAATATGAAAAATATGTAACTGTTACAAGAATTCCATAATTACGGGAATAGGTGGACAGTTTTTAAAAATATCTGAAATTCAAGGAGGTTCACAAGTCTATTTTTAATTAGTTCAATACACGAATACCTGTAATGTCAAAAATTATTTTGACCTACAAAAAAGTTTGTGAACCAAGTTAAGTATTTGAAAATATTTTTAAGCTCAAGAGAAATTATCCTGTTTCAGCAACACTTTCTTAAAATACATTGTCTATGTAAAAAAAATCTAGAAAAATTGTAATTGATGTAGTGAAGTTGAAAAAAAATGATATTTTTTTTGGAAATGGTGATACAGTTTGTAAAACAATGTCATCCTAAGATGTAAACAAACTTCAATTTTTAAAGCATAATTGTAAAATGAATTATTAAATACCTTTATTTTGTTACCCAGCGTCACAGTAGTTGACAAGTTGTGGATTCTTGTAGAAGCCTGAAAAATCATGAACTTTTAGTGAAACATATTACAAATAATCGCGTACTATTTGTGTTTATAACAAGCCTGATATTTTCATTATTACATTTGGAATTATTGGTATTTATTAAAAATAACATGAACATTTATGTCACGGATAAAATTTATTGATTTCAGAAATGTAGGAGAAAATATTTATAAGTTTCTACATATTCATTTGGTTGTTTGCACTGTAAAAAATCTCGTTGTAAATTTACTACGCCCAGCGTCGTACAGAATCCGACCCACGCTGAGCGTGGTTTTTTTACGACGGGATACGTAAATTTACTAGAGGCTAGTACATTAACATGGCGGTAGCATATTTACTCGCTTCAGTAAGTTTACTAGAGGCAAGTAAATGTGCAAGAAGCTAGTAAATGTACAAGAAGACAGTAAATTTACTTTATCAACATGTTAAAATACAATAATGATTGAAACAAATTATTTAAAAGAAATGAAAAAAAATGATAAATTAGGTAAATGAATTAAAAAGTGATAAGAAAAATAAATACTGAATGAAATATAATTTTTATACGTCGAAAACGAAGCAATAATAAATTGATTTTTTTTTTATTGAAAAACTGGATACAGTAAAAGGAAGTACAACAATAAGAACGCAATATTTCTTTTATTTGATGCATACATACAAAACTTATTCCTAATAACACATACTTGTCTTGCATTCTTTCTATTTAAAACACAGCAAGTGGCATTTTCCCAAGTAAAACAATTTTCGTAAAAGTACCATACTCAAGTTGTTACACTTTCTCATTTTACACACTATTTTTCTAAATGTGGAAATAAAATAACGTTATTTTAACACTTTTAAGGCTTGAAAAAAAAGGAACATACGAAATAACAAAATAATCTCAGTTCCATGTATATTTAGTATAAAATGCAGAAATATTGCATGGAAAAATCTAGTTCATGTCTCCGTCAACAGCAATTTGATCAAGCTTTCTGAACAGGCCTTCAACTTTTTTTGGATATTTTTTATTATTGGTTCTTGTTGTGCCATTTTCCGGATATATTTTAAAATACTGCGTCTGTAAGAATTCAAAAAAGCAAGCACACGTTGTAGGATAAAGCTTGTTGAAAACGAAGTACATGGCAACCAATGACAGCACCGCTTCTTCGAAAGTATGGACAGTCAAAAAACAACGTTTGTCCATAAATACTGCGTGCTGTTGAGGTTCTGAATCTGAAAAAATAAAAAAGAACACATCATCATTGCAATATTTTTATTAGAATTTTGAATGAATATGTGAAATTAATGAATCAGTTGAAATTATGCGTGATAAACACAAAGAGAAATAGAATAAATTTACAAAATTCATGACTTATTGACAAATTTGATTTAAGTTTTCATTACTTTAATTTTGAACTTCGAATATTCCCCAACGTCAAAACATTTAGATTACTTCTACATTTTACACAAGTTACATTTATCACCTAAGGTTAACCTTAAGTTTACAAAGTGTTATAAACAATTTAAATTTACAAACGCTAACTATTTATAATCCCCTATGACCAATAAAAAATGTAAAAATATCAAAAAAAAATTTCGAACAAACAGTCAACCTGGAAACTAAAAACAATAGCACAAGGTAGTACGTGTCACTTATGACTTATTTATTATTGTATATTATTTATTTTATAATTTAATTGCAAGATTTTTTCATTAGTTACCAACTTGGAATATTTTCAAACATATAAAATTTGAAATACTGAATTTGTAGACATCAAGCTTCTGATATATACATATACTTCGAAGCCAACATTCACAAATTATTATTTTTTATTTTTCATACTCTATTCTACAAATGTCAAGATCGAAAAAAAGGATCATGATTAAAATCACAGTAAAATATAAAACATTCACTCAATATTTATCCCATTTACCAATTTTATTTCTATGTCTACATGTATAATTTAAAATTTTGAATGTTGAATATGTACCAACGTGATATTATTTCTGCATTTCTCACAATTGATATTACAAACTTTTTTTTCAAAATTCATGTTTAATCTGTAAAACTGACGTTTAACAAGCTGCAAGAGTTCTAATTTGGATTTCTTAATAAATGAAATTTCGTTATGAAGTTCTGGGAATATAATATGTGAATTGATGACAAAAGTGTAATTTAATGTATTGTAATTGAAATGTCTATTATTATTTTTCAAGGGATTCGACTTTATATTTTTGGAATTAAAGTTTTCTACATCCATTTGAAATGAAGTCTTGTTTAGGAAAATCTGCTTTTTAGTCAAGACGCTTTTAAATGCAAAAAGACTGAAGAATATCGAAAACCAAAACGTACATTTTTAAGTATGCAAATATCGAACTAAAAATGTTAACTTTTGATGCAAATGCCTTTAAAGTCGAAGTTAAAATTTGAAGTAGGAAAATTGAAACATTATTTAAGTAAGAAGCATACCAGTTGAGAGGATGCAAGGATGCGCAATGTTCAATTCGATGCCATCCCACGAGTCATTGAGCTGTAACAAAAAAGTAGTCATTCGTAAGGCAATGAAAACCAGCTCGCTTTGAATTTTTATAATTACTGACCGTGATAATGGAAAACAGAGTTTGTAGATTTTCCTTGAAATGAGCACCAACGACGTACAATGCCTTTCTCAATTGATCCTCGAGCAAAACCTCTGGACCATCGATGAATCGTTTCAAGAGTCCATAGGAGATGAGTTTTGGGAGATCGTTTTTCATAACCATTGAGGTTTCTTCGAACGATTTCCCTGTCGAATTTTCAAAGTGTATTTGAAAAAACACGCTCATCGATAAGCACGGCCATTTTTCCATAATTTGTGCTGCCTCAGGTTGTTGTTCTTGATTTAGAAATTGCCGTTGTAAGGCATACACCGACTGTACGGTGCTTTTCGCATATTCCAATGTTTCCTCCACGCTCAAGTCCATGTCTTTGATGCCCAACGAAAATTCTTTTTTTTCTTCTTGAGATTCTTTGGTTTCCCCTTCTGGGTAGGATTCAGGTTGCCAGTTGACCGATCCCGCTTTTATTGATTTCAAACATTTATACTTTGAGAGTGGTAATTTGAGTGACCGTGTAATCGTATTTCGTAGTTTAACTCGGTTCAAGTTATTATTTCTATGTTGCAATTTCGTCACAATACTCGCTCTCCCACTTCCTCTTCTGTTTCCTTTTTCATCACGGTCTTCAAATATGGTTGGATATTTTTCTACTAATTGTTCTCCACAATACCGACACCAATGTGATGACGAACTAAAATTTTCTGTGTAACCACCAATGGCATGACTTCCTAAATTATCTCCTAGCATAGCAGTGAGAGTACCCATGAAAGTCGTTTTTTCATCATTTTTGATAACCGTTATACCTTGAGATTCTAGTACCTTTATATCGTGCACCATATTTCCAAGGAATTGTTCCCAGCCAAAATGATTCGCATATTTCTCGCGACCCAACAATACTAACTTGATGTTTTCAACTTTAGATCTTAAAAAGGGGGGCAAATTCGCTAAAACCATGTAGACACCAATCAACTTAAATTTGGTTTTTGACGCACCAAGGGGATTGCAAACTTCGAAAGCATCTTGAAATAAAAGCACCTTCAATGCGTTTTTGTTTGAATGAAAAAAGTCATTGCTCTTAACGACTGAACCGTCAGAAATGTCAGTGAGACCCTGTGTATGTGTGTCTTGAGGTGAATTGCAATAATTGTTGACATATTCGTTATCCAACATTACTGACAATGTTTTCAAAAGCGGGACGTAACTGAAATGATAGTCCGTTAACTTTCCTTTGTCTGTGCGGAAGGGGATTTCAATTCGTTCAATGAATTGCAATGCTTCTTTGTAGTACTTTTTGCGTGAGTGGGTACTCCTGAGAATTCCTGATTTAAGGTGGTGCGTACTGTCGATGCCATAAAAAGAATCGGTAAATATTTTCATTACCGTCATTTTGGAAACTTTGTCCAATGTGGATGTCTGAATAGATTTTCTGAATTTCACTTTGCAACATTCATAGGCTGCAAAAGTACCATGAACCACTTCATTTATTAAAGGTTCTGTAGCAAAATGTTTCGTTGCTATTTTTATATACATGCGTGTGTAAACGTCAGCAGCGTCTTTTTCTTGAGCTGCTGTTAGAGTGTTTGTGTCAAAAAAACTTTTCGAAATGTTTGTATGGCTCACACTGTCTCGATCGCTACTCTCGTGACGTACTATTTGAACGCTATTATCTACATAATTTTTCGAAATATGAGTATTGTCCACATGTGTATCACTATTCGCTGAATGAGAGCTATTGGTTTCATTATTCATATCATTATCTCCATCCTGTTCATCAACAACATTATTGATCGTATCATGATTAACGATTGTGCTGTGTGGTACTGAGGAATCATTATTGTACTTACAAACGTTCCTGTAATAAATCGATCTGTGCAAATAGAAAGAGTTATGATTTTTGAAAGTTGGTTTGTTTTCACAAATGTAACACGTTAGTTTGTTAGATGTACTATGATGGGAATTGATGTGTTTACGTAGCAATAATGAACTTTTACATTGGACAGTGCAGGAAGCAAATGTGCATGAGAATTTCGTATCAGTAATGTGGTACCTTAGTATGTGCTGTCTAAAACTTGAGTAATTTTTCAATACTGCAGAACATTTATCAAATTTGCAGCGAACGGAAACTTTTTGATTTTTATGCCTAATTTGGTGTTTCACGTAGTTCGATATGTATGGAAAAGAAAGATCACAATGGTCGCAAGGATACATTAGAATTAGGAATGGTCAACATGGATCGAATTGAATAGAATGGAAATGTTCGTCGGAGGCTGGCCCGTATCAAGAAATTTCAGCTACTCCTGAAACATGCCCTAATGCGAAATTGATCGATTATGTCCTGGGTTACAATGTATTTTGCTAACGCTGTTATACATAGCTGTAGTCATTACACATTTTTACGTTGTAAGTTATGCATAAAAAAAATTATAAAAAAAAATAACTGTAGATACGTAGATTATAGAATATGACTGTATAGTTTCATGTATAACATACTACCATGTAATTTATTATTTTAAAATTTAATATGACAATTATAAAATTCTTTAGAATTAATAATCTACTTTTTCACCTGATATGACTGACCAACTTCATATATGAAGTTCGTGAGTTATGAAAAATCTTCAAAATTGTTGATTTTATCTATGATCAGGCCATTAATGTGACAACCTAGTGCTTTTATTTATAATTTCCAATTTTTTTTGTCAAAAACGTTTTTGAAAATGTCACTATTTACATTGAGTGGAGAATTAAAGTGGTAAAAACAATTGGAGTATATTAATTTGAAATATATTAACACTTTGTCAACCTACTTGTGAGAAATGAAAAAGCACCTTAAATATTTTCACATTGAAAAAAATTTGAAGTTTTGAATTGAAATAATAGTCACAAAAATATAATTCTTAAACAAGTCAATAATTTTGCAAATTTTTCCTACTTTTTTTAAAACTGTGATTCCTACAATTTCAACTGTCATGTCTTTCACAAAAACTTGACATTTTTTAATAGACTGAGTGAGATTCAAAAAAAGTTATATATAAATCCTTACACTATCCATTTCATTAATGATAAGGTCATAAACATCAGTTCTAAGTGCTTATGTTTACCATTAGAAAGTTTTTTTCTCAAAACATTGTTGAAAAATTTACTATTTACACTAGGTGGGGGATAAGAGTGTCGAAAACAATTGGAGTTTGTAAATTTGAAATACTTATTACAGTTGGTCAACCTACTTGTGATAAATGAAAAAGCACCTTAAATATTTTCACATTGGAGAAAATTTGATGTACAGAATTAAAAAAATGAGCACGTTATTATAATTATTGAACAAGTCAAGAATTCGGCAAATATTTCCTCCTTTTTTATAATTGTGATCTCTACAATTTTAACTGTCAGGTCTTTCTCAAAAACTTGACATTGTTAATAGACTGAAGAATTTATAAAAAAATCTTTACACTATTCACTTCATTATTGATCAGGTCATAAACATATGTGCCAAATGCTAATGTGTATCATTATCAAGTTTTTTTTGCCAAAAACATTTTTGAACATTTAAGTATCAACATTGGGTGGGGGATAAGAATTTTGAAAATAATTTGAGTTTGTAAATTTGAATACTTATTACAGTGTGTCAACCTACTTGTGAGAAATTTAGTAACACTCTAAATATTTTCAAATTGCAAAAAAATTGGAGTTCAGAATCGTAAGAATCAGCATATTAATATAATCATCGAACAAGTCCAGAGTTTCGCAAATATTTATTGTTTTTTTTTTTTTTTTAAATGTGATTTCTACAATCTTAACTGTAAGGTCTTTCTCAAAAACTTCACATTTTTAAAATAGTGAGTAAGAATCAGAAAAAGTCATAACAAAATCTCCACACTATTCATTTCATCAATGATCGAGTCATAGCATCTGTGCCAAGTGCTAATGTTTATCATTATTAAGTTTTTTTGCCAAAAACATTTTTAAAAATTTACTATTTACACTACGTGGGGGATAAGAGTGTTGAATATGATTAGAGTTTGTAAATTTGATATATTTATCACGCTTTGTCAAACTACTTGTGAGAAATGTAAGAGCAACTCAAACATTTTCACATTGGAGGAAATTCGAAGTTCAGAATAGAAAGAATCAGCACATTGATATAATTAAGAATAAATATAATATAATAATAATAAAAATCAAGAATTCACCATAAGCTTTCCTTTGGCTGTGCGGAAGGGTAGCTCAATTGGTTGAAGTAATTGCAATGCTTCTTTGTAGTACTTCCTGCGTGAGGGGATACTTCTGAGAGTTTCTTATGTAGGATGGTGCGTGCCAGTGCGTACTCTCGATGCTTAAAAAAGAATCTGCAAATATTTTCATTACCATTATTTTCAAAACTTTGTCCGACATAGATGTATTATTAAATACCCTGGCGATCATATATAGCACAAAATAGCGCTAGCTTAAGTAAAAAATTTCTACCCAGTGTTTGAACAATAAAAATATCTAACGTAAATATATTTCGAAATATTTACGTTATATTCATTTTATTTCGAGTGGGGCGAAACAAAAAAATTATTTTTTTTTTATTAATATTTGGTCCTAAAAATAATTTTTTTGTTTCGCCCCACTCAAGATGAGATTAATTTAACGTAAAGATTTCAAAATATATTTACTTTATATTTTCTAATTGTTTAA
Organism: Platygaster robiniae; assembly: GCA_028476575.1. Classification (NCBI taxonomy): domain Eukaryota; kingdom Metazoa; phylum Arthropoda; class Insecta; order Hymenoptera; family Platygastridae; genus Platygaster; species Platygaster robiniae. Next base: position 8,009,030 of record CM052027.1, on the reverse strand, counting down.
ATACTGAGTGGAAATTTTTTACTCAAGCTAGCGCTATTTTGCGCTAGATATGATCGCCAGGGTATATAATCTAAGTTTGCAAATTTTCAATATTTATTACTTTGTCAACCTACTTGTGAGAAATGTAAAAGCACATTATGGTAAATATTTTCACATTGGAGGAAATTTGAAGTTCAGAGTTGAAATAATCATTACAGAAATATAATTATTGAACAGGTTAAGAATTTTGCAAATATCTCCTCCTTTTTTTTACTGTGATTTCTACAATTTAAACTGACAGGTCTTTCTCAGTAACTTAACATTTTTGAATAGACTGAGTAAGAATTAAAAAAAGGCATTTATAAATTGTATAATTAAGGTATATTTTCGAGGGCTTCATATCGATGAGTGTAGAAAAAACATTTTCATCTGGAGTTTTTAATGATTTGAAATAAATTATGTTCGCGTGTTAAAAAAAAATCTTATAATTTTTCAGTAAAATAATAATCAGGCCGTATATATCACTACCTTGTGCTAATGATTATCATTTCCAAGTTTTTTTATGTAAAAAACATTTTGAATAATGAACACACTGGTTTTAGGACGAAAAAAAAATGGCAATGAAATACATCTAAATCTAAAAATTTCAAAAATAGTTATTATATTTCTTACCTGTAATCTGATGTGTTCGACACGTGCAACTGCGTTGAACCACGTTGAACTGCGTGCAACGTGTATCTCGTTATTTTCTTTCACGTCTATAGACGTACGACGTAGAACACACGAAAAACGGCAATAAACACTTGCAAACACTATAAAATATTACGGGTTGTATAATAAAAGATGACTTTTTTAGTCATAAAATTACGAATTTCATTGGTAAAAATACAAATGTAAGTGTATTTTTACGAGCGATTGATGACAATTTACTGCCTCGAATGTTTTTTTGCAGTTCAGTAGGTAAAAGTACTAAGGGATAGTAAGTTTACCGGCGCGCGTAAATTTACCTGCTCTAGTACATTTACTACGCTCAGCGTGGGTCGGATTCTGTATGAGCCTGAGCGTCGTAAAAGTACAAACGCTTGTAAATCAACTAGCCTCAGCGTAGTAATTTTACTAGGGATAGTATATCTACGAGAAAGTTTGTAAATTCACCACGCTCAGCGCTGTAAATATACATTCTTGTCAGATAGTAAATTCATGAAAATTTTTTACAGTGTACATGCACTCAGCTCAAGCCTATTATTTTCTTCATTTCAATACAGATTTTCTCAAAATAGAATTCAATTTATGTATTTTTGCATGTCATTTTTAATCCCTAAAAAAAGCACACAGGAATTTATTAAGCTATCCGAGCCAACCAGAAAATCTGAGAAAATCGCCCAAGTATCAAAATTGTCATTCCTGGCTGCATTTTTTAAAGTATTAAAAAACATACATTATTTACCTACGTACCTCCTTTTTTGACGAAAAAGCTGGTGATTTTTTTCCGCCGCGTTGGTTGGTAATTTTTTATTGTACACAAAATGTTAATTTATGATGTCAATAATGGCAAATAACGAAACACGTGCCATTACCAGCCATTACGCACACGGACGCACGTCACGAACACAAAACGCGCATTCGCTGCCTGTCGAAGCGCGCAATTTGAAAATATACGTGGAATTCGGGCCTGTTAATTTATTGATGAAGTTCGTTCCATTCATTTTAGAAATTATGAATCAAATTTTAAATTATTTTACGTTACCGTGTTGAAAAATATTACAATAGATGCGTTTTTAAGAAGTCCAGCATAATTCAAAAATCGCATCACGATACAATTATTTAAAAAAAAAAATTTGTAAGGAAGAAAATAAGACGAAGCAATAAATAAAATATGTATATGCGGTAAGATATTATAATATTCATTACTAATCTCGTCCAGTATCAACCCACGCTGTGGGCCTCAGTTTTGCTCGATTTACGATCGATTTTCAGTCATACATGTGGTCCACGAAATGATCGAAAATTAATCAAATTTGTTAAATTATTTTCGGCCGTTTTTCGATCGTAAGCGTGGGCCACGTATGCGACCAAATATCGATTGTATCTGTGACCTGCATACCACTCGAAACTGGTACGTCATCTTTGACCCAACATCGACCAAAATTCGATCGTTCGTGGGCTACATCCCCACTCCAGTCACTGAAGGTCGTTGTGACTGGTTAAATTATGAACCACAAACGACCAAATTCACCGAGTCGATGTGTGGGCTGAACGTGGGGTGAATCAGGGGGACCGAAGCCGAGCGAAAACGCGTTAGAGTTTCTCCCGTTTCTCCCACCATCACTCCTCTGCACTCTCCTCGTGAGGAGAAATAAGGGGATCGGTGTGTACTGCAGTGGGAGGTGGTGGGGGCAGAAAAGAGAAAGCGAGCAAGAGTGAGTCGGAGAGCATCGGAGAGCAAATCGGGCGTGCTGTTTATGTTTTTGTAAACAAATCGATTGGTTTCACGTGTGAATTGTGTCCATTCATCTGCATTCATCAACGTTTTTCAGTGTTTTTTACAGCCTGTTTCGTGATTACTGTTTATTATTTGATCTGCAGCTGTTTTGCATAAATTTTTACCGAGTTTCAATAAAGTATTATCATCGGCATTGCTGAAATAAGGCAAAACAAGGCAAAATGCCTCGAAAATGCGAGGTGGCTGGATGTTTGACGAAAAGTGACGATCCGTCACATACTTTACCACTGAGTAATATTGATTTAACAAATAAATGGCTAGACAGCCTCAAATTGGAAAGGCTGAAAGGTTTGTACACAAAGTATAAGTTAATAATGTTCCAGCATTTTTGAAACATAAATATTTTATTTATGATTCCAAAAAAACCGGTAATAATTGTAAAGCTTTTCATTAATATTTTTTATCATAAATTAAACAAAAGAAGAAGAAAATTCGATGCAGAAATCAATTAACCATGCAATCAGGTAATAAAAGCTGAAATTTAGAGATTTAATTATTGCATAACAATTTAAATGAAAAAAAAAAACAAACCAAATAAAAAATAATATAGATATAGATATTTAGCCTAAAATAATAAATACAAATTGCATACGTAAATAAACTATAAATAAATATTGATGAAAAAAAAATTAAATGAACATATTGATCTATATGTGACATGCCACCTAATAGAGAGTATGGCTCAAAAAATCAACAACCGTTCCTTCATGTCCATTAATCAAATATAAAATTCTACGTCTTTATTTTAAATGAAAAAATTTTTCCTAATTGAGATCTAAAATACCACAATTTTCAGCAAGACTGACTTATATCTTTTTCTTTGTCAAATAACTATTTGGAGCTTAAGTACCTTTTTCTGGTGTTTTGTCATGCATTGCAGGGTGTCTACTGAATTGACTGAAAAAAATGCACGTACATTATATGGTATTTCTATGTGTGTTATTGAAAAATTATAATACTTGATAATATTACTTTCATTATTTCCTACGTTGATGCATTAAATTATAGGTTAATTACTATCTGCAGTTGGAAAGTGCATCAAATAATGCAATTATTGCAATCATTTCTGATGTGGAAAATTGAACTCTTTTAATCTAATTTATAACATAAAATTTTCAAAAGTCGTCATCCAAAACATTATGATTCCTACTCTGTAAACTTTTTTGAGTGAAAATCCTGTTGATCGAATGTTCGAGTGAAAATTTCACCCTATTCGATTGAAATTTCACTCGTACTCCAATGCAATTTCACTTGTACACCAATGTGATTTTACTCGAAAGAAGTGAATGAAAAATCCACTTATTTTTGTAGAGTAAAATTCCACTCAATTCAAGTAAACTTTCACTCAATTTGAGTGGAATTTCACTCGAATTTTGATGTGCAGGATATTCACTGGATTCGAGTAAAACTTTCAGAGAGTAATCATTTTTACCTAACATTTCTATACTTTATTAGTTCAGTCCACACCTATTATTATTTTTAATTTTTTTATTTTGCAGTATGTTTTACTTTTTTACTTAGCTGTTTATTAAGTTAAATATATTTGGATTAGAAGCACAAATAATCAACGCTTTGAATCAATTTCTTCGTTATTTACATATCAACAAAAATGTAGAAAAACACAGTGTATTCGTTTTTCATGGACAAAATATTCATAATTTTAAAAATTTCATGTTCAAAATTAAAAAATCATGAGTAGCTCTTATATTCAAATTTCTATTTTTCAAAACTTGGATTAATGTTCACAGGTTTTGTAATTTCTTAACTTTTTGTCAGTTTTAGACTCTTATTTTGTAGTACATACCTACGATTAAAATTTTTTTAAAAAAATGTATCATATTCTACAATTCAGTCATTTATTTTTCAGTATTTGCTATCGATGAGGTGGATTTTTTGAGAGACAGAGATATACAGGGTCATCGCTACAACGATTCCCAGATAGCCGCTGCTTTGGTAGCATACAAAATTTTAGGCAAGAGAGGGTATACCTTTCTTCGAGAAATTATGAAGGGTATACCGAGCATATCTTACCTCCAACTAAAGCAAGGGCAGTTGAAACTGGGCCATGGAGTAAATAAAGTGACCCTTGCTATACTCCAACAACTTGGCCATTTGCTTCCCCCAAATAAGCGTTTGGTACAGCTTATATGGGATGAGGTAAACACTTGTAGTAATATTTGTATATTAAATGACACATATACGTGCATTTTTTTGAATTCTCAAAAATAACTGAACTAGTGTGTTACTTGTTGATTATGTAAAAAAAGAAGAAAACTTTGTAATTCGAAATTCAAACAGTAATCATTTTTTTTTTTTTTTTTGGCACGCCCTGTATATTATGATTAAAAATGTAATAGGATCTTCTCTGCAGACTGTAAGTTATTGTATAAGAGGATAACCGTCGCGTCATTTTTTCTGTTGTTTAGGTTGCGACTCAAGAAAAGATTGAGTACGATGCAACCGATGATATTGTAACTGGTTGAAACGAGGTGGGATTTTTCGAGTCGATAAATGTGTTCGAAAATCCTCGTACTCTTCGCCGCACAATAATAAAAAAAAATTCGAACAAATAATATTTCAAATAAAAATGGTCAGGATCGCCAGGTAGAAGAGTCTACCAATTCCCCAAATTTCAATTAATCGATTTCAATAAATCAAACAAAATAATTTGCCGAAAAATCAAGATAAATCAGTCAAACAATTATTGTGCGAAGCGGAATATCAGCCTAGCGCAATGGTCCCCTGCGACGAAATTTTTCCATAAGTAGGAGGAAATCTCACTTCCGTTTCTCAATTATCGACGAGTAATTTAACACAAGAAAAAAAACTCCCAGATTTCAAATAGCACAATCTCTTTTTATTCAAATAAGAAAGTAATTATTCTACAGTCTATACACACAATTAAGTGAAACAATATCCTTAGTCGCTACGAAATGAAAATTGTGAAAATCATGTTACGCGACAAGAAATATTTGTTTCTCAAATAACTAAGCGCAAAAAAATTTCCTAATCAATAATCTTTCGACGAAAAAGAAATCCCCTGAGAAATATTTCTTTTTCCTTTCGGGGGCTGTTTTCCCGACCCCTACGCTGGGCAACCATGAAAACAATCAAAACAAGACTATGCTGGCGTGTCACAAAAAAAAAATGAAAAATCCATACGCTTAATGTCACAAAATGTCCAACACTCACCCAATCTTCCGATCTCGACGAATAAAACTAATAATTCAGGAGCCCGATACGAAACTAATACACGCTCGACGCCATTAATTAGGTCAACCCTGTTGACAAATTGTACGCTATACCCCGATATAAGGTGAGCCAGGTCACCACGTCTTAGTCCCAACCGTGAGCCTTGCTATACGAACTCCCCTCACGGGCCCTAATATAGCGTACCACGACTAATCCCGCAACGGCGAACGTGTAAGACCTTCAATTGACCTTGCCGCGTGGCGTCGTCACCAATGGGTCAGCAAGGTCGATCTCGAGCACTCCGAAAACCGATCACATTTTTTCCTTTTCTTCGATAATCGACAAGAACGATACGAGATCAATCAAAATATAATATAATATCGCGAAACAGAACACCGCGTTGGACGGAACCGCGTACGCGTCACTCGTGAAGATTCAAATACTATTTGATAGGTTCACTTGTCACCGAACGGCCGGAAAAACAGGACGAGCACCTGGGAACGCCGGCTTTTATAGATCCTTGTCCCTCCACCAAAATTTCCCGAAGTCAGGGTAGAGGTGGTACCACTTCTCTCCTCGAAAAAGGCGATAAGAGGCTCTCCTCGGAAGTCGGAGTGTCGCCATGTTGAATAATCCGGCAGCGAGAACTCTCCAGAACCTTCTGGAATAGATTCGATGCTCGTAGAAAAGAAAATGGAACCGGAAGTCACCCAGAGCATGGAAATTGAGAGGCGGAGCCGGATATGAATGACGCCGAAGAGTTGTAATAAGTGTAAGTGGTCCAAAATCGTGTCGGTGGATTAATTATGAACAAGGATAATAACAAAAAAAAAATAAGTTCAAGACAATCCAGGCGCTCTTAAAACATAACAAAATAATATCCGAAGAAAAAAAAACGAAGTTTCACAAGTGACGACACGACAGTTCCCCCACATACGTTAACGAAATTCTTTCTGGCAAACGAAAATCTCTCTTTAATAAATAATACCCGTTAGCCATGGAAAAATCCGAAGTCTTGGTCGAACAAAGAAATAGATAAACACTCCCTATCTCTCACTATCTCTTCTCCGCCGAACGTAATCGTGGAGTTTTTCCCATGTTCCAAAATCAGAACCCCAGACAAAGAAAAGACAAAAGAATGTTTTGGAATTTTTCCATGGTCGTTTTTCTCGCCGAAAAACGCCTTTCGAAACAAAGAAGTCGAAAACGTATACAAGACAAGAAATCGGACATCCAGCAATAGGAGAAAATAAAACTTACCGTGTGGTTTCTCAGCGTGGTCGGTGACGAGTGAACCAAGAAAAAAAATTACACATCAGAAGCCCAAAATCACGAGAAAAAGAAATCGAAATCACTGATTATAACTCCCGAAACGCGTCGAGGTCGGAAAACCGCGCCGAGCATGGAAAAAAAATATTCCACATTTCCAAACGAGGTAACAAAAAAAAATTACCTCGTTTCACCAGACCTTTTTAGTCTGGGTATTTTACACTCCAGCATAGTCTCGCTATTAATCTACTTCGAATTAAACTATCGAAACGTGCAAAAGGGGAGGTCGAGAAAAAAAGCATAATCAGTAATATCACCAGGAATATATCTTCTTTTATTCCCAGTCCTTTGTCTGTACAATTCCTTATTAGTTCTACATCGACGATACGAAAAAGAAAAGAAAACGAACAAAATCACGAAAAGAAACGAAAACAAAGAAAAGAAACGACGACACGAAAAAAAAATCTATTTGGATCTCAGTAAAGGTTAACACAATAGGAAATTAGTCCCAGGATTCGTGATAAGTCCGAGTTCCGCTACTGGAGCAGTCGCGGTGAGATCCAGCATTCGCTCCCCTCTCCCAGGATACGATTTGCCCTCCCTCTATCCGTCGCTTTTGTTCCCAGCCCTCTTTGCATCGGGGACAAGTACGGCGAGTTACTCCGGGCTCGCCACAACGGAAGCAGTAAGAATGTAACTGCGGTTTGGGACATTCGGAGTACTTATGCCCCTCCCTTCCGCAATTGAAGCATCCCACTCGGGGAGGGGTGGGGGAACGTCTCCTCTTCGGGGACAGGGCCGTAATAGTGGTCTGCGTGCAGGCCGCCACTGGGTTCGATCGGGGAGTCTGAGAGGACGCAACGACACGACATAAATTGGGGGTTTGTGTGGAGGCGGAAACGCTCGCATTCCCGGTGGTTTGCGCCCCTCGATCTTCAGAGTCCGGAAAAGGGACCAGACGGCCCGCCGAATACACACGAGACGCCTCTAGTCTCTCCTCCCACACCATCTTGAGGGTTTCTACAAACCCCGGGAATCGATTCCCTATTCTCTCTACAACGTATTCAATTACTCCGGGTTCGGAGTAATCGAATATCTCCACTACTTCTTCCTCGGGACGCATCATCTTCCTGGCAAAATCGGGCGGATTCAATCATGATAGGGTTTTATATCAACTATAGCGACTCTAACAACACGCTTTGTTTCATCATCTAATAATTCTAATACTTGAGGGGAAATAATTTTCGACACGACATAAGGGCCGGCCCATTTCGGTGCGAGTTTCTGGGAAAAATGCTTCAACGCGTTCGATAATACTCGGTTTCGGGTCATAACCTTCTCTCCGACCCGATATTTCGCGGCTCTGTGTCGGAGATTATAGTTGTGACGTACTTTCTCGGCATGATCCATAACGTTACCCAAAACCAAATCCTGTATCTCTTTCAATTTCCCCATTCGTTCTCGCCATAGTTCCCTATCCGTCAGTAAGGTCTCGTGAGAGCCTTCCTCTTTTCCTATTCCTCTTTCCGATCCTATAGGGTCCGGATCGCGACCGAAATTCAGAAAAGCCGGACTTACTCCTAAAGCCGTATGTCGAGAAGTTTTAAAAGCGAAACGAAATTCGTCTAAGTAGAGATCCCAATCCCTGTGATCATTCCCTACAAAAGCAGCGATCATTGTCTTAATCACCCGATTAACCCGCTCCGTAGGGTTTGCCTGGGGGTGATAAATAGGGGTGAAAATGTGCCTGATTCCACACTCAGCGGTCAATTTTTCCATAACACTGTTTCGAAATTCCGTACCATTATCTGTCAAAAGTCTGGCGGGGCAACCCCATCGATTAATAATCAAAGTCCTTAACGCGAAAGCTATTTGTTTACCATTGGATTGTCTTAACGGATGACACTCGATCCAACGTGTGAAATTATCCGTCATTACTAGGACGTATCGAAAGCCATTCCTACTACGGGGAAGGGGTCCGACTACATCTGCTGATACGATTTCCCAAGGGCTACCGATTCTCCTTTCCCCCGTAATGCCAGCCGCAATCTGTTGGTTAGCTTTGACTCTCTGACAGATATCACAACGTGAAACAAACAAAGCTACATCTCGGAAAATCCCTGGCCAAAAATACCTCGAAGTCACTCGAGCCACTGTTTTCGCTACTCCTAAATGTGCGGCCTGAGGAACGCTATGACAGTTCTGAATGATTTCGATACGACAATCACGGGGAACGACTAGTTTCCAAGCGTTTAGATCAGGGAGGATTTCGTCGATCATGAATGAAGGCCTATGATGAAATAAACGACCTGACTCAAATTTCCAATCCGGATGCTGACTCGGATGGTCCCTAGCAGCTTCTAAACGTCCATTATACCAAGTGTCAGTGGAATCGATCCATTCCTCTCTTGTTTCATCGATAAGACAAGCGAAAGTTTCCGTCTCCTCCCCGGAGGGATTGGCTAAGAATTCCGGAATTCTACTTTGAGCGTTTTTTCGACAATGAAAGTCCAATTCGTGGGCTTGAAGAGCGATGGCCCACCTAGCCAACCTACCACTTGGTTCTTTGAGACTAGTTAGCCAGCGTAAACTGCTGTCATCGCAGAAAACAGTGCAACGATAACCTTCCAAGTAGGGTCTCATTTTCTTCACGGCCCATATTACTGCTAAACACTCCAACTCGGTCGAGGAATAACGTCTTTCGGAAGAATTCAAAGTTCTGCTAGCGTATAAAATAACTTTTTCACTGTCATCTATCTTCTGACTTAATATGGCTCCTAATCCGACTTTACTGGCGTTAGTGGTCAAGAAAAAGGGTAAGCTAAAATAAGGGCGTGCCAGAATGGTGGCTGAAACAAGGGTGTCACAGATCCTACGAAACGCCCCCTCCTGTTCTTCGCCCCACTGCCACTTCACATCCTTTTTCAGTAAACGAGTGATGGGCTCCAAATGTGTCGATAATTCGGGAATAAAACGTCTGTACCATGAAATCATTCCTATGATACGTCGAACCTGCCTAATATTCCGAGGACTCGGTAATTCTAATAACGGCTTAATCTTCTCTAGATCGACCTGTAATCCGTTTCTATCTACGATGTGACCTAAAAACTGTACACTGTTCCGACAAAAGAAACTCTTCTTCGCGTTAACTGTCAAATTAGCCGCTCGCAATTTCCCTAAGACGGTTTTCAACCAGAACACGTGTTCTTCAAAAGAAGGAGTGGTGATAATAATATCGTCAAGATAGTTCATAACGTGTTCTCTGGTTTCATGCCCGAGAACGGCATCGAGAAATCGTTGAAATGTAGCTGGAGCATTAGTCAATCCGAAGGGCATAGCTCTATACTGAAATAAGCCTTTGCCCGGAACAGCGAACGCGGAAATTTCGCGAGTTCTCGCTTCTAGTGGAATCTGATGATAGGCCTGACTAAGGTCGATTGTGGATATGAATTTAGCGTCCCGCAGTCTATCGAGAATCAAATCTATAGGAGGTATAGGATAAGCGTCCTTTTTAGTGATTTTATTAATTTCCCTATAGTCTAAACAGAACCGTAATTTGCCGCTCTTATGTTGAACCATTACGATAGGCGACGACCACTCGCTCTTTGACGACTCTATCGTGCCTTGCTTCAACAACTTGTCGACTTCCTGACAAATAGTCGCATAGATCTTGGGAGAGACACGACGAAATTTCTGTCTAATTGGTGGATGATCGTTCACCTCAATAGTGTGTTTCACTAGGTTAGTCAAAGGCAAAATTTCAGGTACGGGAGGAATCTCTTCCTGTACAAAACGTTCCAAAATTTCGGACTGTTCGGCCGATAACTCTTGAAGAAGAAGATTTTTGACTTCATCGGTACGATAATCCGCAAATCTAAAACCGTCTTCCTCTTGGCCGCAAAATTTCCAATATGGACGTGCAAAATCGATACAGATTCCGAACTTTTCCAGAAAATCCAAACCTCCTAAATAAGGCACGGGTAAACTATGAAGAAACAAACAATCTAAGCGAGTCTCGCGTTGATTCAATTGAAACGACAAAACAAATTCGGTACGACAAGTCTCTATCTGACAGTTGGCTGTCCGTCCGTCTAACTTCACTGCGTGAGTTTCTACTTCAAGGGGCATGATCAGCTGTAGAACTTGAGGGCCAAAGAAAGTGCGAGTGGCCCCTGAATCAATCAGGACCGGTATTTCCGTTCCAAAGATACGACAATTCAATACTAAAGCCCTAGTAGTATTCACGAAATTGGAGAGTACGACATCCTCAGGATCCGCGTGAACTGTGTCGATGGAATGAATGGCCTGGTTTGCCAGTGAGTCGGCCTCAGTGTTACCAGAGAGACCCCGATGAGCGGGTATGAAATCGATTTCCACTTTATCAAGCTTCTGAAAGACTGACACTAATTTCTCTAGTAAATCCCTATTTATGACAGGTTTCTTAGTCCCGGCGATCCATCCGTTCGACTTCCATTCGGGGATCCATTTCGACCAACATTCGCAAAGGTAAATAGAGTCCGGAAAAATTCGTAAATTTCTAATCAAAGTCCCTGATTCCAACACTATCTCCGCTGCTCGAATTGCCGCCCAGATTTCGGCCCGTTGGTTCGTAGCCCTACCCGACATGAGCTCTGATGAATTCGAAGGATGTTTTTCTCCGAACCAAATTCCTACTCCGGCTTTAGCCCCTACTTGGCCGTTCATTGTACACGCGCCATCTACCCACACTTGTATGAAACCCTCGGGATCTATTTGAAAAATCTTTGGAACTGTCGGTACATGTTCCAACTTCGATGATGTGTCGATATTCTGAATTTTTCGGCTGTCAACGATACGAAAGTCGGTCACTGACCAGTCGGAAAGATTCTCTCCCACATCAGGGACTGTTCGACATCCCGGTTCGGCCGCTAAAGTCCCTTCTAACGACCCCCGTTGACGTTTCCCGAACACTTAGGGCATTTACTTCTAATGACTCCCTCTAAACCACAACTATAACAATGGAGCTTCTTGGGTTGTTCACACTCGAAACTCAAATGCCCTTCTGCCTTACAATTCCAACATCTAGTCCCTGATACAACGGAATTCGAACGAACGACTTTCGAACGCGAGTTAGTTCCCGCTTCTCGTCTATCTTTTTTATCAAGTTCCGCTCCTTTCGTTCCTACTTTATCCTTCTGGGAAGATTTTCGATCTGTGTGGAAAGAATGCGATCTTTTGGGAGTTGACACTATCGCTGCAAAATCTTCAATTTCGGGTGCTTCTCCCATTAGATGTACTTGTTCGATACGACATCGGCTCGATTTGGGTGGTTGATAAGCTAACTCCGCAATCAAAGAACGGTCGGGAGTAGGTGGCGCCACGAAAGTACGAGATGACAGAATGACTCTTTCGGCTCGTCGAGCTAAAGTTTCGAGATGTTCGAAGGAAATAATTTCCTCTCTCCGGATCGACAACTGCAGTCGGGGTAATAAATTACGGAAAGCAAATTCGATTATCTCTGATTCCGACAATCTCGGAATAGCGCGATTAGTCAAACCTCTGAACTTGGTCAGGAAATCTGACACCGGTTCTCGATCGCCCTGAGTGCGACGCATTATTTCAAAGCGGAGAATAAATTGGAAATCGGGATCGTTGAAACGCTCTCGAAACGCTCGAGAAAAATCCGAAAAGTCCCTCCATTGCGAGCGTTTGTCCCTAAACCACTCCAATGCTACGCCTGACAAGAAAAAGGGTAAACAGGCGAAAAGTTCCGCGTCGTGAATGTTCATAAGGTTCCGGCCATCATTCAGTTTCGAAATGAAATCCTCAGCGTTCTCGCGTCCGGAAAACCAGAGTTTCCAACCACGTATAATATTATTAACCTTCGAAACTTCACTGACATTCGTTCGAGGAGTTGAAAAAGAGCGACAACCTGGTTCTACAGCTCCATACAATGGATCTCTGAAAGCCTGATCTGTAAACTGGTTCCCCCGAACTTCGACCCTATTTTCCCCAACAGGAAAATCACCCCTGGAATTCCCCGATGTCCGAAAATGCCGTAGATTCCGTGATCCCTGCCTCGGAACGTCCCTAACTGAGGTATCCTGATTTAAAAAAATGCGAGTCGAGATGATCGTCAAACCTCGAGGCCGCGAGATAATCTCAATAGTCGGTCGTAGTGGATCGAAAGTTCGACGATGAAGGAAAATCCCGATGAATCAACGGGTCCCTATATTCATAATTATCTAGATTAGACTCGTATCCGAATCCATAATCATCTTCAAATCTCACGCGACGTGACCGTAGTCGGTCAGAGAATTCGACTTCCACCCGATTGTCGGTTGGTTCGGAATCGAAATCGCTTGCTGGTAACGAAAATCTATCTCCGCGGTTGAGCCTCGACTCGGTACGCGTAATCCCGGTACTATTATCGTCAGTATTTAATCCTCTGTGAACTCCCACTCCGGCACTCCTACCTACCGTCGGTAATGAACCCTTTCCGGGATTAATCGACGCGCCAAAAGATCGATACGACAGTCGGTAAAGTAGATTGGGGCGTGGGAGCGTCCAACGGGAGAGTCGATACGACAGTTCGAGAAACATTCGCGTTTGATGTTAACGGATCTAACTCGCGGAAGGCCAAATCAGCCAATCGTTGACGCTCGCTTTCAAGGTCATCTAACTTAATTTGATTCGACCGATTTTCGCTAGTGCCATTCAAGTAATGCAAAATTTCCTCCTCGAAAACGCCCTCATTTTTGTCAAGATACCGGGCTAATCGAACACGACAAGTATGCAGAATCCCGCGATTATTTAACCGCAATGCATTCAAACGATCTCGAATCTCATCGATATTTAAAGAATTTATCCAACTAATCCTATTTCGTAGTCGGGGACTATCGTTTGCTTATAAAATAACGGTTACACAACAACGCCTAAGGTGGCGAACCATCATTTAGTATTCATGATGCGGCTTCTTGTGACAGCGGAAAAAATGCCCTTATCATATTGCGCGACATCCGACGCCGCGAATCATGCTCAATTAGAAAGGGCCATCAAAATCCATATAGAAATATTGCAAAAGTACGGCTTTCGAGTGGTGGCGTCTGTTTGCGACCAAGGAGGTCCAAACTTGAAGGCCATTGATGGGCTTATCGATAAAACGAATCGTGCTCGAAGTGAAAAAGGTGGACCTAATGCCCACTCGAGTGAGTAAATCAAAAAAGACATTTACACTTTGCAATTTTTTTGGAGAAACAAATAATTAACTACAAAATTCCTTAAAAACCACGCATTTATCCATTTTTGCGAATATTTAAATAATTACATTTATGTTCATTTGATAAAAACAAGCAGCTCAAACCAATATTTAAATGTGAAAATGGTAACTTGTTGCCATTTTACAGCTTGCTCCTACGTAGTCAATGAACAGGAGGTTTTCCACGTTTGGGACCCTCTTCACCTACTTAAGAACGTGAGGAACAATTTCATGTCTAAGTATTTAGAATATAAATCTGGGGACGAAACAAAACTCGTCGAAATATGGAGCGTCATTGAGACAGCGTGGAAAATGGATCGTGTTATCAACCCGATTTTCCCACGCCTGAGAAAACTGACATTGGAACATGTCGAAAAATCTAAAATCCCGAAAATGCGAGTAAAACACGCTGCGCAGGTCCTCAGTGAAACGACAGCAAAATGGGTTTATGAGCTGGCCATGAGTCAAAGTAAGTTGCTCTCGTCTTCCGCAAATACATTTTCCTATGATATTACGACAGTGTATTGCAAATATTGACGTAGAACTACGTTTTTTCCCGCGGTATGAAAATATAGAGAGGGAGGTAATGTCACGAAAGGGTGTTTGGAAGGGGATAGAATGTCACGAAAGAGGGTCTGGAGAAGGGGTTAGAATGTCACGAAAGAGGGTCTGGAGGGGGGTTGAATGTTACGAAAGGGTGTCTGGAGGAGGGGTAGAAAGTCATGAAAGGGGGTATGGAAGAGGGGAGGGGTAAAATGTTACGAGAAGTGTCATTAATTTTATTTAAATTATTGAATACTACATAGGAGCATGTTTTTATATAATTTTTATTTTTCCCTTCATAAAGTACTGTCATTATTTTCAGGGGCTGTCTTAATCGGAGGTCAAATGACTTCGATCAATAAAGAAGCGGGCATAGCTGTGGCGAAAATCATTCGGCTTTGTAATAATCTGTTTGACAGCTTCAACAGTAGCTCGCCAACAGACAAATGCGTGTTGAAACGACCTCTGAAGGAAAACAGTCCTCATTTTCTGTTTTGGGATTCAGCAAAGGGGGACTACAATGACATAAGCATCAAAATGTGGAACGAAAAAAAATCAAAATTCGTCGATGGGAAATTCACATCTCTAAAAAATTTGGTGGCGTCCATTAACAGTATAGAGCGTATTTGGAAATTCGTACATGAACAGCATGGGATTTTCCAGCTGTGTACGCGAAATCTTAATCAAGATCCACTTGAAAACTTTTTTAGCCAAATACGCTGTCACGGGGAAAGGAACGTGTCATCTACATGTGCCCAATTTTCTTTTTCATACACTGCGTGTTTGCTAAACACGGTTCGTCGTCGATGCAAAGCAAAAGAAAATTGCGAGTCACCTTTATATGATTCTTTTGTGTTCTCACTGCAAAGAAATTTGCAATTCGTCAAAAATGACGATTCAGATATCGATGACGAGTGGGTCGATATTGACGAAGATGACAACAATGCTGATAACTTTGGCGACGGAGTCACCTCTAGAACCGACCTTGTTGTTGAAATAAATTGTAAAATAACCGTGTGCGAAGGTAAGGTTGTAGACGAATTTGACAAGGCTGAAGTTGCCATTAGCTCGGATGTTCTGAAGGGTGTTGGCTTTTGTGGGGACTGCTTGATGCTGATGGGGAGCGATGAATTCAAAAATGCATTAATCAAAATACGCATGATTTGCTTTGAAAATCTGCCTACAAAAATACATTGGCGAAGGATTCGCGGTTCCATTTGCAAGCAAATTTCCTATGAGAGCATAAATTTGGAAAAAAGGGCATGCGATGAAGATCACGCCGCATTCAGTAGCATCTTAGGGAGAGTAACAGTCGGAAAAATGCTGCACATCTGGTGCAAGCAGTTGAACGTTGCTCATGAGGCATCCAAAGAGCAACTCAACTGTGTACGCGCTAAGAAAAGGAGTAGTAAGGTGGAAGCTCAGTGTCATGGGAAAAAACTAAAAAATATTTGAGGTCGTACGAATTTGAATAAAAATAATCGAAGTGCACTGGGGATCAGATTTAATTTTTCGAATTTCAATTAAATTGATATTATTTTAACTTTCATAATTTTTCTGCTGATTCTGTTCTTTTTTTTCTCTATTGAAGTTTATTCATTAAAATTTTTATTAAGTTAACTCCGGGACAAGCGCGCTACGTTTTTGAAATTCGAAACTGTTTCTCGTGAATATTTTTACTAGGGCCCTTATTGCCGCTTTAGGTTAAGTAGTTTTTCCAAAAGTAGAAACGAAACTTTATTTTTTAATATGTTAAATTACAAATGTCCTTAAATATAAGTAAAATACGGCCAATCTGCAAGTCAAAAATCTTAAGGGACAAGCGTTTAACATGAATGATCTGAATTAAAATTACTTTAGACAAATAAGAAAGCGAAGAAATATTTATTTCATTGATTTCAATATTTTTCATAGCATTAACTGACATTTTTAGCAAATTTTCGATTGCACCAATTTGCATTTAATAATTTAAATTAAAGTTACACTCCAGGCTCTCTTTAATACGTACTTTGTTAAGATTTCAAATAGATATATCTTTATGTATTTTTATATAAAAATAAAAATTATTTATTGTTATTGATGTAAATAATTGAATTCAAATGATACTAATCATTATAATAGAAATAAGGGATAAAAGTAGTATAAATCAGGAAGATGATATTAATAATATGAATTTATAGTACAAATGATGTGATACATACGTGAACTCATGTAAAATACATATTTAATGTGCATACATCATATATGTAATATAATGAAAAGCATTATGAAAATTTTTAAATGAAATAATAAAAAATAAAATAATATAAAAGCACCCAGATAGCAAAATGAGCTCAGGGTGAGCTCAATGTGCACGCACGCATGCGAGCTGAAACGCAGGTCGTGAGCTCAGAGAGCTATTCAAATGCGACCGCATTGACGACGCATATGGCTCGCACGCATGCGAGTTGGAAAAATTTTCCATTCGTGCGCATGCGCAAACGTACGAGGTTCAAATAACGCAGGAAAATGTAATTTATTTGAATTTATATTTATTTATAAATCATATTTATAAAAGCAGACGGTTAGGGAAGACAATAATGTAAATAAAAAATATTTGCAGTGTATTTTCCTTTTATTTTAAAGGAACGAATTATAATGTAACATATAAAACATGCCCCGTGCGCAAGAATAAATTTGCACTTTCCTTACTTAAAAAACACTTGAAAACTCCCATCCTCTTCTGAAGACGAAACATGTCCCGCCACATTCAATGTTTCTTCCGCCGACGATTCATCCTCACCGTTATTGTCTTGGGAAATGATTTGTTCGTACAATTCCTTAAACTGTTGCAAATCATTCTTCGCTATAGGTTTTGGCAAGCCTGGTATCGTTTTTTTCATAATTTTTTTGGTTTTTTTTTTCTTTCAAAGCATTTTTTCCTCGCTGCTTGGCCACCCTCAGAACTTCCAGCATTTCGCACTTGAAATGCGCTTTGCTTGTAGGTTTATCAAAACCCGGAGCACTTTTCGCGACAACTGTAAGAAAAAATTTTTTATGTTAACATTTATTATTTCTTTTAAACTTCTTTCGTTAAAATGTAACACAGTATTGAAAAAAATTGTTAATCGTAATGACATTCTCGATTGAAACACAAAAACACTTTGAGTTTCTTACAATATGTATTGTAGTTGTACGATATGTTACACATATTATCCAAATCAAAGTACAACTAACATTTTGATTGAAATTTTCCAACAAAGGTGAATGTTTAAATATGTAGGATATATATTTATATACAAAATATGTAATAAATAAATGTTATATAATTATATTATGAAAATTAATTTTTTATAAAAAAATTATAAAATATAAAATAAATTATAAAATATAAAATTAATTATAAAATAAAAAAAATTAAATTATAAGAATAAATATATATAAAATATATATAAAATATAGGATAAATATATAAAAATATAGAAGCAGAAATTGATGAAATTCTTCCTTGAATTTTTTTGTATAAGCATGTACAATACAATAAATACAAATTCATAATACATAGGTCATTTTGTATTTAATCGTACAGTGGTCTATTTTTGGGTGAGAATTTTATGCAGTATTTTCATAGCAATCGATGAAAAACGTATTTTTTCTTTACTATTGAACTTTACTTCTTACATTTTTTGTAAATATATATTGAACAGGTAATTTTCCACAAGAAACACACTTTAATTATCCTTAACAGTTCAATAACAAGACCAAAAATTGGAAAATCATTATAGTTTTACATATTTTTAATAGTTTATAGTTGAAGTTCATCAGTAAGAATTTTATTTTCGACAAACAAAATGAGTTTTTGCTACATCTTTGATCACAAGCTTTAAATTGATAAATTGCCGAATTGCGTGAGCTTTTTGATTAATTTTACAATAAAAAAATTTTTCTATCCTTTTATGAACCACGGTTGTAAGAAAATTTTTTAGTAAAATAGAATATCAAAAAATAATAATAAAAAAAGATAATTTTCTTATAATAAAGAAAATTTTTATTTCTTTTACTACATTATTTTCGTTTATTTAAATGAAATTTCTACTAAAAAAAGGAGAAAGAAAGCAACAATTATTGGAAAATTGTTGGTCGAGTTCTGTAATCGTTAGCAAATCGTTAAGAAAAACCAACATACAAGAAGATATAAATAAGCGTCTGATCGATTTCGATAGATTCTTAAAAATATTTTAATCCAAAAAAGAACCCAACCAAATTAATAAAAAGAAAAAAAAAACATTCAGTTTTCTGTTTGGGCTTTTGTAATAAATGTCTTCTTACGGAACATGATGTTGCACAGGGTTGTTTCGCTGAAAGATTTTGTCTCTTTCACTCCCTCCCAAGTGAAACATGAAACTAAACTGTCAGTCATGGTTTGTTTTAAGCAGCTGTGGAGAAATTCCCTTAGCTCAGTTCCTCCAATGCTGACAAAGTGAGTGAGCTGAAAGTTGAAATAGAATAATGAACAAGATATACAAAAAAAAACGCTCATTTCGTTACTTTCATCATTGATAACCGTGTGTTCAGCAAGAGAGTGCAAAAAAGAATTAAATGTAATATTTTTTAACACTGCAATATTGTTTAGAAATTGGCACCTATGTGTAACAACCTTTTTATTTCTATTACATTCACTACGTAATTGATGTAATTGAATAAAATGAGGATTGATATTCTTTTTTGCTATTTTTTTAAAATTGAATAAGTTTATGTATAATGTTAATTAACTTGCGCCTTAATTTTATTCATTGCTTGAAATAATATTGAATAAAAATTTATTCATATTCTTCGAAATACAATAAATTTTTTGGCTTTGAGGCAAACTTACCAGGTTTTCTTTCACCAATTTACTCTCATCATTTTCAAACTTTTCAAAGTCTTCCAGGGTCGACATTGGAAAACCCTCCTATGGTTGGAACACTTTGTGTTCGATCGCTGTTTCCTTGACTGCTCTAACTCGCTGAAATTCTGCAGTCAAAGAGTTGAAACTTTCTTGCAGTTGGCGATTTTGTGCCATTATTTCATGGATCTGCTCTTCATTTTTTCTAAAAAACATTCAACTTTCATTATTTATATTTTCATGTTTGGTGACGGTTCATTAAGATACTTACATCATTTTTTCATTGACAGCTACGAGCAAATCGTACACTTGGTCAATGCTCTTACAATTGCTCAGTTGTCGCGTCGGCGAAAGAATCATACTTTCTTGAACCCGGGGCGTGTACGTTCTGTAACTTATAAAATGCATCTTACAAAACATTCCAATCATAAGTACATGTTTTGAGTTTTCAGTTCTAACATCCTCAAAGATTCGAAATATGTTAGTGAATTCTCGTAAAAGTAATTTATACGTGATAAATCTTGGATATTTACATTGAATATATCCTTTTCGTAAAAAATTAGGAATTGATTACATAAATTAATTATACGTATTCATTACAAATTAGAAATTATTGTTATACTACATTATTACATAGTATTACAATATTGTTCCATATAATGATATCAATGTAAAATAACTTTTATTATAAATTAATAATACTTATTCATTACATAACATTATGTCGAAAATATGTTCTTTGCTTTCGTGATAACAGATGACTTGCAACTAAAAAAATGATGGAAAATTAAAAATATCTGATGGCATCGATATTAATGGAGTGCAGTACAGTGAAAGTGCACTTTTCAATCACATCACTTTTGTTAATTTGCATAAGAGATTTTGTGAAAATCTTTTGAAAAAATCTATGATCGATTCTGTTTGACAAACGAAGTATAAATGACATTCAAAATTTTTTTTAGATTTATTGTTCACAACGCTAGTAAAAAGCATAACATGTACTCGAAGGATGCAATTAATGAATAAAAATACAAATTTTTGGTAACTAAAACATATAAACATTAATGTTACATTAATATAATGTTAAAGGCGTTTCAGATATGTCTGTCGGCATGTTTATTTTACGACACCAACTAAATCCAAATTTTTTTAGGTGGCTGCGATTATTATAAGCAAACTAGTTAAGTAACTTGCCTTGGAGACGGACTAGTCAGCACGTTAAAAACAGGTCAAAACTCGAGCTTTCCTCCATCACCACATCAATGACATCATTTGTTTCTGAATGATGAACTTGATCGTTTTTAGCATTGTTTTCTTTATTCTCCGCTCTGTATATAATAATAATGCACTGTAAATAATAATGTTAAAAACTATGAAGGTAACTTGACTTTATTCAATATTTCATCATTATTATAAATTTCAAACTGCATTTTCTTTTATTGAGTATTTTTTAGTTACGATGAATCTGATTATTAGAGAAACATAAGAAATATTTTTTTTCCATAATCACATCTACATCACTGTACTCACTGAAGAACAAAATTTTTTCCTTGCAGAGAAAGGAGCTCGTTAAATATTCATGACGTGAAAATCAAATTATGAAAAAACTCACAGAGATGGTAAAATTTTAATAAACGACCGTATACAGTCATTGATAAATGATTTTATACATTTCATTTATAAAATATTGAATATACTTTTAAAATTATTAAGTAAAACATGAATTACTGTTCAAAAGAATTTCCAACGGAGTCCTTGGTTTTGGATGCATTTTTTTTCCACTTATTTTTGCGGCTAGTTCGTGAAGATGCTGCAAGTTCAGTGCCGTTGAACTGGGTTTTGGTTTCTTCCAAATTTTATCGTCCGGTTCATCCGAAGATGTGAAATTCTTCTTCCTATATATCTCTGCCGGATTTGGTAGTATACACTTTTCTCTTCTCCTTTTGTTTTTCTTTCACCATGCTGTCCAGTTCTTCTTGGATTTCAAATTACAAATGAAACAGTATATAAATACAACATATTTATAATACGTCTCGATTCCCTTCATCTTTAACTTTGATTGAAAGGCTTGAAACTAAGTTAGAAAGTATGAGAAACACAAAGTTACAAAGAAGATATTGATGTTACATAACGCAGCGCTATTTTAATTTAAAAAGAATTATCGCAATGCTACAATTAGAACAGAATTTGCAAGTCCAATTGTGAAAATCAGTCAGAAATTGCTGATATAACATCTCATGTTCGTGATTATCAGTAACAAACGAGGTTTTCACTTAATGAAGAATAAAAATACATTATTACAATGTCAAGCTGAAGGCTTGAAACGTCAAATTTAAAAATGCTGAGAGTGAAAATGGGCCCGAACAAGATTGTGCTTTAGATGCACTAAGGATCAATATTGTAAATTTGAATTACAAAAAATTGAGATAGAAGAAAAATTTCTCTCAACGTCTCTCAAGAGATTCTTAGAGCTCAAAAAAAGTTGTGAATTTTAACTTGGCATAAACGAAAGAAACCCGAAGCTCGGTATATATGCAAATAATATAAACTATATATATAACATATTTATAATACATCTCGATTCCCTTTTTCATGTACTTTAATTGAAAAACTGGAATAGGGAAACTTCCCAACTTGGTAGTGGTGAAATTACTATACTGAGCTCTGTAAAATTGAAACCTACTTGTAAATTTACCAGTTTTTCTTTAAATTCACTATGTTCAGACTGGATAGTCTAGTTTGCTGTTGTGGGTAGATGAAATTTACTTTCTCTAGTAATATTGCCAATTATTGGTAGACTTTATATCTTCAATGTGGTAGATATACATCCTGACTGTAACTAATTTCTACTGTACAGTTAAACCTTCTGGACATAGTAATTTTTATATGCTCTCAATTATTACATCCTGATAGTAAATTTCACTTAAATTTTTTAACTGTGTACAATTGGAACAGAATTTGCAAGCCCACTTGTAAAAATTAGTCGGAAACTGCTGATATAACATGTTCGTGATTATCCGGGGCCGCCCTTAGATTACGTAAGACAATTTTTCGAAAATTCGACCCCCTCCCTCCCCCGAGTTATATTCCGTAAGATTTTTAGGACCCCCCTCCCCCCAAGCATTTTACGTAAGATTTTTCAGGCAAAATTCTACATCAAAAACGTTTGGTTTTGTGATTTGTTTTACGAATTAAAGCGATTCAAATTTAACGTAAGATAATCAACTACCACCCCCCCCCCCCCCCTCAAACGTCTTACGTAATTTAAGAATGGCCCCTCAGTAACAAACGAGGTTTTCACTTAATTAAGAATAAAAATACATTATTATATGTAGTATAAAGTTTGAGGCTTAAAATGTCAAATTCAAAAGTGCTGAGATTGAAAATTGGCCCGAACAAGATTGTGCTCTAGATCCACTGAGGTTCAATATTGTAAATTTTAATTACAAAAAATTGCGAAAAAAGGACATTTTTTTCAAAATCTCTTAAGACGTTTTCAATGCTCAAAAGAACCCCGAGGCTCAGTATACGACATAAACGTTTATTGGATCAAGTTTATATCTGAAAATTCCAAAAAACTATGCTGACAATGTTTATTGCTGTAAATGAGGTGGAAGGCGAATCGGTGTAATCAGAGATACACATTAGTATTCACCCTCGCGCGCTTGTTCTTCTTCACCAAGAACCGATTTCCACCTAGGCATCAAGTAGCATTTGCTGAGCAGTTCGCGTACAGCAATGTACGTGAAATCATGGGATAAATCTCGAGCAACATGGACACCAACATTTTCCGAAGACATGCCAACATCATAAAAAGGTTGTAACGAGCGGAATTTGTTAACAACGAGGAACAAGTTTTCTTGGATTTGAGCAATGTTTCTGACGACACAAATTTCAGAGTTGACAAGTTGAAAACAACTGTTCGCAGTATCGCAGTCGATTCGGAGTTGACCGATTTTCAATGTTTGAAATTGTACGCAGCCGCGGAAAATGGCATCATCCGGTAGAGGACCTGCTGTATGTTCGTGGAGTAATTTTATATCAATGATGTCATCAAATGGAACACGGTTTAGACTGCTCTGCTCGACGATGCATTTGTAATACTGCTGAAGGTTTTGATCTGGCTTCCGTTGTTTTTTGCTGAACCCTGGCATGTTGTTCTCAAAAGCAAACGCACTAATGGAATCAAGTGGACTGAATTTTCTGACGTCGTCAACAATATGAAGAAGACCGTGAAGGTTGTACGAGAGGAAACGAACCCCATATAGTGTCTCAGCTGCAGTCAGGTACGTTTCGATGGCAGCCTGGGCGAAAAAGAGGCCATTTTCTGGAATGTTCTCAAAATTCAGGTAGCGAATCACAAGATGTGACAACAGAAAGTGTTGATAATGTTCATCATCCAAAACAAACTCTAAAACTGCGGGACCAGTGTAGAGCAAAAGTTGACGGAGTTGAGTAGCCTTCATTTTTGAGAACTTGGATATAATCCATGGGCCACGGTTAAAATCAGAGGGACAGTACGTTTCCAACATCTTCATCCTTGAGTCAAGAATATTCAACTGTCGACCACTGAAACCCCGACATAAAAATTTCCCAGCCACCACAGCATGCAAAAATCTTAAGACAACTCCGGAATATACGAGATGCATGCTTTCGAAAGGTATGGAAGACACTAAGCCAATGATAGGGGAAAGACGACTTGGTCCCTTGTGGTGGTCTTCGTCCAACAGATCGCGATACTCTTCGTCCGTCCTGAGACAATGATGAGTCCCCGGGAATACTGTAGTGTTGTCAGAACGAAAGCCAATGACCTTACACTTCGAACATGCATGAAAAGAATTATGACCATAATGATTTAAAAAAAAGCTCGAGCGGGAGCGTCTGCTATGAATAGACGAACGACAAGGGGCAAACGTCGACCGTGAACCAGCAATCCCCCAGATCTCCGAATATCGAGCAGCTTCGTGACAAGTGGTTCCAAAAATTCAGATGGGTCATTTGGTTTCTTAGTAGACACGAAAACACCAGCTATCATTGGAAGTCTATCTGAAATGTTGACAACCCTAAATTGAATAGGCCAGAACTGTTTTTCCTCATGCTTATGCAGCTGCGCTCCGTCAATATTCAAATCGATGATAACTTCTCCGGCAAGTTTTCAACTGAAATGGAATCCAATTTTTGATGAATAACGTTTTCTAATCCAATATGAAGATAGTCTCCCCCTGCTCTTTGTTGGATTTTATTGCTAACTACTTCTGAAGGAGTTCCTACAAGCGTCCTGATATCTTTGGGCATATCGATTAAATTGAATGGATGAGATCGCACCATTTTCAAAAGTCCATTTCCTTGAGTATGGTTAAGGTTGAATGACAAGACGTAATTCTTCAGTGATTGCCGGTACTCATTTGGGGGATCGTTTTCATCCTCTGTGTCTTCGTTAGCTGGTAGCTGATCGTCATTGTTCTGATCTCTATTGGGATTATTTTCAAAATCTTCACTGTGTAAGCTATCATTCTCTGATTCACTACTTTCGTATTCATTCACTCTGACTTCAATTTCCTCAATTTCATTATATTCATCTTCTCCAGACTCTGTCATTTCATTATCATTCACTACATTTTCTGTATCGTTTGGAGTATAGCTATTATCGATATTCAAAATGTTTGGGTCATATCGCATGAAGCGTGGAAAATTTTCTAACTCGTTAAGATCGTCTATGGAATCTGAATTGAATCTCCATGGAACCTCTTCGTAAAGATGATCAACTCTTTCCGAATCTTCGCGCAAAGTACTATCCGACGTCGATTCCGAAAGATCAGCTTGAACGCGGTGATTTTCAACTTCATTTGCAATTGTTTCTTCTATCTGGCTTGATTGTGAGGAATAAATATTTTCTCTAATCTCAGCAAGTCGACGACGTTTTTGACGAATACTGAGCTCGGATAGCGGTTTATATTTGCCTGACATTGCACCTGCTTCTTCAAAAAGTCGAAGAAAAAACAAACAAACAAAAAACGCGATAAGTAACTCATCCTGAAAGTCATTGATTGCTTAACAACTATTTGTATATTCAAATAATTTAAGTGGAAATTAAAAAAAAAAGACTTAATAAAAAAAAATTTCTTTTTTTTTAAATAATTTACAGGTAACAGAAAAACACTTTTGAAATGATCGGAACATGTTTTAAGTAATGTATGAAAGTAAGATATATTTTCACTCGTCAAATCAATAACTATGAATAATAGTAATACAAAATTTATTTGAAAAATCCAAGCCTATGGATTCTCAATTCACATAAAATTGCAATGACCTTTTCTTAAAGTATGAAACATTAAAGTTTCCCAAGTAGACCATCCAAAATCAAAAAATTGTATTAAAAGTGGAATATATTTTTATTTGGTCAAAATGATAAAACGAAACTGATTTTGTTTCCTCTTTGAACACAGTTAAAATTCCAGTGGAAATCTCAAACTCCCGAATTTGTCTATTTTTTAAATTTATACTTGAATTAAGTGAAAATTTGAGTTTAAAAAATTTTCTTGGTTGTCAAAAAAAAAAGCTTTGGAACTTGTTGAACGCTATTTTGAATTATGAAAATGTCAATTTGCAGGATTTAGGAACATTGTCATCTGAAGGAGTGCAATAAATGCTGTTAAATGTCTGAAATTTGTATTAAAGAAAGAGAAAAATTAATAACTTTCCATCTATTTTCTAAGAAGTTGGATTCTGCATGGTAAATAAAAATGAGAAAAGTTTGAAATACATGCAAAAAAATTTTCAATTTCAAGTGTTTTCAAATTGTACCCATGTCGAAAAACACCAAGGGCTGGTGCTTTGGTGTTCTTTAGTGTTTCTTTGGTGTTCCTTAGTGTTCTTCAGTGTTTCTTTGGTGTTTTTGCGGACTTAGAATATTTTCGTTCATACGGGACTTGGAAAATTAATGTCTTTGGTGTTGCTTTGGTGTTGTGGGGAACTTAGAATATTTTCGTGAATAAGGGGCTTTAGAAATTTACGTCTTTAGTGTTGGTTTGGTTTTTTGGGGGAGGACTGTGAAATTATGAATAATAATAATTGTTGTTGTTGTTGTTGTTGTTGTTGTTGTTGTTGTTGTTGTTGCTGTTGTTGTTGTTGTTGTTGTTGCTGTTGTTGTTGTTGTTGTTGTTGTTGTTGTTGTTGTTGTTGTTGTTGTTGTTGTTGTTGTTGTTGTTGTTGTTGTTGTTGTTGTTGTTGTTGTTGTTGTTGTTGTTGTTGTTGTTGTTATTATTATTAAACCTTATAAGCTTTGGAAACAGACACGCGTGGGTAATTCAAAACAATAGATGTACTTTTTCCAATTTTTTTTTTTTTTTAATTTCATTTGGTGTTTTTTTCAAAAATAAAAACATTTGTCGATTCACAATCAATAGATTTTATTTTAATTTTTATGTACTTTTGAAATAAAAAATATAGTTGTATAAAGTTCTAACAGCCTTTTTTATTCATAAAAACCATAAAACACTATAGAACACTGAAAAACAACAAAGAACACCAAAGAATACCTACAACACCAAAGAACACCAAATAATACCAAAGAACACCAAAGAATACCTACTACACCAAAGAACACCAAAGAACACCATTATCGAAAACACTATTCAATGGTGTTTTTTTTAGTGTTTTTCGACACGGGTAACAAAAAATGGGAAGAAATATTAATTAACTAACTTTGGAAAAAAAAAAAACAAAGAAAAGTAGAAAGTAATCGAGAAATTTTTTCATTCTAATTACTTTGTACTTTAAACCACAAATTTCCAGTAATTTTATTTTGAATAAAAATGATATGGAAAAAAGTTGACACATGCAAAAAAATTGAACATTGGCAGTGATTTTAAACTTTTACACGAAAATTCCTTATATACCAATACCAAATGTCAAACTTAGAAATAATAACTTAAAATCCGTATTTCTTGTTTATGTTTGATACCAAATGTTTTGTAATTTTTTTCTGAATAAAAAAAAACACGCCAGTTAAAAAAAAATTTACAAGATCCAAAATTTAGAGTAACTTTTGGACCCTACTTTTTAAATGGTTTATTTCTTAATTCTAAAAAATGTGAGAAAATATTGAAATACACGCGAAAAAAGTTGAAATATTTACTGGTTTTGAAATCGCAACACAAATTTGGAGGATAATAATTCTGACATTTGAAAGTACAATAATATATTTGGTAAATAATAAAACAAATTTTCAATTCTAACAGTTATTCTGAACATTCCATCACAAATTTCCAGTATTTTAATAATGAATTTCAAAAACAGATTCAACAAAGGATCTCTATTTGAACTTTTTGTCTAGCAATATGAGAAGTAAGAAAATTTTGTGTTGTTAAATGCAAAATCATATAATCATTAGTAAAGAATTGAATTTCGAAAAATTTTTCTCACTTTGCTCCATGAGCATTTTTTTAACTTGTTTGCGAAATTTTAAATAAAATTGATAGATCGGTAACCGAAATATTTAATTTAAAAAAGCATCAACCATGCAAATAATATTTTTTGAATAAGTTTTGCTTCAATGCGGATTTCGAGAAATGTTTAGAAGATGGCTTTTGGAGCATCGAAGTCAATTATTTTATTTTAGGTACTCTGCTTGTCAACACTAGACTCAAAACATTTGTTTATCCCATCATTAGATGGTGAAATAACTTATATTTGTGATTGCAAGTTCTGAATTTCAAACCTATTTAAA
The DNA here is from genome assembly GCA_028476575.1 of Platygaster robiniae. NCBI lineage: Eukaryota > Metazoa > Arthropoda > Insecta > Hymenoptera > Platygastridae > Platygaster > Platygaster robiniae. The sequence goes on along the minus strand of CM052027.1, from coordinate 7,980,715 downwards.
AAAAGTGTAAAAAAATCTTTGTCACGATTCAAGAAATTATGAAAGTGTGCTACAAATGATATAATAAAAAATAATTTTTGTTGACAATTTGAATATTCAAGTTTGAATATGTTGAACGTGATAATTCAATAAATTAATTTTTGATATTATTTGTATATAGAATTTAATACTGCTATTACTTGTGTTTAGCTACACAACTTATGAAATTGCTTCTACTAAAAAGTAAGATATAAGAAAATAATGTGTACTTTTAGAAAAAAAATGATGAAAAAAATTTATTTCTACTCGATAATGCTAATTGATAAATGTTTTTCAATGTTTTTATAAGTACTTTTTGATAAGGTATAGTAAGAATAAAGTACTCAAAGTTAAATGAGTTGGCTGGCATTGTTTAAAACCATTGAATTTATTATCCAGTCTTCGAATTAGAAATTTTTTAATCATTTTACTATTTATTTGATTGTAAAAGAATTAAGTACCAAAAATATAAAATGGAACCTTAAAAACTCAACTAGCGTATAATAATCAAGAACAAATTAATTGCAGTATGCTAGCTCATGAATTAAAATTCCAGCAAAATTTATATATAAAATATAGAAATTTATTCATGGAACAAAAGTGATGATATCACGCATTTGATAATTACAAAGAATGAAATACCATGAATTAAATACATAGTATAAATACACCTTTAAAAAAAGTTGATGTAATCTTCAGAATCAATTAAAGTATATGTAACAACAAATCAACGATATTAAATTCTGAAAAATTGGGGGCTTACAATGTAAATAGTAAGTATAGTACATAATTATTACTTAAATTCAAATATTCCCTAGTAATTCTGATTTTTATAAAATGTTTACAAAATTTCACAGTTTTACAGTGATTTTATGAAAAAACTTTATAAAACAATCTCCGTTTTATAAAGCCAATTTAGAAATCTTCATAAAATTTTTATAAGATACTTTATAGAAATAAATACCTAAAATTTAAAAAATTGATCAAAAGTTTATAAAGATTTAATAAAATGGCTTTATAAAACATACGGGCTTTTTTATGAAGTTTTTATATAATCACTTCATGAAGAAGTGAAACTGTATTAAAAAAATTCCGCAATTTCATAAATATCTTAATAATTAAATAAATAAATATCCATATTAAATAATTATTATCCAGTTTTTCCCACTGTTTTGTGTGTATAAAAGCAACCGATTTTTTCACTTGTTGAAAAAGAATTTCCTTTTTGCAGGCATTGTAAAAAATAGTGATGATTATTTCCACTATTAAAAAAAGTTTTTCTCCTATACCACGAGTAAAAAACAGTCACTTTTTACGCGAAAAAAAGTGGAAAAAACTGGCATTTTTATATCATGAACTTTTTTTCACATTTTTCAATCAAAATTGGTGGGAAATCTCCTATAAAATGAAGAAGAACAAGAACTTGTAATAATGATATGCTCACCTATGTTTTTGCGCGGAAAATCTATTAATTCCACTGAATTTTTTAGAATTCGTGACTTCGTGATTTCGTTGATTGCACTCACGCCGGTTTGTTTACAATCTTAAACATAGAGTTATGTTGCACATATATTGTCACCCGAGCCGCACCGATTATATACGCATGCGCAAGTGGTAAACGCGTGAACCTCATTGTACTGTGTATATACACGCACGCATGCGAGATTAGGTGAGACGCATTAAGGCCTCATTACGCATGCACGCGTGCGACCGAATCTCACGTGCCTTCATTTCGATACCGTAATAGCACGCACGTGTGAGCCCGTACATCATGCGCTTTGAGTGCGACGCATCATTGCTATCTGGGCAATTGAATAAAAAATTATATTGGAATCTTTGAATGATGTGTTATTTAAGTAACCCCCACTCTTAAAGAATTGTCGCCTTTTTTACGTTTAACATAAAAGAACTAGACCTTCGTAAATATCATGAATTTTCTTTGGAAATTCACCTTACTACAAACCCAGATAGCAAAATGAAATCAATACGCTCACGCATGCGAGAAAAATCGCACGCGTGCTCTCACTGGATGCAGCAGATGCGAGTACATATAGCCCTCAATACGCCCGCATTCGTGCGAGTTTTTTTAAAATTGAGTATTCGCGCATTCGTATTGAAACATCTTTTAAATCTACTTTGCGCATGTACGTGATTATATTAATAGTTAATTAAGCGAGAAAATTGGAATATGAGGAGTACTTGAAAGGGAAAGAAATATCAAACAAATTTTTATGGCAAATTCATCAACATCTATTAATGTGTACAAAATAATTTTTACACGTGGGATTTTTGCAAACACATAAATAAATTACACAAAAATCATTTCTTAATATAACAATTCTGATTTCAAACACATTTAGACATTATATACATGAATCAATGTTTCGATTGGCACAGGTGCCTCGAATAAATTTTTAACAAAGTTTTTTTTAATTGATATTTTTATCAATATTGTTAATAAAAAAAAAATCACACAATTTCAAATATATATGTATTTGAAATTACGTTTGACATTTTTTCCAAAATTATAAAAAGTTTGTTTCAATAATAAATAGCTTGATGGAATCAATTGAATTTAAGATTTATTCTTTGTCAAAATTTTCGTTGAATGACATTTCTTCTTCTGCCGTGGACTCGTCCGCATCCTTATCTCCTTCAGAGTTGGCTCCAATTCCGATTTGCGCCTCCAATAGCGCGATGTCGTTTTCCAATTTTTCATTTTTTTCTCGGGAGCCCGCTTCTTTTTTTCGGTGTCGTTGCTTCACGCTTCTTAGAACTTCAATCATTTCCTCCTTGTATTGGGATTGATTTGTAGGACCGGTGAAGGTGATATACCCTACAGCAGCGTCTATAAACATATAATTAAATTTTAATGTAAAATTCAAAAAATAGAACGTGTTTTCGTATAGCGTGCAAATTTTAATTTCTAAATCAATCTATCTGCAGATGGACAATATTATTAGGAATTAAATTAGTGTAAGAACCATCATCGTTCCTGTAAAAAACATTTTATTTCCTTTAGTTAGCTTTCTAATTATAGTATTTAATAATTAAAACTATTGAAAATAGTGATTTATTTTCATAGCTATGTTGAAAGTAAGGTTCAGGAAATAGAAAAATTATTTTTTACAACGATCTACTTTGAATTTAATTTTGAATTTTCATGACCTTTTGAAAAAAGGCCAAATATTATGGCCGAGAGCTTCAGAAACCTGACTAAGAATGAGATTTTTTCGATGGTGATTATTCTTATACAAATATAATTCCTAGACTTAATAATTTTTTGCCTATTAAAATTTGGGTACTTGTAAACATGAATGTAAATACAGTTTGATACATTACTTTTTGAAGTAGAAGTTAAAGAAGATTATGTTTAACATACTGTAAAATATCTCGCAAATTTTTGTGTCTTTGAAAGACGGTATTTCTTTTTTCGAGTTCCCTTTCCACGTGAATTGGCATAAGAGATTGCCCGAAAAGGTGTGTCGAACGGCATTGTATCGGAAATCTCGAAGTTTCGTTCCTCCAACCTTCAAGAGATGTTTGTACTGGAAAATTTGTTTACATATTAAGTAAAATGTTTGTCAAATATTTAAATTTAAGCTACACTTTAATATCCTTTTATCGTATTTAAATCACGGATAATGGAGTGTTTGACATAATTATTTGAAAATTAAATTTTTTTTCATACAGAAAATTTATAAATTTCAGTAAAAAGTTTACTATCACCAAACAATATTTACCAATTTTTGGCAAACTTCATTGCCTTCTGGTTTGCCAAGACCATGGACTTCTTCGACAGTTGTCAAGGGGAAGCCATTCAATGGTTCATCGTATGCATTGAAAACCATAGCTTCCTTTTCTTTTTCCAACAGTTCGGTTGAGCGCAGCGATAACTCGTTCAGTTTTTCAATGATTAGTTCATTTTGTTTTTTGATTGTTGCGTTTTGAGAGATTATCTTCTCGTTTTGCGACGCAATCAATCTGAAAGTAATTTACGAGGTTCAATCGCTTTTGATTCTGTCGCATAAATAAAAATACTTACAATTGAAATTATTCACAAACAATTTTTTGGATAAAGACTTTAGGTAATAGAAGAGGAAGTTAACATCATATTGAATCAAATTTTGTGATTTCATTTAATCTCGCTTATTGTTATTATCAAGATGACCGAGTTACTGAATGCATAAAAAAATACATATAAAAATAAATTTGAAAAATTAGGCTCTTAAAACCCACGTTTACTTACTGAAGCAAATTTGAGGTCTCCGAAGAATTGGCCGCACTTGATTTATGCGAACGCATAGAGAGGGTTTCTATTTGGGTAATCGTTGGCATTTGTTTCGCAGTGGGTGTAACAGTTTTCTCTTCGTTATAGTTTTTCTTGAATGCCGTCATCGTGTTAATTGCCTTTGGAATATTAGCCGGTTTAATAGGATTATTTATATATTCAAAGTCTGTTGAACTGGTTGTTTCTTGTTTCTCCACGAGATTGTTGTTTTTTCGCACAGGACCTAGGAAATGTAGTTGTTGTAAAATTGCCTTTAACCTCGCTATTCTAATAAACTACTTCAAGAGTAGTTTATTGGATTTTTATATTTTTATTTAATATTGCACATCATTATATTTTATATTTTTAAATGAAATTTCATGGTAGTCAGAATTACTTGGAGATACTGATAGTTTCTCTTGGATACTATCTGCAATACTTTTTAGGTGAGCCAACTTTTTCATGAGAGCCTCCGTTCTCTCAGAAGCTTTGTTTTGTTTTCGCCTCGGTGGCGCCTCATCGGACGAAGTAGTTTCATTTTTTTTTGGCAGCAAAATTTGTCTCCCACTTTTTGATACCCCAACCACTTTGAGTTTTCCCTTCAAAGTTGCAACATCTGAATTCATGTTCATGTTCAATTGTCTGCATACAAACGAAGAAGATATCAATGTATATAATGGAAAATATGAATACTTAAAATCTTCAAGTTTTAAAATGTAATGAAACCCCATCGAAAAAGATTTATTTTCGCACCTTTTTTTTCGTTGAACTATATATCTATACAATAAGTAATAAGCATGGCAAGAAAAAGAGTTGGTGACTTAGGGCAATAATTTATTCCCACATTAAAAGAAAATTTGAAATTTGTTGATATTTGTCAGACGTACATTGAACTTCAATGTCTCTTACATTAAAGATTTATTCTTCAATTTTTACATACATGATAAGGTTACGAAAAAAATTTGGATTGACAATTATTGTGGCAGTCGTAAAGGTGTTAGAAGTTTCACGCCAATGCATTCATTCTCAATAACTTCTTCTTCTTCTCCATGTACCGTTCTCCATTTTGGCATCAAGTAACATTTGTGGGTCACTTCTCGGATGTTGATGATTTCTTCATTGTCTGACAAATTCCTGAGCCAATACACTCCAACAAAATCGGATGGAAAGCCAACATCATAGAAAGCAGATGTACCCCGAAATCGATTGATGACGAAGAAAATCTGGTTTTCTACTGCTACTATATTCGCAATAATGCACACCTCAGAATTTTGGAGATAGCAGCAACAATCTCGCAATGCGATGGAGAAATGCAAATCGTCGATTTTGATGCTCTCAAACTGTGCAACATCCTCGTTAAATCTTCCCGGAAGTGGGCCATTCCCATGTTTTTTTCCGAATTTGATAACTATCCCATAATTCAGAGGATCTTCCACTACGCCATCTTTTTCAACCAGTCGTTTATAAAACTGCTCCAGATTTTCTGCTGGTTTTCTTTGGCATTTTGGAAAGTCGGGCATACTATATTCAAAACAAAAGGCACTCAAGGAGTCGAGTGGACCGTGCCTTCTTACATCGTCCACTACGTGCAAAAGTCCGTGAACATTGTAGGACAAAAATTGTTCCCCGTACAGCTCTTGACACAGTATTACATAATGTTCAAGAGCGATTTGGCAGTAATTCAATAGATCATTAGTTGGGTTTTCGAAATTTAAAATGCGAATCACTGAATGGAGTAGTAGTGCCCTGTGCCCGACGGGCCTGTGCCCGATTCCAGTGAATGACATAGTTCTTTGGAATCTTGGATCTTCGCAACGATGACCTACTACCCAGCATTTTGAACAGGGGACCGCTGCTGAAGGTGCTTTATGGTTCAAAACCAAAGCACGAGAGAGAGCGTCAGCGATGAAGAGGCGGATACTCAAGGGCAATCGTCTGTTACGAATTAAAATGCCACCTTCCTGTTGAATTTCTGTAAATTCAGTTAGAATTTTATCATAAAATTCAACGGCATTTGTGGGCTTTTGAGATTGATTGAGAAATACTCCAACGATGAATGGTTTCTGCTTCGAGACGTTAACAATGCCGTACTTGATGTGGCCAGAAAGATTTTTTGCCTCGACGATGAACTTGTCCACCATCGGTACTGATGTCAATAATAACTTGTTGAGGGAGTATGTTTTCCGGTATAGATTGCAATTTTTTGCACATGGTTTTTTTAAAACCTATGTGGAGATAACAACCACCAGCTTTTTCTTGAATTAAATTTCTCACTACAACAGTTGGGGTGTCCAGAAGTGTTCTGATGTCTTTTGGTAAATCGACAATTCTAAATGGAAATGCGCGCAAAGTTTCTAAAAGTCCGTTGCCCTGGGCATGCGTTATATATTTTTGTATACAAAAATTTTTCAGCGCATTTTTCTGCAATTCTGTAATGTCTTGTGGTGCGTCCACATTCGCAACATTTCCTTCCATTCCTTCAGGATCAGGATCAGGATCAGGATCGGCTACCATATAATCTTCTCCGTCGTTGTCTAACTCATCATCCTCACGTGCTTCTTCATTATTGAATTCATCGTTCTCACGTAATTCATTATTGAATTCACCATCCTCATCTTCTTCATTATTGAATTCATCGTTCTCACGTAATTCATTATTGAATTCACCATCCTCATCTTCTTCATTATTGAATTCATCGTCCTCACGTTCTGAGTCAGGATTGTCAGATTTCGTTGAATGTGAAGAGGGCGATGTGGCAGGTTGTCTGTCATTATTAAGCTGTTGATTCGCATTTTCAGTACTTGAACTTGAAGCAGGATTATCGTTTGTGGATAATACGTTGCCACGTATTATAGACAGTGATCTACGTTTCCTTTTTGCAGACAGAGTTCCCAGATCTTTATGTTTTCCCGACATTATGTGGTAGTGTTCTTAAACATAAATATCAAATACCTAAGTAGTTGATATCGTCTCCGATATTTGTATGTTGTAAAATATAAAACCGATTCATGACAAATTTACGAATATTTTTAAATTTAAAGAGTCACACCGTCGCGCAAGTTTCTAAAACACGAAATTACTTTGAACTATATCAACACACTGTCAACATTAGCCGTCATAGCCGCAATTTCATGCTTCGATTTTATACGACCAATAATCGATAACAGTAGTAGGACAGTGAGAGTTCTGCCCCCCCCCCCCACTCCTCCTCCCATCACGTGACCCTCCTACCCTCCCCGGCCCCGCTCACTCCCCCCTTCTTTTTCCCCGCCCACTCCCCTCCCCTCGGGGTTTTCCCGCGTTATTCCGGGATTTTCCGGATTTTCCCGCGTTGTTCCGGGGTTTTCCGTGAATTTGCGCAATTTTCCCGCGAATTTCCTAGAATATTTCCTAGATTTTTCCCTGAATTTTCCACGAATTTCCCGCAGTTTTCCCAGATTTTTTTTTTTGGAATCTTTGCGATTTCTCGCTAATTTCATGCAAGTTTTCTCAAAATTTCCTGGAATTTTCCGCGATTTCAACAGTTTTCCAATCCTTTATCGCAGTTTTCTAACCCTTTTCCGTTGGTTTTTGCAAACCTTTTCTACCCCTTATCGCGGATTTCCTCCCTTCAAAACAAGATGGTGGACAGAATAAATTGAAAACAAAATGGCGGTTTGCTAGGCATGATGGCAAACAGAATAAATTAAAACGAAAATGGCGGACTTATGAAGATTGAAATACTTACCTTTGATGTATTTTTCCCCAGAGTCGGAACGTTGATAGCACTTGCACGCACACTCACACACGCATACACATACCCATGCAAATTAATACACAGAAATTTTACATTTTACAAAGGGCCCCACCCCGCCCTTTGTTGTGGAGCACAACCAGCTAATTGCTCCTCCATTTTTATTGTTCAGTTTTTTACAATTGTTCTTACAAAAACTCACAAGCATTGAATTTACCACCAAGGAATCGGAAACTGACTGTTAGCTCTGACTTCACAGCGTCGACAAGTTTTTGAAGCTGATCCGAATCCTCTTGTAATGATTTGCCAAGCCTTGCCGGGAGAAAAATCTCGAATTCCGTATCCAGAGTGATGTGGAATTTAGATCCATACTTGGTTGTAACGGAGCGAATGTTGGTGACGGTGTAACTTTTATTGAGTTCTAACTCGATAATTTTACGCGTTGGCAGAAAATTCTCTACACGAGCTATTTTGTTCAGCTCCGAGAAGTCCATGTTGCTTGATAAATATTTTTCTTAAGACTGACGCTCTACCGCTCGCGCATCCGTATTTCAAGGATTATTTGACCTTGAAAATCTATTGCGCAGTTTCGAAAGTGATGACGTCACCTCGACAAGTTTAAACAAGTCGCCGGTGTACTGAGTGTCGGTAAGGTAGTACGAACCAATTTATACCACTTATTATTCAGTCTTAGAACTAATATCTACTGATTATTGTTCAAATCTTCAGCTTTTCTACGTAAAGTAGGATCTAAAACACATTCAATAAAAGCGATTCGTCGTTGAAACCTATAACGGTCACGGGCCGCTTGTTTCCATGGACCCCGTCTCGCTAATCTATGCGCAAAATCCCACACATACAGCACATATACTGTAGGTGGGTTACAATCAAACGTAACACGCTTCATAGTTTTCTGACAACTCCGCTGATTGGTTGGTATTCTATGATACGATCATGTACAATAAGACAGTATGCAGTAGTTGCAGCTGGGAAATTGGCTCCTGATTCAAACTCCAGACGAACATCAACTGGACCAGTGATCAAGGAATCATTTTGTTTAGCACAGTCGATAACAACAAGAGGCGCATTATCTTTAAATTGAGTTTTTGTTAGCAATGGAGCATTTTTTCTACCATAATACGATGATTGAAAATTTTCAAACATTTCATATAACGTTGCAAACTGGTTTCGTCGAAAATCAATATGAAGATTCTGATAAGGATAATATTGTGAATTTAAATACGATTTCATATCACGCAAATTACACGTATCAAAGTTGCTCATATTTCCAGTTCTCACATTTTTTCGTCCAACTTGGAATCCATTGATGACGTATCTCGGCTTTTCCAGTTGAGTCGTTGTTTTCACACTCCATACGTGCTTTGAAGTTTGAGGTAAAAGTGGATACTCGTAAAATTCCCAGCTTCGGAAACTCATGGCGATCGTTGGATCAGTAGCGATGAAATTAAGCATTCGAATTTTCTCCAAGTCCGAAACTTTGACGTATGGAATTAACCATTCAATTTTGCTAATGGTTAGCTTGTATTGTTCTTCGTTTGCAGCAAGCTGTGTGATTACGTTGACGTCGGTGTTGGCTCGCAGAATAATGTGTTCATGTTTTGCATTGACGATAACTCGTTGATAATCTTCAGCAAATCCGAAGATGAAATTCAGTGGAATGCATATGTCTAAATATCCATTGTTGTTAGTTGTATGTCTTGTGTCGTCAACAATCCATCCAGCATTTTCCATCATATTCTTTTGAGTAGGAGTTTGTGCAATGTAGGCCTTCATCGTTGTTGTGAGACCGACATTCTTGACTCTTCCGATCTCTACAGCATTCAGCTCATACCGCATTTCTTCAAACATGTGGCAGATGCCATTGTTCACAATCGATGTATGAGCAACATCAGTTCCATCTGCTTTTGTCAATCTTCCTTGTATATGCAGCGAACTTTTGCTAGGCAGTATATATGAATCCTGGTTTTGTACGCTGATGCGAATCTCATCGTTGTTGTTGAATGTTGATGAAGCATATGGCTGGTGCGCGTGTATTTCATATTGCGCTATTGACTCGTCGAAGATGACTTTTTTCTCGATAGATAACATTGTATCAGGCAGATGAAGCAGCAGAAAATTTTACTCTTAAACCGAGACTTTTCAGGAACTGCACGTTTTGCGGTGTTAGCACTTTGAGTGGTTTGTACCGACTGATGATTCTTGGACGTGCTGTGTGACTTTTATAGTCTCCGTGAACGATTCCCATTATTCACTTTTCACATGAAGTCTAATAGTGATGACTTCTCCTCGAAAATTCACCAACTTGCCGTCTTGATCCACAATACGTAGCTGGAGATGATGTATTGCCTGTACGGTGATCGGATGATAAATGACGTGAGTTGGTAGTTCGATGATCTTATATCCTGGTGGCACCACGGGAAAAAACTCATGAATAGTGTGCACTTTCTTCTCGTTTATATACGCTCCTGTAGTGATGTTACACTCGACACGTAAGGCGTTGATACTGAGTATTCTCACGGGAAATTGTGATTCATGTTCCACGTCAGCAGCAATGACTACCTGATCAAAACCTAATAGTTTTCCGATAGAATCTTTTGGTCGAAAATCTATCGGTCGATTACATTGAATTTCACTACGCAGCGTGCTACTATTCGCGCGTAACTGGAGCTCGATACTTGGTGGCAGCACTTTTTTCAAATAACGCTCAATGTTCTCCAACTCATAACTTCCCGAGGGTATAGTAATCACTTTATCGTCAACATAGAATTTATTGTTGCCGACGTCGATGTTGGGGATTGAATTGAAAGTCAGCAACTGGACTAATCCCAATGAATACTTTTTTTGAGGTGACAATTCGATCGGAGGAAAGTAATTAGTCTCCAATACAGATGACGTGCCAGAGAGTGTCAATGTCAATGTATCCGCCATGACTGCTGATTGTAGACTGATACACATTCACACACCATCGATGCTTTTATCGAGTAAAAACTTGAGACACAAGTGTCCACAGATAATTTGATTATAGTTTTGATACTGATCACGAATGTATTGAATTATGCTACCGACACCGAAATAGTCTACAAGTTCGCGAGGTGGTTGTAGATTGCCAAAGCTATCAAAATACATGATTTTATTGTCCGTTTTCCTGTAGGCGACCCAATGAGTTCCATGACTATTTTTACTATCCAAATTGATAATGGCAGCTTCAACTCTCCTGGGTCCATTTTTCGGTAAATCATTTCTCATGTACACACCTCGAAAATGTGGAATTTTTAACAATTTTGCATATTTCAACAAATCTACGTTGCTCAGTGCTCGGTGCGGTAGCTCTATACGTTTTTTAAATGCAGTCTCATGCCAGTTCCCCATGGTTTTAAGGGGGTATTCTACCCGAAGCGGTCCGAAATATCGATGTTTTCAAATCGTTGTTAATAAAAAGCTTTTCAATATTTTTATTCAAAATTTTTTGAAAGTTTTTCTACAGTTTATAAACATTAATTTTCGTTTTTAATGTTAAAAATATCTTTGTTTTTAATGGTTCATTCGACGCCTTAAACTTGAGCCTGCCGAAAATAGTTGCTCCATGGTGGACACGATATCTCCGGTTTAAATATTCTGAAACACAAAATGTAACCCATTTTGTAATCCTTAGACTTTCTGCTATCGCTTCTTCAAGGGAATAAGAAAAAAAAATTTTCTTCAATCAAAATTAGACAATTGAAAAAAAATAACGATTTTTTGCCTTGCTTTTGTTTATATTTTGCATTAAAAACATTAGTTTAACAAATGCTTTTGCCGTTATCCTAGAAGAGGCCAAACCTATACATTTGCTGAGTATCTTTGTAAAATTTCAAGTCAATCGGACAAGTGGTTTTTTTTTGAATCGTGTCCACCGTCCCGAAAAAAATGGTTTCGAGAAAAACGAGTTTTAAGATTTACAAACATGGTACTAACAAATGATGTAACTTACGGTTAATCAGCGATTCCAGGACCATACATTGCTTCCTCTTCTTTCTCGTAAAACTCGTTCAAAACCGAAATCTGCTCTCTTTTTTCAATTTTCGCCCTCTTGGCTGCGTCCGACATGCGATGCTCGGAGCGTGCGATGCGTTCGTCGTCTCGTGAGTCGGCGTACATGCTTGCAGTCAGCCCGATTGTCACTCCCATCGTTTCCAGTACTTTTAAAATGTGCGTGTATCCCTCGTTGAAGATAATTACAGCAAGGTAGTTGGAAATTTCTACAACTTTACTTCCTGAATGTAAATGTTTCGGTGAGAATGTCCAAATAAGTGAGTTGAGGGATTCATTATTATTTTGGGTCTCTGCTCCTAAACATCTGCTCAGTAGATCTTCGGCTGTCAGGGCTTCATAAATTGGCTTGATGATTTCCAAAACTGTGTTATTGAGAGGTGGGTCGTGTTTGAATGATCCAAGTGTACCTTTTGCTTTCGCTTGCTGCCAACGACACCAGCTATTTTCACCTGCTGGACTGTAATCGTGTCTCGGATCTTTGTCGGTGGAACTTTTATGATTGAAAGTAGCCCAAACTGCTTTGCGCATTTCTTCGATGGAATCAGAATGCCTGCGAATCGCGAGTCCGTAATACACTGTCAATTCACCAATGACTTTATCAGTCAATTTTCCTTGTCCCTTCCCGCCAACGCCTTTGTTCATCTTCTTGATATTTCTCAGTCTGGCACCCATTCTTTTCTCGACATGACCAACACACTCTTTCTTCAGCACAGTCACCTCATTTCCGTATGGTAAAGCATCCGAAATCCCTTTAAAAGTTTTGCTGTCACCATCGCCAATGTAATTTTCGTAGCAAACATCGTACTTTTCCTTAGATCTCAAAAACATTTCAACGATAGCATCAGTCTCCATTTTTCCTGCACTGCCAGAGTGATTTATTGTGCAATTCTCTGTATGATTTTCGTACCACTCTTCGTAAGCTGTAGGCTCGGAATTTTTCTTTGACTTCCACAAATTGCAAGCTTGGCAAAACTTGCTTTTCACAATTGAATCAACAACTTTTCCAGAATATTCTCCGACCAGACTCGCAGCACCGAATAGAGAAGAAAATCCTCGCTTCTTCCACGTTCCATCCCCGGAAACTGTGAGGTTTTTTGACACGTTCCCGGCTTGAGTATTTAGTTCGATTTCTTAAAAAACAGCTTTTGAAATGACGGTATCATAAACAGTGGACGACGCGTGATAAATAATTTCCAAGCACGAGTAATAAGTATTCCTTGCCATTCCACTGCAAATATCCATTAAACTGCAAAACATTTTGAGCCCTTCTCTGCCAACACCAAGAAGCCGCATCACGAACACAATTCGGCGGTTGATTTCATACGAATTTTGAATCAACGGACATGAATCAATGCACTTTTCACCACATTCACAAAGGATGGAAATTTTGAATCCTAATCCACGAGGACACTTTTTTGAGAACCGCACCTCTTTTTTGCAATCCTTGCAAATGAGCAATGAAGAAATCACAGAAAAAACAGCAAAAAAATTGATAATACTGTAAGCGAATTCTTCATCAACGTTGGCTTCCATGCTGTTTCTGTCTCGAAGTTTCTGAGCAGATGTACTAGCGAAATCTTCATTTTTCTGAGCAGTATGGCGATTTCCAGAAAACTTCTTTTTTCGCTGGCGAGATGGTTTTCTAGATATTCCTCTCCCACCTTTTTTATCCATTATGATCACAAATCACTCGAAAAATAGCACGCAAATCACTCGTAAACCACTCGGAAGAAAATACTGTGAATAAAACGCACAGATCTTTCTCGTATTAAGGCCAGTGAAAAACTGAAGGAAAAAATAGATAGGTAGCAAAAATCACACAAAAACAGATGGTTGCAAGTCACCCGGATGCAATCAAGATAAGATAAATTTATCAGACGAAACAGTAGTTTTGTATTACCTGCGACGCTCTAATGGATGGCGGGCGCCAAGCGTCGCCCGATGCATAGTCTTAAAACTTGGAAACTATTCGTCATTGAGAAAAATCCTCTTGCACACACATTCCTCTTATTGTCTACATCAAAAATATTGAGTAAAAAAAAAATCGATTTTTCGGACCATCTCGGGTAGAATACCCCCTTAAATACAATCCTTTTCCCACGGCGATTGATTCCATTTTGAGGTTATGACGTTTTGATTCCTCCAATTGACGCTTCGCAGCTTTCGCATCGTTGATAGCTTTAGCGATGCTTGCAGCGCCACCTGCTAACACTCCTGTGGCACTCAATCCAGCGAAGATTGGTAGTAAAACTGCTGGTAAAATACCTCCAATTTTGTTTGGTACGGGAAGTACACGAGGTACTCGAACATTCTTCTTTCCTCCAGCTTCTTTCACAGCTGCTCGTGCTTCTTTCAAAGTAGATTGTACAGAGCCAGTCACTTTAGCTGCTACTTTCGCTGCATCGATGACTTTTCTCAAGGAAATCTTTTTCTTCTTTACCACTTTTCTGACTCTCTTCGCTACTTTCCTAGCTTTGTTTTTTAGTCCCATTCCGAGTTTTTTCTTCAGCCCCATAATGCTGGCTATACCAAGTACTGCTGTTTTTTCACCAACTCCCGAATCCTTGGCAAAAACACGTTCGACTGCTCTTTTTGCGAGCAATTGATCAGCTTCGTGTCTAGCTGCGAGATTTTCACGATTTTTTGAATAAGCTATATCGTGCTCCCTACACGCTGCGTCGAGTGGATTGATTCCACGATCCCCACGTGCTAACCTCTTAGTCAGCTTTGTACTTGGACCGCAAAATTGATATCCAGGTATATGAAGTTCAACGGGGAGCTTGTTGATGATAGTGTTGACGAGACCTTGTCCTCTCACAGTCATTGCTTAACTGAGTTCGCGACTATAAATACCTCGTATTTATACTTTTTGTGTCAAACGTTCGCGAACCATCGTGGAGTTTATACAGCAGAATGTAAAGTTACCTGTTGTTAACTTTGATAACGTGACAGAGAGGCGGGAAAAAATCAAACGTCATGGAAAGCTACTACCGAATACAGTTCGCGCTATCATCTGTGGACCTTCAAATTGTGGAAAAACTAATGCTGTGCTCTCACTTCTTACACATCCAATAATTAATGATTAATATTAATTAATAATTAATAATCGCATAATTTTTTCAACTGCTTGAAAACATGTTTTCTCTTCTTTGAATTTACATACTGTATGATACTTATTTTTTTCCAAACTTTTAGAGTCGTAAGTCATGTAATAAATATTCAAGGTTCTATTACATAATAAATTTCTTATTTCATATTATTATTCTTGACGTATGAAATACACTTAAAGCAATGTTATATTCAAATTTTATTGAATTTTAAATATAAGCCGCCGTTTCTACTTTTTATCTAACGCCTAAAGTGATGATCACGTAACAGAATTTCGAAGTAATATTAACGTAATTTAATTCACAGCAACAAATAAATCAATGTTTTTTTCTCTAAAAATAAATGCGTTTAAACTCGATGGAAATTTTTCATCGAGAGTAACAGATCTGCGTAAGTGAATTCATAACGAATTTCGTAAAATTTGAATATGCTTTTAAGACTTCGCAGATGATATCATGGAAACAGTCTTTTATGACTATTCCGAACTTGGTCAATGTATTGACATATCTTATACCGTTTCCTGTTTTCTAACGTTGCATTCTTCAGCAACATAAATGGATTATCTTCGATTCTACTTTTACTTTCTTCTCGACACACGTGCTACATCGCATCACGTTGGATTTACGGAATATATTAATTTACTCGGCGTCTAGAAGGCAAGCGTTTGTTATCGAGACATTAATCGCTCTTTCAAAATACAATTGTTTTAAAAAGTGAACGCTCGCATCGATCGCTTTCCTTGAAAATCAGAAAAAGTGATTGACGTAATAAGAGAACACGCTTCAAACTGATTTCGAAAGAACACAGATTTTTAGAAGTTGGACAAAACTATAATTCATGAATATGATGTAAGCAATCTTCTTTTTTCTAATTAGAAACTTTTGAGAGTGAGGAATTAGAGGTCATTTTTCGGAAGCATTAGACTGCCCTACAAAATTTGACTATATAAAGTGATGCTAGCTGAAATGAAATCAGTCACGGCTTTATCATGAGATTCGTGAGTAAACAAAACGTTACCCATGAAGAAGTGATGGGATATTATAAATTAAATTTAATCAGTCGACGTGAGTTTCCAGTCAGATTTGGACGAAGTTTGGCTGCAGTGAAAGTTTACCTTATGCAGAGGAGTTGTGAAGAAGGTAAAAATTTCAGCCAATGGTAAGTCGTTGTTTATTCAATTTTCAGTGTTCACAATTTTGTTTTGCCGATATTGTTTAATTATTGTGAATTGTTTAGGGGACAGTCGGGTGGAGTGGGAAGTGTTTTAATGATGCCACATAAAATGCAAAAGAATATATTTTTTTTTTTTTTTTTCAAAACTGTATCGTGGAGAGAAAGTTCATTGATTAAAAAAATATTAAAATTTCCTGTCCAACCGACTTCCCACTCCACCCGACTTTCCCCTACATATTGAGTATATGATTAAAAAACTTCATTTATATTGTTTAGAATTTTACTTTATAATAATGATTATTAATTATATTCGATGATTATTTATTCAATGAATGTGATTTGTAGAAATTGTCATTTAACAAGTTCTTTGTAATGATTCTTACAGGTATCGAGACACATTCAAAAACTTAGATCGAACGTTCCAAAAGACAGCCGTAGACGCATACTATATAGGAATGGAGGATACGAGGGTAGCACTGCAGCAGTTCATGGATGAAACAATTGCAGCTACAAGTCGGAAAGTGGATAGACATGATAAAGATGACATCCCAAAGAGGAGGTCCAAAAGAATAGAAAACAGGAAAAGCAAACAACCGTACAGGAAGTGTAATTGTTTTCACTAATTAAGATTATGTGAATTTGAAGAAAAAATGTAATTTCAAATAAATGATGTCAAAATTGTTTAAAGAATTGTTTTTTCATTATAACGTTAAATTTCCCTATCCCTCTAAGATAATTTAATTTAAATATATACCGACCATCAATAAGATGTAAGTTATCAATAATGTCGACACCTACCTTATTGACACTCAGTACATTATCGGCATCTACCTTACCGACACTCAGTACACCGGCGACTTGTTTAAACTTGTCGAGGTGACGTTATCACTTTCGAAACTGCGCAATAGATTTTCAAGGTCAAATAATCCTTGAAATACGGATGCGCGAGCGGTAGAGCGTCAGTCTTAAGAAAAATATTTATCAAGCAACATGGACTTCTCGGAGCTGAACAAAATAGCTCGTGTAGAGAATTTTCTGCCAACGCGTAAAATTATCGAGTTAGAACTCAATAAAAGTTACACCGTCACCAACATTCGCTCCGTTACAACCAAGTATGGATCTAAATTCCACATCACTCTGGATACGGAATTCGAGATTTTTCTCCCGGCAAGGCTTGGCAAATCATTACAAGAGGATTCGGATCAGCTTCAAAAACTTGTCGACGCTGTGAAGTCAGAGCTAACAGTCAGTTTCCGATTCCTTGGTGGTAAATTCAATGCTTGTGAGTTTTTGTAAGAACAATTGTAAAAAACTGAACAATAAAAATGGAGGAGCAATTAGCTGGTTGTGCTCCACAACAAAGGGCGGGGTGGGGCCCTTTGTAAAATGTAAAATTTCTGTGTATTAATTTGCATGGGTATGTGTATGCGTGTGTGAGTGTGCGTGCAAGTGCTATCAACGTTCCGACTCTGGGGAAAAATACATCAAAGGTAAGTATTTCAATCTTCATAAGTCCGCCATTTTCGTTTTAATTTATTCTGTTTGCCATCATGCCTAGCAAACCGCCATTTTGTTTTCAATTTATTCTGTCCACCATCTTGTTTTGAAGGGAGGAAATCCGCGATAAGGGGTAGAAAAGGTTTGCAAAAACCAACGGAAAAGGGTTAGAAAACTGCGATAAAGGATTGGAAAACTGTTGAAATCGCGGAAAATTCCAGGAAATTTTGAGAAAACTTGCATGAAATTAGCGAGAAATCGCAAAGATTCCAAAAAAAAAAATCTGGGAAAACTGCGGGAAATTCGTGGAAAATTCAGGGAAAAATCTAGGAAATATTCTAGGAAATTCGCGGGAAAATTGCGCAAATTCACGGAAAACCCCGGAACAACGCGGGAAAATCCGGAAAATCCCGGAATAACGCGGGAAAACCCCGAGGGGAGGGGATTGGGCGGGGAAAAAGGAGGGGGGAGTGAGCGGGGCCGGGGTGGGGAGGGGGGTCACGTGATGGGAGGAGGAGTGGGGGGGCAGAACTCTCACTGTCCTACTACTGATAACGCGTCTTAGAACTTATATTTAAAAATATCTGAAGGTAATTCAAAACACCTACTAGAACCAATTATTTTTTTATAGCTCACAATAATTTTTAAACAAAACCAGAAATGTATATATTTTAAAACATCATTCGACTTTTTTAGAACCTGATTATTTGAAATATGCATTATCTCCTGAGAGTTTCAGTCCTAATCAAATTCGGTTAACTTCGGTAAAGATATTAGTTAAAGGGATAATTATTCTTGATTCGTCCTCTTTCTTATACATTCGATTTCCCATACTTAAACGAGGAAGAGGAACGGCCAATTAGGACGATAAAAGAAAATCAAAATTTTCCTACCAACGTTTCGTTCTGTATCCCGAGTCGAAATTTTAGTCCTGATTTAAACAGGATAAACCTACAACGGCAGGTTTAAGATTTTTAAAGCAGGATGTTGGCTTGTATTGAATCAAATACGAATTTTGAACCTTATTTGGTCATTTTACCTCCTAGTATTTCCTTCCCGGGTTTAAAATATTCAAATAAGGTTTTTGTTTGAGGGATAGTTATGTGCATAATGTTCAAATAAGGATTTCGTTGAGTGCATTCAGTAGGTTTAAAATGGTCGAAATACTCGAAAGTGGACAATTTCAAGAAAAAATTGACATTTGAAATGTAAAATAATGTGATCGCCCGAGTCAAAAAATCAAACGCCTCATTTGCGCCTTTTCGAAATAATTTGATATTCAGGAAGGGAAAAAGAGGTTCTTGTCAATGCTATGTTTATCCATTCGCTATGTAAAATTCATTTAAAAAAAAAATAATCATTGTTATAATATTTACTCTATGGGA
Source organism: Platygaster robiniae (assembly GCA_028476575.1). Lineage (NCBI taxonomy): Eukaryota > Metazoa > Arthropoda > Insecta > Hymenoptera > Platygastridae > Platygaster > Platygaster robiniae. The sequence continues at coordinate 7,961,478 of CM052027.1, read as the reverse complement.
AGAATGCGTTTTTTTATCTGTATAATCAACAGATTATAAGTACTAACAATTTTATCCTGAAAGGAAGAGATACACAACATATACCTGAAAAAAACGCTAGAAAAATTATTGTATTAAGTGGGATTTTGAACTCGGCTCTCCTGGGTGACAGTCCGCATCGTTGACCACTCGTCCATTCCATCAGATGTCCCTTGCCGTTTCAGAATGCATGTTGAGGCAAAAGTCTTATCTTGGGGCCACTCGTTTAAAAAATGACGTAGTTCAATTTTCGTAATACGAGTATAGCACAGTGTCGTACAATCATCGTAAAAGTAATAAGTATCGCATAGTAGTGCTGCAGCAGCATTGATAGGGTTGAAAAATTTGACAAAGAAATAAAAAAATGGTCTGAAAGACAATGTGAAAAATATTCAAACTGTATTATTTAGAGACACCGTGGCTGATTTTACCAGTTTGTACGAAGCAGGGGCGTAGGCAGAAAAATTTTTCGGGAGGGGTTTTACGGAATATAATATACAAGTTTCCTTCGGGATTCGTCAATTTTTCGAATTGCAGGATTTAAAAATGATACAACTATTGGAGTCCATAATATCTGATGCATTTTTTTTTGTTCGTATGATTTGATTTTTATGATTTTCATGCAAGCTACTAAAGTCAAGATTTTTTTATAATACTTGTAGCATTTTTTCTAATTTGTTTAAGTGCTTATGAAAAAAAATAAGAGTACATGGCCTATTTTCCCACCTAAACCCCCAGTGCACTGTTGAAATATCATACACACACACAAACCAAAGAAATGCAACGAAATCACAAAAATTAAAAATCATAAAATATAATTTATTACACGATATTAAAAATCCTGTGTAACCGCAGAGCGAAGCCTGTGGGTTACTGTTAATAAATTATAAGTATTTTATGCTACAGTATTGAAAATTTCAAAGATCTTGGTTATTTTTATTATTTTTTGAAAAACAGTATCTTCAACCCGGATTTCAATATTTTTGAGTTTTAATTTATTTATTTTTGTTTGTTCATTACTTTTTCATTTTGTATTTTTTACTATTCATACCATTCGAAGAACTTTTTAGTATGTTCATAAATTTATCAATTGTACATTTATAGAATTGTATACTGTAGAACTTAAAGTTTTAACGATTTTTCAAAAAATTATTTTCACATATGTAGCTACTTTTTGATTATATAAGAAGATTTATAATATTTCTCTTGTTACGTTTAGTATTTATGGAACTTAAAAGATTTTTCTAGTATTGTTTCGAGTATTTTTCTGATTAGATCTTCAGAATTCAATGTTCTAGAATTGATTTTGAATAATTCTATACATTCCTGAAAAAATTACATTTACATAGATTTTCGGTATTTCATGAATTTCTCGCGTTTTATTAGTGTTTGTCATATTATAAAGCTTATTGTCTTTTATGGTAAGATATCAGAAGTATTTTTTAAGATTTTCCAGAAGTACAGAGATTATTAGAATTTTATGTTTTAGAATTAAAATTTTAGCAGATTTTAACAAATTTCATGTATTTTGCAGGAAACAGCATAAATACAGATTTTTAATGTTTATAGTGTATTCTAGTATTTTCTAAAATCGTAAGTACTTTTTCAGATTTTTCAGAAGTATCTAGATCATAAGAATTTGATGTTTTAGAATTAAAATTTTAATCGATTTTCAGTGTTTACATAGATACTTGAAAAAATCACATATACAAAGATTTTTCGTGTTTCATACATTTTTTGTTTTTTCGCATTTATCAGCATTGATACGATTTTTTTTTGTATTTTTATTAGAATTCAAAGTTAATTACTGGTTCAGATTTTTCAGAAAACATTTCTTTCACGAAACTAAAACTAAAATTTGAAAGGCTTTTTAGTATTTTTCTAGATTTCTAATATAAATTTCTTTTATACCATGCTTTAGGGTTCTAATCTTTTTAGATTTCTTGTATTTCCGTAAATTCCAGTTCTTCCACACAATTCATAAAATTGAAACAATTTTCCGAATTTTCGTTTCCTACGAGGTCATTCTAGCCGAAAATTTGTGATGAGAATTCTGTTTTAGAAAAAATTTCTTTTGAGCCTAAATGATTGTTATTTTTGCGTAAGCAAAATTAAGATTTCTAAATATTGTTAACTTTGAGCACCTACATGAAATATCTGTTATTTTTTTAAGATTCCGAGGGTACATTTTTGATAATGTGAACTTTTTACATTTTTCCTGCATTGTTCTTTATGAAGTGTTATTTCGTTATTTACAATTCAAACTTTAATTGTTTGCACATTAAATTGTAATTTTATCGAAATTTCGGGAGGGGTTTAAACCCCCAAGACCCTTCTCTGCCTACGCGCCTGGTACGAAGGGTAAACGGTGTGATAATTTTTATTAAGGATACATAGATAAAAATAATAAATTGGAAAATGTGCGAAAAAAAAGGATTTCTCGAACAAATTTCTTCAAAGACAGGAACTTGAAAGACTGATATGTAGCACTGAGGATCAATTAGATCTAAAATGCTTAAACAATTGTTTAAGCATTTTAGTCCTTAAGAACTAAAATTTTGACTCTGATATGATCAACAGGTCTCAATAAGGTTCTTTCTTCATATCAAAAGTTTAAAGTTTCTTTAAAAGACGAGGAAGGTTTAAAATGTTCAAATTAGGACTAAAATTTTGACTCAGATATGATCAACAGGTCTAAATAAGGTTCTTTCTTCATACCAAAAATTTGAAATTTTTTTAAAAAAACGATAAGGTTTAAAAAAAGGTCGAAAGAAGGTTCTTCCCACATCCAAAAGGTTTAAAATGTTCAAAACAGGAGCTACAAGGCTTAAAATGTTCCAATAAGGATCAATAAGATCTAAAATGTTCAAATCAGGACTGAAATTTCGACTCAGGATATTTAGAAGCTCATCAGGGTCATAATGTAAATTGGACAATTATTCTGTATTTCATCACAATAAATCAATTATTAAATAAATTAATTATTTGACGCTTTTTTTTATCTGAAGTATTAGAATAGAAACTTTCTCATCAGTCATGAAAATTTTTCAATTTTTGAACTGTTTAAAAATCAAATTTCTTCTGGAAGTAGACATTTAGAAAGTTCAAGCACAGTGTTCTTGAACGTTTTGAATTTGGTAATTGAAAAAATTAATAAATTTTAAAAACTTCAATTATTGCAGAGAAATACAGATCAAAAAACTTCAATCATTGCAGAGAAATACAGAAACTTCAATTCTGAAAAGATTGTTCCAAGTTCTTTAGTAATAGCATGTACTCAGGCTGTGGTATAGAAAAATGAAATCGAAATTCTAATGTATCCGATATTGTAGAGTTGGTGAACCATCTTCAACCCTTTAAATAAAATATTAACAAATTTTAAAAGAAAAAACAGATTCTTCAACTTTTTATTTTTTTCTTTTTCTTTTTAATAATACTAAAAGTAGAAAGTTTATTCCAGTTCTTGAAGCAATTTTTTGTAATTCACTAATTTTTTGATGCTCGGTAAATTCATTCAGAGTCTATGTTCGCTTGTTACATTCGAAGAGTTACAAATTTGTCAGTATGTATCCCTGCAAATGATTTTAAACTGACAATGAGAGAAATGCAAGCATGATCCGTCCATATTTGATAGATGATATTTGCCTACCAATATATATAGGTGATGAACCCACATGTTCTTTTTTGGTTTACCCACATTTGTGGAGTAACCATCCATATAAATAGGGGCCTTTTTCATAAAAATGGGTGTAACACCCATACATATGGGTAGGTGAAAATCACCCATTAATATTGGTGGATTATTCGTACATTTCTCTCAGTGTAATTTTATAGTTCAAAATCCTGTATATTCTCTCTGCGAATTTTCGTTTCGGAACGCATTTCAGATTCTGATATATTTTTCTTCTTTGATAAGAAGTGATTTTTGTTTGGGTTTTTGGGACCTCACGTGTTGTGTAAGAGGTCAAATTACTTTTCAGAACGCATTCTTTATCTTTTTGAATAAATTAACATTTAGCGGATTGCAGCTTCTTTTGCTGTAATAGGTGTAGAAAAAAGGATTGAAATACGCTTTTACCGCTTTTAGAGAAAACAATGTATTCTGTGTAAAATATTACAAGTATTTTGCGTAGAAGTTCCGAAAGCTGGAATTTTATTTATGTACTTTCATAAAAAAAAATAGGAAAATTTTTAAATTGTGAATTTTCAGATTCAATTTAATTTCACATACGCTTTCAACTACATTTGTTTTCACAAGATTGATAAACTTGTATTCGATGCTTTTTGTAAATATGTACTTGCATTCTGGTGTAAAAAATCAGCAATAGCAGTATTTTTTGTAGTCTGACATTTTGTTTGATATGGAATAATTACATTGATCCACCATTTTGAACAGAAAATTAAAAAAAAAAGAAATCAAATGGGATTCGGTCCCAATCTTATTTTAAGTTTCGAAACGAAGAAACTTAATCATTTTCGTGTTATTTAAGGTAAATTGGAAAAACTAGAATACCCAACATTTTTTTCATCACGTAAAAATGGAAGCTCCGCAATGTTAAGGGATTTTTTTATACCTAAATATTTGTTACTCTTGATAGAAGCATTGCAAATTCTAAAGAGAACTAAAAATTTCGGAATTTTCTGAAATGCTGTTTACAGTCACTAAAATGTCCAAAATTCATCTAGATGATTAAATTTTCGGCATAAAAGTTGTACATTGTTTTAAAACTTCGAGACACGAATCTTTCTTTTTTCTATTTTCCTTAGAACCTACGTTGTTTTTAATCATTAATACTTAAGTCGTTCGATTGAGCGATAAAATATAGAAAAAAACTTTAAATACTCTTTTGAATGAACGGTTTATGCACACTTATAGTCGAGAATAGCGCGAATCTACTATGAGTGGGATGTCATAAAACTCAATTTACTCTTAAGTATGGACTTGGACTTGCTGCTTAATAAATTGGAATTCTGAGTCTATAAACGTAAGTACAATTTATTGATAACTATATTATTTATTGACTGAAAAATCCTTTCATCATAATAAAAGCTTGAAATGATTATGACATGAATGCAATCATTGACATCGAACTTGTGTAACTAAAAATCTTCTTGTTTATGATATAGAATTTTAAAACAATACTTAGAAATTTTTAGATCTTTTCATTAAAGTACGGATACCTTGGTTTCAGATAAAGTGTAATGTTTAGAATTCTAACAAATTTTTTACGTTATGAATTTTTTTATATGAAAAACGTCACTTGCACCAACAATTTGAATATTTTTAACTTATTTCTCTTAAAATGAAAGTTATCGTTACTGTTATCAGTCGAATTCAACCGTGTCATCATGTCAAAATTACATAGAGAACTAGGAAAACAGCGACAAAACAATGCGTTCAGGCTACTAAATCCAGTAATTTTCGAATTGCAAAAACAGTGGTTTGCGCTAAACAAATTGACTGATTGAAATAGAAATTTCTTTCTCAATTAAAAACAAATTAAATACCTTCTGCGATAAAGAAAAGTATGCAGTGCATAAATTAGTGGAATTCCACCGATTCACTATTGTAATTAATAATTTCACTGAGCTGCATAAGTATTCGCTGATGAAAAATTTCATATCCACTAGTTCCAAGGTAGAAGACTTTTCACTGCTAGAAAGTGAATATGCACTGTGAAACAGTAATGTTTCATTTTTTGAAACAAAGAAAATTCTTACATCACTTCAATTAATTCATTTAATAATTGATTTATTGTGATGAAATACACAATAATTGTCCAATTTAGAGTGTGTTCCCGCCTTTGGGCGAGGCAGCATTAAATATTTGACGCTTGTTTCTCTCAATGAATTTATTTAATAATTGATTTTTCGTGATGAAACACAGAATAATTATCCAATTTACATTATGACCCTGATGAGGTTCTAAATAAAGAACGAAACGTTGGTCGGAAAATTTTGATTTTCTTTTATTGTCCTAATTGTACGTTCCCCTTCCTTGTTTAATTATGGGAAATCGGATATTAGTTAAAGGTTTGAGAAAAGAGGTTTGCAATTCAATTTGCAGTATAGAGGCTACAACATTCAATGAAAGATTGTGACCTAGTTTACATAGGCGAAACTAATAATAAGAGGGATCAGAGAACAAGAATCCATACTGCACGCTCCTTTGTTTATTTGCTACTTATTGTGAACGATCATTTTTGGAGCTCAGTTTCGGATGGGAAAAAAATTACCTTACAAATTTTTCATCCTTAATGTGAGTATACTGATAATAGTAGAAAGTCAGCAACAAATCTAAATAATCAAACTATTTCTTAATCTTAATACAAACATAAATACCTATCATACTATCTAATGTAAATTCCAAGTATATTTCTTCTTATTGAGAGTATTATTCGTCTATTTTATGAAAATAATTTCAGAGGATTCCCTCTAAAATTTATGTAACTCTTTATCTAATATTAACACATTCTCCCAATTGCGAATCATAGAGTTGGTTATGGATGCGCGTTTTATACAAATTTAAGAAAAATTTTAATTTTCAGTTTTTTATATTGTACGTTGCACAAAAATGTTTATATTGATGATACTGTAATTTTAATTATAATCATTAAATTTATTTTTTATAAGTATCCGAATAATTTTGACTAAATTTAATCTTATGATTAAAAATATTATGTTCTCTTATTAATCTATGGAATTTCATTTTATTGCTTTTGAATTGTCTACCATAATCTGAAATGTTTATGTCAGTTATATTCACGACAGCATTCGAAAATTTTTGACTTGGCTTATCTTATGATTCAAAATATTATGTTCTCTTAGAAATCTATGGAATTTCATTTTATTGCGTTTGAATCTACCATATTCTGGAATGTTCATGTCAGCTGTGGCGGAGATAAGGGGGGGGGGGGGGGGGGGGATCATGGGAATACTTCACTATTCCACTAGTCCACACAAACACTTAGAAAAAATTTATAACATAAACATTTCACTGCTTCATATCCCCCCCCCCCTCATGGCAAAAACCTATCTACGCCACTGCTTTATACTCTGAAAAAGAGCATCGGCAGAAAATCAATCATATAATATTTTACATGATATATGAGGTATAAGACAATTGACGAAATAAAAAATTATGATTTTGTTTGATGACAATGGAATTAAAAATAATTGTTGTGACGTGCAGCAAAGTAGAAAATTTAAGTGAGTAAAAAACGGTACATCAATAAATTTAAAAAAATGTATCGTCTGTGAGCAAAACCAAGATTTATATGTGTAATTATAATTTCTTGATTTTTGACGAACTCGTAGATCCTGAATTTATAAGAGTTGTGATTCTCGGATGGTATTATTAATTTCATATGTGCTACATTTCACGATTTTGGCAAAACCAGTTGGATTTTTAACTGTAATAAAATCTGAATCTGATCGTAAAAAAGCTCCACAAGAAATCAACACCAAGTAAACATGTTTTGAAAAGTGTAAAATGCAATAATGTATAAAATTGTTTAGTTTGACATTTATAGAATTTTAATATTATAGTACAACTTGAAGGATATATATTTCTTTAATTTATGATCTACGAACTCTACAATCACGAAAGCTAGTATACTTGGATATATATAACTCTTGATTATGCTCATTTAATCAAACGCAAAAGTGAAATCTAGGTGGTGAGAATTGTGAAAATTAAAAGTCTAGAGAACCTAATCATTCGAATTCAAAAGTGGAAGTTACAGTTATCGAACTTTTTAATCAGGGAACATTGAATTGAACTAACATTGAAAAAAACAAACTTCATACAATCATGGAAAATTTCAGGGAAGATTAAATGATTTTTAAAAGATAAAGCGAAACGTACGTTATATTTACTTACATATATTTTTTCCACTGGAACCTTGGTTTCTCGTTTTCCAATTTTCCAACATTCTTTTCCTTCCTCTGCTTTTTTCTTTTTTCCACTGCCCACGTTTTTTCGATAATTTCCACAAATGCACAAATGTAAATAAATTTTCACGAGGTAACGTTGTAATTACTAGATTGAGGTTACGTGTTGTGTTGACAAAATACAGCTCATGCGCATTGATTATACATATATGTATAAGCGCGCGCTATTTCGTCTAATTCAAAGAGTAATGATATTCAAAAAATGTTGAGCATGTTGAGCACATTGAAAAAATCAATGTACATATGATTTTTCAAGGTACAAAAGTGTTTATAATTCATTTATAAAAAAAAATCCATTCTTGAATGCAAAAATCCAATCTTTCACAACTCGCATTATAGGATCACTGTGGGCCCATGCGTGAGGCTTGGAAAATCAAGTGCGTCCCAATATGACACATTATTGCGCGCATCCATGCGCCCGCACACGTGCGACTTTGGTGCGTCGCACGTTTGCTATCTGGGAAGGTGCATCAATATTAAGTTTTTTTCCTAATGAGGACTAAACCCTTCTTATGATATATTTTAAACATTGAATGTAAGCTTCGAAAATAAATGCTGCTATTCAAAAATTTATTAATAAATTTTTACAAAATTGAGGTGAAAGCATTTCAAAAATCAATGTAAAGTATGGAAATGCATATATATTATGTATTAATCTGAAGCAATCAGAAGCATTATACTTGATTTACTTTAAGTCATTGATTTGATTCATTTTGCATCACTTTCAAGTAATAAATAAAAAATTTACTGCTTTTTCTGAAAAATCGAATTATAGATTCTACGATTTTATTTATAAAAAAAATATATAATATATTAATACCAATAATTTTTTATCTAGACCAGCTAGCAAACACCTTTTGGAGAAGCGAAAAGATATTATTCATACTTATTATTGTGGTCAATGAACATAAATACACCATGGAAGATTCAATTTACAAAAAAACATTTCAATATTACAAATGTTGCTGATTCACTATTCGATGTATTTTTTTCATTATTATTTAAACTTAAAAAAAATTTTTCATCATTCTACAAAACAATTGCACTTATATATCGATAAGAAAAAAATATCTATCATCTGTACATAAAAAAAAAAGTTGCTGCAGTCCGGGATCGAACCCGAACCCTATTGAGATCAAAACCGAGCGAACCATTCGACACGCGGATAAAGCTTTAAATCGCCTATGCCCTAAACTGTCGTACCGGTTCCCTCCTCGCCGCACTGCCCGCCCGCCACGCAAGCCTCCATCCCCGCCAGGCCACGCATTCGATGGCTTTCGCGAGAGGAGAAGCGGACAACCTCGGACAATCTCTAGTCGGAGCATTTATCCGCAAGAGCTGCCATTGAGAAACTCTAAAGTGGCCTTTACATGGCGAGTGTCGGGCGTCGAGCGTCGGCGTCGAACTTCGAGCATCGAATGACGTCACTAAACGTCACTACCTGCAAGTGACGTGGAGTAGAATGACAGATAAACACAACAGAACATAAAAATGAAAGTGACAGCCTCAAGTAAACGTTTTTTAAAGAATGTTATTGCTGTTCAAAGGGAATATTATTGGTTTTTTTCAAGTAATCAAGTCGCTGATTACCGCGGTATCTTGAAAGTGCTGTGTCAAAGGGCAATGCTATTATATTGATAAAAAAGGTAAGGTAGAACAGTGCTTTGAAATTAATAAAACAATTATTAATCGTGGGGTACGCATCATGTATGTATGGTTTTTTCAATTACAGAACTTAAAAACATGGAAAAAAATATATTCATTGGGCACATGACTGCAATAAAATAATTTGCGAGTTTCAACAGCGCAGGCAAAACATTTTGCTGTCAACATATCTTTCCTTGCTAAGAGCAATTTTGCAGAGAAGAAAAAACAAACAAACAAAAAGAATATGGGTTTCAAACTTGTTGCAACTACGGCCTGCTCATGGATTTTTTCATGCAGTATATCCAATGCTATTAACTGATGATTCTCAATTTCAAAATTATATGAGAATGTCTGTGACGCAATTCGAAGATTTATTAGCAATCGTTGGTCCAAAAATTTCAAAACTTGATGTTGTCAGAAAATCAATCCCTGCCGCAGAGCGCTTAGCATTGACATAAAGGTATTATGTACAATGAGTATGAAGTGCATATTAAACAAATATAATATGCTCAAAGAAAATCGGAATAATATATATATTTCTCTGATTAAACTGAAAAACTGTACGCTGAGGATATGTGTTTCAGCAAGTTTTTTTCTCATGCAAATTTCAATATCTTACAGTTGGAATTAAACATTACGCTCTTTTTTAAATTCACAACTAATATACGTAAAATTAATGAGCACTTGCATTTATGTGAAACTATGGATACACATTAAATTATTTCAACTGTTCTTAACTGCGGTTTTCTAAAAGTTGAATTTCTCGACGCTACATTTCTCTAAAAAAAATTCATGTTATTCTAGATACCTTGCTACAGGAGATTTGCTGGCTTCATTCATGTACCACTATCTCATTTCTGAATCAACTATTTCGGGAATCATCAAAGAAACCTGTGCGTCACTGTGGGATGTTTTGCAACCTATCGTCTTAGCACCCTGCACAGAAAGTTCTTGGAGAGGAATAGCCGCAGAATTTGAAAAGAAATGGAACTTTCCTCATTGCTGTGGCGCGATCGATGGAAAACACGTTGAAATTGATTTAAGCGACTAGTAAATCGAATCATGTAAATTAGATCGAATTCTTGAATTATTAATTGTAAATAATGTATACAGGGTGTTTCAAAGTTGACAGAGCACCCAAAAACCAATAATTCCTCATGAAATTTCTAAAACGATTTTCCCTTTGCCATTTTTCACAAAATTCCATATCAAAAAAGATATTCGATATTCTATTAGATATTAGATATTCTATATTCTAACCACGGATTAAAATTTACCGAAATTGTCTCGATATTCATCAGAGTCAAAAAGTCCTCCGTTACTTTTCACAAAAATCAAAATCTAAACAATATATTCAATTTTTATTCAAAGTTTACAATTAAACGAATCTGAGTGGTTGAAACTTTGAACTGTAATATTTTTTTTTGATTTTCAGTTTTGTGAGAAGTAGCAAAGGACTTTTCGACTCAGAAAAATATGGAAAAAATTTCGTTAAATTTTCGTTCGCGGTTTCTATCCCCACTCCTCGTAGGAGCGCGTTTATTGGTCAAATTTCAAACTCGAATATCTTTTTTCATTTAAAGTTTTGTGCGAAATGGCGAAGGGAGAATTGTATTAGAACTTCATGAGGAATTAATGGTTTTCGGGTGATCTGCCAACACTGAAATACCCTGTATATGTGAACAATGATTTTGCTATAAATACAAAAGTGCATAAGGGCTGAAAATGTACATTTTTCGCAGTGTCCACCACACGCTAGTTCCCAGTATTATAATTACAAGGGTTATCACAGCATTGTTCTGCTCGCAGTCTGCGACGCAAATTACATGTTCAGATGCGTTGATGTTGGTTCATGCGGAAGACAAGGAGATGCGGGAATTTTTCGAAAAGGTCCGATTGGACGTCACTTAGAAGAAGGCACTATGAATTTGCCACCTCCAGACAGTTTATATGAAAATGGCCCTATTTTACCATATGTATTTGTAGGAGATGAGGCCTTCCCATTGTCCACTTATATGATGCGTCCATATCCTGGAGCTTCCGGATTGAAAAGAGAGCAAAAAATTTTTAATTACAGACTTTTTCGAGCTCGTCGCATGATCGAAAATACATTCGGTATAATTTTTAGTCAGTGGCGTGTTCTGCGGAAGCCTATTGAGTGTAGCGTCAGTACAGCACGCCAAGTGCTGAAAGCTGTCGTTTGTCTCCACAATTGGATTGGCAAACACAACTTGGAGCGTGGAACGTATATTGATCACAGAATGCTGGACCACGAGGACCAATACGGTTCGTTCCACCCAGGACGGTGGAGAGAGTTCATCGGAGAATCCGCATTGAAGGATTTATCTACACGACACGTTCGTGACATAAGAAACAGTACCCTTTTGTCAAAGCACATTAGGGAAGAATTTTGTCGTTACTTTGACGAAGAGGGTGAAGTTACTTGGCAAGCTGCCGCAGTGACTGATGCTATGGACGATGAAACCCCGGAAACATTTTGTTTATTTTTCATAAAATTTTAGTAAAAATGTATGAAACACTTTTTATATCGAAGTTATACAATTCTTGAAATTGAAATATTTGACTCCCGTTTTTCAATCATAGAATTTTGAAATTGTTTTGAACGTATAGAAATTTCTGCATAGGCGTACTATCAATTAAAAACTATCAAAAATATTAAAGATTTTTGGTGTATCATTTCATGGTGATTGTTTCAAACAGCAACATCATAATTTTTGTAACTGATCAATTTCAATTCCAAATTCCACTTCTTTCATATCGAATTTCTGTGTAAATTGATTTTACAGAATCAACGACTTAATTTTTAATTCTTAATATAACATAGATAAGCCAATTTATAGGATAGTAAAAATATAAAATATTTCACGAAGTATAACAAACTTTATGTTCTTTATTAGTGAAAAAATGAGTGTTTTTTACAGTATTACATATTTTTATCAAAGTTATTATTTTTTAAAACATATACTGATATTCAATATTCAATAATTAAGAATCTAGAAGAATATAATTAATTTTAGAATAGTATCTTGTAGAATTCGGAACTCCTGTTATTTATAATTCAGAATTCTGGAAATATATTCTACATTCTCTAGCTAGAATTCTCGATTCTAAAACAAGCTTTTAAGTTTCATCGTCAGAAATATTGCTTTCGACAAGATCTAAAATGTTCCGCAAAACTTTACGTCGTTTTCGGCTGCTAAATCCATTGATCATGGGTTTCAAGTACTCGAAAAAGTTATCGGTTGCATCAGGTTGTGGCACTGGTGGAAGAATTGGAACTGGCGCGGTTTCTATTGCCGACGCAATCTTGGTAATAGTCGAGTTCAGTAATTTAAATTCATCTTCTTCGTGATGTTTTTTATTTTTCCTACTGTTGTCACCTGCCCCAGGGTGTGATGGAGGAGGGGGTGATGTACGCGTAGTAGCCAATTTTTCTCGGTGTGTCTCAGCATTGCTTGCCAGTGAATTATCATTGCTGTCATCGACTGTGCTATCCAAGTTCGATTCTGGATTGCTACATGTTCATAAAAAAACTTCATTAATAAGGCAGGATTAATAAGCAGCTCTGTCGCTAAGTTATAAATTTGTATAGTTTTTATTTATAGTAATTTTTATAAACAACATTATTGTGGAAAATGACCGAAGCACCATTGTAGAGTACTAAACGCTTTTACAATAAAAAAATATTGTCTATCAATTATTGTGCGTGTGAATTGATTGTCCATTTCAAATTATTGCCAGTGTGAAAATTGAAAATCATCTGACAGTTACAGTTTTTAGTGAATCCTGTTACAACTTTTATGTAGCAAATAAACTTACTGAGCATCGTCTACCACAGTACGTAAAAACATCAGCTTCTGAAAAAAAGGCCACTCGTCACCATTCTCGGGTGTTTGCTCTGCAGCTGAACCACTTGGTAACATTTGGAGCTTACGTCTGAAAGCATCTCGCAAATACTTCCATTTTTTTTTTGCAAGTAGCTTCAGTCCATCCTGTAACTATGTTTATTTCCCTCTCAGTTTTGTTACCTACCCTTTGTAGAAAAAACGCGTAACTTACAGGAGTCGTTTGGGACACGTAATTAAAATTACAATTTAAATTTTTTACAGCGACGTCACGTGGAAGTAACAAATGACTTCCGAGTGGGCGTGTTTTTCATTTGGGAGTTAATAACAAAAACTTACTCCCTAGATCGTCCGCAATTTTTTGCCACGCCGGTCGTGTATGTTTCGGGCCTCGCAATTGAACGTCCATTTTGATGTCATACAGGCATCTATGTTTCTCCACCTCGGATATAAGTAAATCTAAATTACCAATGTCGTCTGGGGTCAATCTTCCAACTTTTTTAGGGTACGAAGATGCTGCTCTCGGAGTTAGGGAAGCGCTTGCAGCATTTCCCAGATCCTATAATAGACATACGGAAACGTTATAATTTTCTGTACTCGCATTATTTTATTGTGAAATTGAGGTGTATTTTTTTCTTTAAAAGTGTAAGTCACGATTACTTTACTCAAATATTCATATTTTTGATTATTCACTAATTGTGCGATCAAATTTTTTAATTCGGAAATCATCAACTTCGAAATTATCTTTAATGCAAATATAGCTTTTCAAAAATGCAGTGAATTCTGTTTTTTGATACGAATGTACAATTCATTTTATATTAAAATTTATAATATACAACTAACTGTAATAAATACTAACTCTAATTGAAATGCAATCAAATGAAATTTGTAAGTGAAAAGCCAATATTTCGAAATTTTTTAAAAAAATGTTTTTGTCATGACTTTTTTTCATATCGTTTGTGATTATGAGGTACTGTAAATTTTTATTAAATTTAACTTCAACACTTTCAAGATTAATATTGGATGTCTCAACAACTTTTCATCATGTGACATTTGAACGTAAGAAGCCTAAATTTTGTAATTAGATTTTCTTTATATTTTTATCATTATGTAGCATTTGCAATTATAATGCACTGTCATTTTTAAATACAAAAACTTCAAAGCTTTCCACTACTGTTCAATATTGGATATCTAAATAAGTTTTCATCGAACCTTATTTGAACGTAGGAAGCCAAAATTCTGTAATTCATGTTTTTCAATATTTTCATCATAATTACTTTCAATTTACTGTAACTCTCCATGAATGCCAATTTTCAGGCTTTCTTCGTTTGATATTACATATCTAAAGAATTTTGCTCACTGCTTGCTTCTGTAAAATCGTCGGATTCAACTCCTCATGTTTTTTGGCCGCACTTTCACTGGATTCCTGCAGATTGCTGGAATTAGCATTGCTTTTCTGGACGTTTGAGAGTGTTTCGATTGGTACGTGACAGTAATTGTCGTTTATATTTCGAGCTAAGCATGTATGGCGATCTTCTGCAATTATAGCAGGAACATAATTACAAACGTTAGTTACAAAACAGTATACTTCACGTCAATAAAAGCTACTTGTGCTTAAGTTTTAAACCACAGTTTTTCTCACAAGTAAAAAAGGTGCTATTGTCAGTATATTGATAGTTTAAAATGCAAGTTATCAATGGCGTGAGAGAAAAAAAGTTTTATATATGCTATAAAAATGAATAAATTTTTTTTATACGCTATACCTGTTTGCGAAATTCGTAAAATATTTTTTGAGTGAAAAAAATTAAAATTTCTTGAAAATTGATTCATATCAGTCACCAAAGTTTCATTGTACATAGTATGGTGTACGTGGCACTCAATTTACTTTCATGCAATATTTGTTGATGATTATTGTAAATTATTGTATTATGATTTAAGTTTGTGTAACATTTTTTATTACACAACTAAAAAATATTATTTGTTTTCCCTCCTTTCCTATTACAAATTGAAAATACAATACCAATGTTGAACATCCAAAATCAATTGAATGAGTTTCGGTTCAAAAATGTTCAATAAATTATTTTGTTTTTGTTTTGGGAGACTTCACGTTTTGCAAAAATAGTTACTGAGAAAAATGTATGCTTGGGAAAATAAGTACTGGTAAAAAAATGTGGGGGAAAAGTACCCTCCAACTTCGCAAATATAAAAATGAAATAAATGTAATTCTTCCGAAATTTTCATAATTTCAAAAATCCATTCTTTAAATGAAAATTCTTAATAATGGTCTTGTAAATTACTAATAAATTGGTATTTCTAAATCAACTGTTGGTAGGTTATACCTGTTTGCGGGTGAAAATATCCTGTAACATCACTTGATACGTAGTTTTTGTACCCTGACCACAGACATTCGACGTGGTGAGGAATTTTTTCCAAGGGCACTTGCACAAGGCACTCTACGCACGTATAATATTTCATTTTGGATATGAAATATTGTACATGAAAACGGCGAAAACACACAACACACAATAATAATAACAAATCAAAACAAATCGTTCTACGCGCATCACGCCCGAGTGTTTTCTACCGAGATTTGAAACATGCGCAGTTGGTTCTGCGCATCTTCAGTTCGACGCTCGACGCCCGACGCTCGCTCATGTAAAGGCACCTTAACGCGGCTTTACAAGATTAGCTTGGGTCCCCCTGATGCAGGGCTACCAACATTCATCACTAATGTCAAACAATGTTGTGGCGACACGCGTCACAAGCAATCCCGGGACCCTAGACGAACAAACCTAACCCAACCCGCCACCGACCAATGAGAGCGGCCTGATCTCGGATTGGCTGCTCGACATCGCACAAAATGGCCGACTTTTTAAAATATAAAAAAAACGAGACAGACGGTCGTCAATCGCGCGCGGAACACGACTACTCTAATCATAATCAAATTTGTGTAGAGTTTTATTTTTAGTACGGTGTCTATTTTGTAATAAAAATAAACGTAACGTTTTAGTGCCAAACGGTCTTTTAATTATTGCGTTGGCGCCCCTACGATTCTGACTCCACAACTGGTGACCCCTTGGAAAAGAGGAACACGCCGCCGACCGATTTACCGTCTCCCCCGGGTACCTGTGAACGACACTCGAAGAAATATACATCGCTGGACTACGCTACCCACGCCAAAAAGAGAAGAAAGAAAAAACGCGAGTGAAGAGTGACCGCGCGCGCACGTTTTTTCCGCCGCCATTTTGGAAATCGCCGGTTCCAAGAGAATTTCCTCGCGAAAATCCACGCGCATCGCCACGACGAGGCTTACGACGCGAAAAATCCTCTCAGTGCCGTTTAGTGATTAGTGTTCCCGCCCCGACCGGATCCATATTCCGACCGTACCCGAATTTTCCGCGTTTTCCCGCGAGCATGAGACTCCACGATGTCCACCGACGCCACGGACGGAATCAAGGACGAGGATGCACGGCAAAGGACCCTCGCGACGGACATCCAGGCCCTCAGGATAACGAAATTCCCAGCATTCTACAGATCCGACCCAGAATTTTGGTTCCGCCAGGTAGAAGCGACCTTTTCAAGTCATGGAATTGTCTCAGATGAGAAGAAATATGAATATATCGTGGTTCACGCGGACCCGGAGGTCGTCCCACACATTCTCGCCCTCGTCAAGAATCCACCTGCGGAAAGAAAATATGAGGCGATAAAAAACAAAATTTTATCAGCTTTTTCTGAACCAGAGGAAGCCAAGCTCAGGAAATTGTTGCAGGGCCGTAACCTGGGGGGAAAAAAGCCCTCCCACGTATTAGAAGAAATGAGGAACCTGGCCGGCAACCAGTTCACTGACAAGGCTCTCAAGACAATATTCCTCGATACACTCCCACACCACACCCAGGCCGCGCTTACAGTGGCAACGAGCGCTACCCTGGATGAGCTCGCCCTGATGGCTGATAATATAGCAGACGTCCAATCACCTGGAATATCCGCCATCACCAAACCAAAGGACCCAGGTATCAGTCAAGTCGAAACTATCATCGAACAGGTGACAGCCCGGGTCATTAACGCACTGCAGAGATCTGGTTTTGGATACAGAGAAAATTCTCGCCCCCAAACCCGCGACCGCAGCTCGTCAAGGGCAAGGAGCAAGTCACGTCACCGAGATGATTTCTGCTTCTACCACAATTGTTTTGGCAACAAGGCACGGAACTGCAGGCCGCCGTGCTCCTTCAAGTCGGGCGAGGAGAAAAAAAACTAACTGAGTCGTCTCGAATACAGGCGGTCAGCGACGACTCCCCACAACAGAGCCGCCTCATTGTGACTGATAAAAAATCAGGACTGAAATTTTTGGTCGACACAGGAGCCGACATTTCCGTGATTCCCCGGACTCTGGCCTCCCGCACTGCAACCCCTGCCAGGTTTAAATTGTTCGCAGCCAATAATTCTCAGATCACCACCTACGGTGAGCGACCCCTGGTGCTCGAACTCGGCCTTCGTCGGAGTTTCCAGTGGGCCTTCACCATCGCCGACGTGGCCCAACCCATCCTAGGCGCCGACTTCCTGCAGAGGTTCGGCCTACTAGTCGACATCCAGGGCAAGAGAATTATTGACCGTTATACCAACCTCTCGACTTCAACGGATGTCTCCAACCGCCCAACTCCAAGAATTTCGACCATCTCGCAGTCCCAGAAATACCAAGACCTCCTGAAGAACTTCGTCGACATCAAGATTCCCTCCAGGAACAAGGTGGCCAGCAAGCAGGGAGTATTCCACTACATCCTAACCGAAGGACCGCCAGTCTCATCACGAGCACGCAGGCTCGCTCCTGAGAAGCTGCGCCAAGCCAAACAGGAGTTTGAGTTCATGCTGGAGCAGGGAATTTGCCAAGCTTCTAGCAGCCCTTGGGCGAGCCCTCTGCACTTGGTCAAGAAGGACAACGGAAAATGGCGCCCATGTGGAGATTATCGAGGACTCAACGCGAGGACCATCCCTGACAAATACCCGGTGGCCAACCTCCACGACTTTGCCCATCGACTCCATGGCTGCACGCGGTTCTCCACTCTGGACCTCACCAGGGCCTATCACCAGGTGCCAGTTGCTCCGGAGGACGTTCCAAAAACGGCTGTAATAACCCCCTTCGGCCTTTTCGAATTTAATGCCATGACCTTTGGGTTATGTAACGCAGCCCAGACATTTCAGAGGTATATAGACACCGCCCTTAGGGGCCTAGACTTCTGTTATGCCTACATCGACGACATCTTGGTGGCATCGAAGGACGAGCAGGAACACCAGCGCCACTTGAAGATGATCTTCGAACGACTCCGAGAATTTGGCCTCACGATAAATCTGGAAAAGTGCACCTTCGGTGCGACCCGAGTCCGATTCCTGGGCCACTTGGTCGATGGCACTGGCACCAGGCCGCTTCCAGAACGAGTCGAGGCAATCCAGTTAGTGAAAAGACCAGAGACCATAGAGGCCCTCCGCAGATTCTTGGGGATGGTGAACTTCTATAGAAAACACCTCAGGAACGCGGCATCCGTCCAGGCCCCCCTCCACGACCTCCTTGTCGGCACGGCGAAGAAAAGGGACAGGCGACCCGTCCCATGGACGGCAGAGGCCGAGAAGGCTTTCGAAGCGTGCAAGCAGCAGCTGGCCCAGGCAGCTCTCCTCAGCCACCCGCGTGAGCACGCCACCCTGGCGCTCCAGTGCGACGCTTCCAACGACGCCATGGGAGCGGTGCTGGAACAAGACAACAACGGGACATGGGAGCCACTTGGTTTTTTCTCCAAGAAATTCAGTGGAGCCCAGAAGAAATACAGTACGTACGACAGGGAGTTACAAGCCATCTACAGCAGCATAAAATTTTTTCAGTTCATGGTGGAAGGCCGAAACTTGGTCGTGAAAACCGACCACAAGCCGATAACGTTCGCCTTTCATTAAAAACCTGAAAATGCCTCACCACGGCAGTTGAGACAGCTGGATTTCACCGGCCAGTTCACGACCAACATCCGATACATCCCCGGCACGGATAACATCACCGCAGATGCCCTATCACGGATCGATGCGATACGGATGCCGACTGTTGTGACGACAGAAGAGCTCGCACAGGCCCAACTGGAGGACGATGAGCTGCAGACCTTCCTGAAAGGCAAGAATTCGTTAAAATTACGGAAATTGCCAGTCGTAGGCTCCGACCACGTCATCTACTGCGATCTCTCGACAACAGATCCCCGACCTTACGTGCCACAACCTCTGCGAAGGCGAGTGTTTGACGTTGCTCACGGACTTTCCCACCCCAGCGGCCGCGCCACGAAGAAAGTTGTGCAGAAAAAATTTGTCTGGCCATCCATGGGTCAAGATATCACACGGTGGGCTCGGACTTGCCCCAACTGCCAACGCTGCAAGGTCGGCCGACACGCCAAGCTCCCCTTGGAACGCATCCCGGTGCCCGACGACCGTTTCTCACACGTACACCTGGACATCGTGGGACCGTTGGTCAACTCCCAAGGCTACTCATATCTATTAACAATGATAGATAGATTCACTCGATGGCCCGAGGCGATGCCCCTGAAAAATATCACCGCGCAAGCAGTTGTCGAGGCCTTTTATTCGACCTGGATTACACGATTCGGATCTCCAGCTGTAATAACGACAGACCATGGCTCGCAATTCGAGGCATTACTATTCAGGGCTCTCACCCACTTAGTCGGCGCAAAACGAACCAGGACCACGGCTTATCATCCCGCGACAAACGGCATTGTGGAGCGATGGCACAGATCGTTGAAAGCTGCCATCATGTGCCACAATGACCTCAACTGGATCGACGCCCTGCCAACTGTGCTCCTGGGCCTACGAACCTGTCTGAAAGAAGATGTCGGCGCCTCAGCGGCCGAACTAGTTTACGGAGCTACCCTTCGGATACCAGGGGAATTTTTCATGCACGAGGAACGCCCATCGGGACCACAATTTTTCATACACAAGTTCAGGGAACACATGAGAAAGTTGAGGCCAACGCCAGCGACTCACCACGTCCGAAAGAAAATTTTCGTCCATCACGACCTTCATTCCTGCTCACATGTGTATGTGAGAGTCGACAGAGTCAAGAAACCGCTCGAGCCACCCTACGACGGCCCTTTCAAGGTATTGGAGAGACCAGCTGACAACTTTTTCACCATCGACATGAATGGGAGGAAAGTCAATATCAATGTTGAACGGCTGAAACCTGCATTTTTCGAGATGACAGCTCAACCTGGACTCGCGAATTCCACGCCACGCGAGCCCATCCCAGCACCAAAAGCAACTCCAGGGACGACAAACGACAGCAACAACACGTCCAAACCGACCCAAGGCCTTGTCACTGGGAACACACCACAAAATAATAACTCAGGGAACGTTACAAAACAACCCCCAGTTATCAAGAAAATTGTCACCTGGAAAACCCCGAAATTCGCGGTCGGGCCTCACCTGGACAAAAACAGGACGACACGCAGCCCAATGACATTCTCCCAGACGCCGAGCCACGCCCAGAGGCCCTCGATTCTCCGGAGGTACAACGACCCGGGTTTGACACATCGCGGATACAACGCACGCAATCCCCAGGTCCACGGATAACACTAGACGACGAGGAAAAAAAAAAATCCCCAATCCTTTTCCTTTTTTTTTGCCCAGTTTCCTGTTTCAGGAGAAGTTTTTTTTTTTTTTTTTTTTTTTTCGCGCATGACTTGGGCAAATCGCAAAAAAAAAAACAAAATCAACATACATGGCATCAAAACAAGCGTTATCGCAACTTGACATCTAAAATCACGACAAGTTACTCGAGGGGGAGTGATGTGGCGACACGCGTCACAAGCAATCCCGGGACCCTAGACGAACAAACCTAACCCAATCCGCCACCGACCAATGAGAGCGGCCTGGTCTCGGATTGGCTGCTCGACATCGCACAAAATGGCCGACTTTTTAAAATATAAAAAAAACGAGACAGACGGTCGTCAATCGCGCGCGGAACACGACTACTCTAATCATAATCAAATTTGTGTAGAGTTTTATTTTTAGTACGGTGTCTATTTTGTAATAAAAATAAACGTAAGGTTTTAGTGCCAAACGATCTTTTAATTATTGCGTTGGCGCCCCTACGATTCTGACTCCACAATGTCAAAAGAGTACCTATGCAAAAAAACACACGGAATGAAAATGTAAACAAAAAATATTCCCAACTTGAAAACAAATTTTGGAACTCAAAGTGTGGAAACAAGTCGCAAATTATGGATAATTTATTGAAAATATTAATCGTTCGTACTGCGTTGGACTTTGTAGCTCCGATAATTATCGAATTTGTGCCCAGATAGCAAAATGCATTCAATATGCCACGCACCACGAATGCACGCGTGCGATTCTAAGTCGCATCGTGCGACTCATATGCATCTCAGCAATGTCCTCATATACCTTGCATATGCGTCGCACGCGTGCGACCTCCAAAAAGTAGCACGCGTGCGATCTGCATTACGCTCATTAAAAAAACCGCGGGAAATTTGAATAGCGCATATTATTAATATATACTTGGAAGGAAGCTGAGAAATGAAACCAAACATAATTCAGATGGAAACAATTGTTATTTTTATAAACCCACTTACATATTTATAGTGTTCTTCATAAAGTGATACTTATAATATATTATACAGCCCTCATGGGAGCAAACTTAACAATTGTCTATTAGATTAAACTACTACCGTTGTGCAACAATTAATGTTCCTTTTCTCTCGAAAATTTACCAAAAATAGTGTAATAATTTTTTAAATACTGGTTGTTTCCTATCAGACTTGATGTTTTCGCATGTTTTCGATAGATTTACAAAGTGTTCTAAATTCAACAATTGCTTAGCTGATTTGACAATTTTTAAAGTTTTGTCAAATATTTTTAA
Source organism: Platygaster robiniae (assembly GCA_028476575.1). Taxonomy (NCBI): domain Eukaryota; kingdom Metazoa; phylum Arthropoda; class Insecta; order Hymenoptera; family Platygastridae; genus Platygaster; species Platygaster robiniae. The sequence goes on along the minus strand of CM052027.1, from coordinate 7,939,080 downwards.
AAACGTTGAAAATTCTTAATAGTTCAAATAGTTTGACGGATTTTTTATAAATATAAAAATTACAATTCTTTGCCACACGGGTATACGTCAGGGGGGTAGACAGAGCAAATTTTCAGGAGAGGTTGATTAGAAAAATATTGTCTTTAGAAATATCAAGTTTTTAATCTTGGACCGCCTGGTTTCAAAAGTACAATTTTTCAATTTTCAGGAATCAGCGAGTTTTCAGATTATCTAACCTTCAGAGTTTAGAGTTGAACATTTTTAATTTATATATTTTTTAAATACCGTTTTTAAATCATAAAATCTCATTTCAATGATTTTCAGGTAACTGATTCATAGATTATCGTTAATTTTTAGTGTTAAAATTAAGAATTCTAAATTTCGTCTGACTTCGACGATTTTTATATTACAACTCATTTAATTGTTACTTTTGAAACGTTTCATTCTGTCAATTTGAAAATATGGAAAATTTTGTTTTAATCATCCATAAGTTGCTGAAAATGCTCAATTCCATTCTTTCGCTTTTCAGAAGAAATTATTACGCCACAGTTGATTTTCGACAAATGTACTGTTCAAGTTTTAAAATTTTTTCATATTTTAATGGTTAATGTTTGAAGATTTGGAATAAAACTTTTAAAAATTGTTTATTACTTTTGAAAAAAGAGATTCCTCCAGATTAAATTGGGGTGAATTTTTTTATTTTTTTGACTTTTGACTGAAAAAAGAAAACACAAAATGCTAGCTGATAATTTATTTCGAGCAAAATGTAGTAGTAAAATTTTATGTTTTGTGTCTTTGATGAATCTATATCAATTTTAAATGGAAAGTTCACGAAAGTATAGAAAAATACTAACGGAAACATGTCGGCGTTTGATAAAGCATGTTTTCGAGATCCAAAACCATACGTCGAATCGTTCGATGAGGAAGCCGTATGGGGAGCGTCCTTGGGGAAATTACGGGCAAGCGGAATCATTGCAGACGGAATCGTTGCAGGCAAAGTCTTTGCAGGCGGAATCATTGGGCTTCTGAAAAAAGGAAACACGAAATAATAGCTGAAAATTCATTCCGAGCAAAATGCATTATTGCATGGCATCACAAAAATATTTACTTGTCAAAAAAAACATTGTCATTAGACAACGTCTGAGATGCAGGTTTCGCGGCATTCGAAGTAATTGTTGCATCTTTTTGAGTATCGGCAGACATTTGCCTTAATTTTTCCAGCACATTCCTGATCGTGGTATTCTTCGATGACGCTTTTTTCCTGCACACAACTTCTTCCGACGAACTTGTGTTGAGTTTGGAAGGTCGGAAACTTGAACGCCCACTTCTGGTTTCAGTCATCTTCTTCAATTTAACTTCTTTCGGCATTTCGAAACACCTGTACTTGAATAAAGTTAGTTATTTCTCAGTTAACGTTGGATTTGAGTAATTTAAACTAATGTCGATCGTAAAAATTTACTTTTAGAAAAACCAAAAAAGAGTAGGCCCGCTGTTTATCTTCTAAGTAATTGATCATATGAGATAAGGTGGGATTATGAATGGAGTAAGAAGATTCATAACAATATATTCATTCTCGACTCTGTTCTCCTCTTCTCCTTCAACTCCACTCCATCTTGGCATCAGGTAGCATTTGTTCAGAATTTCTCTTAAGTGTACGATTTCCAGATTTTCTGATAAACTGCTCGTCAAGTGCACCCCAACAGTTTCAGACGACAACCCAACGTTGTACAAAGGAACCGATGTGCGAAATTTTTTTACGAGAAGCTGAACATTTCCTTGGACGCGAATTATATTTTTGATGATGCATATGTCTGAATTTATTAGTTTCAAACAACAATTCCGACCATCAGCCTCAAACGTGACTTTCCCTATCTGCATTTTTGCAAATTTTTCACAATTTTCAGGCGTAATTTCTGCAGGCAATGGACCTTCAACGTGCTTTTTGGATAATTCGAAAACTTCGTCATTGAGTGGTGCCATCATGAAATCATTTCTTTCGCACAATCTTTTATAGAACTGTTCGAGGTTTTGAGCCGGTTTTCGTTGCCTCTTGCGGAATTCTGGCATGTTATTTTCATAACAGAAAGCACTAAGTGAGTCCAAGGGTCCGTATCTCCTAACATCGTCAACGATGTGCTGGAGATTGTGGGTGTTGTAAGATAGAAAACGATTTCCGTATAAATCTTCTGCGACGGTAATAAAACCTTCTAGAGCCGCTTGACAATATGCGAGTTGATTCTCGGTCACTGTTTCGCAATTCAGACATCTTACGGCACAATGTAACAACAAAAAATGCTGGTACATTTCATCTGGGAGCATTGATTCGAGTACCACTGGGCCAACGTACAGTAAAAATTGTCTAAGCTGTGTCGCCTTCATTTTTGGAAACTTGGAAAGAATGGATGGATTGCGGTTGAAATCAGATGGGCAAAACATTTTCAAGAAATTAATTCTCGAATCGACAATCTGAATTTGACGGGCTGTTAAAGGACGACACGCGAAACGTCCACTAACTATAGCTTGCAACAGTTTAGAAGTTACTCCCAAGTATATCAAGTGCATGCTTTCTGCCGGAACTTGCGTAACTAAACCAATTATTTGTGACAGAGGGCTGGGTCCTTTATGGTGATCCTCATCTACCATGTCTCGATATTCCTCATCCGTTCTTTGACGATGTTGTGTACCAAGGAAAACTGTTGTTCTTTCAAATTGGAACCCTTCTACCCAACATTTCGAGCAGGCATGAAGTGAGTTATGCCCACAGTGGTTGAGGAAAAAAGCTCGAGCAACGGCGTCGGCAATGAACAAACGAACCTGCAAAGGTAGTATTCTATTGTGCACTTGCAGTCCATTTCCATGAAGAACCTCTGTCAGCTCAGCGAGGAGTGGCTCTAGGAATTCGAAAACGTCTGTGGGTTTGCTGTGACTTAAAAAAACACCCGCAATCACCGGCCTTTTGTCAGCTATGTTGATTACTCGATACTGCAGGGGCCAAAACTGCTTCCCACCGTGATTATGGACCTGACCACCATCCGAGCTTATATCAATTATTATTCTTTCTGGAAGAAGGTGCGCAGGAATGTTGGCAAGCTTTTGTTTGATCGTTTTCACAAATCCTATATGAATGTACGCTCCACCAGCCCTTCTCTCGATGATATTACGGACAGTGATCGTTGGAGTGTTAACCACAGTTCTCGTATCCTTTGGCAAGTCATGTAAGTTGAAGGGGTACGCACGTAAAGTTTGAAGTAAAATGTTACCCTGCGAGTGGTTTATATTTGCGGCCAAGAATGCTTTTTTTAACTCCGCTCTACGAACCTCTTGAATATCTGGCAAATTATTCACTTCGACATTGATATCACCGTCAAAGTTATAGAGATCGTCATTTTATCGTCTGTCATCGTTCATGCCATCAAGTGGTTCAACATTGTTCATGTCATTAATAGGTTCTTCATTATTCATGACCTCTTCTACATTGTTTTCATCATAATCTACATTTTCATTGTCAATGTCATTAACAGGTTGGTGGTCGTGCATCTCATTTAAAAGCTCATCGTTGTTCACACGAATACGCGGTTCGTTATTATTATCTCTAGGTTCGCCATCAATGATTCTATTTCTATGTACGTCATTGTTTAAATTATCAAAGGGTTCGTCATTTTGTAGGAAATCTTCAGCTTCATTATCGTTAATCCTGTCTTCCACAATCAATCTTGCATTATTCCGCATAATAGCAACGCGGCGCCTTTTTTGGCGCGTGCTTAACATAGCAAACGGTTGGTATCTTTTTGACATTATTCTGACTACAAAAGGTTCAAGTTTGATGCAAGGAAAAAGTACTGTAACAAAAATTTCAAAAAAATTTCTTTTGAGACTAAGTTGGATGAATCGTCTACAATTTTTTTTATGTAATTAAGTCTTACTTACTGATGGATCGGATGGCAACTCTTGGCAACTTTAAAAGTTTCACATGGTTGTCCAAAGTTGCCATAAGTTATTAAGATTTTTAAAATTACCAAAGTAAGGAAGGGATGTTACAAAATATGCTCAAGAAACCTTCTCTTATTGCAGTACGCACAGAAATATTGCATGAAATGCAATAGTGTAATAAATAATTAGAAAAATATATACTCCAAGCTTTTACAATTTTAGGAATCGTTAAAAATCTTACAATGCTCGAAATCATCTACTATCTCAAACTCTGAGAAAGTAGAGGAGTTTTCGAAATATCAATAATCATGAATATTATAAATTCTGTGAATTGGTAAGACTTTTCAATCCTATGCAATGTACGAGAATCAGTAAATTTCAATTCATCAAAATTCAAATTCATTCAAATTCATCAAAATTCAAATTCATCAAAATTCATCAAAATCATCAATCATTAATTCAGTGTAGAGTTTATCTTAGCGAAAAACTAGAAATTAATTTCAGTTATCTCCAGTTTATCTCATATATATCATTTCACTATCCTAAAAACAAAAGTTTTTGCATTTAAAAACTGCAATAAATTCATTTTGGTATTAAAAAATTGTCAGTCAGCTATTTATGTAGAATGCAATATTGGGAGTTCAAAAGTTCCTCATTTTAAAGTTAATGATCTGAGAAACATGAACAATACATTGAGTACAAATTTTTGTAGTAAGAAAGAAGAAACTTAATTCTGGTAACTATTTTTTCCAGCTTTTTACATAAAAATAATTCCAAAAACATTTTGATTTATATTTTGTCATTCAAGAAATGTGATATTAATTTTTGGACTGATTCAAATTTTCATTCTGCTATTTATTCTTGATTTGAAGTTAGAAGACCAAAATTTGATCATTCTAAATTTTTTAGTTATGTTTTAAATGAATTATAAATTTTTTATAGAAAAAATTTTTCGCTTAGTTAACAAGACATTAATTTCAGTAACTTTTTTTCCAGTTAATTGCATGAGTATGATTTTTAAATTCTGAAAATTAAACTTTTTGCACTCAAGAATTGCGAGAAATTAATTTTGAGGTCAAAAAGTTTCTTCAGTAAGCTGTTTGTTAGTTTCAATATTGGCAATTCAAAATTTTGTCATTTTCAAATATATGTTCTCAAAAAAATAAGTAATACATTGAGTATAAAATTTTTAATAGCGAGAAAGAAGTCACTATTATCATTTAACTATTTTCTACTGTTTTTCACATGAAAATTATTTTTAAAATTACAATTTTAACAATTTAGAGGTGCGGGAGAATTATTTTGGGATTGAATAAGATTCACAGTTAGTTACTTAAACTGGGTTCAGAATTAGGAGGAGAATGTAGGAGGAGCCCATTGATTGGCAGAACTTCAAAATCGAATATCTTGAATATCTTCATGAAGAGTACATAATTTTTTTTGGTTTTGCTGACTTTGGGACACCCTATATATTTAAAAAGTAAGACAAATAATCGTTGTTTATTGAGTGTTCTATTGATTATTGTAGAAGCTTTCGACCGCAACTAACATATTTTTAGCTGTAAATGAAACCTATTGATCTAACATAGCCTGTCGCAAATATTTCTGTTATAAAACCGTAAAAACCTTCAAAAAAAATTATATTCGCTTATCACCAGAGTCAATGGAAATTTTTTATAGGTTTCGAATGGACATTTTACAAGCCAAAATACAATTTTAGAGAAATGTATCTTAATTGCAGTCAATTAATTTTTGAAATACTCATCGAGATGTTTGCTATTTCAGAGGTTTGTTATTAATTAGCATATACGAATTCTAAGTAATTTTGTGTTGAGTGATTTTGGAAATGTATCAAATGTTGTCGCAGTTTCCAAATGGTGGAAGAACAATAAATTTAAAAAAATAAACAGAATGATGAAATTTTACTATAGAAATAATATTTTTTTCATCAAAGCATTGATAATTTAAACTTCAAGTTTTCGTGTACGTAGAACGATTTTTTTCACTGATACAAATTGTAAGATTTATTAATAAACCATCCCATACTTTTGGATATCTTCGTAAGAAGAAGAATTCTTTTTTTGTTGAATTTACTGTAAGAATTTCACCAGAAGAATTCATTATCAGCATCCGTTACATTTAAAGTTCAAAATAGAATGTGAACTGAATTGTAATACATAAATAAATAATCACAAGATTAACAATGAAATTAATTGTTCGTTTCCTAGCTAGATAGATAACTATTAAATATTTTCAAGTAATACAGTTGATTTCAATAAACATTCCTTAAATATAAATAGCCGAATGAAATATTCAATAGCAGATAATGTACAAATTTTATATAAATCAGGCAGCAAAATAAATGAAATATATATGGGAATAGTATTTTCTCAAATAATAATTATATAAATTATCAAAAAACATCCATGAATTGATTTTTAAAATTAAATCAATTTATTATATTATTCTTCACATTTATATTATTATATTTCTCTAATAATCTTATCAATGAAACTGATACTACTGACAAGTAAACTAGTAAGTTTTAAATCCTAGAATTAAAAAAAATTATAAATCGTACTCTCCTACCCAGATTGTATAAGTATGAAAATTGAAAAATCTCGTAACAAATACATTTTGTTTGAATAACTACCGCATATTTTTTCTGCCTACTCACCTCTTATGAAAACCTACTTTTTTAACAATTGTTACGAATTTTTTAATTATAATTTATTCATTACTAATAATTTATTTTTATTAATAATAAAGAAATAGTAAATAAAAAATGATATAAAATAATTATTAAGAAATATTAATAATAATAAAATTATTATTATTATTTTTCATAATTAATTAATATTATTATTTTTCATAATTAATTAATATTTATTTATGTATTTCAAAACTCAATTTTATTCTGAACATTACAAAAATTTATCATTACCTGGAAAAGCAGAACTTGCAGAACGGCTCAATGAATAATCTGCAGGAAGATCGACAAAAGCAGAACTCCTGGCGCGGGGTTTCACTGGTGAATTTTTCTTTGAGAAGAGAAACGTCTTTTTCGTTCTTAAACTCTGGTTCGAAGGGTTGCCTGATGTACTTTCAAACAAGGACGTCGACAGGTTGCACTTGGTATCAACTCACGTGGCTATGTTTACGTACGTTTGGAAGTTGGGTTATGTTCGCGGCTGATGCACGATTGTACGCGATGCTGAACTGATCTGAACGCGACCAATATAGCACGCTGCGCAAGGTGATCACGTGATCGGTGCGCAAAGCTCACTGTCGCAGGCAAATAAACGCGCACGAATGCGAGATGCACAAGATCTCATCACGCCTGCTTGCGTCTGCCAAAAACACACTTATCCTGCATTAAGTCTCATGGCATGCGTTCAAAACTCACACGTGCTTTCATATCGGTAGCGTAATAGCACGCGCGCGTGAGTCCGCACGTCATGCACTTTGAGTGCGACGCACCATTGCTATCTGGGTGAGGTAAGGAAATTTTTTTCAATGAATATTGCCGATGTCAAAAGAAATCGTAAACTTCAATTTTTCTACTGTTATTACAGACAGTGAATGTGATACATCCCCAAACCCAGTAAACCACGTTACTAGCAGCACCCTGGCAGGAAGCTTCCCCGCAAGTCTGTCGACGACTGGCAGCTAGCTGCCAAGTGCCCCTATTTTTTACGCTAGCCGCCAGTGTTCTGCTAGCTTCCAGTACAGCTCGCTGCTAGTGTGTGGCTAGCTGGCTGGCAGTAGTCTGCCAGCTTCTAGTACAGCTTGCTGCCAGTGCGTGGCTAGCTGACTGCCAGTTAGCCTTTAATTATTGTCAGTTATTTATTAATCCGTTAGCATACAGCTTTGGTTCTTTATTATGTACCATTTATTTATAATTTTTCGACAGAAAAGGTTTTTATAACTTACTCCGTGCGTCATTTTTACCAATTTCAAATGAACAGTTTCTTGAACGCTTACAACCGTGTCATACTTTATAATAAGGCATTTAAATTCCAATAAACCCTACTGAAAAAAATATGGGTCAGATCTTACAAAATATCTGACCTTTAGCAATGAATGTAAATGACACAATGTTAAAAAAGCCGACACACCCAGGAGTTAGATTTGAAGCAACTTTTTACACGAATTGACAAAGGGCGAAATGGCTCAGTGGCAGCATCTTAGTCTGTCACGCCCGGGGGGGACCCGAGTTCAAATCCCAAATGTGACAACAATTTTCCATCATAAGATTTTCGTATTACAGGCTTTAAATAATAATAAATAGATGATACCCAGTGGATTTTCAGCCATGAATAATAATATAATATGTTTAATATTTTTTTTTAAACGAACCTAGAATCTGACGTCAGATATAAGATCTGACCCATATTTTTTTCATTAGGGAACTTTTTGGCAAATGGAGCTCTTAAAAGCATTTTAGACAAAAATATTTCAAATTTCAATCCTGTTTTATTGTTATGTTTCTGCGTATTCATTTATTACTTTTTATTCTAATTTTTTCTTTCATTTCTCAGCAACATGTACTACGAATTTGATTGCTCGAAAGTTTTTCAAGATTTATGTTTTTCAGAGAAATGGAAACAATTTAAATTGAACAATGTAATTGTGCCAACCATCCGACGTCCGTGAACTAAGTTAAAATTTTTGTAGTGCGGTGTTTTATGTTAGTGAAAAACAATGCATCATTGAGGTAAGTGCCATTTATTATTTATTTAGTCGTCAAATTACACGAAACGAAGCACATGTTGTTTACATGAAATTTTGTATAATTTCTTATTTGCTTCTCGTTAATTAATCGCTCCAATCTGCATCTGTCCTTGCTTGCTTCTCTTGAGAGCGAATTAAACGCCTACGAGCGGTATGGAACCATGTCTGCACTCGCTTTTCGAAGTTTACTTCAGTGAATGAGTGCCACTGTGCGCATATAATCCCTGTTAGAAAAAATGAGTTAGCAACATTTCTTTTTGGAAAAAAATTTGAATTAACGTACTCATCATTATTTGCGTAACGCTCCTTAGGCCTGAAATTTTCACTTTTTTCCTCTGGCCAACTTTTCCAGTCCAGTTACACTCTACAGAGAAAGATAAATCGAACATCTTTTGTAGTACTCTATCAACATGGTTGTTCCCTGTCGTACCACTGCATTTCATAACCATGTTTTCCTGAAAACAATGAATTACACAATAAGCAATATTTCACAGTATGTCATAGTAATCTAAAAATAAGTATCAGAACGGAAACCTACAAACTGCTGTTTCATATTTTCATTTTCTGAAACCTCCTGATCCCATGCCCTTACTCCTCTTTTGCTCTTTAATGGCAAATGTTGGTTTATAAGATTATCTTCCATCACGTTTGACTTTTCCAAAGTTTGAAGACGATTTTGTATATCGGAAATTATCAAACTTGTTCTTGGTCGCCGAATAGCTCGTCTTTCGTTACCTGAAACAACGTAACCGACATTAGTTTACTGCATATGTTGCTCATATAATTAGGTCGTAGAGAAGGGGAAGGCCAACTTTATAAAACGTACAAGAGAAATAATCGAACACTAAAAATCGAAAATACAAGAAGTTCCTCAAATTGAAATTGTAACGTCATAACTGAACTACAGCTAGTTAAACATCATAAATAATTTACCATTTTCAGTTTCATTGTTCTGGGATGTTTCTTCTTCAACAAATGTATACGGGTTATCCTCTTGAGTGTTGCTTCGGATTGGTGAGATAGCGTTAGCTGCAACATTCATATCATATTTCCCTCATAGGCATATTGCCATAGATATAATCTTGAAATACACTCAAACCTCGATTTAATTGGTCTCGATTTCAATAGATTTCAATTGATAATGCCTCCAATAAAATCGAGGTTTGAGTGTAACATGAAGTGCACATAAACTTCATACATAAAATATGTATTACTTTTATGAACATCTGGCGAATAATTGACTTTAACTGCTTATACCTCGTGAGACAAGTTATTATGACAACATTTCCACGATACATATGTATATTTTTTTTTATTATTTAAATGTTATTAAAAATCTATTTCAGCATCTTCTAATTTTAAAATAAACGTTGCAATTAAAATAAAACATTGGTTAATGGATTTTACAGTGACAGATACAAGTTATTTACCAATTTCTGACGTAATGATTATTATTTAACATCAACAATGATAATTGGGTATAATTACAAACAAATGTTCAGAAAAATTTACCATCGATTTCACTCTCATTGCGCTGTCGATTTGTTGAAAATGATGACCATCTTCGATTGCTCACATTCACGTTTCCCAAAGCGTGAATCTCAGGCAAAGCAGAAGGCGTTGATGTTTTGTTTGGCTGCTTTGCAGGCCCACAGTATGTTTTCGTTGATGGCTTTGAAGCACATCTAGCTAAGTTCGGAAATATAAACTGATACTTAAATATTGAAATACTTACAGACCTATTACTGTTAAATCTTAAAGATCCCCGCAAAACCACATTTAGCAAAAGTTTAAATCACCGAGTTTCTTTTTTTGGGGCAGACTGTACTTGCCGGCTCGAAAGGACCGACTACAATGATTGATGGTCTCGGGCGGGAAAATATTGAGGGCTTTGAGGTAATGGTTTTTTTTTTTTTTTTTTTTGTTAATTTTCACTTTTGTAACTAGCAAGATTTTTTCAATTTTGATTGAAGAAATGTTTTCCTTGACCATTGAAACACATAACATTTTCGTTTTTCAACTGTAGAAATCAAGTGAAAATTGTCTGAAATTGGGGACGTGGTTTATAAAAGTCGGATTTCAAAGATCCGAAACCGGTTTTATCTATCTAATACCAATAATTATTACGCGAAGACAAACTTCGCAATTCTTCGGTTATAAATGTATTATATACCTTTATAATTTGACACTGATGGAGTAGAGTTTGCATTATCAATCGGACTTTTTGACGTGGAACGACAATGCTTTCGGTTAATGCGATGGCGGTCCTGGAAATCGTCTTCGTTTATTGCATTGTTCCCGGAACCGTCCCATTCAGCATTCTCGTCTACGATATCGTTGCTTTGGACATTGTCATTTTCGGAATGATCGCTTTCAAAATTGTTGTTTCCAACAGTATCATTATCTTTAGAACCGTATATTGACGCGTTGTCATTCTGTACAGATTTATTTTGGATGGTATCTGCATAACATAAAAAAATATTAAACGTGAATGGAATCCACACTTATTTCTTTATCAATCAAAAATTACAGTATAGATTAGAAGTATACAAACAATTCTAGTTTGAAACAAATATATCAATCTAATTACAAATGAAAAATCTTCAAGGCATTACTGGCATGAGTCGCCATTTTACTGTACTTAGGTTAAAGACGTTAAAATCGATTTCTCGCTATTTTATGATTTTCATTAACAATTGCTATTGTATTCATAGAATAACAACAACGCTTCCCAGAGAGCCGAACTCGGAGCACAGATTTGTTGTTTCGAACAGCTTGAAGTTTTGACACTTGTCATAATCTGTTTGCGATTTGTAGAATTGAAAAAAAAAACCTTCAGCAGGGTATCGTCAATGCAAAATACCATAATTTGTTAGCAAAACTCCTGTCTTTATAGTCAGATTTTTACCTTCTTTATTATATGGTTGAACACCCACTTGTGTCACATTTTCAGGAGCTCTTTTTAAAATAGACACTGATGGAAGACAAATTGGTTCTGATCTTATCATAGTCGGTTTAATGACTTTGGATCGTTTGGGCCCATAAACATTTGTAACCTTTAGTACTTTGAGCTTACCTAAACCTTCTACTGCAACAAATTATTATAATGAAAATTATCTGTCGTTGAAAGAAATTAAATTATAACTATCGAACGCAGGAAAACGGTGTTTTGCGAAACGCTTCATTATTATGTTCAAAAATGATTGTATTGATCTAAGTTGAAAATGTAATACACAATATTTATTTTCATTTTTTTAGGAGTCCCTCTTTTTTACTCAGAAAATGTACGTTTTTGCAGTTTTCTATGTACATAAAAATCTTGTTTAATAGAAAAAATTCTACATTTCGGAATGTTATTTTTAGGGGGCATAGGGAGTTCTGTCGCATACACGTGAACGCTATCTTTCATAATAAAAATATCGAAATTTTATGTCGTAAATGTGTGCACAATGTCTTGTTAGTACTGTTTCCGCATTAATCCGTTCTCTCTCAATACTATTAATTACCTGGATCTTCATTTTCAACGACTTCAGAATCGGAGTACTCGGTGTCTGAACTGCCATCAACAATCGAACTTGTTGAACTTTGATCGAATTGTTTTTTAGAAATTTTCTGTCTTTTTCCTTTGCCGAGCTTCTCGTTATCTGTCGTCTCATATTCGCTGAGACGAAAGCGCTATGCGTGTCAAGTGGCCCTAAAAGTTTCACATCAGCAGAAAGACGAAGCAGATTATGAACATTAAATGTTTGTTGTTCTAGCCCGTAGTGCTCTGAAAAACGCCCAACAAAGTATTTAAGTAATTTATCTGCGTCATCATTGAAAGAGTAACATGTGCGCTCGTCGCACAGCAATCTGATAGCTGCAAACAAAGTGAAAAAATGTCTGTATCTTTTGTTACTCAAAAAAGGCCGCAGAACAATTAATCCGGTATATAAAACAAACTGCCGACATTCTGTTGCTTTCCAGTAAGCAATATCAAATATACTACGGGGTTTTCTGGCAAACTCACGGGGTATACATTTTTTCAATCGAACAAGTAATCGTCACATACATCGCAAATCATTATTTTCGAGACGAACATAGCGTCGCCGAAAAACAAGCAATTGCAAAATTCGTTTCATGACTCCCAGACACACACAATGCATATAATCTACAGGGAATCTTGTGATCATATCAAGTTTTTCAAGTTTCACAAGAATTGTGTTACCATTGTGGTGTTCGGGCTGGAGCTGCTTTCTGAACATTTCGTCTGTTCTCTGTAATTCAGATGTCGAAAAAGGAAATACTAATCTTCTCCGAACACTTGATCCTTTCTGACAACACCGTGGACATAAAAAATACCCTGAGTGATACTTAATGTTCTTAATAAAGGACAAAGCCGGGGCATCGCATACAAAAGCATGAATGTGAACATTAATTTTCGTTTTTTTCCATATAATCCCATTTTTCATCAGAGTGTGCATTTCGTTAACAAAGCATTCAAGGAACAAATCAGCACTTTCAGGTTTACCTGTACCCCAAAAAACTCCAATTAAAAATGGTTTACTGTTCGCCCCCAGAACTGCACCTTGAATCGGCCAAAATTGCTGCTTGGAACTTTTGGAAATAGGAAGACCATCAATGCTTATATTTAGATGAATGTGTTCCGGTATTCGAGAGGAATTTTTCAATAATGTCAGGAGACTCGACTCCACTCCAAAGTGAACATACTTGCCCTCACCTAGTTTCGTCCTAAAAGAGTGAGTATTCCTCGGGGTTTTCAGCAACGTTCTCGCATCTTTCGGCAACTCTGCAGAGTGACCATGATCTCGCAGAATGAAAAGAAGAGCAGTAAGACATATCATACTAATATTAAAATTTATTTTCCATGTAATTAGTTTCCGAGCAAGTGAATTTTGTTCTTTCGCGATTTCATTTGAATCAAAATAGTTTGACTGTTCTTCATCACTTGCGGAAGCGGTGACATAATCGTTTCCACTGCTTTCTGATATGCCGTCATCTTCAGAGCCAGTGTCCAAGTCGCTCCAGTCTAAAGAGTCATCCACATTGTCTCCTTCTCCCACCGATGATACGTCGTCGTACTCGGTGGCATCATCGTCTTCTTGAGGTAGTTGGAAGTTATTTTCAGCAGAAACATGATTCGCCAAGTGTACTGAGCTTGATTGACTCTCTTGTGCTGCAATGTGTGCCTGGATTCGTAAGCGCTGACCGGTTTTCGACAAAAGGTGAAAGGGTTTTTTTGATTTGGTTCTGTGCATCCTCGTTCTTTAGAGTAGATACTACATAAATTGTACTCAAACCTGAAACAACAGCAATTAATAATTTTATAATATTTGCAATAAGTTTCGTCTGAACTGACAATTGATCTTAAGAACTAAAAATGTGTTTATAAACATTTTCAAGCACTCTTTACGTATCTGTAAGAATTATGCTACGCCTAGAAAATTATTAACGAATTTCTAAACGACTTGAGAAACATTTTGGAATGTGTTTATCATCTAAAGAAGAAAGCCAAATTTATCTCATTATTTCACAGCACTCTCAAAACATTTCGTACCCGCAGTCAGAGCGAAGCAGCCAAATAGACTCTCAGAGCACTACTAGAAGACTATCACGACACTACCAGAAGTATTGATTTTTAGTAAGATTATTAATACAATATAATAAAAATGATAAATTCATAATTATTACCACTTTTATAGCAAGGATGCACTTTTCCCAAAAAATTTATGTTCCAAAATTATGTATTCCACACAAATTTTTTCATTAAAAAAATTTTTTTTTCTACAAAATTTTTTTCCAATAATGTTTTATCCAAAACTTCTCGCAAAATTTTTTCCGCAAAATTATTTTTTATCAAATGCTTTTTCCAACTTTTTTCCCCCAAAATTTTTTTGTACAAGACTCTTTTTGCCAAAAATTTATTTTCAAAATTTTTTTTCCCATAAATTACACAAAATTATTTTGCAAATATTTTTTTTCTAAATTATTTCTTTCAAGAAATTTTTTCGAAAACTCAACTACAAAACTCGCCAAATTCATGTGTTGCGTATCACTTGCTCGCCCAAAGAATACTACTTTTGTCAATGAGCGCATAATACACTATTAGGCATAGCAAGAGAATAAGGCAAGTAAAATTTTTAAAAAGTGTATCGTACCGAACAGCACTCGCGCATCATTCGATTTTGTTTAGTAGGTATTTACGTTGATAATTATTTTGAAGAGCTTATTTCCTTCATAATTTATAAATAATATTTGAAAACATTTTTTAACTTTTAGCTACCATTCAACTGACATGTTTCTTTGAACTAATTCATGATACAAACAATAGTATATTACGTACCTAGGACATAAATTTTTTATTTACGAGTGTGAAGTTTGCAGACCGAGGTGAAGCCGAGGTTTACAATCACACGAGTGAATAAAAAATTTATGTCCTAGTTACGTACGATATTTTATATACCGAAGGCTAGAAAACGAATTTTGAGTTTTTGAACTGGCAGAGAAATGCGTTTTCTATGCCAGAAGTACATAAAAAATTTTTTTTTACACTTATTTCGTCTGATTCAGAATATAATGGGCGTGCACCATTTTACAGGTTGTCCCAAAGTCGGCGGAGCACCAGAAAACGATAGATTCCTCAGTAAACTCTAAGACACTTTTTCCTTTGCAATTTTCTAAAATTCGCAAAATGAAAAAAGTTATTAATAATTCTATTTCGTCCAATAAATCTCGGCGAAGCGGGGCTTTTCATTCAAGAGACACTTTCTCCTTCATAGCTAACTATGAATTGGAAATTTTTATACATAGATGATCGTTCAAACTCTGAATCGAAAAAGCATTTCCAATAAAAGTAACTTAATGAGCGGAACCAAACATTTATTCAAGATTCAATGTCATACGTTCTAGTCGTAGTAGTTTTGAGCTTCCGAGAAATTTAAAAACTACGAAATAGATATTTTTGTATTGAGGACCTGAAGCGTGACGTTTAGGGCGAGGACCAAGTATCAGCCGAAACGACCCCGAGGTGCAGCCGAGGGAAGTTGAGGATGATACATTGGTTTTAGAACAAACGTCACGTGACAAAGTGGACCCTATATCACGCTCGAGAATACCTACATAAGTACAATGCTCTCTTTAAACCTTTCTCTATACGGTTCTTAACAATAGGGCAAGCTCATTCTACGGTGCGTAGAAATTAACCCGACTGACTCAGCCGGATCTTAAGACGACTCAGAACCTACTGTAGAGCGAGATAAACGCGTAGAACGGGAACCAGTTGATAGAAACATAGGAAGGAGGACGAAAAGATAGTCTTCCGAGTCGTCTTAAATCCTGTTACTTGATTTTTTGATTTCGAAAAGATGAGTAGAGCTGTTTTATTCATTTATATTACAAATGTCAAACAATTTAAAATTATATTTTTCCATATGATAAACGTTTTATTTTAAAATTTAACATTTGAAAGAAACAATTTAATTTACACTTTATTATTGAATTTATAATTGAGAATTTTTGATAATCATTTAATTTCAAACTTCTATTGGCTTTTGAAAATTTTGGGTAGAGTATATTTTAAAAAAATTTTTTAAACTCTATACGGTCAATATATCACTTTTTGAAATAACGGAAGTGTAATATAAGATTATCTATTACTTTATCAGATAATTATTCTTATTATAAATAATATTTTAATCATAAATAATAAAGAACTTGTGTTCTTTATTTGAGTTAAATTTAATATAGGTATTATCGATACATTTTCATTTTTCATTTTTTCATTTTAATTTACAAAATCCATTTCACACAGTGTACATAACTGCTAAGTAAATATAATTATCGGAATTTGTAAAGATCTTTTTCTACTAAATTAGAAAAAAATTTCAAATCTCGTGTCTCAACAATTTTATTGAAAATTATGGCTACAGTAATAGATCATTTTTTTCAAAATAATGTTGTATTTTTGCAACATTCTTTTGTCACATTTTTTTTTATTTGAAATTACTAAATCTAGAATAGATACTTTCGCTGGAGACGGGACAAAATTTTTTCCTAAAGAATTGCAGATAATGTACAATTATTTCG
This sequence comes from Platygaster robiniae, assembly GCA_028476575.1. Lineage (NCBI taxonomy): Eukaryota > Metazoa > Arthropoda > Insecta > Hymenoptera > Platygastridae > Platygaster > Platygaster robiniae. The sequence continues at coordinate 7,922,331 of CM052027.1, read as the reverse complement.
TAAAATTAGCGCTTGCATGTTAATAACATTCCTTCTTATTAAATAAAATTTTTAGCAGAACCTCGTGAAAAAAAAAAAAAATATAATTCTGTTTGGAAATTTTAATTCGTAGATTCCTACTTATATTGCAAAACCTAACTATAAAAATTCAAAGTACGTCAGTAGAATGCAGATTTAAAAAGGCGAATTACATTCAATTGTTTCTACTTAACACAACGCGCCAAATTTTATTATGTCGTTAACGAATTTCGAGTGTTAAGGTGAGGAGAGCGCCGCTGAATTGTGAGTGAGTGCGAGAAGGATGCATAGAAGGGAATTGTACTAGAGCGAAAGAGATGCAAAAGTCTACCGCTCTCCTCGCCTTAACCTAACGTAACATCGAAAATAATGGCTTCTTCGAGTGACCCGATCTGGAGCAGATCTCGGGCGATTTCAAGGCTAAGTTGAGCACATATCAGCGAAAAAATCAACTCCATATCAAATTTAGACTGCTGGGTCTCTCGAAAACGCGATAAAAGTTCATCAAAAATGGGCAACTACCGAAAATTTCTATCAAAATAATATTTTCGTTTTTAGGGACTATTTATTCACTAGCAAAAGTTCATTTTTCAAACGTAAATAATGCAAAAAAAAAGCTAAAAAGCACTTAATCGTTGGCACTTTTCTTGATGCACAGTGTAAGCTAAAATCGTTTGTGGATTAAGAAGGTAAAAAACTCACTTTCAGCTGCTTCCAGCGTTCCAGCTCTTTTCCCATCAGCTTCCAACTCGCTCCTACGGGTTTTCTCAGGGCCGAGGAATTATATTTTCGGCGAAAAATTACGAAATAGAAGCAAAATGGACGCGACGTAATGCTGGTTGTAATTCGTAATATGCCGTAGTGGTAGTATGGCAATGAATATTCGTTTTATCTCGCTTAAGCGTCTCACAATCAGAAATGTCTATAGATATGTCTAAACACGTTCTCGTAAAAAGGTGGAATTCAAGCAAGAAGAAGAGGCATGGGAACTGAAACGAAGAGAAGAAAGATGTATCGGAATTCTACTACGCGACCAAAACTGGTTTTGTCGCGTAGTAGAATTCCATCAGGCCTCTCGAAAAGTTAACGACCCACCCACCGACCCACACATGCAAGGGCGTGTCTTGCCTTTTGCCTGATGGGAAAAGAGCTGGAACGCTGGAAGCAGCTGAAAGTGAGTTTTTTACCTTCTTAATCCACAAACGATTTTAGCTTACACTGTGCATCAAGAAAAGTGCCAACGATTAAGTGCTTTTTAGCTTTTTTTTTGCATTATTTACGTTTGAAAAATGAACTTTTGCTAGTGAATAAATAGTCCCTAAAAACGAAAATATTATTTTGATAGAAATTTTCGGTAGTTGCCCATTTTTGATGAACTTTTATCGCGTTTTCGAGAGACCCAGCAGTCTAAATTTGATATGGAGTTGATTTTTTCGCTGATATGTGCTCAACTTAGCCTTGAAATCGCCCGAGATCTGCTCCAGATCGGGTCACTCGAAGAAGCCATTATTTTCGATGTTACGTTAGGTTAAGGCGAGGAGAGCGGTAGACTTTTGCATCTCTTTCGCTCTAGTACAATTCCCTTCTATGCATCCTTCTCGCACTCACTCACAATTCAGCGGCGCTCTCCTCACCTTAACACTCGAAATTCGTTAACGACATAATAAAATTTGGCGCGTTGTGTTTAGTAGAAACAATTGAATGTAATTCGCCTTTTTAAATCTGCATTCTACTGACGTACTTTGAATTTTTATAGTTAGGTTTTGCAATATAAGTAGGAATCTACGAATTAAAATTTCCAAACAGAATTATATTTTTCTTTTTTTTTCACGAGGTTCTGCTAAAAATTTTATTTAATAAGAAGGAATGTTATTAACATGCAAGCGCTAACTTTACGAAATAATTGTACATTATCTGATATTATATTAATCAATACAAATTTTTTGCTCTTTTTTTCGAATTTGTTATCTTATCTATCGTATACATGTTTTTTGGTTTTTTCACAACTGCGTTGTTATACGTCAAAAAGGGGGGGACGTTAACAATAAGGGTAAAAATAATAAGTCCGAGATTTTCCTTAGATGATTCGCGAGGAATCTTTTATTCAATGAAATTAGTTTGACATAAACTTAAATTTACAAAATTCGGTATTTTATTGCTGTGGTCTGCCACGTTGTGAAGTCGAGATCGAGACGTCTCCGTTTTGAAAAGCCGAAAATTAAATGGACACCTGGAGCCGAGAAAGGCTACCAGGATGGGCTGGAGCTGATGTAAATAGCCGATGGCGGCTCCCGGAAAAATAAGAAGGAAAAATCGTAGAGAGCCGGTGGCGGCTCCCAGAAAAATCAGAAGGAAAAGTCGAGAGCCGATGGCGGCTCCCAGAAAAATAAGAAGGAAAAGTCGAGAGCCGGTGGCGGCTCCCGGAAAAATCAGAAGGAAAAGTTGAGAGCCGGTGGCGGCTCCCAGAAAAATCAGAAGGAAAAGTCGAGAGCCGATGGGGGCTCCCGAAAGGAAGGATTGAAAGGGTTGTTAATGAAAGACTGGTGCCGATAAAAGTTACCACGGGTAGGATTAGGTTTGGAGCCGATGCAGGCTACCAAAGGTGGGTTTGGAAGTTTTGGAGGTAATGGAAGCAACCAAAAAAATGATCTTGGTCGTAGAAAAATATCCTAGAAGTACGCTTCGAAGAACGATCAGCGCACCAATCAGCGCGCTTTAAGATAATGGGGATATTATCAATTTCCGCGGTCGGCGCACCAATCCTAGCCTCAGCGTCGCTTATCATCTGATACTGAATCTATATTTAAAATTCGAAAAATCCAATAGATTGGGTGTTGGATTTTTCTTTGAAAACTTTACTCGAAACAAGAAAAATAAAATTTTGTTGTCGTCAAAGTGTTACCTTGACGTACAACAGCGTATTTTTTATACATTTTTTTTTTTTTTAACAATATTTCGATTTTCTTCAATTACCGCACATGTTTTGACTTTTGCAAATATGAAGACAGATAGATTTTCGAAAAGAAAAATTTAAGTAACTTTCGTTTTTCAAATTGTCTCAATACATTTTAGAAATGTTTAAATTCATTTAATTATTTTAAATATATGTGTCGAAAAGTATTTTTTTGGTATTTTATGGCACAAACTTTTGTCGAACTATTACATTTGTCGAGATTACTATGAACTCAAGTTTTTTGAGATTGCAGGAAGTATATGCAAAAAAAATGTATTTCACTTTCTAACATTTTGAAAGTGTCCTGCAACAATATTTTAAGAAATCGTATGAATCATAGTTTAAGAAATAATTGATCAATAATTAATTCAAAGTTATTATATCGTGGAAAATATGTTAATAAAATATTTGCTTCGATATTTCAGTGTTTTATCATTATTCTATAATCTATGGATATACAAAATTTTGGAAGTTACTAGTGATAATAATTTTATTGTAGAAGCCATATTTCTTTTATTGTCATATACGTACGATGGTTTTAAGTTCTAGGTTTAATGTTTCAGTACCCTCATATTTTTCATTATGTTTATGATATTTTCTTCAAGTTTTCAGCAAAACGTTTCGAAGTAAATGAGATACATTTTTTAAATTTAGAAGATTAAAAGAATGCACTCCTATTAAAAAAAAAAAAACCGTTTTCTTATTGAAATGTTAATTTTTTGAAATAGAATAAAAAATGAGGGATATCGAAATCTTTAAAAACTGTCTATTTGTCAGGTTCTCTAAAGTTTTCTCAGTCGAAAATGATGAAACGTTGAAAAATTTAATATGGAAATCTAAATAGACTGTTTCGAGTTTTACTTAACAACTTTTTCAAGTATTTTGAAATTACTTCTCCAAAAATCACTTTCACGGCTAAAGAAAAAAAATTTTAATCGTATTTGGAAACAATTTTTTTTTTCTGAAATGTTTCAACAAACGATCACTAAGAGTTGTTAAATTATAACAAAAAGAAAACAAAAATTATATATTGCCCATTTGCAGAAATGCCCTTCAATTAAAAGTTGCAGAAAATGTCATTGCTATAGAATGTCGTTCAAAAATTAGAACATCGAGTGAGCGTGGTGCTATACATTTTATATGATTCCAAAAAGTTTATTAATCAACTGTTTCTCAATATAATTATTCAAAGAATTTTCGACAGAGCTTTTAACGTATGGATGAAACCTTCGAAATTTTAAAAAGTATAAGAAAAATGTCCTGCAGATTTTTCCTGTGATGGCCAAAAACTTGAGTTTATAGTCATCTCGGGCAAATATAATATTTCAACTTTATAAAATATATAAAAAGAGAATTGAATGAACCTGAACATTTTCAATATACTTCAGAAACTTCAAAAGGAAAGTTAAGTACACTTTTCTTCTCGAAGATTCATCCGTCTTTATAAATGTTCAATGTTTTGAGAATGTTTAAAATTGATGCAATGAAAATTTTTTATACAAAAAGGATTCATACCAAAAATTAAATGGTTGTGCACGAAGGAAACAACTTTTTAATAAGTAGCGATTCGAAAAAAAGATTACAAATAATTTATAACAATGAAAGGAGTTGAGAATCGGTTTCATAGAAACAATAATAAAAAAAAAACACTCACTTTGAATTTGAACCCGTTCACTTCCGAGTTGGAGATCAATCAGTAAGATGAGAACACGAATTTAGGCATTCGATATCAAAGCGTCTATACATCTAAAAGAACAACTGGAAGCTAAGGAAGCAACGTTTTCAAAAATTACTCGCATCACGGGCGACCCTTTTGAACTCTCATTCAAAACGGGATCTAATCGACCTTGACAAATATTCCTGTGTATCTGACTGCAAGGAAACAGAAAAGAGCGAGAAAACGGCTTTGCCTCTCAAACTCAATTTCTTGATTCCAAATGCAGTGATGTTTCACAAGTAGTCCCCCGTGGTTTTCGCTCTTTCTCACGTGGTCCCATTGCCGAGAAAATCCTTAATGCCTTTCGTGCGTCAAAGAGAGAACGAAGAGAAATAAAAGACACGGCTCTGAGCAGATCCAGTTTTGAGATCCCCTGTGGAACATATTTTATGTTTTTCCGATACTGAACCCGTTTTTCATAACTGATTTTTAAAAAAAATATTTAATAAATATTTGTAAACATATAAATACGAATGAATGACACAAAATTATCCCATCGAAGGAAGTTGAAAAGAAACTCAATCAAATATTTTGAAATAAATAATAATTATCAAATGTTTTATGTTACTTTGAGTCTGTTTTCGTGAAAGTTCCTCTTGCATAAAAATGCGCATACATGAAAATCCGTTGTGAATTTCGGCACAAAACTAAGAATATTTTTTTCGCAAACCTTCGAGCGAGCATTTTTAAACAACACTTTTTTTAAAACGATCGATTTTTATTCAGCTATTTGGATATATTTTATGAACTTAAGTGTTTACAACTTTTTATTTCATGGAAAGATGATTAGAAAAATTTTTCTATTTTAATTGCAATTTAGGTTTTTTTTCAAATGTTCGTGAAAAATTATTAATTATTCGTTGTTGCAGTGTTACAATTTCTAATATCACGTTATCAAAGAGTTTTTATCAACAAAATTATTGCATGTATACAAGTACATGCTTCTTTCTACATATTCTGTACTATTATGATTTTGTAGTTATTAAAGTTTCTAACCGGTTTTTGACCAGGAATTTTTTAAGATTTTATTATCAATGCTCAGTTAAATGCTAACAATAAGCGAAAAAATTGAACTGTTATGACAGAGTCAATATCGTTGTGATTGAACATTAGGCGTTTTTATTTTTTTTTTTATTTTTATTGTTACTGATTAAAATGTAACAAACTACGGCGTTATTGTCTAAAGAAAATTTATTCCTTTTGAGTGTCAAAATTCAAAAAATTATACCGAGAATCGAGTGATTTTATTCCACAGCTGTATTCATCTAATGTACATATAGATTTGTGCCATAATGTTAAATATTCTTATGTGGGAAAGAGTAAGATTGACGTACATACTATGGGGAAAGGTCGCTAATTTTTGAAAATCTTAGTTAGTTGTGCAAATTTAAAAAATATTTGTGAATGCAACAGTTTTTATTCGCTATTGAACTGTCAAAACTGTTTAAAAATCTCAGGAGCGTCAAAAAATTGAGAACACTCAGTAACACTATTGATCTATAACTTACTTCAAAAAATCTCAATAAACTGATAAACTTCTAAGATAACGAAAATTCGAAAACTGTGAAAAGTTAAAGTATGATTCTGAAATAATAACTAAGCAAAGAAGTAGTTGTACAATTGTTGAAAATTTAGAGTATTTTGCTCAACTCCTTTAATTTTCTCTGGACATTATAATTATTATTCCTGCTTTTTGCAAGCAATGATAAGTGCTCATAGGTGACAAGGAAAGAATCACTTGTAAGTAATACCTGAATGAAGCATGGAAAATCTAACAGTACAAATCGAGTTAAGAAGTTTAATACACATTCTATTCCTTTTTGAAGCTTTGAAATGTTTGACACTGGAAAATGAACTCTCGGCGTTATGTTATTTTCGAATTAAAAGTAAAAAAAACTAAAATTTCAATTAAAATAGAAAATTTTTTATAATCATCTTTCCATGACATGAAAAGTTGTAAACACTCAAGTTCTCAAAATACATGCAAATAGCCGAAGAAATATCGATCGTATTAAAAAAACGTGTTAAAAATATTCGCTCGAAGATTTGCAAAACAAATATTCTTAGTTTTGTGCTGAAATTTGCAACGGATTGTCATTTGAAGGGTCCGCAGTCGAAACCTATTAAGTAGCACTTTCCATAAAGCTCATTATACAGAATTGTATAATGATACTTATTGTACAGAATCTCGTTATAATATAAGCATTATGGCAAATGTCACTTGAGACGACTCGCAACCTCTACTGTAGTGCGAGAGAGACGCCTAGAACGGGATTCAGTTACAAGCAAGAGAGAAGAAAAGAGAAGGTCTTGCGAGTCGTCTCAACAGGTTTTGACAGCCGACCCTTTATTTATGAGTATTTCTATGCAAGAAAAGAGTAACTTCCACGAAAACAATGTCATCAAAAACAGACTCGAAATAACAAAAAAAATTTGATAATTATTATTTATTTCAAAATATTGTATTGAATATTTTTTTAACTTCCTTCAATGGGATTATTATTTTGTCATTTATTGGCGTGGAAAAAATTTAAGACGACTCGCAACATAATGTATTACGAGAGAGACGCCTATAACAGGATTCAGTTAAAATGAAGAGAGACGAAAAAAAAACGTCTTACGAGTCGTCTTAATTGTCTATAACTTTTTATTGAATATTTTTATGAAAAATCAGTTATGAAAACCGGTTTCGGTATCACAAGAAATATAAAGTAGGTTAAGAAGGTGCTTTTCAGCCATCATGTTTCAAATTTGTGGTTTTCGCACTTGACGAATGTCGTCTGTTTTTTCCTTCGAGAAGGAAAAAATCTCAAAATACGCATTTACTATGGTTCCATTCTACCATTCATTTCTCGCTCGCTGTCGCTCGCTACCGGAATCCTGAGGTCCCGCAGGGGACCTTAAGACTGGATCTGCTCGGAGCCGTGTCTTATTTCTCTTCGTTCTCTCTTTGACGCACGAAAGGCATTGAGAATTTTCTCGGCAATGGGACCGCGAGAGAAAGAGGGATAACCAAAGGAGACTACTTGTGAAACATCACTGTCCAAATGTCCAACGGAATATAAGATTTAGAGGCATTAGAACTATAAAATGTTGCTTATTTTACTACGAATGATTTTCAATTTTTGACATTTTTTCTCAATAATTTTTCTCCAATTCATATTTAAGAAATTTCCAACTTTCCAGATAAAAATTTAATATATCAAAATTTTAACAGTTTCATAAAGAAATGCCTAATTTTAAACTTTTGTATTTTCAAGCGTTCAGTTTTTCAATTTCTATTAATTGTCGATTTTTTAATTTTTTATAAAAAAATATAGATTTTCTGTTTATTTCGTGAACTATGAGATAAATAAAATTACTAAACGCACATTTTGGTTTTTCCACGTTAGGATTTTTTCGTGTGAAGATTTTCTTATTCCCATTTTTGAGTAATTGCAATTTCATGAAATGCATCACGAATTCTTAAATATCGAAAATTATATTCTTAAAATTTTTAATATTTATTCAAATGCACCTATTTGAAATTTCGAAATAAACGAATCGAAATCATTTAATTTTCTGATTTTCGAATCTTGAATGTAATATACATATAAAAATAATTTGATAATTTTTACATTTTTTTGTTATTTAATTTCAGTTAAGACAGTTTTTTCAACTTTTAAATACTCGAACTTAAAAGTCTTATTTTTTCACTCATGAGATCTTGAAATTATCTCAACTTCTGACTCAACGTTGGTGATGCGCTTGTTACATCAATGACACTAACGCTTGTTACATCAATGCGCTTGTTACACTAACGGCGAAAAAACAGAATAAAAATTTTAATGTAATTTTCCTCTCATAATTGCAACTTGGAAGAATCGCAATGAAATTTCCATACAATGGCAAAAAAACATTCGAATAAAAATATTTTGGACATCAGTTCCTCTTATTTTTGGAACTTCATAACTCTCAGACATTCCTCAATTAACTATTCTTTATTAACATAATTTCTTTCTCGATCAAATAAATAATAGTATATTTTGTATCGAGGACCTAAAGCGTGGCTTTTAGGGCAAGGACCAATTTATCTGCTGAGGCGCAGCCGAGGCTGATATTTGGTCCGAGGTCAAAGCCACGCTCACGGTCTGAGGTGCAAACGATACTTTTTGCAAATCACGCAAAAGAAAATGTACTTAAAGGACTTGTATGGCCACATGGGATACGCCCATTTCCGACCGGCAAATGCTTCAATCCCTGAATATACGCACTGAAGCAAAAAATGTCAAATACACGGAGAAAATTTTTGAGTAAAAATTACCCTCAAATGATTGTAACTCTGGGACGTATTGTCAACCCAATAAATTTTACAGTGAAAATCTCTGCAATTTCAACTCCTTTAAGCGTACATTTTATGCCATTTTCATAAAATTTTATCGTAAAAGGAGTTGAAATTACCGAGATCTTCACTGTAAAATTTATTGAGTTGACAATACGTCCCAGAGTTACAACGTTTTCAGTGTCATTTTTACTCAAAAATTTTCTCCGTGTACTTCACTCCCTGAAAACACGCCGTGAAGTAAATTGATTTCTTCAGTGCGTGTTTTCGGGGACTGAAGCATTCGCCGGTCGTAAAAGGACGTCCTCAATGACGCCATACAGGTCCTCGAAGTACATTTTTCTTGCGTGTTTTGCAAAAAAATGTTTTAATTACACTATTAGGTATAAAATTTTGGCATCTGATCTTTAAATTATTCTTTCCTGCTTCCGGTAATTATTGGAATTTTACGCTCATCCGAAAAATCGATGTTCTATGTTTTAACGATCACCTTGAAATCGCGATTTCCAAACGATAAAGACAAGAATGAACTCGATAACGAGCTGAAAAGTCGCGTGACTAATCTGACATTTCGAATCAACGTAATTACCGCATCTATATACGCAAGATTTTATACTCCCGGGATTTCACGATTTTCACGGAGATTTCCCGATTTTCCTATGGGCTCCTGAACTTGCATTTGTGTTGTGAAAAATAACTGCTGAGTGTTTATATGCAGGGTGTAATTTAAACCACGAATCATAATTTGCCTGATTTTTTTTCAGATTTTTCTAAGACTAAAAGTCCTCTGCCACTTTTTACAAAACTCAAAATAAAAAAAGATAATCGAGTTTGAAATTTAACCAAAAAAAGCGCTCCTTCGAGGAGTGGGGATAGAAATCACAGACCAAAATATTCTGAAATTTGCTCCATATTATTTTAAGTCAAAAAGTCCTTTGCCACTTTTCAAAAAATCAAAATTCAAAAAAGATATTCAAGTTTTTCCATTCAAGAAATCTGATTGGTTAAAACTTCTAGCTTGATTGTCTTTTTTGAATTTGAGTTTTAAGGAAAGTGAAAAAGGACTTTTTGACTCAGCAAAATATGAAGAAAATTTTGGTAAATTTTGGTCTGTGGCTTTTATCCCCACTCGTCGGAAGAGCGCATTTATTGTTTAAATTTCAAACTCAATTATCTTTTTTAATTTTGGGTTTTGTAAAAAGTGGCAAGGGACTTTTAGTCTTAGAAAAATCCGAAAAAAAAATCAGGCAAATTATGATTCGTGGTTTAAATTACACCCCGTATATACATTATAGTCTCTGATCGATTGATAGACTTTTATTAATTTTCAGATGTTCATTAAACATCATAAATGATTTTTCCATTTAAATTTTGCAGTTAGTTTTTTATTTTCAAAATTTTTTAAATGTTTTCAGCATTGGATATATCAATTCTGAAAAATTACACACTTTTTCAAAACTGTCTAAAATCTTAGGTATTCATCAGTTAACTGTATTCCCGATAAATATTTCTCAAATTGATATGAATGCCATCAGAAGTTATGAAATGTTTTTTGAGAATTCCAAGAATTTTAAACTAGCATCATATAACTGCACTTTGATTTTTCTGTATTTTTGTCTTAAAATTTCTTCAAGTGGGGAGAAAATTGACAAATACGACGAATTTAGTTTCGAATCTAAGTAAATTATGATATTAAGAAATTTCATATTTTTTCAGACATTTCAAGACATAAGAAGTCAGTGGAAAATTTTCAGCAAATATCAAAATCCCCTAAATCACTGAAAAGAAATCGATTGTAGTTCTTAAAATGTGGAAATGCCTGTAAAGAAATTGATGATATAAATTCGAATATTTAGGATTTTTCATAACCAAGTCACGATGTTTACTGATTATTGATCATATTGGAGAGTCACGTATAAATTACGTGACTCTCATCAGGGAATACTCCAAGCGAAAATTTAATTTATAACGTTGCAATGTTCTCACATAAATTTTGAACCATTATTTTAAGAAAATTCGCGCCCACTCATCCAATAAATAATATACAACAAAATATTCTCACGGTCCATGGTATTCGAAAAAATGAATTCACATGAAAAGTCCCATAATCCATCACTCAAACTAAGTCGTTATCAAACTCTAGCTATTAGTATTTGAAATTGCAAGGAGTTTCACCCACGCTAATTCCGAAGGGCCACTTATTATAAAAAAAAAAATGCTTTTAAGTTTAAAAGCTTATCACATCTGATAGTGTCAATCTAGTGACGCCTGATACTCTCGAAAAGTCATGATTTAGTGATTGAAATTTCAAGAATTTCACACAAAATGTATCATCATCTTCACATTGACTGATATTGCGGTACCATAAAAAAATCGGAATTCGAGAATTTCACTCGACATTGTAATGAGTTTCAATTAATTCACGGTTCGAAAAAATCCATTAAATCTTTCGCAGTTCCTCATAATCCTGAAAAATTTTCAGTAAACACATAATTTGCAAGAATTTATATGTATTTTTAGAATTATTTGAATATGTCAGCACGTTCTTAGAATTTTCGCAGAGGAAAATCATTTGAAATTGCATAGATACATATTGTAATTCATTGAATCTTTCATAATTTCTAACGATCAGGAGAAATTTTTGCAGTGAAATTATTATTTTCGAGAATACTAGAGATATTATTGTGAATATTTCAAATATGCCAGCATGTTTTTCAGAATTGACGACATTTCCCAGAGTTTAAAATTTTGTACTTTTGAAAATTTTCTGTATTTTTTGGTTCCACTTTTTTCCGCGTTATCCGACGTTTACGCGTATCCGACGTTACAACGTCGGATCCACTTTTACCAGGACATCCGGGATATTCTTTTATAGGTGTAATAGGTGTAAGGGGCCATCCACATACTACGTAACGCGTTTTTCTATTCTTGTCTCTGTCTTATTTACCTTGAAAAATATTTTCGTCTCATTTCAATCGCGTTACTTAGTATGTGGATGGCCCCTAATATCTGAAAGGTGTTTCAAAAAATCGGGACTATCGGAAAACATGGACTTCTCATGAAATTCTAAGAATTTTTTCCCTTTGCCATTAAAAAAAAAACCAAAATAAAAAAATTACCTAAACCTTTTATCATCGAGTAATGATTGTACTTCTGTATTTCCCTGCAAAATTTATTTCAAATTTTAACTCGAATTTTTTTCAGCTGCAGTTCTGAAACCATTGATTAGAGTTGTGAAAAAACCATGGATTTGTTGTCCACAACCACGTACGTGGTTGCAAAATTTATTAACAACGACATTTTAGAAATACCTGTAAAATGGTTGATGAAAAAAGAAAATGGAGAATGGAAGACGTGGTGGCCATATACGACGGTCAAAGACAAAAGCGTGCTTATGAAAAGAGCAGCCAGTCCAGATAAGGAAACGTGGGAGATCCATGACATCAACATTCTATTTCAATGTGGTAGGATTCATTGCATAAAAAATGACGCTTATGCCTAATTAAAAATTTCATTTGTATCTATTTTCAACTTATATGAAACTACGGTTATCTGCGTTGAAACTAAGTCAAAACCTGCCCTACCTACGATATTTGGAGCAGTTTAAAGCAGTTTTTCTTATTGGTGGGAGAGAGATGGATAGTGCTCCAATTTTCCTCAGTGCCCTTTTGTCTCTTTCTTACAAACAGGAAAATGCTCCAAGAGCAATCATCGAAAAACGCTATAATATCTGCTTCATCTCACTTTCTTTCCACTTTTTAGCTTTTTTCACCTTTTTTAAGTGCTGAAGAAGCACGTAAATGTACGTTGATTTCCTAGAAAATCATTGTGTATCATTTTACATGTTAGCGCACCATTGTATTCAAAAGCTTTAATTTTCTGAAAACGTAACAGAAAAACAGATAGTTTTCACTTTATCAGTATATTACATGGAGAATAATGTCAACATCGAATAAGGTTAACTCTTAACTTCGTATGTGACATATCTTTCATTTTTTTGTGATGAAAAACAAATTTTTATGTTCTATATTCAACATTTTTATAATTAATATCACCCAGATACTTATGAAAAGCCCGAAAGTGAGCCGCTGATTCCGAATATGAGACGACAGATAACGAGAAGCTCGGCAAAGGAAAAAGAAAGAAAATTTCTAAAAAACAATTCGATCAAAGTTCAACAAGTTCGATTGTTGATGGCAGTTCAGACACCGAGTACTCCGATTCTGAAGTCGTTGAAAATGGAGATCCAGGTAATTAATAGTATTGAGAGAGAACGGATTAATGCGGAAACAGTACTAACAAGACATTGTGCACACATTTACGACATAAAATTTCGATATTTTTATTATGAAAGATAGCGTTCACGTGTATGCGACAGAACTCCCTATGCCCCCTAAAAATAACATTCCGAAATGTAGAATTTTTTCTATTAAACAAGATTTTTATGTACATAGAAAACTGCAAAAACGTACATTTTCTGAGTAAAAAAGAGGGACTCCTAAAAAAATGAAAATAAATATTGTGTATTACATTTTCTACTTAGATCAATACAATCATTTTTGAACATAATAATGAAGCGTTTCGCAAAACACCGTTTTCCTGCGTTCGATAGTTATAATTTAATTTCTTTCAACGACAGATAATTTTCATTATAATAATTTGTTGCAGTAGAAGGTTTAGGTAAGCTCAAAGTACTAAAGGTTACAAATGTTTATGGGCCCAAACGATCCAAAGTCATTAAACCGACTATGATAAGATCAGAACCAATTTGTCTTCCATCAGTGTCTATTTTAAAAAGAGCTCCTGAAAATGTGACACAAGTGGGTGTTCAACCATATAATAAAGAAGGTAAAAATCTGACTATAAAGACAGGAGTTTTGCTAACAAATTATGGTATTTTGCATTGACGATACCCTGCTGAAGGTTTTTTTTTTCAATTCTACAAATCGCAAACAGATTATGACAAGTGTCAAAACTTCAAGCTGTTCGAAACAACAAATCTGTGCTCCGAGTTCGGCTCTCTGGGAAGCGTTGTTGTTATTCTATGAATACAATAGCAATTGTTAATGAAAATCATAAAATAGCGAGAAATCGATTTTAACGTCTTTAACCTAAGTACAGTAAAATGGCGACTCATGCCAGTAATGCCTTGAAGATTTTTCATTTGTAATTAGATTGATATATTTGTTTCAAACTAGAATTGTTTGTATACTTCTAATCTATACTGTAATTTTTGATTGATAAAGAAATAAGTGTGGATTCCATTCACGTTTAATATTTTTTTATGTTATGCAGATACCATCCAAAATAAATCTGTACAGAATGACAACGCGTCAATATACGGTTCTAAAGATAATGATACTGTTGGAAACAACAATTTTGAAAGCGATCATTCCGAAAATGACAATGTCCAAAGCAACGATATCGTAGACGAGAATGCTGAATGGGACGGTTCCGGGAACAATGCAATAAACGAAGACGATTTCCAGGACCGCCATCGCATTAACCGAAAGCATTGTCGTTCCACGTCAAAAAGTCCGATTGATAATGCAAACTCTACTCCATCAGTGTCAAATTATAAAGGTATATAATACATTTATAACCGAAGAATTGCGAAGTTTGTCTTCGCGTAATAATTATTGGTATTAGATAGATAAAACCGGTTTCGGATCTTTGAAATCCGACTTTTATAAACCACGTCCCCAATTTCAGACAATTTTCACTTGATTTCTACAGTTGAAAAACGAAAATGTTATGTGTTTCAATGGTCAAGGAAAACATTTCTTCAATCAAAATTGAAAAAATCTTGCTAGTTACAAAAGTGAAAATTAACAAAAAAAAAAAAAAAAAAAACCATTACCTCAAAGCCCTCAATATTTTCCCGCCCGAGACCATCAATCATTGTAGTCGGTCCTTTCGAGCCGGCAAGTACAGTCTGCCCCAAAAAAAGAAACTCGGTGATTTAAACTTTTGCTAAATGTGGTTTTGCGGGGATCTTTAAGATTTAACAGTAATAGGTCTGTAAGTATTTCAATATTTAAGTATCAGTTTATATTTCCGAACTTAGCTAGATGTGCTTCAAAGCCATCAACGAAAACATACTGTGGGCCTGCAAAGCAGCCAAACAAAACATCAACGCCTTCTGCTTTGCCTGAGATTCACGCTTTGGGAAACGTGAATGTGAGCAATCGAAGATGGTCATCATTTTCAACAAATCGACAGCGCAATGAGAGTGAAATCGATGGTAAATTTTTCTGAACATTTGTTTGTAATTATACCCAATTATCATTGTTGATGTTAAATAATAATCATTACGTCAGAAATTGGTAAATAACTTGTATCTGTCACTGTAAAATCCATTAACCAATGTTTTATTTTAATTGCAACGTTTATTTTAAAATTAGAAGATGCTGAAATAGATTTTTAATAACATTTAAATAATAAAAAAAATATACATATGTATCGTGGAAATGTTGTCATAATAACTTGTCTCACGAGGTATAAGCAGTTAAAGTCAATTATTCGCCAGATGTTCATAAAAGTAATACATATTTTATGTATGAAGTTTATGTGCACTTCATGTTACACTCAAACCTCGATTTTATTGGAGGCATTATCAATTGAAATCTATTGAAATCGAGACCAATTAAATCGAGGTTTGAGTGTATTTCAAGATTATATCTATGGCAATATGCCTATGAGGGAAATATGATATGAATGTTGCAGCTAACGCTATCTCACCAATCCGAAGCAACACTCAAGAGGATAACCCGTATACATTTGTTGAAGAAGAAACATCCCAGAACAATGAAACTGAAAATGGTAAATTATTTATGATGTTTAACTAGCTGTAGTTCAGTTATGACGTTACAATTTCAATTTGAGGAACTTCTTGTATTTTCGATTTTTAGTGTTCGATTATTTCTCTTGTACGTTTTATAAAGTTGGCCTTCCCCTTCTCTACGACCTAATTATATGAGCAACATATGCAGTAAACTAATGTCGGTTACGTTGTTTCAGGTAACGAAAGACGAGCTATTCGGCGACCAAGAACAAGTTTGATAATTTCCGATATACAAAATCGTCTTCAAACTTTGGAAAAGTCAAACGTGATGGAAGATAATCTTATAAACCAACATTTGCCATTAAAGAGCAAAAGAGGAGTAAGGGCATGGGATCAGGAGGTTTCAGAAAATGAAAATATGAAACAGCAGTTTGTAGGTTTCCGTTCTGATACTTATTTTTAGATTACTATGACATACTGTGAAATATTGCTTATTGTGTAATTCATTGTTTTCAGGAAAACATGGTTATGAAATGCAGTGGTACGACAGGGAACAACCATGTTGATAGAGTACTACAAAAGATGTTCGATTTATCTTTCTCTGTAGAGTGTAACTGGACTGGAAAAGTTGGCCAGAGGAAAAAAGTGAAAATTTCAGGCCTAAGGAGCGTTACGCAAATAATGATGAGTACGTTAATTCAAATTTTTTTCCAAAAAGAAATGTTGCTAACTCATTTTTTCTAACAGGGATTATATGCGCACAGTGGCACTCATTCACTGAAGTAAACTTCGAAAAGCGAGTGCAGACATGGTTCCATACCGCTCGTAGGCGTTTAATTCGCTCTCAAGAGAAGCAAGCAAGGACAGATGCAGATTGGAGCGATTAATTAACGAGAAGCAAATAAGAAATTATACAAAATTTCATGTAAACAACATGTGCTTCGTTTCGTGTAATTTGACGACTAAATAAATAATAAATGGCACTTACCTCAATGATGCATTGTTTTTCACTAACATAAAACACCGCACTACAAAAATTTTAACTTAGTTCACGGACGTCGGATGGTTGGCACAATTACATTGTTCAATTTAAATTGTTTCCATTTCTCTGAAAAACATAAATCTTGAAAAACTTTCGAGCAATCAAATTCGTAGTACATGTTGCTGAGAAATGAAAGAAAAAATTAGAATAAAAAGTAATAAATGAATACGCAGAAACATAACAATAAAACAGGATTGAAATTTGAAATATTTTTGTCTAAAATGCTTTTAAGAGCTCCATTTGCCAAAAAGTTCCCTAATGAAAAAAATATGGGTCAGATCTTATATCTGACGTCAGATTCTAGGTTTGTTTAAAAAAAAATATTAAACATATTATATTATTATTCATGGCTGAAAATCCACTGGGTATCATCTATTTATTATTATTTAAAGCCTGTAATACGAAAATCTTATGATGGAAAATTGTTGTCACATTTGGGATTTGAACTCGGGTCCCCCCCGGGCGTGACAGACTAAGATGCTGCCACTGAGCCATTTCGCCCTTTGTCAATTCGTGTAAAAAGTTGCTTCAAATCTAACTCCTGGGTGTGTCGGCTTTTTTAACATTGTGTCATTTACATTCATTGCTAAAGATCAGATATTTTGTAAGATCTGACCCATATTTTTTTCAGTAGGGTTTATTGGAATTTAAATGCCTTATTATAAAGTATGACACGGTTGTAAGCGTTCAAGAAACTGTTCATTTGAAATTGGTAAAAATGACGCACGGAGTAAGTTATAAAAACCTTTTCTTTCGAAAAATTATAAATAAATGGTACATATTAAAGAACCAAAGCTGTATGCTAACGGATTAATAAATAACTGACAATAATTAAAGGCTAACTGGCAGTCAGCTAGCCACGCACTGGCAGCAAGCTGTACTAGAAGCTGGCAGACTACTGCCAGCCAGCTAGCCACACACTAGCAGCGAGCTGTACTGGAAGCTAGCAGAACACTGGCGGCTAGCGTAAAAAATAGGGGCACTTGGCAGCTAGCTGCCAGTCGTCGACAGACTTGCGGGGAAGCTTCCTGCCAGGGTGCTGCTAGTAACGTGGTTTACTGGGAAGCAATTGTCACGCGTCAGTGAGTTATGAACTGGAAAAAGCTAAAAAATGAATTGGAAAAAAAATGGATGGTTGATGAATTTTCAAAATAAGCTCGCCTGCGGAGGGCCTATAGTGGACTATGTATGGGGAAATTGTTTAAGAAGGTAATTTAAATTACGTAAGTATGAGATAATAAAATAAGAAGATTAATGTAGCTTAAAAAAATATTTTTTTTTCGAGTATGAAAACATGTAAAAGAATACTTCATTACTTTCACATCGTCACGAAGTAAATTCTAAAGTATGTACATCTTGTTTTTTCTTTTATTTCATTGAAAATATTTTAAATACATATTCATCGTGCATTTTGCGACAAATAAATGTCATCAATGTGTCGCGATCTGGCGAAAGGGACCTCGAGTCCAAAAGTGAAAGTTTTCAGGAGAGGCGATGTCAAGTTCCACTACATGGGAACTTCCGCATTAACGCTCTGTTGCGCAGAAGCGGAGAATCGTAGATTTTTAAAGTTTAAAAATAATAATTAGATATTTTGCATGGTCTTGTACTCTTCAAACAAAAATCACCGTTACGTTCATCTTTTCCTTGATGTAATTTGTAAATTCTGTAGAGCATTTCACAAAGATACGCAATCGAGTCATTTAATTGTAATAACATTTTCATTGTATTATTTGCTACTTAACATTATAATGTCAACAGGGACAAGTAAATGCAGTGCTTTTGAGGACATGTAAAGGGTAATCAATCGTGGATCTGCCGAAAGGAACTTTGTGGCCTGTCAAGGGATACGTCGGTCGGCCAAGCAATAATCCAGCAGGAATTTCTCATCCGCAATGGATGATCCTTTGAAAGTCAGGGACTTGGTTTTTTTAAATGAGGAGAAGTCTTTCGCGTATTGGAAATTTTTGGTCCCGTCTAACGTAACGGAAGTAAGGATAACTTTTTTGGAAAAATATGTTTAACTGGTTGGAAATCCTGGTATTGAAAATTTGACGCGATGCACAACGTGAGATATTTTTGAAAGTGAGTGAATTTTTGTATTTGCTGAGTATTTGTTTCAGCAGTCTGTCCTCGACTCTGGAAAATAATCGAGTCAATAAAGTAGATTTGTCGTACCATGTCTAAACAATGAATGAAAATGCGTTGTATGCGTTTTATGAATTAAAATTTTCGAGTCAATCGAATTTTCGTAGTAATTTGGAGTTTTTACAAATTGTAACAATTAACTTGATGTTTTCAACTGTATTTCATTGAAAGCTTTGAGATATTTACTACCTTTTACAAATACCACGAAGCCGGGAATGTGTTTCGAGTACAGAGTTGGTTGGGAATGTATGGGCCAAGTGTGGAGCCCGATTATGTTGACCCGAACCTGTAGGTACTGGCAGGTACGGGAACTGGGAAGTGAAGCACGTGAGGGAGGAAGATGAGGTGAAATCGGTTTGCGCGCAGCGACGTTCTGACTCGGAACAAATACCGGCGATATCAAACTCAAACAAACACTGAAACTATCATTTCAAATGCTTTTCAAACTTAGTTGTTCCTCCGGTCGATTCTGTTTCCTTACTTTTTTCGTGTACTACGGACGGATATAACGAGTCAGTTTTCCATGACTTAGTCTGCTCCGTCCGCTCTTGAAAATTGTCGCGAAGCAGACATTGTTATCAAGGCTGGTACTTCTGTTTAAAGATTAGCACTGAAACTTAGACGTACGATAGGGGTCGCGCTCTGAGAAAAGGGACCTTACATCCGAAAGCGAAAGTTTTATATATCTGATTTTATTTTTACCAAACTATTCAATGGGAATGATTTTCCTTAACGAAGGTCAAGGTGGAATTTGGCAGCAAAAACATTGTGTACCTCTGCTTTTTCCCGGGCTTGGGACCGGCTGCAGTTTGGGTGTACGAAACAACCAAACTACAGGCAGTATTACCAATGGTTTTCCTGCGCACTAGTATGCGCACATCCGCTTGCAATGCCCCGCGCACTAGTGTGCGCGGATCCTCTCGCGATGCCACGCGCACGTGGATGTGCCGTCCGTTACGACTTAAACTTCCACAGGAATTTACATCTGCCTTTTGACGTAAGGCAGAATCTGCTGGAAGTCTGCCTTCGTCATGAAGCTGCTCATGTGTTTATCCTTGAATGCATGTACATCTTCATATGTGCAATCGTCCATCCGCGAGTAGTATGCGTTGCAGTCGTCCCACTCGACCTTGTACAACTTATATTTGATCTCCGTCGCCCTTGAAACGTATAATTTCCAGGGCTCTTGGCCTGGAAAGTCTGAAATGAAAGCGCTTTGCCACTAAGGCATGTAATGGACGAAATTTTTGAAACTTGCCTCATATTCAATTTTCTCGTTCTCAGCAGCCAATCTCTGAAATGAATAGTCGGATTAGGCAAAAAGGCCATTAACAATCTCCTGCTTACCCAATTTCTTCAGCTACTTACCGTGAACCTCTTGACACGAGGCCTAGGCCCGGTGCTTCTCGGCGCAGAGCTTTGCGGCCAACGTCAAAGCTCCGCCAACATAAGGGCCCATGAACAGGTCGTACACCTTGAGTTTGGGAAAACTTTCGTCCTCTTCATGAAATGTCAGCATAACGCTCATCATTTTCTTCATGTTGAGATGCTTTGGGCTGCAATGATAAACTGTTGTTATTCTTTCCATCACGTACGCGCAATTTTCAACCGAAAAAAAAACAATTACTTAGTACTACTGTCTCCCTGTAGAGTGCCACTCTTCAGCGACATCCGTTTCTCATCTACGTGCACCGCCCTGCAGCTGGAACGTGAAATATATACTATGAATACGTGCATATTTCATGTTAATTCTGAAAACTCGTAGTCGCGAACACTGTACCGCTGTAGAGCGGGAAAAGGACTTACAATACTAAAGTCTTCTCAGGAGTGTAGGTGAGAATGAACTGTTCGAGTTGAGAATCGACCACTGTGGCGCCCTTGGTGTAGTCGCACCCCTTGAGCATGGCGTACACCGAAAAGGAAGTACGAGTGAGTTTGAGTTCCGACAACTTGTTGAAATCGAATTCGAGAAGGACCTTCGCCTCTTGATCAAACTTGGCGTACAACCTTTTCGGACTGTAGGCGAAACAGTCTGAGTCTTTACTCAGAACCCCATCGACGAGCTGCGTACATAAATCAAAAGCCACGTGTGATACCTAAGATTCGATAATGCGCTTTCTACATAAATAAAAAATGAACCCCTTCTGCCGACAGCGCGCAGCACAGCTCCTCTACCT
The DNA here is from genome assembly GCA_028476575.1 of Platygaster robiniae. Lineage (NCBI taxonomy): Eukaryota > Metazoa > Arthropoda > Insecta > Hymenoptera > Platygastridae > Platygaster > Platygaster robiniae. Next base: position 7,901,171 of record CM052027.1, on the reverse strand, counting down.
CCCTATCGGCCTGGACCACCGCCAGACCCATAGCCTCCAACAGTTGGAGGGAGTAGCTCATGAAGTTCTCAAAATTTTTCGTATCTCTACACTTGTTCCTTAATTTCGGTAGAGCGGGTTCCCCATCGCACACAAATATGGGGACGATGTCGGAGCCCAATAAACCATTCGCGAATCGGAGGAGAAACCTGTTACGAAATAAACGCTGTCAAATTTACACTATTAAACACTCCGTGTTGAATCAAAACAGGAAACGCTATTTTGTTGATACTTGAAAGTTCAGTGAACCTTACGGAAACTATGAAAGTGGAAAAAAATCTGCTGTACATTCATTTCATGGACATAATTTGGATAATTTTACATTGCACTCAACGGTTCGGCGTAGTCAACTCCTTGGTAGCGTTAAGAGGAAGCGCTACCTAGCGGCACTATCGCAGTGCTCCGGTAGAGTACAGGGGTAGCTCAAAAGTCTCACTCTTATGGGACTGGTCATGGTGTTACTTATTTATCTTTAAATTATTGGACCACTGAACAATGGATGAAGATCTGTATTTTTACTGTAGGATTGAATTAATTTTTCTTCAAACATGTAGCGAATGAGGGTAAAATTGTTGAATCTCAGAAGTTTAAATCAAATTTTTAATAAACGTTTCAGAGTCGTAAAGATTCAAAATTGTCGTTCTATCACGCACGGATGAAATATTAAAAATACGTAATGGCCTTGGAATTACGACTATAATTGTATAATCCTAATTCGGTACTTTTACTATTGGGTGTTGACATTTTTTTTGAAATATGTATACAAGAATTGTAACACTCGGAAGTCTACCTGAAATTTTTATTGACTTTTTCATAATACAAACTATAATTTTCACAATTGAATAATTCGTATTGTGCGTTATTTGTAAAAAAAGTCGCATTGGGATGCATGGAAAAATACAATATGACATTGCACGCATGGTGTAAGCTGCATTTTTAAATTTGGCATGTAATAAAATCAATACAAAACCATACATGACGTTCTCGTTCTGAAATACGCCGTGTTGGATATGAATAGAAACAACAAAACCGTCAAAAGAGTCGGTAGGTTGACTTACAATTTTACAGATAAAAGTGGTACTTCTTGAAGAATATTATCATCGAGTATGTTATGTAACTTTCCGTTCAAATCAAGTATGCACATTTGTATAGTCTTGGAAAAAAAAAACGTTATACCGAATTTTTGTAATGAATTTTTATCAGAATTTAATAAAACTAGGAAATCCTGAAGTATAAAATTTTCATGTTAATTAGTTTTTCTGCCAATTCATTATGGGTGCTAGGTCATAAGTAATGGTAACGAAATTATTGCATTACCATATGAGCAACATATACAGTCGCTGCACTTTTTCATGTTCTGAATTAGAATTATTGTGTATTGAAAGTTATTATAATACGTCATATAATTTTGTATTATGTAAAATGACTTAATTAATGCAAACTTCAGAAATTGTGTAAAAATTATAAGATTTACCTTAAATGACAATTATTACGTGACGTGTCATACATTGCAAATTACCTGTTAACCTGAAAGTTTTGTTGTTTTTATAATTTTCAATAGAATATTTATTCATGGTTAGGAATGTTAAAAACTGCTTCCGCTCATAATACAGCATGTAAACTTGAATAATTGTTAGTAAATAAACGGTACGGTAAATAAAGGTTGTAATTTTTCAAGTGCAATAAGAAAGCTGCTTCCTTTTAATGTAATGTTTTTCATAGAACTGCTAAGTAAAATACTAATTATCAAAGTCATACCCTTACATCGAATATGCTCGAGATAAAAAAATTGCGCAAATACTTACTCGCTCACGGAATTTTGCCCCTTTGAAACATATGGCACGAGGTAGACGAAGAGATCAACGGCAATTTTCTTTCCAGCTAGATGGCTCAAATTTCTTTGGACCCCATGCGCAGCCACAACGTTCCACAATCCATTAATGCCCATTTTGGCTTTTTCTTTTAATTACAAAAATTGATTTTTCGATTAAAATGTTTACCTTCTCTTGTTCAAAACACGGTTGGTAGGAAATGACGTGTTGGGTTGCAACACGTATTTGTATTTGTACTTCATAGACCTGTCGAGTGTTTGCGCTCTTTTAATTGCAGTGTATTTTTGTAATTTTTTTTTTCATACATTTGTAGTTTTTTCCAGACCGCTCTAGAGATATTTGGAACTGTATGCTCGAGTTATGAAAAATTTAACATTTTTGAGTATTTCAATTCATCCTTTAGGGAACACCGACTTTCTGACTAGTTCAAAGGTTTTGTCGGTTTTTTAACATGTTTTTCGAGGAAGATGTAACAATTTTTTCCGAATTATAAGTTCAATTTTAGTACTGGCTATCTACGAAGCTACCGAATGTTCAGGGCTCCGAAAATTTCAATTATTTTTGTACATTTTGGGGAAAAATTAATACCAAACTAGTTTTCGAGTACCTTTTCTTTTGTACATTTCCAGATGTTTTACGTTAAATGTTTTTTATTACATTTTTCTGTCTTTTCTAGTATTCACTTGGATTCGCAGTTTTTTTCATCAATCATCAATTTTGAATTTTGAATCTTGTAATGTAATGCTGTAGTATCAACGAATTGAACGATTTCGAGTATAGGTCTATCGAATTTTTGTTGGTAGCAGTGCATTTTTTCCCTAAGATACTAATAATTTTTCTATAAATGTTGAAAAATTTTCCAGAATTTTGCTTAAAAATTGAAAAAAATCAAGGTATAATGTATTATTGCTTCACGAACGTTATTTGTAAATGGAAAGTAATTTTTTTTTTTTTTTTCATTTCCGTTTTTCGTCTAATTTTCAAAACTTTTTAAGAAACACAGCGGAATTCAAGTTTTTTTTGGCGATTTCCGGAATTTGTCTAAATGTTCAAAATGAAATGTTTATTTTGAATGTTTTTAAGGTTGTTTTCGAGTTCTTTGAATGCAGAAAAATTTTGAAAATTCATTTTAAAAGGAAAGGAAAAAAAAATGAAAAACATGAATGTATACGAATGAAGGGATTTTTTTTATTTGATTTACATTGCGCTTACTTTCATATCTAAACAATTACTAAATATATATTTTAATACATCTGCTATGCCTATCTCGAGGCGATCTATCGCGCTTGGAATCGTGCGATCGTTCCCTGCAACGATCGCGCCTGTCCCTGCGCGATCGGTCCCGAGACCGATCGCGTCTCTCGGCCTCCTCCAATGCCTCAAACTTCCTTCTGACTTAAAGAGGCGCGGGCTTAGCTTGGTGGTATCTGTAAAAGAAGAAAATGGGAAGTGTTAATTGAAAGTATAAGAACATTCAAATGTCTGTGAAGTAGAGAAATGTGTATCAGCGGTACACATACAAAGTACGTAAATTTCAATAACTTGTAATACTCACACTCTATTGCGCCACTGAAGGTTCCTTCCCCCGTGGCTTTTTTTTTGGGAGGACCTCCTCTCTCCAGGCCTCCTATGATGGCCTCGGCAGCAGCGGCTTTCTAGGCTGCGAATTTCCACGCCGCTGCTACCTTTCTCTGTGCTTCCCTCGACGCTGCTTCGGCCTCAGCCGCCAACTTTTTCGCAGCATCCGCTGCTTTAATAGCCTCATCAGCGGATACCGACAGAGTGGAAGCCTCGCCGCCTTCCTCCATTGCTGTATGGCACACTTCCTCGGCTGTTCCATGGGGAGTCACAGATTCCACCGCCATTATGGCTGCAAAATCTGCAGATATTTCTTCAATGGATTCCTTATTGTTTGAAACATCAGGCGATGTAATCTGTAAAAAAAATTTTTTTTTACTAACCCAACTTCTATTGAATGATGCATTGTAATCATAAAGTTGAAATATTAATTGGAAAAAGAATTATTCAGAAGGATATGAAAATGTTAAAAAATAGAAAAAAAATTCGCCTCGATTTGTTTGTCTTTTTCAATTGTTCGCTGTCGTAAAAATGGTTTTACACGCAGGGAAATTGATAAAGAATGAGAAAATTTGTATCTGTTCTTTGCACACCCCGCGTATGAAACTTTTTTTAATTTTCCATTTAAGTTTCCATTTTCCTTAAGAATGGAATACAATGTGATGTGATGCGAACTAATGTTATGCAATGCGGAAAATTAATTCGCACTCATACGCTTGAACTTGAAAATCCCTCATTGTCAGGAAAACATTGGAAAGCCCATGAAAACACGGCAATTTATGTAAATAGGTACTGGGGAATGTTCACGAGAGGTTTGTAAAATAAGAGAGGTTTGTAAAACAAGTTTGAAGGAAACACGTGGCAGAGGAAAGAAAATTAATTTACAACTCATATGCCTAACAGAGAAAATGATAACGTATGGAAAGATCAAATTTCTCAATTCAAACTCAATGACTTTGAATACTTTCCATACAAGATGAAAGTGCCAACATGAAAAATATTCAAAGTTATACAGTTTGAATTGGGGATTTCACCATTCCATATGTTCTCATTTGCTGTGAACCAAGGAAATAACACGAATTTATTTCCATAGTTATTAGGGAAGGTTCCTGGAACGTATATACGAAATATGTTTTTGTGCAGTTACTTACAATTCTTGTTGTATCCATTGTTGTTGGGATGTTGAATAATTGTTGGCTTTCAAAAAAACAGTCCGTAAATGTCACTATTGGCGGAAAAATGACATGGTCAATACATACCTGAAAATTTTGTTGTTTTTATAATTTTCAATAGAATATTTATTCATGGTGTTAGGAAAAATTTATTATTGTAAATTCTCTGGATTTAGAAATAGGATTTCATTTTCATCATGTTAAATTTTACACTTTCATATTTTATCTCTAAGTAATTTACTACAATCGGCTCATTTTCTGTCTGCCTACGATTAGAAACATTCGAACTTATCATGCCACTTTACTAAATCATCATTTTTAGTGATAGTTCGTATGCTACGATTTATCTGTTCAATCCATCTGTAAAACGTACGACTATTTGTTAAATCACTATATTTTTGCTTATCACACTATTTGTAAAATCACTTTTGCCGAATTGTAATCGAAGTAATTGTAGAAATGAATTAAGAGATAATTTTGAGGATATATAAAGGCCATGCGAATAGAGCGGGCAGCGCATTATTATAAAATAAATCCATTCACTAACATCAGAGATTCTTGAATTAACCTCTCCTAATTTGGTCTATTCACTTTTTGAAGACGCATTTTTAAAAATTTAACATTGGTGTCAGAAGTGGGATCTCCTCAACCAACCTCGCAGAAGAGCCTGTCAACGAGGAATTACATCCAAGGAACAGGACAGTTCGAGGGCCGATTCTAATCGCTAAAAACGAGAACGATCCCGTCAATCTTCAAAATGTGGAGCACCATATTCTGGTTATTTTTGTAAGTAATCGAGCATATTTTGTTATCGGACTTCCATTGTGAAAAGAAAATGGCAACTAGCAATACTACTCCCCAAAACCCCGACTCTGGAGGAACAAATTCGGAGAGTTCCCCCGTAGGAGACGAAAATGGTTCTATTAATAACATTCCAATAAATGTTCTTATCAAATTCATACCTATTTTTGATGGTTCCCGCGAGGAACTTAGCTCTTTCGTCAGTGATTGCAATCGCGCATTTAAGCTAGCTACGGCACAGCAAGCAGAATTTTTGCTTGATTTTATCCATACTCAATTACGTGGTAGAGCCAAGGCTGCTTGCACAAATCGAGAATTCTCATCTTGGGCCGAGTTACGCGAATTTCTCAAAAGCATGTATCAAGACAAGAAACATTACGCTCAAATTATCAATGAATTAACTGCTATGCAACAACTTCAACACGAGACAGTACAACAATACGCGGTTCGTCTCGAAACATGCTTGAAACGAGCGGTAAACGCCACACATCAAAATAATGATGATCCATCAGACTTGAACGGAAAATTACGTATGTTACAACAAATAGCAATGTATCGAATCGTCTATTATTCCATTCCCGAAATTTCCGCTCAATTGCGAGGTCGCGACATAAAGACTTTGAATGAGGGTATTAATTCAGCTTTGGCGGAGGAACAAATCCAACAAATGTATCGCTCCAATCCTTACAAACGCAACAATGACCGATACTGTAAAAATTGCAAAAAAAATGGACATGATACCGAATCATGCTACAAGAATAGAAGTACTAAAAATGTTCACGCGTATTCTAGCGGAAAACCTCAAGCTTCTGGATCAAATGAACTTTCCGAGAAATTTTGTCGTTATTGTAAGACTAAGGGTCACGTTATCGAGGAATGTTATAAACTTCAGAATAACAAGAAAAAACGGGAAGAAAATACGAACCATCGCGCTAGTTCAAAGGGTTCCAATTCCAAAATATTCCCTGTAGCCAGGACAGATAGCAGTAAGACTTCAATATCGTCCGACGAAGACGACAAATCAGTTTTAGCTTTGAAAGGTAGTGATAACTGCGTTAAATTTCCAAGCTCAAATTCCAAAAATGGATTTTTCAAACTGCTAATTGACACGGGAGCAGATGTTTCCATTATCAAAATTGAAAAACTGAAAAATTTCACTCTCGATAAAAGCGGTATCATTAGTATCCAGGGCGTGAACAAACAAGGGACAGATAAGACAATCGGTTCAACGAACATAAACCTTGAAAATTTCAACCACAAATTTCACGTTATTGCCGCAGAGACTAATATTCCTTACGATGGAATCATAGGTACTGATTATTTCAAATCAACAGGGACGATAATAGATTTTGAAAAGAAAACACTGAGCAATAAAATGATTCAAGTTCCAATTTTTAATTTAAGTACCACTGAAGAGGTCATTCGTCTTACTCCACGTAGCGAAACTGTTATAAAAGCAGAAGTTTTGAATCCTGAAATCAAGGAGGGTATCATACCCGAGTTAAATTTACATACAGGAGTCTACTTATCCAAAGCAATGGTTAAAGTCCAAAAAGATTCGAAAGTTTTCGTGACAATCTTGAATACTACCAATAAGGTAATGAAAATCAAAGAGATGAAACTTCAATTAGAACCGATTCCAAAAAACGCCTTTTTACTTCATTTGAGAAAAGAAACAGATAAGCCTGTAATCCAGGATAGGAAAACTAGATTGTTTGATAATCTCCGCCTCGAACATTTGAATCCCGAGGAAAAAGAACGTTTGTTAGAAACCTGTCTCGAATTTGATGACATTTTTCATTTGGAAGGAGACACCCTGTCTCACACTGATTCCGTTGTTCATGAAATAACCACATCAACTGAGGTTCCAATTGCTACAAAGAATTATAGGTTCCCTCAGATTCATAAGGAAGAAGTAAATAGGCAAATGTCGAAAATGCTTGCTCAAGGAATCATTAGGCCTTCAGTTTCACCTTGGTCTTCTCCTTTGTGGGTTGTGCCCAAGAAACCGGATGCTACAGGTGAAGCAAAATGGAGGATAGTAGTCGATTATCGCAAGCTCAATAATGTCACAATCGGTGATGCCTATCCTCTTCCAAATATATCCGATATACTTGATCAGTTGAGTCATTCACAATATTTTACCACCCTCGACTTAGCTAGCGGGTTTCATCAGATTTTGAACAAACCAGAGGATCGCAGTAAAACCGCATTTAGCACACCTCTTGGTCATTATGAATTCAATAGAATGCCATTTGGGCTTAAGAATGCCCCGGCGACGTTTCAAAGACTTATGAATAACGTTTTGACCGGTTTACAAGGACTTCAATGTTTCGTATATTTAGATGATATCGTCATCTATGCCAATTCCATCAATGACCACGATGCAAAACTACGCGCCGTTTTTGAGAGGTTGCGCTCTAATAACTTGAAATTGCAACCTAGCAAGTGCGAATTCATGCGAAAAGAAGTGGCTTATCTTGGTCACATTATAACTAACGACGGTGTGAAGCCGAATCCTGAAAAGGTTCGGGTCATTGAAAATTTTGCGGCACCTTCATCCCCGAAGGAAATAAAATCTTTTCTGGGTCTCGTGGGCTACTACAGAAGGTTCATTCCAAATTTCGCTAAAATAACAAAACCGCTGACTTGCCTTTTGAAAAAAGATGTTCCTTTCATCTGGAACTACAATCAACAAGAAGCCTTCGAGAATTTAAGAACAAAATTGATTTCTGATCCAATTCTCCAGTATCCAGATTTCTCGAAAGAATTCGTTTTGACGACCGATGCTTCAAAATTCGCAATCGGTGCCGTCCTATCCCAAGGAGAAATAGGCAAGGACCTTCCGATAGCATACGCTTCGCGAACTTTGAACCAAGCTGAAACCAACTACTCAACAATTGAACGAGAATTACTCGCTATTGTTTGGGCAGTAAAACATTATCGTCCATATTTATTCGGGCGAAAATTCAAGATCGTTACTGATCATAGACCTCTCACATGGCTTTTTTCCGTCAAAGATCCAGGATCACGCCTCATAAGATGGCGTTTGAAGTTGCAAGAGTTCGATTATGATATACTTTTCAAACCTGGGCGATTAAATTCAAATGCTGATTGCTTGTCACGCTTAAATCCAGAAAAAGCTTTGGATAAAGTCCTTTTGCTCAAAGAAACTAATACGTATGAAGACTTCCACGAATTTCATCGTTCAGGCGAAAAGCCAGAAAATATCAATTTGAATGAAACTTCTGAATCCGAGGTAAAATCAAACTCGACCACTGCAAACTTCATCTCGATGGAAGTTGACGAGTATGACACAAGTGATCATATTTTTTCTGGAATGGATTCACCCGAAATTCACTCAGTTTTCAAGCACGAAAGAAAAAATAAACGTTCCTATCACTGCTTTATAAAGCAGAGACATCACGATAAAGCTTCTTATTCCGACTTCTTCTATACCTTGCAAAATCTGAGAATTCAGTTAGAAAAGAACAATGAAAAAGAAATCTTCATGTATCCGCCAGAAGATGAATTCTCCAAATTTTCTTCCGAGAAAATACGCAAAATAATAAATTATGTATTCCGGAATGTTGAAATTGAAATCAATTTAATTACAAGTTCACCTATTGAACCGAACAATGACGAAATCAAACGAATCCTACATGATTTCCACGATTCAAAGATTTCGGGACACGCTGGATTTCATAGGATGTACAACAGAATCAAAACGAAGTACAGATGGACTAATATGTCAACGGACATAAAAAATTACATTAGGGTTTGCGATGACTGCCAGAGGAACAAAACTTCGCGAAAAACGCAAAAGGTACCAATGGAATTAACATCAACGGCTTCCCAGCCATTCGAAAAATTATGCCTAGATGTTGTAGGGCCTTTGCCGATCACCGAGAATGGGTTTAGATTTATTCTCACCATGCAGGACGAATTGACTAAATATTCTTTCGCCTTCCCTATTCAGAATCATGAGTCCGAAACCGTGGCTAATAAGCTCATTGACGTTATTACTATGTTTGGGGTCCCCAAGAGTATTCTAACGGATCAGGGTACGGAGTTCAATTCTCAATTGATCAAACGACTTACGAAACTGTTCGATGTTAAGCATTTAATTACTACTGCTTATCACCCTGAGACTAACGGTGCTCTTGAAAGAAGTCATTCGACCCTGAAGGATTACCTAAGACATTACGTTAATGACAAGCAGACTGATTGGGACGAACTATTAAGATTTGCAATGTACGTCCACAATACTTCGATACACAGCGCCACAAAAATGATTCCTTACGAATTGTTGTTTGGTTATAAACCGATTTTGCCAAACAAATTGAAACAAGATCCAGAATTCAAATATACTTACGAGGACTATTTTGATCAATTGAAATACAAATTCAATAGGGCACACCAACTAGGTCGCAAAAACCTGATTGAATCAAAATTGAAATCCAAGGAAAGGTACGACGAGAAAACGGTTCCAAAAAAATTTTCAATAAATGACAAAGTATATTTGAAAAATGAAGGCCAAAAAAAGGGGCTTTCAAAGAAGTTACAGGCTGACTGGCTTGGGCCTTATAAGATTCTTGACATTCATGATAACTCAAACGCCACTATCGAAATGAGTAAGAAACGAAAGACACGGGTTCATTTCAATCGTTTGAAACTTGCCCACTTTGTTGCAGATTCGCCTGCACTCCCGAAACGCGAGGGTTTGAGGTCACGCCAATAAGAAATGCCAGCGGGATCTACTTTGAACATTTAGGACGCGTTAAATTCTATTCTGATTCATGGACAGTTCTAACGTACATTAACTTATCTATACCGGACATGGAACTGGAATTTTTATCGAGAAACTACGAGAGATCTAAACATATGTGTCAGTTATCAGATTTTGAAAGATCTGGTGTGACTAAATCGTGTAATAATATCTTGAATTTCCTCAATCAACAAATTATACGGATTCATTCACAACAATCTTCGTTGAAAATGTTAATTGCTAATAATCGCATCAAACGTGGAATTTTTAATGGACTAGGAACTGTGTGGAAATGGATAACTGGGTCATTAGATGCTGATGACGCCGAATATTACGACAGGGTCATTAGCGAATCAGATCAAGAACATCACGACATTCAATTGTTAATGAAAGATCAGGTTCAAGTTGTCAAAAGTACCATAAGTAACTTTAATGATTCGATTTCCAAACTCAAATTGAACGAACAAATTTTTAACGGAAATATAGAGAAATTTAACCATTTCGCAAATTCAGTCGCCGATGAAATACAAACGTTAAAAACTATAACCGATTCAGAAATTCATTTAACTCAGATGACTTATCTAGCAAATCAACTCGAAAGAACTTATGAGACTTTAATAGACACAGTGTTATTCGCTAAACAGAACATCATTCATCCGTCAGTCATAACACCTACTAAACTCATGAAAGCTATTAGGGAAAATGTGCAATTGCTATCAAACGGAAAGAATTTTCCTTTCAAGTTAACTGACGAGAATGCGCCTTTATTAATCGACATTTCCGAACTGATAGTATACGGAAAAAATAATAGAGTCATTTTCGTCATAAATATCCCTATTACTCGTGATGATACATTCAACCTTTATAATATTATACCACTACCAGTTGCCCATAGGAATTTACAGACATACGTATATATAGAACCAACTACAAAATATCTTGCCATGTCCGATAACAAAGTCAATTATGCTCTATTACAAAATTTTGGTCACTGTAAAGAAATAACATTCGACGAATACCTATGTAAAAATCAAATTATATACTCCACTTTTAATAACAAGATTTGCGAGACGCTGCTAATCACCTCAACCAAGAATTCAATACCTAACATTTGTACTACGAAAATAGTAAAAGGTTCAGGTCATATTTGGCATAGACTTGTTGGAAACAATTGGATTTTTCTACTTGAAGAGCCTGAAATTCTAACTTGTACATGCCCTAACCACCCTCCTGAAGACCGGAAAATTGTAGGCACAGGAATTGTGTCCCTTCAACAAGGTTGTCAGGCTTTCGCAGGAGACGTCCAACTTATTTCTACTGGAACAATCAAGACAGAATACCACGATATCGTACCATCCTTTCCAATCCTCGAGGACGACTGCTGTAACGAAAAGAAAATCGAAAATATCATTGGAAAAATCCAACTCGACCCTGTTCAATTTACGAACATAAAAGATGACGAACTACGAGTTGCTTCACATCGTTTAGACGATCTCAACGAGAGAATTGATAGGCAAATGAACCAACCGCATTTGATTGCTCACGCAAAGTGGTATTCCATCGCCATAAGCATTATTGGAAGTTCCTTCGGACTCTATGTGGTCTACAGACTCCTGAGTTACCTTGGTTTTTTCAATTTAATGAAATTGCTATGTTATAGAAAGGAAACCGAAGACAATAGTAAAAATGCAACAGGATGTATGGTTGCAATATACAACCAATGCCACTCCAATCGAAGAAGCAAGAGTTTAAGCCGACATTTCTCTCCGCCCGATGCTATTGACGAAATCGAGGAAGAAATCCCTTATCAGTCTCATCCTGGTACTCTTACGCAAGAAAAACCGATATTGAAATATCCTGCTCGTAGGAGATCGACGTCCGTCCCAATGGATATCCTCATCAAACCAGATGTTGAGTGAAGCCAAGGTTATTTGAACCATGGCATCAATCTTCGCCGGGAGGTGTTAGGAAAAATTTATTATTGTAAATTCTCTGGATTTAGAAATAGGATTTCATTTTCATCATGTTAAATTTTACACTTTCATATTTTATCTCTAAGTAATTTACTACAATCGGCTCATTTTCTGTCTGCCTACGATTAGAAACATTCGAACTTATCATGCCACTTTACTAAATCATCATTTTTAGTGATAGTTCGTATGCTACGATTTATCTGTTCAATCCATCTGTAAAACGTACGACTATTTGTTAAATCACTATATTTTTGCTTATCACACTATTTGTAAAATCACTTTTGCCGAATTGTAATCGAAGTTATTGTAGAAATGAATTAAGAGATAATTTTGAGGATATATAAAGGCCATGTGAATAGAGCGGGCAGCGCATTATTATAAAATAAATCCATTCACTAACATCAGAGATTCTTGAATTAACCTCTCCTAATTTGGTCTATTCACTTTTTGAAGACGCATTTTTAAAAATTTAACAATGGTTAGGAATGTTAAAAACTGCTTCCGCTCATAATACAGCATGTAAACTTGAATAATTGTTAGTAAATAAACGGTACGGTAAATAAAGGTTGTAATTTTTCAAGTGCAATAAGAAAGCTGCTTCCTTTTAATGTAATGTTTTTCATAGAACTGCTAAGTAAAATACTAATTATCAAAGTCATACCCTTACATCGAATATGCTCGAGATAAAAAAATTGCGCAAATACTTACTCGCTTACGGAATTTTGCCCCTTTGAAAATATGGCACGAGGTAGACGAGGAGATCAACGGCAATTTTCTTTCCAGCTAGATCGCTCAAATTTCTTTGGACCCCATGCGCAGCCACAACGTTCCACAATCCATTGATGCCCATTTTGGCTTTTTCTTTTATACTTGCGCGCGTTGCCTAGCGACGAGGTGAAGGTACTACCGTGATGCCCGTGCGAATTCAAATGCAGGATTGGAGTAACAATTCCTTAACAAATATACGGAACGTAGGAGGGTGTGGGAAAATGAAATACAGGTTCTTAAACAAAACCGAACACGAATATTGATTAATGCTCAATAATGTTTATTCTGTAATTTACGATATTGCAAGTAATTACGGACACGTGTACAATGCAAATCATGTTTCGCATAACATCAAAAATGTGTCATTGAAACTATATGAGACGAGCGTAACATTGCTTTTATACAAATTTTATTATTACACACTAAGTCGGTATTTTGAAAATACAGAAAACTGATGAATATGACTCACTTAGACCCAAGAAGCGCAAAGATGGATGCACTTGATTATGCATTTACCAAAAAGATACAACCTCATGAGTGGGAAAAAATTAATGTATATGGTATATAACGGCAATAAAAAACATGTTTCGTAGATTTTTTATAAGTCATTTAAAAAAATTACTTTCGGTTTCTTTCCGGGTCCGTTCGTCTTTTATTTTCGTAAACTTTGAGGTAAATATTGAATTTTGAAAAACATTTAATTCTGTTGTTACAAAATTATTCATTGCTGAGAATTATTTGAATTTTTGCTATAGCAATTAAGTTGAATGTAATGTCAATCTATTAATTTTCTTTCTAGAATTTGATTTCAAGGAATTCAATTTTTTAGTTTGAAACTTTAAGTTATAAGTAACTGACTTTGTTTCCTATTTCATTTGTTGTTCAATGTTCATTGGTATTCATTCGTTCATGAAGCTACATTATGGAAATTTCATTGAAACAACAAAGGTTAAAAAAAATCATGATACAAGCAATGAATAATTTTTCAACAACTGCAAGTGGATCATTCACATACTATTTCATCTTTCTGCTTTTCATTCCATATCAAAGCTCATTGTTTTTAGTGCTAAAATGTATAGCTTGAATTGTTGAAATAATTTGGAATGATTGTAATGTATTGCAGAGTGCAATTGGACTTGTTAAATTTCTGATACTTCAGAATTTCTAAGGGGTATGAAAACTAAGAAATATAATGATTCTTGTAATTTTAAAAGATTTCTGATCGTGAGAATTTGTGAGAATCGTAAAGTGTTGTGAAACACATTTTGTAGATGGTTCGATTCGAGTGTTGATTATGTATACATATTGATATATGGAAATCTCATGGATATTCCTTGATATTTTTCTCAAATGTAGTTTATTTCAAAAATCGAGAATAATTTTCCAAATTTGCTGATGACTTACTCAAATACTCGTGTAGAGTATGAAAATGTAGGATAAATGCATGCTGTTTGAAATAACCAATTTAATAAATTACTCGGGATGTAAGTTTCAAGGTCAACAAAAAAGCTTTCATTCGCAGAAGAAGCGACGACGATTTTTGCCAGGAACTGTTTCAGGATAAACTTGCTGCATACACGCAGAAGCTCGAATAAGAGAAAAAACTGTTGTGCAAAGAAAAATTGGAAAAACTGGAAATGATGAGAAAAGTTGAAACCGGTATTGAATTGCCTCCCTCGCAGTTTCAGATGACGACATGAAAGAGGCTAAACGAAGAAATGAGCGACAATGTTGATTTATTATTCACAAATTTTAAGTTAAGGGATAAGGGAAACTAATTTTGTTTGATTTATTGGGAAAACTGCATTTCCAAATGTTCCTACACTATTCACAAAAGTTTTATCAAATTGAAAATTACTTTCTTCAAAATAAAGTATGATTTACTGAAAGTATTTTTGCAATTGAGATTTAAGTTTCAATGACTTTGTGCGAGTTTTCCAATACGTCTGGTTATCGTAGCGACGCGTTATGGAAACAGTGCAAACGCAGCAGTGGACAAGTTCATTGCGCTAAATTTTTTCAAGACTCCATTATATTGAGAATGTGCGAATATTCCTACAGAATTGTTGAAAAAAAGCCCGCTGGACCAAGTGCAAAATAGTTTTTGAATTCATAGTTTTCAAAATTTTGTTAATTTTACAAATTTAATTTTATGCAGCTTAAGATTCAGAAATTAAAGAAAAATTATAATAATATGGATAAAAATTTTTATAAAAATATCAATTGGAAAGTTGACAGAAATTATTGAAATTGTCAACTTTAATCTTTACTCTCCAGCGTAAATTTTGAATTCTTGTTTTTTTCCTATCAAGACCATGATTTGGTTGTTGAAAATGCGAGCTTTGACGATGCAAGTTTACGTAGACGATATTGAAGGCGAAGAAGGAGGAATAGCGGAAACTTTGCTTGATACTTACGTCATTTCATGCGTGCCAAAACCAGGATTTTCTTTGACAACTGCTGCACCAGGACAAAAAGTTTACGGCCAAAAACTCAAACAGGTTTTTTAAATGTTTATAGCAAACAACAAAATTCCGCATTCCGACTATGAATTTCAAAACTGAAAATCGTTTACCATAACTTTCAATTAATTACTCGTTGAAATGGCCAATAGTGAGACATGAAAAATTTTTTTCAATTACTGTAACGATTAATAATGGGACACCGAAAAGTATTTCGGACCAGAAAATTGGTTATAAACATTGTAGTGTCATTCGGATGATTTTTGAACAATTTCTCAGAATGTTAAACAAACTACGAGGACACCAACAACGGCAACGACTGCTCGACTAATTACATCAATTACTGGAACAAGTGTTGGGTTAAATAACAATTGTGATATTGAGTGAACTGCGAGGGCTTTTTTTCTGGGAGCTGATTGTCAACGAACAAAAATTTATAAAATTTTCATCAACAACATTGATTTTATATTTACTTGAAAACTCATGTTATAACGAAAAAATTCAGCAACATGGTACAATATTATTTATATTTCTAACTTATTGAACTTCATTTGCCACCTCTAACTGTATGTATTATTTTTTTTCAGTTATATAGGGCATTATTATCAAATATTTGTTTACATGATGAAGGTATTATTACTTTTATGTTTACCACGATTAACATTGAAAATTAAAAAATTTATGACAAATTTCAATCTGCGGATTTATATTCACGAAAAATAATGTTATTATTTGAAATTGAATTGATTGTATGAAAATTGAAAATAATTGTTTTCTTTGGTTTGTGTCAAGTTGCACATTTATATTTAAAAAACATCAAATTATTGACATACTTTGCAATGGTTTACAATTTTAACTCGACAAATTTAATGACACTTTTTCCGTGTTGTGTGCTCTTCAATCCGATTCATTGACATAAACGTATTTGGTAACATTTACAGTTAATTGAATGAGAATTTATTATTTCAATCCAACGATGTAATTACAAATTCAGGTTTATCAAAAGTTATTTCCAAAATACAATTGTATGTACATTATATTTCATATAATGTTCAAAATACACATTTTTTTTTCATTCGTTGAATTTATATTAAAAAGTAAAAAATGATTCAAGTTTTTAAAAAAAGTAAATATATGAAACCCTGGCAAACGGGGGTGGTAGGCGATTAGTAGGTGATCACATGCTACGCGCCTACTACACGCCTGCTACGCGCCTACACTGTAAAAAAAAAAAATTAGTAAATTTACCGTCCGCCCCCGGTAAAATAACGGGTCCCTGGCGGAAGACGTCAATAATCACGTGCGCGCGCATACAATATTGCCAGCCGCTAGTAAATTTACTACTCTGCAGTATTAATGCCTACCATGTCTAAAAATGTTTCCGCCTGAAGGTAAATGTGATGAATGAAGGGAATCTAGACATAGCCTTATCGTGAAAATTAATATGTAGTATTAATATTAAAATACTGTATGTAGATACACCTTTCGAACAGAATGATTAATGGTGAAGTATAATAATTTATATTTACTATGAATTTTAATGAGTTATATCAAAACGAACGTCCTTGATAGTAGTTTCAATATTAGCTTACGAAAAAGCAAAATATTTAATAAATAAAAAAATAAAAAAAAGTAATGAAAAGACAATATACATCAGGTAAGGAATCATGTTTATAAGGTATGATAATACAATCGTAGCCTATTATGCATTTTAGAATATTTTTATTTATTGTACAAGTTTGAAGTACCTAATACAAGATAAAAACTTATTCATTCACAATTTTGCGACGTATGAATAATTATTCGAGGTAAAACCAGGTACTAGAAATGAAATCGTAATTACAGACTAATTCCTTAAGAAATTTTTCGCCCTAACGGATAATAATTCGTTTGAATTAATACTTTTCATAATACTCAAATGAATGACTTAATTATTAACACTTCATTATTACAAAAATTTCATGAATTTTTATTGAAATTTTTTGAAATAATAGCATGAAAATTTTCAAATTTCAAGTGAGAAGTCGTTTTTTTTTTTAACTTTTAATCGGTGCTTTTGCGTTCAAAAAACAATTAATACTACATTACAATTGAAATTCATGTACTTTTGAAGTAGCCAGTTTTACTCTAAACTTCCGTATACTCTAGACAAAATTCAAACTTCAAAATCTTCAACGATGACTTTCCCGAGAGCTTTTTGAAAGGTGTTGACTTTCAATGCAGTTCTTGCGCTACCCGTTCGGCTAGATCCGTCATTTGGATAAATTTCGAAGTAACAAGATTGTATCCATTCGCAGAAATGAGAAGCTGTTTGAGGAAAAGCCTTGTTCATTACGAAGAGGTTTTCCATGAGTATCGCTGTTGCCTCTATGACGTTGGAGAAAGATGCGATTTTCGTGAATTCCATGATGACATGATAGGTCCCTGACTCCTCACCTGCACAGTTTTACAAACAAACAAATGTTAGTTTACTAGAAAATATTTGCCTTAAATGAAAGGTTTTTCGTCCGAATACTTGCAACTCAAACATCGGATGAAAATTTCAATACATAAAATATACGAACTTGGAAAGATAGTGAAAATTTTCGTTAGACTGACAAATTTTCAAGTTGTGGAATATGTTTACTTCTACCTTTGGGTTTTGAGTACTGGTAAATTTTTGTATACAGTCTAAGGAATTTGTTGAACACAAATAAGAAGATTTAAATTATACAAGTCCGTGATATTTTGTGATTTGAAAATTCAAAAACTTATTATGTTGGCTCCAACAAATGTTTCATTATTTTCGGATGAACTACTTATTCGGTTTACTTGCATAAATTTTGGGTTCAGAAAAACAAATTTTAGCGGACTGTAAGAAATTGCACTTAATTAAAAAAATATGCGTTTTTCATTGACAAATGTATACCTCAACCTTTATCAGATTTGATTAATTAAATAACAAATTAGATGCTTTACAAGTCATGAACATGTTAAATGAACACCCAGTCTCAATGATTCGTTTTTCATTTACCTGATTTCCCTAGATTAAACAAAATAAATATAGGGAAATCAGGCAAATAAAGAAACGAATCATTGAGACTGGGTGAACATGACATATTTACCATCGATAATGATGCAGCATTCGCTTTCTGGGGGTAAGTTTCGAGGGTCGATCGGGATGCATCCTGCAACACAGAATTGAGACATATTCATGTTAAAACCATTTGAAAATAATTTCCACATAAAACCTATTTATGCATCAATGACTTTATTTTTGTGTTAGTTGTTCCGATAAAAAGGTGTTTAGAAGCTGCTAGAGAATTTTCATTTTCCAATACTAACTTCTACATTTTATTAGTTAAATTTCAAATGTTTGGAACTTCAGGCACATGCAATTTTTTTCTGCTTTTGAGTTTTCTGGAAAGTGGGAAAGGACTTTTCAACTCGGACAACTTTTGAAAAAATTAGGATAATTTTAGTCCATGCATTATATTTACATTTACGGGGGAGCATGTTTTTTGGTTTAATTTGAAACTGTAATATCTCCTTCAATTTTTAGTGTTATAAAAATTGGCGAAGGGAAAATAATCTCAGAATTTGTTAAGGAATTCCTGGCTATTTTGTGTTCTGGCGATTACTAGAAGACTCCGAATGAAATTATAATATAACATATAAACAAAACGAATATAGCTGTTAATAATGGTTGATATATTGAGAATATGAGTGAATAAAATTTCATCGTACAATTTTTATTTAAACATATCCTACATTGTATGAGTTGCCAAAAATGTTTGATTCATTCATTCTCAGTAAAATAATAATAAGCAGTATTAAGTATTATATTTGAAACGTCATTTAAATATAACTAGACCATAAATTGCTTTCAAATATGTAAATTGATCATTTTCGTGAGGAAAATAAGTTCCATCTTTCAGAAAGATTTTTAATTATAATTATATCATCATAAAGACTTGTATGATTACATTCTCGACTATATTTCTTTTGATTTATGATCTGCATCATAGTTGGAATATATGTACATAAGAATAATATATAAAAATGTGTAACATGTATGTGCGTGACAAATGTATTTTGGAAAATCAAAGCAACCAGTTTTGGGGAAGCAATTTCAAGAGCTAGTGGAATGCATTTTTTTGATATTCAATTTACAGGTATTGTCATCTCCAGAATCATTAAACTAAGTATTTGCAGGTGCGTGCACCTGCACAGAATGATCCATTATTCTAATAAATACAGTATCACGAAAATTAATAATGAAGTGTGTGACGTTGGGTTCACTAATTGAATAGTAATTTCTCAATAATGAAGAAATAATAATTATCAATTTCATTCAATGAATTCTCAACTCTTATTCTATAAAAGTTTCAAGCACTAGACAAGTTTGAGACACTAGTTAGAAAAATCACTCAAATAAGAGTAATTTCGAATAATTAAAATTTAAGATCTTAATACTTAAAAATGAATATTTTGTTATCTGAATTTGTTATGAAATTAGTTTACTATGTTATTAAAATGGTTCTTGAATTCGAGTTTATGAACTTTTTCTCTTTGGAAAAGAGTGTTGTTCATATTTTCCAGGTATTAAATGAAAAATGATTCTCACATTCTATACATCAACTTTGCATCAGACATTACTTGAAAAACTTGTATTAAAAAATCTATGATTTTAAATGACTTAGTAATAACTATCAAAAAAAATTTCTTCATTTATGAACAGAAAATTATAGAAGTATCAAGAATGCAGTTAATTTTTTTCATACAAAATATTAATAATTGTGAAAATTTTTCATCTAGAACATCGTAATCACGAATTCGTCTTATTTTAAATTTTTAACGATAATATATTCAATGCTAGTTTTGCAATTTTTATTTCATTTCACGAAAATTCAACATTTTTGGAATACTCACCTTGAGTATACAGCAAAAAATATTTTTCAATCCATGATTTTTATTTTATATAACTATTTTCATAAATTTCCTCTCTCATTCTGTTGAACTCTTCTATTTTGAGGCAAATATATTGGTTTAAACTATTTACATTAAAATGCATGATTTCAAAACAGTAAATTATGATTATTAAAAGAAATTTCTTTATTGTTGAAAAAAAAAAAACTTTTTAAAATTATGAAGAGTGCAGTCAATCAATTTTCGAATGCAAAATAGTCTCTAAAATATCTTTGAACATAAAAAAGGAATAAGCCTTTTTTTATGAAATGATCTACAAACTGAATCTAATTTATTTTCATAAGTGTTAAAAGTATTTTTCTAAAAAGATGGGAACAATTTACATTAATGGAATAATCAACAGACTATTATTATATAATAACTCACCTCAGCATGAATGTAAAGGCTCTTCATATCCTCCTTAAACTGACGAAAGATAACTTGAATAACTTTCATGCTTCGCTCTTCATCACTATTGCATTCTGCGGTGATGAATTTTTTCGCAACACCATATGCGAAGACTCTTCTACGATCTTGCACCATCCGATCGTACGAATCTGCTGTAAGACTCCCTGTAAGAAGCTGAAAATGGTATTCTACATATGCTTTTTGTAAAAGGCATGGCCATTTTTCAGTGATTTCAAGGACGGTGGCTCCTTCAGGTGATTTGTTGATGTAAGAGCGTTGGGTAGGGTATGTTCTGGTCAACAAATCCACATCCTCCAAGTCCAACGTCTCGAACTGCAAAAGGACCAATCTTGCGTCTTCGATGGTTGCTGGTGTTTCATTTTCTACGTCTTCGATCAGATTCCAGTTTATGGCTCCTGCCGCTCGAGTTCTCAAACGCTTCTGTTTTCGAGAGCCAACTGATCTATCCACCCTTTTCGCCAAGTCTATTCTGTTCATGTAATTATTGTGGTACAGTAATTTTGTTTTTATTGAAGTACAACCTGAGCCTCTTCGTGACCCATTATCTTTGCGATCTTCAAAAGAGTCCGGGAATTTTATTATCAATTGTTTGGCAATTCGTTCGAATGCTGATTCAGGGATGTGTGTTTTTATCTGTCTCATTTCTCGGACTATCATTTGCACAATATCAACTATTGTTTCTTTCGATTTGTCTTTATTTATTAATTTTTCAAGAATGTCAGTTGGGAAATTCACCCATGGTATCTCAAAAGTATCAAGATCTTTTTGTCTTCTCTCTTGTAACACGGAGAGGATCTCTGCGTGTGGGTTCTCTTTTGAAATGTCGTTGATAACACTGGCATTGTCAGAATTTTGAACATTGTTAGAGATTTCGAAAATTTGGTTTTCAACGGAGATTGAATCATTTTCAATGCTTTCATTGGTTGTGGGCATGTGCTCAGAATCAATTGTATTGTCATTGAACTCTCTTTCCGTTGAAGTATGACTTATATCAAGAACTGGTGTCATTTCTTCACTTGTTTCCATGAAAGAACAAGATGCTCTTGCAACAGATGGAGTTCGCGTATTAGGTGGTTCGATCCACTTCTCATGTTCTTGCAATAAAACGAATGGCTTATTGCTCAAATACTCTTGCAGTACTTCATCATCATCAATTACCGTCCCGTCTTCCCACAAAACCAAAAGTTTACCGTCAATGTTCATTTTCTGACTAGCTGTTTTGATAACATCCTGCACCATGTTAGGCGATTTCATCAACCTCATGGACACTCTTTTCTGGAGCGTTGCCGACCATACCTTGCATACAACCATCTGTCATATACAAAACAAAAAAAGGAGATCCTTATTCATTTTCTAGTGACATCAAGAGAATGTAATATATGACACAAATCTTTAACGTACATATAAATGTTCATATTTGAATCATAGTTGACAGAAATTGTATTACAGGAAATGGCAAACTTCAGATTATTTACAAGCGCAGGTTCATTTTGAGTGAATACTCTAGCAATCTAACTCCAACTTTTAAAGTTGTAGTTTTGTTGAAGTAAGTTCGGTTGTAAATTTTCAAATGAAAATAATAAGCATTTAGGTTTGACATTTCTGCACGGAATGATATCAAATCATCATTTTCAACTATTTATTGGCAAATTAAATCGTCAGAACGATATATTTTGGATTTGAATTGACTTTTTATTTTTTCTCAAGACAAATACATATATAACGCTTCATTTATGCCTGGAAACAAAAATAAAATGACAATTTACATCCAAAATTTATCTTTTTGACAATTGAATTTGCGAATAAATAATTATAAATAATGATTCGAGACCATTTCTTGCAAAAATATCTAACCTAAAGGCTTATTTTTTCATTTCAAAATTTACAACCGAACTACAACCTTTGAAGGTTGGATTTCGATTAAAGTTTGTTTGCCAGGGTACTTAGTGATTCACGTATAAAAAGTAAATTGGGCATTTCGTGTCACACTTACTTCATCCGCTTACTGGCATAATGAGAATTCCAAATCACGGGGTGTGTATTTGGCAACATAGACTGGGAGGGAATCAACGTATGACTCGAAAAGAGGATCGGGAGATAGAAGAGAGGAATATGAAAATATAGCCATCGATACTGAGCGATCTTCACACCCCTTGTATTGAACTATCTCGTAAACCCCTATTTCCGGCATGTACCCAATTTCATACGTTTTTCCAAAGAAAAATGCCATGTTAAGGCTTGACGAAAGAAAAATCATTTCAACTTTGCAAGTAATAATATTTCCATACAAAGATTTACCCACGCATAAAACCGAACCCCTTTTGTAAGTTATGCCACGGAATAGAATATGCTCAGAGACTCGATTGATGTGGACATTACTTTCATCACAAAAACGCTTGATTCCTATGCAAACATTGCTACTCAATAGTACAGAATCGAAATCTATTGCATCCAACACAACAACTTCATCATTGAATTGACTTTCTAGCGTCGCTTGGTGCATCTCATGTTTCATGGAAAACATTTGACCGATATTTTTGTAATTTTTATACGAAGACACAATTTTCTTGAAATACCCATGTTTGCTCTCATAACGAAGAGTCCACACGTGTTTCAAAGGGCCGAAATGCTCGATCAACTCGGGGTAATGAAGTATGTATTCATGCTTCGTTCGAAGACGCACTTTCTCGAAACATTTCATTCTAAGAGAAATATACTCATTTGTAATGGATTTCAGCAGAGCTATTTGACCCACACTCAAAGATGGAGCGCATACCAAGGAACACAACTCTCTCAAGGTCATCACCATTGTCCACACCTCATCATCGAAATCTTCAACGCGGTCGTAAACTAGCAGTGGAAATATTAATAATAAATAGCGAATTTGGCTAGCGGTTCCAGTTAGTCTTTGAGGTTGAGATCCTTTCTAAGGCTTCATAGGGGGAACGAATAATCGATAATCAGATAAAGTGGCGTCGTTCAGACGGAAATTGAAAAAACTCAAAGTGAACCACTTTTTTTTACGAAGTATGAAATCGCTAGATGTAAATCAAATGGAACTATTCCTTCAAAAAGATCGTGCCCTATGCAAGGCGGAAGCCCAGGATTGCAAACATTGAAGTGCGTCAGATCATTCAATGGAGAAACTCCTTTTACACCTTTTACAAGTGCTTTTTTCTGGATCGCTTGTTGTGCGTATTTTACGTAATTCTCAGCTGTGCGGAATGGGAGTCTTTTTAATGGACATTGATGAAATTCATCAGCACTTATTTCACAGTACTTGCACCAATGTTTGGTGGAACTGAAATTTTCTGTAAAACCACCAATCTGGTGGCTTCCTAGGTTGTCACCGAGCATAGCGAGCAGAGTCCCAAAAAATGTTATAGCTTCTTGTCCAACAGTGACTTGGATACCTTCAGTTTCAAGAAGTTTCAAGTCCATCATGGGAACTTCCAGTACACTTTTCCAGCCTACTTTGGCAATATACTTTTCTCGACGAAGTAGAACTAACTTGATGTTTTTGGTTGTTGATCTCAAATGAGGTGGCACATTAGCTAAAACCATGTAAACACCTACCATCTTGAACTTTGTTTTTGAAGACCCCAAGGGGTTGCACACTTCAAATGCGTCTTGGAATAAAAGAAGGCGCAAAACATTTTTGTTCTGAAAAAATGGGTTTTGTTTCACCACTTCACCGTCGTTGATGTCAGACAAAGTTGTGCTGAGACTATTGTCAGAAGGTTGAGTACAATGCTCTCTAATTTTATCATCATATAGCATTGTTTCCAAGGTGCTCAACATAGGAACATAGCTACATTGAAGATCAGTTTTCTTGCTATTTATATCATTGAGAGACAATTGAACGGGTTGGATGAATTTGAATGTTTGACGAAAGTACAATGATCTGGAATACGTACTACGAAAGAAGCCTTTTTTCTTATCATGGGACTCGGGAAAACTCTGAAAAGCTTGAGAAAAATGGTTTAGAAGGGAGCGTTTTTGATTTTCTTGTAACTTCGAAGTTTTTAGACGATTCAAAAAATCTTCTTCGCATATTTTGAAAGCTGCATTCAAAGTTTCAGCGATTAATTGCAACTGAGGCTCGGTAGCCATGTGGTTTGTGAGAAGCGTCAAATACATTTTCCCTAACATCATTGTGACTGAAGGTTTTTCAGGCAATTCTCTCAAATTTGAGTTGGTATTCACAAATAAAGATTCAAGATGCACTGTGTCTACGACTGTTTCAGAATTATCAGTGAACGAAGAATTCAACACTCTATCATGTTCTGTTTCTGCATGAGATGTATCAAGGAATGCTGTTTTTTCAATATTGGTTTCTGAATGAAGTGCAACATCATGTGAATGAAAAATACCTCTGTGAAATTTCGAAATATGAACATCAAGACTCTTTTCTGACTTGTATATCTTTGATATTTGGCAAAAGCAACATTTGAAACAATTTTCTTTACTTTTTGAATGTTTTTTGTAATGTTTTTTCAAATCCAGTAAATTTGAGCAGACAAACTGACACGTGCCATATTTGCATGCGAATCGAGTATTCTTTTGGTGATTTCGCTTGATATGTTGTTTGAATGCACCATAATTATGACACTGTATGTTGCACTGAGAATATACACATTTAATCTTTGCATTGCAGATTTTGTGACATTTCTGATGTAAATTGTACTGAAAAACAGTTAGACATTTGGAAGAGCAATTATTACAGGAATACATTTTGTAGGCCAAATAGTATAAAAGGTTTTAAGGAAAAATGAGGTAGGATTGTATCGTGATAAAGCGATGAAACGAGGTGGAATTTTTCGGGCTAGGAAAAGTTGCTGAAAATCCTCGTCATCCTTGCCATACAATAATTCCAAAAAAAAAAACTCCCGAATAGATGATACAAAAATGTGGTCAGGATCGCCAGGCAGAAATTTCTGCCAACTCACTAACCCCAATTCAATGAACGAGCCAAATAGTTACAAAATCGAAAATCATCCCCCAACGAATTATTGCATGAAGCGGAATCCTTGGTCCGGCGCAATGGCCACCCGCGACGAAGTCTATCCACTGGTCGAGGAAAAATTTAAATCTGTTCCCTTCCTTTTTTCTTTCGACACAAGTCCTCAACGGACAAATAATAACAAAAAAAAACTCCTCCAGTATTTCAAATATAACAATTTTTAATTCAAAAAAAAATCCTGATCAATATACATCGATACAAAACAAAAATGGAAATCCTATGTCACACGACACGAAACGACTCATATTCTCGCGAATAAAAAAAACCAACGTTCCCCGATTCCAAATATAATCGAAAATAAACTTGATGTCGTACGAATATCCCTCGAACGATAAGATAATTCCTGTTATCGGGGGCTGTTTCCCCGACCACTACGCCGTGTAACCACTTAAAACTAAATTCAAAGAAAGACTATGCTGGTATGTCGTTTTCAAAAAAAAAATGAAGACAAAAAAATCATCCGTCCATACACCTCTCCGCCACAAAATGCTCAAAACTCACCGAATGTTCCAACCCTGATGACGTCACCGTGGAATAATGAGCCCGATACGAAATTATTACACGCTCGACGTCATTAATTAGGTCAACTTGACTGACAAATCACTAGCTATACCCCGATCTAAAGCGACCCCCGACAGACAACCACGTCTTAGTCCCAACCGTGGATCCCGTCGTAGGAATCCTCCCTACGAGCCCTAATATAGCGTACCCCAACTAATTATGTGACGTCGATCGTGTAGTTATTCGCAAATGACCTTGCCGCGTGGCGTCGTCGCCAATAGGTCCGCAAGGTCTAACTCGAGCACTCCGAAAACGAATCACACTTTCCCCCCTTTTCGATAGTCGACAATTACGAAAAGACAAAAACCTGAGAAATCCCCGTGAGATATAATACGGTGTCAGACGGAACCACGTGCGCGTCACTCGTGAAAACCCAAATAATATGCACCGGTTTACTCGTCAACGAAAAGGCCGGAAAAACAGGCCGAGCACCTGGGAACGCTGCCTTTTATAGACCAATTTCCCTCCACCAAAATTTCCCGAAGTCGGTGTAGAGGTGGTACCACTTCTCTCTTCGAAAAAAGGCGATAAGAGGTTCTCCCCGGAAGTCGAAGCGTCGCCATGTTGAATAATCCGGTAGCGAGAACTCTCCAGAACCTTCTGGAACAGGTTCGATGCTCGTAGAAAAGAAGAAGGAACCGGAAGTCCCTCAGAGCATGGAAATGGAGAGGCGTTGCCGGAGATGAATGACGCCGAAGAGTTGTAATAATTATCAGTGGTCCAACACCGGGTCGGTGGTTCAAAGATTAACAATAATAATTATCCTTAATAAGGATAAAAAAAACAAGGTCAGAATAATCCAGGCGCTCTTAATGCACAACAAAACCATATCCGACACAAAAAAAAACGAAACTTCACAAGTGACGACACGATAATTCTCCCACTCACGTTAACAAAATCCTTTCCCGCAAACAAAAATCACTCCTTAATAAATAACACCCTTTGGCCATGGAAAAATCCGAAATTCGGGTCGAACAAAGAAACAGATAAGGCGTCCCTTATCTCCCCTCCGCCAGATGTCAACATAATCGTGGAGTTTTTCCACGTTTCAAAATCAAAACCCCAGACAAAGAAAAGACAAGAAATGTTTTGGAGTTTTTCCATGGTCGGGTTTCTCTCTGAAAAACGCCGTCCGAAACAAAGAATCCGAAAACGTATAAGATAAGAAAACGAACATCCAGCTATAGAAAGAAAAATAAAATTTACCTTGTGGCTCCCCAGCGCAGTCGGTGACGAGTAAACCAAAACTAAAGAAAAAAAATACACAACGAAAAACCCCAAATCGCGAGACAAAAAAATTAAAAATGACCGTCCATGATGCCCGTAGTGCGTTTAGGTCTGAAATCCTCAGTGAGCATGGCATATACTAAACACGTCACGTTTTCAAACGAGGTAAAAAAAAATTACCTCGTTTCAGCGAAGTGGCGGGGTCAGTGATGCTCTTGTATGCCGTGTTTCGCACTGCAACATAATTTATAGTATGAAATCTTGAGTATATTCACTTTCCCAAATCTTCACTATGTTTTTTAGCGTCCAGTAACAGAGAACAATTGATTATCATTAACAACCTTAAAGAAACCTATTTGCATCAGAGATATGAACGAGTGATTCTATGGAAAAATAACCTAATTTTTTTTGTCTTCTGCGGTGAAGTTTTATACAAAACTTACATTAAGATTGTTTAAAGGTACAATCTATTATTACATAAAAGATTTTATGTTTTGCAATAACAACTGACAAAGAATGCAGTCAAGTCATGGAATAATGTATATTTTTGAAATATTAGCCTGTAATATTAATTATGAGGTAATAAGAACTACTTTGAACATATTTCACTGATGATTCAAATAATTTTCATATTTAAAACTTATTGCACTGATTTATACTTAAGGAAAGGTATTTTAGTTTTGATAATAGTAGATCCATTTCAAGATTGCAAATTTTGTTGTTGTTGTGATACGTGAATGATTATAGCTAACCCTACTGAAAATCAAATTCTTATGTTAATCTCACGCGAGATATCATATCAGATCGGAATTGTAATGAACGTTTATTGTAAATTGCAGAAGGCACAATTGCATAAGTTATTTATAAAAATATACCCAATTCCATTCCATCAATTCGTTTGAATCGACTTTTCTTGAGTGCTATGAATCATGTTCCATTATTGATGTTTATATAAATTACCAAATTTTTTTTCATTAATATTTTGGAATTTCCTTAAATCTTATGTCCGAATTTTAGTTTTTTAATATTTAGAACAAAAAATTTCGAATATAAAGAAATATTAAATGTTTAAAACTGACTGCACTGATTCTTTTGATACTTATAGATCCATTTCAAGATTACACATTTTTTACACAAGAAAAAGAGAAATAAAAAAAATTATACTGAGTGTTCATTAATACATTATTAAAATGCTTTTCATTTTCGATTTATCATAAAATTGTTTCCGTGGCTTCTGTCAAATCGTTTTAATAGCGATTTAAAAAGTGCAACGCAAGTGCAACGCTGGTGCACCGCTCAAACGTTGCACCAGCGTTGCACAAACTTTGCCAGGGCTGATGTACGAATTTTAATTTTTTAATATATAAAAAACAAAAATGTGGAATATAAAGAAATATTAAATATTCAAAACTGACTGCACTGATTCATACTTGGCAAAGGTATTTTATTTTTGATAATTATAAATGTTTCCTAAGATTACAAATTTTTTTTTTATGTGATTCAGGAATAATAACTTGATATTTGAAAAATATTTACTGTATATTTTTTTAATGCAAAATTTCATAACTTATACATAACCATTACACATTTATTTTTTTATGAAATAGTCAAATATAACTATATGTTGCACATTTTGTGATGTTAGTGTTTGAATGCAAAGTCATAATGAATATATACCCGAGTGACAAAATTTGTTTGATCTATATAGAGACGACATCGGCCTTCCAATGTGGCAATATAGGCCAGCATGGCACAGCCTATATAGTGCCTATATAGGAAGTGTAATGCTTGCCTAATTAGTGGCTATATAGGCCTTGCAATATACAATCAATGTGTGAAAAATAATTTACAGCCTATGTAGGCCACATAATATACAAACTTCATAGGCCAGCATGGAACGGCCTGTATAGTTTCTATATAGGAAGTGTAATGCTTGCCTAATTAGTGACTATATAGGCCATGCAATATACAATCAATGTGTAAAAAATAATTTACAGCCTATGTAGGCCAGGTAACATACAGACTTCATAAGCCACCGTTCCGAAACGTATGTAGTGGCCAGTAGTAGCTACATCGGTCATTTAATGTATAGTTTATGATAGGCAACCAGCTTTCCAGGCTACATAGGCCAAACAATATCGAAACGACTCAGGTTACCGAGCTGGAGCCTATATACAAAATTCTTTACTGACCTATAGTGTGGTTATATATGCCGTATGATGTGCAACTCATACAAGCCACACAACTTGTTGGCTATGTAGAGGAGACCGGGGAAAATACGCCAACTGTTTTGAAATTTTATTTTTCAATGAGACAGTAATGACTTTCGAATTACGACGTACGTCACACGCTAGTGTTTTTTTAGGAAGACACTAGCATATGACATACGTCGTAGTTCGAAAGTTATTACGGTTTCATCAAAAAATCTATTTTCCAAACAGTGAGCGTATTTGCCCCGGTCTCCTCTAAGCAACATATAAATTATCAGAATACAGAATCCACCGATCCAGAGCCTATATAGTGAATATATAGGATAAATAACGCTCGCTCATACATCGACTGTACAGTAGCCACACGATGTACAGTCTGTATAGACCAAATAAGGAATGACTGTATAGGATACACAATATTCAATCATCATAGGTCAACGACCCTATAAAGATTGCGAACTCACGGGACTCGTATGTAGAAAGTACAAAGTTTGCTTGCACTGAAAAAATAAAGGCTGGACAACGTGACTATGATTTTCTCAGGTACCTATATCGATAAAAAAATTAAGAAAAATAATTGAAACACAAAGTGCGTCTTTAGAAAAAAAATGTAATTTACAATACTTAGGGAAACATGCAGCCTTGCATCACAAAAAAGTTATCATAAACATGTTTTACTTGTAACGAAGAAAGAGATCAATAATAATATTTTGAATTAGTGTCATTTGTATAATACTTTTGTTTATTCATGACTTTCATTATCCTCCTCGATTATTTCCATGTTTTTGTCAGCGATGGTTTCCTTGGACTTCATTTTTTCTTTTCGCCGTTGCCCTCGACCGTCACCCCAGTCGCACGCGTTCGTCAATACGTATCCCAGTGCTATTTCGTATTCTTTTTTTTTCATTTTTTCGCCTGGTTTTATTGAGGAAGGAAAGTCTTTGAAAGTAGCTGTAATAGAAAGTAAGAACAATCAGTTTATTTATTCAACGTTTGGTGTTATCACACCGCCAATATTTGAATATATCAATATTTAAACAATACCTTCGATCAGTTTCGATGTATTAGTGACTGCGAACTGCCCTTTGTTTTCTTTGGGCTTTACTGCTGTGTACTTCATCGCGATGTCCTGAGTCATCAGGCTCATCAGAATTTTTTTTATGTTTTTTTTTAATGCGTCTCTATCATTGATTAGGTATCTCCAAATTTCTCGCTGTAAGAAATTACGTACATAACATGAACAGCTCTCAACATGTCAACAAATTAAATGTACTTAGTTAGTTAGTTTTAAAAATGTCCATATAAAAAATAAGGAGAACCACGACAACACGAAAAAAACAATAAACTTCTTTATAACAAATCTTACTCAAAACAGTTGATCACTGAAAAATGACAAGTAACATGTACGAAATAAAAATAACTATGTACAGAGAAATAATTGGGTGATTTACCCACGCATTAATAAACGATTTTGGCCAATAAGTATTTTTTGGATGCATTACCCATATCTATAAGTGCTGCATCTAGAAACATGGGTATTTTACCTATAAGTATACATGGGCGTAACACCTATAAATATGTGTGCCGCATACACAAAAATGTATTAGTTAAAATTGTTCATTATTA
The DNA here is from genome assembly GCA_028476575.1 of Platygaster robiniae. Lineage (NCBI taxonomy): Eukaryota > Metazoa > Arthropoda > Insecta > Hymenoptera > Platygastridae > Platygaster > Platygaster robiniae. The sequence goes on along the minus strand of CM052027.1, from coordinate 7,869,755 downwards.
TATTTGAATAATCTATTCAGTATTCTCCGCGTACACGAATTTTATAAAATACAGGAAAAACTGAAAACAGTTAGAAAACAGAAAATTTTGAAAATGGAAGTTCAGTTTTGTACTTGCTTCGAGTACGCTGAAGGAAGCGGCGAGTGGCGGCGAGCTCGCTTCTAGTTAGCTACTAGCTCGCCGCGACTTTATTCAAAAATTTTCGCTTTGTCAAAAAAATCCGTTGCGAATACGCGGCGAACTCGCTACAATTTTTTCCAAAAATGTTCGTTTTTCAACCAACTCGCCGCGTACTCGCAGTGAGCTCACAGGTTCACTGGGCGACAAACAAAAGCTAGATCCGATACTGTACCACCATTTGAATATCTGAATATTTAACCAAATTCCGGACAGTGACCTACGAATTTTATTCACCTCCTTGAAATATAAAGAAACGACTCGAATAGTTTTTTCATCAATCGTTGAAAGTATTTTGTAATTTGTAACTATTTCAAAACATATTTTTAGTATCTGGACAACAAAACTCTTTTTAAATTTACTTCATAATTTTTAAAAACTGTTGATTCATCGAGTTGTAGGTTTTTAAGTAACAAATTAATCGAAATTATATTCATATACATGACTCAACAGTTAATAGAGTAATACAATTATATTGCTAATTTGTTCATTAAGGTTATATGGTTTATGGGAATTCTTGAATTACACATTTTTGCATAATTTTAGTCGAATTAATCGATTTAATTTTTTGATGAGGAATTGACGAAAAATGTGATTTACTTTCGTCAACTTTCATTTATTTTCGGAAGCAATCAAAAGTAAATTCAATACTATTGGGGTATGAAACAAAATAAAACATTTCTTCATCGAATTTTGAGCAAAAGTTATAAAAAGCGTGAATTACTTACTTGGATTGCCAATGCCAATGATTTTGAGTTGTCTGGAAAAAAAGTGGTTTTTTCAAGGTTTTGCAAAACGATAGCAGTGGAACACGTGGGTCTCGATGGGACCAAAAACCGAGCACTCAAAAAAAAATACGCTTCGACACTCAAAAAACTGCTTTTACACTGGATGATGAGATATTTTCTTTTATTTAATCCAAATTTAGGAAGAAGAACAAACACACATTGTAGGAGAAAGTCGATCAGAAACTCCAAGATTGAAGATACTTTTTTGTCGAAAACAGTTGAAAAGCGCGGTATACGACCGTTCTACTGGATCGGGGTCCTTTCATGGTAACGAACTTGAACGCTTTTTGGTCGTTCCACGTCAAATTGCACCATGACGTTCCCGGTTACTGAATTTTGTTATAATTCAAGTTGGTTGTACGCATCCCAAGCAAAACTCATGTCATCGAAAAGTCATCGACTATGATGACTTTTCGATGACTTTTCGATGACTTTTTTAAAAAGCTTTATTTTTCAGATACTAAGCCTGAAACGCTAAGGAAAACTCACCCAATCGTGTTTTAATTAATTTTTTTTAATATAATATGGCATTATTACGAATTTTAACATAACATTTGTCGTTTTTTAGTTTTCGTTTATATGTGATGTTATGTAGGTTATAAGTATACGTTAGGTTAGATTTTTCCTGATTTTTTTGTTTTACTCAAAATACGAACATAACGTTTAAATTCTTATTAAAGCCATAGAATGTTAAAATAATTCATTAAAACACGATTGGGTGAGTTTTCTTTAGCGTTTAAGGCCTAGTCTCTGAAAAATAAAGCTTTTTAAAAAAGTCATCGAAAAGTCATCGGAAAGTCATCGAAAAGTCATTGAAAAGTCATCACAGCCGATGACTTTTCCATGACATGAGTTTTGCTAGGGATATTATGACATATCAGAATGAATGAAAGGTTGTCATTAAAATTTTGAAATGAAACACAGTTTGTTTAGTGATTACATAATGTATTTAAAAGAATCATACTTGAAGAATAAAATAAATGCGTTTATTTCCATCTTGGAATGAGTTTTCGCAATCAACGCGTAGACGTTTTCAGTGGAGTAAAGGTAAAGTTACAACAGTTTCTGTACTACACGCAGACTTCGTGACAGATAACTTGACAATTTTTTTATTTACATCATTAATAGGCACGCTTTTCGTTGTATTTTTGGGTTGATTATAAAGTTTCCATATACCTAATGTCGCGGAATTTGTTGGAAAGGTAAAAAATGGTTTTTCTTTTACCCACTTCACTCCCTCTAATACGACACCGTTTGTATCTCCTATTGGTCGAGTCATCTTTCGAATTTCAAAACACTCATCATTTTGTAGTAGTACCATGTTATTCGGACTTTTTGTCGTTAAGGTTGTCTGCATGTATTTTATTCTTAACACATCAACAAAACTATTGCCTTTGGAAACTTCTTCTTTTAAAATTTCAATTTTCGGTGGAATAGTCGGAATTTTTTTTTTTACAAAAAACACCTGGTGCATTCGATTGCATAGCTGCTCAAGAGGTCTGTAACCTGTGCACAAGGTTTTCCGCATTTGTCCGAGCAAACTCTCAAAACTGTAACTGCTTATTTTATTTAAATTACAATTCATATATTTGACATCGTCAGCTATGTGTATCAGGTTATGAAAATTTATTGATAGCATCGATTTTCCGTAGTATTGTTCTGTAAGTAATACAAATTTTTCAAGATACACTTTTGCTTGAGAATTATATCGCAACGCTAGCTCATCTGAACATAAAATTCTGCACCCAGTAAAAAGTAGCAAAAAATGTGTATATAGTTTTGATGGTAAAAGCTGTTTCAAAATTACAACACCACTGTATAATAAGAAGAATCCATATTGCGTCGCTTTCCAATGAGCTATTTGTTTTATTGATTGAGTTTTTCGTTGGAATTCGATGGGTACTTGGTTTTTGATTGTTTCGAGCATATAATCTAGTTCTTGCTTTTGATGAAAAGAAAATTTAACTTTGGAAATGATACCACTAAGCCAAATATCAAGTAACTTTTTCATTATCCCCAAAAACCCTAAATGCATGAAATCGATAACAAACATAGAAACCATATTTAATCCTTTGATTGAAATTAAAGGTGAAATTCCTCTATGATTATTAGGATCAGACTGTTGACGAAAATTTTCATCTGTTCGTTTTGGATTATCTATTTGTGTAAACACTGTCCTATTATCCCATCTTTCCCCGCACACTTCACATCTTTCACAGCAAAAAAACCCAGTATGTCCTTTAACGCATTTTACAAGTGCTCTTGCTGGAGTGTCTAATATCCAGCTTTTCATTTTTACTTGATACAATTTTCCATGTATAAAGATTCCATTATTCAACAAATCATTAATTTCTTTGTTAAATTCATCAAAAAAAAGTTCTAAATTTTGCGGTTTTTCAGATCCCACGTAAATAGACACAGGAAATGGATCGTAAAGTTGTTCGGATTGATGGATTCTGCATAAAATTGGCCAAAACTGATTTGCACTTGATTTGTAAAGAGCTGCGCCATCAATATTAATGTCTAATTCAATAATGCCGTTACTGTGGAGCGTAGGATTAAAACACATAGCAAGGCCTTTCGCTATACCAAAATACACAAACTGGGCCGTTTTGTAAAAGGAGTTTTCAAGAGTCACAATATTGAACTTAGTTTTGTTCAGATCTAAGAACGTTGAAGCTTTTTTTGGCAATCCTGGCAGTAGTCTTTTTCGCAATATAAGCAGCAATTGAGTGAGAAGAATTAAAGGAATGTCACCATTAAGAGCCCATTCCTTTATTTTTTCTTCTTCGTCCATTTCTGAATCCTCGATCAAGTTTTCCAGATCTTCATCACTCATATCCCCTTGGTTGCAGTCATCATGACTGTAATAATCATCGTCTTCATCGTCATTTGATGATCCGTATTTGGTGTCCGAATAAGCTGTTCCCGAAGAGTTTTCCTTCTCGTTAGAGCTTTTCTGTCTCTCCAGTGATGAGTTACTGTCATCGGAGTCTACATAGTAAATGAAGAGTCATATATATACTTTTTGGACACGTCAGGACTCCCACGGAGTCCCGACGGGTCCAAAAGTGAGACATTAGTAAGTTCCGTCACGACCTCCCACAAAGTTCCGTGGAAGTTCTGAGAATTTTCTTGCTGTACGGGAAGTGATGATGTTAGTTTCATAACGGCTGTCTCATATAAACAGACCGTTCCAGAACTAACATTGCCACTACCTAGGTTGGCATATATGTATAGGCCTACCGTTGCGAATCTATCATCGTACCTTTATAGGTAATCCTATATAGGCCTGCCGTTAGAAAAGCTACATTACTTCTATCTTATCTTTTTCATTTAAAATATATTCTTTGCATGAAAGTAGTATGATGAAAGTAGTATATAGCAGCTGTTCTTACCACTCTTCAAGTAGCCTTGAATTCCCGTGTTAGCATCGTACGAAAAATTGTCGTCATCTTTATGCTGCAGATTATTGTAGTCTGCAGCATTAAGGTCGTCAGAACTTTCATGCTCTATAAAAATTAACGTTCACATAAAATATAACGATACATATCAAACACATCAAATATAACAGTACAAAATCATAGTAGACCATGAAGTTATATACGAATTCAACAACAATTTTTTCAATGTTAATTCCCAGTAAACCAGGGACGTCACTGTAAAATCAGTGACGTCCTTTGTGACAGCTCAGTGGCGTCACAGCGCTGCTCAAATTTCCGCCACTGGTGACGTCACACTGGCGTCACAGTGACGTCACTGAGGCCGCACAAAAATGTGTGACGTCACTGGGACGCCAGTGAGACGTCACAAAGGACGTCACTGTGATTTTACAGTGAAGTCCCTGGTTCACTGGGTTAACTTTGTACATAGCAAGAAGAATTCAATAAGAATTGGTGCATTATGGATTTTCCATGTATACTAACCACAGTCGATATTTTCTTCCTGCGCTTTATTCAACACTTGTTCCCACTTTATTATAGCACGTTTTTTACGCCGACACCTTTTCACTCGTTCTCGATTTAATTCACGTTTTCGGTCCATTCGACAAGCTACTACACGATCGACAATTTATTCATAAGTATCGAAGATGCTCAAAATGATCAGTTGCGAGTGATCAGCTGAGTGGTAATCCGTTAGCAAATTTTAAAGTAATGTTGCTCCTAGTTCGATTAGTCTATAAAACTCAGACGTTACAAATTCGACATCGCCCGTGTACAAGATGACCTATGTAGGCCAGATGCAGCAAAATAAATATTGGTCTAACATAAACAGTGGCCTGCGTAGGCTGACCGTTTTGAGCTTATGTTGTCCCCATGTAGGTTGGCCTATATAGCCTGGCCACCAAAACCTCAACATCATCAGTAAACAAGGTGACCTATGTAAGCCGAATGCAGGAAAATGAATATTGGTCTAACGTAGAAAGTGGCCTGCGTAGGCTGACCGTTTTAAGCTTATGTTGTCCCCATGTAGGTTGGCCTATATAGCCTGGCCGCCAAAACCTCAACATCATCATTAAACAAGGTGACCTATGTAAGCCGAATGCAGGAAAATGAATATTGGTCTAACATAGAAAGTGGCCTGCGTAGGCTGACCGTTTTAAGCTTATGTTGATCTCATGTAGGTTGGCCTATATAGCCTGTCCGTCATGAACTCAACATCGATCACGAACAAGATGGCCTATGTAGACCGGATGCAGGAAAATGAATATTGGTCTAACATAGAAAGTGGCCTGCGTAGGCTGACCGTTTTAAGCTTATATTGATCTCGTGTAGGTTGGCCTATATAGCCTGGCCGTCACGAACTCAACATCGCTCACGAACAGGAAGACCTATGTAGATCGGATGCAGGAAAATGAATATTGGTCTAACATAGAAAGTGGCCTATGTAAGATGGCCATTTTCAAATAATGTTGCCGCTACTTAGGTTGGCCAATATAGCCTGGCCGTTCAAAAACCAATATTGCCTATAGACAGGTTTTTCTATGCGAGCAGAATATAGTGAAATAAATATTTACCCAATATAGAAAGTAGTCTATTCAAGCTGACCGTTATCATGGCAATATCGTCTTGATTCATGGTGACCTACGTAAGCTGGCCGTTATTGAACTAACATTGCCTCTATTATGGTTGGCCTATGTAGCCCATCCGTTCTAAAATTGACATCGCCTCTATAAAAAATCCATATTGGCCGATAAATCTTGTCACTCGGGTAAAATCAATTCATCAGTTTATATAAAAATTGATTTCTTTTTATTTTTTGCTGATAAAAATACTCTGTTAAAATGATAAAACTGTACAAGCGAAGACTCAATTATTTCATCAGGAACGCGAAACAGGAAAAGGAATACAATTTTTCAAAACAATTACTTGAAAAATCGTGCAGGTACGTGACTGACAAACTTCGCTATATTTACTAGACATATTTGTTAATTTTTTTATCTGAAAAATTTGTGATGATGCCTTGAATGACTTTTGTTAAAGTCAATAATATGATAGTTAATGATGGAACACAATTTCTAGTATGGTAAGAAAAATTAACATTCTTCGTCATGTTCCATGGTAAAGATGAAATTATTTATGAAAAATAAAAGTCAAAATAATGAATTTTTATCAAATAATTTTTTTAGATAGAGTCTTGAATTATTCAAGGAAAAAAATTGTTAAAAATTTTCGAATGAACCACTTATTTTGCAATTATAGATTTATCCTGGACTTTGGTATCTTGAACTAGTTTTATTGTTTGCAATAACAACGGCCTAAGAATGCAGGATATTCTATTGATAATAATGCAAATGCGCTACCCTGACGGAAGAGAAAGGACAGCTTGAGGGCAGTGAGAGGCCAATGGCTGCCCTATGGCTGACTCCTGATTGCCCTCTGACTGTCCAGTCATAAAAAACCATGTTTATGCTGCATTTTCAGGAGAAATAAGGTTTAGAGTGTGCATTTTTGACATTGAATGGGTTTTTTGATTGAAAATGAATTGATTTTATTAAGTTAATTCCATTTGATCATTCTAAATATAATTTCATGTTTGAGATTGTATGAGATTCGTCGGATGGTAACTAGTTGCCGGCCGAGATAACGATTACCGAGGTACAGAGGTAATTTCATAATTAATTTAGAAAACGGTAAAAAGTATATAAGATGAAAGAAACTATCAAAAAATAAACATTTTTATAAGTTTGGTGTTAAAAAATCGTAATTATTGATTCGTCAAATTTATAATGTTAGTGCAGATAAAACAGTTCGGTTTCGTTTCTACTACGAGTCCATTAGCTATCGCCCTTTAGGCAGTTTGAAATAATTAAGATGCATTTTTATTACCTCAGTGACAATTGTAAATGATTGTAAACAAGTCGCGAAAACTGGCGAAAACGCGAAAATATAAATAATCAACTAGTGCAATAGATAATTCCGGACTGTGTGATCAATCAGTGCAAGTGCAATAGTGCATCATCCGATCGACCTGACCAACATCGACTGTGAAATATTGTCGACGTGATTTGTAAGTATAATTCGTTCTGTTTTTTTTTTTTTTTCTATATAAGTTATTGCCACGCTAATTCTTACATTGAAATATTCTCATTCAGTAAACCATCGTAACTATAATCATGGTTATGTTTTTTTGTGTTTTTTCGCGCGCGTGTTCCCTGGTCTGGCGCGCATCGAATTTTTTTTTGTTTTATTTTTCCTAAGTTTCATATTGTGGTTAATTGTTGAGTTTGTTTATTGTTAAGTTTTTATCGTCAAACTTCAGGTAATAAAATCGTCTTTCAAGTATAATCTCAAATTCCAAAGGTATTTACTAAGCTTTTTAACATTATTTCAATTATTTATGCAAATATCACAATTAAAATGTGAGGGATTATTTTGCTATAAAAGTTGTGAGGGCCAAAAAAAGTGTACTCTTAAATTTCATGCTTGAAACTCAACGTAAATTTCATTTTTTGTTTGGAAAAACGTTAAGGTAGTTTTTCAAATCAACAATGCCTATAAATGTATATCACACATATAGAAATGATAAAACAGTTTTCATTAAATCGACTATGAAAATTTTTTCTGTTTTGCTTCACCACAAATATTTATATTTTTGAATTCTATAATTTTCAGCAAGTATTATATATTTCGACCTGTTTTGCAGTTTAAACTTATTTTATTTTGATATTTTACAGTAGAGTCAAGTTTTTGCAAGCGGAGCATTTGGAATCCACCCATTGATTTCTAACTTGCTGTTTACTTTTTTTAATAGTTTATGATGTCCTCAAAGCCTTCAAAAAAGAATTTTTTGAAAATTTCATTTTTTATCATTCGTTAGCAAGCAAAGAGTTTCAAAAATAATTTTTTTTCTAAATTTGATATCTCAGCAATGAATCAATCGATTCATTTGAAGTTGGGCATTTTTTGAAAGAATTTAACTAAGGAATGTATTTATTACCATTTTTAGTGAAAATGAGTTTTTTTGTTTATAACAATTTCATTTTTTAATAAACAATTGAAAATTTTTCTAACTTCTCTTATTGCTAGAAAAAAATTTTCAACATATTTTCGGTAGGAAATTTTATCATCTTTTCATTAAAAAAAAAAATTTTGGTCTCTTCTATAAACAACCCAGAAACGAATTTTTTTCTTCGAGCGCTCGCGCGCTAATAGGGGATCTTTGCGCGCTGATTCGAGTGCGAAGTGAACTTGCATTAGTATCATAATAATGAGTTGATTCTTATTATCGTTTAATGTTGTGACTATGTACAGAACACATGTTTTTCTCAAAAACATACACATTTTCTTTAGTAATAATTTTTTGAGTCAAGTTTTCCCAGGCGGAGCACCTGGAATCGAACCATTGAATTTTTACTTTTTTTTTACTTTTTTCAATAGCTTATAATGCCCTAAAAGCCATTGTAAAAGCGTTTTTCGAATTTCGTATTTTTACGAGTCCTTATTAAACAAAAGTTTTCAATATTGATTTATTTTTCAAATTAAATATTACAGCAATAATGAGTTCATTGACTTTTTCAAAATTTTGTATACAATTAAGAAAATGAACGAAAGAATGCGTTTGTTAACATTTTTAATTAATGAGTTTTTTTATTTAAAACAATATAATTTTGTAATAAACAATTGATACATTTTCAAACTTCTCATATTACTAGAAAAAAAATTCAAAAAGCTGAAAATAAGGAATTTTATCATCTTTCGATTACAAAAAAAATATTTTGGTCACATCCATAAACAAAAAAGCAACGGTAAATAAAAAAACTCATTTTAACTAAAAATGTTAACAAACGCATTCTTTCGTTGATTTTCTTAATTGTATGCAAAATTTTGAAAAAGTCAATGAACTGTAATATTTAATTTGAAAATTAAATCAATATTGAGAACTTTTGTTTAATAAGGACTCGTATAAATACGAAATTCGAAAAACGCTTTTACAATGGCTTTTAGGGCATTATAAGCTATTGAAAAAAGTAAAAAAAAAGTAAAAATTCAATGGTTCGATTCCAGGTGCTCCGCCTGGGAAAACTTGACTCAAAAAATTATTACTAAAGAAAATGTGTATGTTTTTGATAAAAAAATGTGTTCTGTACATAGTCACAACATTAAACGATAATGAGAATCGACTCATTATTATGATACTAATGCAAGTTCACTTCGAACTTGAATCAGCGCGCAAAGATCCCCTATTAGCGCGTGCACGCTCGAAGAAAAAAATTAGTTTCTGGGTTGTTTATGGATGTGACCAAAATTTTTTTTTTTTAATGAAAAGATGATAAAATTTCCTACCGAAAACATGTTGAAAATTTTTTTCTAGCAATAAGAGAAGTTGGAAAAATTTTCAATTGTTTATTAAAAAATGAAATTGTTATAAACAAAAAATCTCATTTTCACTAAAAATGGTAATAAATACATTCCTTAGTTAAATTCTTTCAAAAAATGCCCAACTTCAAATGAATCGATCGATTCATTGCTGAGATATCAAATTTAAAAAAAAAATTAATGTTGAAACTCCTTGCTCGCTAACGAATGATAAAAAATGAAATTTTCAAAAAATTTTTTTTTGATGGCTTTGAGGACATCATAAACTATTAAAAAAAGTAAACAACAAGTTAGAAATCAATGGGTGGATTCCAAGTGCTCCACTTGGGAAAACTTGACTCGTATCAAGTTAATAATATCACTATTTTACAATTTTTTTCAAGTTTAGGTATATTTACATTTTAATACAGTAGATTACAATAGTTTACACAATTTTTCAATAATTGATGTGAACTATTGCCATTTTTTCATGAATCTATAAGATCTTCGTTTCCCGAAATACATTCTTCAAAGTTTTCTCCTTCCTCCATTAACTTCTGTGTCATGGTGCTGAGGCCAGTATCACCTGTTTCAACAAATGATCAAACAATTTTGTAAATTTTCATCTGGAACACAATTACATAATGTATCATTAATGGCTAATGAACTCCGAGCCATACCTGTGCTCCTGGTTCCTCCCTTTCCTCCTTGATTTTTTTTATTTCAAGCGAAGAGCGACACCCTCTGACACACTTGCTTACCCACAATCGAATATTTGTTATGCTTGGTTTATTTTGTGGGTCAGAGGGTATTGTTTTTCTATCATCTTGGCCCCACAGTTGAATAACAGCCTCTATGGTTTCAAAAATACAATTTTATGACTTAATTTGAAAACGAATTGTCTAGAAAAATATAACCAGATTTTTTTGTAATAAGTTTTGCATGTCCAATACCTGAACATTAACATACCTTGAAAATTTTCGATGTATTTGTCGATTGGAATAAAATTTTCCACTGTTACCCCAACTGGCTGCGCGAGGCCAACTTTTTTATATCATCTGGCAACCACTGCCCTAGGGCGAGTTTTTTGATTGCCACTTTCATTGTGGGCGCTTCAACGGCGTCGTTGTAATATTTTCTCAAAACTTTGAGGCCTTCTATGGAAATCTAGATAAAAAGTTTCAAACTTCATGAAAATATTATCGTGCTGTTGATGACAGACTTTTTTGTAATTAATATAGAATATATTTACCCTCACAGTCTTATTTTGCTAAGTTATCATAAAATAATGTCATCAATCTTTATTTGTATGATGTTTTCATAGGATGTAGAGGTTAGACCACCCCTGGAATAAAAAAAATAATGCTCAGTTTAAAAATTTGTTGACTCTTTTTTGGACATCTAGAAAATTTTTCTTGGACTTTTGGTAATATTATATGATTTATAAAAAAGTGAAAACAAATATTTTTATTTGAAATAGTAGTCATATTCTCCAATGTCTTCAACTTTTGTTAAAGGTCAATTAAAAACTTTTTTCACTGATTCGCAACTGTTTTTGATGAAAATTTCATTTGAACGTTTTGAAGTTTTTCCTCCTAATGATGACGTATACGTTTTGTAAAATATTGGGTACTTTTTAAAATATAACAATAATGAAGAAAGAAAATATAGGTAAAAACGTGACTTTTACGAATATGCACATCATTCTTAAAAAATTTGATAATTTTAAAAATCCGTACGACATCCTAGAGACACTTAATTTACAAGCATTTAAAAAAAATTGTACCAAAATAGGTTGAGAGTTGGTACAAATATTATGAAAACAAAAGTTACCATGCATTCAGTGATCAGTACTTTCGCCGTGTTTTGTTTTGGGAGACAAAATTGCCACTGTGATCAGCACTTAGGATTTTCTCCGTGCTCCCTCGCTCTACCACTTTCCATGTGGAAAGAAGAGGAAGGTAGTCGATTTTTTTCCTATTTAAAATATATTATTGCCATAATGTGCCACATGTGCCCTGGTCTCCCATTTAATATTACTTTCGGTTCAAATAAACTCACTGAAATAATAATTGTTGAACTGAGCATTATATGTTGGTCCTAGGAGTAGCCTAACCCCTTCAATGCAGTGGCGGATTTAAGGAAAAAGGCCTAGTCGGCAAAATTTCTTCAGGCCCCCCCCCCCCCCCAGAAAATTATATTGTGTCAGGTGTTTCATGGAAAGTGGAAGATATATGTTTTAAGAATTTAATGAATATAAAAAATTTTTCATTTATTCATCGAGCATTATAAAAGTTGTATTCTTTTTTACATCGAGAAAATTTACTTATTTTTGAATCCTCTTCTCGCTTTTTTCTCCGCGAAAACTTCGATGGTTGCATCCAGATCAATTTGATTAGCGACTTGCTGTTCGATGAAAAGTATGCTGAAATCGTCCAATGCTTCTGCACTCATTGTAGAACGTTGACGATCTTTGACTCTCTTCAATAAACTCATTGTTCGTTCGGCGCTGGCAGTGCTAACGGGAAGGGTCAAGAATAAACGCAATAAACTGCAGCACTCCGGGAAACTGCTGATCAAATTTTTTTCAACGATGAAGTTCAAATATTGCAATGGACTATGCTTGGTAGAATCTTGTTCTTGTAAGAAATATATATCCGCAAAACTGATTAACTCGTACTTCAGGGCAGTTGTAAAAAAAGTTGGATATTTCTCCATCAAATTGCACACATTTTTTTCAAATTCTTTCTCTTCCATGTTTTTGAAAGATTCAGGTTTGAAAAAACCAAAAAGTGAGTTTATCTCATCAAAACCTTTGGCCCTTTCTTGTAACTCACTGCACATTCTGTCCAGAACTTCAAAGTACCCAATGCGATGTTTCGTTGCTATATCGAAAGAACTGTCCTCTGCTTTCTCGCCTGGCATTTTTTTCGTTCGTCGTTGTCTAATGATCGGAAAATCCGGATTATTCCATCCCATCTTCTCCCATTGAGATTTAGCTTTCGAAACGAAAGAATCATACTTGCTCTCTTCACGCAAGTTTTGCAAGTTCTTCATTACATTTTCGAGACAATTTTGAGCCATCAAAAGATCAACTTCTTTTTTCTGTAATTGCACTTCAGCAATGTCAATGAATGATAGGACTGAATGTCACCATGTCAGGTTTAGTAAAAATAGCCAATTGATCGCCGAAAGTAGAGAATTTGCGTCCATTATATCTTCTCCAGTAGCCTTCTCTCTCGATGTTTCTTGTTCTAAGCAGTTGACAACACAGTCAAGATTTTGGATAATTGCTTCTACTGCTTTCAGCCGTGCAGACCAACGAGTAGCACTCAAGCCTTTGATGTGGAGTCTTCGTTTCTGTGACAGCGCTTCGCTTTCGATATCTTCTGATGGCACAGCACACTGTTCATCTTGTGTTTCTCTTCGACAGTCAGAGTTGGTCTCAAAAAGTTCTAGTTTCAATTCTTCCAGAAGTTTGATGCCGAAAGATGTTGTATTTTGAGACAAATTTTTGCTTTCTTCCAAAAGGTTTTCCCATCGCCGATGAGACTGCGAGAAGTAGTTGAAAATTCGCTGTAGTGTTTTGAAAAAGAGTTTGATTGAAGGACTGGCGAATTTTTCAGCTGCATGAGATAAAACCAGGTTGAGTTAATGCGCTGTACAATGGATGTACGGAACGAAGGCCTTCTCTCCAACATATCTCCTGATAAGTGCTTTGTTATACGTCAAAAAGGGGGGGACGTTAACAATAAGGGTAAAAATAATAAGTCCGAGATTTTCCTTAGATGATTCGCGAGGAATCTTTTATTCAATGAAATTAGTTTAACATAAACTTAAATTTACAAAACTCGGTATTTTATTGCTGTGGTCTGCCACGTTGTGAAGTCGAGATCGAGACGTCTCCGTTTTGAAAAGCCGAAAATTAAACGGACACCTGGAGCCGAGAAAGGCTACCAGGATGGGCTGGAGCTGATGTAAATAGCCGATGGCGGCTCCCGGAAAAATAAGAAGGAAAAATCGTAGAGAGCCGGTGGCGGCTCCCAGAAAAATCAGAAGGAAAAGTCGAGAGCCGATGGCGGCTCCCGGAAAAATAAGAAGGAAAAATCGTAGAGAGCCGGTGGCGGCTCCCAGAAAAATCAGAAGGAAAAGTCGAGAGCCGATGGCGGCTCCCGAAAGGAAGGATTGAAAGGGTTGTTAATGAAAGACTGGTGCCGATAAAGGTTACCACGGGTAGGATTAGGTTTGGAGCCGATGCAGGCTACCAAAGGTGGGTTTGGAAGTTTTGGAGCTAGTGGAAGCTACCAAAAGAATGATCTTGGTCGTAGAAAAATATCCTAGAAGTACGCTTGGAAGAACGATCAGCGCACCAATCAGCGCGCTTTAAGATATTGGTGATATTATCAATTTCCGCGGTCGGCGCACCAATCCTAGCCTCAGCGTCGCTTATCATCCGATACTGAATCTATATTTAAAATTCGAAAAATCCAATAGATTGTGTGTTGGATTTTTCTTTGAAAACTTTACTCGAAACAAGAAAAATAAAATTATGTTGTCGTCAAAGTGTTACCTTGACGTACAACAATCGCCGGCTTTTTTTCTGTTTCGGGTTTTAGTTTTTTTTTTTTTTATTTATTTATTTATTTATTTATTTTTTTTTTATTTATTTATTTATATATATTTTTTTTTTTTTTTTTTTTTTTTTTTTTTACATTGTCGACTTTTAAAAGTCTTTCTCATAACTATGTAGTCTTAAATCACAATCATTGACAAAATCAATACTAATTTTAAGTCCATCATTTTCTGTTACCCTAAATTAGGGAGGTAGTAGTAACGTAGGTTGAAGGAATTTTTTTCTTTTTGGTGTGGAAGGAAAAAGTAGGAAAAGAAACAAAAGCAATTTTAACAATTTAACTCCTTGACCCAATCCGGGGTGCCTCCTGGGTTGAGCCCCAAATGGACCCTTCTTCTACACTAATCTTAGACTCAGATTTTCTGATTTCTTCTTTAATGATGAATCGTCGATTACTTGGGACGACAACCACAGACCGGATCCTTGGTTTGTTTTCTTGGTGAGGTTGTACGCTCGTCAATCCCGGAAAATTTCGTCCAGAACATGAAAAACGTAACTCGGCGCGACGTGAATCTTGATTTCCCCGCTTTCTTCTCTCTTCCGCAGCTCTGTTTCGCAGGTATTCTCGCCGTTTCCATTCCAAATACGGGGGTTGGCGCGACTTGTTTGGAGAAAATTCTTGAAGTTCTCGAGTTGGATTTGGACCGTGTTTCCGAGGATCCAAAGATGGCAATGGGGCTTTTCCATACACTGTTCTAGCGCTCTCTCCGTGTTCGATCGTGACCAGGATTTTTGGGCGAAGAACGTACTCCTTGATTTTCTCTTGGTCGCCCCCGGCGTTTAACACCTTTTCCTCTCTCTCCTGTGCGCGCAAACGACGCTCTCTCGTTTTTCTCCCCGCTCGCTTCGACGGCATGTTTTCCTTTAGCTTCGAACTTCTTCAAAGTCACCGACCGAGTGATCACGCGGCTACGCTGATTTTGGGTTTCCCCCCTATTTTCGGGACCCCCCAGCGACTCTCCTGGTTAACCTCTCCTAATTGCAGGTGCATTTCGGATTTTTCGGGGGGAACCACCGCTTTTCCATCTCTCCCCGTCTTCTGTCGAAAATCGGTGGGGGTGACCGACGGTACGCCGTTAGAATCGGCCCATTGGAGTAGTCCCCTTTTTTCTTCCCCCGGTAGATCATGACTGATAATTTTCAATCGATCGCGATGAATCTTTGTTAATTGGCCGTCCTTGTCAATTAAATATACTCCCCCTCCAAGGTGAGCATTTACCAGGTATGGGCCTTACCAGGGTGTGGCTAGCCCCGCGCAAAATCCGTCCACAGCTTTCGAGAGTACATGATTGCGGGAGTATACCAAATCTCCTTTCCGCAATTCTTTCAATTTCATTTCCACTCTGAGGCCCACGTATTTTTGTTGTTCAATCGCAGCTACTCGATATCGTTGTCGAGTCTCGTTATTACAATTTTCCGTTGGTAAATTCAACTCACCAGGTCGAGTTAATAGCCGACCAAGTAATATTTCACTAGGCGTCATTTTAGTGGCCGCATTTTTTCGATTGCGAAGTGCAAATAAGGCCTGAGGCAGAGCGCTATCCCACTTTGTATGTGGTTTTCCATTCACGAAAAGCCTTATTAATTTTTTAAGCTCCTGATTATGGCGTTCTGTGGGGTTTGCTCTCGGGTGGTAAATCGGAGTCGTCCAGGCCTCGATTTTCCAGCGAAGGCACGCGGCCTTCCACTCGCGGCTTGCGAACTGTGGACCGTTATCACTCAATATAACTCGACAATAACCCCATCGAGGAAAATAATCTTCCTCCAAGCACTCCATGATTTTCCGTGTGGTTGCTGTCCCCAGAGGATATGCCTCGATCCACCTTGAAAACGCATCCACCACCACCAACAAATATTGCCTCCCCCTACTAGAGCGAGGATAGGGCCCCATCAAATCAATGGTAACTAGGTCAAAGGGCCACCTTGGTCGCCTCGGTTGTTGAGTCACCAACTGGGCGTGGGTCGCAGGTTTCACGGCCGTGCAAAGCAAGCAATCAGCCACGTAACGTCGAATTTCTTTTTGCATCCCACTCCAATAATAATTCCGGGAAATTTGTTGCTCAGTTTCGTCCATGCCGGGGTGGCCGGCCCACGGTTCATCGTGGTAGTATTCTAATACTATTCGTCGAACTTCCTCAGGAACGAATACACGCCAAGGTGACTGAGTAGAATCACGAGCCTGCATAACCCCGTTATTTACACGAAACCTTCCCTTGAGGCGTTGCTGAGAGAGTGAGAGCTTGGCCAGAGTTTCCAGTTTCTTCAACTCCTGTGCCCGCATTGCTATGGTTTGATCCCGTTGCTGGGCCTCCAAAATTTCTTGTCTGAGTGGCTGGGCCTCGATGTGATTTATAACGGGTGTTTGTTCGTCGCTGACGGGAGCAAATGCGGGGGGCAATAAACGTTCTTCCTCTGGACTTTCGGCAATTACCTCCAAGGGGTGACGTGATAAAGAATCGGCGAGTTGATTTTCTTGGCCCGGACAGTGTTCTATTGTAAACGAAAATTCTTGTAATAAGAGGGCCCAACGAGCTAATTTTGTGCGTGTTTCGCGAAATTGATGGAGCCAAGTGAGGGCCCGATTATCAGTGCGAAGTATGAAAGGCCGTTCCTCGAGGTAAACCCTGTATTTTTTAATAGCCCATATCACTGCTAAACACTCCTGCTCATTACTATGGTATCGTTGTTCCGTTGCCGAGAATTTCGCACTTGCATAACTAATTATGTTTCGTTTGCCCTCGGGTAATTCTTGAAATAAAACTGCTCCCATTCCAGTCTTACTTGCATCGGTCTGTATTATAAAATTAAGATTTGAGAGCGGACGCCCCAAGTGCAATGGCTGACTCAATTTTTCTTTTATTTCATTGAAGGCTATGTCAGCCTCTGTACTCCACCTCCATTTTCCTTTTCCTTGGAGCAAATCAGTCAAGGGAGCAGTGAGAATAGCGTCACGAGGCAGATATTCCCGTAACCAACCACAAATTTCCAGGAATTTTTGTAGCTCCTTTTTACTGGTAGGAACTTTGGCTGTTTGCACCGCAACTTGGTGAGCGCTTTGTGGTCGGTTCCCACTTGCCGAGACGACGTGGCCGAGGTATTTTAATTCCGTTTGACCAAACTGGCATTTCTTGAGGTTAATTAGCAATCCATGCATTAACAAGCGTTCAAGGATAAGTCGCAGGTGTCCAAGATGCTCGTCCCATGACTGTGAACGTATGATAATGTCATCCAGATAAACTTCGCAAAAATTCCCGATGTACCCCTGCAATACCAACGTCATCAGGCGTTGGAAAGTACTCGGTGCATTTTTCAGTCCAAAAGGCATGACAATAAATTGATAGGTACGGCCCTCAGGAGTTTTGAAGGCGGTGTATTTCTTACAGTTTTCATCCATCGGAACCTGCCAATATCCGCTCTTCAAATCCAATGCCGAAAAGATCCTGGCGCGACCTAACTCTTTTAAAGTCTGGTGAATTACTGTTAAGGGTTGAGGAGTATCCTCTGTGATCAAATTTAATTTTTTGTAATCAATGCAAAATCTTGGCGCCCCATCTTTTTTTTTTACAATCACGATAGGGGAATTATACGCAGAATTGCAGGGTTCAATTACTCCACTTGCGAGCATCTCGCTCACTTGCTCGCGGATTAATTGCCTCTTTTCGACACTGTAGCGATAAAGTGGTGTGTATATTGGGACCTCAGTTCTCAATCGAATTTTATGGGGATCGACCTTGGCCCGGATAGGGCCACCTGGTGGCTGAAACGCGGGCCCGAATTCTTCTAATAATTCGAAGAATTTTTCTTGATATTCTAGAGGAATTTTGTGCTCGACCTCAGTCCGCTCCACCGGCTGCAAAATTGGATTCACGACGTCCCGGCGCAGGTAAAGTGTATATCGATCTTGCACTCCTAGATGTATACACTCGTTGGCCACGTCAAAAATTGCATTCTGTGACCTCAACCAAGGTAGGCCCAGTACCATATCCTCGCGGAGCTGATTGGACACCAGGGCCTTAATTTCTTGAACGTGATTTTAAATGTTTAAAGTCAGAGCCACCTCGCCAATTAAAGGCATGCTCGCATTAATCGAGGCCAATTGTATCTGGGGCAATTTCATTTTTTCAACTGTCAATACTTGAGTTGATAACAGCTGAGCATTTACTAAATTATGGGAGGCCCCCGTGTCTATTAAAGCAAGAACCTCCTGGCCCGCTAATTTGACTGGAACCCGGGGCAAAGAGTTGGTTCCAGAGCTCGCGCTGTCGCTTATTGGCGTTGATCCCCGGCGGTGGGCGCCCAAGGTATCACCGCCGGCCGAAAGTTTCCCATTTGATTGCCTGGGGATTCACTGGGGTGTTGCTCCCGTCGGGCCATCAGAGCTGGACAATCTCGGTGGTAATGCCTCTCAGGGCAATGCCAACACTTGGGTAATTGTTGGTGAGTTTGGCCTGTTGTGTTTTTCGAATCTTCTTTACTGGGAGTAATTCTTGAAACCATTTTCTCACAGTCATCTTGTTCCGCCTCGATAGCGTAAGTTAGTAACTCCTCAAACGTGGCTGGTCGAGCTGGTCGAACTTGACGTCGAATATT
This sequence comes from Platygaster robiniae, assembly GCA_028476575.1. NCBI lineage: Eukaryota > Metazoa > Arthropoda > Insecta > Hymenoptera > Platygastridae > Platygaster > Platygaster robiniae. Next base: position 7,850,769 of record CM052027.1, on the reverse strand, counting down.
TGGTTTCACTAATTCTAACAGAGCAGCAACTTTAGCGAGTTCGGCTTCTTGGGGACGAATTCGTTCGAAAATTTGGTACTTTTCTTGCAGGAAAAGTCCAACAGGTTCTTTTTCTCCTTGACGTTTAGAATATAGTTGCGCTTGGAGTTTGGATAGCATCGTTACGTTGTTGAACCTCGCCAAAAATAAGTCGATAAACCTAGGCCATGTGAGATCCATGCTCTCGTAAAGTTTCCACCATCGCTCTGCATCTCCACGAAATCCTCGGCCAATCATAAATGGGTAATGATCCGGGTGGACAGCGGCCTCTTGAAAATAAACCTCCGTTCTCGATAGAAATTTCCTCGGGTTTTCATAGTCGTATCCGTGGTAGATGGGTTGTGGTAGTGACAAAGAATTTACTTGACCACTCACATTTGGCCACAGTAAGTTTGGACTTCGCCCGTTGTTAGTCGTATTCGTTTGATTCACCTGGGTAATTCGTGATGGTTCTCCAGGTTCCTGTTCCACAGGAAAACCAATATTTTCGTGAGCTCCGCCGGCCATTTGTTCTGCCAAGGGGGCTAATAATTGTCTCAGTTTATCCAGTATCTCGACCAACATGGGTGTGGTGGCCGTTTGTCCCTGCCTCGATATAGGTGGTTGATTTTCCGTCATTTTTCTTACACTCCGACCACTGACCTGGAACGCGCCTTCTTGACAGGGTTTTTCCGCACAACTTGGAACTCGTGGGGGTCCTTGGTCAACTTGGCAAATTTTTCCCACCGATCTCGCCAGCCTTTGCGTGGTACTTAGTGTTCCTCGTGCGAGCTGGTTCTCTTGTGCCGTTGTTTCCGAATTTTGAGGGGGTTGGAGTGGTCTCAATTCCCACCACTCTCGTTTTCGTGCGTCTTGTGGTTCTTGTTGAGATATCGTAGACTCAGGGGTCGAGGCTATTTCGCTAATTTCAGTGGCCGTGATGTTGGTGTCCATGTTTCTCTCTTTTTCAATACTCATTGCATTTGGGGTCACTGAATTTTTCGGGTTGGGCGCCACTGGGTTTTTGGGGTTCCCAGAAACCTCGCTGTCGACATTTGTTATCATCGAGTTACCTTCACTTTCTGTTTGTTTTCGGCGAAGTAGTCGCTGTTGTCGCGGCGTAAGCTCAGTAGAAGCTGGATTCTCGTTTTCAGGTTTTGAGGGAACTTTCTTCATCAGAAATCTATCGCCCCACGTTGGGCGCCAAATTGTTATACGTCAAAAAGGGGGGGACGTTAACAATAAGGGTAAAAATAATAAGTCCGAGATTTTCCTTAGATGATTCGCGAGGAATCTTTTATTCAATGAAATTAGTTTAACATAAACTTAAATTTACAAAATTCGGTATTTTATTGCTGTGGTCTGCCACGTTGTGAAGTCGAGATCGAGACGTCTCCGTTTTGAAAAGCCGAAAATTAAACGGACACCTGGAGCCGAGAAAGGCTACCAGGATGGGCTGGAGCTGATGTAAATAGCCGATGGCGGCTCCCGGAAAAATAAGAAGGAAAAATCGTAGAGAGCCGGTGGCGGCTCCCAGAAAAATCAGAAGGAAAAGTCGAGAGCCGATGGCGGCTCCCGGAAAAATAAGAAGGAAAAATCGTAGAGAGCCGATGGCGGCTCCCGGAAAAATAAGAAGGAAAAATCGTAGAGAGCCGGTGGCGGCTCCCAGAAAAATCAGAAGGAAAAGTCGAGAGCCGATGGCGGCTCCCGAAAGGAAGGATTGAAAGGGTTGTTAATGAAAGACTGGTGCCGATAAAGGTTACCACGGGTAGGATTAGGTTTGGAGCCGATGCAGGCTACCAAAGGTGGGTTTGGAAGTTTTGGAGCTAGTGGAAGCTACCAAAAGAATGATCTTGGTCGTAGAAAAATATCCTAGAAGTACGCTTCGAAGAACGATCAGCGCACCAATCAGCGCGCTTTAAGATATTGGTGATATTATCAATTTCCGCGGTCGGCGCACCAATCCTAGCCTCAGCGTCGCTTATCATCCGATACTGAATCTATATTTAAAATTCGAAAAATCCAATAGATTGTGTGTTGGATTTTTCTTTGAAAACTTTACTCGAAACAAGAAAAATAAAATTATGTTTTCGTCAAAGTGTTACCTTGACGTACAACAGCTTGTAATCCATTCAGCTCTCCTGACATAACGGGCGCGCCATCGAAAGCTTGACCACATAGATAAATTTTTTCGAATAGATATTTTTCAAACAAGACCCTAATAATGTCATGAGAAATCGAGACAGCATCCCCTTTTTTGATTCGAATGAAACATAAAGAACGTTCTTTGATGCATAGTATCTTGGCTCCTGTCTCATTTTTTTGGATTGTAACGTATCGCACCAATATATTTATATTGGTTATACCATTTGGTCCAAGTGAGCAACATCAGTTGTTGAGTCAGCGATCAGTGTGAAAAATTTTGCTTCTTTGCATTCATTAATACTAAAATTTCGCGTTTGATCAACCAAGATATTTAATAATTCGAATGTAATCGTTTTGCTCAAGTACTTTATCCGATTCGAGGATTCGATGTGATCATGTAGAGTCGAGTTATGTCGGGAGATGAGTTTGATGATGGACAAATATATACCAGGATTTTCTTCATCCATTTTTTCACGATGACCTCGAAACGCGACACCTAAGCCAGACAAAGTTCTTATGGTATTAAAAAAAATGTTCAGGACGTAACGCCATTTTTTCGCTTCTTCGCTAATTTGCTGATTTAGTTGATGACTGATATCAGCCTCTTGAGAAAAATTGCTGCTGCAACTGCATTCTGGAGATGAGTCTTGCTCAAACTGTGTATTGAAATGGATTTCTGAACATGTTTCCAATCCGTGTAAACAGTGCACCATATACTTTTTTTCGTATCCTCATTTCCAAATAGCCAGCAATAATGGCAATAAGCATGATGTAGAGTCGGTGAGTATGATAACCAAGGGCTAAGATCATTTTATTGATCATCGTTGTTTTGAACTTCAACTGATGTCGACTTTGATGTTGAAGTTAGAAAGAATTTACTGACTTTAGTCTGCTTAGGGTCAATTCCAGCATTTTCCAATTTTCTTTTTTCTCTAATTTTTCTCTTTTCAAATCCACTTTTTTCTTTTGTTTTTTCCATATTATCTAAAACCATTAATAGACAATTAATAACATACATACATGATATCTGATAATTTTTTTTCATTTCTCTATTCATAACATCTAATTTAACAAAATCATACTAAAAAGCTTTGTTTAAAGTAATTTTATGCTAATAAATATATAACTTTTATGAAATTTTGTAAAAATTATTGAGAAAAACATATTATACATATATATCAAAATATGAAATATTAAATAATAAATAAATTTTATGTATACGTAAATATTGCATTGTAATTTTATTATTTTACAAAAATGTTAAACTGTTTCAATAAAAATTTCATATATGGTAGTCGCGTCTTATAGAACGCATGCTTTTTTATAAAATTTTTATAACTGACTGCATAAAATAGTGATATTTTATTTCAAAATCAGCGATTGTATGTAATGAGTGTTAAGAGGACACGGAACATGCTGAAGTGCGAGAAAAACGCATAGAACGGAAACCGGTTGAGAGCGTTGAGAGGAAGAAGATAGCGAATAGAACGTCTTCCGTGTCCTCTTAAAAGGTCTTGGAACAGTAATGTTACTAACAAAAATGGACATTTCACGAGAATTCAATATTTTCTTCGCTTAAAAAAACGTCAGCTCTAGGGAATAAAAAAAATCGGATATCTCTCCATAAAAATTTTCTTGAAGAACAAAACTGGAATTACGAATTTCCTGCTTTCTACAACTATATTTTTTATGGTTTTTATTTTTTATTCTAAAATGCATCATGTAATTGAATGATGGACGCACAGATCACTATGAAAGAAAAGTTTTAAGCAAAATATATAGTAGAACCAGACCTACCATGGAAAAATACAAATTACTAGGTTATGTTATAGTAAGCAAAATTCTCACACGCAGCAATTATTAATGTACATACCTAGAGTATCTGGAATCAGGTTTTTTTTTATCGAATAAATTCATATTTTACATTGAAAACCACTGTGGCACTTGTCCATAAACACTGGATAAATGATAAACGAACTCGATTGACACAGAACTCGACAGAACTCGTAGAAATTACTCATCCAGTACAGTAACTTGCAGTAACTATACTGATAGTTCCCGCGCATGTTCAGTGAATTCTCATTATTGGGCGCGGCAATTCCAACTTTCGAAAGTGATGGTCAGTTGACTGTCAACTGAATTTAGATGCGCGGGGGTACCCGGGGGCCCCTCTAGAACGTTTTTGAAAAGTCAGAAATATTCGACAAACTTTGAGAAAATCGTAGACGTTTTAAATAACTGATTGATTACAAAAGTTATTTTATTTTATATTTAATTTACGATAGTTATTATCGTAAATAGGTAGTATTATTATATAACAAAAAGAAATCGAAGGTGTATTTTTCAGCAAGAGGGGCCCTGAAAGCCTTTCGTCGAGGGGGCCCAGTCGGCAAGCGCGCTTTTGCCGACCTGTTAAATCCGCCACTGCTGTCTATGTGCATAACGGGGTACTATATTGATATTTTCCTGTAGATTCATCACCTTCTTGATTCAAACGATGACGAGCCAGAGGAAGAACTATCTGAAACGTATAAACATGTTGAACGTGACTTTCCTGAATCTGCGCTCAAGGTACTCGAACTTTTAATTTAGAAAAAATTATTTTAAAAATAAAGCCATTGCTAAAAGTTTTACAAACATGGGCTGGTTTCGTGAAAAGTAGTTACATGTCCAACACATGGCCACAATCACCAGATTGTCTATATTCATACCGGGTATTATATTGATATTTTCCTGTAGATTCATCACCTTCTTGATTCAAACGATGACGAGCCAGAGGAAGAACTATCTGACACGTACAAACGTGTTGAATGTGACTTTCCTGTATCTTCGCTCAAGTTACTCGAACTTTTAATTTACAAAAAATTATTTAAAAAATGAAGCCATTGTTAAAGGTTTTACAAACATGAGCTGGTTTCGTGAAAAGTAGTTACATGTCCAACACATGGCCGTAAACACCAGATTGTCTATTATCTATGTTGGCACTTTATCCATAGACCGTAAAGCCATCGTTAGTTTCATTTGTGGTTCTGAATCAATTAAAATAGAATAGTTTTTGGTAATGAAATTATGCATATACTTTTTTTCCAGGTCAAGTCGATCAGTGATGATAATCATAATGACGATCGAGACAGTGACTTTGATTCTAAAGAAACCTGGAGGAGGAAAGGAGAGCTACAAACACGTCAAGTAATATTTTGTTTATTAACTATACCCTGCTGAAAATTTCCAATTGGTTTTCCAATTGGTTTTCGAATTGGAAAACCAATTTTTTGAAAATTTTTTTCCAAAACTTCCTTCACACATACATATAGGCTTACATTTGGAAATTCAAGTTTTCTCTTTAGAAAAATTGTTGGAAAAAATTTTCAAATATAAAAATCTAACTGGAAAACCAATTGGAAATTTTCAGCAGGGTAGAAACTGCATTACTCACTATTTTCTTAATCCTGAAATTTTCTTTTGAAATGTGAGATGTACATCTTTGAAAAAGTTTTTCAGACAAAAATTTGAATTATTAATTCCTAACTCAGTTTTTTTTAAATCACAGTTGAGCATAAAACTGTATGTTATACAATTTCAGTTGGTCCAATACAATCTCATTAACTCTTATTCAATTCCTCACAAATTTACTCGATTTTGTTTATTTATGAAAAAAACTTTGATCGTAGGTCTACTTTGTAAAAGTTTCCATTAATGTAATGACAATAATAGTTTGCACAAATGCCATTAAAAATTGGAAGATTAACAAAAATTACTGAAAAAGTAATTGAAATTAACTATCGTTGCATATTCAATGGAAGCCTTACGTATAAAATTAAAAAAACTTAAATCTACAACTCGAGCATCGTGGAACACAGGATTAAGAGTTATTAAAATGAAACAAATTATTTATATCAAAATTTTCAATTTTTATCATTGCATATGCCGTGATATTTGTCAACTATAATATTTATTATTCTTTTCTAGTTTATGAGATTCATGGTATTCTTTTACGAATGGATTTTTTATTATTTATTTAGAAATCCGTGGACGATGTCAATACTACATCGATTTCAAAAGGAAACCAGATGGACAGAAATCAAAAATCCGAGAATCGAAAACCAAGCAAATATTTTGAAACTTGTCCAGAAATTCAATACCGGAATGCTCAAATTGAACAAACTTTCGAACAAAAAAAAGGGAATGAAACCGGTAGAAAACGCTTGAATTTTCTGTTACCGAATGGTAACTAATGCGACGTTCTGAAAATAAATAAACATGAATGGTTGCATGTGTCAGAAACGTGCCCGTGGGATTCTATTATGCAAATTTTGCTCTGTGGAATGTGGGATGATAAAAATTACAAAGATTTTATTCTTAAAGCCACACAGCATCCAGCAGCGCGATTTTTGTGTTCTCTCATGACCTTTGGCGTCAATTTAACAGTCAAAAAAGAAAGAGCTATTATTCTGCAACAATTATACAATTTGAACCCTTCTTTCATTTCATACAATGAATTTTCCGTGAAAAGATTGGTCGCTAGAGATTCTATATCAGCAGCATGGAAAAAACTTATGCAACTCAGCAAAGATGCAGATCTGTCGAGTACTACGGCATTTAGTACATGTCCAAGATGCGGTGAAGAGGAGGAATCAAAAGACTTTGTTTTACAGGTAAAACTTGAAAGTATAAAGCTATTGATTTTTTTTAAATGTTTCATCGGAATCAATTTTCAACAAGTTATTGGCACATATGTATCTATTTCTTAGATTAATTATAGCAACAAAAAAGTTTTCACATTAGTATTGAATACTAAGTAATATGTTTTGTATAAAAACTTAAGTGTCAAGTCAATCGTTGAAGTGATTTGTATATAATCTACAGACTTTCATTAAAGAAGAAATAACAACTAATTCGTGGGGAATATAAATATATAAAAAAAGGAAAAAAAAACAGATTTTTAAATGCAGATTTCTTTAGATATATTAATCAAAAGTTATTGATTTCCAACACTAAGATTATTTCATTGTGGATAAATCTTTTGTTTGTTGCAACTATATAATTATATAGCCAAAATTTTTATGTATTAATGGTGCAGTAAACTTTGCATTATATTAATGGCAAAATAACGACTTCACATGCTTATTGATAGATCATGGACAGTAAAATAATAGAAGAGAGGGGTTTCCCAGCACTAGAGGAAGTTCTTGAATGCTACACATTAACAAGGGCAAGAAAATGTCCCAAGAAAGGTTGCACGAAAGAGCTCATCAGTTTCAGGGATTTCAATGAACACCTTTTCATTGAGCTTGATGTTCGAAGCAACAGCGACCTCAATGTAACCTTACAAGGAGCATTGAAATATTTTCCTCTTTCCATCACAATGTTGGAACATGAGTACCGGTAAATGCTTTACTTTTCAAATTCAAATCAAATTGCGTTACAGGATCCTGTTCAGGATAAAATTTTTTTTCTTTCTGGCAAGAACTTTTTCCATGACATGAGATAACAATTAATAAGACATGGCTCATGCCTAATCATTTTTTCAGTAAAAAACATGTTCGGTTTAATCTTTTATGATTAAGCATCAAGTAATTTTAGCTGACCACTCTGAACTTCTCCGATTATACCCCTCTTGTAAAACCCAAAAGTAAATTTTTCTTCCAAGAGCTGTGGAAATTTGCTCAACTCTCCACTAAAAAGATTCAAAGGCACACTATTAGTGGTCAATGATAATCAGTGTACCCGGGTTTACATAAAATTCGATATCCACCGTAAACTTGCTCACAGTGGAGTGAGCACACTGTGGTGAGAAAAAAAATTTAAGTAACTATTTTCTTCAAATAAGCATTTCAAAGTTGAAAAAGTTATCACAGATCAGTAAAATTAGGTGAAGCGTAATGTACAGTCATTCCCAGATAATCCAGTTAATCAATTAATTAAAGTTTTTTTGGTTGAAGTTAACTGCATAATGAGAAAGTGAGAAAAGGGTGAATGAAGTTCGCTAAGCCCAAGCACACTGATTGAAATTGATAGTATGATATTTCTAAAAATCCATTATTATAGCAGAAAGCGTTTCCATTCTTTGATTGTTTACTACAGCATGGCAAAATTTGTTTACAGCCTAGGAGGCATTGTTGAAATGGTAGGCAAAGGAAAATCTTCCCATTTTCGAGCATATTGCTATCGCTTGCATAGCAGGTTCTGGGAATTGTATGATGATCTGGGAGTGAAAGTTCGACGATGTGTACCAACAACAATAGTTAGTCCACATGCCGCTATTTACGTTCGCGTATAGAAATTGTATTTTTGATCATGGCCAAAATTTTGCTCTCATATTAAATATATGATATGTATTCATGCACCACAAATTTTGAATATTACCTTTAAAAGTGTAAATGAAAATGCGATAGAGAGTTATTTGTTATTGTGGGTTCAACAGTTCTTTATGTTATAAAAGGAATAAGTATGTAATAAGAAACAATTGGTTTCATGAAAAAATTAATAAGTTCTCGACTGCGGGTTGCATTCTGCGTCATCATGTTCTATAAACATAACGTTCCTTTATATTGTTGACACTCTCAAAGGAGCCAGCAGTTGTAGTATATTGATTATGTATAAAATGATGCAATCGCCATATTGGAATGTAAAATACAGTAAACTTCCGTTTATGGCAGCTATCGCTTATTTTTACTTTACTTCCATGGACACGTTATTTGAAACAAGTTGTATTTGATAGATTATTTTTTTTGCCTCTGCCGTTGAACATAAATTAAAAAATTTGAAAATTTTCACGAGCTGTCAATATTAAATTTTTATGATTTGTATGAAATGCAAAACTATATTTATTATGGGGCTACAAACTCCATTGTACAAGTGTAAATCAAATAAATAAATAAATAAATAGTTTAAAATAAGTAAGCATTAACAAGGTGGAAGTTTTATTTAAACAATCATTTATTTTTAATAACAATGTTCAAATTTACAAATTCACGCTTCTTCACAGCCAATTATGTCACCCTTTATCAAAGTTCGTTACTTTGATAGAACAAGTAATTTCAAAAAATAAAAACATGGCATACCTAGATATATCATTTTGGTAATTCTTACATTTAACTTTCAGGTGAGACTCAGAAATTTATTAGAAAGAATAGAAATTCAAAAAAAAAAAAACTAGGAGATCCAAAATTTAAGCAATTATATTATATGAATTATTATTATTATTATTATTATTATTATTGAAAAAACTGGACGTAACATTGAAAAATTCTTTCAACAGGCGAATACTTATAACTTTTTGATGAGTCGATCGATAGGTGAATGATGGCCGTTTACACCCTTTTGCAAAATGACGAATTTATCCTTTCCCATCAACATCGTTCCATGGACAGTGGGTCCTTCAACTTCAATAATTTTAGGCGTTGCTACCCTTTGTCCTTTTTATATGCAGCTGCATAGTTATTGGAACCACTTTAAAAACAATAAGCCAAAAAGAATACGAGTTGTTGACGAACTTTACAACGAGAGCGGCAGAATTAATAGAAAATAAAAGTTTTTTGAAAGGGGTAAAGCCAACAATTATTTACGCCTCATTTGTTACGTATTCCAGATATTAAAAGTCCTTTACGTAAACTACGTTTCACATTTTTTTTCCAGACAAGACAAAAATTATTACATGGTAAATAAACAATGGTAAACAAAACAACTTATCTGACGCGCCATCAATTTATCCGCTTGGTTTTCCAATCTCCTCCTGCGATGATACATGACCATTTCCATACATACAAATAATTCCAATGAAATGTCAATCAGGCAGAAAAATGATTTTCCAAAAAACTTTCGACGCAATGATTCACAGCAGCTTTTATTCAACATTCACTTAAAATCACCCAAAACCATTAAAAAAAAACATTTTGAACTATGTTGACAATTCACAACTTTTATAAACAATTATGTATAAACTTTTAACTTTGACAGTCAAAGTCAAAAGTTTCACATACTATGACACATACTGACATACACGAGCAGCGATTGCTCAATCCATTCGATATTCGATATATCGCAGGAATTTTGAAATTTCCGTGAGTCCGAATTACAATTTACAATAATTAGTTATCATTCATGTACTCTGATGTACGTAGTTATAGTTAACTGTAAAAATCCTCAGACCAATGAACAAAGGACTATGTCTTATATGAAAACGATTTAAACGAATTGAGACACGTTGATTAAATATGAACCGTTTGCGTCCGTGCTAAAACCCTTTCATTTGCAACAACAAATTATTCACATTAAAACAAACGAAAATTTTCGTCTAACAAACTCCAAAAAATAAATAGCAATTGATTAAAAAAAAAAATTATTGATTTTCGAAAGGGGGGGGGGGCTAACTTCACGCAAAATTTTATTTTTGCAATTACATTGAAACTATCATCAAACAAACGAAAATTTTCGTCTAACAAACTCCAACAAACGAATAACAATCGATTAACAAAAAATTATTGATTTTCGCAAGTGGGGGGGCTAACTTCACGCAAAATTTTATTTTTGCAATAACATTGGAACTATTATCAAACAAACGAAAATTCTTGTCCAACAAACTCCAACGAACGAATAACGATCGATTGCAAAAAAAAAATTATTAATTTTCGCAAGTGGGGGGGCTAACTTCACGGGGGTCTTGGACAGCACTTCTAGCCTTCGTTCCAGGATCATTTCAGGACAAATCGAAATCTTGGGACAATCCTAGGAGAAGTGTGCTGTCTGCGCGTCTACAGTTCTTCAACTCTGGGTTTTAATTCGGATCGTGATTTTACAACTTATATTAATCATAATTTTTTAAAATGTCCCAGATTTCAATTTCTCAAAATCTTATCGAAAAAAAACCATTAAAAACATGAAAATAAAAACTTTAAAAAGTAACATGATTGCTTTAACTAGGACGATCGTAAATGTTATTTCATGATCATGAAATTAGAATGACAAGTTTTTAAACTGCGCATCAAACAGTTACCATACTTCATATTCAGTTTTTTCTTTCGATTTTTCCAGGATTTTCGTAAGTCAAAATTTACAATTGAGAGCTATGGGTCCCTGAAATTTCTTAACTCTAAAAAAAAGTTCTCGAATGATTTAATTATTAAAATGAAACTTTAGTATCAGTATTAAAAGATGGTGACATTTTGAAGTAGCCCAATTTTTAATTTCATACGATGTTACTATCAAAACAATGAATATATAATAATCTTTGAAAGTATATAGATCAATTTTTATACTTTTCAAGGCTCTAAATTTCAATTCTTTGATTTTGAAAATACAATTTTTTGGCTCTCAAGCAAAGAAAATTGTACGAAAATGCACAAAAAAGTTTATGTAGAGTACAAGTAAACTTGTAAACTTGTACAAGTTTACAAGAAAAATACTGTTTATGCAACTTTCATTTTATAATTTGTGAATTCTGTAATATAAATGTAATTTTACCGCTAGTACTGAAAAATCGTGGTATTTCTGAGTCACCCAATTTTTTATTTCAAATGTTGTTAATTTCATAGTTTAATTATTGTTCAGAGAATCAAGTTCTGTAACTGCAAATAATTAGATTTTAATTTGTGAATGGAATGAGGCACGACTACTAAATTCGAGGAATTCCGAGCAAAATTTTCTTCATGAAATATAATGACATTCAAAGAGCTGGCGGTCAAAAGGAGCTATGTGAAATTTATCATAAGGCTAACTATATTGCAAAACTCGTAAAAAATATTATGTTTGTGGACATAGGTACACACTTGGTTTTGACCACCAGCCATTCGTTTCACTTGTCAATAATTTCAACGCTTAAGTTACCTAAAATTACAAGAGAATAAAAGATTACATTGAACATATTCACAAAGAAATCACTACCTTACATTTCAATGAAGTTTCTAGTTCGTACGACACAAATATAACTTACAACTAATTTGTACAAATATAACATACTATACGTTAGAGAATTTACAAATTTGTCAGTGTAACTTTTGATGATCCTTATCAAAGATCTTCAAAAAGGCTTTTTGTCCATTTTTTAGCAATGAAGTTTCTAGCCATTGAGCACAACATAAATTTTTTGTAATTAAAGTAAGATTTGCACGCATCTTGTTTATCTTAGCTTACACTCTCTCTTTATTTAATTAGTAGTTCTGAAATTTTGATTTTTTGAGCCAAATCAAATGTTTTATCATTTTACTCAGATGATTTTTGTTACATTAATGTAATTGGTTTATCAATAATGAAAAGGTTCTGATTTTTATTAATCCGACGTCGGCAACTGTTAAAAATATCACCATCAAGATTTGTCGAAATATTTATCTTGTAGCTTCAGAGGGCCAAGATATACAGGCCAAAAGCTTAAATGTTAAAAAACATTTTGATTAACAGTAAGACAAAGTAATGTTGTTTATTTGGCTCCAAGAAATCAAACTATCAAATGAAGGTTTGTTTTAAAAATTATAAAATAGGGATTCCTACTTATACAAATTCAACAATATTTACTCTTTTAAGCGCACTGAATGTTGTATAGGAACTTGGTCAAGTGTTATACTTTAATTTTGACGTTTTTATTATCTATATTTATTATTATACTTTTCATTATATATATTTATAATAACTTTTCAAGTTTCAACATGGTAATCGACTGTTAGTTATGTAGATAAACTGAAACATACAGAGCTTTATAAGGCTATTATTTTGCTATGGGAATAATGGCATTATTTATAAAATGTCAACCAAAGTATTGTTCCCTGTGAATCTCGCAAGCCGATTGCATAACGTGTTTGCTTTTGTTTTTTTCGATTTCATTCTGCTGCGGTAAACATCATCGTATATTCCAAAGAACCTCATCTGCACGAACTCGAAAAAAGAAGCACAGGAATCAGTGTAAAGCCGGTTGAATATGAAAAAATATTCAACTAGAACTACTAAGGCGTCGAGCACATCTTCGAATCCAACCATTAAGACTTGGTCTATTGCAGGAAAATAAGTTTTTTTGTTCACTTCATCTGATTCTGGAATCATAAAAAATCAGAATTAATAAATAAATAAAATAAATAAAAATTAATCAGAAAAAAAGATGTCTTAAGTATTCTGACTCAGTTATTAATACGATTTGTTGGAAAAAATCACAAAATATCAACTTCCTCCTAACTTATATTTTTGACATTTCCGAGATTAGTACAGCAGACATCGAGTTATTATAATACTATTTTCAACAACTATCTGCCACAAAACTGCATCGTGGACCAACACTAGTCGTTAAGGTATTGTGAATGATAAAAATTAGCGCAGAGTTTTGGATAATTGAAGAAAAATCTCCAGGGGGTTGCAAAGTCATTATAAGGAGATTCTGAGACAAGTCTGCAGAATTACATCGCATTTCTCAGGGGAATATATTATTAAAAAAGAAATTTTTTTATTATTTCATGTTCGAACTTACCGACAACAACAATGCATGGGTGATCCACCGGAACATTCACGTTGTTCACATCGAAAGGAGCCTGAAACAGAGAATAATACATAGTTTAGAATAGCCAATGTCTAATGATTGTCATTGCTAACTTACTTTTGTTGTGTGGAATATAAGGCCGATGTCTTCTTGGAAATGCTGGAAGATGACATGCAAGACCTTCATATTATTTTCCGTTTCAAGTATTTGCTGTTCGGTGAGAAATCTTTTGGCAAGTCCATACGCCAAAAGCTGGGGAACATCCTCACGAATTCTCGTTCGTGCAAATTCGTGATCAACATCGGTCAGCATTTGGAAATGGATGTTGAGGAAATTTAAGTTAAGTATAATTGGCCATGAATCTTGAACGCGTTGAATCATAGATTGTTGAGAGCTAGTTGTAAGAGAGTTGATGAAAACACGTTGTGATGCATACGTCGTTTTGAATGTTTCAACAATTTCTGCATACATGGCTTCATCGTTAAATTCGTAATTTGCGTAGTTTGTTAGGTGCATCCTCTTCTGTTCTTGGGAATCAGGTGTTTCTCCTGCTGGTAAATTGTCCGGTTGCCACATTGAGCATCCTGCTTTTTTGGAAGCGATTTCCCTCTGTTTCTTAAGAGGGATCTGAAGTTTTGTCGCTAAAGATTCCGAGGTTCTATTACAGTACTCAATTCGCCGTCGCAATCTTGTCACAATGTTGTAAGTACCAATGAGTCCTTTCTTGCAAGTTTTTCTTTTATCTCCGAAAGTTTTTGGATATTTTGGAGCCATTTCTAATCCAACTTTTGTGAGGACTTTCATTGGAACATATCTACCATGGATGCGCAATTCGTCAACGACTCTCCAGACGACAGTTTTCAATATTTTTTCTGTTTTTTTCTCATTTTCTAAATCTTCAAGTGTTTTCGGGTCTATACTCATCCATGGGACCTTAAATGTATTCCATGCGTTATTTTCTTGAGGAAATACTGCAAAAGTGGGCCTATCCCCAGTTGTTGAAGTTGTACTGTTATTCATCGTGGATACAGGTATGCCATAGTGGCTGTCATTCCTGGACAAATTTCTTTCCAGGTCATCGATGTCGATGACGTTTTCCGAATTTGCACTTGTGGAAGGTTGTCCGGCTACATCAAATGTTGGGGTATGTAGTATCGTTTCAGGATTTAGATGAATACTGCGATCTCGCTCAACTTCTTTCCAGGCATCGAGAGGGGTCAAGTAAATGAAGACCTCTTTTTGAAAGTGTAATAAAATCTCATCCGCATCAATGTCCGTACCATCCTTCTCAAGGGCCAATCGAGCTTTTTCGCGAGGTAACTTTAATTTTTCGCTGGCGTGATCTAATGACCTCTGCAGCACATTCTCACCCAACGGAACAACAATGGACTTTTTTTTCCCGTGAAGCGGTCCAAACCTTAAAGATGATGCTCATCTGAAAAATAATCAGAAATCACATTCTACAATGAATCTGCTGAATATGTTTATCAAAGTATACGATACATATAAAAATATTGAGAAAGCAACCCTTGAAAATTTTTTTTTTCGTACAATGGTCAGCATTATGAACAATTGTATTAAGCCAATCATCACTAAATCTGACATACTAGTAGGTTAGTTTTACTTGGATAATAATTATTGTTTCCTTTCATGTTTTCCAGCATTTTTCTCTGAGAAATGAGTCAAGTCGAGGGTTGAGCAATATATGTATGATTCATCTGAAAAATAAAGTAGCATACATTACTGGAATTTTGAGGATGGCGAAAATTGTTGTACCGGAACTTTAAAATACTTGATTTTGAAAGAACCAAAATTATTACTTGAGAAACTTTTATTTGAGTTTTATGAAACTGTACGCGAATTCCGTTTTGAATCATACGACGTTCTACAAACTTCACATTATGTAGTACATTTTCTAATAAAACACAGTTGTACTACATTCAAAATTTAATAACAAATATAATATTAGCTGTTGATATTTTTTTCACATTCACAGAATGCAAACGAATTTCTGGTACTACTCACTTATTGTCTACAGTATTTGATCCAACGGTTCATACTGCATTGTGTAAATCCGTGTAGAACTTATTTCAGATTCAAACAAAGGATCAGGTAAGAGCAAAGAGGAGTATGGATGAAGGGAAAGGCACTCTGAATTTGTTCTATCATGATACTTGACTTCTTCAAAAACTCCTACTTCAGGTACATGAATGATTTCCCGCATGTTATTAAGGAAAAAAATGTTTTTCAAATCGCTAGTCGCCAGAATATTTTCGATTTTGCAAATGATAAAATAGCCGTAAATACTCTTCCCTACGCAAACAGACCAGGTTTTTTTGTAAGAAATGCCTCTAAAAGTTACTTCGGTCGAAGCGTATTTAATAATACTATTACATTGGATGCTGCATTCCGCGATGCAAGAAAGAATGAACCTATCAATTTGCAACGTCTCTATTCCGACAGGGATAGAAACTATGGCGATATCAAGATATTCATTTTCAAATGAACACTGCATTAGCTCGTGTTTTTCTGCGAGCATCTGAGGAACGTTTTTATAATTTCTATAATGCTCAATTAATTTTTTGAAATAACCGTGTTTGCTTTCAAATCGCAGAGTCTACAAATGCCTTAATGGTCCAAAATGCAAAATTAGGTCAGGATAATGAATAAGAAATTCATGCTTGGCACGTAATTTATGGGTAGGAAAGCAGCGCATTCGCAAAATCATGTATTCTCTTATTGTTGTTCCAAGTACTTCAATTTGACCAGCCCCCAATGAAAGAGCACAATCGATTGAGCATATTTCTCGTAATTTTATGACCATTTTCCAGACATCATCATCAAAATTTTTCACGCAGTCTGCCACAATGATAGGAAAAATTAAAAGCAGTCTCCGCATTTCACTGGCAGTTCCTGTCAGCTTGGAAGCTTTTTTTTTCACTGGCGGAATGAATTCATGTTTTTCTAAAAATTGTACGTCGTTCATTCGGAAGTTAAGAAGTCCTAGCCGAAACCAGCGACGTTCAACAAAATAACGAATCGCCATAAACAAATCGTGAGGAACGATTCCTTCGGACAAATCATGAGCTAGGCAAGGTGGTAGACCTGGATTGCGGACGTGGTAATGCTTTAAAGCATTTAATGGAGATGAAGATTTGATGCCTTTTATTATTTGGCCAGTTCGAAGAGCTTTATGAGCGCACTCGTTGTAGTTTTCAACCGTTCGAGAAACCGCATGTGCGAAAGGATTTGTATGGAAGTCTTTTGAACTCTTTTCGCAATAACGGCACCAGTGTTTGGAAGAACTAAAATTTTCTGAGAAGCCTCCAATTTGATGGCTTCCCAAGTTGTCACCAAGCATTGCAACAAGGGTACCCACAAATTTGCAATTTTCATTATTGCCCAAATCAACCGAAATTCCAGTCAACTCTAATTGAATTATATCGTTAATGAGTACGGAAAGAACTTCATCCCAACCAAATTGAGAAATGTGTTTTTCGTGACACAAAAGAACAAGTTTGATGTTGTCAGTTTTAGAGCGTAAATGAAGAGGCAAATTTCCTAAAATCATATAAATTCCTACCATTTTCTGCTTTGATTTTGACGAACCCAACGGATTGCACACCTCAAATGCGTCTTGAAAAAGAAGAATGCGCAATGCTGATGGATTAGCTTCGAAGAAAGGATTGTTTTTTATAATTGTTCCATCAGTTATGTCACTAAACGTCAAGTATTCTGAGTCATGTATACTTTCACAGCAAAATTTTTGGACAGTGTCAATACGTAACATTGTTCTTAACGTTTCCAAGAGTGGCACATAACTGTATCGACAGTCCGTTTCTTGCCCAGCTTTGTTTCGCAAAGTGATACAAACAGGCTTGATGTATGAGAAAGATTCTCTGTAATATTTACGTCGAGCGTGAGCGTTTGTTAAAGTACCATCCCACGTATCATGAGTTTTTTCAATGTCACTAAAGGCATTGGAATACATTTCGAGAATGTCAGATTGAATCTGCTCCGGTACAGCAGAGCTCGAAAGAGAGTTAATAAAATCTCTTTTACATTTCTTATATGCAGCGTCAGTTGTGTTAACAACGTTTTGCAATATAGGATCAGTAGCAAAATGCTTTGATTCAAGAGTTAAATGCATATGGGCATACATCTGTTCTACCGATTCATTCTTAGATTTTTCATGAATAGTAAAAGGTACATGATTGTCAGGAGCTATTATTTGACTTGTGTTTTCTTCGTTTTCAAACGAAGATACATCGCGAAACGCAGCATGTGTAACAGTATTGACCGCTGGAACATTACTATTGTTCCATACAATTTCATCTTTCTCGGAGAAGACGATACGATGAATGGTTGAGAGATGAACTGAATAGGAATTATTATTTCTAAAAACTGGTCTATTCGGGCATATTGAACAAACAGCATTTTTCGGATTTTTTGTATGCAACTTATAATGTGAAATCAGTTGCCTAGAAGTTGCAAACTTCTGTTTACAATCACTATATTTGCATGTTACATTTTTTCATTACTATGAGATCTTTGCAAATGACGTTGAAAACTTGCATAGTTTTTTAACAGCTTACAGCAATTTGTATACAAACAAGGTATTGGAGAATTGTCTGATTTATGAGATTTTTGATGATAATTATATTTGTAAATAATTTTAAATGACTGACGGCAGGTAGAACATTTAAACATTTTGTTTTATTTCGTGACAAAAATGATCTTTCTCAACACACTAAAGTTCCATAGAGCTCAAGTTTAACCACTTTGTTGAATAGAATATGCTTTCTTCGACTGTGTCAACAAGTTTTTGCAACATATTAGATTGCAACGCTCGACTTTGGCTCGTGTTCCGATACTGAGATTCATTGTAAAAACTTGTTAAAGTCGTTGAGAAACGTAATTTTTTTATTTTACATTGCTAAGTATCACGATATTAGGAACGTGAGCAGTACGAGTATGGATAATCTTCAATAAGTTATTATACAAAATCACATCTGGAGCACAGCGTCAGAGCTGAAACATAACGTCGTATGTCAGCAATTAGTTAAGGTGCAACAGTTATAGGAAAAAAAAACCGAGAAAACGTCAATCAGTGTTGTAAAAGTAACATTAGTTTTTACAATATTTGGCATTTGGTCGTGTTTCAGCGGAAGCCAATTTTTGCTTGATTGCCCTGGCGATCAGGTCTTACCGCTATTCAGTAGCCTTCGGAAATCTTTATGTTAATTCATCTTATTTCGAGTTGACCGAAAGAAAAAAATTAGTTTGAAGGCTGAATATTAATCAGAATTCATTTGTCAATATTGGACTTGTTTTGACTATAGTATTGATCATGCGCGTAATCCATTTCGCACTGGGTTTTACCCGAATTCGAAAAGTTTGTTATTTTCAGCCGAAAATTCAAATCGATCATTAAAAGCGATTTACTCGTCAAAAAATTAGAACATGCAAGTTTCGTTAATAAATAACGTCATTTTTAAATTTCAGAAGTCTATGTACGTATGTTGGAATGAGATTTTAATAATTATAATTTTATAATTTCGTGGTTCTGGTACTTCCAAATTCATATCTCATTTTTTCAGTATCCAATAATATTATACACCAGTCATTTTTTACATTTTATTATAAAACCATATGTGTCAAAAGCTTGAAAAATTCATTTTTAACTGATAATTTCTTATTCACATTTCTCTTAGAGGTTATTATTATTCTTAATAGACATTTCCTTCACTATACGATTTTTAAGTTTTATATTGTACTTGTTGAATTTTCCTCTTCGGTTTTAAATAATGTACACGTGATTAAATAATTTCACTATTTCAGTCCATACATTTATATTTCTATCTAGAGATTATAAAAATTCTACTGCAAGGATTGTCGGATTGGACAATTTTAGATCTCACATTGGATATTTCGACATTGTCATATTTTGCTGTGTTCTAATGCATGTTTTTTTATATGATATTCAGTTATAAAATGACAAGTTGATAATTTTAAAATTTTATTCCTATTTGATAATAACTATTACTACGATAATAATAATTTTCTATTTAATACGAAAATTGTTATTTTTAAATAATCATACCAATGTACCGTTAATAATTTTACTATTAGGTCATAATAAAAGATCATTTATAACTAGTGAAAACTAATAAACTATTTGTGAAAGAAAGGCTAGTTGACAACAGAAAAAAGTGCGCTACTGAAACAAATTATTTTTTCCTCATTCAACCTGGCAGGGCAAAAGTGATGAAGATAGTCTTCGTAAAATAATGATATTCAGACGATATCAATCAAAAGAAAGGACGCCAAAGTTTGAAATGTATTTCAAAATTTTCTAAAATGCTAAGTAGCATGTCAAACTTTAGGATATATGAAATGAAAAACTCGTGATTCCTGAACCCCAGATTTTAATACAGTAAGAATTTTAAGACGAAAAATTTATATGAAAAATTTTATCCGGAAAGGTTGCTCAGAAAATACACTAATTTTTAATATACTGCTTAATGGATTTAAACAAAATATTTCAAGTCAAATGACATAACAATATACGATATGACATGTATACATACATATTTTACTCAGAAAAAAAATTAGATGCGCTCACTTATTAATTTTCAGCTGCATATATACCTAACTAAAATAAAAAGGCCACCAATTTTTTTTCGTCGAATTAGCCAATACTTTTTCGATTTAACGAAAAAAAATAGGTAGCCTTACTATTTCAGTTGGGTGAATATATAGCTGAAAATTCATAAGTAAGCTACACAAATGTTTTTTCCATGCATAATTGCAATAAAACTTATTAAAAGTACTACTTGCTTACCTGCTATTTTTGACCATTTTAAAACCCAAAACTTCAACCAATGCTTTTCAATTTTATACTGAAAATTGAAATTCAGTTACTTGTCAGTATCGTTCTGTTGCAGGATTTATGGAGACAGCCTTTTTATTTTTTGCGAAATATATTTAATTATATATATGTTTATTGAATAAAATAAATATATTGTAAAACAAGATCTTTCGGGAACCTCATAACTTGGTAACAATAGAAATATACGAGGCTCAGTTGCGATTTTCATTACATTTACAAGAATTTTTATACGTTTTATTACACTTACTGCTACTCTGTATTCCCTGATAAACAATAAAAGGTTTACTACCGAGCCTCCTTCCACCCCACACGCCCTCCTAGCACGGGTCTCATTATGAAAGTAAAAAGCATTTATTCATCTTCAAAACTAGTTTGGAGTTGCCAAATAAACATGTCGAACACAATTTGTCTATTAAAATGATTGGCTTCTGCAATATTTACTATACACATAATATATGTTTCCGTTCGTCAATGTACTTTCATTTACCTCCGGCCGTAAAAAGAGTCTGTCAAGTCCTCATCAAAATTTTAAACTCTCTTTACAGAAATTAATATATAAAATCAATCAAGACCCTCTGATGAAATTTTTTTATTGACGAGTGTAAATGTAAAGGGCCTAAACAAAGTCGATGCATACAGACATTACATACATTACTTGAAAAATATTAATTAAGAAAATGATTATTACACCGATCTATGTATAACATTTAATGATTTTCCCTACCTTTAGGCCAAAACATTAGGACCCTTTTGAAGATCAACAATATTTGAAGAAATTTTCTTACAATCAAAATATAAATTAAAACATATAAAATGTACAATAACCACAATAATAATAATAATAAAAATAATAATAATAATAATAATAATAATAATAATAATAATAATAATAATAATAATAATAATAATAATAATAATAATAATAATAATAATAATAATAATAATAATAATAATAATAATAATAATAATAATAATAATAATAATAATAACAATAATAATAATAATAATAATAACAATAATAATAATAATAATAATAATAATAATAATAATAATAATAATAATAATAATAATAATAATAACAATAATAATAATAATAATAATAACAATAATAATAATAATAATAATAATAATAATAATAATAATAATAATAATAACAATAATAATAATAATAATAATAACAATAATAATAATAATAATAATAATAATAATAATAATAATAATAATAACAATAACAATAACAATAACAATAACAATAACAATAACAATAACAATAACAATAACAATAACAATAACAATAACAATAACAATAACAATAACAATAACAATAACAATAACAATAACAATAACAATAACAATAACAATAACAATAACAATAACAATAACAATAACAATAACAATAACAATAACAATAACAATAACAATAACAATAACAATAACAATAACAATAACAATAACAATAACAATAACAATAACAATAACAATAACAATAACAATAACAATAACAATAACAATAACAATAACAATAACAATAACAATAACAATAACAATAACAATAACAATAACAATAACAATAACAATAACAATAACAATAACAATAACAATAACAATAACAATAACAATAACAATAACAATAACAATAACAATAACAATAACAATAACAATAACAATAACAATAACAATAACAATAACAATAACAATAACAATAACAATAACAATAACAATAACAATAACAATAACAATAACAATAACAATCACAATAACAATAACAATAACAATAACAATAACAATAACAATCACAATAACAATAACAATAACAATAACAATAACAATCACAATAACAATAACAATAACAATAACAATAACAATAACAATCACAATAACAATAACAATAACAATAACAATAACAATAACAATCACAATAACAATAACAATAACAATAACAATAACAATAACAATAACAATAACAATAACAATAACAATAACAATAACAATAACAATAACAATAACAATAACAATAACAATAACAATAACAATAACAATAACAATAACAATAACAATAACAATAACAATAACAATAACAATAACAATAACAATAACAATAACAATAACAATAACAATAACAATAACAATAACAATAACAATAACAATAACAATAACAATAACAATAACAATAACAATAACAATAACAATAACAATAACAATAACAATAACAATAACAATAACAATAACAATAACAATAACAATAACAATAACAATAACAATAACAATAACAATAACAATAACAATAACAATAACAATAACAATAACAATAACAATAACAATAACAATAACAATAACAATAACAATAACAATAACAATAACAATAACAATAACAATAACAATAACAATAACAATAACAATAACAATAACAATAACAATAACAATAACAATAACAATAACAATAACAATAACAATAACAATAACAATAACAATAACAATAACAATAACAATAACAATAACAATAACAATAACAATAACAATAACAATAACAATAACAATAACAATAACAATAACAATAACAATAACAATAACAATAACAATAACAATAACAATAACAATAACAATAACAATAACAATAACAATAACAATAACAATAACAATAACAATAACAATAACAATAACAATAACAATAACAATAACAATAACAATAACAATAACAATAACAATAACAATAACAATAACAATAACAATAACAATAACAATAACAATAACAATAACAATAACAATAACAATAACAATAACAATAACAATAACAATAACAATAACAATAACAATAACAATAACAATAACAATAACAATAACAATAACAATAACAATAACAATAACAATAACAATAACAATAACAATAACAATAACAATAACAATAACAATAACAATAACAATAACAATAACAATAACAATAACAATAACAATAACAATAACAATAACAATAACAATAACAATAACAATAACAATAACAATAACAATAACAATAACAATAACAATAACAATAACAATAACAATAACAATAACAATAACAATAACAATAACAATAACAATAACAATAACAATAACAATAACAATAACAATAACAATAACAATAACAATAACAATAACAATAACAATAACAATAACAATAACAATAACAATAACAATAACAATAACAATAACAATAACAATAACAATAACAATAACAATAACAATAACAATAACAATAACAATAACAATAACAATAACAATAACAATAACAATAACAATAACAATAACAATAACAATAACAATAACAATAACAATAACAATAACAATAACAATAACAATAACAATAACAATAACAATAACAATAACAATAACAATAACAATAACAATAACAATAACAATAACAATAACAATAACAATAACAATAACAATAACAATAACAATAACAATAACAATAACAATAACAATAACAATAACAATAACAATAACAATAACAATAACAATAACAATAACAATAACAATAACAATAACAATAACAATAACAATAACAATAACAATAACAATAACAATAACAATAACAATAACAATAACAATAACAATAACAATAACAATAACAATAACAATAACAATAACAATAACAATAACAATAACAATAACAATAACAATAACAATAACAATAACAATAACAATAACAATAACAATAACAATAACAATAACAATAACAATAACAATAACAATAACAATAACAATAACAATAACAATAACAATAACAATAACAATAACAATAACAATAACAATAACAATAACAATAACAATAACAATAACAATAACAATAACAATAACAATAACAATAACAATAACAATAACAATAACAATAACAATAACAATAACAATAACAATAACAATAACAATAACAATAACAATAACAATAACAATAACAATAACAATAACAATAACAATAACAATAACAATAACAATAACAATAACAATAACAATAACAATAACAATAACAATAACAATAACAATAACAATAACAATAACAATAACAATAACAATAACAATAACAATAACAATAACAATAACAATAACAATAACAATAACAATAACAATAACAATAACAATAACAATAACAATAACAATAACAATAACAATAACAATAACAATAACAATAACAATAACAATAACAATAACAATAACAATAACAATAACAATAACAATAACAATAACAATAACAATAACAATAACAATAACAATAACAATAACAATAACAATAACAATAACAATAACAATAACAATAACAATAACAATAACAATAACAATAACAATAACAATAACAATAACAATAACAATAACAATAACAATAACAATAACAATAACAATAACAATAACAATAACAATAACAATAACAATAACAATAACAATAACAATAACAATAACAATAACAATAACAATAACAATAACAATAACAATAACAATAACAATAACAATAACAATAACAATAACAATAACAATAACAATAACAATAACAATAACAATAACAATAACAATAACAATAACAATAACAATAACAATAACAATAACAATAACAATAACAATAACAATAACAATAACAATAACAATAACAATAACAATAACAATAACAATAACAATAACAATAACAATAACAATAACAATAACAATAACAATAACAATAACAATAACAATAACAATAACAATAACAATAACAATAACAATAACAATAACAATAACAATAACAATAACAATAACAATAACAATAACAATAACAATAACAATAACAATAACAATAACAATAACAATAACAATAACAATAACAATAACAATAACAATAACAATAACAATAACAATAACAATAACAATAACAATAACAATAACAATAACAATAACAATAACAATAACAATAACAATAACAATAACAATAACAATAACAATAACAATAACAATAACAATAACAATAACAATAACAATAACAATAACAATAACAATAACAATAACAATAACAATAACAATAACAATAACAATAACAATAACAATAACAATAACAATAACAATAACAATAACAATAACAATAACAATAACAATAACAATAACAATAACAATAACAATAACAATAACAATAACAATAACAATAACAATAACAATAACAATAACAATAACAATAACAATAACAATAACAATAACAATAACAATAACAATAACAATAACAATAACAATAACAATAACAATAACAATAACAATAACAATAACAATAACAATAACAATAACAATAACAATAACAATAACAATAACAATAACAATAACAATAACAATAACAATAACAATAACAATAACAATAACAATAACAATAACAATAACAATAACAATAACAATAACAATAACAATAACAATAACAATAACAATAACAATAACAATAACAATAACAATAACAATAACAATAACAATAACAATAACAATAACAATAACAATAACAATAACAATAACAATAACAATAACAATAACAATAACAATAACAATAACAATAACAATAACAATAACAATAACAATAACAATAACAATAACAATAACAATAACAATAACAATAACAATAACAATAACAATAACAATAACAATAACAATAACAATAACAATAACAATAACAATAACAATAACAATAACAATAACAATAACAATAACAATAACAATAACAATAACAATAACAATAACAATAACAATAACAATAACAATAACAATAACAATAACAATAACAATAACAATAATAATAATAATAATAATAATAATAATAATAATCCTTCATTTCAGAGAGACTTTCCACTATAGAGAATTTTCAGATAAAATTTGTAGCAATTGGCGTCTATTTTGTTTCCAATTAAGGAAATTTTTTGAAGACATTTCTTTAGAAATTAAAATTTTTAAAAACTTTATATGTATTTCGATGAATAGTATTTTTTTTTTGAATATTTAGGAATTATTGAGAATGTTAATAGTTTTCTAACTAAAAAATGACACATTTCATATAATGATAAAATGATACTGAAACAAATTTAATGACAATAAGAAATTTTTGAAAAACAATCACGAGTTACTTGTTACTAAAGCTGAAAAAGAAAATTCTGTTATAATAACGAACAAGAACGACTATATTTCTAAAAATAAATTTATTAAAAGTCACCTCGCTACTTATAAAAACTTTTCAATAAATTACACTACCTCCTACATTGTATCAGAAGTGAGATCAACCAATTACACAAATCCCACACTCATGAAATTGAAGCAAATGGCAAAATATATTTTTTTAGATATGTACAACGATTGTAAAGGTAGGTAATGCCAAAAAGTTGGCCTAACATGTCATTGAGTTGACAAAGCCACTAAAATTGCGACTAAAACATTTCACGTCGAAAATGTAGACGTCTAAAAAAGTATAATTAGAAAATAATTGTCCGGAACAATCTATTAGGAAAAATATCAATAAAAGAATTCATCATAATTTAACAGAGAATAATATTGATATCAACATATGTGACAATAAGAAGGATTTTTGTTTATTTTCCGTATGTCGAATGACTCTCGGAAAAATGGAGTAAAGTTTGTAAAAAATATAATTTAAATTTAGTCCATTCTTAGCGATAAAAAAAGAATCAAATAATCGTGAAAGGTAAAGATATATTGTTGAAGGAGAGTATCATGAATGTAGTCTATGAAATAAAATGTAGTGATTGTCCAGCTGTTTACATTGGCCAAACGAAGAGGAAATTAAAAACTAAACTCAAAGAGCATATATACTAATATTTCTCACACGTCTCTTCTTTTTTCAGTGGTATCCCAACATCGCCTTGACCATGAATTTGAATGGGATAATGTGAAAATTTCATCTATTTCATGTTGTCTTTTACAATGGCAGCATATCCGGAACGTATGCTACTACGCATGGGCAACAATCATCTAAAGCTTTCTTGATGCTGTTGACAGTGGCCCCGAAAAATCTACTGTCATCAACTTTGAACCACGCATTGTTGTTGCTCTTGACGAAAGCGTAGTAATGACCAGCATCCACAGAATGACCTTCGTGACAAACAAATTCTGATGGAACGTATCGGTAACTCTGATCGTTGATTTTCACCATCAGGGAGTATGGTGCGATGATGCCTCCCCCTTTCCTGAATGCCGGTGTCTTTGGTTTCTCCATTTTTCTGGGGTCTTCGATATTATCATCAACTGCCTAGGCTCTTTCAATTCCAAATAGTATTGATTTCGGTGGTTCAAAAAATCTACAAGTACTTTTAGCGGACTCACATCATTCAGTACGAACAAAAATGTCTTCCATAGCATCGATCATTTTTGATTCGAGGCTTTCAGGTATTCCGCTTCCGACACGAACTTGCAGCCACCATCTTTCTGCGATTTCAATGCAGCGACAATCACATGAAGAGCAAACTATCTCTTTGGCCAATTTCATACCACGGCTATCAAAATCCTCGATTTCTTCTGCTACATGATTGCAGAAAAGACCAAGAAATTCAGCAGCGTCCTGGTCTTGAAACAATTTCAACCCCCACTTCTGCACAAAACCGCGGATGAGAACTGGATCATAGGTACGGAAGTCATCAGGATTGTTTAATTTCTCAAAAGTAAGTTGTAAAGCTGACAAAAAACTTTTTTGGAAAGTCAGTCTTGCAGATAACACGCATTCGCGAAATGGTGACAAATGAAAAAGGACTTAGAGGACGCTTATGGCATAACAGGTCCTCCCGTAGTTGTGCAAATCACGAGGAGTAAGCCTGCATGGATAGGACGAGGCAGGAGTCGAAATTCGGTTTGTTTTGGGAAGATTAGTCAAAGACTGTGCAAAAGCAGGTCGAACGCTTTGGCAAACGTTTGGAGTCGAAGAATTTCGAATTCTCAGAATGGATGCCGGGACTGTTGTTTGCGCCACTGAAATCGAAGCTCGTGCTGCATTATGAGCGGCGTTGTCTACTGGTCGGAGTATAATGGGCTTGGAAGTACGTTCACTCGGTGTCGATGGAACGCAATACAATACTCCAGGTGACTGACGCAAACGTTGTAAATTTAATTTCACCAATGCATTGTTAGTGGGCATTTGTTGCGGTTGCACTTGCGGAACGAAATTTTCAGAATTTGTTTCTTCTGGGGAGTTGACAAAAGCTTTTCTAGCCTTGTTTTGCTTGCCCTTTGTCTGCGATATCTTCGAAACTTTCCGTACTGCGGGTGATTTTTCCCCAAAGGTTTCGTCCAGACGTTCTAAATAACTTGATGACTTCTGCCTTTCTTGATTTTGCCTCCGACACCAGGATTGCAGAAAATTCATCACGGCCGCTTGGATAACGTTGTCTACCAGATCGTGATGTTCGAGACACTCATTCCACGAGAGTGTTACATGTTGCGATGCCAACGAATGTAGTTTCTCGCGCAAGGTCATCTTTTTGTAAGTTACAAAAATGTGAGCGAGCAAACTCTTCTCGAGGTCATCCAAGGTCGTGACAAAACGGTGATCGGCCAAACAGACACAGCATGCCTCGCAAGCTTTGCTCCCAAAGAAAGAATTGAGACTCTGCTTCTCGATGGTTTCTGCACGAAAGGAGCCACCTACAAAATTTAGTTTAGCAACTCGCGATTCCGTTTCCACAGCGTCTTCTTCTTCATGAAATTCGAGTTCTTCTTTTTTGCAGTTCAGCATGTGCTCCAGCAGTAGGTATGTCTCAACTTTGTCGTTGCTCTCGCAGTTTGTTCCTTTCAAGCGTACTCCAAACGTACCATTGACAATGAGGGTTTTTAAGCTACCTGCATACTGCTCATTGTTGGGCTTAGTATTTGCGTAGCCTACAGTACGAAGCAATCCATGAAGGTTTTCAACAATATCTTGATTAATTCGCTTGCCATCCGAAGACTCGAATCCTTTGTCAGCAAGGTCCTCAAACAAAAAAATGTAATTTGACACCGTCAGCTTCATGTTTAACGGTGTAGGAGCCGATGAAACTTTAATGTCGTTCAAGCTGTATTTTCGAGGATCCTCTTCGGGGTTCACAACACGAGTTATGAAGAACAGGTTGTTCATCGACACCTGGAATTCGCGCCAAAAATTGAAATTGTCGGAATTGGGTGTGGTCTTGCCATTCATGCTATCAAACCATTTGTTGATGAACCGACAAAGCCATGCTGCGTCCTCTGCATCCCGTGCCGAGATAACAAAATTTTCTTCATCTCCGTTTTCGCGGATTGCTAGATAAACAAAAAAAAATATGATGTAACAAGGCCCAATCTTGAAAGTGCGTTACACTCCCTAGCAAAGGCACGGCCATTCTGCATGATCACATCAATCTCAGGATGCTTCGTGCGCGAGGTGCACACTGAGGTAAAAATATGCCTCCTAGTGCAATATATTACAATTCTAAAATAAATTTCTAATGAAAAGCATTGTGACGAGCGAGTGGCGATTTCCAAAGCGGAAGTAACGACGTTGATGAATACTTCGAGATCTCCCAACTGAATTTCGATGTTGAACCAATTTCGAGATTTCAGAGATTTGAATAACGACGTTGATCCGTTAGTCGCCCCGTCCAGAGAGGACCCTCAGTGGGCAACAGCCCAAAGGGACCCTCGACCCCTTTATTTATAAAGGACCTGGGGTCTTATTTTGAGGGAAGTAATAAAACACAAGACCCACAATTCTAATAACAAATCAAATTATATTCTAAATCAAAATCGATATAAATGGTTAAATATTCAAGAAGAAAACTTAATACATGCAAAGCGACATTATAAATCGATATTTCTTCATGCAACGCAAATAATAACAATTTCAAATTGTTATGGTTAAATATTTAGAAAAATACATGCAACGTTAGATTATAAAGCAATATTTCATCATGCGACGCAAAATAATACAATTTTATTTTAACCCTGGCAATGTTCCAAATCTTTGAACACCTCGTTGAATTCTTCCTCCTTAAGAGGAGATAAGGGTTGTAGAATGATGGAATCTATATCAAAATTCGACGCGATTTCCGAGTCTAAAGGCCTAGCTTCATGGCTGAATTCTTGATCAGTTTTACACTTCGGGCATTTGATGGTGATCTTCTGAATAGGCAAAGCCAAATCTATATCGTATTCTGCGGATAAACTCTTCGCAACCTTCCGATTTAATTCATCTGTAGTGATTTGTAGTTCTGGGTCTAGCCCTCTCAAAATCTTTAGACGGAGATAGATACCGGCGGCTTTACTACGTCTAAAAACCCATTCTTTCCCACTGGGTTTTAGCCTCTTCCTCTTAGCCAAACTATTTAAACTCCAAATTAATTGACTGACCGTCGGCACTAGATCAAAAATAAAATAAATACCTAAAAGGTCTCATCTGCATTGATTTAGGAACGTTGAAGCTAAAAAGGAATCTGTCGCGCTTTTATAATTTCCAAATATCAATTTCGTCTAAAGGGGATGTCACGCCTTTATATAATTCGTAATCTTTCAAATAATAATTTCGAAGGGGATGTCGCAACCTTCATATTCTTTCAATATAATAATCCTAAATAAAGGGGATGTCACGCCTTTATATAATTTGTAATCTTTCAAATAATAATTTCGAAGGGGATGTCGCAACCTTCATATTCTTTCAATATAATAATTCTAAATAAAGGGGATGTCACGCCTTTATATAATTCATAATTTAAACGTACAGCGCAAGTTCCAACTTCAACGTATCTTAAATCATAATTTCTTCGACTTCATTAATCCAAATCTTAAATTCCACTTTAACTTTATTTTATATTCTTTCAAATCTGGCTTCGTGATTAATAGCGAAACATTTTATCCGACGTTTAGATTTATTGAATTCCTCCTTCATTCAGAAATAAACTTGTCAACTTTAAATTTAACTTCTGTCATAATAACTTTGTTCGGCTTTAAAGTTCATTTAGCTTTAATGGAAACACTATTTAGAACCACATTTCATTAACTTTAGCTTTAGATCGGTGGTTACTTTAACTCGACGTTCGGAAATACTTTAATAACTAAATTAACTTCGCTCTAAACTCGACATTTTTAGAAATAGTTTGTTCGACCTTAAAATTTATTAAATTCCATAGAAATAAACTTTATCAACCTTGATTTCTTTAACTTGAATGAAATCAGATATCTCGGCAAACGGAATTTATTGGCATATACTGTATATTATTTAGTGATGTTGAGTTGTTAAATATTTTAACAGATAGATTATACTATTCTGTTAATTTGCATCTTGTGAGTTATAATATTGGTTATGGCAAAAGGGTTGCGTCTGGTACTAACTGCGACGAGAGATTACCCTCGTCCCCAATTACCCAACCAAAAACAACACCAACAAAATGATATAAAAGCAACTCAACAGAAAAAAATAAAATATATATTTACTTGTAATTCAGTAGATCTTAACTCAGAATTTATAGCCTCGGGCCCTCAGACACAGTCCGGGTGATCTGGCCTATCAACTCTGAGGGAAACAAATAGGCTTGCAGTCGTCTTGATGTCAGACCAGCGGACCCTTCAAATAATGGTTTTAGTCTTTTTGAACTTGAGGCTTATGGGCTCTTTAGGAGAGCTATTGGACCGTCAAATCTTTTTGGACTACTGCCTTCGTCTTTTCGAACTTGAGGCTTATGGGCTCTTTAGGAGAGCTATTGGACCGTCAAATCTTTTTGGACTACTGCCGAAATTTCTGCGAGAAACCCGGCCTTATATACCCAAAAGTTCATTAAACAGCTAGTCCGTTTTCATCCGGTGATAATGTTTAATTTTCGGCAATAATTAATAGTCGAAATTCGTTGAACATCTAGTCCGTTTGCATCCGGTGATAATGCTTAATTTTCGGCAATAATTAATAGTCGAAATTTGTTGAACATCTAGTCCGTTTGCATCCGGTGATAGAATTTCGGGATTCCTAGCAATTAATATTTCGAAATAATCGACTAATAGCGGGTTGTAATTTGATATAATAAAATTCAATTGAATGTAAAATTAAGAATAGTATTTGAATTTTAGAAAAATGAAAAATAGAAAAAAAAATATAAATAAAATAAAAAAGGGATGAGTGGGTAAAACCCGCTCTTCACAGCATATTGAACCTACCAGCGTTTGAGGCTAACATTTCGTAATGTTTGGCCATTTTTTCGCAAAAGAACTCTGTAGCATATTTAACACGCATAACCGGGCATTGTTTTTCGTAAATATGGTATGCTCGTCCCTCAACCACCACAATCGACGGCTCGACCCGTGCTTGTTCTTGTCTTCCTCGTAAACTTTCCGATGAGTTTTCCAAGAAATGTAGCGGACAACGTTGTTTGGGCGGTATACGATTATGTCGTATTTCATATGCAAATTGCGGAAGCATTTTATCATATGACAGTAATCATATACGAGGGGGGACCCAAAAGTAACGGGAATTGTGTTACAACTTTTTTATTGACAAATTTTTTCACACACAATTTTTATCACCTTCAAAGTAACCCCCATTGACTGTAATACACTTGTTCAATCTTTTTTTCCAGTGTTCAAAACAGTTCTGAAATTCATTTTTTTCAATGTTTTTTAAACCTTCCAGCGATTTTTGTTTCACCTCTTCTACAGTCCCAAAACGTTTTCCTTTCATGTCCCTTTTGAGTCTAGGGAACAAAAAAAAGTCACAGGGGGCAAGGTCCGGTGAATAGGGGGGGTGAACAATCGGTGTCATGCCGTTTTTGGTCAAAAATTTCTTCACGGACAGCGCTGTGTGGGCAGGTGCATTGTCGTGGTGGAAGAACCAATCTCCTGTGCGCCAAAGATCCGCTCTTTTCTTCCGGATGTTCTCCCTCAACCTTTTCAAAACCTCCAAGTAGAAGTGTTGGTTGACCGTTTGGCCTGGAGGAACAAATTCTGCGTGCACAATACCTCTGCAATCGAAGAAACAAATGAGCAATGTCTTGATGTTGGACTTCACTTGGCGTGCCTTTTTTGGACGAGGCGAGAGAGGTGTCTTCCATTGGCTTGATTGCTGCTTTGTTTCGGGGTCGTAGCCATAGCACCATGATTCATCGCCAGTTATAACCTTGAGAAAAAAATCTGGGTCTTCATCCAACTGATTTTGCAGCTCAAGACAGGCCTGAAGTCGACGCTCCTTTTGATCGTCGGAGAGAAGGCGAGGAACAAATTTGGCTGCAATCCTCCTCATGCTCAAATCTTCAGTTAAAATCCTCTAAATTGAACTCCATGACAATCCAGACATCTCACAAAGTTGATTGATGGTTCGGCGACGGTCTTCATGAACAAGAGTGTTGATTTTTTCAATGTTTTCGTCCGTTCTTGAAGTCGAGGGGCGCCCAGAACGAGGTTGGTCTTCTATTGACATCTCTCCATTCTTGAAACGCGAAAACCAGTCGTACACACGCGTTTTACTCAAAGCATTATCCCCATAAGGTGTTTTTAGCATCACAAGGGTTTCCGCGGGTGTTTTTCCTAACAAAAAACAAAATTTTACAGCCGCGCGTTGCTCTCCGCACTCAGCCATTTCACGTTTTCGCCGAAACGGAAAAAGTCGTTTCACTAGAAAAATTCTTACGGACGAACGAATGCACTCACAGCAAATGAACTTTGCACACTGACTTGGGAGAGTAGCAGCTTGGAAGAGAACCAGTGGAGAACCCGATCCCCCCCCCCCTCCGCCGTCCCCCCACCACCTAATTCCCGTTACTTTTGGGTCCCCCCTCGTATCATGTAAAATTGAGATTCATCAATTTTGATGATGCCCCCTAGAAATAGCATACAGTTGCAAAACAATGAAGGTGAAGGTGAATGAGAAACTGGGTGGTCCAAATACCACCCTCATAAATGTGATCAAATTTTCTACGCATTTCTCTGAGATAAAAATGCTATTGCCAGTCTCCGCGAAACTCGAA
Source organism: Platygaster robiniae (assembly GCA_028476575.1). Lineage (NCBI taxonomy): Eukaryota > Metazoa > Arthropoda > Insecta > Hymenoptera > Platygastridae > Platygaster > Platygaster robiniae. The sequence continues at coordinate 7,816,325 of CM052027.1, read as the reverse complement.
GTTGGCGAAAGTATTTGAGTCCGAAGTTGACCAATCAGAACGCACTTGTAACTGGAACAGCCTTACCATTGCGGGAAGATTCCACTTCAAATTAAAGGTGCGCGCTGATTGGTCAACGATGAACCCGAATATTTTTTTCAATTTTGAGTTTTATGGAAAGTGGCGAAGGACTTTTTATCACGGAAAAATACATAGAAAATTGGTTTAATTATTATTCGTTGCATTAGGGCCACCCTACGTAGCTATGTAGTTAAAGTTGTCCATCAGTTCGTACCACAGTATTTTTCTTTGTGTTTAACTGGATCGGACTCTTTCGCTAGCAAGTTTGCTGCCTTAGTATTATTGGAATGTTGATCGGACACGATCACTTTAACGTCAAAGCCATTGACATGAAGAGCGGCAATCGTTATTTGAAGCACATCTCTTAAATCTTCTCCGCGAATAGCTCCACGTGTGAACCCATAGTAAACAGGCGCCGTTTTCCCGCTTACTAGTCCTTGCACCATGATATTAAGTGCATGGTTCGATATTTCGTACGTCCTAGTTGTGTACGCCTTATCTTCTCCAGGTTTTCGCTTTGGGCCGCAGTCCACAAATCCACTGAGACACCGATTTTTTTGATCGTAGAAAACGTTTTCCTGAATGTTAACCTCGTCAACACATAGCGCCAGATATTTTTCTAGACCATTCGATTCATTCTCGAGAAACTTTATCATGCTCTCTACAACAAAACCGATAACTCCAGGACTCATTGGTAGGTTATCGAGCAAAAGCCGCAATGTTCTTTCCGAAGGCAGAAATGGAAAGACATGATGAAGAACGGTATTGTACGCTTTCGGTGATGCCTTCCATAGCAATGCGCACAGTGTCTTTTCGTCAGGAAGGAAACGCCTTGCCTAAAATAGATCTGACTTGTAGATTGGCTTTCGTGAACAAAACGCTTTTTGAAACAATTTAGAGAGAAATGTTGAACCTTTCCTGAAATGGACTGTATATTTCGTTAAGCTTCTCATAAGTACTTGTCTTATTACTTAATGTGTTATAATTTACGCGATAGTAAGGGGTTAACAAGAATTCTACTGAAATATGTGGGGGCATCATTTATTTAAAACGCGTGTGATGAAAAATGTCACCATAAAATTGATGAAATTGTAATCATGAAAAAGTGATTAGAATGATGAAAAATAATATTTCATCGGCATGCATTCACCTGGCACGGTACATTTTCTTCATTTTTAACGGCCATGTGAATGAAGTGCTGTAAGGCTGCGGGGAATTTCTGAATGTTTTCATCGGTCTGCATTTCTTGAAATACCCGCAGAACTTCTATTTCGTCTTGAAGCCTCATAATTTTTCTTTTTTGCCGATACGTTTCATCGTACAGATGTCTACGGTTTGCACTTTGCTGTAAACCGCAAATAAGTTTGCAAGTGGCGCATAAAATACGAAAGTCTTTTCCATGCTCGGGACATTCTTGTCGCTCTCGAACATCATTGGCAACATTTTCTATGTCTTACCGTTTTCTTTTTCCAACATTCTGGTTTGCGCTATCATGATTTTCATATTCTCTTCCTTGCACAATCCTCGTAGCAAGAGGAATATCTTCAATGTCAGCCGACCTCTCTGGTTCATCAATGACTGACGTGTTCGAGAATTCAAAATGAACTGAATTTTCTAGGGTTTTATTCTCTGAAGCGAACGAGTGCTCGTTTATCGTAGAAAGAGAATTATCGTGAGCAATATCGTCTACTTCGTTTCTAGTGAAGATTGGCTGACTGCACGAATCGTGCAATTGTGGAATATGAAGATTCAAAGAAGCACGTGGGATAACGATGGGGTCCTGGGCTAGTGTGATGTTTATCGCGTCTGTAATATATGGGCGGAGTGGTCAAATAAAAGAAATATTTATTGAAAATGGCTATATTTCAGTGAAATGAAATATCTGTGACCTTACAATTAAGTAACGTCAGACAACTTTCAATAACTACAAATATTTCAAGTGATTGATAATAGTAATATTGATTGGTGACGCTATCATACCATACATCAAACAGAGCAACGCCTTTGATGGTTAAAAAAATGCAAATTCATAGCACTCAAAGCAGTCAAACGATTTGACTTTGAGGGTGCAATGAATGATGCATTATAGGTCACACAATAACATTTTTACGGTGGTAGGACGCAAAGATGCACGAATGATTGATACATCTTGATATCGACGACACGAGAGACTGAAAAGTGCGTCAACACGCACTTTGCTGTTATACTTTTTTCAGAAAGTCGTAATAATCGAAGTTCAAACAAGTCACACACGCACTAAAAAAAGAATTGCATGACATTTTAATGAAACGATCTTCAATCGTCGACTGAATCATTTTTATTCACAATTTGGTAATAATCGGACATTTGGACGTGAGTTATTAGCAGAGATGGGCGCCAATTACATTTTGCTCATTTTCGCATTTCAAAAAAACTATCTAAATTTCGTCGCAGAACTGTGAAAATTTGTCAATAGATGTATTTTTGCCTCTTTTTTTCAGAATTACAGTAAAAAAGTATGCGTTACAGGGTTCGTTACACCTTGATTACAGAAAAACCAATTAAAATTACAAAACCTGTAATTTTCAGTGGTTTTTCTGTAATTAAGGTGTAACGAACCCTGTAACGCATACTTTTTTATTGTACTTCTGAAAAATAGAGGCAAAAATACATCTATTGACAAATTTTCACAGTTCTGTGACGAAATTGAGATTGTTTTTTCGCAATGCGAAAATGAGAAAACTGTAATTGGCGCCCATCTCTGATTATTAGCAAGCTGTGAATAAAATATCATATTGTGAATTCCGTCAAGATAGGCATTTCCAAAACTCACAATAATATACTACTATTCACTGATCTAGAGACAACCCTGCATATTTTGTCTTCTCGGAGCAATAGACTTACCAGCCGAGGTTTCTTAATATTTCAATGTTTGGTCAGTCTTTCCTTACAAATAACTGTTAAAAGTGGCGCAATAGCAGCCAAGTTGCAACTCTAGTAAGTCACAATCAACATATGCTTGTGGCTAATGACACTCTGCTGTCGCTAATACTACTGTAATCTGATAAAAAGGGAAAGTTATTATCATTCATGCGACGAATATATTTATTTGCTTTGTTATGAAATAATGAAATTATGAAATGAGATGAGATATTTTTCAACGAAAATCGAAAAAGATATCATGCAGAAAACGATTTTGAGTTGTGAAGGTTCGTTGAGTGAGTTTTATGAGAAAGGCCAGAGAAAATGAAGCGAACTCTAACAAAAAGAGCAGTGAGATGCAGGAAATGTACACATAAGCTAACTTAACCTAACCAAGAGCACATAAACGGGTTTCCCCAAAAAGTGTTATTAAGCGATCAAAACAAGAAAAGACATGCTTTGTAAATGCATACAAAAAAAATTCAAAATAAGGAAGCGTACTTCATTTTTGCACCAAAATCTGGTTGACGAATGTTCGAATTCACTTCAAGTTAAATGCGATGATATACCTCCTTGACTGCATTAGATGATATTCATTTGACGTGAGAGTTATGTATAATTTGATTCTCATTACAGAAAAATTATGTTAATTGTATGTATAAATTATATAGAAGTGGATGAAAGTAAAAGTCAGCCGACTTTTACAACTTAATTTATAATTTTTGAAGTATTTATGGTATTAAAAAACTGTATAAAAAATGTTGTTACATTCAACTTTTCTTTTCTTGGAAGTGTACTTCTTGGGGGAGGCGACAATTGAAAAGTTTGTGTATTTTAATAATAATGTAATTATATCTCGTTACATCAATTATGTATTTATTCATTTTACAAACACCACTTTAACACTTTTTCAAAACGCGGCTACAACCAACGAGCAATAATCCCGAACGCGACAACAACCGTCGTTTTCTTTACTTAATTCCGATCGCGACTACAACTGACGAACAGTATTTTCTGAGCGCGGCTACAGCCAGCGTTACTATCACGCACTACTTGAGTCACTCGATTGTACTAAACTCGACTCAAAAACTCACTGCACTGAACTGATTGAAGTGAACTCGAGACCTGTGTGATCTCCAGTGATCTCTTATAATAGCATCAAGTAGCATAGTCAACCTTGTAGAATCTTATCCGTCCCTCCCGAAAATTCCAGAAACTGAGTACGTTAGTGATGGTCCTCCAGTATCAATGGTCCCATGCCTTTATCCTATCAATCACATTATTAATGTCCCCATTATTAATTAATTAAATAATGTTTGTGGATTTTTTATTCATGCAAAACAATATTGAATATCAATGTTCCGCAATTAAAAGTATTTTTGGTAACTTTTCTCTTTCCAAGCAAAATTCAACTTTGGGGCCATCCATAAATTACGCGACCCTCTTGAGGGGGGAGGGGGGGGGGGTCAGATAAAACGTCACGCTTCCTGTAAGCGCTTGTGGAGAATTGCGTCCCGAGGGGGGAGGGGTAAAAAATTTGCGCAACGTAATTGATGGACGACCCCTTGAACAAAAATGTCTTATTTTTGAAGTTTCGTTTTAGTATCATGCAGCACAACATTTGAAATTAGTATTTCGCTATTTTATGTTTCCTCCAGAACCTTTTTATAATTTAAAGTATTTTTTCAATATTAGTCGTTTATAGAGAAAAATGTAATTTTTAAAAAATTATCTCATATTTGCGGATTTCATTAAAGTTTGAAACAGTGAAAATTTAACAATAAATATTTCGTGATTACAATTTATTTTCAAAGCACTTTTATAATATAGAGAATTTTTTTAAAGTAATAGCTTCCAGCGAAAACTTCAATTTCTTCAAAATTAACTTGTTATTGAAGATTTTGTTTTAGTTTCATGCAGCACAATATTTAAGAACAGTAGCAGTTTAAATGTTATTTTCAAGGCACTTTAAAACCAAAACTAATCTTTTTCAATCAGTGGCATTCTCAGCAAAATCTTTTTGTACTTATAAGCTTCTCATCTTTGCATATGTTAGTTTGAGCCTTATGAAGCACAATATTTATAATAAATATAACGCAATTCAATGTTGTTTCCAGAGCAATTTTTGAATTAAAAATTTGTTTTTATTGGTTGCTTCCTCAGTGAAATCCAATTTTGACAAAATCGTTTTATTATTGCCGATTTACTTATAGTTCCACAGAAGACAATATTTAAAATCGAAATTGTGTGATTTTTTATTGTTTCCACAGCTTTTTTAGGATTTACCTGAATTTTCAAACGTTTAAAAATGAACTAAAACAAAACATTTATGAATTTTTGCTTTCTAATATAATCACACGAAGGGTTTAGCTAAATATGTTTTTGGGAGCGTGAAGTTTGGTGCTCCGACCGAAAAATGTTCGGTAGGAACTAGAAATTTTTTTTCCAATATCGAAATATATATTGATTTTGTTTAATTTTGAACGTTTGGAACTTCAGGTACATTTTCTTGAATTCAAATTAATTTTGTTGAATTCATCGCTCTATGAGCGAAATCCACCTCTTTTCGCAAACTGTATAGCACATGTTATTAGATTTTGTTATATTTTCATGTAGCAAAATATTTAAAATCAATATTTATTAACTTCCTGTTATCTCTTAGGCCCTTTTATAGTTTAACGTGAAGTTTATTTTTTATAATCTTTTCACGGAAAATCCAATTTTCACATATTGGTCTCACTTTTGCGAATTTCGTTTCGATCAAAAGCAGAACAATATACACAGTAACTTTTTCGCAATTTTACATTATTTTCAGAGCGCATATGTAACTAATTTTTTTGTTTTCATTAGTTCCTTCCGGAGACAAATTCGATGGGTACTAATTGGTGTAATTTTTGCAGATTTCATTTGGTAAAAATGCAAAACCAAGCATGAAATCAATGCTCTGCTATTTTATATTATTTTCAGAGCACCTATATAATTTAAAGAATTTTTTCTAATTCGCTTTACAAGCGAAATCCAGTTTTTTAAAAATTGTCTTATTTTTACGACTTTTGTTTAAGTTTCATATAGCACGAATTTTCGCATCAGTATTCCACCATTTAATATTATTTTCTAAGCACCTTTATGTATCTATTTTTTTAATCGGTCACTTTTCGAATAAAATCTGATTTTTACAAAGTTGGCTAATTTTTGCAGATTTATTTTGAGTATTATACGGCACAATATTATGAATCAATGTTCCGAAATTTTATGTATTTCCTAGAGCGCTTCTATGATTAATTTCATTATTTTTTTAAATTAGTTCCTTTCCGAGAAAAATCCAATTGGTACCAATTGGTTTCATTTTTCAGATTTTGTTTTGTTAAGCTCCAAAATCGAATGTAAAATCAATTCAATGCAGTTGTATATTATTTTCAGGGTACTTATACAATTTAAATAATTTTTTTTAGTTCGTTTTACAAGCGAAATCCTACTTTTCTGAAATCGTCTCATTTTCGCAGATTTTATTTTAGTTTCATGTAGCATGATTTTATAAATCAGTATTTTACAACTTTATGTGATTTACTAGATAACTTTATATTGCAAAGTAGTTTTTTTAATTAGTCACCTTCCGAGTAAAATCTAATTTCTAGAAAGTTGGCTTATTTTTGCAGATGTTTTTTTAGTATTACACAGCAGAATGTTTAAGATAGATATTCGGAATTTGATAACTTTTCAGAGTGCGTTTTAAGTTTTTTTTTCTAATTATTTCTTTCTCGAAAATAACCCAATTTCTACCAATTGGACTTATTTTTACAGATTTTGTTATTTTATAATGCAGAACCAAATGTCAAATCACTTCTATGCAGTTGTATACCTTTTTTAAGATTACTTATGCAATTTAAATAATTTTTTTCGTATTAGTCGCTTCCGAGCGAAATCCAATTTATCAAAATTGTATAATTTTTGCGAATTTCATTTTAGTTTTATGCAGCAAGATTTTTAAAATCAATATTTCACATTTTAATATTATTTTCCAGGCACTTATATTGTAAAATAATTTTGCTAAATATGTTACTTTACGAGTAAAATCTTATTTCAAAAAAATTTGCTCATTTTTGAAGATTTTACTTAAGTATTTTACAGCATAATATTTAAAATTAATGCTCTGCAATATTATGTTTTCTTGACCACTTTCATATTTCAAAGTAATTATTGTGAATTATTTGCTTCCAAGAAAAATACAATATTTAGAAAATTGTCTTATTTTTGCGGATTTTGTTTTGGTTCAACGCAAAACAATATTTTAATCAATTGTTCGCAATGGCACATTAATTGTATATTATTTCTATAATTTAAAGTTTTTTTTGTACCCAGTTACTTTTTAAGAAAAATCCAATTTTTATTAATTGATTTAATTTTTCCCATTTCATTTTGTTTTAATGCAAAGCAATATTGAATACCAATTGTCGTTACCATTGCCAATATTTGGATTTTTCACAAACAGTGAAGGGATCGCTGACGGATTCAATCGTTTTTTCTTTGGCAAGCGTTATTTTTGGAAAACGTCCGATAATCCTCGGGACGGAAGTGATGGCTGCAAATTAATATTTTGCTTACATCATCCCGTTCATCGAGGCCACATGCGTCTTTCCATTGCTCGCACAAGTTTATTGACGTGGGAAAACTAGAAATTTAAGGCAAACAATAATGAAGCAAGCGTTTATTTGCACATGTAAAAAATAAATAATTCCAGAAAATATCAATGTGCTTAGTAGTTGAGCACACGACTTATTAGGTAAAAAAAATAAAAATCTTGTAGGTCATATGTATGTACCTGTGAAAAACCAAATACGGGTGATCTTTTTGCCTTTTTGAACAAATATAACAAGACCATGTTGAATGCTTCGACATTTTTTCCGGCGGATATTTCAAATGAAAAACGAAACCTCTCACATTATATATTAGAAAAAGCTCAGGAACAAATCAAATAATGTAATTTGAAGTGCTGAAAACAGTACAAATTTGACTAAAAAACTATAAAAAACAGTCGCAGACAGTTGTGAATTTTAAACAGTATATGATAGTCAATGACACTATACAATGAACACGAGTGCTGCTTGTAAACACGAGTGGTTGTTTCAGCTGTTTCGTTGAGCATGCTGGAGCATGCGCCATAGGCTCAATATACGAAAAGTGACGACAAGAGCAGCCTATGACAATCTCATCCGCTTGCCAAGCTTAGTGAGTCTCCCCTGAGGAGGCAATGATACAATGATTGAGGCGCATTGTGGCGTCCCATGCAATAAGTGGATATGCGCTGGAAGAGAAGAGCCGAAAAAGTGAAAGGACAATACTTTTGCCCGTCACCTTTCACTTTTTTGGGTGGAAGCGGTTAGTGCCGTTAGTTGCTCCTCCACCCCCATCGCGCTTGCCTGGCTCGCCTAATATCTCTATTTGTAGGGACCACACTTGGTCCGGTAGCTGGGAACGCACCTTGCCAGCTACTATCTATCATCATTACTCAATATCACTATAGCGATGACACCATATGCGAAATCCTGACGCGTCTGTTTGCTTTAGTCTGTGAATTTCATAATGATCAGCTGATTCCTTTTCGAATAAGTGAGATAAACATATTTAAAAAGCCCGATGCATCATTACAAAGAAGGGTTTTGCGTTGAGATTAATGACTTCTTTAAAAGTGTAGACCCGTTCAGACGAACGTTCGAACGAGAGGGTGACGTGGGGCAACGAGTAGTCATTTTTCACATCGTCGTCTCACTACAGACAATAGAAATTTTTCAAGTTACATTTCTCACCTTACATTTTCCGTGATTCTTTAAAAGAAATACGAGAATCGCCCTGTTTGCTATTTCACTAGTGTAAGGCGCATGTGGAACGAATACGCAAATTTCAGTCTCAACACACAAATTAGAGTAAGAAATTACAAAAAAAAGATACATTTGTCGCTTATATTTTTCTATTGAATTTCGAAAGAATTTTTTTTATATCTGTTCAAACATTTATTTTCCCAACGTATAAAATAATCAGCGAAAATCATTTAAAAAAAAGCCTTTATTTTAGGCATTACTATTCTCCCTTTTTCAATTGCATTTCATATAAACAATTTATAAGAAAGAAAAATCGTAAGAACCGATAATGCGCTACTTCTGAAGTAAAATAATCAAATGAACTCGGCATAATTGATAGAAGTTGTTGGCCTGAAATGCTTCACTTAAATTCACGATTAATTGCTATAATCAATTAACAACAATAGATTTTTTATATTGGCTGAAAATGAATAGTACTGGGAAGACTTTCTATATACCATATGTGAGATATGTCACGTTGAAGTTATTTCCGCAAGATGTAGCCTTTGATCTAATTTTATTTAGTTCTTGCAATCAATTCCGTTAAACAAATTCTACATCAGCAAGCAACACATTTTGAAAGCAGAAAAAATAACACATGGCGTTCGGCATTAAAAAACAGTGTTATTAATTTACGTTCGACAGCAAGTGACATTAGGCAGGTAAAGTACAATAAAGGTAAATCGTGTTTCTACGCATTTACAATTTACTTACAAAATCTATGATAATAATTACTCTTCTCTGGAGCGATTTGAAGTCAAAGTAAAATACAACCTTTCCAGTCAAAAATTCTTCATTTTTATTATACACAGCACATGTTTCAGACACCAATTTTGTGTCCTTTTTAAAATATCTAATGAAAAACAAATTAAAAAAGCTGTTAATAACTAGAAACTCTATACATCCAAAAAACAATCATAATTATTATTTACAAAATATTTACATCAGTGGTTATTGTTTTTTTTTTTCCAATAGCGATGGAGTTTCATCACCTGACTTATAATTTTTTGTACATTTTCGATTGTGATGGCTGGAATTTTCCTCTTCTTTTTCTCTCCAACGCTCGTCTCCAGGGTGTCCACTACTTCTTCCTCAGTATTCTCTACCGGTTTATTTTCCTTCCTTTCTTTTTTCTGGGTCGCTGAAGTCAAGCGGAAACCTTTCGCCTTCATTTCCAGCATCATTTCTGAAAAAATTTTTCTTCAACTTTTACGTTCTGACAAGTTCAAAAAATTTTCCTCTCACCAGTTATTTTCTTGCACTCGTTTTTGGGAACTCGTGCATAAGTGGGTTTGCGCAAATTCCCTGGTGCATTTTCGGGGCGATTGAAGTCTGCCACGCGTTCTTCTCCCAACAGCGCCACTGTCGAACAGTAGGCCCTCTTCCCAAACTTCGTCGCATTTTCCGCTTCCTCATACCACTTATTATTAACAGCGTATCCAAGAACCGTTTTCTGGTGTGAAAAATTCGAGTAAGCTTATTAAAAAGCCACATATCGAAAGCTCTATTAATTAATTGTATGTAAAACAACTTTTTTGCAACAACATTTAAAGTATATGCCACTATACCTATTTTCAAACAATAAAAATTGTTTTGTTAGCTCAACACAAAAATATGCAGACGGACACGAAAAACTTATATAAAAAAAATAGAGCTATACATGAGAATTTCACGCTGAGCACGAGTTAATTGATTGCGCTTATCAAAAATTTGTTACTTAAAACAATATGCTTCGTTTGCTAAAAAATGACTAAAAAATAAAAAACGAATTTTTGAAAATAAGGCAAATAAACATTTACAACTTTATGGACTACTATCTACTTTTTTCATACGAAAAATACTATATTCATTTACTTCGTCTCTAAATTACAGGATAGATTTAATAATAATTGTACATAGACAGATTCAAAAACTAAAAAAGATAAACTTTTGAAAAACTCTTACTGTAGTAGCCGCATTTCCAGTGTCATTTTTGCGGAATCTCGATTCCATGATGGATAACCTATCCTCCAAGGCCTTCAATCGTGCCTCCGATGATGGATGATTTACACCCTGCACGTTTTCAACGACGTCGTTCTCGGTTGCCTGTGTAAAGAGTAGATTTTCCTCATTTTTGAAATAAAAAAAGATGCAAATTTTTACATACTACTTTGTACTATTTAGCCGAAACTTATATCAACATGGTTTGAAGTTTCAGAAATAAGAGCCAGAAACGGAAAAATTAAATGAAAATTTTTTTAATTTTTAGTATTAGGGTACTTCTGACATGAAACTGTAATTAGTTTCATCCTGAATTTCAAAAAAAAAAAAAAAAAAAAAAAAAAAAACAAAAACAAAAACGAAACACAAATATTTAAGAAGGTCAACAAAAATAATCATTTATAATAATTTTCAACTCTTGAATTGAAATTCCTAGTTGTTTCTACCACAGTTTATGAAGAATGAGATAATATCATTTAACACTTATATTTGAAACGAAAACTTCAGCACTAGCTTGAGTTTCAAATTGAAAAAAAATTAAACATTTCGCGAATATGAATCAAAATTTCCACCTCCGCATTAATAGTCTCATTCCTTTCCATCTCTACTTCAACCGTACAGGTTGGAGTGGAGATATCTATCTCCGTTTTATTGTCATCTGTTTGTTCATTGCTCTCGGCTGCCTGTGTAAAAAGTATATTTTTTTGATTTAACAAAAAATTATGCAAATGTTCACATTTTATTCTGTACATTTTAGACTAAACTTATATCAACACAGCTACTCAAAATATATTTTTTGAAGTTTAGAATATGTTATTTGTATTTGGCTAAAAACAAGCAAAATATTTGGGGGAAAATGTTCTTGGTATAACTGTATATATTCATAACATATTTTGAATAGCTGTGTATATCAACATGATTTCAAGCCAGAAACTAAAAAATAAAAAAAAATTTTTGAATTTTCGTATTAGACTTCTGTCATCAAACTTTGATTAGTTTCATCTTGAATTTCAAAAAAACACATTTTCAAAAAAGTCTACAGAAATAATCATTTATAATAATTTTCAACTCTTGAATTGAAATTCCTAGTCGTTTCTACCACAGTTCATGAAGAATGAGATAATATCATTTAACACTTATATTTGAAACGAAAACTTCAGCACTAGCTTGAGTTTCAAATTGAAAAAGAATTAAACATTTCGCGAATATGAATCAAAATTTCCACCTCCGCATTAATAGTCTCATTCCTTTCCATCTCTACTTCAACCGCACAGGTTGGAGCAGAGGTATCTATATCCATTTGATTCAGAGATACGTCATCCATATTTTGTTCCTTCTCGTTCTCGGCTGCCTGTGTATAAAGTATATTTTCGTCATTTAAAGAAATATTGATGCAAAAGTAAAGTTTTTTCAATATTTGTACCAGTCGCGCCAAATTTCGCAGGTAGGCTTGCAGCCCTTGTTTTTGGCTTTGACCCGGTCCTGCCGCTTTGGTGGGTAAATCTGTATTGTTTGGCTGAAAGCATTTCGTTACGAAATTCAAAAAATAGTTAACTAAATTTTCACAATTTGTAAAAATTACGTCCTTTTGTATCAAAATTCTTCTTATTTGACGTACAATTTAAGTATTAAACAATAGATTCCAAATTAATTCTCATAATTCAAAAATTTGCTTCGAAACTTAGAAAAAGTTTTTTTGTTTAATCCTGAAATGTAAATAAGTCTAATCTGACTGATTTTGATGTTGCTGCATTCCATTTAGTTTAATCTGTCAACAGTGGCGGATCCAGGATTCTTCTACGGAGGGGGTTTTATCAAATCTGTATATCTATATATATTGTATATATTGATATGTTTTTTATCAAAAACAAGGTCTTCACGGGGGGGGGGGGGTTGAACCCGACCCCCCCCCCTCCCGTGGATCCGCCGCTGTGTATCAAATTTGACAGATTTATCTGTTGCTTTGACAGATGCATCTGTTGATATCACAGGTTGAAAATGTTAAATCTGACTGATATAATTCAAAGGAATGCGGCAAAAGAAAACCAGTGAAGTATGAGAGAAAATCTGTCATATTTGATTGATTCAGATTTAGAGAATTATGAATTCTCTATGAATGAAGATTTGAAAATATATCTTAAGTGAGGACCAAACAATAATAGATATTAAGATAGCCCTTATTTGACCAAAGTTTTCCAATCTTGGACTTTTAACGCCCCTCCTCCCTTATTGAAGTTGATCGACTAAAAAAAAAAATTTTCCCTCAAGTTTGAAGAAAATCGTATAATATTCACACTTGTTCCTGGCCAGCTCAAATTCTAATTGCAAAATACATGTAATTTTTTTCAAAACTTGTCAGAATTTTCTCAAGTCCATCACAAAAATATTTCAAAATTTCTGAAATTGCACGAATGTTCGAACCATGTGATACAGTGATAATGATATGACTTGTTGATTAGGTATTCTTAACTTTTCAAAACAATAATTACACGTAAAATCTGCAATCAGTCGTAATAATGCGTCCCATACAATAAGGAAATACACGCGCCAAGAGTCGAAAAAGTGAAAGGTGGCTTACGAAAGTTTTGTCTTCCCTTGGAATTCCCGTCGGATTCACATCTAGCACTTGGCGGAACAAGTTGTCTGAAGCAAGTGCGTGCGCCTTGCTTTTCCGGCTTGGTCCTCGGGGAGCAAGCGGGCCCGCTGGGCCGTTAACGATGCACTTATAGGAATACACATAGAAAAACTATTCCATGATTACAGTTCGAGATAGTCACATGTAATCATGCACGTAAAATAGTTCGCAAAATAATCCATTGATACTCTTCCGAGGAATCGTTTCACTATTACATTGAGCGGTGAAAATGTCTACAACATTATTTTGTTATAAACAACTATTTTTTTTTGTACCAAATATCAATCAACTAAAATTTGTAACAAACCATTTCTTGTGATTTTTCCAAAATACAACACAATATCAAAGAAAATAAAAGTTTTCACCTTCATATTGTCAAAGATAGTAAATTGTTTGTAACATAATTCGCTTGACCTAATTTCATTTATTACGATTTGGTTTTCTACTCTTTGTTTTTAAATTAGAAATTTTCATCTTCAATAATCGAATATAAGGAAAAATGAAATGACTAGAGAACTTCTATGCAATAAAGCAGAAAAAAATTTTCATTTATAGTATTTTTCATTTTATTTGTACACGACGTGCGCCGTCAAAAGAGGGATTACTTGTAGTAGCGATATGGTCGACTTTTCCAATGTTTTTTCTACCACGTATCGCATTTTTATATTTTTTATTTTATAAACAATTAATTATGAACAACTTACCGTTTTTGACAATAAAAAGTTAAAAACTTTTATTTTCTTTGACATTGTGTTGTATTTTTGAAAAACGACAAGAAATGGTTTATTACAAATTGTAGTTGACTAATATTTGTTATAAAAAAATAAACGTTTACAACAAAATAATGTCGCAGACATTTTTCCCGCTCAATATAATAGTCATACGATTCCTTGGAAAAATATCAATAGACTATTATCTGAACTATTTTACGCGTAGGATTATATGTGACTATCCCGAACTGCAATTATCGAATATTTTTTTGTATGTATCTTTGAAAATTCATCTTTAACGGCCCACGAGCCTGCTTGCTCCCCTTGTTCGATTTTATGCTCGAATATCTTTTTAGATTTAGAGTTTTATAAAAAGTTGAAAAGGACTTTTAGACACAAAATTCAATAAGAAATATTGTTATTTTTTTTGTTTCGGGGATTTCAGCACGCTCTGTATGCATATATTTTACAGTGGAATAGTTCGGAAAAATTTGAAAAAATTATAAATGAAACTAACTGTAACATACAACTTTCACGCAAAGTATTAGAATTTCGAAATAATTTTAATCACTTAGTCAAAATTTTAACTCGTTGCAAAGACAATGAACATGCGATTCTCAACAATCAGTGAAACTTTTCTCAAATCTATTAAACATTTTTTAATAATGTAAAATTTGGCATTAATATGAGTACTCTTTGATAGTAGGTTTTAACTCTCATTTATTCAAAATTTTCGGAAAAATTTCCTTACGCTGCTAGCCCCGTTTCATGTCAAGCTTTCTCGCTGAGAAGAAAGAGAAAGAAATATTTGAAAAATTGAGGTACATTCCGCAACCATGTACTATATATTCAGTTGAATATTTAAACATGGTAGAAGAAAATATCTTTGAATGAGCAAGCGTTTTTCATTTTCCGAAACAACTTCCGGAGCACACTTTCTAGAGGGGTAAACTATCCCATAATAAAAGTCCAAGTGCACCGCGATGTTGTTAACATATGTAACGGTTATAATAAATACATCTGCCCAAATTTGGGAAATCTTATTAATTACTAGACATTTTTTATTTAAAGAGTGGAACACGAGAAGTACGAAAAAAGGCAAATGTAGAGAAAATCGGGCCATAAATTACGAGATGCCGATTCTTGAAAATGTATCTGGAGAATTCGATGGGGCAAAACCAAAAATTTTGAAAAACTTTGAGGGTCGACTATTCGAAAGTCGGGAGTGCCTTCGAAAAAGGTTTAGTAGATAGTTCCACTTAATTTATTTTTCTTTCATTCGTGTTCTTGTATTCTAAAATAAAATTAGAGATGCTATTCACAAATGCATCAATAGAAAAAGGTGACCCTCTACGACTGCCTACAACCCTCTTGGGTATTTTAGTGACACATTTTTCCCCAAGCTTTGTTGTACCCTTGGGACTGCTTGGGACCAATACTTAACAGCCCGAGTCGAAAAATAAGGTCTGAAATACACTCTGACTCCTCTGATTTTTCAGAGGGATCAGATCGATAATCAGAGGTCTGAAAAACCCTCTTAACCTATGGGTTATTTTCCTTTCAGACCTTCTGAATTTTTATCCGATTGTCGTTCAGACCCTCTGATTTAAAATCAGAGGGTGCAAAAATGCCCCCTTCTCCCCTTCCGCCCTCTAATCCTTTCAAAATAAAATGCAATTAATATTTTTAAGAAGTGTTTAACTCACGCAATTTATTCAAAATTTTTGTATAAAACTTCTGATGAAATACACTTATATTATCAGTTTCATAGCACAGAGCTATTGCGGAGGTAATACAGATTCAGTCAAACTGGAAGATAACTCTATCATTTCGGACTTTGTAGTTTCCTGATTTTCGATGTCAGCTTCAACAGATTCTGTGTTACCTGCGAATTCGAAAGAATTATTTAAAACAAAAATTTTATGTATAAAGTCGACCGTTTTGAAAGTATTTTCAAATTTTCATCAACAAAAATAGTTTCAGAAGTCTAAAAATTTCATGATTTTTCCAAATTCCTGTAATTTTAAAATTGTAGTCAATATCAAAAATATTTTTCAATACGATGGGATTTATTTTGTAATATCGAATTTTATTTATGCGAAATCAATCTTTTCCGCTATGGATTCCAGGCTTTAGTCACATTAAAAAAATTATTCCGATAAATTATCAATTAAGGAATCTCGAATTTTTTAATCCTATTCTGACAACCTTTTCAAACAAACATAAAAAATATTTTTCATTTCTACAGGATTTATTGTGTAAATCAATATCAACCAATCTAATTATGTCCTCTTTTTTTTTTTATAACTATAGTAAATCCTACTAAAACATTAAGATACTTTTGATCTTACTTGTATGAAGCATGGAATTGCACGAAAATAGTCACAGCTACAAATCAGGTCGACTATTTGAAAATAGTAAAACGTACAAAGACACATTATCAGTGCTGCCTCTATAATATTGTCGTGAGCTATTAAGTGGTGCTAGTAAGTGGAACCGAAAATGATTGTCGTGACCTGTTTTTACTATATTTTGTGGGTAGCCATCACTATTACTTTCTCTCAGTGTACAACTCGTATAAGAGTAATGTTGGAGGCGAAAATTTTGAATCCAGAGAGTCACAAGTCATATGTAAACATCGAAAATGATTCTTGAAATCAAAAATACTGCTGAAGAAGCACAAAACCGTATTTTGCATTGATAATCGCGAGTTATTTTTCGAAAATATGTAATTATCAGAAAAAATGTAGGTATGCTTGTTGAATACATTACGTTCCCCAAAAAATCGGCAAGTCAATAATTCACTTCATCAAGGTCATAAATGACATTTGACAAGATCACATTTCGATGTAACTCGATGTAATACATTTACAGTATACCTATAAATATTTTAATTGCCAGCATGAAAAACATCGGTATTCGCCGCTAATGTATACAAAATAGCTATCATTCATCTAAAAATTTTCGCAAACTATTCTATATTTTATAAAATTTCCGCAAAATATTCAATACCTATGCATGAAACCAAAAATTGACGATTTTTTGTCTGAATTTCAACGTTTTTAAATTACTTGCATCTTAGTCTAAAAATAACGATCATCTTTGTTTGTGATTCAAATTCACAAAACTGCATGTGGAAACTTGAAATTTTTCTTCATGTTTTGGGCACAATTTACGATTAAAATCGCTGAAAAAGATGGAAAATCCGTTGAAAAGAAAATCTTTCACGATTTTTTCTGCTGCAGGTATGGTTTTTTCCGTGAAAATTGCTATTACGCAAACCTTCATGGCTCTTGCGGCACGGTTAAATTTACTTTAATTTTGCTCAAATTTCGACTCTTGCACTTTTTTTATATTTGAAAACATTGAAGGGGTGCGCCAATTGCCAATTCTAACGGTAAAAAGTCAACGATATTAAGGATATGGTATATTATTTTTTGATAATTCATTAAAAACAATTAGTTTCAACTAGAAACTAAAAACCTTATACTATAGAGAAAAAAAACTTACGTTTTCGGTTTCTGAGGTTTAAAATAAATCTTTATCATTTCACGCATTAGTTTGAAGAACAAATTGATCTTATTTGAATCAGATCAGAAACTCGTAAAAACGATTTCGATCAATGAAGCGTAAATAGTTGGCTTCTTCTCCTGGGTCCAACTCCAGCCGGTTGAAGTCCCAAACCTAAACTCCTAAGCCATTAATCACTGGTGGCTCTCGCTCGAGAAGGGAAACAATGATTTATCATGATTATGATTTGAATAGACTTTTCAAAAATATTTGGGAGAATTTGATCCTTTTTTCACAGGTCTCGTAGACATTGAGAACTTCGTTGAGTATTTAATAAAGCCCAATTAGCAACATGAATAGAATACTTATTTTCCGAATCAAAACACGTTATTGGAATTTTCTTGAAATAACCAATCTTTCAGTGATGAATGGTTCACGAGTTTAGGTTTGGGACTTCGACTGGGTAGAGTTGTGCCCAGGAGGAGAAGCGCATTATTTACGCTTTATTAATCGGAATTGTTTTTATTTGCTGTATTTTGAGATATGTCGTTCACTAATATTCCAATTGATACGTTTATATTTCCTTACTTTTTCTCACTGGCGTTTTTTTTACTCTATATCGTTGATTTCTGCGAAATACTCTACAAAAAAAAAAGAAAAATCAATTCGCTGCACCGTACCATTGTATGCTGGACTTCCGCCAGTTTCAACACGATAGAATTGTGTGATTTTAAAATTTTAGATTTATAAAGATACACGATTAAAGAATCTGAGAATACCGTATTAATTATTTAAAACGAACTATATCAAAGTTTCTTATAAGCATGAAGTAGAATGATAAACTGTAGAAAGTTTTACATTTCTGAAACAAGTGCAAGCAAATTATTCCGTAAAATATGGACCAACAAAAGTTTCGCATATGCCAAACTAAATTTTTTTAAATTCCAAATATAGTTTTCGTCACGAAATAGTATATTTCGCTCCAAGGGAAAAAAAATTTCTCACGAGGGTGTGTGTTATTTCCCGAGGGAGAAATTTATTGTTTTCCATGTTGCCAACGATGTTTTTCATTTTACCGGGCAAAAAAGTCCACTTTTCTGCCCGCTATGATGAAAATATTATGTTGGTAGTGGTAATGAAAACTCTCATATGTAAGCAAAACTTTGTTTGATATAGTTTAAGCTTTGGTTGTACTATATGTTACTGTATGAATGGTTGCTAGAACCCAAAAATTCTTTCAGTGAATTACAATTATTTGCATCATTAATAAATTAATCATAAATTCGCGTGGATGGGAGTTTTGATGAAAGTTCTATGTAGCACTTCAAGAGTTAGAAAGGAGGTCATCTGCTACTTTTGCGAGAACTCATTGGTTGAAATTGCACTGTAACAATTACTTGCATCGTTAATTATTGAATCATTGATTAATGCAGTTTGGAGTTCTGATGTTCTTAAAATAAGTCGTTCCTAAAAATAGGATATTTAAATAAAAAGCGTTATAAAAGCAATTCTTCATCTACTTTTGCGTGAATTTTGACGGTCCTGACTAAAGTTGAACGATTATTTTCATTATTAATTGATGAATCATGAATTAATGAGGTCAGGAATTTTTATGAGAGTTTTGAGTAGCGCTTGAAGAGTTCTAGAGGAAAGTCTTTTTCCACCTTCGTGAAACTCATTGGTTTTAGTTTTAGTTTAATATTTCTTACTTACATTCGGATTGATATTTCGCGTTGATTAGAATTTTCGCCAACTCGAAAATTTGCACAGAACTACTCACAAAAACTGCAAAAATCTTGTTACCGAACTGAATGAACGTTTCACACCCTGTCAAGACTGAATTTTCGGCGCAAAATCGAAATTTGTATCTTTAAAATTCTAGCACTTAATGTTGCAGAACTATCTGCTAAATTGGCAAAGAATTCCAGAACTATGCCTTTTCGATTTTAATTGAAAAAATTGTTTTTATTCGAAATGTGCTGCGCTTAGTAAAAATTAATTATGTCAAGAAACGAAAAAATCTTTCATAAAAATTAATTATGACAAGAAAAGAAAAAACCTCCATAAGCGATCCGACCTGTAGAAAGGAGATTTAAGGCTTGTAAGAAAAACTTGGATTTTAATTTCCATTCTAGATAAAAATTGGATATTGGAGTCAGACAGCGACTGAAATACTGACAACACTTGTATTTGCTGTTCGTGATGGCAAATCAACGAAATCCGAGGCTGGAGAGGTTAGAGGACCACGACCATGACGAAATGGAAGTGGAAACCGATGAAGAAGATCAGCATGACGATGACGAAGAAGCTGAATATGAGAGTGATGCCATGGATGACTACGAGACGGACGTGGAAGATGGCGACGATAACGACTCTAACGGAGGAGATGAGTACAAAAGCGATTCCGGGAATGGAGAATCTGACCCTGACGAGGAAAATGACGAAGAAAACGTGGACCAACCTTTTTTCCAGTACCGAATCCAAAACCGCTGACTACTTCCCAACAACGCCATCACCGTTTTAATAAGAATCCTTATGGCTTTGGCGATCATGATTCGATATAGAAACTCATACGAGCAGTTTCTGGCTCGTATGAGACAGGAGCAGTTGTGCTACGACGAAGCGATCTTTCCAACACAAAAGAAGGTACTGTGGCGGATGATTGGGAGAAACAAGAGGAATATCAGTTACAGTGTCCACTGCTGGGACTGCAAAACTTTTGTGGGTGTTGGAAAGAAGGCAACCCAAGATTGTGATCCAGGGTGTCTCCGTTGTGGCCCTCAACGGGAAAATCAATCTTTAGGCGTGTTTGTACATGTGGGAGTGAAGGCACAACTGAAGGAAATGTTCAAACTACGAGGCATCAGCACTGCATTAAGATACAGAGAAACCCGGATTAAAAAAAGAGAAGACGCCCTTGAGGACGTTTACGATGGTGCGATGTATCGTCATCTCAGGGAAACGCATCAGTTCTTCAAGTATCCATATAACTACACATTCACTCTATGGGTGGACGGCGTGGAGAAAATGAAATCATCCAAATCAACAGCTTACCCGATATTCCTCCAAATTAATGAACTCTCCCCCCACGCACGCAAAAAACATATGATTCTCGCCGGCATGTGGTACGGGAAAAAAAGTCCATCCTTCAATGTGGTGCTCGAACAGCTGGATAACGAACTGTACGATTTGTACCAAAATGGAGTCACGTGGCGTGCGGAAGGAGAAATGGCAGATCGCACCAGCCGGTTCGCAACAGTCGTACTCTCGGCCGATACACCAGCGAGGGCAGACGCGCTGTGTATGAAACGCTTCAATGGGGAAAACGGCTGCACTTTTTGTAATACAAACTACACGAGAGATGGGCGACGGTTCTGGTACCCAACCAGAAATGAAGCCGAGCCTAGGGACCACGTCACATTAGTTGAAAACATGGTAATGGCTACACTTCACGGACAAGAAGTCAACGGTGCTCTCGATCGGCCAATTGTGGCCAATTTCCGATTGCTGCAATTGCCCGATAGCGTCATCGTTGAGTCAATGCACTGTCTGTTTGAAGGAGTAGCCAAATAATTTTTTCAGCTAATCATGACGTCTCCCGGCAGAGCGTACTACGTTGGGCGCCGCAAAAATGAAATAAACCGGCGAATGAAACAAATCCGGCGACACACCCGAATTTCAAGAGCTCCGCGCACACTGGAGGAGTCCAAGCTGTGGAAGGCCAGCGAGTGGAGAAATTGGCTCATCTTCTACGCTCTTCCCTGCCTTCACGACGTCCTCCCCGAACCATACTTTTCAAATTTGGCCAGACTCTCTCAAGCAGCATACCTACTCAACCAGGACTCCATCACCGACGAAGAACTCAACACTGCACAACAACTTGTAAGAGACTTTGTGAACACTTTCGAACTTCATTTCGGCGAACAAGCCATGTCGTACAACACTCACCTTTTTACACATTTAGTTCCATCCGTAAGAAATTGGGGACCCCTGTGGGCACATTCCGGTTTTACGATTGAAGCATGGAACGGCCGAATAGTGAAGCATATCCACGCACCAACATCCGTATGCGATCAGGTGGCAGACCGTTTCCTGATTACCAGATTTGTTGAAGCTGCAATATCGGACGATCGCTTGCCACAAGATGTACAGGACTCCATGCAGAAGCTGCTCCATCCCGGCCATTAGGATGCTCCACCGGATGTATCCACAGGGAAGTTTTTCAGAGGGACTGTAAAAGTAGGAAATCAAATGTTGATGAACGGATTGAATGATGAAGAAACGGAACTTTTGACCCAACAGTACAACGTAAATGCCGGCCACCCAATAGAAATGTTCAAAATCGCAATAATCAATGGATCGGAGTGCAGAGTTCACAATGAAAAATGGACCCAATTTTGCAATAGTATAGTTTACGCCGAAGAAGAGTACTGGACAGTCGAAAAGATCATCTCTTTCATTCATCAACACGAAGGCAATGAAGAGCGTGTTGAAGGTATCATCGCGAGGCGTTTCAATGTGGGACCTCCTGCGTTCAACGCGACATTCATCAGAAGCTGCATTGACGAGATGGGCGAAAGGCGTTTCCTTCATCATCGCAGTGTGACGAGCCCGGCCTTTCAACTGCATTCGCGGAGAGAGACGTTCATCGCTGCTTTGCCCAACACATGGGAAACAGACTGAGAAGGATCAATCGCTGGCTTCATCTTGGGGGAACAGCTAGAGATCGCTCAAGTAAGTATACCTTTTATGCATATACCTAGCAATTTCATGAACATTCATATTGCAAACCTTTTTTATTAAGGTTGGTTGTGGGAATTAACATTTCTCGATTAAAAACAATCAATCCGGAATAGTAAAATTATTTTTATTTATTTAGCATTGAAATCGTATTCTACAGTTTTTCGAAAATTTAATTTTAGATTAAGAGCCATTTTTATTTTATAGAGAAAATTATTCTTGATGGAAAATTGGAAACTTTTTCATTAATAGCGAACATATGCCAAAGAAAAGATCGTTGTTTATTTATTAATTATTGTTTATTACAAATGAAAATTTTTCTTAAATTGGAGACAAAGCTAAAGCAAGGAGCGATGCGTCTGAAAATGTGGTATAAATCGGATAAATAGTTTTGGAGATTTTACGAATTTAGTTTTTTGAAACGGATGAAATTTTAAAATAAAAATTCAAGGTGAAAAAGTTCAGGGTAAAGAAATTGCAGATTTTTTTATGTTTTACAGGTATTGTAAATTTTATGGAAAATGGCGTAAAAAAATTTCTTACACATTTGCCAACATTTTTTTTAAACAACTTTAGAGCCCTTCGTTAATATCCTTTTCATCAAGTCAGAACTCTTTCTGTTGTGAAAGCACAATGTTTTGACTTATTATAAGAATTCCAAATTTAAAAGTTAACGACACTGGGAAGCGATTTAGAAGTAGTTATCAAAAATTTATTTGGATATGATGAAATAAATATTTTTTTGTCTCAGAGAAATATACGTTCCATGAAATAAAATTTATCAACTGTTAACAAATTGTATCTTAAACAGTCGCTTCAAATTATTTTTTGTTAACGGGTGATAAGTTTTATTCCATGGAACGTGTATGTATTTGAGACCAAAAAATATTCATGTAATCATATCCAAATGAATTTTTATTAACTATAAATAAATCGTTCTCCCAGTGCAATGTATGGTGCTTGTGGATGCATATTTCTCAATTTTCGTGATTATTAATTAAAATGTAATTTAACAATGAAATCGGTCATTTTCAGGTGATTATCTGAATTGTTGCAAAAATCACAATTTTGTATTTTATGGATGTCTTTCAAATACCGTCGTCTACTAATTCCGAAAAATGTAGTTTTTTCAGGGGGTAGTTCATTGTCTTATTAGGGGTGCATACGTAAACTGTTTACACGGTGTGAGCACTGAATTTACGTAAATATGTCTACAAAATCAATCAGCATTAAATCCTGGAAACCTCTTTTCCTCAGATCCTACTGCGATGGCGTAAAAAAAGCGGCTTAATTTCCCAAAAGAGAGCCTGGAAAATCATGTCCATAATCAACAACATGGGCAATTTCATGCAAGTCGATGGTAGCTGCGTTTCCATGATAATGAGTGAGTCGCTGACTTAAAATCCCAGCCTAGAAAATCTCAAGAGCGAATTCAACGTGGACAGCAAACCTGAGTGACCGAAACTAGAATATTCCATGGAAATTTAAATACTGGTAATCAAACTAATGTCTAAGATATGAAAATGATAATTCATAATAGAAATTTTCCCATTATTCGAATTGCACTAAACCTGTTTCCATCAATTGGAAGTGACCTATTTATTATTGGCAAATTTACCATACATCGATGTAATAAATATTAACTTCATATTACCATAGTAATTGAGAAGGATAATAGCCACACGCATGTTTGAGGTGTGTCCGAGTTATGAAATTTTCTACCGAGGGACAATGAGCTGTGATTCGCTGTTACCAATACCATTCTCCCCTTAAACTTGCTACTCTCCACTTTGCGTTATTTTGTAGCATCCTATAACTTATTACTGAACTAAACAGTATCTTTCGCTCGTTTTCACAAAAACTTCTTCTAATTCTTCCCGGTTTTCCGGAGTGATAAAAAATTAATGACTTATTCCGATTCGTGTATTCAATGACGAAAAATTGTACCTCTGTATTTTATTTCCAAGCTTTCGGTTACTAACCGTGACCCTCTTCAGGGATATTCTACAAGAGTAATTAAATTCTTTAATAGTATATTAAACAAATATCAAGAAGTATTAACAATTTCCTTCAAATATACATACATCGTATTACCAATTATGAAAGTCCTTCCAAAAATACCTTGCAAAAAACATCTTTTTCATGTCTATTGCTTTATAAAATACTAAGTGGCAATTTTCCTTTTTGTCACAAAACATTCCATCCGATCTATAAACTGACATATCCTTCCTCAGAATTCGATCTTTACTTATGATCCTTTGATTCTCCTTATTCACAATTCTATATACAGTGCCCATATTATGTCTCTTGTAAATTCTTTCTGACCTTTCCGATAACTGCGCAATATATTAAATGACAATGGTATTTTTCTTTTTAAATTTTCTTCCCCTAAGTCATTCCTGTTCCCTTCATTACTTTTCATTCCATGGTGTTCCATGGACTCTCTTCTTAATATGTCTATCCGTGAATGTCATTGAATAATTATTTTCCAGCGAAATCCTCTTTACAATATTTTTACCTTCATTATGAAATCTAACGTCAGACATTTTTATAGTGAAAATCTACTAAACCAATCTTTTGATAAGGATGTTTCGAATAGTTCTCTGAGAGAAAAACCTACTTCTTTCTTATTGAAATATACATGTACTAATGGGGGATCTAGATGAAATATAGTAAATTTTAGTATACACTATGAAGAAGGTATTACTTCAAATATTCGTATTGCTTTTGTTGGTATACGGTAAAGTATTAATTAAAATTTTCATATTGTACGAATCAGTGTACAGTATACTCTTTCAAATTCAAATAGTCAAATTTTCACTATATCGAATAGTAAAACGTGTTGCTACTAAAAAATTAGTTATTCTTGGGTATTTCATCAATAAATTAGTTACAGTATATTACATCGAAATAGTTGAAATTGTCTACTAATTTAAAATAGCTATGCTTTTCAACCAATCAAATAGTAATTAATAACTATTTGATGAGTTTTATTTATACGACATTATTTCATATTCATTTCTCCTAGTGAGAAAAGCGTTCCCAGACGATTTCACGAATTTTTTTTTACGATTCATTATTTTCACGAATGACTTTTTTCACGAAAGACTTTTTATTTATTTAATTATTTTAACCTTTTTCACTATAAAAAATGGCTATGGAAAAAAATATAACTATGGAAAATGGCGTTCGCAAAAAAAAATTTTTCGTGAAAAAGACCATTCGTGAAAATCACCATTCGTGATTAAAAAATCGTGAAAATGACCGGGAATCAAAACGTACGAGAAAAGAAATTTTACGTAAATCCTTAATGCTGAAAGTGCATTGTTGTATATCAGATTAATTGTGGTACATGGTTTTCCGTATATTAATTGTATATTATATATTTACAATTCAATTCAATTTTATGATTCATTTATAGCCTAATCAACGAAAAAATGAGAATGAGAAGATTCTATTTTAAGATGCAGGATGTTAATATCGTAACTAGATACATATTTTCAAGATTACTTGATGTAACTGAACTCCATTTTTCAGAAAATGAAATACGAAAGAAATTTCTTCAGGAATTAATGTTTAAATAGTCATTCAATGACTTAATCATCGGCAGAAATCAACAACTAGATTAGTAATATTTACCTACTTCGCTAGTAAAACAGTGACTGAAAAACAAATAATAATAATAGATAATTATGTCTATTAATTGAGTATAAAAGCTACTGATTGACTAGTCATTTTTCACAATTCCAAATACTAAGCTGGTATTACAATTTGAAAAAGTAATTTATGATTATTAAATCGTAACTGGATTCCTACTAATTGAAACAGTACAAAATTACTGAAAACTACTGAAATTTGCCTGATTCGATTTTAGAGAGTAGTATTACTTCAAATATTCGTATTTTTTACTTGCACAGAAGCCAATGAAAGAAATCTTCACAGTAAAATCTTGTAATGATTTCTGTCAATGTGTTAATATTATATTCATAGCGAAAAATATTGTTAACAATAAATTATGTTACATAATTCTTCATAACATATATCTTATACTTTATATTTGTATGCATGTGTGAAAATTATGCAATGTGCATGATATTTTCTACGATGTATCAACTTTTTTTTGCCATATTCGACGTTTTATAGTATTCTGTATACTTCAACATGATATATTTATCGTGAAACGTACTACAATTTGCGAAAAATGAATATGATGTAGTAAATTTTTCTGGAATATTGTAATTTGTCCAATATTCATCATACGAATTGCTGGGTTTTTTTCTCAGTGTAATCTATAAATATTGCTGTTGATGTATGTTTTGTATGCTAATTACAATTCAACTTATCACTGTCCTTATTATGTACAATTCTTGTCTCAAAAAAATTATTCCTATTGCCCTTTCAATTTCATAAGTAAGTTAAAGTCTGTCATGGTATGAATCAAAAATTCTCAAGAAAACATTAACTTTCTCAACCAGAAATGCCATTATGGTATCATCTTATAATATAAAATAAAAAGGACAATACCAATCTATTATTCCTAAATACTTCACTCTAGATCCTGCATAACCAAATTCGCCACAACAGAAGATATCGGCGACCCCATGGGAGTACCAAAGGTCTGATGATAAAACTTCCTATCAAAAACAAAGATAGTTGAATTCCTAAGAAACCTAACGCAATCAACTGATTCATTTTCCGGAATCTTTATCTCTCCAAATGACTCGGGATATCTTTTGTAAATTACTTCATTGACCACATCCTTGGATACATTTGTGAAAAGAGAAGATACATCCAATGACATAAGTCAATAATTATCTGGAATTTTAATGTCTGACAATTTTTGTCTTAATTGTATGCTATCCTATATGAAATTCAATAGTCTCTCCAATTTCTTCGAGAAAATATTCTGAAGAAAACTTGCCAATTAATATGTCAGACTAGCCACCGGAGATAGAATTATCTTCAATGGATGTTTTTTCTAATAAATTTTTAGTAAACCATAAGCCCTTGGTAAAGATCCTTTGGATTCTAAAAGTCGATTGTAAGTCACTCTTTCAATATATCTCTTTCCTAACCATCTCCTTAAAAAAATTATTGGGAGTCTCTCTTATCTTTTTGCAGGGTCTTTAACAAACTCTCCATATGTTTTTAGATTACTTAAAATTCCCCTCATTTCATCCAAATATTCCTTCTATAAAAAAAACAACAACAGATCCACCCCTGTCCGCTTTAGTAACAAAAACCTCCTTATGTTGACGAAAAACTTCCCTTGAAATGTCAATATTCCGTAAAATTCTCCTATCCTCAACTGTCAAATGTGTTTTTTTTTTTTTTCATAAAATTTAAATAACTCAAACGTAAAATCACTCCTTAATTTGTTTGGCATCTTTTAATCAATGGGATTCAAACTATTCTAAAAATCGTTCATATTCCCAATTATTTGAAAACATATGTTTGTCTAATAAGAAGCATTATACATCTCACCTAATTTAAGCGCAGAGACAACCTCATCCAGAATTCCCAACTTCGTCAAATTAACCACCCAGCAATTAGTAATCGAACCCTTTTCATTATTTTTATAATTATTCATCTGTGAAAGTATTAGTCAATGCAGTTTATTTTAAAATCTTCTCCTGCATATGTCAAGAACGACCTAGTCATTCCCGAAATTAAATCCTAAAATTTTATTAATTAAATGACGTGGTAAATACCCAGACATCTCCCTTTCTAATCGATTAATTGAATTCTCCAAAAACTTCAAACGAAAACACTTAAGTCTAATTTCTCAATTCAATATGTTATCGTATTTTTGTAATTCTTTCATAATTAAAAAATTTCTTACTAATACAATTATTGAAAATTTCCAGCAGTAATTTTGTTACAATAAATATGTGTATGGAAAACATCATTCTTTCTAAAGTGAGTAAAAAACCAAATTCCAT
This sequence comes from Platygaster robiniae, assembly GCA_028476575.1. Lineage (NCBI taxonomy): Eukaryota > Metazoa > Arthropoda > Insecta > Hymenoptera > Platygastridae > Platygaster > Platygaster robiniae. The sequence goes on along the minus strand of CM052027.1, from coordinate 7,787,992 downwards.
TCTTCACTACTGCTATCTTCGTAATCGTATTGAGCTAATTCTTCACAAATTAAATAAGGTCTTCGCTAATCCAGAGGAATTCCTAATGTATGAGAAGAAAACATGTTGTTTGTTATTCCCTTCATCAAATCTCTGACGTGGCATATTGCGAACCGAATGCCGTAATTATTAAACAGTATTCTTTCGCTCCGTCTTCACAAGAACTTCAGATTTGAAGAATAATTGAGAATTAGGAAAGAAGTAGAAGAAGTTGTTTATAAAATTTTTCCTTTGTTCCGATTAAAGTTGCTTATCGTCTAAGCAACTTGGGCATGAGGAAATTATTATTGTTTTTAACCCAATCCCAACTTCAATGTAATTATCATTTGAGAAACATAAAGTCAGATCGTCGAAGCTAAAAAAAAAGTACAATATGGCAGAAGAGCCGAATATAACTCTAAGATTAGGCAAATTTATACTATTTTTTATGAGCATATCAACTGAAAAATTAAGAATGTACTTTCGAGCGCGTGTAATTTTAAAGTTTCGAGCGTGAGTATTATTATTTATGGTTTAATATTTAATAATGCTATATTATTTTCTTGTAAATTAATAGTACAAATATGCAAAGAAAACATTTCGAAGATTGAAACATGATTCGTAGATTGTAAGATGGATACTGTTAATGTGTTTGCTTGTGTATGTGTAATCCTTCCATATATCTGCAGTTTGTTTGAAGTTAAATTTTATTCAAATTTTTGATTATTCCACGATATGTTGAAAATTGTGGGAAGTGTATGAAATTTGCTGAAGATTTTTCGAGAACACTCTATTTCGAATCATATACAGAAAAGTGATTCGTAAAACTTTTTTCTTTGCAAACAGTCTCAAAAGTTTCGCTTTTTCGTAAGAATACACAAGAGCCCTTAATGTTAATATTAACTTAGCCGCACTATTCTAATTTTCCCTGAAAATGAAATCGGAAACATTGTTTTTGCACTTTCTGATTTTTATTTTTAGCTAATATTCTGTTATGTATAAAATCGCTTGACATATTTTAGTAGAGAATCGAACGCTGTACAAAAAAGATCTCACATGATTTTTCGTTAAGTCTGCTAGTTCATAAGTTATTCGACATCAAAGTTAAATTAACTGCGAATTTGACCGTACTCTGCAATGTATTGCAAGGGAATTGTTGGTCTTATCGAAAACATGTTCATAAAATTTTGTATACATTTTGAGATTGGTCGTTAAAAAAATTTTGATCAAGATTTTTTTGCAACAATACCACATATCAAACTTTAAAAATATGTTTGTGTAGAAATCAAAACAATTTTTTTATTTCTGAAAGAAAATTGCGATTAACCCAGTATTTTATTTTTTTTTTTCACTAATCTGAAAAGGTGTATTTACGATATTTCTATTGTTTATTTTATCTCGATATTACAACAAGTACAGTATTTTATAGAAGGAATTATAAAGCACAGGCAAAGCAACTCCTAACTCTTTCGAAAAAATCTTCAATAATTTCAATTTGGCGGAAATATGCGTTCAAAATAAATGTTGAGTGTCATCAATATTCTATGAACATACTTGAAAGATTCTCAATGATATTCTTTCATCATTATTACAGAACTATTCTTCATTATTATTTTGAAATGTTCTTTGGAAACGTTTTTCGTCAATTTCTAATACTACTGCCTTCAGGGGAAAGTACTTGAACATGAGCATTGTATGGGAAATTTTTGAGAATATTCCACGTACATTGCGAGGATGTTATACTAAGGATAAGTAGAAATAATTAATAATGAGAAATGAAAATGTTATATATGGTTCTACCGTATGATCTAGATGATTAATGAAAAAAATAGAGAATCATGAAAGTAAAGTTAAGAATAGAGAAACAACAAAAGAAGTATTGCAAACCAGCGAAAAGTACGAAGTAATTACACCGTTAAGAAAATTTTGAAATTTCAAACATCTTTCACAGATTTTCTCTTAAAATCATGTTTGAAATTTCGTTGATACGTAAATGAAAATGCTTTAAAATATATTTTGTTATATTGAATGTTATCATTTTTGTTATTTTGATGTAATATTTTCTATTACAATCCATAGAATTTCATGAGACTGTATTTGAAAATGTGTCTATTAAATTTTGTGTACGTGGTAACAGAAATAACTGTTGATGGTAAATATCTTAAAACATTTGATGAACTTGTCTTTGAAATGTCAAACACGATTTTTTGAGAATATTTAACACATATGTTAAATATTCTCTCGTAGATAAAAAATATTTAATTCTTCAAAAAATGAAAACATTTTATATGGATGCATCTGATGCTGAGTGCAAAAATGCACTAACGTCTATTGAAAATGCATTAGCGTTTGTGAATTTTTGCTCTTAACGTGTTCTACAATAGGAATTATTACAATTCCTTTTGATGTTCCACACATGCCCAAGGTAAATGATAAATTTTAAATTTAAATTTTACTATGCATTCGGCGTTATATCATGCGTCGTTTAATTGGTTAATTTGTACATACGAGTATATCGTATATTTTACGTATCGTACATATCATACTTTCATTTAAAAGAGTTTTTATATACATCTCCATTAAAAAATGATTTTAATTTCAAAAAATGTTAATGTCCGTCATATTTATTACCAACAGCTCAATTTTATAGACGGTATATAACTTTCACAGACAGTGTCCATTTCTGTCATACATACTTCCTTGACTTAAATAGACAATTTAATAGATACGATGGGAAATCTGCTTCAAAGGCAGTCTCTTAAATGTAATAGACAATTTTCTAAGCGTGTAGTGTAAGTGGACTAGGCCAGTGATTGAAGACGTTTCTGATGCAAATTTTTGCGGAAAAACGGAAAAATCTCTGGGAAACCACCTCAAAAACGGACTTGTCTTCCTACCTCATAGGTGGTGTGGAAAAGGCCCGGAAAATATGCTCATATCTTTCAAACTTTTTTTTCGAGCCAACGTATCATTCTCTATTAGTTGATGGAAAATGACACGAATATTAAAAATCAAAGGATAGTAGAATTTTATAATGGCAAAGAGAAAAAAAGTACTGAAGCAATTGCCTGTTTACTGTGAAGACACTTTTTTATACGGAAAATTATAAACTTCGCATTCCTTTATTCATGGCTGGTTCTAATTTTGAAGAATAATTTGCGTGCATTCTTATAACATTTGGTGAAAAAATATTCGATTAAATTGCTACGAGGCAGTTCCCAATTTTCTTTTTTGATAAATTTGGAAATAATGTATTCATGAAATCGGAAAAAAATTCCTATAAAATGACAATGCAATTATGAAAAAGTTTGAATAATAAATATGAAACGCTTCAATCTCCAAAACATGTTTTGTGCTTTTCAAAAGGCACTTGAAACAATTTTCATTTCATAAAAAGCTTTCTCTGCTATTCGTCGGGTTGACGATAATTCCCTTTCACTTTCAATCGCAGAGATGAAAGACATAGTTTAGAAATTTTCGACTCTCTTGTACCTGATTGCGCCAAGGGATCATTAACAAAACCGAAGAACGGGAAGAGGAAACGAGAGTAAATAAATATGAAGACTGTGCTAGCGGGACATCGAGTTTGTGGTGAAAACTGAAAGTTGCTGAGTGGCAACGGCTGGGAGCTAATGCGAGGGGACGGTACCCTGCTAGCCGATTTGCGCTCGCTAGCTGCGTTTCAAGTTTGAGAGCTCTGTATATTTCACTTCAGTTTAGAATTGTTTCTTGGTTTTTCCTTATTTACATATTACGATATGCCAGTCTTTCTAGAATTGGTGTCGGGAGATATGTACCATCTTTGTATTATATATGTCCTCTAGTAGGATATTTCACCGAAATAGGTTGAAATTTATAGTAGTGATTAGTAGTTGTGTTATAGTAGTGATTACCATGTAGTTGTCCGTAAAAAATTCGTAATAACACAATTTCTCGATAAATAAGTTGAAATTTTAAAAAACGATTGGATGACGGAAATGTGGAAAAAGTGGATGCATCGAAATTTTAAATCTCGACCTTTCCCAACACCCGTTTCGCTTATTAGATGCTTGCTCCTCGGCAGGTTCAGCCATCTAATTCATCAAGTGCATTGAATGCACAGCTTTTTTCAATTCAACTCGTTCAACTGATATCACGAACCTCGCATGTTGCCGTAATTTCACGAATGCAAAAAGCACTTTTCGTATTTTACTTTATAACGGTTAAAAATATAAGTTAAAAATTTATGATCGAAAGATGGGGCAGAAATAAAAGACTCACAAAACCGAGTAAAAATTATAGGAAGTTTTTAAAAAATCACTGCTAAAAAAATTTGTTAATTAGAAAAAATTCTATTTCTTTGGTCTACCCACCCGTGAAACTTTATAATTAGAGTGGCATATAGCAACAAAAAGTGCAGATATTTCTCAAATCACCGGATATCATAAAGTACACTATCTGCATTAAAAAAAACGGGCAATAAATAGAAAAAAATTATTCGCGATTCAACGCTCCTGGCAAAGTCCAGCGCTGCAGAGTTGCACTTGCGTTGAATCAATATAAAAACTATGAGACAACACTTGCGCGTACGATAAAGCTGAAAATTGTAAATTGTGAGTCATCTTTTATAAATGTGTATATCAGAAAGACAAACTATTACTTCTCAGAATTTTTGAGAATTATACAAATCTCTAAAATTTACGAAAATTTTGGAATATTTGAAATTCTTGGAATTCCAAGAACTTCCGAAATGTTCATAATACTTATTTTGATTCTTAAAAATGTTTTACATGGTTCAAAATTCAGCAATGTTAAGAATGTTAAGAATTTGTGCGATTCTCGTAATTTCGAGAGTCATAAGAATATTGTTAATATTCAGAATTTTTTCCTTACCCGCAATTTCAAAAGTTCTTGGGTTCTGATAATTTATGAGTTTCTAAAATCTTGGTAAATTGTCAAATCCTCCAAAACCCAATAACTTCCGAAATCGTTTAAAATCTTCAAATTTTTAAAATATCTATAATTATCGAGTTTCTATAACTGTCTCCAACACTTTGACACTTGACATTATCTGTATTATTTTGGTATTATCTTCAAAATATACTTTTTTGCGATGTGCTAGATTTTTCAAAATTTCGGGAGGGGCTTCAGCCCCCTCCCTGGCTACGTGCTTGGTTCTTATTATGGTACTGTTAAAAAAGCCATTTATATAAGAACAGTCTAAGAGAACACACTATTTTAAATGTCACTATGATTTTCATATAATATTCATTTACTGCATACATTTCAATACTACCTAATGTATCTGTAACTTTCACATTGAATTCATAATTTATTATTTAGCTCAAATTCGAGTTATTTTTTTTATCCTTACATAAATGGTCTATTCTGTATGTACTGTTTTCGAGTTAAAAGCAATTATTTTCGAATCAATGAAGTAGAAAAGTAAAATTTACTTAACATAAATCTGAGATGTTCTTTCATACTAATTACATACATTATGACATATCAATATCGTTGCTGAAAACAAATCGCTGATTGTGGTAATCAACAGAGAATTCGCCGTACAAATAAGTGTTTAGGAAAGATGGTTATTTCCGTAGTACCAGTAATCAAGAACTGAATCAGCGGTACAATCGTGATAATTATATTATCTTATTATAATACAAATTATTAGGTTAAGTTTTGAAGAGGGCTTGAGAAAATTTTGACGCACAATTAAGTATAAAGAAAGTTGTGATTAACGAGTTGACGATGTCAAATTTACATTTACCAGTCAATTCCTTTTGTACAATGATAAAATTGAACGGTAAAAGAATCAAAATTTATCTTCAAATTTCAAAGGACATTACAACATCGTAAAAGTTTCTGAAAATCATAACGTACAGATTACAATGGAAATACGTCAGAGAAAATATCACACTAATTTTCTTAACTTTTTTTTTTCCTATAAGAGGCTATTGAAAATCCTGTCATTCATTTCGATCCTAAAATATGTACATAATTGGTGACATAGACGAACCAATCCCAAATCGGCTTCTTACGAGAAAAAGAGATCTTTTACAACCTCGAAAGAATAGCCAGAAATTTACATCTCAAATAAACTGATTCCTCATTCAAATTTCACGCAAATAGAAAAACGCAAACTTATTCATAATAATCAATCTTACTGTACTAGAAATCTGTATATGCGATTTTAGTAAACTTCTTTCGTGAAACGAAAATGCCGGCTTCGACTGACAGAAATTACTTGGCGTTATTTTTTAAGTGTTTCAAGAAATTGAAAAAAATTCTTCAACTTTACAATATGTTATTTCACGTTATTATAGTAGATCTGAGAGATGACTGTTCAAGAGAATTTCGTATATGTTTTACCAGACATTTAGCTCACTCGACGCTGATGATACTAAATATTTTACCCATAGCATAAAGAGTTTACCAAATGACGACTTAGAAAAAAATTTTTTGCTGAAATCCTATATACAGATAACATCCAGGGGTGTTAAAAATTGAAATGCTTCACTTGATCGTTCGATCGATTAAGAAAAAAGGAATGGTAATACCAATAAAATATACTCTTTCATTTGAAACACAAATGAAGTTCTTAATGAAAGTGAGCACGAACATATCATGATCGAGGCATGTGTAATCCTTCAATAATTGTGTACCAGATGTGTGAAGTATTGCAAAAATTATATCGATGCAATTATTTTCAGCTTGAACAGTGATGTCAAGCCATCTGTAATTATTTCAAGAATTCTAAAGGAGGAACTATCAAATAATACAAGAAAATATCAGTTGCTGTTAGATCCAACCAAAAAAAAAATCTTCGCGATTGTATGAAATAAGTAAAATACAGATTCATTTTCTCAACAGACAAGTGATTTTTTTTTTAGTTTCCCTTTTATCACGAAAACCGTTGATGACCTTCATGAATTCATACTGTTTCTGATATAACATTCTGCTTCATCTTTTTTCTTTTATTTTAAATCCAAGAGTCAATATCCCCTGCATCCCCTTTCCAAGGCATAATTTGCGCTATTGCAAAATCTAGCCATAGTATACAGAATGCGAGATCAGAATATGTATGTTTCAACACATGTACGATAAAGACTGCAAACCAAAAAATCTGTGAAACTCTTATACTCTTACAAATTTCCAAAATTCAAAATGATTGCTGAGTGACAACGATCAACGCCGGAATCGGAGCAGGACATCACTTACAAAAAAATCACTAAACATACGTTTTGTACAAACTCACCCCTGTCAGTCATGTGCAATGATGAGATTCAATATCTAATAGGAAACGTCGTTATCCATTAAACAGAGTCGTTTAGGCTTATTTGTCATTATCCAGGTTATACAAAATATATATATTCAAACCTTGAAGTTTTGCAGAAAAAAATTTGAGCTACCATACATCATTGAAGACGATGATGTTATGTTTAAAGATAAGAATATAGGTACAAATAAAGTTAGGAGTAATGATGCGAAATCAAATAAATATATACATATGTACAAATATAAAAATCGAAGAACCAAAATCATGATAGCTGAAAGCAATCCGTGTTATTTACATCGAATTGGATAAACTGGAGTTCGCTAAAAAGGAGCTAAATGACCTTTACCGTTTAACTTCGAATAGTCAATAGTCAAAATAACACAAACAAGTACGATCAGAGAACAAACCTGCAGCCCATCATCTCAATCCTTGAGGGGTTAGACCATTCTGACGGTTGTTTTCAACGTGTTTTTCAGAAATTTCTGTATGGCTTAATATTTATACAACACAAGCTATATATTTCTATATACATTTCAGCACGTTTTCAAATTATCATAAGAAATTCGAAGAGAAACGTATCGAATTATGCTGCTTCGAACAGGGATGTGATTTGTATGCTATGTCGGACTGTGTACCTGATTTCGTGAGAACCTGTAATTTAGGACAAAAATGAAAAATTTTCTTGTATTCTACATACGAGTATATAAAGCCTACAGGCTTTCGGTTGACGTAGCCGTTTTTTGATTGAAATATGTAATGACGAGAAATAATTTTATGCATTTTTGTCTTCTGTTGTGGTCCTGAATTTTCATGCTATAATTATCATTAAAAAAGTAACGAATAAAGATATCAAAAAATGCCCAAGTCAGCCGAGAAATAATTGTTCTCAGAATTATTTTGCAAAATTTCAAGTTAATTCGTTGAATAGATCTTGAGATATCATGTACGCCGTATCTAAAACCATTTTTTTGAGAAACACCCATTCAAAGTTCAGGTACTAATTTGATTTTTTAAAGTTTTGTACGGTTGTAACAATAATAAGAATCATATATGAAACTTCAAATGTTGTGATAAGCCAAAAATTATCCATGTAAAGTTGTCAGTACTTCAGAGAAGTGAAAATTGATTTCACTGATTGAGATTCTGTGGAGCAAGTAGGTGTCTCGAAGCAATTGGGAGTGTTAGGGTAATACCATGAAACGTTAATTAATGATAAGTCGGACGAGTATAAGGAATGTAAAAAAATTGTAGATGGTTTAAAGGAATTTCCGAATGAGTAACAAAATGAATGGTTCTTCAAAAATTACACAGTGGTCTAACCCCTTGATCTGTTTCCCAACAGTTTGGGAGTCGCGATACCCATGTGCGCCTTGCGAAGTCAGTGATGAAACATGGTGAAATTATTTCTTGGTGTAAAACGAAAATTCTACGATCACTTGGAGTAACCCAATTCATGTAGGATGTATGGATGATATTCCCATCCTGAGCGTCATTCCGTTGACGTAGAACAAGCCCGAAAATGCCTTGAACGATTTCTTCGTTGATGTTGAACGAAACGATATCGTACACGGTGCAGAAATCAGTTGCTGTGCTGACAATGTAATTGCAAAATGATAGATTTTCTTGATTGAAGTATGTGCGATATTCAGTTCCATGTATTACGGCTTTTGAAAAATGCGTTATGATAGTGTTTTCGCCAATGTTGATGCCAGCTTCTCTCAAAATTTCTGTTTCTTCGTCACATGCAGGTAAATCACCAACATTCACTAGGCCGACCATGTAGCGACCTGTTGCGACTAGAGGTGGAAGGTCCAATTTCGCAGCTCGTGTCATGCTCCAAATTTCTCTCTTCACGATTTCAGAAATGGTTGGGTCGTTGGCCTCTGATTCAATGAATTTAGACATTAGGAATCTGTTCACAATTTGCATGGCTCTTTTGTTAGGAGACGTTACATATGTAACCATCCTCTGATGCCATGCTTCATAAATTGCTCCGGAGTTTGCCCACATTGGGCCCCAGTGTCTCACAGATGTGGGCAGGTGTTGTAAAAGGTGGATGTTGTACGACATATGGCTTGGTCCAAAATTGCGATGGAAGTCTCTCACGAAGTCCTGTAACAGCGTTTCGGCATGCTGGAGAGCCTGTTGAGAGAAGCTGTCGCTGTTTAAAGTGAAAATTGCATCAGCTAGATTTGACCACAGACGCACATATCTTGGACGCAATATGCCGTAAAAACATTGGACAGCATAAAAAAGAAGGAAATTCCTCCACTCCGTGCCTTTCCATTTTTTCCACGTGTCAGTTTCCCGAAAACAACGACGGATTCTGGATGGCAACTTCATCGCTTTTGCTCTTGAGTTGAAAATCTCCAAATTGCCGAGTCTGTTTCGTTCAAGCGAATTCATTGTTTTCCATGATAAGTTTGAAGTATTGTTTTGTGACTCCTTCATATACATTATGGAAAGACTCGACAATTAGGCCACGGTCGAATCGAAACTCTGCAAGATTGTACAGTGGTGAAATTCCAACAACACCGACTACCGCACCTCCCGTCTCTGTTGCCTCCAACATATTCTCCCGTAGTCCCGCGTCTGTCCACAGAACGCCGATTCCCGGGGGGTAAAAACGCTTCGTTCGTCTTCGATTTTGTTGTTGAGGAATTTCGAAAACGTCCCTTGGAGCCTCGCAGAAGGAGCAACCACCAACCCGTGAGTAGAAGAGCTATGCCGATACTAGATACCCCCACTCCTCCACCCATCACGTGACCCCCCTCCCTTCCCGGCCCGCCCAATCCCCCTCCCCCTGCGCGCTAATCAGTCCACCCCTCCCCTCCCCGCCCCTAGGTCCCGCCCCCTGTGCGCTGATTGGTCCACTCCTCCCCTCCCACCCCATGGGTTCTCCGGATTTTTCCGCGATTTTCTGGGGTTTTCCAAAATTTTCCTAGATTTTCCGGATTTTTCCCAAATTTTCCAAAATTTTCCCTAATTTTTCCTAGATTTTCCCTAGATTTTCCGGATTTTTGCTAGATTTTTCCAAATTTTTCCAAAATTTTCCAAACCTTCCCCTAGATTTTCCGGGTTTTTCCCTAGAAAAATTGCTGTCAACAAAATGGTGGTCAAAAAAACAAGATGGCGGCAGTCGGTAAATTACCTGTGTCGGTAATAATCACCTGCAGTCGGTAACTATTACCTATGGTAGGTAATTTTAGGAAATTTTTTGGTTTTTGTTTTTTTATTTTTTTATTTATTTTTTTTTCAGTTTTTAAATACATTTTTTTTTTTTTTATATAATGATTACATATATATACTTATACTTCCTTAAATCTACTCTTCTGCGCCATACTTTTCTCTCATATACCCATTTGTCCATACAACTGTTGTTTTTAAAAATTCATGCTTTCGACGCTCTTCAATCATTCGTTCACTTAAATTTACAGAGTCTTCACGATTGTTCAAACAAAAAAAATCATGCGCACTTTCACTCCAGTCAAACATTCGTTCTTTAAATAACAATATTTCACATATTCTATCACACTAGCATTCATCCTCACATTCAAACAAACTTAATTCTAAGGCTTCAATCTCTAGCTGATATTTCATCCTTAATCGACTAAACTCCTCCTGACGTTCCGAAAACTCTTTATTATTTTTGACCATCAAGTTATTCAAATTATCTATATCTTTTTCTATCGTATCGCTTGTGTCCATCACTCCATTTAACTTAGCGACGTCGATTCGGATCTTCTCTACCACCGACAAGCGTCTTAGTGCATCGAGCTCCCGTTTCTTTAACAATAAAAAAAAAAAAAAAATGTGAAAAAGTACTTGAGTGTATGTATAAATAAATATTAAATAATAAGGATTGTTACAGAAATATCGAGCTATGTAGAAATTTCCGAACTTAGCGCTAAAAATGCAACCGTCACTGTGTACTAACCCCTTAACCCTACTCAAATCCCTATTTCACTCGCGCGCATCCTCAAAGAACAACGAAAAAGAAAAATAATTACTTACCACAATTAATTACTTACCGAAATGAAGTATCGGCCGACGAGCACGTACTCCTCCCCGAGTATCCAATGGGTATTTTGCAACCCATTCAACAGCAAAGATTGTATGAGGCGTACAATTATCAAAACGTACGCCTCATTTGAAAAATCGTAAAATTTTTCAGGTAGGAAAAACTTTTCACTCCCGAAGAAAAATGAGGGATACATTTTATATTATAATATTTTTGGAGTCGAAAGGCGAGAAGTGATGTCTATGAATGGCTTTAGACGACCGAGATTGAAAAAGAATATGCATTATGCTCGAACCAATTTTATTCCAAAGATATTTGGAAGTTGAAATTGAACACCGCCCGCAAATTCATAAACACCATAGGTCCTAATTACCTCACGCGAGAGTCCGAGTACCCTATCTTTTCTAGCGTATCCAAAACAACGGGCGCAGTATAATCTCAAGTGCGCCTATAAAATTTTCAGGCTGCAATAAGACCATACATTCCTACAATGCGGAGAACTGTTGACATTTCCTAAGATCTCGTGAAAACGTGCAAACATAGAAAAATATCAAAAATCATTTTTTTCAATCAAAGAATCTAACTAAACTCATAATAAAATTTCATCTCAAAAATATACTTGATTCGTTTTTCCCATTCATATGAATCATCGTGCATGTTTGATTTAAAATAAAAGAGTTATTCGTGAAATTAAAGGTGAAACCTACCACAATATAAAACATTATTCAAAAATGTATGAATGATTATTACATGTAACAAGAAATATGCTTGCATTATATATGATTCGCGATAAGATGCTTTATCCATTTTCAAACGGATGAATTAAAAATTTATTAATCTATTATTCAAATGTATTATATTTTATAAAAGATGAGGTTTAGCAATTGCTTCTTGAAGACATTTTTTTTTTTTTTTTCACTAAAGTTTAATACTCATATATTCATACTATATATGCTTACATAATTCGAGTGTTGGATAATTTCATGTTACTATTTAGACTACGAAAACACTAAAAATATGACACCGCGATAAAATTTACATCATTTGTTTATAGTATCAGGTTTCCGGATGTCAATGTAATTTGAGAATCGACAAATTTCATGTTATTATTTAGACTACGAAAACACTGAAAATATGATACTGCGATAAAATTTGCCTCATTTGTTTATAGTATCGGGTTTCCGGATGTGAATGTAATTTGAGAATCGATAAATATAGAACCAAGTGTTTATATGAAAAAATTGTGATGTAGATGCAATTCAATCTCATTGGTGATTTCCAACAGCGGTATCCTTTGATCGTGACAAATTTATGACCTTTGTTTACAAATCAACTTCCGGCCCAAGATGTAATATGATCGTAGCGTTTTTCGCTGCACAGTTATCATTTGATACTTTTGTTTACAGTTGTAACCTGAGTATCCTGTTTTGTCTTATGTGTAGAAGTAATTTGATTCCATTATTTACAAAAGTGATTATCTTTATAGCTCAATTCCCTTGGTCAATATCTAATTTTACCTATGACTCATGTTGAGGAGTGGGGTTTGACGATGACGTCACCTTACCTCTATATAATACTACCCAATTCTCCCATCATTAGTCAGTCGCGATTACGGCATCGCGAATCTCTTTATTATCCGCTTGGAATATGGCTCCGATTGATTTAAGTCTACGTGGCAATCTAAAAGAAATTGGTACCGAGTGCGCGGTAAAGACTGATTGTTATTTTTCGTGGAAAATTACTGTGAGCAAAACAGACAACGAGAAGTTGCAACCCGTTGTTCACTGTAGTGCTCGTGTTGACAGTTTATCCGAGTGGCGTGCAGCAACAATAATTGAAAACTTACACCTACCGCGAATTGACGAATATGTGAAAATTTTCCACCCCGACAGTGGAGAATATAAACTTTCAGAAGAGGAACCACTGAAAGACGGTAGATTTGTAATGAGCCTCAGAATATATTACCACTTGTGGGGAGGTTTCAACTCTCAGAAAACTTATAAACTCGACGGTTTTGTGAAAAGTTTTGGGAACTTATTCTTCACGGAAAATCTTTTAGATTTCAAAATTAAAACTCCAACCCGTCGGTTCAAAGTGCACAGTGCGGTTCTCGCGGCGCGATCGGGATATTTCGAAACTTTATTCGCGAATCCGTGGAGAGAATCGCTTTAACATCAAATGGTAATGAACGATTTCCCGAGTGTCGTTATCGAACATTTTTTAATATTTTTGTATACCGGGAGTGTTAATTTGTACAAGGAAAGTCTTAATATCGTTTTAAAGTCATACAGCGCGGCCAATTTATTCCTAAATTTTGAGTTTCGAAAAATTTGTGAAAAATCAATTGTTGACAGAGTCGTCCCTGAGAATTTCAAAATCATTGAAGAATTTTGCACTTTTTTTCCTAACGAGAGAATCGAAGCCGAGATTGCTGACGTAGGAAAATTTCTACTTCGAGGAGGAAAACAAACAGTTTGTTCATTCAAAAGGTTTATGTATGAGAAAACAATAAAATTTTAACAGGCAGTGCGCGCAGATAGACTTGGCAACAGTGTGTCAACGTGGCAACAGTGTGTGCGATCGAAAACGTTTGTAAACAATTTAAAACGTGCGTGAACAATTGGAAACGTTCGTAAACAATTGAAAACAATTAACAACGTTCGGCAAAGTTCGTGAACGTTCGACAATTTTTGGTTAAGTTCGTGAATGTTCGGGTGATCGATCGCAGCGCCAACATTTACAAGTGCGACGTTTCACGCGGAAAGAGTCAGTCTACTGACGAAACTGACAAAGAAAGTACCGAACTTGAGCGCTACAGTTTATCACGCTACAGTTTGTCGCGCTACGGTTTGTCGCGCTACGGTTTGTCGCGCTACGATTTGTCGCGCTACGATTTGTCGCGCTACGTTGTCGCGCTACAGTCACATGCTATAAGTACAGTATTTCACGCGAAGTAACTCAGTTTTATAGCGAACATCATGGCTATCAACGGTGCTAAAGACGTGGTGCGTCGACAAAGACAGCTTTTGGCTGCGGGTTCGGCCAGTACTCTCGAGGTAACGGCCTTGATCGAGGAAGCCGACGCGAGTGTTCGAGAGTTGATGCTATTTGGACAAATATGTAGACCCGAACAGAAACTCCAGTGAACGCGATTGATTATCCACTTACGCAGTTATAATCGTGAGTTGAGTGCATACCTAGTGCGCGGTGGAGACCTCGGAATCTCCTGGGAAGATGTCGAAACGGCATTCAATCATAACTTACAAACCGGGATGATTGTCAACCTCCACCACTTGGACATCAACGACTTTCTGGTGGAGTCGGAAACTATCTTTGTCACTAAGGTCGAAGAAGTTCTACGTAGACAAAACTCAATGAAAGTCAACGCGGTTCTCGACGCCGAGTTCACCATTGTTAAGGACGATTAAGAAGTGACCGAAATCAACAGTCTTTTCACAAAAACGGCACCGATAATGGCTACTACGGACCTGGCAAAGTGGTTTCTCCAACACATTCAAGATCGTCTTCCTCGTGACATTGAAGAGTTCCAGTAAAAAGATTCCGGATGGACGTTGCGTAGGATCATCAGCCTTACCGTTCATATCAGCAAATACAACCCCATGAGGGGCAGCTCCTACATCGATCTACCTCCATTAATCAAGAGCAAAAAAGCGTGTGTGAACGTCAAAAACTTCGACGACGAGTGTTTTAAATGGGCGATTCTCTCGACGCTACATCCGGTTGAGAGAAATGTGAACCATCTCTCTAATTCTCAGAAATACGATGGGGAATTGAACTTCGAAGGAATCGCTTCTCCCGTCGCACCAAAACAAGTAAAAGTGTTCGAGAAACAAAATGGCGTGTCAGTGAATTTATTTATTTTGGAAAAGAAGAAAGAAAACTATATAGTTGCCCCGATTCATGTGACTGCAAACAAAAAGGATCAACACGTCAACCTTCTCCTTGTACAGAATGCCTATATTGACGAAGATGATGAAGACAATCAGGAAAGTGGACCACTGATATTTCATTATGTTTGGATTAAAGATCTTTCTAGGCTTGTGAGCTCACAAATTTCTAAACATGGACATAAAAATTGGATATGTGAACGATGCTTACATTTCTTTTATAATAAAGAAAAACTCATCTCACACGAAATTGATTGTAAAGAATTAAACAAGTGCAGAGTCAAGTTGCCTGAAAAAGGAAAAGATAAAATCGAATTCGAAAATCAGAAAAATAACCTCGAAGTGCCGTATGCTGTATATGCCGACTTTGAATGCATTTTCAAAAAAGTTGACTCCGAAAGTGAAAAAAATACTAAAGTAATACAAATCCATGAGGCGCACAGCGTAGGATATTATGTGAAATGTAGCTATGACGAAGAACAATCATCATACAAGAGTTTTCGAGGACCTAATCCAGCACAATGGCTTTCCGACGAGCTCGTAGCTCTATCTCATCGAGTCAAAGAAAAAAGGATGATCCAAAACCAATGAAACAGCTCACATCGAATCAAGAACAGGCCTGGCGTACAGCTCAAAAATGCCACATCTGCAAGCAGCCTTTCCTCAAGAAAATCGACAAGCATCCCCCTGCTACCAAAGTACGCGATCATTGCCATCTAACGGGAGAGTTTCGAGGTGCCGCTCATAGCAAATGCAATCTCCGATACCGAGATTCTCTAACGATACCGGTAAATTTTATCAATACATATATTTTTCAGAGAGAAAAAAAATGGACTCGAACAATTTTCAATCATATGATATTTAACTGTGATTTCAGATAATTTTTCATAACCTGAGTGGATACGAGTCATCTTATCATAAAACGAATCGCTAAATGTGTCGAAGGAAGGATCAACCTCATACCACAGACCATGGAGAAATACATTTCCTTCACAAAGTACATCCAAGAGGACAAAATTTCGTTGCAGTTCATTGACTCTTTCCGCTTTATGGCTTTGTCCCTTGATAAGTTGGCTTCCTACTCGAATAAGGAGGAGAAGACAATCGTCAGGAAGGAATTTGTAAATTACGAAGAGGAATATCTTCAGCTTCTTATGAAGAAAGGAGTGTTTCCGTACGAGCATCTCGACTCTTGGGAAAAACTTGAGGAGAAACAACTACCACCTCAAAAAGCCTTCTATAGTACCTTAACGGATGAAGGGATTCCAGACAACGATTATCGGTAATTTTTTTATTTTTTAACTTTTTAAATTTTTTAGAACAAAAATCATAATACATTTTCTCATTTCAGCCATGCTCAGTCAGTGTGGGACAATTTCAACATCCAAACTCTGGGCGAGTACTCCGACCTATACCTCAAAACCGACGTTCTCCTGCTCGCTGACGTCTTCGAGAACTTTCGGAACAGCTGTTTGCGAGTGTACGACCTGGACCCAGCCCATTATTACACCTTACCTGAATTCAGCTGGGATGCGATGTTAAAACATACCGGGATCGAACTTCAACTCTTGACAGACATTGACCAGCTACTTTTCATTGAACGTGGTATTCGAGGAGGTGTCAGTCAATGCAGTAGTCGACATTCCTGTGCGAACAATCCATTTTTCGAAGCCAACTATGACCCGGAGCAGGATAGTAAATATATCATGTACTTTGACGTCAGTAATTTATACGGTTGGGCTATGACTCAATATCTGCCTCACGGGGGTTTTCAATCGGTAGAAAATTTTGATGAAAATTTTCATTGGGACGTAGCTGATGATTCGAAAGAAGGGTATATTCTCGAAGTTAATCTTAATTATCCCGAAAATTTACATGATGCTCACAATGACTTACCATTTTGTCCGGAACATAAAATTCCTCCCGGTTCAAATCAGTCCAAATTACTAACAACTTTAGAATCAAAGTCGCGTTATGTAATACACTATAGAAATTTGAGGCAGGCCTTGAGTCACGGTCTGATTTTGCGAAAAATTCATCGAATTCTGAAATTTAAACAGTCCAATTGGCTTCAAGCTTATATCGATCTGAACAGCAATTTGCGAAAATCTGCAAAAAATGAGTTTAAAAGAATTTGTTCAAGCTTATGAACAACGCGGTTTACGGTAAAACTATGGAAGACGTTAGGAAACGTATGGACATGAAACTTGTTGCACAATGGCCTGGACGCTATGGTGCTGAGGCATACATTTCAAAATCAAATTTCAATTCGCGAGTTATATTTGAAGAAAATTTAGTGGTGATTAAACTCGATCGTGTTCAAGTCACCATGAACAAACCCATTTACATTGGATTCTGTGTCCTCGACCTGTCAAAAACATGTCTTTATTCATTTCATTACGATTTCATGAGACCAAAGACAAACGCTAAACTTTTATATACAGATACAGACAGTTTAATGTATGAAGTAAAAAATTTGGATCTGTACAAACTGATGAAAGAAAATTCCAGTTTTTTCGATACCTCTGATTACCCCGCGGACAACCAATTCAAAATAGAGTTGAAAAATAAAAAAGTAGTCGGACTCATGAAAGACGAATGTAATGGAAAAATTGTTACGGAATTTGTCGGGCTTCGCAGTAAAATGTACAGCGTGCGAGTTGAAGGACAAGATAGAATAAAAAAGGCTAAAGGTGTAAAATCATCGGTTATAGCTAAAATTTTGGATTTCAACGATTACATTTACTGTTTGTTCAACAATGCTACTGAATACCGCACTCAGCATCTTTTCCGATCACACTTACATGACATTCAAACAATCCGACAAAGGAAACTTGCACTAAATCCATCAGACGACAAAAAATACATTTTATCAAATATGGTTGACACTTTGGCTCACGGTCATTTTAAAATAAGAGAATTGATGAACGTCGACGAGGAATTGTAAATATCAATGACTATTGCTCTAATTGAATAAGGGAACTGATGAATGTCAACGAGGAAATGTAAATATTATTAGGTTAGGCAAAACTGTAAATAGCTTTTTAGATAGTATCGTGGATTAGGCCTCCTGGGGAAACCACGTCACCAAAAACGCGCCATGAATTCTACCACCCTATGCGAGCGGGCTCTGGTGGTGCGGAAATGAATTTTGCAATATAAATTTATTCTTATGTACGCGTGTTTTAGTAAATAAAAACAACTGTTCTATATTTCGTATTCTTTATTGTTTACATATCCTTCTCATTTATCCAACTATTGTGCTCACTGTGATACCCCAACCATTTTACATTGACTTTATTTCCACGCTTGCGCAGCACTTTTTCGACGAGGTAGACATTTGGATGCTTCACTTTAGTAAGTTCTTCGGTATAAAATCCTCCTTCGATGGGTTGATCTTGATAATCTCTGAGCTTGTACGTCGTAGGATGTGTTGGTTTCACAGCAGCGATGGTGAATATTTCCGTTGTCCAGTTTGGTGTATATCCTTTCTCAAAGACGTGCTTGTACTTGCTGATCCGGACTTTGTCACCAACGTTAAATTTCCTTTTGTCTTTCTGTTGCTTGACATGGGAAATTTCATCAAGCAGACGTTTTTCATCAGCTGCGGTGACATCCTTAGGCTTTATCTTGATTGTTCGATGTTTGGTTGCATTGTAGCTTGATACAAGTTCCGGCAGAATATCTATCCATTTATAGTGTCCTTGGAGGGAGAATCGTTTCCACATCCTGCCCTTGAGTGTGCGATTAAAAGGTTCACAGATGGATGCCTTCATGCCGCTGAATGTAGAGTACATGTTGATTCCATATTGTTTCATGAGGGCCTTAAAGTCCTTGTTGTAGAACTCTTTGCCTTGATCGACGTGTAGATTCTTAGGTTGTCGATCCTTTAGCGCAGTCTTCATAGCAGCAGTGACGTCAAGACCATTCTTAGATTTTATTGGTACAGCCCAGGCGTACTTGGAGAAGACGTCGATAACGGTGAGCAGGAATTTGTAGCCTTTATGCTTGTAGGTGGTCATGTCTACGAGATCTGCTTGCCATGTTTCATCCAGTCCTCGCATATCAACATGACGACGTCGGTAATTTCTACGAACAGGTTTATGGAGTTCTTCCACCAGTGCTTCCTTGAAGTCCATGGTGGTAGTGAATGGTACGCGAGTTTACACGAGATTTTATTCGTAAACGTCCTTTTGTGGTGTAACATCGACAAACACTTCCTTCTCGATATGCTTCAAACGATTCTGAATCGATGAAATTATTGCAGCGTTTTCAGTCACATGTTTTTGGTACATGTTAGTCAAGGTTTCCAACGATTTCTTCAACTGTTCCATCCCAGTTGCCAACACTTCTTCAAAATCAATTATATTTTGATACGAAGTACCATCCGTCTCATAATCGCCCTTTGCAACGTTGACTAATTTTTTATGTTGGAGATCGTAATGACCTTCAGGGGTCAGTTTGAATCCAATACCAGGTGGCCCACGTATTTCTCGGTTCTTGACCAGATGTCTTCCAAACACGTCTACACTAGCCATTGTCCAGCTATCGAATAGGATTACATACTCGAAGATTTTTAATATATAATCCCAGCTTCTCTCAATTCTTCGATGATTGAGTTTATTCCGATGGTATGACTATTGTTTCCGGCAGCTTGAGATGCGAGAATAAGTCGCAAACGATCAACGAGCTCGTTCGGATCATCCCAATGCACGTAATCTATTTCTCGTCCTCGTTGGACTACGTTGTAAACTCCTGTGCCTACTTTCTTGTCAGCAACGTATGTAAGATATTTCAAATCTCTGCCACCACGCAAACTCCTGTCAGGTAGATAATTTTTTCTATCCGCACTCGTTTGCTGAACAATTTTTTTATAGTTTTCCACGTCGATTTTATTAACAATCAAATTGTTTGGTATTTTCTTAAACAGCAGTTCTATGAGTCCTGGCGTTTTCTCAAACTCCTCAGTCCCAACATAAACAGTATTTTCTGCGAAACTGATTGGCGTGTTTCCAATAAACAACCCATTTTTCAATGACCGTACTCCATACTGCATGTCCAGATTCTTTTGCTGATTCTTGTTTTTCAACCAGTTCCAGTATTTCTTCACAGTGTCGACAACGGCTGGTGAACTAGCCATGTCTGGTGCAAAGGTTTGATCCGTTTGATTGAAGCTCTCGAAATCTTCACTCTGTGGCTCGAATGTATCTTCCATTGTAGGCAATAGGCAATTCTTCTTTAGGTTCCTCCTTTTTCACTGATTCCATCTTTAAATCCTGTCTAGTCAATGACTGAAGGGGATCAATGATGGGCTTGAACGTTTCTCGCACCGACGTCTCTACAGCAGCTTTTCCACGTTTCAGCAGACGATGTTTGCGTCGGATAGCTTCACTGGCTTGCACAATCTGATGTAGTACATCTTTACGCTCCACGGTGTCACCCTCAGCAACGTTCAAGTGATACTGATGCAATTGTCATTGAATCACTTTAATTTATAGAAGCAATCGAATCCTCTCCTGTATCGACCTTGATCAATTTCACTATCCTTGTCGATGACGAGAAAGCCATACTTGTCGTTCCAGCAGGTCCCGCACAGTTCTAGAAATTGTGTAAACGTCATGTCTGTGTTTACATGATCTTCGTAAACATGTTTCAAATTCATGTCATTTTGACGAAACAGCACGAGCATATTGGCATTGTCTCTCACCAAGTGTATGGGAATACGAGCATAAGTCTGACAGAGATAAAAACTATTCACATCGCGATGCCGTCCCATGCAAAAGTATGCACGTATATTGTCTTGCTTTTCACATGCCACGTCGTCAAATATCATCACAGAGTTTTGCTTGACGTTGTCCACACTGACGACTTTTTCGTTGTCGCTATACGGAAAATATCCCACTCCTTTGACAGGTTCGATGATTTTCTTCAAGTATTCGTACTTGAGCTGATTGAGCGACTTTGAGTAGAGGTACACGTTTTTAAATCTCAAGCCGTTAGGATGCGTGACGAGCGTGAGAAGAGCGTTGATCTTGCCACAATTCGAAGGGCCGCAAATTATAAAGCGAACCGTGTTTGGTAGCAGCTTTCCATGACATTTTATTTTTTCCCGCTTCTCCGTTACATTATCAAAGTTAATGACTGGTAACTTGACGTTTTGCTGTGTAAACTCCATGGCTGCTCGCGCGCGTCTGATTGGAAAACCTATAAATACTCGACTTTTATAGCATCGAGCTCAGTCGAGCAATGGCAGTGACAGGTAACGGTCTCGTCAACACTCTCGTAAACAAGCTCCCTGTTGAACTTCATATACCGGGTTACCAATTTTGCGGGCCAGGTACCAAGCTTGCTAAAAGATTGGCGCGTGGAGACCAGGGTATAAACCCTCTGGATGCAGCCTGCAGAGATCACGATATCGCGTACTCGAAAAATACTAATCTAACAGCAAGACACAAAGTTGACAAAGTCCTCGCAAAAAGAGCGATCGAACGTATCTACGCCAGGGATTCCGGAGTTGGAGAAAAAGCAGCTGCTCTTGGGGTTGCCGGCATCATTAAAGTCAAGCCAAAACTTGGAATGGGTTTGAAGAAGAAGAAATCGAAGAAATTGAAGAAGAAATTGAAGAAAATCCCTTTGAGGAAAGTCATCGATGCTGCAAAAATAGCATCAAAAGCTACTGGATCCATACCATCAACTCTAAAAGCTGCACGTGCAGCTGTGAAAGAAGCTGGAGGGAAGAAGAAAGTTCGAGTGCCTCGTGTATTACCTGTACCGAGCAAAGTTGGAGGCAGTCTTCCCGCGTTTTTGCTACCTGTTTTTGCCGGACTGAGTGCTACAGGGGCTTTGGCAGATGGTGCTGCTAGCGTTGCAAAAGCCATCAACGACGCGAAAGCCGCCAAGCGACAGTTGGATGAAGCGAAGCGACATGACCTCAAAATGGAATCAATCGCCGTGGGAAAAGGCTTGTACTTGAAACCTTGGGGAGTTGGTGTGAAACTTCATTTAAAAAACGTATAGAGCTACTGAACAGAGCACTCAATGATATGGATTTACTAAAATATGTAAAACTATTGAAAATTCCATCGTTTCGAGGTGTTCATGCGCAACAATTTACCAAAAAGTGGTCCGAAAAAATATGAGGCCACCATTGTGAATTTGAATAGTAAAAATGGTTCTGGCACGCATTGGGTAGCCTATAGAAAAACCGAAAATCGAGTCGTTTATTTCGACAGTTTTGGTAATCTACAACCGCCTCGTGAACTTTTAAACTATTTTGGTTTCGGTTGCAAAATCAAATACAATCACGATCAATTTCAAAACTATGACTCAGTCATTTGCAGTCACTTGTGTCTACAATTTTTACTCGATAAAAGCATTGCTCGGGTGTGAACACGCATCAGTCAACGAGTGACAATGGACTCATTAACATTCCCCCTCTCGGGAACGTCATCCGTTTTGGAAGCTCACTACTTTCCACCAATCGAACTGTCAGCTCGAAAAAAATATTCCTTGGGACTAGTGGAATTGTTGACTTTTAATTCCATACCCAACATTGACGAGGGAAACAACAAGTTTTACGTTGGCGATGACGTCATTACTATACCATCTGGAAGCTACGAATTGGGAAACATCGAGGAATATCTGAAGGAAGTACTTCCAAAAAATATTCAGCTGAGTTTGCGGGCCAACAGTAGCACACTACGCAGTGAGATCAAATGTAATGGGGAGATTGATTTCCAATTGAATGACTCTATCGGTAAACTGCTGGGCTTTGGCTGCTGGACTATGAGGAAAAACGTAGTTCTACGTCAAAAACGATGCAAAATTCGATCTTCAACTCTATCTTGGATTTATTAGAAGTAAAAGAAGCAAGTAACGTTGGATAGTATTTTTCATTTTATTATTCATACAATTGAGACTACCTGAGTAACGCTATCATAATTGCATATTATATAAAAAAACATGCTGACGATCCACAAAACAATTTAAGTATACATTTTTAGATAATATTGACATATTCAATCGTACATTCATCCATTTAACTGACACATTCATTCATCAACACATTCGTTACTCTTTAGTTTTCTCAGTGTAGGTTTATATAGAAGAATGCAAACTATATTATTAGGTCCATCGTGTAAGAATTGCCACTATGCTACAAACGAAGTTTTTATCTGTTTTACGGAAATATAAGAACTATGAAAAATCTGATTAGTTAGATGCAAATACGAATGAAACTAAAGAAGTATCTGTTGAAAAAACTTTGTAATTGAAGATTTACTACCAGCTGTAACAGTTGAAAATAATTTGTAATAAGTTACTGAGGAGACGACATAAAACTGATTGAATTTCATGTGAGGTTCATATTTTTATACATTCGTTAATGAACATTTTTAAAGTTCAAATAAAAGTTGTGTTTCAGCTCATTTGATAATCATTGTCCGACATTCACACATCATATCGCTTAGCTACCGTTAATCTGAAGAAAAAGGCTGGAATGGAAAATATCTCGAAACTTAAGAGGGGGGGGGGGGTGCTAAAAATATCTCAATGTTCGACTATTATTATAGTACATTCAGTTCACTGTGAAATGTATTAGTACTCACGGTATACTTTCTGCACATCATCTTCGGAGCAAAGGAACCAAGATGTAACATTCTTTCCTGGTTTTTTCATATACATTTTACTCTGAGTTTCTCTGTCCCACAAAGAATCAAGTATTGCACTCGTTCGGGCTGTAAGATTGTCACCATCACGAATCGTCTCGTACTGTTTTTCAGTAACGAAAATCCCAGATTTCTTGCCAACTTGAATCGTCCGTGCTGATGATGGAATCTAATTTGAAAATACCACATACAAAACATCGTATTAGCACTTTCGTTAACATTTTTTTATTCATCTGTATTAAGCTAAATGAACATAACGAAGCGATGGGTCATCATGTAACACATCAAAATATAGAATGTAGAAAATCGATTTCCATCAGTTAACTACCAAGTTGCTAAAATGGAAAACATGTTTTTGCCTCTCAAACACTAAGAATAAGCATTTTTAAACCTGTTTTGACGGTGACAAATGAAGTATTTCAGGCCGATATACGAGCGCTGGAACAAAAGACACTCGCATCGACCTTCAATTCTTCATTTGTCACGCCAAAACAGATTAAAATATACTTATTTTGAGTGTTTTCGAGGCAAAAAGTATCGTGTGTATCTCGGTGCAATAACGGCCGATTAAAACTCGTGTGATTGCCGCCTTCGCTTCGCTCAGGCGGCAAACCTCACACTCGTTCTAAATCGGCCGTTTTTGCACCTAGCTACACAATATACTATTTGACATCACAAGATCTAATGTATGTTTTAATGTATAAGTTTAAAAGCTAGATGGACTTTTTTTGGCAGATTAATGACTGTAAAATGAATTTACTTTTATTGGAGGTGCCAACATTGATTTTTGATTATCGGAGTTATTTGTATCAGATTACGATACTCCTTGTTTCAATTGATGTTCTAAAAAGAGAATTTTTTGATCCCTTTCCCGTATCGTTTGCTTCAAATTTTTGTTCTCGGCTTCCAAATCCACAATTTTTTTTGGAGCATGTCATGTTCTCCATTGTCTGGAAAGTCACGCTCTTCGTGTTCTAAACTCAAAGAAAATGATGTTCCACGGTTTTCAACTTCCTTAGTCTCATTCTAAAAAATCAAATTTAATCATCTCATTGGTTAATAGTTCAAATATGTATTTTCATTCGTGATGTGCGGGACAGGAAATTCCGAGGGACGAGACGGGAATTTGTACACTGACCCGAGATGGGATACAGAAAAGTTCAGGAATCTAGCAAAGTTCTGGGTTTTCAAATAGTTCGGGGATCGGTTGAGAGTCACTACTGTCCCGTCCAAAACCCCGAGAATTGAGAAAACTCGGTATACTGTACACCACTTACTTCTACATTAAACGTTTAATTTTTACCTCGAAAAAATCGAGAATGAGTATACACCATTTGTTGCCGTCGTAACAGGGCTACAAATTCTTTTTTTCGATGTTTGAGAGGTAAAAAAAGATTTATAATAAGATGCTTTCCTCGAAAAAATTAGTTCAAACAGCTTTCAGAGAGCTCAAAAAGCTTTCTGAAAGTAAATTTACCTAGTGAGACATGAAATTTTTTGCAGTAATATGTACAATTTCAACCTTTCAGAAAAAGTATTTGTCTAAAGTTATTAGTGTAGCATTTAAAAACTTCAAATTTATCTACATGAACAACTATTTCTGATAATTAATGTGACAGAACGTTTGCTTTGCTCCAAAATTGCGTTACTAATGATATTTGAAAAAGTCTAAATCATAGGAAATGTGCCTCTAAAGCCTTTACCAACACTACAGCTCGCTGTGTAAGAGCTCGATTTCAGAGATATTTGCTTCTTCATAAAATGTTTGAAAAAAAGTACAGGCACTTATGGGCGATATCATACCTTTTCGCGTTTACCTTATGTGTTTTGAGCAAGTTATTCAATTTCTTTCTGTTTCATTTTATGGCATAAAAACTGCAGGTAATAACCAAAATCACTAGTGGTACACGAAAGCTACCAAGGAAATCTATATAACTTATTATACAACAACATTCATATGAAAAAATTGATTCAAAGCTGTTTTTGAACTTACCTCAAATGACGAAATCGGATTTTCCACGACTTTTTGTCCCTCATCTATGGAATTTGAAGAATCCAAAGTAGCTGCCGATACAGGTATTGTCGGCTCTTCTGTGCTACTCTGAGTAAGAGAAATATCACATATTAAACGTGAGACGATAGTTACGCTAGCAGAAATATTGATTCAAAAAATTTTCACTACTTTAGTCCATCTATATGTCTTCAAATGAAAGTGACAGCAACTGAATACGAAAAAATGGCATTACTAGACATGTTCAAAATAAGAAAAGTATTTTTGAGTAGGATATTGTGAATTGGTTTGTATTTCCCTTAGATTATTTTAAAATTAATTAAATTGTACTGAATGTGACTTTAATCCTTATAACGATTATTTACATAGTCTGTTATTCACATTTTCCGTGCATTTCTCACAAGATGAAAATCGTAGTAGCATAAGAATCAATACAAGTGATATTTGGTATTTTCGACTTTGTAAAATGAGTTTATCGGAATGAAATTTGGGTATGACTGTGAAAGGTATAAATAAATTTTATTTCAAGTACTCCAATCGCTTCTTGCTCTAGTACTCCAATCGCTTCTTGCTCTTTGTTGGTTTGAGTTTCCTGAATGGGGTAAAAAAATATTTAAAGTAAGAACCAGGACAGTGCATAATGCAGGCATTATACAGATATTTCGCGGTCACTTAAAGGGCTACCTGTTTCTTGCAATTCTCATCTGTCATTAAGTATGGCTCTGCGACAATTATAGGGCGGCCCTAGTCATTGTTCAAACCGAACTTCGTCAACTACAAATAGAGTTAACGTACGCGTAATTTTTTGCACATATAGAACAGCCTAGAGCTACTATCGTCATTTCAGGGAAAAGAGTATATTCACAGTTCGAAAAAGACTTTACGGATTGAAATATCTTAACATGAAACTACTGTATAAAATTCTCGCGTCTGCAAGAAAATTCAATAGTTTGAAAGTGGAAGAGAACGAAAGATGGGGAACGTTACTGTCATGAAACAGGCAACTTTTCAAGCACTCGTGAAATATCCAGAAATTGTTTAGAAAATCACTGTCAACATTGTCTGCCGCATTGACGCCTTTTAATCTAACAGACAGACTTATCCTTCTGCTACGTTACATGTAATTTTTGGATATAACCTTCTTTTGTCTGTTTTTCAATACAGCTAAGACAATGAACAAAATATTTCATGAAAAGAATCAACATCACCCGTACAGTAAACAAAGTAAAACATACATGGTGCTGTAGGGACCTGAAATATTTCGAAAACAGTTCATGATTTTAGCAATTTTAAGTCTATTTTCCAATGCTATTTTGCGCAAATCACAACATTTTTATTGATGTTTGATAAAAAATAGCCAGTTACTGCCAGTAGGTGTGGCTATCTTCTATTTTAACAAAATGCATTCAACTTGGCTATTTTCAGCTAAGTTAATTCTTCGGGATACAGGAAGAAGATAAAGGAAACTTTATTGTTAGTAAAACTTTTTTATCTTTTCCATGATAAAATAAAAGTCAAATATATAAATTCCGTATTTTTTAAAACACATTAATTGAATAATCAGAAAAACCTTATCAATGAAAGCTACACTCAAACTTGTTATTTTTTTTTTCTAAAAAGATTTTTTTTTCGAAAAATTTTCAAAAATTTTGAAAATTAAAAAAAAACATCCTGACAACTCGACAGCAACAAAGAAATGCTGTTCAAGGGAAGAACGGACAAGTTGAATGTATCTTGGCGAAATTCAAGACATTCTTACTCACTGGCAGATTGATTTCGATTTGTAATTAAATATGCCTAACAATTTTGCGATTTGCCCAAAATGGCAAAGGAAAAAATTTTTAACATGTCATAAGCTACCGTCAGTTTTCGGGATTTTTGAATTGCTTAGGGCACTCTGTAAATTCTGCATTCATAGCGTAAGTACAATTCAAGTAATAGAGCAATATTTGGTACATTGTTTAAATTACGTCATAGTTTTCTTATGTTATTCAGTCACTCGGAGCCAACAAACGGATCTTCTCTCACAAAAATTCCGTTTTTTAGAAAAAACACAACGTTTAATGACTGTAAATTGTGTTTTATTCTAATCACAAGTGCTAATATTGCACTATTTTTCACAAGCTTTCGACCACTTCCTGGTCATCATCAAGGTGATTTTCTACAAGAGGTTACATATTATTGGAATGTGAAAGAAATACTATTGTATGAATTCTGGTGCTTACAAAAACTGATAATAATAATTTGAATCCTATTTATAATAAAATTTTGAAATAAAGAATTAACTTATTGGTTCTAGGGAATAGTCTTTTTCTCTTTCGGTTTCTCTTTTGTGTTGAACACACTGATACATTCTTTCTATTACGCTTTTATATTGTCACGTCCGCTCGATTTCCTTTTGTCTACGGTGGGACTTGGTGATAGTTGGATCCCTGATTAGGATTGATGACTTGGTGGTCAACTGCCATGAATGACTGGGATAGAGGATTTTTGATCAAGTTTACAATGTATACAGTTATTTAATTCTGTCCTCTGATAATAGAGTACGTTAAAAAAAATTTTTTTGTAAGTACTACATTCATACGATTTATATTTCTTTATATCCTGATGACACGTTAATATTTTGTAGAATGGCACTACTACGTATTACTTAGTTAGAAATAGCCTTATTTAGACGCGCATTGTACATGATGTAATTCGTTTCTCTGACGACAGTCTTTCGACTATAGTGGATGTTATATATATATAGACTTAAAGATCCGAATTTTTGTAAGTACCAGAATTTATATAATAGTATTTCTTTCACATTCCAATAATATGTAACCTCTTGTAGAAAATCACCTTGATGATGACCAGGAAGTGGTCGAAAGCTTGTGAAAAATAGTGCAATATCAGCACTTGTGATTAGAATAAAACACAATTTACAGTTATTAAACGTTGTGTTTTTTCTAAAAAACGGAATTTTGATGAGAAAAGATCCGTTTGTTGGCTCCGAGTGATTGAATAACATGAGATAATTATTTTCACGGTGCGTAAAATTAAGTATTATGTCATAGTGTTATGGTAACTTATTCAATTGTAGTACGTTGCATATAAAAAATCAGAATAACTTACATTCGATTTTTCTTTCAAAGCCTTTATAGATTGCAAGATCTTCAAGTCGCCGAATCTTTCTTTTTCTTTGTGAACTGCAGACTTGTCCTAAAAAACTTACAAAATAGTGTTTGGCCAGGTAACTTTGCAGAAGCCTAACAGTAGCTCAAGTCCAATAAAATTAGGTGTTTTTTATTGAAAGGACTACCAGTAGTAGATTAAAATAATTACTTTTCTGGACCAATGCTGGACATAACTTTAACTAACAAGGGGCACCCCCATGATGTATATCGCGGATTAAACTCAAATTTATACTACATGTTGCCCAATAATATCTATTCAAAGTACTTTCTCACTTTTCTTGATTAGGCTTTCGTTTCGGAGATATTAAATTTTAAAAATCCAGTCGCACTTATGGATTGAGTCTAATCGATCCGTAAGTGCAAGGATCTGCACACCTAAGTGGCACAATGGATCAAGTGGCCGCTCATCATCCGCATGCCTCGGGGTTCAAATCCCGTCGGCACCCAAATTTTTTTTTTTTTTCATCTCGTCATTTTAAGCTGATAATAAGAAACGTGAAAGAATATATATTTTACTCCATTTTATTATTCTAAAATAATAAATGGGAAAAGAAATTTTGCACGGAATAGAACTGTAAATGAATTTTTTTATTTAATTCATAATCTCGGCAATTCTTCTCACAAACAAAAATTGTGTTTTTCACAATTCACGCATTTGTTTTCGTGCATACTCGAGGGTGATAGTCATCGTAGAAACATTTAAAACACAAAGTTCTTGCACACCACGAGCAGACAATGAATGAAACATTTTCGCAAATGAAACATTTTTTTTTCAAAAGGGACTGCGGAAAGCAAATGTCATTGACATTTTTGAAGGGACATTTTTCTGACAAAGGAAGTAATTTGGATTTTACCCAAGCATACTTCAACATTTCAAAAAATGCTGGTGCACTTAACTGATTATGAACCAGTGCGTGGATTTTCAAATTGTCCTCTCGAGAGGCGATTTCGCGTTGCTGTTTTAACAAATCTGGCGCATTTTGCAATTTTTTGATGATGTTTTTGACCTGCCGATAGAAATACACATCGCATGGTTGACATAAAGGCGTACATTTTGGTGGAATGACTTTTATCGAGCAAGTTACTTCCCCGGTTTTTTTGTGGAAAATTTCGTCATACATGGTAGCGTTGACTTGCCCTCCCCACGAATCAAGAATCAAGAGAAAATTATTCTCTTGAACATGAGGTTTCAAAGTTGTTACCCAGAATTCTTTAAATAATTCTTTGGTCAGTTTCCCTGATTTCGAACACGTAACAACGATGTTTCCGTATTCTTGTGTCAGTGTTTCCATCGTTTTAGCAACTCTCGGCCCAAATGAATTCCCAATTTCTTGCATGCACAAAAATACTTTCGGAAGTAACTTGCCCGATGCAGTCAAGCTGTATTGTGCAGTGTAGGAATGTGTTATTTTGTTCAAATTCTGCTTTTTAACGAAAACAGTTTTCGCGCCTTTATAATCTAATGACCTGTCGTAAGTAGTTTGATAATTGCATTGTGTCTGATCTGTATTAATAACGAGATCTTTGTTTTCGTATTCCTTTACTAATAGAGAGGTTTGCACTTGAAAAGTTTCGGCTAGCTCAACAGTATCTTTTAACTGACATACATCATTCTTGCTGACAAACTTCGTGATTTTTCTTTGTCTGATTCCGTGCCTCACTTTGAATTCATCAACCCAATGTTTGCCAGCGTTGAACGAAAAATTTTCCGACAAGTACAGGAAGGCCGCGGACATTGCCCATTGTTGGAGCATTCGCGTTGTAACCTGTATATGCATATTACATATTTTATATTTTACTATTACTTGTAGGAAGCATACAACGATGTCACTTGTTATACGAAGAATAAAGTGATTTATTAACCTGCTCATGATTTTTTCTCGCTTCCTCAAAATTTTGAAAAGTTTCCTCATCAATCATTTTCCATTTATCATATTTTGTCCCTCCATTTTGTACGTCCATTTTCCATCGTCTGAAATCGCTCGTGTGTTTCAATTTGGGAAATCTCGTTTGTATTGTTTTTATACTTGCTTTGGGATTATCAAATGCAAAAGCCACAGCTTTGGCTTTGTATGAAAGAGGAACGTGTGTGTTAGGGCTAGGTTCCTCACAAGCAGTTGATTCGAGTTCGCCAATTTTAGGTTTTTTCGGAACGAACTGATAAAAAAAAATGGATTCATTTGGAAATTCTGCCCAAGATAGATTAGCGAAAAAATATTTCTGAACATCACTTTTAAACATTTTAGGATTTCCAGTTTGTTAATAAGTTCATAAACTTGTAGAGATCACTTTATACATTTTTGAATTATTTTCATTTTTACTTTTATTCTACAGTTTTCAGAGGTGAAATTGTATAGAAAAGTAAGAAGTTATTCAATGGCGCTAAATTTTTTTAATATTCATAATATAAATAAGATTTTTTTTTCTTTACATATACTTTTTGAAGTTTGAAATATATTGATCTTTTTCAGAGAACTTTGACAAAATTTTCTACTTTTTGCATGTGTCACATCACTTTTACACTTTCAGTAATTATGAGTGACACTATAACAATATTCAGGAGTGAGATGAACCGAACAAACATTTTTTTAACACATCAATTACCGTTTCATATTCATGTTCCTCATCAAGATCATCGGAAAGTATCAAATCTTCTTCTTTCGAAATTGTATTCTCCGAAATAGCATCCATTATTTTATCGAAAAAAACTTGCGCCATACAGTAAGATGCACTTGAAAACTTGTTTGGAGCATTTACCGCTAGCATATTTTTTTCTTCGAACATTGACATCATTATTGTCAAGGCATTCGTAAATGCATCACGAAATTCACTAATTTCTTTTGCGTCACCACCGGAATCACTGGACGTTGAAGGAGCTTCCTCAACGTTCATTATTACGCGATTTTCTTTTCTAGCACTGGAAAATGTAGTCTTTCCCGCGGATAAGCTAGCTCAAGACTGACGGGTGGAAAGTCTTGTATCGCACAAAAAAACCAGATTTTTCGAAAGGTATACTAATGAATGGAAAATTTACAGCGATGCAAAATAACCATTACTCAAACAGAAGATAGACGAAAAAATGTTTTTCTACGCCAGAAAAACAGGAAATGATCAAACAAAGGTTGAAAGATAGTTGGGTCAAGTACAAAGTGTCCGACATCTCTCCCGTCAAAAATGTTAATGACATTTGCTTTCCGCAGTCCCTTTTGAAAAAAAAATGTTTCATTTGCGAAAATGTTTCGTTCATTGTCTGCTCGTGGTGTGCAAGAACTTTGTGTTTTAAATGTTTCTACGATGACTATCACCCTCGAGTATGCACGAAAACAAATGCGTGAATTGTGAAAAACACAATTTTTGTTTGTGAGAAGAATTGCCGAGATTATGAATTAAATAAAAAAATTCATTTACAGTTCTATTCCGTGCAAAATTTCTTTTCCCATTTATTATTTTAGAATAATAAAATGGAGTAAAATATATATTCTTTCACGTTTCTTATTATCAGCTTAAAATGACGAGATGAAAAAAAAAAAAAATTTGGGTGCCGACGGGATTTGAACCCCGAGGCATGCGGATGACGAGCGGCCACTTGATCCATTGTGCCACTTAGGTGTGCAGATCCTTGCACTTACGGATCGATTAGACTCAATCCATAAGTGCGACTGGATTTTTAAAATTTAATATCTCCGAAACGAAAGCCTAATCAAGAAACGTGAGAAAGTACTTTGAATAGATATTATTGGGCAACATGTAGTATAAATTTGAGTTCAATCCGCGATATACATCATGGGGGTGCCCCTTGTAAGTTGAGTAAAAACTGATCACCTATGCCACGGCTCAAAATTAGAAAAAAATATTTCAATGTTGTGAAATTAAAACAATGTTTTTATCAACTTGCTGTCTTTTGAAAAATTTTTTTTAGGTGATCATGCATGGAATATCATACTCTTGGTATTTTCTATGAGCATATACAATATATAAGAGGTACCTGTTTTTTCAGAGCAGTTTGTCTCTCAGTTGCATCCTTCCCCTTATCTTTCCTTCTTTTGCCAGAAAAAGTTAACTTTTTTGGAGCGTTAACTTTTCTTTTCTCGCTCTCGTTACCTGTCACATTGCATTATCATCGGTACAAAACGAAACCCCTGATTCAGATCTTGCAATTTCGATTTTTTTTATTCTCTCTCTACTACCATCGAACAGCCACGAGATCCTTTTAACTTGAAAAGTCTTGAATACCGCTGTTTTTGCATTCTCTTGATTATCCGGCAATCGTATTAAAGGCTTTCGAGTTTTGTCTCAGTTTAAAGCTTGCTAGTGAGACTTTTTTGGGACATTTTTGTTTCCCTGGTAACTAGCTATGTTTATGATCTAAAATTGAGTGTAAACAACAAATCTCGTCGATAGCGCAGTGTATATTTTCCACGAATGTAGAAAGTTGCCGAGTTACGTTAAGTTATATCACACTATAAAAATCGGCTGTATGGAAAGCAGGATTTGATCCAGGTTTAAATGATATTTTAGCACAATTCACATTGATCACACGGCTTTTTTCGTAAAATGTGAAGGAAATTCGTATTAAAAGTTAATTACTTTTTTCTGCTTTAGGAATATAATATTTTTTGAGTATTTCATGACGTTGCTATGGAGTATAGCTTTACAGAATTCCGCATAGAAAATTTCAACGAAATCCGTTCGATATTGCTTGAAATTAGGGAGTTTGAATTCCGAAAGCATGTAAGAACGTATTTTTTATTTTATAGTAGATAAACAAATTATCAAGGACGAAAATGTATACAGCAAAAAAGATGTGCAAAACTGAAGAAATTGTAACGTTAAATATAAGTTGTGCTATCGACAATATTTTTAGTTAAATTCAGAGCTAAATTATATTTTTTTATCGCTTAGGAACACACCTAGTTACCGAAGTATCTAGAAATCTACGAGTTTTATGTACACAGCTTCAGCACGAGCCGAAACTGTATCTGGCAACCCTATGAAAGATGTGAAGAAGCAGCAGTATTCAAAGAAAAAGGGATCTCGACACTGCATAAGGTTTGAGAGGGAGAGAAATGAAAATCTGCAGACTGAAAATTCGGCTGATATAGCAGATTTTGCATCGATGACCTGAAGCGTGGCTTTTTAGGCGAGGACCAAGTATCAGCCGAAACGACCCCGAGGCGCAGCCGAAACGACCCCGAGGCGCAGCCGAGGGGAGTTCTGGATGATAAATTGGTCCAAGAACAACCCCACGTGTCCCGGTCTGAGGTGCAAACTACGTTTTTTGGAAAAAACGCTCTGAAAAGGGGCTTCAAGCACCGAAAGTGACATGAAGGGGGTGCATTTACGACACGGCGAACCACGAACATAAGCGTCATCTTGTCCCTACTTGGAGACGCATAGAGGAATATTTCTAGGCATAGAGGAACAGCTGTCAGCATCGAGAAACGACGCCCATTTCGAAATAAAACACCGGTCGTGAATACACGACCTCCATGTCACTTTTCAGGTGCTAGAAGTGTCTTTTCAGTGCGGGTTTTGCGAAAAGATATTTATTTTCATTTTGTACATGATAGTATTATGAGACAGTAAGAGATAACACATACAGTACTAGAAAGCAGTTTACATTTCAGAAAATATAGGAAGTTCTTAACCTACACTAAGCTTATATAGTATATAACGCTATGAGTTGTGTTAGTTATGTCTTTACATGGATGCAAAAGTGTGCTGAGACGTGTGAAGACGTTCCTAACACTACAAGTAACGTTCCGTAGTTTATTCGCAGAAAGGGTTTATGGAGTCATTAATGCCACCTCAAATATAAGTGTTGTGTGATTCATAACTAGCTACTGAACACATAAGCAATGCTGAGAGATGAATTATTACTTCCGAAAAGGACCACTTAATGACATACGCATTTAATATGTGATTATGAACCACACCACATTTATATTTGAGGTGGCCTTATTGACTCCAAAAACGCTTACTGCTAATAAAAATAGTTATATAAAATACTTACTATCGAAATCAGCAACCGCAGTTAATTATTGATTTTCACAAAACTACATACATCAAGTAACGAAAAAAATATTACAAAGAGCAGATTTTCGGTAATCAATTTGTGAAAATAGATTCGACGCAAATAATGAAAAATGTGTACTTTTATAAATGGGTCAAATGGTATACATGTAGTTATTTATCAAACTATAAACATCACTTTTAGATCCATGTTCATCAAATTTGAAACGATATTGAAAGCTACGGTGTGAATATTGGAGTATTCGTGAATAAGAATATGAAGTGTAAGGATATTTTTAATACTTTTTCTGTACGAGTGTAGCTGTTTACACTGTGTGCCCACAAAAAATTTCGGAATTCGAATGAAACGAAAACTGTCCAAAATAATTGGTAATGACTAATGAAATAATTTTTGTAAAGGTTTTTAAAAGTCAGCACTCATTTTTTAGTTATTGATTACATAAATGGTTAATTGAGAGCAGACTTTATATCACGTAATATTGGTCCTTTTTTCTCAAACAGAACACGATTTCCCATTTTCTGTCACATACCTATGCACCTATGCATTCTCAGTTCCGTTTTCAGACACAGTTTTTGTCATGTTTCGAGTATATGAAAATAAAAGCTCATTAAGCGCGATTTCGAAATTTTTGGCATGCAGGTTTCAAAATAGTTTATCCTGGAAATGTAATTAGGGTAAGAAAAGAATACGAATAGGTTTTTGTTCAAAAATAAGGACCAATATTAGAAGAAGTAAAGTATACTTTTAATCAAGTATTTATTAAATTAATAACTCGAAAACGAGGTCTCACTTCAATAAAACTTTTGCATAAAGTTTTCAAGGGATCATTGCGAATAACTTCCGATAGATTCTGTTTTATTGTAATTTTTGAGAACACACGGTGTTGTTTATGGTGTTTATCATAGTAAGCAAAGTGTGGCACTACCTCTGACATTGTCGGAGCGACGAATGACGACGGGCTTCATACTGTATACAAATCAACTGAAAAAACACACAAAAGAAAATGCATGTAAGGCATATGAATGTAATAAAATGATACATAAAATGCTTCAATGCTTAGAACCTTACAAAATATTCAAACTAAAAAACTTATAAACAAATATGTAACAGCACTTTATACAGTTCTGTCATCAAAGCTCTGCATATGCGAAATTGAATGAAATGAAAATAAATTACAATAAGTAATAGAGGGATTGCCTATTTTTGCCGAAAAAATTCCATTATATCCGTCTGATGAAGAACAAAATATATATTTTTGTATCGAGGACATGAAGCGTGACGTTTAGGACGAGGACCGAGTATCAGCCTCAACTCCCCTCGGCTGCGCCTCGGGGTTGTTTCGGCTGATACTCGGTCCTCGTCCTAAACGTCACGTGTCATAATCCGAGGTGCAAACAATATTTTTTGAAAAAACGCGCTAAAAAGGGACTTCCAGCACCTAAAAGCGACCTAGAGGGGGTACATTACCGACACGGCGCGCCACGCACATATGCTTGCATATGCCATTCTGTCCCTGTTGATGGTAAGCACAGAAGCACTTTCCTAGGTACAGAAGTACTTTCCTAGGTACAGAGGAACGACGCCCGTTTCGTAATGAAACGCCGGTCGGAAATGTACGTCCTCTAGGTCGCTTGTCAGGTGCTAGAAGTCCCTTTTTAGTGCGTGTTCTGCAAAAAATAAATTTATACGTATTTTTTCTTTTGTTTACAGTACAAGTAGTCTTATGAGCATCATAACGCTACCGTTTCATGGTACGAAGCCGCTCATAACGTGCTCGTACTGTAAAATATCGTACATTACTCGTGCAAAATGACTTTACCGTCCTAGTCATGTAATATACTATTATTATTGCAAAATTGAAGGAGATACAGAAATTTTAATAAAGCACATAAGTGACGTCATTGCAGTTTGATGACGTCATTCTCATGCGTACTATATCTATATATATGGGGTCAAGAAAATTTTAAGATTCGAATTATTTAAAAATTATAAATTCTGAAGTAAACAAAAAAATACGTGTCCATTATTATTCATTTCTGTACATTTTGAGCATAAAAAAATAAGTGGTAATTTTTTTGGCAATTAATCCTTCTATTCACTTCAAGTCGTGGACTTGGCATCTTGAAAAATGTGACATCTGTCAAGTACGTAGTTAAAGTCAATATGGGCTATATGTAGAAAAATTTATTTCCGGCAATCCCCAGACATCAACTGTGCGTCGCAATAATAGCGCACGACGTGCGGACTCACACTTGCAGGTTGATATGCTTTCAATATGCAAGTGGACATGAGTTTGAAAGGCACCATTAGGACCTTGTGCTTTTGGCAGCACGTAATCGCACGTGACAAGTTCTACACGCTCTTCATCATATGACCGATTTTCACGAGCCTTTCCACATGTTTTTAAACTAAATTTTTTAGTATTGTATAATTTATAATTATGGTATATTTTTTAATCTTAAATTCCCAGTTTATCAATTCTACTTTCATTTTTTAAGGAAATTAGTCAATTTATTTGCCTCACAAGAAATATTCGACAAATTTAAATGTGAATGTAATATTCGAAGTTGACTGTACAGCAGAACATCAAGCCTGAAAATACAAAGAAGGTGACCGGATCTATATCCGAGTGGTCATGCCATTATACTTTGAAACTTGAAAAATCGAGGGTTCAAATCCCACCTCGGGGAAATGGATTCTTCTGGAAAAAAATTTACTAACCACACCTGTGTATGAAACGAATTCGTGTCTGCTTACTTGCCACCGAATTTTTTCATAGTTTCCACCGCAAATCGATAGCGGGCATTTATTTTCATGTCAGCGTGAATACTTGTCACAGCGTTTTTTAACAGTTCACTCCGCGCCTCGATGGTGGGCATCGTGCTGAAGTCGATGCAAATGCGCCAAGTCGCAAAGTTGACCGTAATCACAAAGCTTCCACATCCCCCCCCCCCTAACCCCGCGAACCCTTGATGTAAGTCACAAAGATTAAGGACCGCTAGATTAATAGACAGTTGTAGGAAGCGCTCAAAATAGGAAACCAGCAGGAGAATCAACGGGGAAAAAAAAGATCTTCTACATGGGAATACCATAAAAAATGGAAGTACAGCAAGCCTCGAAAAAAAAGGGATAAACCCTCAAAACCTAAACACAGAACCCTTGTAGGTCGAGGGTGAAAAGAAATGAAGTACCAACTATATCCGAAAAAAGCAAATAAAAAACATCAATTGATTATAACTTTTAGTCAAAAGAAAATGTATATTTTTCCATCCATTACCATGATAAGAACTGAGGAAAACCCAACACCCCAATGAAATATCTCAAAATCTGAACCTAGCAAAAAACAAATCGAACCTACTCCAAAAAGAAAGCGAAACCTTAGCAGGTGCGCGTGCAGAGAAATGTTTAGGAAGCGTTATTTAAAAAAATATTCTACTTTTCGGATTCAGCAATTTTTAATTTGTTACAACTTCATTGAGGATGTGCAATTTTTTTTATTTTTCGGTTTTTCAGTTCTTAAAGTTATGTAATTTTTAGTTGCTTGTCCTCATTTTTTTCATAGACTTATTTAATGTATGGAAGTAGATTTTTATGATTTTCAAGTCACTGAGATGTTGATTTATGTTTTCATTTTTAATACTTTTGGTGTTTTTCATATCTCTTCAGTATTTAGACAAGTTGAAAGATTTTCTGCTATTATTATTAATTTTTGTAAAACATTCAAAAATTAAAAGCTCTAGGAATGAAGTTGAGAAAATTTTTCAAGTTTTTGAATATCGGGATTTTTAAGTTGTGCGACTTTCGGATTCAAGAGTCTCACAAATTTGAGATTCATATTGAAGAGAATATATTCGATTTTCGTAGTTTCTAAGTGACTGAGGTTTGTATTTTTTTTAAACTTTAATGTTTTCCTTACATGTTTGCAGTATTTGTAAAACTTGTAGAATTTTTTGAAATCATAAAAGATATGTAACAAGCTTTCTAGAATTCGTTGCTCCAAAAATCAAAGCTTTGAAAATTTTTTATACATGTGAAAATTTATGATAAAATTATAAAAAAATCTATAAAGATATCTTTATAGATTTTTGAGAAAATTGTATCTACAGAGATTCTACGTTTTTCATAAATTATTAGAAATTCAGTATTACCATTCTATAGTATTATCTGACATTTTTATAGACTTCTAGTATTGCTAGAAAAATGTATAAAAAGTGTACCCCAATCATTGCTACGGATCGCTGTATAGTTTTTTGGAATTTCATGATGTAATATAGAAATTTTTAACGATTTTGAAAATTTTAATTAATATTTTCGAAAACTCTATTTTCTTTAAAGGCTTCCAGTCCTTTTTTTATATTTTTCAACTACTCATATAATCCAATGAATATTTTTGGATTTTTAAAAATTTCTACATACATTTCTAGAACTGCATATTGCAAGATTTCGATTTTTAGTAATTTTTGTCAAAATTGCATCTGCGTAGTTTTACAGTATTGATAGGCTGTTCGTATTTTTTTTTAACATTTATGAAAGTTTACGTAAATTTGTAGTATAATCATATTTTTTTAGTATTTTTGAAGATTGCTATATAAATTTTTAGAATATAATGCTCGGAATGAAAATTTTGACAGAATTTTATTTGCTGCTTATTTAACCGAATTACACATCTGCATTGATTTTACTAAGTATTACATAAATTTCTTGTATTTTCGTATTTTTCAAGCAGTCATAAGATTTTGTAGCTTTTTTGAGTATTTTAAAAATTGCTATCTTTTTCACAGAAATTTCGACTCCCCAGGATTCAGTTATTTAGATTTTCGGCACTTTCGTGGATAATAGAATTATTCTCAGGTGGTTTTATGGTTGGCACGATTTTTCAACTATTTATTTACAACTTTTTAAAGAAAACATAAACAATTACAATTATATTGGATAATTTTTCCTGCAGCAATGATGCTTATTATTTTTGAGATTGTTAAATGGCAAATTCTTAATTTTTTTGAAGTTTGAGAACTTACATGGGACTATCTATTTTTTCAAATACATTTCGGGAAACTCATTCCTGAAAATTCTCTTCTATGTGAAACCTGAAAACACACCTCTGCCCTATGCCCGTGAAAACAAGCCTAATAATTTTGACGGCGGAAAAACGTGCACGGATACTTACGGTAAAAACGTCAATCACCTCCAACAACCCTGTAAAATCCAACGATCAGCATTCCACTTATTTGCACAATTGCACTGAATAACGCGATTAACCAAAACAATACACAATTGTACACTGTTGACAGTTGTTGGTCAGCTGGTTTCACCTTGACTCACGCTAACTCATCTTGTCACTTCAATTAGTGGCACATTGCGTGGTGGCGCGCTATGCCGGACGGTTCTGCCGTACCGACACTTTATTTTTGCTTGAAGCGATTGCATTTTTTAAGAATTATTTATTCAGCACTAAAAAATTTATTTTCCATGAAAATATTGCACATGAAGCAGATGAAGCACGAAAATGCCTTAAAAGTGGCGGAAAAATGTGTTTTTCCTGCAAAAAAATTCATCTTTTCAGCACGGTAGGCGATTGTTAGGTGAGTAGTAGGCGCGTAGCAGGCGTGTAGTGGGCGCGTAGCATGTAATCACCTACTACTCGCCTACCACCCCCGTTTGCCAGGGAATGATTACATTACACGGAATCAACGATGGTATTTTATGGAATGAAAGTTGAAGGAAATTTAAATTGAAACGTTGTTTTCGTCTATTTATCATACAAAAAATGTATAATCAGAGTTTTCTTGGCATTTTTTGCATCCTAGTAATATTCTACAATTAGTGACTGTAAACACAAAAAACTAATGTATGAATAAATAATTAAATCTAAAAAGAAATAAATAAATAAAAGTTTCTACTAACTTTTTTCCATTATATGAACATGTGTGCGACAAAAACACAACAAATCGTAAATAAATATTCACAGACACACACACACGCACGCGCAAACACGATAGATGAAACCAATGGAATTGAATGACAAATAAATTGCGAAGAAATTTCAAATATCGAAGAATACACGGCATCGTCGACAATGTCTCGTTTCGGGTATTTCTTCGCTTTTAATTTAATAAAAATCCGTAGGTTCACATCGAAATTCTACGGTGTCTGCGGATACCGTTGGATTCTGAAATTTGTCGTTTTAAAATAAAATCGAGGAGCCAGCTACCGACGGGGTTGTTCTGATTGATTAGAGTTGGGTTAAAATTGCATAGTGTTGGTTAGAGTTGCTTGTGTTGGGTTAAAATTGCATAGAGTTGTGTTGATTGATTAGAGTTGGATTAAAATTGCATAGAGTTGTGTTGATTGATTAGAATTGGGTTAAAATTGCAGAGAGTTGGTTAGAGTTGCTTAGTGTTGGGTTAAAATTGCATAGAGTTGTGTTGATGGGTTAGAGTTGTGTAAAAATTGCCTGAAATTACATAAATGTTTGTGGCCTCGAGTGGAAAGGGATAAAAAAAAACAGGTAGAGATCTTTTGTAGGTTCTGTAGAGTTGCACGAAGCGTTGCCTGGAAATTAATTGTAGTCGCGTTATTTTTTTCTTCAATTAAAAATATGGTAAAGGTCTAGTTTCCACAGCATTGCTAAAAATGGCATTAAAAAAAAAACCTTTTTTTCCAAAATACGTGTTTTTTTTAGAGAAAATATTTACCGATTGCAGAGAAACGTTATTTTTGAAAAATAATTGTTTAAACAATAAAAAAGTGTTGTGACAAGCGGGTGTTGGAGAAGGTGAAAACAATCAATAATAAGCATTTACCGGAAATATA
Organism: Platygaster robiniae; assembly: GCA_028476575.1. Taxonomy (NCBI): domain Eukaryota; kingdom Metazoa; phylum Arthropoda; class Insecta; order Hymenoptera; family Platygastridae; genus Platygaster; species Platygaster robiniae. Next base: position 7,746,084 of record CM052027.1, on the reverse strand, counting down.
ATATGAAAAGGTACGTATCGGTGTGAAATGTGATATGAAGTGACGGGAAACAGTAAGAAAAACACTGTTAAAATCGACCGAAATAACTGATAATTGCATCTTAGAAAGTGGGTGGGTCTCATTTTTAGGCCAAAATTTTTTAGGTTTAAGGTAGCAGTCACAACGCCGCGCTCGGGTGATTTATACAAATATGTATATACTTTTTTATATACATCACCCGAGCGTGGCGTTGCGACTGCTACCTTAAACCTAAAAAATTGTGGCCTAAAAATTCTTGGCCTAAAAATGAGACCCACCCTGGAAAATGTGGTTAAGCTGTCAAATAGAATCTAGCCACGGCGACTCTGGCGGTTCTGCTCGCGCCTGCTCGCGCCTGTGTGGCAGGTTGGTACCTACTGCGTTTGTATTATGATGCCACATTTGTATGAACAAGAAATATCGTTGACAAATTAACAGTTGTATGAACAAGAAATATCGTTGACAAATTAACGGTTACTTATTTTCTAAAATTCTGTATGTTTATCAGCATACCATAGCATACCACCCCCAAGTATGCTTGCTTTAGTAAAATAATGCGAAAACTTTTTTCTATAAAAAATCGTACAAAATGTCTGATAATTTTTTTTGCGATGGATGTGACTTCACAGGTAAATATCGAAATGCACGGTTCATCATTTTGATTATTTTCATAAGTCATGGATCTTTTCATTTTCCATTTTGCAGTTCGCAGTCTGCTAAAAATGTCTGATGACGAAGTTTTCAATTTTCTACAATTACATGGCGTAATATTGGTAACGAAATATTGCCCAAACTGCAACGAAAAATGCACATTGAATTCGCAGTTGTCATTCGAGTGCAGGAAACAAAAAGTTGTTATCAAAAATTGCAGGAAAAAAGTTACAAAATGCAATTTTTATGAAAGTTTGAGAAAAAATACGTTTTTTGAGGGTTCGCATATCCCTATCAGAGAAATGTGCGATTTTATTGTTTTGGAGATAGTCTCAAACAGTCCAAGAAATATATACTTAGAAAACAAATTTGGTTGGGCCCGGCAAACTGTTGTGGACTGGTTGAGTTTTTTGCGAGAAGTTTACATACATTGGGCTGTGCAAAATGAATCAGATCGATTGGGAGGCGAAGGTAAAATAGTTGAGATTGATGAAAGCAAATTTGGAAAGAGGAAATATAATTGTGGCCGAATATACGAAGGTCACTGGATTTTTGGAGGCTGTGAACGTGGCTCTAAAAAAATTTTCATGCAGATCGTGAAAGACTGCACACAAAAAACTCTATTTGAAATCATAAAAAAAAAAATACTTCCGGGAACGACAATAATGTCTGACTGTTGGGCATCCTACAAAAATTTAAACGAAGGAGGGTTCAAACATTTCACTGTCAACCACTCGGTTAATTTTGTGGACCCAGATACAAAAGCCCACATCCAAAACATCGAGAGAAGTTGGCGAGACGCAAAGGATACCATACCTCATTACAGGAGAAAAAAAGATCACTACCCTGGTAACCTTGCTGAATTCTATATAAATAGAAGATTCCCTGATCATAAGGAAAGAATACACCATGTTTTCAAGGCAATCCCTAGTTTGTACCACCCTTTGAATCCTCCAAAACCTGATGTTCAATAAAGGAGGAAACTTGTTTTTTAATTACAGTGCAATATATACTGTATATACATAAACACATATATATTTATATTTAATTAAATTTAATTTAACTATTTGTGTAGTAAAATGATAAAATAATTGTATGATAAATGTAAATTATAAATTTAGAATTTTTCTTGATATTCTTATTAAAATTGATACTAGCAAATTTAAAACAAAAATTTTTATCAATCTTAAAAAAATTTTTTATTTTAAATTTGCAGTATCAATTTTAATAAGAATATCGAGAAAAATTATAAATTTATAATTTACATTTATCATACAATTAATTTATCATTTTACTATATTACTTGTAAAATTTATAGTTTCATCAATCTTAAAAAAATTTTCTATTTTAAATCTGCTAGTATCAATTTTAATAAGAATATCAAGAAAAATTATAAATTTTTAATTAACATTTATCATACAATTATTTGATTATTTTACTATATTACTTGTAAAATTTATAGTTTTATCAATCTAAAAAAAATTTTTTATTCTTAATTTGCTAGTATCAATTTTAATAAGAATATCAAGAAAAATTATAAATTTATAATTTACATTTATCATACAATTATTTTATCATTTTACTATATTACTTGTAAAATTTATAGTTTTATCAATCTTAAAAAAATTTTTCATTCCTTATTTGCTAGTATTAATTTTAATAAGAATATCAAGAAAAATTATAAATTTATAATTTACATTTAACATACAATTATTTTATCATTTTACTACACGAATAGTTAAATCAAATTTAATGAAATATAATATATATATGAAATGTATACAAAATTAAAAAATGTTTAAAATACAATATAACATATATAATTATATAACACATTATATGTTATACGTTCCAATGCATATTAACATGTTATATTACTAAAAACATATTTGAAAAAAAGCATAAACTCGTGGTCAATCATTAATTATATTATCATATTAAGGAAAAACTTGCTTCTCGTATTTCAAACTAACGTTCCTCACCCAAGTAATCTTGCTTTCAGGAAAAACTCGCTTATCGGGCAAAATGACAGATTTAAAATTGGTGGATTTTTAACTTACAGACAGATTTCATAAATGTGTATTGTTACCTCTTTTGCTCAAAGTCGCTCTAAAACAATTGAAAAAAGTCTAAAATAATCTATTATTTGAACAATCTTTTTATTGCATTGTGTCTGTGAAAGTGACAAAATTATGAACAAATAGAGATACAAGCTTTTCGAAACAAGTAAGAAGAATACGATAAATTGCAAAATAATCAGTTACAACGAATCTTATATATTTTACAATTTACGATACAAGGTTCCATCTAAATATACTCGTTTTCTCAAAATAACGTTATAACTATGAGCTTTAGCCCGGCGTAACGGTCCTTCATTCAGGTCACGAAAATATCGCCACCTGGCCTCAATTTGATAACGTCGGCCACTGTGATAATGTTTACGGAGACAAAAATTCAATACACTATGGCACAAGTTTTCCGACACACCGTTAGCTATGCAAAAATTCACTACAAGCATACGATTATGGTCCGTGAAATGTGGTGACCAAAAAGCGTTCCTGATGAAACGGGGCCACCAATAAGCGTATCCTATGAATTCTTGTATGAAAAGCCATGGATTTCTCCCAACCAGAGTCCAATATCTATCTGATTGTCGTTTCTCCTCTTTTCGAATAAATTCCTCGGATTCACAAATACATTTGAACAAATAGTCATCGTCGACGTTGATGAATAAATTTTTTTTCGGTAAATGCTGTTCTTGGACACAACTTGCCATGGCACGGAATGTTTTCTTAGATCATTAACAACTCGGTTAATCTGGAAAACTGTCGACTCTGTTGGATAAAAGAAAAAACAAAACCTTTAACTTTATAGAAGGTTAAGCAACAAGCATCGATATTCAATAATTTGACAAAGTTGTATACGACAGTCGCGATAAAGTATTTTGTGAATTTAATTTTGTATTACAAATATCAGTTTTCGCATTATTTTTCTAAAGCGAGCATACCTGGGGTTGGTTACTGCAGACGCATCAGTCACTCTATGAAAAAATTGTCCCGGGAAACTAATGTGCATTGCTAAATGATTGACAAATTGTCAAAACACTGACCCACTGATATGAATAAACACTGGATAGCTAATGTGGGGGGGGGGGGGGGAACTTGGACGAATTGAAGCGCGCCATGATAGGGAAAAATGTCGCACATGCGCATTGACGGCGTTCGCTTTCTCTCTCTCACATAGAGAAATCGCTATATTCATCCTTGTCACTTTCAGACGACTTGTTTTTGTTATGATCAGTGTTTATTTACTTTCAATGAAGTAGCTTTTTTGCTGTTCTTTTTTAGAAGTAAACGATTATTTTGTGATGAAAAATGAATTAAGCTATAAAAAGCTGAAATATGAAGAAGTGCTGTTTTTTTAGGGAGCACAATAACGGTGATAATGGGCGCACGTTTCATATTTTTGTATTTCGAATTGCAGGAGTATTTAACAAATTGGCGCCTACATGTACTGACTGGTTGTAAAAGTTAGATGCTAAAATAATTTTTTTTAACGCAGCAACAGGTGATTCAATTGATTGTTCCCCCATAATATTTACATGTACGAAATATGTACTTCCATATGAAACGTGCGCTCATTATCGCCGTTGTTGTACCCCCCACAAAAACAGCACTTCTTCGTATTTCAGCTTTTTTATAGCTTAATTCATTTTTCATCACAAACTAATCGTTTACTTCTAAAAAAGAACATCAAAAAGCTACTTCATTAAAAGTAAATAAACACTGATCATAACAAAAACAAGCCGTCTGAAAGTGACAAGGATGAATATAGCGATTTCTTTATGTGAGAAAGAGAAAGCAAATCGCTATCAATGCGCATGTGCGACATTTCCCCATCATGGCGCGCTTCAATTCGTCCAAGGCAGCTCAATGCTAAAGCATAGGCGCTAGCTATCCAGTGTTTATTCATATCAGTGCACTGACCATCTCTCTCTCTCTCTCTCTCTCTCTCTCTCTCTCTCTCTCTCTCTCTCTCTCCACTACCGTCCGCCATCTTCGCTACGTAACTTCACTGATATCAAGTAAACACTCGACACCAATTTGATTTTATATCAAATTGGATATATTGTGTTTATGGTAAAGTCGCGCGCGTCGAAGTGAGTATTTGAAATTCGATATCTCCTTAACGAAGCGAGATATCGAAATTTTTTATTCTTCATGAAAGTTTTTTTTTGGGCCAATTAACCTCAATCCGGTCTCAAATCCGAGGGCCACAGGAACTGAAATATCCCCACACTTTTTTATTGTTTAAACAACTATTTTCCAAAAATAACGTTTCTCTGCAATCGGCAAATATTTTCTCTAAAAAAACACGTATTTTGGAAAAAAAGGTTTTTTTTTTTTAATGCCATTTTCAGCAATGCTGTGGAAACTGGACATTTACCAAAAATATTCCTTTAATCGTAAATTCACATGTTTGCGTTTCTGAAATTTAATTTGTTTATTTTTAAGAAAATAATGTTGATAATTTTTTGATAAAGTTTTACAATGCAGGGAATAATGAAACGAAATTCTAGAAAACATTTTAAATCGATGGAATGTATTTAAAATTCTTGAATTTGAACATGGAAATAAAAATGATTATTCAAATATTTCGTGATCAATATCGACTGCAACTTTTTTGTTTACATATCTTCAAACGAAACTTTGATGCAGTTTTTTCATATGCAGCAATATGGAAATTGGAGTTTCCAAGTTTGGAAAAAATATTTTATAATGTTGAAAGTGAGAACATTTACTACCATATTCAACATGAATTTCGGTTGTAGTAGCTTATGAAGGAATTTACTGATTAGAGTACTTGTACAGTTTCTAAACATTGATTTATTTTTGTATAAATTAGTGTAGTAATTTTGAGAATGGCATTTCCAAGTTGTGCAATTCAATTTTCCAATAATAAATTCGAACGTATATAAATTTAGTAGCCCTAATATTGAATTGAAACATTGAAAATCGCGCAAACGTATTAATTTGAAGGGGATTTTTTTAATTTAGAAATTCTGATGTTTGCATATTTGAAATTTCACAATTCTGGAAATTCAATGATTCCACTACTGTTATTAATTTCTTCTTGAATAAAACAATACAAATATTTTCCACCGACATTGAATACCTTTGCAAATACAAATAATATAATTACAACTTAGGTAGCTGAGAATTTCCAATTGAAATTATGTACAAATCAAACTCAAGGTTGTACTCTTTTTTACTTAACAAGTCCATCAAAATGTGGCCTAGAAATCACATTTGCGAAATATAAAGACGTTTGATGGAAATATTGAATTAAAGATTTCGTGATTGTGTCCTTAATTTTCTAAAATTTAAAAGTTTCATGGATTGGCAATGTGAAAGTACAATTAGGAGAAAATATTTCACCAAAACATAAAACTAGATTCCAGAAAACGTTGACACACACTTTAAAAATACTCCGGTCCGTACATTTGACTAATGTTATCAATCAACTTTGAATTATAAAATTTGATTATTAAAATAAACTATTACCACGTTGTCAATTGCAAATGGAAACCTTAAATGCAATCCTTCCAGAGAACACAAAAATATTCGAGTATATGAAAAAAAGTTTATCACAGATTCTGAAAATATGTACCTCAAGTTCCGTGGAAAAAAAAAATCAAATAAACAAAAAGGGAAATGGAATGAACGTTTGATTTTTTTCATAGACACGATTGAGTGGAATATTTTGTGAGTGAGCGTAAAGTTTGTTGTTTTGACGGAAACATTGTTGAGAGCGACTAGAAAAAGTTTTTTATTTAACACATGTCTTTTTTGTACTGTTCGTTAATTTATGAATGTTTCTCATTTGGATTATGGTGCTACTAAATGTTTGAAATATATTTGCATTGAAAATTTTTGTAATACTGATTTCTCACTTGTTTCAATTTTTTATCTTATTTGTATCAGCGAGTCGTATAAATTTGAGTAGAAACGTTTCTCTGAAGCAGGTATGAGTGAATTTAAAAAAAAATTCATTATTATCATGTTTCATTCTTGATTTTTAACATATTTTGAAATTGATTTCAAAGTTCTCGACACAATTTTTTAATTTTTTTACTGTAGGCATTCAACTGAAAAGTATAATTTTTAAAAAATTTCCTTCTGAATATCTTGACTTGGCGCACTCACAAAATTTCACACTAAATATTATCGGAGTAGAATAAGGGAAGAAACGGTAAGAGAATTTCTTTGACATACTGTAACGGTTGGACAAATTTTTGGTATATATGATTTTATTTTAGAACAAATTATTTCCATTTATATTTTTGGAATTTTGATTTATTTTTTCATAAAACCAAAAAAGGTTTCAAATAACATTGGAAACATTTTTTTTTTATTCAAAATAACTCTTAAAGGTTAAAAATGAATTATTTTTGAGGCGAGTCCTGAATGTCACTCAAAATAGAGATCAAATTAGTACTTGTACTTGGGCTATTTTAAAGCGATTCAAGTACGGTTCGAAAATTGTTAATAAAGTTGGAACCTTCGCAGATATCGTCGACTGGTCCAAGTTCGGGATCGTTGGGTTCGTTTTTGAGGTGGGCCAACCAGGAGTTCTCAGTCACCCAGTAGTCATTTGGGGACCTGTACGAATGATTTGGGTACCTTTCAAAATTTCGCATACCGGGCGGCAGGTGCGAGAACGGAAAACTGGACTTTGGGTGAGCCCTTGAAAGAGATGTGCAGTCGGAACAAAAACTCGTTTGGATTCCACATTGGAGGTTAGTTTCATAGAATACTTACTCCAAATTAAGAGTGAAATTCAACTTCTCTTAGGTTGGATTTTCATCTCAGGTTAGGTCAAAATACTCCCACTCGAACTTGAGGTGATTTTTTACCCTTTTTCAAAGTTAGGTCACTCTAAAGTAATAAACTTCAGTTTTCTTAGAGTGAAATTAGATGATTTCTTTTAGGGGAAAAAGGCAAACTACTGTTAGCGTTTTCGAGTGGCACTCTTGGAGTGCTCCGTAGAGCAGTTGATTTCAGATCTGCCCTGGAGTATCATTCGAACGCATGTTCGAGTGATCGAAGATTCGATTGCTCGAAATCTTGTGATTGCTGCGTATTATTATTCTGCAGCAGCATAACCTCTCATATAATCCCAATCCTAATCGGAAGAAATTGCTATTTTCGGCCATTTATTTGTAAAAACCAGAGTACAAAAATGAAGATCAAACAGTTTGTGATGAATTCTGGATCCATGATTTCATATGGTGACAGATGGCTCTGCGAAGTGGCAAACGATGAAGGCGAGAGATGGAAGTACAAGTTTCGATAGCAAATATTATTTTGGTAAAATTTTTAACGTACCAATAATAATCAAAGTTATTTACAGGAGTAGTTTCCGTGGTGACTGCAATGGAAGACGATTTAGCTGGAATGGGTGTTGTGTGGACGGAAAGTAGAGTTCATGTTTCCCTAGCAAAGGTTTTGGGTCAAAACGAAAATGTTGCTGAGAAAAGTTTTTACCGCATAAATTGCTTTCCAGAAGCTTTTTTTGTCATGAAAAAGTAGGTAGGCAGTCAAAATAATTTATTTTTTGGTCTAAAATGATCAATTCTCTGAAATTTGCTTTCGAGTTGAGAATGAAATAATTCTCCGATAGCTGGCGACATCTTGCGGCACACGCAAATCGAACGTGTAGGAGCGCGATCTCGAATTTTATCGACAGCAGTGACTCTCATGTGCTGTCATGCTCTAACAATCAAAACAAAACATTGCGAAAAGTGTCATCAAAAAGCTTCAAAAAGTTGTCTTTAGCGTCTCATGGTTCGCCTCGTTTCATTAACGGTAAGAATGATTATATTTTATGCCCTCAAATTCCGTTTAGCGCGCCATTCTGGGATGGCGTTTCAACACAGTACAGGATATATAAACACTTGGAGAAGGGGAAACAGGGGCTATAAACGCTTGACCGTGAATATAACAATCATTTATTGCCCGCGAACGCATGCGCATTAGCGTCTTTCCTATCGCGCATGACGAGTAAAATGTCGCCGCGAGTATACTACATACGGGCCGCAGCCAGTCGCAGCTGATCAGCTGATGTCGCGAGTATATATAGGTATACTGTAAACCAGTGTTGCCAGACATACGGATTTATCAGTAGAACTACGGATTTCTGGTCTTTTAGAAAAAACTCCGGATTTTCCAACGGATTTTTCAAAAAATACGGATTTTCTACGGATTTTGAAAACTGCAACTATTTTTCAGTAGAAACCTTTCATTTTTCCTCAGTTTAGGGACTTTTTCCGTGTTTTTTTTTAACAAGTTCCTAAATCGAGCATATGGTTTCCCAGTGTCACCATGCCAGAACCAACATGCTACAGAAAAACACTAAAAATTGTTCTATAGAGCCTTTTTAATCTTTCTAGGCAGACAGCTGGCTATCGTGTATACCTTTAACCATAGTGTTTACAAACTATGCGTGGCGTTGTCGTTGCGAGTGAATCGTGAAGTATAAATGTCATGAATGAATGAGGCAAGCAATATAAGCATTAGTAAATCATCATAAAGAAATAAACGAACATTGTTATTTTGAAAAAATGGAAAGCGATACAGACGAGATGTCAGGAACATCTGCAGAAACAGTTGAAAATTCTGAAAGGTGAGAGTATTAAATAATTTTCAAGTATGTGAACATCGATTCCGCTCGTCACCTAACCAAAGGGAGCTAAAACAAACAGTCATAAGTTTTTAGTAATGTGCGTATTCATACATAGAAATGTTTCTTAAAATGTTTCTATTTTCAGGAGACAGAAGAAGACTACTTTGAAGAAAGTGGAGAAAAAAACAAAAACTTCAAAAAAGTAAGAAAACTAACATTTTCAATGAATGAATTTTTGACAAATATATTTCACATTAATGGGACTGATACATTGTTTTTCATTATTTTTTTTTAGATGGACTCAATTTTTCAATCCTATGTGGGCGAAAAAATATCCTTAGGCAATAAAATCAGAATCAGGTGATTATTTACTTTGTTTGAACCTTATCAAAAGTACTAAATTCAAAAAATCAAAATTAAATTCAATGAGTATAAAATACATAAAGAACAAAATAATGTAAATTAGAAAAAAATTATATCTTATATTTTATATAATTTTATGTGTTAACTTTTAAATTAATAAATAATTCAAGATCAGTTCAATTTTATCATATAAAGATAAATTTTTTTCCTATAAAAAAATAATACAATAGTTCTTTTTAAATTTACACTTCAATTGATGAGATAAAAATTGAAATATTCAAATTTGCAAAAATTTTTCTTCCTCCGGGATATTCTGTAATAGGTATTACAGGTGTAATACCTATTACACCTATTGCATCTATTACGATATATCGATATTTTTCCAAAAGCATATGGTCACTCGCGGGAAATTTGAAATAAGCTAATATCATTGGGCTGATTCCAATTTCCTGCGGGTGCCATTTTTTGTTTTTGACACAATATCGAAGCACAGCAATATCGATTAATCGGTGTAATAGGGATTACACTCGAAAGGTATTACAGAATATCCGATAGGGCATTCATGTAAAAAATATTTCTTTGTTCTATTTTGAAATAAACTGGACTGAGAGAAAAGTAAACTGAATCGAATCAATAAAAAATGACATTGAATAAATTAAAAGAAAATGATGAGCAGCTCAAAACCTAATGATATTTTATTGAATTTATTTGTAATAAATTAACTGTATCGAATAGATATTTTCAAATTAAATCGAATTGATGACAATTAAATAATAATCATTAAATTTTTTAATAATTTATTTTCTTTCTTGAAAAATAATTTTGAAAATCAACATATAAAAAATAGGTTATTTTGATCGACTTGCTCAAATCTTGGACAGTATTTTTGGTGGCAGTTTTACAATTTTTTTTGTAACATTATTTTTTGTACAACTAATTAAAATCGCTTTCAAGTATATAATAACATAATTAGTGAAAATTTTATTTTTTTTTTTCCAGGTCGTACGTATTGCAAGTGCATATTGTGCCCACAAACCAATTACAAATGCGCAAACGATGGAATAACATCTCTAAAACATCATGCTGCCACTGAAAAACATAAAAAAAACATGTCTTCAACCGAGAACACTGAAAATATTTTCGAAATGTGCAAAAAGCATGGTGATGACAAAACACGTGCGAATAAAATTGAACTACAAGTATCGATGTTCATTGTCAAAAGAAATCTTTCCATCTCATTGAGTGACGAATTGATAGAATTTTTGAAAGAACTCGATATTGATAGCAATGTGCAAAAAAAGCTATCTTGCGACAGAATAAAATGCACTGCTATCATAAAAGGTGTCACTGGACAATATGGATTTGAAATGGTGTAAAAATTTTGCGCAATGGAAAATTTTCATTGATCATCGACGAATCAACCGATCGTTCAATCACGAAGCACTCAGTTTTGTGCGGTCGTTGCATGACAACAGATGGAATCTGCGACGTGTTTTTGGGTCTTTTGGAGGTAAAAAATATGAAAACTGCCATTTAAATACTGTATTACCAGAAACTTTGACGTATTAATAGCTTAACTTGATTCGATTTATGTACATGCATTAGAATTTCATGGAAAACCATTTAGATATTTTTATAAAAAGTAACTCAAAACTATATCTATCTTATATACCCTTCTAGTTCTCTGAAAATCTGCATTTTTTATGTAAAGTATCGAAATTGATACGGACAACATTTAGAAAATGATTGTTGTCAACATTACCACTTATTTTTTCAGTAAATAATAGTAAAATATCATGTTATTATAATAATAATTGGAAAATTTGTAACGGTAGTATACACATAAAGTTTAAATAAATAACAACTATGATATTTTATTGAGAATATTTTTCACAACTAAATTTTTTATTTGTTGATTGTTTCAGGTGACAGACGCAACCCATCCAGGTCTTCACACCCTGATTGAGAATTTTTTCGACTCCAATGAAATTCCAGACAAACGAAATATGGTTGGTTTCGCTTCGGATGGTTGCAACGTAATGTTTGGAGAGAAAAACTCGGTTGCAGCCAAACTAAAAAAAGATATCCCGAAACTTTTTGTCCTGAAATGTGTTTGCCACTCCTTTTCACTGGCAGTTTCATACGCTGTGAAAGAAATTCCACCGGACATCGAAGACTGCATATCCGAGATTTATGGATACCTGAAGTACAGCAGTAAGAGGCAACAGGCGCTTGGAGAACTTCAGAGGCTTTTGGATATCCCGGAACACAAAATCATCAAACTTTTCGAAATTCGCTGGATATCGTTGGCTCCGGTCGTTGATAGATACACCGAACAGTACGATGCTATTATCGTGTTTTTCCAAAATGAGTCAAGAAAAAACATTGAAGCAGCTACTCGGATTTTGAGACGTCTCCAAAGCCGATGGGCAATTCTCTATCTCCATTTCTTATATTACGTACTCCCCATCGTCAACAAAAGAAATTTAGAGTTTCAGTCCGAGGAACCGAAAATTCATCTTTTGCACCGGAAAATGGAGGCTCTTTTCAAAACAATCATCGGGTTATACTTGAAAGAAGATTACGTAGAAGCCACCGACGTTGAATTTTTGGAATTCATAGAACAAACGGAAGAAAATAAGCAGAACTGGGAGCCTCTCCGTAAAGTTCAACTTGGACTGATTGTGACGGCCGATCTCTTTTCCCTGCCTTCCACCACTCGAGTCACCGACATCGATGCATTTCGTAGTCGATGCAGGCAATTCCTGATCACACTTGCTCAACAAATATATCAACGATTTCCATTTAAGGATGTCAATGTGAAAGTTCTGAAAGATCTTGGATTCGTTGATCCTGCTAATTTGAAGAAGACGAGAAATATTTCAACGGTTGCCAAATTTTTTTGTTACGATGTCGTGGAAGTCGATGAGCAATATAAGCAACTGCGGTTCATGGTGAAAGACGAGTTGGAAACTGACATCACAAAATTTTGGGATAAAGTACGCGCATATGTCCTACCAGATGGTTCAAAAGAGTTTAGACTAATTTTAGACATTGTCGAGAAAATCTCAGTTCTGCCGCACTCATCAGCCAATTGCGAGAGAATATTTAGTCAGATCAATTTGAACAAAACCGCACACAGAAATCATCTTGGTACGGAAACTTTGGTTGGAATCCTACATTCAAAGTCGGTAATTAGAAAAAAGAAAGTAACTGCCGTTGATTGCAAGCCATTGTTGCCTAAAATGAATCAAGAAATTTATAAATAAATCCATTAGTTTGATTGAAACCACTGGGTGTATTTTGATATATTGTACCTATGTTCCCAATTGATAAAACTTCCTATAGAAAAGAGAATTAGTAAAATAACTAAGTATCTATTAAATTTTGAGTAGAGGATTCTCATATAATTTATCCATTACTAAATTTTTAACTGATTATAATTTATATTTATTTTAATCACAAAACTTTCCATTGAGGTATAATTTATGGGGACAATGAACGAAATGTCCTATTGTAATTGAAAATTTTCAGGGCTTGAAATCAGGGCTGGAACTTCAACTTTCGTGTTAACACATTCGATTCTTGAACTACTTGAAAACTGTAATACTCCAAATCTATAAAAAAAAAATATGAATTGAAAAAATGGTTTAACGAATGTATAAAAAAAGCGATACGCAGCGATACTAGTCAATTATGGTCGATAGTCTCGATACCTCGAATTTCGTAGCGATATCTCAACACTACGGATTTCTACGGATTTTCTCCCCACTACTAAACTGTTAGAACTACGGATTCTAAAGAAAAAAATCTGGCAAAACTGCTGTAAACACCGTCCGCGATCACTGTGTACAATCTGGCACATCGCCTGGCATCGCCCTAGAATTTTGCGGGCATAAAGTATCATATGCACGGCTTCGCCGTGCATAACACGATCCCCCGAGGGTCGATGTTTTCACACGAGTTCGTAGCGGAGCGGCGCGGAGCGCCGCGGGAGCGAAGAGCGAAACTTTTTCTTTATTGTAAATTATAATCTGTCAATGAAATAAACGGATTGTACATAACGACAAGTATCAACGCCTGTGAATTTACACTTACAACCCTGGGAATACAACAAATATTAATTTTGTGCGTTTCATTTTATCCAATAATAAAAGAAAGTTTCCAGCTCAAGAACATGTATTTCCGAAAAAAATTTTCTAAAAGAACACATTTTAAGGGCCTGACCACTAAACCAGAAATTCACCGCAAAAACCTCCTTCTTTTTATATTGGACAATCAGGATTTTGAACATATGAAAAAGCGGAAAACCAAATAAACATGAAATGAACCCTAGCAAAGATTTTGGGTCAAAACGAAAATGTTGCCGTAAAAAAGTTTTTACCGCATAAATGGCTTTCCGAAAGCTTGTTTTGTCATGAAAAAGTAGGTAGGCAGTCAAAATAATTTATTTTTTGGTCTAAAATGATCAATTCTTTGAAATTTGTTTTCGAGTTGAGAATGAAATAATTCTCCGAGAGCTGGCGACATCTTGCGGCACACGCAAATCGAGCATGTAGGAGCGCGATCTCGAATTTTATAGACAGCAGTGACTCTCATGTGCTGTCATGCTCTAACAATCAAAACAAAACATTGCGAAAAGTGGCGAAAAGTGTCATCAAAAAGCATCATCAAAAAGCATCAAAAAGTTGTCTTCATCGTCTCATCGTTCGTTTAGTTTCATTAACGGTAAGAATAATTATATTTTATTTACTTTCACCCACTTTTTTTTATCATAGCGATAAATAATTATTTATCATAGCGATAAATAATTATCATAGCTATAATTTTTTATTCATGATTTTTTTTATCATAGCGGGAGGCTTTTTAGACCGCTTTGATAAAATACATATATTTTTTTTTGTATTTTTTTCCTGAAGAAACTTTTCCAAGTGTCTGAGTTTTCGAGGAAATAAATAATTTTCTACGTTTTCAGAATTTTGAGATTTTAAGTAATTCGGGAATACTTGAAGTTTGGAAGATTTTGATAATTTACCGTGTTTTTAGAGACTAAGCAAATTATCAAAACTCCAGCAGTGGCAGGGCCGGCTCTTCCATATAGGCGAAATAGGCAACCGCCTAGGGCGGCAAAATTTAGGGGGCGGCAAAATCAAAATGGAATTTTATTTTCAGCGTGATATGAAAAAAAATGTATACATATATAGACGTGCATTTTTGTGTATATGATTGATAATTCATAACAAGAATTATCAATCATAAAAACCAATAGTAAAACCAGGGGTATGACACTCCGGCTTAATCTGTCGTTGCTTAAAGGCTACAACCTACACATATATACTTGGTCTCAGGGACACGGATTCCCCTTCACCTCTGTCCTCCCCTTCTCCACACGCGCCTTTCGAACGTTGCGTTACGAACTTTTCCGAACGTATACGAAGAGCGAACGAGAGAAAGTGTAGGCGAGGGGAAACGAGGAGAGGAGAGAGTCGTGTCCCCGAACTCCGCTGCATCTGTGTGGGTTGTAATCTTTAAGAGAATAATTTTGTATACGGGCCAGTATAATGAGTGTCATACCCCGGAGTAAAACGGAGTCTTCTGTGTATTTTATTACTAAAGTATCTATAAACATATTTTTTGACACCTGCTTAATTCATCTACTACTTCGAAAGATTAAAAACTCATTCTTGGAAAAATGCATGATCGGCATTTGTGCATGAAATTCTAGCTTTCAATAATTATCGGTAAGTGTAAGTTTGAGGTTATTGAAGTGGAACTTCTTTAAAATTATCAAGCACATATTAGAGGGTCATCCTGAATTTTTCGCTAATTGGCTCCACGTTATTTCACTCGACAAATGAAAACCCTGCGTCAGTTCTATTGTCCGTTGTGTCCATGAGAATAAATCAAAATCAATAAATCAATTACCAGGGTCCCTGATTTTTGGCTTTCTAACCGCTTTGCAAAGTGCGCAAAGCATTTTCAAGTCAAGAATCATTAATTTTCAAATGATGTCAAGATAAAACATGATTTTAAATCGCTTCATTATTGTTTAATTAGCGAAATTATATTAAATATGGAACACTTCAAATTTTTTTACCGACAGTTGCTCGAGTAAGCAACTCACAACTGTAAGCAACAGTTAGTGTTAGTGTACTACCGACAGTTTCTCGCATGTTGTCATTTCCAGTCATTTCTCACTTGAAAGCTTAAAAGTGAAACGTGATTAATTAATGTCATAGTATAAAAAATGTTGCATATCTGCATGCAACTCGACCAGTGCTGACAACGATAGGATTATATTTCTATTTCCTTGCACTGTCAGTAACACTTTTATTTGACTTATGAATAATGCACAGTTTACATAACCTCAAACTCGATTTCATGTTTACAAATAAAATTTCATGCTTCAGAAATGTTTCAAAAAGCTGGTTATAATTCCATTAGTAGAAATATTGCTGCATCAAAATATACCCTAGCAAAGGTTTTGTGTCAAAACGAAAATGTTGCCGTAGAAAAATTTTTACCGCATACATGGCTTTCCGGAAGCTTTTTTTGTCATGAAAAAGTAGGTAGGCAGTCAAAATAATTTATTTTTTGGTCTAAAATGATCAATTCCTTGAAATTTGTTTTCGAGTTGAGAATGAAATAATTCTCCGAGAGCTGGCGACATCTTGCGGCACACGCAAATCGAACGTGTAGGAGCGCGATCGTGAATTTTATCGACAGCAGTGACTCTCATGTGCTCTCATGCTCTAACAATCAAAACAAAACATTGCGAAAAATGGCGAAAAGTGTCATCAAAAAGCATCATCAAAAAGCATCAAAAAGTTGTCTTCATCGTCTCATCGTTCGTCTAGTTTCATTAACGGTAAGAATAATTATATTTTATTTACTTTCACCCACTTTTTTTTATCATAGCGATAAATAATTATTTATCATAGCGATAAATAATTATCATAGCTATAATTTTTTATTCATGATTTTTTTATCATAGCGGGAGGCTTTTTAGACCGCTTTGATAAAATACATATATTTTTTTTTTGTATTTTTTTCCTGAAAAAACTTTTCCAAGTGTCTGAGTTTTCGAGGAAATAAATAATTTTATACGTTTTCAGAATTTTGAGATTTTAAGTAATTCGGGAATACTTGAGGTTTGGAAGATTTTGATAATTTACCGTGTTTTTAGAGACTAAGCAAATTATCAAAACTCCAATAACTTTCGAAATTGTGGAGTTACGTCAAAATTAACAATATTATCACTCTCAAAATTACGAGAATTCTACAAATTTTTAACATTTTTCACAATGTTAAACCTTTTCAAAGTTCAAAGAAAGTACTTTGAAAATTTTGGAAGTTCTTGTGACTTCGAAAATTTCAGAGATTCGTATAATGTTTAAAAATTCTTAAAGTAATATTTGTTTATGGTTATTGGAATTTCGAAAATTTTACGAATTTCTTAAACTTTAAAAGGGTTAATAATTTTGAACGTTCCAAGATTTTCAACAATTTTTCGAATAGTACAAGTTTCAACTATGAATTTTGAACATTTGCAAAGTCTAGAAAATCAACACAAATTTTTGAATTTCTGAAATCTAGAAATTAGCGTACATTTTTGAGATTTCAAAAGACTTGAATTTTCTGAAAATTCATAATATTTATGATGCTTGGAATGTCGAAAATTTTACAAATTTTTCGAACTCTGAGAAGGTTGAGGATTTCGAACATTGTAAGATTTTAAACAATTTTGCAAATTTTAAAAGCTTGGAGTATCTTTAAAATTTTGTAAGTCTAGTGAATTATGACAGTTTTTAAAAAGTCAAAATTTTTCAAATCATCATAAATTTCAGAGATTCTCAAAAGTTTCGAAAACTGAAAATCTATAATATTTATGATTATTGACATTCTGAAAGTTTCAAATGGTAAAAGTTTGTACTATATTGAACATTTTCGAGGTCCAGAAAATTTGAAAAATTTTTTGAATTTCAAACATGTACAAATTTTCGTACATTTCAGAGATTTTTAAAGTCCTCAAAATTCTGAAAATTTATAATATTCATGATATTTTACGAATGACTCTAACTGTGAGAAAGTTAATGATTTCGAACATTGTACGATTTTCAACAATTTTTCAAATTCTAAAAGCTTAGAGAATCGTAAAAATTTTGGAAGTCTGAAAAATTTTTACTAATATTTTCAGAATGTCAAAAATGTCCGAATTTTCATAAACTTCAGAAATTCGTAAAAGTTTCGAAAACTCTGAAAATTTGCAGTACGTATGATTATTAAAATTCGAAAAGTTTGACTATATTCATAAATGTTAAGAAAGTTGATAATTTCGAACGTTTTAAGATTTTTAACAATTTTGCGAATTTGAAGAGTTTGGAGTAGTAGAAACTTTTTTAAAGTCCAGAAAATTTTGACACTTTTTAGAATTTCACAATTTTTGAAAACTTAAGAGATTGAAAACAGTTTCAAATATCCTGAGACTTTGGAAAGTTTTCAGTAACGATTCTCTAATAAACTTATAATTTTTTAACTTGCTAAAATAATTGCGAGTAAAAAATCACATCGTAGCACCTCCCGAAGGAAATTTCTGGTTACGTCCTTGATGGTTTGATTATTATTCATCAACTATTATTATTATTATATTTAATTATTCGTATTATAATTATACATGTAACGATTGTTTGAAATTTTTACAAATTTTATTAATTTATACTTATTTATGATAAATATTCGAATACGCTAAGTATTGTACGATATCGCAAAACATATTGAACCACGCACGATAGGGTGAATGCAAATTTGAAAAAGTTACTGATTATAGAAAAACTAAAGTATTTTACAGCTAAGTTAAACAAATTTTACTAAATATCAATAACTATCAGTAATACTTAACAGGGGCGGCAGAACGTGATTTTTTCGAGTGGGTACTCATTAAAACATATGTAACTGGGTCGACGTGTTCATTTTGATATTTTTCCGCAATATGCAAAATATGTTTTTCTAAGTATAAATCTAACGAAGTTGCTAAGGATTTGGAAATTACCAAAAAAAAAAATTAACTGGTCGGACAAACTTTTATTTAATTTGCAAAATGTTTTAAAATTTGAATATATGTACGAAATTACGAAAATTTCGTGAAATGTATAGAATTCAAGGAAATGTCAGTAGTTATTAGAATTGCGTTCTGTTCTATGTTTTTTAAAATACGCATGATGATGTTTTGTTGATTTTTATTGAAAATCCGAATACCTTGAAAGGTATTCATGAATTACGACAGAAACTACCATTAGTTGGACAAATTTTCATGAAATTTGGAAAGTTTGAGGTAATTGATTTAATGTATAAAATTTTTATATTTCACAAAGTCAAAAAACAAGAGATTTTAAAATTTCGAACAGTTATAAAACATAAAAAGTTTCAAAAGTTGTTAATGGTTTCATAAAATTCTGAAAATTTGTAGACTTACAGAAAATGTTCATTGACATTGTAGAGGGTTTGATTTATTATATATATCTGAAATAAGCAATTTTTTTCCTTTTTCAATTTGAAGCATGAATTCGAAAAACTTGACAAATAATCAAAAATGACAAAAAATCTCACTGAGTTTGACAAATTTTAGAATACTTTGTATCATAGAGGAAATATTCAAAAATTTTGAATATTTCAAAAATATGGATAATTTTGAAGATTGTTAACATTCCTACGGAATGCGAGGAATTTCGTGGAATCTCAGTACATGTATGTTCATACATATTGTCATTTGTGTTCAGTATTCTATTCCTTCGAAATCTGCTTGATAAATTTGTTTCATTTTGGATATATTTTATTTTAAAAAATTGAAAAATTATAAAAAATTTTCAAATATCTTTTTAATTCTGGCGAATTTCCACAAAATTTTCAAACTTTCGGATAGTTTATATTATGTTCGTGTTTTAAAATATTCTAAAAACTTCACACATAAGAAATTTGAAACATCCTCAATAATTCGATGACATTCGAAAAAATTGTACAATTTGGAATGATATTCTTAAATACAGTCGTTGCCTTCATGATCATATTTCTTCAAAATATGAATAATGACTTTTTTTACTGATGAAGTACTAAAATACTTAAAAAAGATTCGAAAACGACGAAAAATCTCACAGAGACTGATGATTTTTTGTCAAGTTTGGAAATGATGGAATAGTTTGAATTGCATTTTAAACTTATAAAATATTGGAAAATTTGCAAAAATTAAAAATTTTGAATGTCAATAATTCTGGGATTCTTGTATTACTATACGAACCCTGTAATATCTGTAAATTATTGAAAATACAAAAATTTTCTATTGTTTGGAGATGGTTGTTAATTTCGTAAATTTACATTTCAAAATAAAATATAGAATTTTAGGTAATTTAGTTAAATTTTGTACATTGCGAATAATTTTGACAAATTTGTAAAACTACGATTTGCAAATTGCTGCATTTTGGCGTGGGTATTTATGAGTATTTTACCAATCTACAATTTTTAAGGTGGGTAGTGATACCCACCATCACCTCATCTTCTGCCGGCGCTGATACCAAAACATCACGGATACTTTTTGATATTTCTCCTTACTGATATTATTCCCATCCCCACGTGACGAGATCAGTCTTCATTTTCCAATACCCGAACAATGGCGCGCCCAACTGGCGCGCAAGCATACAATCTAGTGACTTAAAGGATCTGTTTCTAAAAAAATGTATTAGTGAAATACATACTTTGCTAATTGGCGTTGCAAAGTAATTTGCAAGGCATTTACAAAGTAATTTGCAAAGGAATTTGCAAAGGCATTGCTAATTGGCATTTGCATTTGGCTACTTGGCATTCGACGGCCGTGGTGGTGCGCAGTGGAGCGCAGGTGATTAGAAATATAACAGTGTGTAAGACTCACTGATCTAAATTGACGAAAAATAATCTAATTTATTGATGTGAAATGTAGACAACTTCCCTAGTGAAAAGTGTTTACTTCCCAGTGCATTTGCATATGTTTACGTAAACTATATGTAAACATAATACAAATATCGTGCAAACTTTATGTAGACATCATGTAAACTGTTTACATGATGTTTACATTAAGTTGTTAGAACCGTAGCAAAGTGTTCGGATCAAAACTGGACCAAATTTGGACCATTTTTTGGTCCAATTTTAATCCGGATTGATCCAAAAAGAATCCAACACGAAACACTTACCTCTGAACAGTAATTATTACATGCAATGTTTAGCTTGCTCATTTAAATATCACCAGTCATTATTTACGTCTCAAAAATGAGGTTTTTCTTATTAAGAAAATAACTTTAATTTTATTGAACGAGCAAGCATGATGGTAATGCAGGAATCTCAAGGAGACAACAGAAATATTATATAAATCTTGGATTATTATAAAAATTGATATTAAAATAGTGAAAAAAGGTGTCATTTATTATGACTGTGCAACCTTAATCAACTTTGAAGGTATATGAAAGTTATTCACAGACAATTGAATAAATTGAATACGAAAATACGAACGGATCAAAACCGGACAAAAAATGGATCACTCAGTGATCCGAACACTTTGCTAGGGAAATGTTCTTTTACGCGTATGCTTTGATGGATTGCCGTCAATGAAACGTTTCAAATGTACAGCAAATTTGTAAGTAATATATTTGAATTTTTGACTAATACGCATGCTATATAATCGTGCTTTGAC
This sequence comes from Platygaster robiniae, assembly GCA_028476575.1. Taxonomy (NCBI): domain Eukaryota; kingdom Metazoa; phylum Arthropoda; class Insecta; order Hymenoptera; family Platygastridae; genus Platygaster; species Platygaster robiniae. The sequence goes on along the minus strand of CM052027.1, from coordinate 7,724,654 downwards.
CTACACTCATTTAAGTAACTTCCTCATGAAATCACTGTAAATCTATTTTTCGGGTTTCAAGGGAAAGTGGCCTTATTGTTCCCAAAACTAAAATTCTCGACACAGAACATCGCTATGTTTACTATGATGTACAATGGGCATTGAGTGACTAACATAAATGTACTTTATTAAAAGTTATACATTAAATGATCTAGAACTACGATTATATCTCCACAAGACGATTGAATGTTTCACTCATCCTTCCTTACGAGCATTAATGTGATTTTTAATAGTTGTTACATTAAAAAAACATAATTAATATTATATCTCTTTTAAATGTACAAAAAAGTCTGAAAAGTATACAGTTGTTAAAGTTCTAAAAAGTTGGCAAAAAACGGCTTTCAGTAAATATTCTTAATTTATTTACTTAAACAACAATTTTATCCAATTAATTTCCAGAATCTCCTAAACTAAACTCAACTTCTACAGTCTATTGATTGCATGCTAATTTAAAGAATTTTCCTGTAAAATTTTTTTAAGATTTGCAAAGTGATACATCAAAAATAATTGCACGGCGATTAGCTTCATCAAATCAGCGCACGGAGATAAATTTCGAGATATCAGTTTAGGAAAGCGCTTGTTTTGAACTTGACCAATTTTACAGGAAATAATGTAAGAGAGTCGGAAAGCTTCTCGTATGATTCAGCACTTAATTACTATACAAGCCAAATTTTCTAGCGATATCATGTCATGTCGAGGGGTGGGGGAGAGGGCAAGGGAATGATGACTTCTGTTGACAGAGGGGGAAGGGGGTTGACAAATGGACAAAAACTTGATTACGTCATATGTTGACAACCCCTTATACCATAAGCTTTTTATATATAAATTCACTAATACGTCCGAGATCTACGATGTCATATCGATACTTTTTTTCAAGAATAACAAGAAGTTTCAAAATCAAGAAGCAGTTCTATCAACTGATGTATCGAAATTTCTGACCGTTCTGTTTGTCAGGAAATAATGATTGCTTATGCATGAATGTGATTAAATTTTCTGTTTTAAACACGCTTGCGCGCGTGCGCGCACGCACGCACACACACACACACACACACACACACACACACACACACGCGCGCGCGCGCGCGCGCATATGTGTTTGTTTGTGTTTGCGTATATATATATACATACTTACATACATACATATATTTATATATATGTATGTTGTTTATATGTTGCAGTAGAATAAAAATGAAACCAATCTATATTCGACGCAGCGACAATGCCAGGGGTAAGATCTCTTTCCGTTCCGTTTTGAATTTGCCATTAAAAAGTCTTGTTACGTTTCCGGAAATGCTGATGAACCTATAATGTTTTTATTATAGCAATATAATGGTCTGAAATTGAAAGATTTAGTAACCAGGATTCAAGTTTACAACTTAAATACAGTTGTCAACTTGACAGTTCTGAGTAGCACGTTAAGTTCGTTGCTAAAGCCGTCAAGTATGTCTTGCAGTTGTTCGAAAAATAGAGATGATTTTCGGAAAACAAAAAATTTTTTCAGCTTATATGATTTGTTGCGACTTTTAATACAAAAATACGCCAAGACTACACAATTTTTGGTCAAGAATTGAATATTGTTTATAGGTTTTGAAAGAATATCAATATTAAGGCGGCTTGTAATGTCACTGTTATTTAAAATTAAAAAAAAATTAATTATTTAAGATTAAAAAAAATTTCATTCGTTTTGAATTTAACTAACATTAAATTCAAAATATCAAAGACAAGTTACAACCATGTACATCAGTCTTTATTTAATGAACCTCGATAAATTATGAGTTAATGATAGCAATAACATAAGTTGATGTTATTTTTGTTTATTGTTGCAGGTGACATGCAGAACAAGAGAAACGTAAAACCTTCTGTCCATCTTACGTTTTCGGAAAAAAAATAGGAAAAAAAGGATCGCCATCGACACAGAAAAAGCTGCTGTTGCGAAAAAAAGGTAAGAAACGATGCATAACTTTCTTGATACATAGTATGTAACATTTCACACAATAACACACCCAGAAAATATGAAGAGGTACATGGTAACAACTGTATTTGAATATATTCTGAAACAATAACTGTTCCTACATTATGTCAGTTTCTGTGGAAACAAATCCGATTTGGAATGAATATTCAGAGTTTTTTTTAAATAAAAGCTATTATCCAATATTTGTTTGCGAGCATAAAGTTCTCTTTGATTGCTCCTGTACAAATTACAGTGTATCAAAGAAATCGATTCTTATCTGTACTAAGCATGTTTTTAAACTTATATTTAAGAGAAAAAGTGTTAACAAAGTTCGCTACATACAAAATAAATCTACCCGTGAAAAAAAGAAACGCGTTTAGAACACGTTTCTTTTTTTCACGGGTATACTGCCTTACAAAAGTAAATAGTTTAACTAATACATCGAACGTTGTCAAAGCGTAAAATGAATCTACTTGTTCAGACGTTCGATACGAATGATGACAGTACCTTACTAAACGCTACAAAGTAACAAGAGACACTAGAATAATTATTATATATAATTATTTAGCTATATATTATCTTCCAGAAATCTCAAAAGGACGCAGTTCGTAAAGAGGAAAAAGACTGGGACGCCCAGGCGTTGCTTGCTATCAGGAAAGCAAGGACTGAGACATCGAGTGGTTGCAGCATAGAAAATCAGGCAACCGTTGATTAATGTGTACGTATTTTGGAAATTATTCCTATGCTAATGAACAATTACAAGACTTAAGACTTAGTTGCGTCTTCGAATCATAGCCGCAGTAGATGCAGTTTGGGACAAAGACACCCAAAATAAATTGTTAGAAAGCCCAAAAATTCCAAAAATACAGAGTGGGTGCGACTAACTATACTGGCATGGCTAAACGTGTCTTTGGTGAGTAAAATAGAGAGTGTATGTGACGCGATCCGAGAAAAGAGACCTTCGATCCAAATTTGTTTGGTCGATTTTCATTTTTCTGATACCTGGCCAAGGGTACTACCCAACTAGATCTTTTTGATGATTAAGATCATTAGAAGCAGCTTAGGACAGAAACTCGCATCGTTAAGACATGAATAATAATATTATAATAGTAAAATTATTTGTTCGACAATAGCATTTCCGAAATCAGAAACTCAGTCAATAGTTACTAATAACTTCACAATTTGAGTTCATATCTTGGGCTATTTTTAATGCTCTAAACCATATATTTTTTTTCATAATTTAGTCAACGCTTCGGATATACTGCAGCCATGTTCAGGGCCAGATGTACAATAAATATTCATACATATAAAACTAACAAATAAATATTTCAAACAGTAATGTCTCAAAAATAGGTTAAACAAAAAACCAAAAAAAGGTTATGAATACGTACATAAGTCATAGTGGAAAAATCCTTTTAAATATCTTTATACATTTTATCTAAATTTCTTTTCATACTTTCTTAACAGGAAATTCCTTTCTTAAAAGAAGTTTCCGCCCTTACTTAACAGTTCTCCTACATTTTTAATTCTGACACAATCTTTTAGTTTCTCTTCTGCCCCTATGTACGACGCACGTTCCTTCTTACCGAAGAAAGTATGGGATGAAATATAGAAAAAATGTATAGGAAGATTTAGAAAGATTTTCTACTATGAAGTACGTACGTATTCATACCCTGTTTTTTTTTTGGTTTTTTGTTTTACATACTTTTAGAGACATTCATGTTTGAAATATTTATTTGTTATATATGTACGAATATTTATTGTAGATCTGGTCCTGAACATGACTGCAATATAGCCGAAACGTTTACTAAATTATGAAACAAAATATATGATCATTTGACTGGGAAAATCGATGAAGGAGTTTTCTTTTCTTTTCATACTGTTAATAACAGTCATGTGATGTTTCCCGTAGCTGTCATGACGGTAACTTAAAAAATGCCCTTTAATTGTGGGCTTTCAAGAATAAATGATCAGCATTTTGCAGTATTTGCATTGCATAATTTTTTGTTAAAATGTCTTATGCACTTGTGCAATTACAATTTGGATAAAAAATTTCGAACAGAATGATGGTTTATTACCTGAAAATATGGTATTCAATTACTTACAATTAAAATTAGTCTTCAAAGTTATCCATTCATACATGTTTATTGAAATCATATCTATTAACTTTATTCTTACTTTTTTCCTCTGTCATCTTAGATTTTGAAAAACCAAAAACATTTATTTCTCGTTTGCTATGTCCAGAAAGTCACAGCAATGAAATAATATAGCTAAAAGTGTGAAATTCCTTCAAGAATAATATACCAATTAGCGCATAAGATTAGAGCACCGAGTTTTTCTTTTATTTGGTCACTCTGTGAAAGAAACAAAAGTGGCAAATAAAATCATGTAAACGCCTGACTCTTTTCAGATTTTCCTCTCACATTTATTGTGCGTTATTCACATCAGCTACGAGCTTTACCACAAGATATATAAAACCGTAGCGTACACGCAGTCCGTATTTTTCTCCTTTTTTTTCAGATTTCGTGGCAGCGCTCCAATCCGCGAAAAAGGGGGAACGTCGTTTTTTTCTGCCACTACCAGACAAAAAAAAGTTCAATGTAGCTTTTATCAAGGGCGAAATTCGCAAACATCTGAATCGACAAAGAGCTTCACAAAATAAAAATACTACAGCGAAGACGGACACAACAGACAGCGAAGACAGTGACAGCTCGTGGTCTTAATGGCTTGGACCAAATACCATACAAGTCCTGAACATGACAAAGACATGAACAGAACAGACAGTGACAACAACGAAATCGACAGTGACAGGGAAGAAAAAAATGAAGAGATAGATGACGAAGAAGACGAAGAGGAAAACGGCGACGACAAAGAAGACGAAGAGGAAGACGGCGACGACAAAAAAGGCAAAGAGGAAGACAGCGACGTCGAAGAAGACGAAGAGGAAGACAACGACGTCGAAGAGGACGAAAAGGGAGACGGCGACGACGAAAACGAAGAGGAAAACGACAGCGACGAAGAAAACGAAGAGGAAACCAAGGACGAAGACGAAGAGGAAGACCAGCCAAATAACAGTGTTGTGCAGAATTCTGTCTCTCGCAAATTATTGTTTGACTAACTTAGAAAGACTTTAGAACTACTTTCCTGTATTCCTTTAATTTTTGAAAGACTTTTTCTAGTTTGATGTATAATTGACACTATGCCAAAGAATGAAAGGTGTAATGTGAATTAATGATCTCATATGACGATAAGTGTTTGTTGCGCCATGCCAAATTTTATGAAATAAATGTTGTATTTTCATAATTACTTGTTATTTTTTTCCTGTTCATAAAATTCTCCAAAATTCTATTTGGTGACTATCATAGAAAACGTTTACTAGTAGGGGAACGGGACTACAAATACGGACAAATAGAGGTGTAGGCACGGTTTTGATGTAGGGGGGGGGGGGGGGGATTTGTATTAACAAACACATATCGAGTTTCATAATGAATATGTCTTTACTGCCACACGTACAGAAAAAGGTTTGATTGATGATGTATACAAAATACCATGTTTTTAGTTGTATTATTTACTTTTCTACTAGTCCTAGGATTAGCTTGTATTGTATTACTAATGATACAATAATACTTCTCTAATCAAACTTGCCCAAAAATTCGATGGCTTACTGCTAATTCAGTATAAAAAGGCGACTCCAATTAACTCGACTGAAATAGTAGAGTTACCCTAAGGTCCAAATGCCAACTTTCGCTCACTTGATTCTGGTAGTTATCGTATAGTTGACAGTTGACCGAAAATTAGCGTTTTGACGATGGAGTAGTTACGATCAGGAAGTCTAGTACCAAAATACTGAAAAATCTATGAAGATTCTACAATCAAATAGTTCGAGCAAGAGCCTATTCCGCCCTGGAGTCTTTCTGTACCAATTCTAAAAGTAAGATTTTTAAATTGTCAGGATCCAGCAGACTCTTAGGCTTTGGTAAACAAAACTCTTTAGTACAAGAACACAGTAGCCTCTTGAAAGAACAGAAGTTTTCCCTCAAATTTTTTCTGGACTGGTCAGTTTTCTGTTCAGCTTAGACGACCCTTTTTAATGAAGCGCCAAGTTTAGTGAAAGAACATGTTTGTATTCGGGATAATACGAACGAGCACACTTATTAGTGATCACAATGGCGAAGTAAAAAACGAGATTATCAAAACGAGTCTGAACGAGACTTTCAAAACGAGATTGAACGCGATTCAACCGGGACGAATTATCCACAATGCAGCTTTTGTATGAGGGGGCGACCCTCCATCCTTCTGTTCCTCATATAAAAATTCTGTTCGACACCAGTCTGTTCTTTCAAGAGGCTACTGTATATTTGTGTATGTTTGTAATTCACAGGTACCACTGCAATCGAATCATCGCACAATGGCAGACAATCCTGAGCCACCAGACGACGATAGTACTGACATGGATGCATCTGGCCATGAATCGACTTCAGAGACAGACTTTTCCGAGGTAGAGGTTGACGCAGAAAGCTATATAAAGAGCAGTGATGGAGATCAAAGTGAGTGGGAAGAAGATTTGCCCGGTGATGTTGAAGGTGTTGATCACCATGGGGAGTTAGACGGCAATATCGCCGACGTCAACGATGAGTTGGATGCAAGATTTTTCTATCTTGTTCAAAGAGGACAAGGAAACTTGAATGATGCAGAAGAGATTGATATTCGAGACCACTTTGTCGTAGCGCTTGCTCAAAATCTTATTTCGCACGAAACGTATGAGCCCCTAATGCTGCGAATGCGGTGGCTAAAGACGGTGAAACGCAATCATCCGTGGATCCCAACAAACATGGACACATTGTGGAGACGGATTGGTCGAAATGATGAAGGAGTGTGGTACCGTTTGCAGTGTGAAGAGTGCATGGATTTTGTTGGCGAAACAACTACGCCATAGAGAAACTGCCGATGTGGAAAATGCCGTCAAGGAAACAAAGGTGGCCCGTTCGCAACGTATGTGTATTTGAGCATTACTCAACAACTGAAAGAACTTTTCCGGAAACCAGGAATAGTAAATGACTTAAGATACCGCTTCTTACGAACTAAAAGAAGGGAGGGAGACATTTATGATGGACAAGCATACCAGGAACTGTCTGCGGAAGGGAACTTTTTACATGTGCCAGCACCAAATGATCCCGCAAGTGACATTAATTTGTCTTTTACACTTTGGGTTGACCATGTCCAACTAACAAAGTCTTCGACAGCCAAAGCCCGTCCAATATTGCTTCTTATAAACGAGCTGTCTCCCTTTGCTCGTAAGCGGCACATTATTTTAGCAGGCTTATGGACGGGAAACGTCAAACCACCAAAAACAACGCTTCTGCAGCCCATAGTTGAAGAAATTTCTAGACTTCACGAAGAGGGAATCATGTGGCATCCAACTGAAAATACTATTATTCGAAGTCGATGTATTGTACTGAGTTTTTGTGCGGACTGCGAAGACCGGTATCCAGTCCTCCGACAGATGCGACGCAATGCACGAGGAGGCGGGTGTTCATTCTGCCTCACGAATACTCGGTCTTGTATAGTGAATGATAGAAGAAAAAGATATTATCCTGTTGGTGTAGGTGATTACAAATGGATGATGTCACAAGAGCCAACATGGTACAAGCTGCAGAAAGAAATGAAACCGTGAATGGTTTCACTGGGATATCGCCTATTTATTTTCTGCCTCTCTTCCGTTTCGATCAAGGAATTCTCGTTGAAACTTTTCACAATTTTTACGAAGGAATTGTGCGACAATACGTGTCAATGACTATGACTGAGGACCGAAGGTGGTTTGTTCGCGGAAACAGACTCGACAACATTGCGTTACTCAGTGCAAGAATTATGAGTGTGAAGTTACCATCAAGAGTGTCCCGTCGTCCACGCAAAATGGAAACATGGAAATTATGGAAGGGGACAGAGTGGAGGAATTTTCTTCTATTCTTTGCGGTATAATGCTTCCAAGATATATTGCTGCCAGTTTATGTTCGCCATTGGGCAAAGTTAGCGAATGCAGTATATATTTTAAACAACGCGAGTATAACTGTGGAAGAACTAAATCATGCTTCGGAATTGCTGAACGAGTTTGTCTCTTTGTTCAGCGTCTACTTCGGCCCCGGACATATGTCGTACAATGTGCATTTGTTGCAACATGCTGCAATGTCTGTTCATAACATGGGACCAGCTTGGGCCACTTCTGGAGCAATATTTGAGGGATGGCACAGGCGAATGCTATCTTATGTCACAAGTTCAACTGCAAGAGCAATGCAAATCGTCAATAGATTCCTCATGACGAAATACGTTGAGTCGGAAGTAAGGAACGAAACTTTGTCTCCTTCAACTCGGGAAGAGTTATGGAAGTTAACGCGGAGTGCTCAATGGGATATCCCGCCAAATGTTGCAACTGGACGATACATGCTCAGAATAACAAAAACTCGTGATTCGCTTGCTGAAGAGGAAGAGATGCAGATACTGCAAGCAGCTGGGATTGATGACATTGATGGAAACACTTTGATCAGACACTTTTCCAAAGCACTCATTAATGGGACTGAGTACAGAACTTACTATGAACAAGCAGCATTATCTTTTTGTAATTACATTGCTTATTCTGAGACCGGTTACCTCACCATTCATGATGTCATTATGATTGAAAGGAGGGGAGAAAAAATTGAAGGCATTATAGGGTTTGTTCAACAAGAAAGAAATGCCGCTGCTGCCATTGCCAATACACGCACCGAATACATGACGATGGCCGCGCCAACGCAAGTGAAAAGATTCATTTCTCACGAGAAAATTATTTCGCCTGGGTTTGTGGTGCATCGCGGAGAGCAGACATGGTACATGCACCTACCAAACTGTTGGGAAAGCAATTAAAGTCCATCGTTTCAATGAGGCCTACCGTGCAGTATCAGCTGGGTATGGTATTGTTTTGATAATACGTAATTTTGATGTTCCAGAAACTCAATATCACATTAAACAGGGTGGTCCAGGTTAAACAGGCCGAAAGTTAGCCAAATTATTTTCATATTTTTCTGAATTGAAAATTCCTTTACCACTTTTTACAAAACTCAATATCAAAAAAGTTATTCGAGTTTGTAATTTAAGGGAGGAATACCAATTGACAGGTTCAAAAAATCCATTTTTTTTTTACGGAAATGGATTCTATAACTATTCAAAAATACAACTACGAAATTTGAGGCCGAAATTCTGAGAATTAGGTGTTTTTTTAGGCGATGGAGCATCGCCCTTTGATGGTACGCTCGAATCCCAAATTTCGTTCCTCCGCGGAGCAAGGACGATAGAATGCTGATAACCATTTCCGAGTCATTTACGATAAGAATTCGAAAAAGCTTTGAGTAAATTTTTTGGAGGCTTTTTTTCTCATTTTATCGATTTTTGGGTGTTGTAACGAGCGAGACCGGGAATAACAATATTAATTATATATATTTTTTCTTTTTGTCAGGCTATTCGCCTAGGAATAATTATTCCTTAGTCTCGTCGAAACCGGAAAGGACCCTCCATAGACAACGGCCTATGGTGACCCTTTATCCGACCTTTTAAAGGGAGTCGAGAGAATTGTTTTAAGGATGAAATTATAACACTAGGATTACACTTCAATAATTGTTCTCTATTTATTGATCTTAATTCAATACAACCTTGTCAGCTAATAATATCAATAGCAACCTAATTTCCACGAGGCTCTGGCACACAATCATCGAAATATGCCTCGTAGGACCCCTTTCTTAAAGAGTCGTAAAATTGTTGATCTGCAATTTCTGCCCCTTTTGGGCCCGGATGCATCTCATTTATCTCTTTATTCATTGGGATATCATTGAGAGAATAATGCTGGGGTGCCTTACAAACAATACACGAGAATTCCAGTTTCTTTACTGGGGTCACTAAAAGGATGCCATATTCCAAAGAAGCCTTTTTCGCTATCAATGCATCAACCTCCTCTAAACTAGTATCTTTCTCAAGGGGTAAGGTCCGCAAGGTTTGCAGGCGGTGGAACAGATTGAGTATCCCTTTTCTTTTAAACACGAACTTCTTAGCGCTGGGCTTGACCCTGTGATGCCGGATTATACTTTTAATGCTCCAAATCAATTGCTCTGTAGTGGGCACTAAAGAGAGAAACCATCGTTGGTTTTAAAGAGAGAGAGAGAGCGAGAGAGAGATATTCCGTAAAACATATGAATATTCGAATTGGCAAATTCAATGACCACACTATGCGAGTGTAATATTCCTCAAATTATTCTAGATGAGAGATTAATATTTGAAATCCTTTTGTCATTTGCCATTATTAGTCAGGCTGCGTTCGGAACTTACGCTGCCGGGACAAAGTCTCGACACTCGAATAATAATGCAAATAGCACAAGACAGATTTTATCAAATATAAAAAGAGATAACATTCGCAGAAATATTCTAAGAATTATGAAACATTGTTTATCAAGGATATCAATAATTTGGGGTCCTTTTGTTCCTCATCATTATTAGTCAAGCTGCGTTCGGAACTTACGCTGCCGGGACAAAGTCTCGGCACTCGAATAATAATGGGAGAAAAATGGATTTTATCAAACTAAATTGATAATGAATTTATTCAAATTCTTACTTTTTGAAATTTCCTTATCCTTGTATTGACAGATTTTAGCACCTCAAGCACAGCTTGGGTTTTTGGTCTAATCAATATTCGGCAAAAAAAAAATAAAGGCTATTGGGCTGTCGTGAGGTCGAGCCCTTTTGGACCTTGGAAGTATTTCTTTCGCTTCTTAGGACCGCTTTGGACTTCTCCTAAGAGAAGTTATCCGGTTGAAAGCTCGAGAACTACTTCTGATTTCTAAAAAAAAACGTGCGGGTTTTATATGCTTTTGAGAGGAAACAAACGGAACCTTTTTAGCCCATTTACATCCGTTCCAAGAAATCACTTCTGATTATTGCTCAGTACAAAATCATTGTCTTTTGTGAAAAATAGTTTTATCTTTTATGTTAATTTTATCAAAAGAAGTTAGATGATTTAGAGAATGAAACTATTGTTAAAGTTGAGTGATGAGAAGAGAAATGTAGATAGTAAAATAGAAAATATTCTTTGAAAAATAGTTTTATTGAACGAAATCGAGAATTGTAAAATAAATCTTATCAAAAAGGAAATTCAAATTGATTCTTCATTGCTGTTAAAATATCGCCTTTTCAGCGTTGGTGAAATCGTAGTGATTTAGATGTCGCCGCGCGTTATCCTTAATGCTTGGAAAATAACTACTTTTTAGAACTCTTATGAAAACTAAAATTTATCGATCGGAAATATTTATAGAAAAGTAATATTTCAGACGAGGGGAAAAACCCCGCTCGTCACAGTGTGTTTTTCGAAGAATGAAAAACGTGTTCTGTTCCGATTCTCGGCACTAAGTAGTAAAGTTAGTCAGGAAACGTGCGTTAGACTAATCAAAACGAAACTCGTATATTTGAAAAATGGCACGCGAGAAGGGTTCGAGGACTAGCCATAAACGCAATTTATCGAGACCGCGAAAAAGACATCCTCCGTTCAAAAGTCGTGCGCGTAATGATGACGGAGTTGGCCCGAGTACCAGCGCGAAAAAGTTAAAATCCGCGAGCAGTGAAAATATCGCGAGTGATTTAACGAGTTGTTACCGGATTATCCAATTTGCGATGGTTTTTAACGCAATTTCTGAAAAAGTGGTGTGCCGTTTCTGTCAAAAAACTGTGACTTTCGCGGTAAGTGCTCGCCGTGGTTTTGGATTTAAAATCGCCATGAAGTGTCGGTGCGGCGAAGAAACAATTCCCTCATGTTCTTCTTTAAACACAGGATATGAAGTGAATAGAAGAATGGTGTTTGTAATGAAATTATTAGGTGTTGCTCGTGAAAGACTAAACTTATTTTGCGGACTTATGGACATGGGCGAGGGACTAGGAAATTCGGGCTATGCTAATCTGTTGCAGCATATTTATGAAGCAGCGAAAGTGGTTTTTCTAACACTGACTCGTAAGGCGGTAGCAGAAGAAAAAGAATAAAATAAAGCACGTGGAGTCCCTAAAGATGAATTGATTGTTTCCGGAGATGGCTCTTGGAAGAAAGGGGGATTTAACTCGTTATTCGAAGTTACAACCATTATCGGAAATTTTTCGGGGAAAGTCATTGACTGTGTTGTGAAAAGTGCGTTCTGTCAATCTTGCAATCTGAAGCGTGCACGAAGTAGTCAATCTGAGTTCAAGGAGTGGTTTCAAACTCATGAAGATGATTGTACTGCGACTCACAAGGGCTCGGCGGGAAAAATGGAGGTCGAAAGCGTTGTGCAAATGTTCTCCGAATCTGAGGAGAAATTCCAAGTGCGATACAAAAACTATCTAGGTGACGGTGATTCGAAAACCTTCAAAGCCATCGTAGATGCAGAACCATACGGCTCGGATTTCGAAATTCTGAAGAAAGAAGACATTGGACATGTTGCCAAACGCATAGGAAGCAGATTGCGCAAGGTGAAGAAGTCAGAACACTTAGGAGGCAAGGGAAAATGAACTAATGACTTGATCAACAAGCTGACGACTTACTATGGCCTAGCGATTCGTCGAAATGGAGACTCCCTTGAAAAAATGAAAGATGCTACTCTTGCAACTTACTTCCATTTGATTTCCACGGACAAAAAGCCTCAGCATCAATACTGTCCTCCAGGGCTCGATAGCTGGTGCAAATGGCGCGTAGCCGAAAAATTTCAAACACCTCCCTCCACTGCATCCTGAAGTTCAAAAACATTTACTGCCGATTTACAAGAGTTTATCAGATGACAGTTTGTTGGAGAGATGTTTGGGAAGTTTTACGCAAAACCTCAATGAAAGTTTAAACGCCCTCATTTGGCGGATATCACCAAAACACTTGCATTCAGGCCTGAAAAGTATATAAATCGCTACCTATATTGCTGCATCAGTTTTCAACGAGGGATTTTCAGCCATTTTACGAATAATGGATATTCTGGAATTGAACATCGGCAAGATGTGCAAGTTAACCGCCGACACTCACGACAAACGCCGACTGAGCCGGGCCGGCAAGGGCGCCCGACGGCCGAAGAGTCAAAAGAAGCTCGAACAGTTGCCCGAATGCAGAGAATCGAGAATGATCAGTTCTATGAGGAATCAGAGGGTCTAATGTACGAACCTGGTATAGCTGATTGACTTTTTCACAACGTGAGTTTGAAAAATAGCCATATTTTTAAACTAAAACTTTAAACTCCTTTTCCCGAAACTCATGTTTTTAAAACGGTGTGCAAGGTTGTGAAAAAACGGCTGAACCGATTTTCATAATTTTTTCGCTGGTTACAAGAAAATGCAATTCTCTTGCCCTTGACGAACGATTTTTTTGCAAAAACAATGTTGTTCCTTGCAAAAAAAATTCGCAAAACTGGAAAAAACAATGAAAAATCGATATTTTTAATATAAAGAAAATAAAAATTTTTTTGAAAAAACGGAAAACGTCGAGGACAAGTAAATGTCAGTAGGAAACTTATTTGTAATGACTTTTTTGTTCTTTAACGATTTCCTGAGGTGCTATCTGTCACACCGCGAATTTGCAGACTCTTTTTTGCAAGCTTCTAACAACAAGCCAAATGCACATTTTGCAATAAATTTTTTTTTGTATTATTAGAAATACAACATAGAACCTATGTATGAAATTTGATATTTCTATCGTTGATAGTTTTTTCCCAATCCATGCCGAAAATCATGTGACCATTTCCTACATCTAATTGGTATTCCCCCCTTAAGAAATCTGATTAGTTGGAACTTCAGACTCAGATATATTTTTTGATTTTTAGTTTTTTGTGAAAAATGGCAAATGACTTTTCGACTCAGAATAATATAGAGAAAATTTCAGCAAATTTTGGTCCGTCGCTTCTATCCCCACTCCTCGAGGAAGGGATTTATTTGGTTAAATTTCAAACTCGAATATTATTTTTGAATTAGAGTTTTTAAAAAGTGGCAAAAGACTTTTCGACACAGAGAAATATGGGAAAAATTTGGGTAATTTTTGGTCCGTTTATACTGGACCACCCTGTATTTGACGATTAATATCCAAGGGAAATTTCAATTTTTCAGCTTAGCACAAACTCGTGCAAGAGATGTCTGTAACGCTGAAAAATGGACGTATGCAGTACTCCACTGAAGAATAAAAGAAGAATAGGAAAAGTATGCATGAAGAACCGAAAAATCCTCTCGTTAATAATGTGTATTTAATTTTAATACAATTTTGATCAAAACGGAGATCTTGTAAAAATGAGTTTTTTTTCGTTTTGTAATTTTTTCTTCGTTTTTGATTTTACTCCATATACCAAAAAAGAAAAAACAAAACATGGAAATGTGTAAATATGAGATAGATTCCATACACTTTTTCTTTTTCGTTTCTCGAAACGTTGTCACTATTTTTGCATAAGAGTACATATCTTACCAGATAAAGTTTTCCTGTGGAAAACTCTAAAGATTGATAGTGTGTAAATTTGTGAAAAATGAAAAAACAAAAAAAAACCCAACGCTTGGACAGATTATAATTTTTAGTTTTTATGTATTTGCGCATGAATGTGCTTGTGATTTTGTTGTTTTCACAAAAGAAAAACGATTTTCCTCTTTTCGTTATTGCATTTCCATGATTCAACGGTTAATTGTAAAAGAAATTTATTTGTAAAGAGGAGAATGGTGGTTTACAATCGATGATGTAAAATATTGAGTGAAATTGAAGTTGGGTCCATATAAATCCTAGATTTTGGCACAGGAGTGTAAGCAAATTTTTATGAATTTTATTCCACTCGCCTCTTTTTTGTTTTCTATGGAACTGAAGTTACTTAGAATAGTAAATTTACACTTTGAAATCACTTCAACGCGAACACCGCGATCAAAATGCAGGTAAGTCTCATCTTTCAATGATGTTTTTAAACAAATGTGCTTCAATCATAAATTATATAAAACAGAATTCGGAAGATCATTTCCATTCACGGATAACAAAATGTGTTCATGTTTCATAATTTTTAAACGTGAATGATTATATCGAGTTTGAAAAATGAAATAGACATTTGTTTTCGGCAAGTTGCAGAATATTGAATTATTTTATTTACTTTGCACATGAAAAAAAGGATGCAGAAAATGATGAAGAAAATCTTACATTCTATTGTTTGTGATGATAAATGAACTAACGAGTTGATAGATAATAAGTAGTTTTTAAGTGTGATCGAGAAATTGTGCGACTGCGATTATACGGAATGAGAGGGTAAATGATAGTTAACGAGGATTATCGAGAATAATCACCATTGATCCGTGTTTGAGAAATATCTGTTCGGTACATATGTATTAATATTTTGTATCAAATGGCATTTTCATTCTTAAAATAATCACGCTTGCATTTTTTTCAAAAATCCATAAACTCGTAATTCTGTACTTAAAGGTTTTTGAAGTTAGTTTATATTACCAGCAATAACTGACAATTGATGAAAAATATAAAGATAGTTGATGTTAATGTCATAAGAAAAAATTTTTAGATTCAGTTTCTTTAATTGTGTATATCAAAGCTCTCCACATGCATACAGAGATTTTGAAAACAAAAATAAAAATAAATAAAAGAAAACGTAGCGAATTGAAGAAAAATTATAGTTGATATGGCTACTTGTTAATTTTGTTGTTGATATTTTATCTCTTCATCGATCTTCAAATTACACAGAAAAAAATTATCTTCGATATGCAAAAAAATGTTGTATGGGGAAAAAAAAGTATATAAGTGAT
The DNA here is from genome assembly GCA_028476575.1 of Platygaster robiniae. Lineage (NCBI taxonomy): Eukaryota > Metazoa > Arthropoda > Insecta > Hymenoptera > Platygastridae > Platygaster > Platygaster robiniae. The sequence continues at coordinate 7,708,876 of CM052027.1, read as the reverse complement.
TGTGAGGGTGATGATAATATAATAACATTGAAAGGAAGCGAAATAAAAAAAGTACGAAAATACAGAAACATGGAAGTGTGAGAATCTTTTTTGAAATGTTAAAAACTTGCGGTTCTATCGGTCAATACAAGCTGTCAAATTGTAATCTTGGAAGTATTAATAAATAATATGCTTTCAAATGAGTGATGTTGGATTTTACGATTATTTCTTTTTATTTTTTCCTTGCTTCGGAAAACTGTTATCCATATTTGAAAATGATTACATCTTTGTTTTCTAGTGTTTGTCACTCTAATTTCAATGGGCCTTGAAGTTAGGAGCTCAAAAGTTCTTGGGTGAAGCCGATCGAAAAATCAATTTTTGTAGGCGCGATTCCTCATCTCACGACAATCGCTACACGAATATAATTGAGTTGTCTTTTTATAATGACTTGACTAAAAACCGATGAACTGTCGAAAAAATACATCTTCCGCTGCTATTTTCATTGGTCGATTTCCGTCTTGGATATTTGCTGTAGAAAAGAAGTAGATTTTACTCAAATTTGAACTAAAAAGTAAAAAATAATAAAACCACAATTGACAGCCTGAAAGCTCAAAGTGTAGAGCTAAAATTTTGTAAAACATAAAAACTCGAAAATTTTGAACTAAATTCCTACGTTCTGTGAAATATTAATTTTTAGAATACTGTTCCTGAATTCTGTTCAACATGCATTTTCTGAGTCTCAGAATCTTTGAAACTGTTTTCAATCTCTTAAGTTTTCAAAAATTGTGAAATTCTAAAAAGTGTCAAAATTTTCTGGACTTTAAAAAAGTTTCTACTACTCCAAACTCTTCAAATTCGCAAAATTGTTAAAAATCTTAAAACGTTCGAAATTATCAACTTTCTTAACATTTATGAATATAGTCAAACTTTTCGAATTTTAATAATCATACGTACTGCAAATTTTCAGAGTTTTCGAAACTTTTACGAATTTCTGAAGTTTATGAAAATTCGGACATTTTTGACATTCTGAAAATATTAGTAAAAATTTTTCAGACTTCCAAAATTTTTACGATTCTCTAAGCTTTTAGAATTTGAAAAATTGTTGAAAATCGTACAATGTTCGAAATCATTAACTTTCTCACAGTTAGAGTCATTCGTAAAATATCATGAATATTATAAATTTTCAGAATTTTGAGGACTTTAAAAATCTCTGAAATGTACGAAAATTTGTACATGTTTGAAATTCAAAAAATTTTTCAAATTTTCTGGACCTCGAAAATGTTCAATATAGTACAAACTTTTACCATTTGAAACTTTCAGAATGTCAATAATCATAAATATTATAGATTTTCAGTTTTCGAAACTTTTGAGAATCTCTGAAATTTATGATGATTTGAAAAATTTTGACTTTTTAAAAACTGTCATAATTCACTAGACTTACAAAATTTTAAAGATACTCCAAGCTTTTAAAATTTGCAAAATTGTTTAAAATCTTACAATGTTCGAAATCCTCAACCTTCTCAGAGTTCGAAAAATTTGTAAAATTTTCGACATTCCAAGCATCATAAATATTATGAATTTTCAGAAAATTCAAGTCTTTTGAAATCTCAAAAATGTACGCTAATTTCTAGATTTCAGAAATTCAAAAATTTGTGTTGATTTTCTAGACTTTGCAAATGTTCAAAATTCATAGTTGAAACTTGTACTATTCGAAAAATTGTTGAAAATCTTGGAACGTTCAAAATTATTAACCCTTTTAAAGTTTAAGAAATTCGTAAAATTTTCGAAATTCCAATAACCATAAACAAATATTACTTTAAGAATTTTTAAACATTATACGAATCTCTGAAATTTTCGAAGTCACAAGAACTTCCAAAATTTTCAAAGTACTTTCTTTGAACTTTGAAAAGGTTTAACATTGTGAAAAATGTTAAAAATTTGTAGAATTCTCGTAATTTTGAGAGTGATAATATTGTTAATTTTGACGTAACTCCACAATTTCGAAAGTTATTGGAGTTTTGATAATTTGCTTAGTCTCTAAAAACACGGTAAATTATCAAAATCTTCCAAACCTCAAGTATTCCCGAATTACTTAAAATCTCAAAATTCTGAAAACGTATAAAATTATTTATTTCCTCGAAAACTCAGACACTTGGAAAAGTTTTTTCAGGAAAAAAATACAAAAAAAAAATATATGTATTTTATCAAAGCGGTCTAAAAAGCCTCCCGCTATGATAAAAAAATCATGAATAAAAAATTATAGCTATGATAATTATTTATCGCTATGATAAATAATTATTTATCGCTATGATAAAAAAAAGTGGGTGAAAGTAAATAAAATATAATTATTCTTACCGTTAATGAAACTAGACGAACGATGAGACGATGAAGACAACTTTTTGATGCTTTTTGATGATGCTTTTTGATGACACTTTTCGCCATTTTTCGCAATGTTTTGTTTTGATTGTTAGAGCATGAGAGCACATGAGAGTCACTGCTGTCGATAAAATTCACGATCGCGCTCCTACACGTTCGATTTGCGTGTGCCGCAAGATGTCGCCAGCTCTCGGAGAATTATTTCATTCTCAACTCGAAAACAAATTTCAAGGAATTGATCATTTTAGACCAAAAAATAAATTATTTTGACTGCCTACCTACTTTTTCATGACAAAAAAAGCTTCCGGAAAGCCATGTATGCGGTAAAAATTTTTCTACGGCAACATTTTCGTTTTGACACAAAACCTTTGCTAGGGTATATTTTGATGCAGCAATATTTCTACTAATGGAATTATAACCAGCTTTTTGAAACATTTCTGAAGCATGAAATTTTATTTGTAAACATGAAATCGAGTTTGAGGTTATGTAAACTGTGCATTATTCATAAGTCAAATAAAAGTGTTACTGACAGTGCAAGGAAATAGAAATATAATCCTATCGTTGTCAGCACTGGTCGAGTTGCATGCAGATATGCAACATTTTTTATACTATGACATTAATTAATCACGTTTCACTTTTAAGCTTTCAAGTGAGAAATGACTGGAAATGACAACATGCGAGAAACTGTCGGTAGTACACTAACACTAACTGTTGCTTACAGTTGTGAGTTGCTTACTCGAGCAACTGTCGGTAAAAAAATTTGAAGTGTTCCATATTTAATATAATTTCGCTAATTAAACAATAATGAAGCGATTTAAAATCATGTTTTATCTTGACATCATTTGAAAATTAATGATTCTTGACTTGAAAATGCTTTGCGCACTTTGCAAAGCGGTTAGAAAGCCAAAAATCAGGGACCCTGGTAATTGATTTATTGATTTTGATTTATTCTCATGGACACAACGGACAATAGAACTGACGCAGGGTTTTCATTTGTCGAGTGAAATAACGTGGAGCCAATTAGCGAAAAATTCAGGATGACCCTCTAATATGTGCTTGATAATTTTAAAGAAGTTCCACTTCAATAACCTCAAACTTACACTTACCGATAATTATTGAAAGCTAGAATTTCATGCACAAATGCCGATCATGCATTTTTCCAAGAATGAGTTTTTAATCTTTCGAAGTAGTAGATGAATTAAGCAGGTGTCAAAAAATATGTTTATAGATACTTTAGTAATAAAATACACAGAAGACTCCGTTTTACTCCGGGGTATGACACTCATTATACTGGCCCGTATACAAAATTATTCTCTTAAAGATTACAACCCACACAGATGCAGCGGAGTTCGGGGACACGACTCTCTCCTCTCCTCGTTTCCCCTCGCCTACACTTTCTCTCGTTCGCTCTTCGTATACGTTCGGAAAAGTTCGTAACGCAACGTTCGAAAGGCGCGTGTGGAGAAGGGGAGGACAGAGGTGAAGGGGAATCCGTGTCCCTGAGACCAAGTATATATGTGTAGGTTGTAGCCTTTAAGCAACGACAGATTAAGCCGGAGTGTCATACCCCTGGTTTTACTATTGGTTTTTATGATTGATAATTCTTGTTATGAATTATCAATCATATACACAAAAATGCACGTCTATATATGTATACATTTTTTTTCATATCACGCTGAAAATAAAATTCCATTTTGATTTTGCCGCCCCCTAAATTTTGCCGCCCTAGGCGGTTGCCTATTTCGCCTATATGGAAGAGCCGGCCCTGCCACTGCTGGAGTTTTGATAATTTGCTTAGTCTCTAAAAACACGGTAAATTATCAAAATCTTCCAAACTTCAAGTATTCCCGAATTACTTAAAATCTCAAAATTCTGAAAACGTAGAAAATTATTTATTTCCTCGAAAACTCAGACACTTGGAAAAGTTTCTTCAGGAAAAAAATACAAAAAAAAATATATGTATTTTATCAAAGCGGTCTAAAAAGCCTCCCGCTATGATAAAAAAAATCATGAATAAAAAATTATAGCTATGATAATTATTTATCGCTATGATAAATAATTATTTATCGCTATGATAAAAAAAAGTGGGTGAAAGTAAATAAAATATAATTATTCTTACCGTTAATGAAACTAAACGAACGATGAGACGATGAAGACAACTTTTTGATGCTTTTTGATGATGCTTTTTGATGACACTTTTCGCCACTTTTCGCAATGTTTTGTTTTGATTGTTAGAGCATGACAGCACATGAGAGTCACTGCTGTCTATAAAATTCGAGATCGCGCTCCTACATGCTCGATTTGCGTGTGCCGCAAGATGTCGCCAGCTCTCGGAGAATTATTTCATTCTCAACTCGAAAACAAATTTCAAAGAATTGATCATTTTAGACCAAAAAATAAATTATTTTGACTGCCTACCTACTTTTTCATGACAAAACAAGCTTTCGGAAAGCCATTTATGCGGTAAAAACTTTTTTACGGCAACATTTTCGTTTTGACCCAAAATCTTTGCTAGGGTTCATTTCATGTTTATTTGGTTTTCCGCTTTTTCATATGTTCAAAATCCTGATTGTCCAATATAAAAAGAAGGAGGTTTTTGCGGTGAATTTCTGGTTTAGTGGTCAGGCCCTTAAAATGTGTTCTTTTAGAAAATTTTTTTCGGAAATACATGTTCTTGAGCTGGAAACTTTCTTTTATTATTGGATAAAATGAAACGCACAAAATTAATATTTGTTGTATTCCCAGGGTTGTAAGTGTAAATTCACAGGCGTTGATACTTGTCGTTATGTACAATCCGTTTATTTCATTGACAGATTATAATTTACAATAAAGAAAAAGTTTCGCTCTTCGCTCCCGCGGCGCTCCGCGCCGCTCCGCTACGAACTCGTGTGAAAACATCGACCCTCGGGGGATCGTGTTATGCACGGCGAAGCCGTGCATATGATACTTTATGCCCGCAAAATTCTAGGGCGATGCCAGGCGATGTGCCAGATTGTACACAGTGATCGCGGACGGTGTTTACAGCAGTTTTGCCAGATTTTTTTCTTTAGAATCCGTAGTTCTAACAGTTTAGTAGTGGGGAGAAAATCCGTAGAAATCCGTAGTGTTGAGATATCGCTACGAAATTCGAGGTATCGAGACTATCGACCATAATTGACTAGTATCGCTGCGTATCGCTTTTTTTATACATTCGTTAAACCATTTTTTCAATTCATATTTTTTTTTTATAGATTTGGAGTATTACAGTTTTCAAGTAGTTCAAGAATCGAATGTGTTAACACGAAAGTTGAAGTTCCAGCCCTGATTTCAAGCCCTGAAAATTTTCAATTACAATAGGGCATTTCGTTCATTGTCCCCATAAATTATACCTCAATGGAAAGTTTCCCTCCAGTCGCACCGATCGGGCCCGATCTATTCCCCTTCACCTAAAACCTGCGATCTTTGCGATCGGACTCGGGGGGTACTCAATCTTCTCCACTCATCCCGAAAACCAGTCAGATGTGAGAATGTATTAGTTTAAGAAACAAGTTTCCCAAAGATAGCTGTGAAAAAACTGAGGGTTTAAAGTGACATTTTCGAAAAAGCAAGTGTTTCATCAGCTTTTCTAGAAGAAAAAAGTACGCGACAGACGTTTTTCGGAATTAAAAGTGAGAATATAACCGTGCTGTGTTTTAATCTCTCAAAAAAACGAGTTGTATAGACTAATACAAATATTGCGTCCGTAAAGTCAGCTTTTTGACTGCTCTAAATGCTTACTGTAGACATATATATTTTTTGCTGTATTTAATATAATACATTTTTTTTGCTGTATTTAATATAATACATATTATTACTATTTAATATAATACATATTATTACTATTTAATATACATATTAATTTTAGAATTTTGTTTACGTAGCCCATTACAACGTTGTTAAAAAGCCCGTTTTCGAGAGATCAAGAAAATCACAAAACAAAAAATTTTTTCACGTAACGAAAAAAAAAATTTGACTATAGTCGGGATCGAACTCGCTCCCTTGACGGTTGCGCTACTTTACTCTACTAGCTGCGCTAACACCACAATCGATAATGCAGCGCGCAGGACTGCAACAGCTGTTTCAAGTAAGCGCGCCTGGATTTGAAAGTTAAATATCTCGCGAACAAAGCCCTAATCAAGAGAACGGTGAAATTACTTTTCCACTTACGCTCTACTGAATACGTGGACAAAGTATCTAGTGAAAGTGCGAGCGGTACCTGGGAAGTCCCCTTTGTTAGACTTTCGTTGCAATTTTCATGATCGTTTGTTGACATTTGGTTACTTTTTTAATTATCTTAGCATAACCTCAATTAAAATAACTGATAAATTGCCAAAATATAGCAATGCAAATTCTTTTACCCAAATAATGCAGCTGATCACAACCCAGGAAGCATTTTTGTAACTAAGCATTTTATCATACATGCATTTTGCACAGCATGATATCAGTTTTTGGTTCTCCAGCATTTCTGAATTTCACGAGTAGTTTGGGCTGACTTTATCATACATGCATTTTTTCACAGCACGGTATCAGTTTTCTATTCACCAACACTTCCACATTTCACGAGTTGTTTGAACCGACACGCATATTCACGATTGCTTGCATTGGTAGCCAGCGAAAAAAAAAAGTTCGTTTTGAAATAACATCGTGAAATCGGTAAGAAAGCACTAGAGGCAAAATAAAGCAATTTTTTTGAAGGCGTTAATTAATTATTATATTAACTTTTAATAATCGATTATTAAATGAAAGTCTATACTTCCCTGGCAAAGGTGGAGCGATCCCAAAGCTATCGCTCGGCGATAGCTTTGGGATCACTTTGGGATCGCCCCGCGATCACTCGATTTTTCAGAGAATCCACGGGTTTCCTAATGTGTTTTTATATATCCGCGTGCATATTATACGTCAGTGGTGACGTACAAATCGATTATGTATTTTTTTCCAACGAATAAACAATTTCATGATCAGCATATTCTGCGATCGTAATGATGTTGGTAATCGGAACTTTCGGACCCGAGAGCATGCGCCATCTGGCGCACTTTGCTGAAGCTCTACGGTGCAAGCTCCAGCTTTCAAGACGTGTATTTGTGTATATACAAGACGGGTATTGGTGTATTTACAAACGTGAATCTCAACTGTGATTATTATTTAGTATACACGACATTTTGATCAGGAAATTTTTACATCAATTGCATTCAACTAGTTGTCGAATGCCGATTTTAATTTCTCAATATCAAAAAAGGATCGCTTTATTTATTTATATGTGCGAAGGAACAAGCTATAAGCTGGTTACATATAAAGATGTAGTTAGGTTTAGTTGGTCTTCAGTCTACAAATTGAATACAGGCGAGTAGGATATCTATAAGAAGCTTGTTATGATCCTTTTATTTTATTTAAATTATTTTTCATAACAAAATATTGCAAAATTTTGTAATTACAAGATGAATTTGCTTTTCATGCTTTTTTTTATGTTGCTGGTTATGTATTTGAAATTAGTTAATCCAATCTGGTTAGTGTTACAAATTTTGCCTTCGCAAGAAATGTATCCCAAAAAAAGTTTTTTTCTGATGCTCAGCAAAGATTCAACATTATTTTTGTTCAATTCATTTATTAACATCATTTGCTTTAACAAATTATCGACGAATATTGCTTCTACAAAATTGACTATTCATACAATACATTCTAAGTGGTGAATGTAATATAAATTATCACAACCAAAGGCTATAATCCCAAGCAATATAATGGTTTGGTTTTGATTTCGGTTATCAGAGAAGTTTTAAAATAAAATTTATACAAAATTCAAACACGTTGTTTTTGGGTTAATAATGACGTTAGTTGATTCTATTGAAAACGACAGTCAAATTATTATCAAAAATTGACTGATTCATTGTAACATTACAGATTGAACATTTGAATCGAATAAAAAAGTGTCAAAATGTAAAATTCAATCCTGATAACGTACGTAATCGCATGTCTTGGTAGATCAAAAATCCTGATCATTTTTACTTCAAAAGTAATGGAAACCTCAAAAAAATCCGTAGAATTTTCAAATTTTTGCAACTTGCAATTGTTAGGAATTCTCAAAGTATAGAATAACTAGGAATTCTCTTAAATTTATGATTAATATATGAGAATGTAAACATTTGAAAATATTTCTGAATTCAGACGTTATGAAAATTTGAACACTGTAAAAGTGATTATATAATATCAAAAAAGTAAATAGGCTAGGGGGCTATCGCCCCCCCCCCCCCCACTCCTCGACCGATCGCGTCAGTGGCGTCGGCGGCGTTCCGGGAGGTGGGGTGGGGGAACCATGCGCCTATCACGTCCCATCACGTGACTCCCCCGCCCCGCGGTCCCCTCGCAGGCCCCCTTCCCCTCGTCGGCAATGTAGAATTTCAAGATGTCGGCGGTCGGTGAAACAGGAGCGTGTCTACTATCAGTAAGGTTGGGGTGCGGTCGATAATACCTTCTATCGGTAATATCTCCTGTCGATAAAGCCTTTTTTTATTTTTTATTTTTTTGTTTTTTTTTGTTTGTATTTTGGTTGTTTGTTTTGTTTTCGTTTTTTTTTTGTTTTTTTTTTGTTTTTTGTTCATTTTGTTTTGTTTTTCCCGCCCCTCATCATTTCTCGCCCCTCACCATTTCCGTGGTTTTTCAATGATTTTTCAGGTTTTCCCCGATTTTTCAGGTTTTTCCACAATTTCCCAGTTTTTTGCGAGTTTTTGTGATACAAATTTTCCGAAATTTTCCGGTTCTTTTCGCCAGTTACCGTGATATTTTCAAAATTTACAAGAGTTCCTCGAAATTTTCCTAGAATTTTCCGAAATTTTCCAAGTGGTTTCGCAAGTTTCCGCGATATTTTAAAATTTTACGAGAGTTTTCCACAATTTTTCACGAATTTTCTGAAATTTACCAAGTGTTTTCACAAGATTTGAGAATATATTCTAAAATAAATAGAACAATAATTTTTTAATGCAAGGAGGCCCCTCCCCAACCCTGCTGTGAAGCACAACCATTTAATTACTCCTCCATTTTTATTCGTTTGTTTGTTTTCATTTTTTATTTTTGTTTTTTATTCAGTTTATCTTATTTTTATATTTTTCAGTAATATTTTAAAATTTTGTATTTTAAAGTTTCCAGGATCAAATCTCGGAAGATACTGAACAGGATTAAAGATTTTTTTCAATTTTTAAATCCTCTTACGAGAAAAAAAACATCGAACTCGTTTGTTGATTGATCCAATTGAAATCAGTATAAGAATGAAAATTTATTTCGAGAATCTATTACCAAGCGAAAACACTATGAGACTTGCAGTTCTTGAATATCATTTACGGTATTAGCCGCGCTCGAATTTCGTAAACATCGTGCTGCCTCATCTCTTAGAGCGATGAAAAGAATAGCATTTGGAATTCTTGAAATATACTTTCAAAACTTCCAACACGATGGAAATTCATTTGAAGCCACGTATCCTGTTTTATATACTGCTTAGAAAACGTCTCATTGTATTATTCACAAAAGCTATTATCTTCATAGTTCGATTTCCAAAACGTGATTTTATTATTGACTCCTATCGAGCACGGTGGACCAATGGTGATGTAATCATTTATCTAACGCTTCCAATTTAGCCCGCGTATCCTGTTTTGAACACTACGTAGAATTCGTTTGATTTTATTATTCACGAAAGCTATTATCTTCAGCATTTGATTTTCGAAACGTGACTTTATTCCTGACACATATTGAGCAGGGTGATGCAATCATTTATTTTACACTTTCAATGTAAATTTAGTCTGCGTATCCTGTTTTGAACCCTACATAGCAGGGTGGTCCGATGGTGACATCATCATTCAGCTATATAAGAACCTCCGATTTGCCCAACATCAGCCAGTCACATTTTTGACATCATCGCGAAACATTTCAAAAATTCCGCGCCTCGTTTAACAGTCAGTCGCTTCACGATTTTCATCAAATGTATTCGATCACCTTGAGCAAACGTTATCAAAATATAGAAGTCAGTGAAAAGTTATCTACAGTCGAATATCTTTGCGGCGGATTAAGTTGGCGTCTCGAGTTAACTCGAATTGATCAGAAAACCGTTCAACCACGTATATTGTGCCGCGAAGTGTCTGACCAATATTGCGGACGTCAATGGCGTATTTTAGCGCAAATTTTGTCAGCTGCATATCTTTATATATCTGAAGATAATGTTGTATTTCACCCAAGAAATTGGAGCTTTGATCTTGATCCTGCAATCATCTTGGATTGGTTGAAATTTGATGTTCAAATTAAGTTTGATGTTAAACAATATTCACCCCCTTCTTCACAAAATTCCACAGTGATTCAAAATTTACGTACACTTTTTTCAGATGAAACATTTTCTGATTTTATAATTATAACTCTAGAGAGAAGTTTCCATGTTCATCGTTGTATTTTGGTTACGAGGTCTGACTTTTTCAAAACATTATTTCAACATTGTTGGAAGGAGGTGCAAGAAAATCAAATTGTTATTAATGATTTTTCGAGTGAAGTAATTGAAATTTTTTTAACTGCTATATATACAGGAGAAGTGGAATTGAACAAAGCTCCAATTACAACGGTTTTAGAGTTATTTCAAGCCTCAAACATGTTTCTTTGCTACGACATTAAACAAATTTGTAAAAATTTTATACTCAATTATGTGGTTCCTGAAAACATAAAAATGCTTACAGATTTTTGCGATGTATTTTCCAACAGTACGATTGCTTCAGAGATTTCAGAAATCGATGATTTACAAATCTTCAACTTTTGATTATCTGAATTAACTGTGATGTCGCAGTGTGCGGTAGGCTTAGCAACAGTGCGCGGTAGACTTGGTAACAGTGCTAGTGGGAATATATAAACTGAAACTCAATTCCAAGTTTGGCAGTCTACCAACGGGTACGATTAAGTAAAGTGTCGAACTTTCGAGTGACATTCTAATTTTTTTAAAATGGCGGAAGCAAAACTCAAAGCCGCGTACGAAGTGATTAACGCGCAAAAAAGATTTTTAACTCGGGGTGGTGATGTTGATCTCACAGTATTGAATAATGACGCTAAAGCACAAATCGAAAAATTGCGCGAATCGAATGAGAGTAGCTCGAGTGTAGTGAAAATTCAATGTGCACGTGCCATCCAACGATTACGCAGTTACATAATCCAGTTGCGCGGTTCGCTCGTGATTGGAGCTGGACTACAAAATGGTGTGAAATGGGAAGATCTCAACAGTGCCTTCAAGACACACATCCGCACAGGTGTCATGATCAATTTACGCCACCTGGACATTACCAAGTTTTTGTTGGAAGCTCGAGAAATTTTCGTTACCAAAGTGGAAGAAAGTCTGAAGATTAAGAATGCTTTAAAAGTCTACACTGCCTTGGATGCTGAATTCAGCATTCTAAAAAACGATGAAGAGGTCATAGAGTTGAAAAACTTCGAAACTCGTAGCGACAGCATCACCCAAACAACGGATCTCAACACCTGGTTCGACACCAACGTCAGGGATTCATTGTTGAAAAAGATCGAAGAGTTTCAACACCAAGGATCCGGATGGACGCTGCGTCGGATCGTGAGTCTCGGTGTGTATATCAACAAATACAATCCTATGCGAGCGAGTTCCTTCATCGAGCTACCAGGACCAATAAAGCGAAAGCGGGCATGTGTAAATATTCAAAATTTTGACGATGAGTGTTTTAAATGGGCCGTTTTATCTGCCTTACATCCTGTAGAAAGAAATCTGAAAAACCCAGGACGTCTTTCCTATTACAAAAAATATTATGGACAACTGAACTTTGAAGGAATTTCTTTTCCAGTTATGCCAAAGCAGACTTCTTTATTTGAAAAACTTAACAATATTTCTATCAATATCTACATACTTTTAAAAACAAAGATTTTTCAGTCGCTCCTATCCATATCACTAAAGAAAAACAGGACAGGCATATAAATTTACTTCTTATACTAAATCATTATGATGAAGATGATGATGAGAGCGAACCTCTCCACTACCATTATGTCTGGATCAAAAATCTTTCATATCTAGTAAGCAGTCAGCTTTCTAAACACAAGGAAAAACACTGGATTTGTGACCGGTGTCTTCACTACTTTCGAGATTCTGAGAAGTTAAATGCTCACGAAATTGATTGTAAAGAAATAAATAATTGTAAAGCGAAATTGCCAACAGAGAAGAACAACATTCTCAAATTCATCAATCATAAAAACAATATCAGAGTTCCATACGTCGTTTACGCGGATTTTGAATGTTTATTGAAAAAAGTTATTCCTAACGAAGAAAAAAATACTCGATTCGTGCAAGCGCATGAGGCTTGTAGCGTTGGCTACTATGTCCAATGTAGCTTCGATGAAGGACAATCTCGTTATGCGAGCTATCGAGCTTGCGATCCCGCGCAGTGGTTCTCCGAAGAGTTGGTGAAACTCAAGGAACAAGTCCAGGAGGAGATGAAGAATCCAAAACCCATGGAACTCCTCACCTCTACAGAGCAAGAGATGTTTCGAGAAGCTGTCGACTGTCACATGTGCAAGAAACCTTTGAAAGGTCAAATCAGAGTGAGAGACCACTGTCATCTTACGGGCAAGTTTCGAGGTGCAGCTCATCAAAAGTGAAATCTCATGTACTAGGATGCACTCTCTATTCCGGTAAGATTTTATGACATTATATTTTTTCCAATAACACTTTGAAAAAAATATTTCTATGAGAATTACATATTTTTTTTTTTTTTTTTTTTTTTTCAGATTATATTCCACAACCTGAGTGGATATGACGGTCATCTTGTGATGAAACAAATTGCCAAGTGCATCGAGGGACGTATCACTCTAATTCCACAGACAATGGAAAGATACGTCTCATTCACAAAACATTTTGATGACAGCAAGATATCTTTACGATTCATTGACTCGTTCAGATTCATGAACTCATCCCTGGATAAACTTGCGTCATACTTGGAGAATGATAAAAAAATCATCATCCATCGAGAACACTCACATCTCGACGAGGAACGCTTAAAACTCCTCATGAAGAAAGGAGTGTTTCCCTATGAGTACATGGACTCTTGGGAAAAATTGGAGGTAACCCAGCTACCTCCTCAAGAAGCGTTCTACAGCACCCTGACGAATGAAAACATTTCCGACAATGACTATTGGTAAATAAACTATTTCAATTTTTATCGTCATTACCACTTTTCGTATTATCTTTCTATTCAAAGACTTGAAAAAAAATTTATTTTCTATTTTAGCCATGCTCAAACAGTCTGGCAGTCGTTCAACATACAGTCGCTTGGCGAGTATTCGGACCTCTACCTGAAGACTGACGTGCTTCTCCTGGCGGACGTTTTTGAGAACTTTCGAGACGGCTGCCTCGCGTCCTATGGACTAGATCCTGCGCACTACCAGGTGTACTCCTAAATAATTTCCGGTTTTTTCAATGGATGGCGTTCTGTTTTGTACCGCTGTTGGTAACACATACCATATGTCATTTTGTTCAGTCATATCGAGTGCTTGAACTGCGTTGACATTTTTTCGAAAAAATCTTCCAGTAAGTTTTTATTGCGCTTCAAAAATGTCGAATTTCGTATCGAATTTTGAGCATATGCGCCATGCATTGCTTTTCATGTTCAATCAGGGGAAAAAAGTGTCCGAGAGCCACTGTGCGCTTGTGGAAGTTTATGGTGATCGTGCATTAACATTTCGAACATGTGAAACGTGGTTTCGACAGTTCAAAAATGGAGATTTCGACCTGAACGACGCCGCACGCTCCGGCAAGCGAAAATCGTTCGATGACGCCGAATTTCAAGCATTATTAGATGAAGACAACATGCAAACGCAACGACAGCTTGCAGATGCGTTGGGAGTTCAACAGCAAGCAATTTCCAAACGTCTGCGAGCCATGGGAAAAATTCAGAAGTGTGGAAAGTGGGTGCCCCATGAACTGACCGAGAGACAAATGGAGAATCGAAAAGTGACCTGTGAAATGCTGCTTCAACGATACAAAAGAAAGTCTTTCCTGCATCGTATTGTTACTGGTGATGAAAAGTGGATTTTCCTGGAGAACCCTAAGCGCAACAAATCGTGGGTGAGTCCAGGTGAAGCATCGACATCGACGGCACGGCCAAATCGTTACGGTCGGAAGGTCATGCTGTGTGTGTGGTGGGACCAGTCCGGTGTTATATATTGTACATAGAACACATAATAAAAAAAATAAGAAAATATCAATAATAATATCATACATGAGTATAAACATCAATAATATATAATATAATATAAGAGAAGAATGAAAATACAGTATGAAACACAAAAATTTCTTCAAACCGTATCGGGCATCTTATAATATTAGAAGTACTATATATATTGATTTTATTATCTCTATTATTATAATTTATTATTCAATAAATCAATGATATTCTGTTATTATCTCTAATCTCAAATTATGAATATCTAGAAATCAAAGTATAAAATAGATTTTTTATGTTTGGAAATGTTTGGGTATACTTATATTTACTACAGATATTACACTGTTATGTATTCGAAGATATCCATAACAAGCGTCTCTATTTCTAGAGACTCTCAAAAGAGAGAGTGTGTTGTGAATGAGAATTCCAGAGAGGTATGGTTTCAAGGGTTTATTCTTGATTTTCAGTTTTTCATATAAAACTTACATAAATTGTACACGAAGGATAGTCAACCCATACGCTTATGATGTTACGCGTATCGCACGTAGGAATAGGTCTCGTGTCGTCCTTGGTCCGTATTGATGCGATCCCTGGGTAGCAGCTCACACAGTAAGACAGGGTGAGGGAAAGAAATACGATTTACTCCTGATCATACCGAAGAAAAACCGAAGTGCATTCGATAGAAAAAAAACGGAACTGACTTGTGGATTTATTAGGAACAAAACTATATTACTGGGGAATACTGATTCTTAAACAAAAGGACTGAACACCACTGATCTGAAGCTCGAACTTTTTTTCAACTACCGCCGCCGAGGCTAAAACGTCGGGCTTTTTATATCCTAAAATTTTCCCCTACAGAAATCGTGGTGGGAGGCCACGCGCAAGTGATTTAAGGGGGGAATACCAATTAGATAGAAAAAACGGTCCCTTGGATTCGAGCGAGGATAGCAAAAAAAACTGTCAATGCTAGCAATCTTTAAATTGTTTACGTATGCAGTATGTTATGTTTACAACAATATAAAAAAATGTTGTTTCAAAATTCGCATCTAGCCAGTAGTTACAAGCGTGCAAAAAAAGTGTCTGCAAATTTGCGGTGTGACAGATAGGGCCTCAGGAAATTTTTCTATAGCAAAAAAGTGTGAATAAAATAGTTTTGTTATGACATATACTTGCCCTTGACGTTTTCAGATTTTGCAAAAAAAAATTTTTTTCGTTTTAAACATAAATAATCATTTTACTAATTGTTTTGTTTTTGATTTGCAAACTTTCACGGAAAATCAAAGCACTTTTTGCAAAAAAATCATTCGTCAAGGGCAGCATATTTGTTTCCTCTGTAATTGGCGAAAAAAATTATGCAAATTAGTTTAACCGTAGATTTGCAATTTGTCACACCGCAAATTTGGGGTACTCTTTTTTTCGCGACTCTAACTAGAAAGTAAATGCGAATTTCGCAAAAATTTTTTTCTATATTGTTAGTTAATATAACACACAACCTACGTACAAAATTTTACATTACGCGTAATAACAGTTTTTTCTCTATCCACGCCTAAAGTCAAGCGACTTTTTTTTCATTTAATTGGTATTCCCCCCTTAAAAAATTGTTAAAGGCGAAAACATGTATTGATTCCTTAAAAGTTTTAAATTATGAAAAATCTAAATCGATTGTCTTTTTTTTTTCAAGAATAGTAAATCACTATCAAATGACATACCTAATCTCACTTCCATTTCAGCACGAGTAATTTTCAGAAATAATTGATTACTAAATTGTTTTATAATTGCAAAGGAGGAGTCTTTTCTTTAATCTAACGTTAAGCGCTGTAGCGTAATTATTGACAATTTTAAATGAGCAGATAACCTAATGAACGGGATTCCCGAAGGCTGAAAGTTGAAATGTACAATATATGAATATCTATTTATAGCGAAAACAGTTAAAACGAGAATCTCAAATAGCTAATTGTCATAATGTCTTTTAATGATAAAAGAGAAAAATAGATTCTAAATATATGCTTTTTTTAGAAAAGTAAAAGGTTGTAAAATATTATATATATATATTGCTCTAATTTGCAATATATAACACCCCTCTAGTTTAAGAATCTAACTAAACAAGTTTGATTCTGTCTCGATGAAGAATTTCAAAAATTTTCTGATACCAGATTCCCAATCAAATTAATATAGAATTTGAAGAACAAACAAAAAAATTATCCTTTCTTTGTTGAGGGGTTGCAAATGCCAGGAGTTCTTCAGATTTTTCAGAGTCGTTGTCTAGATTTTGCAAATTGGCCAAATATATCGCACCAGGGTCCAGATTTTTCGGATTGTCTAAATGCATTTCACCCGACTTCTCGTTGTCTGTATTTCCCAGCTGTGTCTTGTCCGGTTTAGAGTTTACGAAATAGTTCAGGTTGTCCAGAGGTTGACAAGTTTTTTGGCTTGTTTCTAGAGTTTTCAACGTTTCCGGTGTCTCCAAGATTTTCACATTAATCAAATTCTTCAGAGTTTTCAAGCTTCTCAATTCACTCGAAATTCTTAAGTTTTCCAGGTTTCTCGTGATTTCCAACCCTTTTATAATTTTCAGAATTTGCATATTCTTTAGGTTTTGTAATTTCTTTCGAGTTTTCGAGTTTTCCAAGTTCACGATTTTCACGCTTTTCAGAGGTTTCAGGTTTTCCAGGTTATCCAAACTTTTTGATTTGACCAGGGCTTTCAACCTTATCAAAATTTTCACCGTTTTCAAGGTTTCAAAGCTCTGTAAATCTTCTAATTTTTCCAGAATTTTCAAGTTTCTTCACACCGAATTTCTTGAATGTATATTTCCGGATTTCAGTCTTCCTGAATTTTTATCTCCAGATTCCAAATATTGATTATCAGATGCCAGAGTTCTCAAATTTTCATCACCAGATATTAAGTTGTCCAAATTTCCGACACCAGATACAAAGTTTTCCAATTTTTCGTTACTAGATATCAAGTTTTCCAAATTTTTATTACCAGATGCCAAGTTTACTTCAGGTAGCAGGTTCAGGTTTTCTTCAAATATGAGGTTCAGGTTTTCTTCGGTTATGAGGTTCAGGTTTTCTTCGGTTATCAGGTTCCGATTTTCTTTAGATATCAGGTTCGGGGTGTCTTCAGGTGTCAGACTCAGGTTTTCTTCAGGTACCCGGTTGGTTTTTATTGGGGTTCCCGAGATTTCCGAATTTTTTGTAGTTTCGGGATTCATCAAGGATATCGAGATATGTAGGTTCTCCAGGTTTTTTAATTTCTTCCTACTTTTCCAGTTTTCCTTTTCCTAAGTGTCCTTGATTTTCAAAGGATTCCAGTTTTCCAGGTTTTCCAATTTTTTTGATTTGTCTAGGGTTTCCAAGCTTCCCAATTTTTCCCAATTTTCCTGAGTTCCTAAATTCTCCAGAGTTTTCAGATTTTCCAGAGTCTCCAATTTTTTCCCTTTTTTAGAGTTTTCAGATTTGCAAGGTTCTTCGGCTTTCCCAGCGTTTCTAAGTTTTTCAAGTGTTCCGGGTTTTCCAAGGTTGCCAGGCTTTCCATATTTTTTAAAGTTTCCAATTTTTTTAAGTGTTCCAAGGTTTCCAAGTTTTCCAAATTTTCCCGAGTCTCCAAGGTTTTTATGTTCTCCAAATGTTCCAGGTTTTCCATATTTACTAAGGTTTCCAGGTTTTCCATAATTACTGAGTTTTCCAGGTTTTCCAAAATTTTCAGATTTTCCGAGGTTTTTATGTTCTCCAAATGTTCCAGGTTTTCCATACTTACTAAGATTTCCAGGTTTTCCAAATTTTTCAGGTTTTCCGAGGTTTTCAAATGTTCCGAGGTTTTCAAATGTTCCGAGTTTTCCAGGTTTTCCATATTTACTGAGGTTTCAAGGTTTTCCAAATTTTTCAGGTTTTCCGAGGGACTCATGATTGAACTTTTGAAAATGTCTTCAGTAGACATTCTTTTGCTGACCCGTTGTGAGAACATTTCTGCTTTGCTTATTTTTAAATATCCCTTAGGAATACGTGTTTCATGAGCTTCTTCTGCAATTTCTTTCTGATGTGTTTCCAGGTTTTCCATATTTTCCCACTTTTCTGGATTTCTTTCACCTTCCGGTTTTTTCAAAGGTTTAAAGATTTCCTTCATTACCGAATTTTTCAAGATATCCAGTTGTCCCAGATTTTCCGAATTTTTCTTGTTCTTCTTGATGTCCGATTTCTCTGGATTCCTTAAATTCTTTAGATCACATGGGTCATGTCTGAAGTCTTGTGAGGCTTGAACATAGTGATCGTGGTGGTCCAGTTTTCGGTACTGCAAGTTCCACTGGCGAAAATCTCTTTTTAGATTCCGCGGAACTTGATTAGAATAATTGAATTCCGTGGAACGATATTCTGGTTCAGTTCCTTGAGGCTGGTAATATTCTTTCTGGATGGGAATTTCCGAATGTCCTTTTTGAATCCCGTTTCTTTGATGATAGTTTTTTTTTTTTGGTTATTGCGGAACTTCATTTGTTTGTAGGGATAAGATGGGCAATATTTTGCATTGTGATTCGCAATGCAAAATCGTTACACACAAGACATAGATCCAGAAATCTCGGACAGGTTTTTGCAGTATGACCAACGTCTTTGCATAATTGACATGGATTTAGAGTCCGACATTTTACTGTAGAGTGAATAGAACTATTGCACAGACGACAAGGCACCAGGTCTCCTGAACAGTATTCTGTATTGAAGTATGGATTCCTGTACGACATTTTTAGTAAAATTGATCAGTTATTTATTCGAGGTGCATTACTAGCACTTTTGCAGTGTTTTTATGTGTACACTTCCGCAGATTTTCAAGAAGAACAGATTCATGGGGTTCCAGGTATCTCAAGGTTTTGAGCATCCCTAGTTTGCTATTTTCCAGGTGGTTCAGGTTTCATAGGGTGTGTCAAGGTTTCCCTAGAGTTCCGAATATTCCATTGGTTGCGGGATTGAGAGTTGCCAGATTTTCTTGGATTTGTTGCCTGAGTTTCCAGGATTTACCAGGTTTTGCAGCCAGAGACTTCCAGATTGTCCAGATTTGATGCCAGATGTTTTCAGTTTTTTTTTTTGGAAGTCCAGAGGTATTAGAAATCGAAGTATTTTTAACTATCCGAATCCAAGCCTTCAATATTCCTGATTAATTCGGCCCAGCTGGTCTCATTAACAACGTGTTGAAATTGTCCTGCCGACTGCGCCAAAATTTTACCCACCTGTTATGTATTCGAAGATATCCATAACAAGCGTCTCTATTTCTAGAGACTCTTAAAAGAGAGAGGGTGTTGTGAATGAGAATTCCAGAGAGGTATGGTTTTAAGGGTTTATTCTTGATTTTCAGTTTTTCATATAAAACTTACATAAATTGTACACGAAGGATAGTCAACCCATACGCTTATGATGTTACGCGTATCGCACGTAGGAATAGGTCTCGTGTCGTCCTTGGTCCGTATTGATGCGATCCCTGGGTAGCAGCTCACACAGTAAGACAGGGTGAGGGAAAGAAATACGATTTACTCCTGATCATACCGAAGAAAAACCGAAGTGCATTCGGTAGAAAAAAAAACGGAACTGACTTGTGGATTTATTAGAAACAAAACTATATTACTGGGAAATACTGATTCTT
Organism: Platygaster robiniae; assembly: GCA_028476575.1. Classification (NCBI taxonomy): domain Eukaryota; kingdom Metazoa; phylum Arthropoda; class Insecta; order Hymenoptera; family Platygastridae; genus Platygaster; species Platygaster robiniae. The sequence continues at coordinate 7,688,687 of CM052027.1, read as the reverse complement.
AAACAAAAGGACTGAACACCACTGATCTGAAGCTCGAACTTTTTTTCAACTACCGCCGCCGAGGCTAAAACGTCGGGCTTTTTATATCCTAAAATTTTCCCCTACAGGAAATCGTGGTGGGAGGCCACGCGCAAATGATTTAAAAAATTGGTAAAGGCGAAAACATGTATTGATTCCTAAGAAGTTTCAAATTATGAGAAATATAAATCGATGGTCTTTTTTTTTCAAGAATAGTAAATCACTATCAAATGACATACCTAATCTTACTTCCATTTCAGCACGAGTAATTTTCAGAAATACTTGATAACCAAAATGTTTTATAATGCAAAGGAGGAGTCTTTTCTTTAATCTAACGTTAAGCGCCGTAGTGTAATTATTGACAATTTTAAATGAGCAGATAACCTAATGAACGGGATTCCCGAAGGCTGAAAGTTGAAATGTACAATATATGAATATCTATTTATAGCGAAAACAGTTAAAACGAGAATCTCAAATAGCTAATTGTCATAATGTCTTCTAATGATAAAAGAGAAAAATAGATTCTCAATATATTCTTTTTTCAGAAAAGTAAAAGGTTGTAAGATATTATATGTATATTGCTCTAATTTGCAATATATAACAACACTTTTCGACAAATTTTTGATTCTTATTATTACAATGGTGAATTCTTTTCATTATTAAGTCCTTATACAATTTCTACTTGTAATTTATTGTTACTTTATAATTTATTTTATTATTTGTTATACAAATTGTACTTATTGATATTATTAAATTTCATTGGTAGTAAAATTTTTGTAAATGAAAATTCATAATTTTGAAGAATTTTGCAAAACTTATAACAGATTTCCCTGGCAATTATACCCTACTTATTTGGATTCTTATAAGGCCCTTATACAAAATTTTTTACTTATAAGGCGGCCTTATATTATTCTCATAAGACTCCTTATAAGAATCTGATTTCTTATAAGATTTTTGCATAAGGCAGCTTTATAAGAAATCGGATTCTTATAAGGAGTCTTATAAGTATAGTATATGGACACCTTATAAGAAAAAATTTTTTATAAGCGCTTCATAAAGTCACTTTATAAGAATCCGATTTCGTATGAGGCAGCCTTATTAAGATATAGAATTCTTAAAAGGAGTCTTTTAAGAATCGATATTAGCAGTGTACTGTTATGAACTGGCAGAACAGTTGCATAACAAGCGGGTAAAGCGCGACGGATCGGCTTGTTCCGCTTTTCCGAAATGAGCAAGGTTCAGGGTATACAAACTTAATAAAAAAAAATCCCATCCAAATTAATATAGATTGATTTATTCAATATTATAATTATAAAATGACGCTGGTCACAAAGACATGGTGTTACGACTCTACAATGGTTATATAGTTATTTAGATTACAACGTCATTAAATCTATATTATAATAAGGCCTTTTCTACTGGTTACTGATTCATTACAAAAATATATTATTTAAAATTTATACAGACTAAAACATAGAGTATATCCTTCCAAACTACAACATACTTTACCAAGCGGGTTTTTCTGTGTGGGTTTCCAACCCAGGGTTTTGGGAAGGGTAGGAATTAATAAATCCAAAGGAGTGGGGTGGTACGGGATAGTGGGCACCTTAACTCCAGGGACGAATTCCGGGCGATAAGGTGAAGGTTTCTTATATGGCCTGATCCGTAATTTCACCACCCTATCGTCCGTAATTCGGGGTCGTGGTTTAGTCACCAATTTAATTGAACCTCTTTCGCGTTTTTGGCTATCGGGCACAATGTTTCCTCCCTGTTTCGGTTCCGGGGAGGAAGCTGTTTTCTCCTCTGGCGGGGCCTTTGGGAGGAACAATTCGGGTACAGTAGGAAGGAGTGGGGGTGCGGGAGCAATAAAAGGCCTCTCCGGGAGCTTCGGTTTCTTTGGAATAGAAGTCAAAGGCGTCTTAGCGTACGTCAAACTATTTTGGGGCTGGCTCAATGGTATCAGATCGGGCTCGCAATGAAGCGTTTTCCCGCAGCCATCGCAGTTTGTCCGTATTCGAGGGGGTTTTTGGGGCGTTGCAAACAAGGGTAACCCGAAAAGCTTGCTCGCGTATCGGGCCACGACAACGTCAGGATCCAAGTTCGGAATGTAGGGATGACCCGGAAGCTGATCATTCGCGTATCGAATCTTGACCCATAGACTCAATAGTCCTTTATTCTGGTACAGCACACGGCTGGAATTTTTCCTTAAACCGAACGCGGCAGCGGCCCCTATACTCTCCCTCGCTAGATCCGGATTCCCTACTACGAGATTAATAAAAGAATCTATTTTTTATTTCCTGATTCATTCCTCATTGTGTAGTGTTAATTTATCTGAATTTTATTATTATTGTTGTATCTTAAAATTAATTTATATTTGTAAAGTAATAATTATTTTATTTATTTAATTATTCATTTAATGTTTATTATTTAAGGTTTATTCAATACAGTATATTCATAATATATCTATATACACTATTTGTTGTTCCATTACTTTTGTTTTTCATTTATTTATTTTATAACTGTTTTTACTGAGGTTGTGGTTGTAGTTATTCCGAGCAATGATAAATATAATGATAACAAATTTAATACATAATTTCATACTATATTATTCATGGTTATGTTAGTTAAAATTTATAATGTGTCATAATATTGTACCTTCTATAATGTCTATTTTAAGAACGTTCTTAGCAGTGTAATGGATTATAATGTATTGGGTAAAAACAGAAATGTTTTAAAGTTTATTATTAATCATTTTCACAATTGTTTCATTGCCAATTTCTTTGATCTAAATGATCGTGTTCTTAAATTTCCAATTTTGTTTTATTGTTAATATTGTTATTATTATTATTACGAGTGTTCAGTTATGCTCAAGGTTGAATGAGATTTTCACGTAAAAAGTTGTGTAAGTGTATGTAATTTTGAATTGGCAAAATACCCCATTACGAGACAATTTTACGAATGCACTTAATGAGTCTCGGCACCTTTGGAACAATAATTGTCCAGTGCCTACAAATTGGTGACAATAAATGTCATTATTTGTGCTCTTTAGTGACGAATGCACGTCATGTAGGGTGTAATGAGGGTATTTATCCAATGTGTTTAGTGTAGTATGTTCGCACTTTTCTACTTACTTTCAAGGTAGTGACGATATTGCGTCCCTTGTTAGTAATTTCGCACAATTTAAAAATTCTCACTGTAATCCTTTTGCTCACTGTTAATGGAGGGATTATTGTGACGATAATACGTCAAAAGTATTTTACGACAAGCGTGTCAGAAAAAGTTGGATTGTTGATGACGACTTCGCGTCCAAACCAATTCTAAACTCCTTTAAAAACCCTGCTCATTATATACACTAAAAAAAGAGCTTCGTGGGGGAAAAAACGCTCCCACAGGTTTTTCTTTCACACGCCGAAAAATGCAAGCTCGTCATCTCCCATGAAAAAGGAGGATGCATGAGATGTGCAAAAGGCTCGACCTTGACCGCGCTTCTCAGGGGCATCAGCGTTTTCTCGCCGTGAAAGCGCTTTTCCGCTGAGCGCAGCTTTTTGGCGACCCGTGAGAAGCGTTCGCCGGCGAGCTTGTGATTTCGCGTCCAGCGGAATATAACAATACATTTGACATGTAGGACTGATTAAGGTTTAATAAGGAAACGATTCAATAATTTTTAACCAATAGCTAATTATTAAATATAAATATTAAAAAGTCTGTGAATATCTGTTTCAAGTTTAGTTAAAAGAAATATTTTCACTCGATATGGTGAACATTTTCCGACCTTTTACTTAATACAGTTTAAAAATTATTATAACAGTGAAATCGTTCTATTTTGTACTTCTGTTAACGCAGCAATAAAAGGTGGGCCCCAAACACAACTGGAGGTGCTAAAATTTATTGAAGATACAATAAATTGCTACAATACAAACCACTACGGTAATTTAAATTGTGAGTAAATAACTTTTACTGCACCTACAATTTCTTAATTTGCTACAATAAATTGCAATCATTTTACATGATATTCATTATTTAATATTTTATTTATTGATAATTAAAACATGTTTATTATCTAACAATAGTGTATGAACTGAATTTTTGTTGTATACGTAATGAAACTCTAGAGATACCCAAAATCGATATAACTTGCAAGAACATTTTTCCTTTAATTTTTTCTCCAATCTTTTTTTTTGAGACTTTAAAAAGTATATTATTGTATACACACCATCGATGTTTTGAATGTTTATGGCAGAAAGTTTAAATTATAAGGCAAAAAAAACTTGATTATCTACATTCTTGACAAATCAACAATGTTTCCAAAAAAGTTTTGATACGATGGAAACAAAAAAATTTTCTCACTTCTCTGATAAACGTGTTTCTAAACATATATTTGATAAGTTGTGAGTGCATTCCTAATTTTCATTTAAAAATAATTGGAAAATGATTGAGCTATAGCTACTACATATTTATACATAAAGTGAGACTATATATAATTAAAAAAAAAATCTTATGAAAAATGCAAGTTACACCACTAAATATTTTATCTAGCTAGAAAATCCATTATTTCTATTGTTTGACTCTTACTCTTCTATATTTGACACGCTCAGTGCAAAAATGCATTAAAGCCAATGTATTTGAAATATGTATTAGCGCGTTTTTTTTCTCTCAGCTTGTCTTTTTTTTTTAACAATGACGTTATTTTTTATTCAAAAACTTACAAAAATTGTACGAGGGACTCTAAATCCATTATTATTTTCTATTGTAATTACCATACACTGTGCGACAGAAAAAAATTTTTTTTTGCTATAGATCTAAATGCATACAATCGATTCCTAATGAACCCACAAACAAGTCTGAAAGAGCTTTTCGCGAAGTTAGTGCAAATTTCCGAGAAATTATTTATGCGAAATTTCGAAAATATAACTTTGTAATTCTTACAATTATGGCTCGATTTTTACTGTATAAAAGCGCATGTTTATGTATTTGAGGTCGAAAATTCTATTTTTATCATAAAAACGTTAAAAAACTGCATTTTCGACATAGTCGAACATTTGAAGAAAATCACTTAATGCAAATGACTAACGATTGCGTTTGGGGGCCTCGCTCGCATTCGATCGTCTTGAATAAGCAGGCATTCATGACAATCAAACGCTAGCGAGACCCTTAACTGCAACTGTGAGTCATTTGCATAAAGTGATTTTCTTCAAATGTTCAACTATGTGAAAAATGCAGTTTTTCAACGTTTTTATGATAAAAATAGAATTTTCGACCTCAAATACATAAACATGCGCTTTTATCCGGTAAAAATCGAGCCATAATTGTTAGAATTACAAAGTTATATTCTCGAAATTTTGCATAAATAATTTCTCGGAAACTTGCGCTAACTTCGCGAAAAGCTCTTTCGGGCTTGTTTGTGGGGTCATTAGGAATCGATTGTATGCATTTAGATCTATAGCAAAAAAAAAATTTTTTTTTGTTGCCGTGTTATTAAAGAATTTTTTCTTATTTTAAATTTAAATTATGATTTTTAAACATATACAAGCAATAAATATTTTTCAAATAAAAAAAAAAATTTTCTATTTCCAATCTTATTTAAGAAACGTTTTCCTTTTTTCTTCGTGTTGTGATTTTTAAAATTAACGAATAAATGAACTTATGAATTAGAAATTGTTAATTCCTGGCGTTTTAGTGGCTGTCACATATGCCCGCCTGTGCACGTCAATGCAAACCATTAAACATGGCATGGTCTTTTATAAACTAACGAATTTAAAATCGATTGTCATCGGGTGATCGAATAATATTACATAAAAACATTTTTAAAAATATTTTTTAAAAATATTTATTAAAAATAATAAATAATAACATATTACATACATTCATGTACCAATATCGATATTTGTGTATAAAGATTAAAATATATTAACAGTAAGAATGAAAATTTATGTATTTGTATGCATACTAAGCCACCCTTCAAACCATGACGACACAAAAAATGACATAAATGACCATTGTCGTTTTAGTTCACTTTTTGACACAGCTGACGATGTCGTCAACTGATATAATTGACGATAGTATTGACGACAAGTCGTCAACAACTCGTCAGCTGACATCGTCCGACGATATTTCTAACGATATATCGTTTAACTTGTCGTCAGAGTGTCGTCAGTCGACATCTTTTGACGACTGTTTTGACGATATATCGTCTACAGATATGTTGTCTAAGAGTCACCATACGATATCGTCAAACGACACAAGAAACGACATGAATGACGATCGTCGTTTCAGTTTACATTTTGACACGCTTGACGATGTCGTCAAGTGATGTGATTGACGAAAGTGTTGACGATTAGTCGTCAAAGAGTCATCAGCTGACATCGTTTGACGATAGGATTAACAATGCGTCGTTTGACACGTCGTCTAAAAGTCGTCAGCTGACATCTTTCGACTTTTTCGACGATATCGTTTAGAATGTCGTCATTTTATCGTCAGCTGTGATTTTTGGCGACATTTTTTACCATATATTTGCTGACGATATGTCGTCGGAATAGTCGTCAGCAGACATCGTCAAATTACTTTTCTGAAAATATAGATTACTTATTATGTCGTCAAAGAGTCGTCATTCATCATCGTCTAATGCCTTTCTGTTGACAATAAACGAATTAATGACTTTGGACGAAAAAGTCGTCAGCTAACATCGTCCGAAGACATTTTTGACTCTAAAAGGTATAATATTCTGTTAACCAGCTTATCATCTGCTAGCTGATTTTTTTAGAAACAAAAAAGGCTGTAAAAAAAGTTATTGATAAGTAATAGTCATATACGAAAATCCCATCGCAAAAACATTATTGTTATTATTTTTTATAGAAAAAAGGCTTAACATTGATGATTTGAACTGATATTACTATTGTTCTATACATGTACATATGTATGTATAGTAATTATGTACATGTATATATGTATATAAGTACATATATATGTATAGTAATTATGGGCTTTACATTCAATTCCAAGAATTCAATAATGAAAACTTCGATACTTGGAAAAATGTAAGACAAAATTTATTAAACCTAAAGGTACCTATTATCCCGCGATTCATATGTACGTCAAACATTTATTCACTGTCATCTTCTTCAGATATTATTTCAGAATCTTTTTCCGAGCTGCTCGAATCCAAGACACCAGTTCCAGTCGATGAATTCTCATTTGGCGCTGCTTCTTCGTTTTTATTGTTTGCATCATCATTATTTTTTTCCGCATCGTCCATAATTTTTGACTGTTTCGCTTTATTCTTGACTTGCTCCACACTTTTTATAGACTTCTTGTGGATTTCTCCCTTCCGTCGTTTGATGCAGTCAGTCAGAGTGGTCAATTTTCTGCCAATCATTGGCATTCAAGCTCTGCTTACTCGTCAACGGAAACAGTTTTTCAGTTACATCTGTAAAAAATATGATGGAATTTTTTTTATTAGATTCAAAATTAATTATTCAAGACATTGGAAAATCTTTAGCATATCACTCAGAAAGTTGAGACAAATTTATTTTCGGAATAAATCTTATATTCATGATAGACTATTCAAATTTCCAAGTTTGGGCCATTTGATATATCACTTCATGAAAGGGGAGAGGGAGGTATGGCTAATGATGACGTAAATGGTAGGGGGAGTCTGCTTATGATTACGTTGTTCATTTTGATTTTTGGTTAAACAAGGCAGATTTTGTAATTTACTAGAATATGAAAATAGGTTTCGTTGAAAATTTTCGCATTGATTTAAATACGTGTACTAATGCAGATCTGTACTTTTTAATTTAATATTGTTTAAGCCATTTGTTTATTTTACAATTTAAACTAAATGATAATTTATATTAAAGTTTAAATATCATCTGTTTTCATCGAAAAAATATTGATAATTCGTTTTCGACCTATTTCAATAAAAGTTATGAAAGCAAAATTTTCATTACAATAATTTCACAAATTTCATCTGATTCAAAAATAACGACCTGGTTAAAAAACGATGACGTCATCAAAAGAGGGGGGGGTTACCGAATGATGATTGATAACGAGAGCGTAGAAAGGTTATAAAACGTTCAAAATTCAACGTAGTACTCGAATAACCCCTATCAAGAAATTTAAGAAAAAAAGTTAAGAATTGTATGAACAATATTTTTGATTTGCGGAACATCATATGGTTTACGAATTTTTTCCTCATAAATCTGAATAATGATCCGAATTTACATATCACGTCAAGGGTCACGATAGTTCGTTCACATATATCACGACACATGATATTGAGCGGTGTGAACGTCGGTGTGGACCATTCCCCCCAACCCTTTATCTTTACGCAGCATCGCACATCTCGGGAACCCCCCCCCCTAAAGCGCGCGACATTTTTTGTAATTAACTGCTAAATTTGAGGAAATGTTGAGTATTTTATGGCATATGTAAATAATATAGAAAAATATTTAGGTACAAAAATCTAAAATTGATCATAACAATGCAAACTTACAAATGATGATCGCAGCAATATTCATTTTGGCAAAAGACAGCTTGCCCGAAACTCCATTCATGTTGAACATGCATGGAACCTGGTGGCTGATGACGGCTCCTACCATGCTGTTCACTGTCTTTTTGCAGCTACTCTGCCTAAAAGTCTTCAGGAACTTGATTTGAAACAAAAAAAGCGGAGAACGTTGTAAATAAGAAAAATCATCAATTATTTTCCAGTACGCACAATACATGAAACCAATTCAAAACAAAGTACTACATTGACTGTAATGATGTACTACCCAATGTGTTGTGCATTGTTGGAAAAAAAGTAAACTTCGATTCTGTCAAAATAATGATTCGTGGCACTAGCTGTGAGCAAGTGTACGTACTGCTGTCGTTTTCGTTTTAATCGACATTTTTTAAGAGTAAAACGATATACTTTTCTCGACGATGTTGAGAAATACATTCAAGTTCCAATTTCGAGGTCAGAGAGAATCGTCATATAATATCAGCAATGGTCAACTTACGAATTTATCTCTGAAATGGGTGTTTTTCAGTTTTCCATCGAAAATCTCAAAATCCTCGTAATTCATCAGAGGTAATGAGCTGGCACGAAAATCTTCAACTTTTCCTGTCCCATCATCCGCCGGCACCGAGGTCAGTGTGGAGTCTTCGAAGATCTCAGTCGCGACGGAGGGAACATTTCCAATAGTTTCGAATGCCTACCAACAAAAATAGTTAGAAATTCAACTCTTAATCCCTATATTTCTCTTGGAGTTCTTTTGCCAGCATATATGAACGAACCTGTTGCAAACTGTTCTTGAGGTACAACTACAGTTCGTCGTTGAAAATAAGGGACGTTGAAGCAGATACAACTTGTTGGTATTCACGCTGCATCCATGACTTCATCCTAACTTCGAAAAGTTTGATTTGCTCCTCGACAGTCCCTACGTATTCGTATAAAAAAGACCGCGATTAATCATGAGTCTTAAACGATATATTCACATAATCGGGCCACGATGGCATTTTTTTAGCTTCATAAGAATACCTACAAAATGATGCTTCGCGTTTTAGCGAGAAAATTACATGTCAAGACTAGCAATATTTTAAAATTTTCTGACACGAATTTTTATATCTTTGGTCGTGTTTGTTGTGTACATGTAACGTACTTTGCACCGTACTTTCTAGGAGGCTCTTCAAGTCAGAGACGTTAATCAGATTTCCACAGCTTTGCGAGACTTTCACGCTCTCGTCCATTGTAGTTTTGCCGTTGTTAATTTCTGGGACAAAAAATATCGTATTCGATCGTTAATAAACTTCTGCTGAACAGTTAATTGACAAACAAACGATAGTAGTATTCATTCGTAATGCAATTTTAAACACTCTTTTGCAAAATGTGTATATTATTTTGTGAGTCGTAAACAAGAAAGTTAGAAGAGACATGCAAACACATCTTTAATTGAAATTTGTGCAAATTTCGTTCAAACTTACACGTTTGTATGAAGTGTGTACGAATTTCGTGGTAATCGGTCTCTAGAGTGCTATTTCTGTGGGACAAGTAACAACTCTTCACTTGAGATTTTTTTACCTGCACTATGACTTGAAGAGACTGTAGTCGACTCGATTCCATGATTCGTATTTTTCTTCTTTTCGAGACTTGTAATCGCAGGAACATCCAAAAAGCTTTCATTAAACGAGGTATCTGGCGACCGGCTGACATCGACCTGTTCATTTTGCTTAGAAGACTTTTTCTTCTTCTTTCTTTGTGGAGACTTGTCTGTTTAATCGATGAATCGCTATCATCGTCATCTTCAATTTCATCTTCATTTGATTCTGACGTTTTATCGGGTGAGAATCTACTCGGGGCTCGAGATTTACGTTTTTTGCTTGCGTAGTCTGTAGTTTCCGCGTCACTGTTTTTCTCAAATTTTCGAGCAGCAGCTTCTGCTTTGCTCAGACGCTCTGGAAAATAACGTTGAACATCCGATTTTTTTGTATATTCGCAGCTTAACTATAAGTTCGAAATAGACTGTGTAGAAATTACGTGTATAGGTGTATGTTATATTATTTGTCAAAAGATGTATAATGTCAGAATTCGGCTTAAACTCCTAAATTCGATTTACATTAATTCACGATTTTCTGATTCTCGGAATTTTTAACTTTTCCAAATTCCGAATTCCTTAATTTCTGGAAAAAAACTTCGAATTCCAATAAAATTCTATTTAATGATAAAAAAAAATTGAATTTTGAATTTAAAGAGTAGCTATAAATTTTTGAATTGAATTTTCTGTTTATTAATAAAATGAAATTGAAAATACTTTAACGCAGAATATTTTTAATTTTTATTTATGGATAAATAAACATTAACATATCAATAAATGAAAAGAAATAAAATTGGACGAAATAAGTTTGAAATAATTGATACAATATAACATCAAATACGATTTGATTAATTTGTAATTCAGTTTCAAAAAAATTTATATTTCTTAAAAACTATGAAAATATGCGAATTCTTTCCGAATTCTTTCAAAATTAAGAAATCATCAATTTTCAACTGAAATCTTTAAATCTTAATAATTTCAAATTTTCAAAATTAACACCAAAACGATTTCAAATTTTTGGATCAGTCGAAATCGTTTAATTTATATTCTGGAGGTAAATCAGAATTTTATAATTTTCAAAACTCAGTAATTATTGTCACCAAAAATGGAGATAGTTTTTAAAAGTAACTTCATACTGTGCAATATAAAAATTTGTTTTCTCTTCAAAGTTCAGAAATGTTGTATTTTTCAGTGTTAATAAAACAAATTTCTATATTCATATTCATGTTTTTATAGTCGACAGGAAAATTATATTACAAATTTTCCGATGGGCTACAAATCCAAACTTCGGTTGTTTGGTAATTCACAATATTTTTTGATTTTAGATATTATACACTTCTAAAAATTGATAAATGACCAGAAGTATATGATGAAATCAATTGCAATCAAAGTCGAAGAAACAATTGAGTGTATATAATGAAGAAAAATAAAATTACATCCGAAATATATGTGATATTGGTTTATTTTCGAAAAATGATAATGAAGAATTTGAAAATACTTCCTGAAGGTAAGATTCGTGATTTATTAATTCTGAAAATCGAAATTTCGGCATTCAATAATTTCTTATTATCCAAATGAAAGAAACCAATTTTACGTACATATGAAAATTAGTTGAAGATTCCAGAATTTGAATTAGAACTAACTTTCAATTGCATAATCCATGAAATGAAGTAATTTAATAATATAATAATCGAAAATAAAAGGAAAATTTTTTTGATTACTTAGAACTTTCAATATAACACATAAGTTCTGAAAAATACTGTGTAAAAATTACGTGTATAGATGTGTGTTGTATAATTTGTTGAAAGATGTTTAATAAGTAAAAAAACGGCACAGAAATCCTGTGTTCTTGAGCGTAGAACTAGGTCTTTATTATGTCTATTACAGATTTGTATATTTGGTTACAAAGGTAATGAAGTTTTCAAGTTAGCAAAGTGTAACTTGAAACGTTTCTGGAACCATTAAATGTTTGGTTTCTGAAGTTATAAGTCGAACTTTTTCAGAACGTTTCTTTCTGAACGTTTTCACAATCATTTCGAACCGTTCCAGAAACGTTTTACCCAAAAGATTCAAATACGTTCATTTAACGTTTCACAATTGCTGAAGAAATGTTCCAGCATACGTTTCAGAAACGTTGCACGGACCTTCAAAACCGCACATTTGAAGGTTTCAGAAACGTTTTCGAACGTTTTAAGAACGTTTCAGAAGAAAAGTTACTGTAACGTTTCTGCAGAAACGTTTAAGAAACTTTCAATTTCCATGGGACCTTTCTGTGCTAACTGGGATTCGAATTTTCGAAGATTCACTAGGATTTTAAATTCCTGAATAATTTTGAGTATTGCATCTAAAAAAAAATTTAGAGCAAAAAAATTTTAATTGAATCGTGTAAATTTTGAATTTTCTAAGGCAAGAAAAAGTGAGAGTGGGGCGCCCGGAAATAGTTTGCTTAGCACGCGAAGTTGACACGCGTCTGTCCTGAATATTATGATAATCGAATCACTCTTACCGATCGAATGCTTGTAGATCTTATGAAGTTTATAACGACGCCAGGTTGACTCGTCAGGTTCGGCACAATTTTTCAGCAGAGAAGGAGCTTTCTTATCGTTTTGAGGTGGATGAAAAAAATGTACTCGCTCCTCGTCAATCTAATTTGAAGCAACAGTAGTGATCAAAACGTTATCTTTTTCTTTGTGAGAAACAACGAAAAACAGTTTTTTTTCCTTATTGTTCGCCATTATTTTCTGATAACTTCAACAAACATGACAGAATTCCATATATAGTATAAAATACGAGTTATTTAGTAACAAATACTTCGTTTTGTCTTAAGCATCGCTTTATTTGAATGTGTAACAGTACGTAATGTACGCAATACAAATACCAAATAGTAAAAAAAATACACACAAAGTACACAGAATAAAGCATTAGTCTTAACTAAGAGTATGGAGAATTTTGCACACAAACATATCTTCTTTTGATTTAATGAAAAAACCTTTGTGGGAAACATTTTCCAATGCGATTAATACATGGTGTGAATGTAAGTTTTCGACTTTGGAAATTCCTACATGCGTGGAAGTGCCGGGTAAATGTAAGCAGGACTGACTTTCGAAAAATTGAGCCCAACAAGAAATATTTTCCCTGTTTCCCTAACTCTCAGAATGTTCTCAATACGGAAAATCGAACCATTTTTCGTGAGAATGATGTTGTCAGCTCTTTTTTGGCACTTTACAGCAAAACTTTTCGTTCGTAGAATCGCATATTGATCATAAGATTGGATCAACATGTTTTCAGGAACGGGTTCTGCTACGTGTTTCGCCGAGAGCTGTTCTTTTTCAGCTATGGTATTCTTGCAACCCATAGGTTTACCCAAGTTTTCGTGCTCTTCAATCCGATTGATCAACTGTTGGATTGCTTGTGACCATGCTCGTACTTTCCGCCGAATATAAGATAAATGGTTTTCAAACGGAAAAGCGCTGTATCGATCAAGATTCCCAAATCTTTTAACGTCATCGCAAACGTGCAACAAACTGTGCACATTACTTGAAATGGAGTGCTCGCCATAAATGGTAACATGACCAATCACGAACTTCGACAAATAAAGCTTGATCGTCTCCAGCGATTCCCGGTTTGACTCGGGGTCACACAAAAAGCGAACTGCGTAATGGAGCAATAAAAAATGCTTGTACGCAATTTCGCTTAATCGTCCATGTAGAACGAAAGGTCCTACGTACAACAGAAAGATTCTAAACTCGGTCGCTTTCCAATGGGACAATTCAGTAACTGGTTGACATTTTCGTGGGAACTCGTCAGGACAAAATTTGCGAATGCAATTCATGATGACATCAATAGCAACAATGTTTAAATAACTCATGCAGTACATTTTCTTGTTCGGATATTTCTTATCTTTTAAGTTGAGCCACAGTTTTAGTAAATTTTTCATTATGCCAAGACAAATTTGATGCATATAATCGTTAACGACGCAATTGACTGGATCGAATGTCGATAAATCAGACAAAATACTGTGTCCTTTTTGGAAATTTTTGTACTCTACATCACGAAATTTTTGAGTATCTCTTAGTTCTAGTTTTTTCAAATTTTTTTCGCTAACATGAAATGTTGTCCGTTTATGCTTTGAATATCCTTTGACATTACATCGCAAGCAACTGAAAAACGCGTTAAAAGCCATGGTATTCAGAAGAGCATTTTTCGCCGGTGAATCGAATACGCCAAAACACATTTGCAATACGAACATTCGGTTTCTTATCTCAAAACCGTTTTTAGCCATATCGTTAAATTCTTCAACAAAATGTCGTAGGTAATCGTTGAAATCAGATGGTTTCTTCGATCCAACGTAAATTTGAGCAACAAAAATTTTCACTTCGGGCACATTCAATATCCGACATAAAACAGGCCACGACGTTTTTTTTGAACTTTTATACAGATCTAAACCATCAACATTAAAGGACATTTCTATCACGTCGCCTCTAATGTTTTCAAGAATGTACTTCGCGTTTGTGTCTAGTGCAAACCACTGTCTGATACCAAAAACATAAAAAAAACCATTGCCCATTTTGTGGACTTTGATGTTTCTCGGAGTTGATAACAATGTGCGACAATCTCGCGGCAAAACGGTTGTGTCAATTATCGGATGTTCTTTGAGAATATGGAGCAATTGGGTGACTGCTGTCATAGTTACGTTATTACAAAGTGACCAGTCGATTAACGAGTTTTTGATGTTTTTCCCTCGGCCATTATCAAAAAAATCATGTACGGGTACGTATTTTTCTACTTCTTCGGGGTTGTCAATCATGTCGACACTCCTTGAAAAATCGTTTGGAACTTTTTCATCTGAACAAGAATTCGTTGTGTCAACATTTTCGGAGTTGCTTGTGGTGTCTTCACGTTCATTCTCACTCGGATGGTTCATATATATAACAATTCTCTAACGTTTACAAATATGAAGATTCTTAGTATTATACAAAATTCAAATTTTACTCTAATTTTTCAAAAATTCCGGGAATTCCGAAAAATCTGAAAATGTACGACATTCCGGTACAGATAACACTCATAATTTTCAAAACGAGATTTTATCTAATATAAGTATTTTTCGACAATTCTGTGAATGTTGATTTTTTACGTGTATTCTAAAAACAACATAAATTCCGAGAATTTCTGAAATATCACAACAAATTTTCAATCGCAAACAATAGTGAAAATAATATTCATCCTGGAAATTGTCTAATATTCTGAAAACTTCGTGGAAATTCATAAATTTTCTGAAAATTTCCGGGAATTTTTGATGACCTTTAATTTCCAAATATCATCAGTTACATTAAATATCACAAACCCAAGAATTCCCGTGATCTCAAAAAATTTCGGAACATTCTGGATTAGTCGAGTTATTTTAGAAAAATTCAGAACATTATATCACATTTTGGAAAATTAGTTTTAAAAAATTTTGGAAAAATTTTAACATCTTACAACATCTTAAAAATGTTCTTGAATTCAGTAAGTTGCAGAAAGTTTAAGTTTATATTTTAGACATTGGAAATTTCATAAAAATTTTGTAAGTCTCGGAAATCAGAAATATTCTAAATGTGCAGAGATTCAACCAATTTCTGAAGGTATACGAAATTAATGTAAAAAAAATCATGAAGAACAGTGAGCAAAACGAAGTTTTGCGCACACTCAACTAACGTTCGTTACTTATTCTAGCTAGTTCCTTTAAAATTCCACACCACCATACAACCTCAAGTAAATATGATATTTTGAGAACATTTTTTGAAAATGAGAAAGATATCCATTGGAATGTACGTAGTTATATTTACCTGCTTTCTCAAAAAAGCCAAAAGCCACAACGGTGTTGAAAATGTATCCTGATTAGTAGAGATATGATTTGCGCTTGATTGTTCGGAAGTTTGCTGGGGGTGGATGTTGATCCTTACCGAAACGCTGGAAACAGAAAAATTTATTTATAAAGTTAACTTTTTCAGTACTATTTCTTAGATTTTCGAACAAATTTATAAAAATTGTTCAACGATTGTATTTTAACTAAAATTTTCTAGTTTCTAATTTTTTTTTTAAGTATACTTAAAGAAGATATTAAATAAAAATTTTTATCTGTCTGACAAAACTAGAATGGTTTTTAATTATTCGAGGGTGTGAATTTTTATGAGTATTCTAAGTAAAAATTCACTTTTATAATTAGAACATAATTCAGAATTATAGTGCTTTAATTTAAAGCGTCGAATAAGAAATTAAAAAATCTAACACAGACATAAATTTTATTTGGTTCATTAGTTTTGTATGTAATGAATAAAATTGCAGTAAGTCATTAAAAAAAAAAGATTAAACGAAAATGTAAGAAAAAATTTTTGAAATTTTTTTTAAGATAACTAAATGTGATATAAAGTGTATCGTAAAATTGTTCATACAGATATTGAGGGTGGTGAAGGAAATAATATGAAGTAATTATAGATCAAATAAATGATGATACTTGTCATAGGTTTTCTCCCATATAAAGTCGCAATTATTTGAATAATAACTGATCAGTTGATTCGAGTTAAATTCAAATTTTTCTGTGTTGTTGATTTTTCCTCAAAACCTTTATCATTTTCTGAATCGAAAAATCACTAATTGTGAGTGTATCGACAACTTTGATTCGATCGGAACTATTTTCATTGATTGTAATTGATGAGTTAAATAAATCTCTAGCTTTTATAATCGCTGTAAATTCATACAATTTCACGGAAAACGGTATTTTTCGAAAATTTTCAAGAATGAGAAAGGTTTATTGTAATTCACGTTTTTTCACCTGCTTTCCGAAAAAAGCTTTAAGTCCACGACAATGATCGATTCATGTGTCTGTATCAAAGTGGATGAATTGCACTTCACTGCTCGAAAGTGTGGAAGTGGTTTTTGATTTCCACCAAAACGCTGCAAACATAAAAGAAAACAATTTATGGCGTTCATTTCTTATACAATGATTGCAATTTTTGAATCAATGAATGAGAATTATTCTACAGTTGAGATAAAATATCAGTTCTCTATAAAAAAAATTTATTTCGTTTATTGGAAATAAAACAAAGAATTCGAATTCTGAAAAAAAGCATACAAACGAGCAAACAAAAACAACAACAAAAAAAAACAATTTGACAAAACATTCTTAGAATTTCAAAAAAAACCCCAAGATTTTAGATATTTTTCCAGAAAACCAATTAATCGCAATTTGAAAAATTATGAATTCTTGTAATTTGTTTCAAACATAAAATTTTTGCAAGTAAGACGAATTCTCATGATAAAATAAGAAAACACAATTTCCACATGTTTTCAAAAACTTATAAGTTTAAAATTGTTAGAAAAACAAAAAATTCAACGAATTTCAGAAAAACTTAGAAAATTTTTAAAGTTTTTAGAAACTTCAACATCTTGTTAGAACTGGAATGCTATATATTTTTAGAAAACTTGAAAATGTCGATTTTTCTATCAAATATCGTTTATTCCTCGAAAAAATTTCTGGTAGTTTTCAAAAGTAACAATTTTTGGGATTTCAATGTAACTCAAAATTGTTAAATTTGTTGAGTAATTTAAAATATTCATATAATATTCGTGAAAAAAATTGATTCTGTACAATTCTGTTGTACAGCTCGGAGTTTCGAAATTTTAAGATGTCTAATGATGTAAGCTGACGACATTTCGACCATGTGTTAATCGATACATTGTAAAAAATATCGTCAGACGATTTCAGCTGACGACTGTTTGACGACTAATCGTCAATACTATCGTCAACTACATTACAAAAAGAATATTAATTTTAAAAATTCTTAAAATCCGCAGTAAACCGTAATATTTCATATTTTTTGAAAAGTTCAGAATCCTCTGGGTTCTAGAAAAAAATCAGCATAAGAGAAAGTTAAAAAAAAATTAGAATTCCAAACTGTTTATACTCAATTTTTTATTTCCCGCAAAAAATTATCATGAATACAATCGTTTTAAGTGGCCCTGACGGTCCTGAGGCAAGTGAAAGGCCATTAAAAGCATCATGGCGATTGCCTCGAGACCGTCGGAGGGTGGAAGTATATATAAAGATTTAAAAAAAATAAGAGAACAATTGTAACAATTAGGAGTTATGATGTACATAATTATGTAATGATCCGATTGCACATTTTTCCAACATACCTTCATCCACGTGACGAAGGAACAGGAGCACTTTTCGAGCACATTAAAAAAAAATTTATCGAATAAAAATATAGAGAAAAACGTGTATCAAGATGGTTGGAACACGCGCGTATTGCAGTCTTCTTCTGACGTCCACGCGGAAAAGAGCGAGTTCAGGCAAGCTCAGGCTGCAAAGAATGCGCTGAGTCATGCTGACGTAACTTTCGACTGCATGAAAATGATGAAAAGAGTGGAAAAAAACCGGACAATGACGCGGATGCGCAGGCCTGCGTGCGGGCCCGCGCCAGTCCCAGTGATGCCGAAAGTCCCCACTACGTACGAGGGGGGACCCAAAAGTAACGGGAATTGTGTTACAACTTTTTTATCGACAAATTTTTTCACACACAATTATCACCTTCAAAGTAACCCCCATTGACTGTAATACACTTATTCAATCTTTTTTTCCAGTGTTCAAAACAGTTCTAAAATTCATTTTTTTCAATGTTTTTTAAACCTTCCAGCGATTTTTGTTTCACCTCTTCTACAGTCCCAAAACGTTTTCCTTTCATGTCCCTTTTGAGTCTAGGGAACAAAAAAAAGTCACAGGGGGCAAGGTCCGGTGAATAGGGGGGGTGAACAATCGGTGTCATGCCGTTTTTGGTCAAAAATTTCTTCACGGACAGCGCTGTGTGGGCAGGTGCATTGTCGTGGTGGAAGAACCAATCTCCTGTGCGCCAAAGATCCGCTCTTTTCTTCCGGATGTTCTCCCTCAACCTTTTCAAAACCTCCAAGTAGAAGTGTTGGTTGACCGTTTGGCCTGGAGGAACAAATTCTGCGTGCACAATACCTCTGCAATCGAAGAAACAAATGAGCAATGTCTTGATGTTGGACTTCACTTGGCGTGCCTTTTTTGGACGAGGCGAGAGAGGTGTCTTCCATTGGCTTGATTGCTGCTTTGGTTCGGGGTCGTAGCCATAGCACCATGATTCATCGCCAGTTATAACCTTGAGAAAAAAATCTGGGTCTTCATCCAACTGATTTTGCAGCTCAAGACAGGCCTGAAGTCGACGCTCCTTTTGATCGTCGGAGAGAAGGCGAGGAACAAATTTGGCTGCAATCCTCCTCATGCTCAAATCTTCAGTTGAAATCCTCTGAATTGAACTCCATGACAATCCAGACATCTCACAAAGTTGATCGATGGTTCGGCGACAGTCTTCATGAACAAGAGTGTTGATTTTTTCAATGTTTTCGTCCGTTCTTGAAGTCGAGGGGCGCCCAGAACGAGGTTGGTCTTCTATTGACATCTCTCCATTCTTGAAACGCAAAAACCAGTCGTACACACGCGTTTTACTCAAAGCATTATCCCCATAAGCTGTTTTCAGCATCACAAGGGTTTCCGCGGGTGTTTTTCCTAACAAAAAACAAAATTTTACAGCCGCGCGTTGCTCTCCGCACTCAGCCATTTCATGTTTTCGCCGAAACGGAAAAAGTCGTTTCACTAGAAAAATTCTTACGGACGAACGAATGCACTCACAGCAAATGAACTTTGCACACTGACTTGGGAGAGTAGCAGCTTGGAAGAGAACCAGTGGAGAACCCGATCCCCTCCTCCGCGGTCCCCCCACCACCTCATTCCCGTTACTTTTGGGTCCCCCCTCGTATATTAGCATTCCACACGTGCGCCTGGCGAATATATACCGACGATACGAAGACGATATTTGTTATGAGATGTCAACTGACGACACGAAATTTGAGATGAATGACGATGAGTCTTCAATGTCTTCATGTCATCAAATTACGACTTTTGATGGTAGAAGACGTTTACAAGAAGATAATCTAGTTAATAAATTTTCTAATGATACTTTTAAAATGAACAGCCAACCTAAAAAGTTTAATCCTCATATTTTTTTAACACAAACGTTCATGTGACGACTCGTTCGAAGACACGTTTGACGATACCGTCTTATTGTATTGGCAAAATTCGAGGACGATAAATTTAATTAACAATTTTTTTCATTTCAGGTGGAGTATTGACAGAGGAAAATGATATTCAATAAATGAATGCTGGACATTTGTAACTCTTGAAGAAAATCAGCGCTGTCTATAAAATAAAAAACTTAAGAAATATTTTGTTTTTTTTAAATATACAGGACTGTGCAACCGAAACAAAATTTGAACTTATTGAATTGAAACCCTCTAGCCGAACCTGAATATTTGAAACCGAATAAGAACACAAACCTGAACTGAAACATTTGATACTAAACCTGAACATTTGAGACTAAATCTGAATATTAAACCAGAACTAGAATATTTGAAACTGAGCTGCAACATTTCAGCCTGAACCAGAACACAAAATCTTGAACGGTAGTAATAAATCAAACGTGAGAATTGACAAAGCAATCGAACCCAAGTCTTACAATTAACAAAAATTTACAACATTTTTCCTTATTTTTTGATTTCTAAACAATTTTAAATTTAGTGATCTTCCGTTATATATTTAATTCTGATTTAACAGAGACAGGAAAAAATCCATTTCTATATTGTACTTCTCATTAGCTCCTATAATTGTATAGTTGAAACAAAGCTCTTTACACAGGTTTGATATAGGTTTTTTTTATAATCGTTTTGAAAGGAATTAGACTTTGTTTTCTTGCGGCACATTATTTCATAGTTAACAAAAACTCTAGCATTGAGAACACATATTTATTGAACCTTGTAATATGCCAAGAAAAAAAAATTGAAAGAACGCAACAAGTAGAGATAGAATATTTAGAAAATAAGAAACGTAAAGCAGTAGAATATCAGCGACAATATAGACTTGGAAAAAAACAGAAAATCGTAGAACAATCGAATTGAAGAATTTCTGATAATGATGATTCTTCAAACAATTTTACTTCAAATAAAGATCTAAATCTACCACACAATACTAAAAATGATATTTTTCAACAATCATCTTTAAGTATTCCGGAAAATGCGAGAAATCAACTTCAACGACATTTTGATGTAGCAGAACCTGACTCAGTGAATAATCTAACTGTTTCGCAAAATACGTACAATCCTGTCAGAGATGATCTAAATAGTGCTGTTCAGCCGTTTTTAACTCCAATTTTATGTAATACTATAAATTTAACAGCTGAGCGCAATGAATTTCTCAATGATGAAAATCAGCAAGCGAGGGAAATTGAAAATGATAAACGAAAACGACAGAAAGAAAATCAACGCCGTTATAGAATTCGGCAAAAAGAAATGAAAAAGCAGTTGAATAATGCACTAATAAACGACTCAACCGATAATACTCATACCCAAGACTCTTCTTTACCTTTAATGTCAATGCCCTAAATATTTAGTGATATCACAATAAATACTCCGAATGTTTCTTAGCAGAATAGAATTTCCAATGTTTCGAATATACCGAAAAGATACGAAACATCGCAACAAAGAAATCACGTAAATGCGAACATTAATGGCCAATCACTAGAAAATATTACAGAGCATGATGCAGGTAAAATGAATATACTTTGTACACACTGTGGGGCTCTTCATTTTGTAGCTGAAAAAATAACGAACATGAAAGATTCTTTTAATGATTGCTGCAGTCATGGCAAAGTGCGTTTAGAACCTTTGCCTGATACCCCAGATTATCTTCGTTCTTTATATAATGGAGCAGATAATGAATCAAATGAATTTTACAAAAACATAAGTAAATATAACAATTCACTTGCTTTTGCCTCATTCAATGAAAATTTGACGAACTTCAACGACAGAAGACCTGGTCCCTTCTGTTTTAAAATTCAAGGGCAAATTTATTATCAAATAAATAAGTCATTGTATCCTGCTAATAATGAAAACCCTGGGTTTGGTCAGTTATTCATTGTTGATCAGAATGAAGCTTTACAACATCGAATGAGTATTTTTCAAGATCTCGATCCTAACATTCTAATATCTCTTGATAATATGATGAGAGAATACAACGTATTTGCACAATCGTATGAAATGATGTCAGAGGAGTTGCGTAATCAACAAATAGTTGACTTACACGCACCTACTGAGTTGCATTTGCTCTTTTCCTTAAAGCCAGAAATGGATTAGCGAAGATTTAATTTTCAACGGGCTAATGAAGTGGCTGTAATATTTGCTACAACTGTCGATGGTGAAATACCAGAATCATACGTCACGATACGCGATAAAAACACGAAAACTTTGCAATTTGTTATTTATATGGATCCGAATGTGGAACCGTGGATATATCCTTTGCTGTATCCCCATGGATCACGTGGATGGCATCGTGATTTAATTTGTGTCAATACAGATCGAAGAGTTACACGATTAGCGTATACAAAATATCGAATAGCAATCAGAGATGATTTTAACCCATTTTTAATGAGTCGAAGACTTTTTCAACAGTGGGTAGTCGATTCGTATGTAAAAATTGAAAAAGATCGCATTCAATATTGCAAACAGAATCGAAAGAAACTCAAAAGTGAGACTTACAAAGGTCTTTTAGACTATCTGTATACATCAGCAACAAATCATGATTGCAATGTTGGTAAAATCACTATACTTCCTTAGACATTTGTTGGTTCTCCGAGAAATATGCTACAACATTATCATGACGCTATGGCTATTTTAAGAAAATTTGGCAAACCAGATCTTTTTATCACTATGACGTGTTATCCTAATTGGATCGAAATAACAGAAAATTTATTAGCAAATCAACAAGCATGTGATCGACCTGATTTATGTGCATGAGTCTTTAACATCAAAAAAGATTATTTACTGGACTGTATAATTAGGCAACAATATTTTGGTGAAGTCGCAGCTTATGTGTATGTTATTGAATTTCAAAAACGAGGCTTGCCACACATTCATTTGCTTGTTAATTTGAAACGCAATAGCAAAATAAATACAGCTGATGCTATAGACAATTATATCTCTCCTGAAATTCCTGATCCAACGGACAATCCCACTTTATACTAAATAGTCATGGAAAATATGATTCATGGACCTTGTGGTGATTTGTGTTTAAAAGATAATAAATGTTCCAAACATTTTCCGAAAAAATTCCAAAATGAAACAACCATTTCTGATAATGGGTATCCTACGTACAGAAGAAGAAATACAGGTGTAACGTACGAACGACCGGGAGAATATGTCGTTGACAATAGACATGTTGTACAGTTTTCGTCGAAATTATACCTTTTATTCAACTGTTACATAAATGTCGAAGTTGTATCGAGTATTAAATCGGTGAAATATCTTTACAAGTATATTTATAAAGGTCACGATGCAGCTGCAGTAGTGATTCAAGAACATACAGGAGAAGCTGTAATAGAACATGACGAAAGCAGAAATTTCGTAGAAACTCGTTATGAAGGACCTGTTAAAGCTTGTTGGCGTATACGAAGCCAGCCTCTGCAAGAAAAAAGCCATACTGTCACACGCCTTCCAGTTCATTTACCCAATGAACAAAATATTATTTTTGATGATGCTAATGATAACAACAAAATATCGTCTGCTCTAGAACAAGCCACAATGCTTATGGATTATTTTAAACTGAATAAAACAGATGAAAACGCAAGAATATATGTCTATTCTGATATCCCTAAATACTACGTTTACAAAAAAGAAAAGATAGAATTTAAAACAGTGACCTCTTAGCAACCAAGAAAAGCTCATCATAATTGTATCGGTTAACTGTTAGTCCAGCACAAACGGAATTGTTTCACTTGAGATTGTTATTGCTGACTGTAAAAGGAGCTATGGTACAAGTTTTGATGACCTAAAAACAGTCAATGGAGAAGTTCAACCAACATTCGGGGCAACATGCTTAGCTTTAGGTCTTATTGAAAACGATGACGAGTGGCGACGAGCAATGAGAGAAGCTTCTGTGTGGATGATGCCTTACCAACTTAGATGTCTTTTCGTTCGACTTTTGATACATTGTCAACCAACAAAACCCAATGAATTATGGGAAGAATTCAAAAATTTCATGTCTGAAGATTATGCGAGACAACACGAACCATGTATTTCTTACAAATAACCTTATGATCAAATTCAAAATAGGTTGGGAAACCAAAATTACAACGATTTTCATATTCCTGACATGGAATGTATGATCCTTACGTCAGTCAATGAAAATGAGCAAATAACATCACAGCAATATTTACAAAAAGGCATGGAAAAATACAGCATGTTAAATAACACTCAAAAAGAAATAGTAGACAAAGTATTGTCAGCATTGCATAATAACAATTTAACGAATACCAATTGTTCTTATATCGATGGGCCCGGAGGTTCCGGAAAAACTTTCATCTATAAAACTCTTTATTATTTAAGCAAAGCAAGAAATAAGGTTGTAAATACAATGACATTCACAGGAATTGCAGCTACATTACTTCCAGAAGTAAAAACAGTTCACAAAACACTTGGATTATCAGTTCCATTATTTTCCGACTCTTCGTCCAGTATGAAACCGCAATCTGCTGAAGGTAAAATGTTACAAAAAGTTGATATTTTTATTTGGGATGAAGCTCCTATGGCACCAAGATATGCTTTAGAAATTATGGATCGCACATTGAAATACATAATGAAAAATGATATACTTTTTGGTGGAAAGTTAGTTGTTTTAGGTGGAGATTTTCGTCAGTTATTACCAATCAAAGATAGAGGAACATCAGAACGTGTGTATATGAGTATTGATACTGTTGACGTATCGAATGACAATGGTGCCAGTGCAGAAACCCTCTAACCTGAATATTTAAATACTTTATCTCCACCCACTCTCCCACCTCACGAATTGCGTCTTCGAAAAAATTGCATTGTTATGCTCCTTCGTAATCTCAACATTAATTAAGGATTATGTAATGGTACCAGATTTCTAATAAAAGACTTTAGTGATTACTTATTGTTTTGTGAAATTCTAACCGGAGATAAAACCGGAGAAATCACATTCATTAATCGTATTACCCTTCAATGTAAGAATGTATATCCTTTTAATTTTCAGAGAAGACAATTCCCTATAAAACTTGCATTCGCTATGACAATAAATAAACCCCAAGGACAAACTTTTGAAAGAATCGGTATCGATCTTCAAAAAGACGTTTTTAATCATGGCCAATTTTATGTCGCGATTTCTAGAGTGCGGTCGTAGAACGCTTTGAAATTATATACTGGAGCAAAATCCAATAGAGAAGTTACTAAAAATATTGTTTTCAAAGAATTTTATGATTAAATAATGTATTTTATATATTGATCAAATGAGAAAATTAATGACATCGTGATACATATCATATTTATACATATATTAGCGAGTGAAAATATATACTTTCTTATATTTTTTACCAAAAAGTCTTATACGAGTAATTCATAATCACCGTTTCTTCCACAGTCGAGACACACCTAATGTTAACTAAATAACGTGATTACGCTCGATATAAAGTATGATTTATCTTTACGTGTGTTTTGTGATACATTCGTTAAAAATTCGTCAAAAACCCAAAAAGAAAAGTTCCTTCTTTCAAAGAAACAGAAAAAGACTTTTCCTAAGATGTAAATAATTATTTAAACTAATAGATTCGTATAATAAACAGTTATTTTCATGTAATAAATACTTATTATATGATTTTTTTACAGAAAATCCGAAAGGAAAAAGACTACAACGTAGCATACCGGATTCACATTCATTTTTATTTTAATGATTTTTTTAGTCTATAATACGTTTCTTGTGAAAGAATGTGGCCATCATATGATTACATATATGTAATGTGTGTTACGTTTTTTTTTGTAGTTTGCTTGTAAAAATATAGTTTCCTCCAGCGATAACGAAAATAATGAAAATTAGAGATTACGTTTTTACTTATTTATTGAGTTCAATGTATTGCAATGCCTACCTCGATTTATTTCTTACTCATCATTATGAAGATTATGAAGATGCAGCATTTAAAAATCAGGTATTTTTTCTAATCTGATTTGGAATTGAATTTTCCTATACCAATTATGCATTGTTTATCACTTTAGTCTTAAAAAATAAAGTTTTTTTCTTTTACGAAATAATCAATTCATTTCATTTTTCCGAAATGCATACAATTTTATCGCAATAAAAAATGAAGAATAATAGTAAGAATAATATTCGTATTTTCAAGTCACCTTGATTATTTTACACTTATATACAAATATTTAGAAGTTCTTATATTGCAAAATGAAAAACATTTAAATTAAATAAATCTAAAATTTGTTGACGAATAACTCAAATACACTATCTCCATACATTAGAAATATTTATGTACATTTATAACATATTACATTACATTAATGCATTTCTCTTTGTTTAATATTAAATCTAATATTGCTATTTATCTATATTCAGAACAATATGGATAGAGAACATGATTTTCCTCAATCTATGTTTCTCTTCAATTTCAAATTCAATATTCTATATATCTCTGCTTACACACAGCCAGTAATGAAATAAATTTTTGTCGTCACATATATAATGCAAGAGTTTTAAGATTGTATATTCAGAATATGTTTGCAATTTGCTCTCTATAATTCTTATAATACACTTATCCGAGTATGAAGTTACTACAATCTTTAATATTTTTATCTGTAGTATACTACAGTTGATTATAGCTTACTATAGTTATAACTTCATATGCGGATATAACTGTTCATAATTTTTGAACAAAGGAAACTTATTATTATAAAAAATTAACTGAAAATTGAATCTTTATTGATTCATGCCAGGCTTTAAGTGAAATAACAAATGCGATTCAAAAGGTGCTTTCGAGTCGGTATTTCCCAAACTACCCCAATATTCTTTCCTCGACAACCTAACCGAGGCCCCTCGGTTATGTCGTCATTAGCCAAACATAGCTTCCAAAACCGACTTCGGCATTTACGTCGACTTAAGGCGATGAGAGTACTGTAGCGGTGCGAGAAAGATGCAGAGAATAGGAAACGCGTGAAAGGAAGTGAGAGGCGAAGGTTGCGATGAACCCTCGCCTTAAGGGGGTCTTCTACCTTGTGGGTTTGAAAAAACCGATTTTTTTTTTCATTTTTCTGGCCTAGAAGGTGCTAGAAATATACTGTTAAAAGGATATAACCGAAATCTTATTATTTCGGGGTTCCCAGAGCCATCAAATACAGCTATGCGTGGTCTTATCGCAGCGCTCATCGCGACTACCTAGAAACTTACTTATCAAGTTTTTCTAAAGTTATCCTAACGGTCCATTGTATTCTTGATTTATCTGTTTGCATTTTATCTCTATTATGCATGTAAAATATTTCGGTTCATTCAGTTTGAAAGAAAATTTAACGTCGGAAACATCTCGCACGAACCTGTAACCGCCCAAAATTCAGTTCGTGTTTTTTTATTTCTCTCAACTATTTTTCCATGATGGACCGAAAATTTGCGAGAGCAAAAAACACTTGTTGTGATCGAAAAAAAAAACGAAGTCCTAATCTTTATGTTCGGGAACGTGATCGTGATCGCGATGCATCGTACGCCAGCACGTCGGCGTAGAAACTCAAGAACAAACGGCGCGCGGGAGTTCCGATAAATCCGAATTTCGCGTATTGCATTTTGGAATTCGTATCAGTTTTTACAGCGATTGCGAACATTGTTATTTGCAAAGACTGTCAGGAGAAAATCCAGTTTTCTCAAAGTTCTAAAAGCGGTGCAGTATTTACGATTGTTATGAATTGCAACTGCAATGAAAAGTCTATTGATTCGTGTCCTAAGATCAATAAAATAAGGCTTACGAAGTGAACTACCGATTGATTTTTGTGCTACGCTTACTCGGTGTCGGTTTCAAAGGATTTAATAAATTTTGCGAGTTGATGGACATTAGCTGTGGAATCGCGAACAAAACGTATTATGCATGTCTCGAAAAATTCAGCAACGCCGCTAGTACAATTTTCAAAAGTGTTTTGAAAAAAGCTGTGGACGAGGAACAATATTTGAATGCGCAGAATAACAACGTAAAAAATCATTTGATAGTTTCGGGGGACGGAACATGGAAAAAAAGAGGATTCTCTTCTCTGTTCGGGATTTCAACTTTAATTGGAAATTACAGTCACAAAGTTCTAGATGCGATCGTTAAATCCAGTTTTTGCCAAACATGTAAAAATCACGAAAAATTGAAAGAAACAGATATTAGTGAATTTAATTTGTGGTACGAAAATCATGAAAAAGATTGCACGGCAAACCACTTAGGAAGTGCAGGGAAAATGGAAATAGACGGAATCACCGAAATGTTTTCGCGATCGGTAAAAAAAATACGGTGTGAAATATGTTTGGTACGTGGGTGATGGAGATAGTAAACCGTATAAAGGAATAATCTCTCTTAATCCTCATGGCAACGAGACTATCGTAGAAAAAAAAGAATGTGTTGGCCACGTTGAAAAACAAATGGGATCTAGGCTCAAGAATGTTAAAAAAGATAACAGAGGTATTGGAGGAAAAGGTAGAGGAAAATTAACAGATAAAGTTATCGGAGAGTTTACAAAATTTTACGGCCTAGCGATCGGAAGAAACGCCGATACCGTGAAAAAAATGAAGGACGCGATTTGGGCGTCATTTTATCACTGCAGCTCGTCTGACGATAACCCAAATCACACATTATGCCCCCCCGGAGAAAGAAGTTGGTGCAAGTAGCGTCGAGCTGAAACAAGTGGGACTTTAGAGACTTTCAAGCAGTAACGGGTTCCCCTCAACACTGCAGTTTTAAAAATCATCTAGCCAATTTACGAGAATTTATCATCAGACAACTTGCTACAACGGTGTTTAGGCGCACACACACAAAACAGCAACGAGCCCATCAACAATTGTATTTGGTTATTGGCGCCGAAACATTTACATTCCGGAAAACATGTCATCGATATTACTACTTATGAAGTAGTGATATCGTTAATGAAGGATACAGGACAATACTGGAGACTATGGACACAATGGGAATTACGTTAGGACCGATAGCCGAGATGTGCGCCGAGCGACTCGACGAGGACCGCATCAACCGCTCGGAGCAAAGGGTGAGCGACTCGGCGAAAAGGGCTTGGATCGAACAACGCGAACAACGGGTCGCACAACGAGAGTCTCTTCTCGAACAAGAAGATGAATTTTATGGCTCTAGCATTGCAGATTGATTGTAAGTAACTTTTTATCCAAGATTCATGCATGAATATCTTTAAATGCGATTTCCCGAAAGTTGCGTTTTCGCAACTGGTTAACATGATATCTTGAAAAGTTATTGATCGATTTACTAACGTCATATATCGAAATTAGTGAAAAACATGTCGCTATCGTCTGACACGAGATTTTCGGATTTTTTCCATTTTAACAATTTTTACAGCTACAAATGACCCTGAAAACATAGAAAAAAAATTTTTTGTTTTGTTTTGTTTACCATTTCGAGAAATCTTCGAATTTTGCAAATTCATTGTGTCAAACGATAGCCAAAGGCATAAAAAAACTAAATTTTTTTGGTTTTTTTGTTTCAGACGATTTTCGTGAGGTGAATCGTGTCAACCGTTTTGGTATGCATTTTTCGTAAGGGATATTTCAAGGTCATTACACGATCAAATCGAAGACAGTACAATGTCAGTAAAACTTGTGTTAAAAGTTTATAAATAAATAAGATGTATGCAAAAAATCGCACCTCGATTGCATTATTGGTTTCCCTACAATAAATTCTCAAAAAACAGTGTCAAAAACGGAGCCACAAGGTAGAAGACCCACTTAAGGTATCTAAATTTTTCCATCGACCTAAAAGAAAAACCATGAAAAACCTCACGGCGAAATCGGTGGACATCTCAACTACAACGTAGACAACACCTTAAGCGAAGAATTTGATTTTAATTATAAAAAGGTTCATGAAGAAATGCATTTTATTGTTCCATCCGAGGCTCGCCGATCGGTCATTCATCCGAGTATGTAGTAACAATAATCACCATCACTTAAACTTAGGCGATCGATCGCCGCCCCCCAGTGTCTTAACTCCACGGGATTTTTTTTCAATAAGTTTAGTTATATTACTTATCTATAGTACATAAAGCAAATGGAATTTATATATATACAGATATATGAGGACAATGAAAATAATAGTAAAATCATGTTGTTTAAAGCAATGGGCGCGCCCGACGGGCGCGCTACATGTTTCTAGTGATATATTTAAATTTTGGATGAGTAATAATTAAATGGTTTACCAAAAATTCAATAAATATTTCTACATTCTCCATGATATTTTCAAATTAATCTCAAACAAAAACTTGCACGCTGTTACTGCATTGATTTTTTCAACGCATGAAATAATGAAATAAAATTTTTTTAATCGATTTCCCGCAATTTATTACACACGGTACATTAAACCTGTTTGGATAAGTATTAGCAAATAAGTTTGCACGATGCAGGTGTTGAAGTTCGTTTTAAATAAACTTTATTTGACTGTATTTCATTACCAAGTGCTTTCAAGCTTTGCAAATGCGCACACTGAGATTTCAAATCTCTCGCGTATTCTCTTGCACTTAGGTTACTCATATAAACATTGAATAAACAAAAAAGGATATGCACAGATGGAAAGAGGAGGAAAACTCAAGGATTGAAACAGATTTAGAAGGTCATTTGCTTCAAAACCATTCGAGGAAGCGAAACAAAGAGGATTTTAGCGTTGCCAGATATATGGATTTTCCAGAAGAATACGGATTTTCAGATTGTTTCTCATTGATACGGAATTATATACAGATTTAGCACCTTTTCCAGAAAAATCTGGTTTTTCTACGGATTTTTCAAATAGGCAGCTATTGTAGATGAAAATTTCTAGATAAGTAGCAACGAATTGGTTTTAGACAAGCAAAAAATAGTAATTCGATTCGCACAAGAAAGTTTTCATTCCAAACGCCGACCAAGAAAAGTACAGTTCGTATCACCGGGCCAGAGTGTTTTCACGCGCGACGAAAACATTTTCGAAACTCGTGGAATTAACTCGGGCCTTCGGCCCTCGGCATTCCCTCGTTCCGAGAATGTTGCCATAGCGCATGAAAAGATGCTGCTAGGCCCCTTGATACGAAATAGACTATATCTTTGCCACACCCATATGCTAAAACCGCTGGTTTGAGAGAGATAGAACTATAAAAATGCATAACACTACATTTATATATTTTACAACCTTTTTCTTATAATAAGCAACCATTCGTCCGATAAAATATTCATGATGAATTACATTAAAAACATGCAGGGTTTGAAGATTCATCACAAAAGTAATGACGTGTGTTATTCTCAAACATTAAATTTTCTACCATGACGTTGACGTGACGCGTTACATAATTTACAAGTAACGATAACGAGAATGAATTACTTTTGTTTAATATCAAATAACGAAAATCCCGATATTTATTTCATTACATTGTCCTTAGTTTTAATAATTTTTAAGAATTAATTTGCAACTGTCTAAGAAATTTTCTGAAACTGAGATATAAGTTATTTTTAACCTCTTTGCCAGCCAACAAAACTTGAGGAGCACTCCTGGGAGCGACGCTCCCTTCACTAATACTTTTTTGTTTTTCATATACATATACATATTAAGAACGTGTGGTTCGATAGAGCGACAAGGTATTATTTCATAGTAAGCGCTCCTAAGAAGTGCTACGTGCGCACTACCGTAGCACTCTTAAAGATTAAATTATTCATAAGCAGTCCGGGGAGTGAGATGGAAGTGTACTGATAGGAGCACCACTAGGTTGCGCCACGATAGCGCTACCGAAGCGCTTCTATCATAGCTATAGTAACGTTCAAGGCTGCCAGATCGAAAATGGCCGAAAAACGTATAGTGGGGAAAAAGGGCGGGGGGAGGCAGTCAGAAAAAACGTATAAAAACGTATCGACATCCGTCTCTCTCGCACTCATGCATCGCCCGGTAGTAATTGTACCTATGTAGGATGTACTCTAGAATGGTTTATCATCTCTCTCTCGGCCAATGTATAATGCACTTATCTTGATCAGGCGCGAAATAAATTACATTTGAAACGACCATTGAGCTGTATTTGAAATACAAGAAGTTTATTCAAAATTTATTAGAGAATTGAGCGTAAATAATTTTATAACAATATTTGATTCAAGGAAAAATAAAAGGTAAATTCAGCATTTTATTAACTTACATATTACATACATTATTTATCCTAAATAGACGACAAAATGTATTAATGACAATTTATCACAAAAACTTAACGTGTAAAAAATTTATAACAAAATATTCAACAAATAAATAAGACTATTGATTAAAATGACACCTAGTAAAAAAAAGCTTTGAATTACCGTGTAATGTTGTTAAATGACGTCGACTATAAAAAAGGTGATTGTAAAATATATAAAAAAAAAACATATATATATAGGTCAAAAAAGCTCTTACAGCAAAAACTGAGTATTGCATTTTTTTTTAATATTCTCAAAAATATCATATTCAAAAATATAATCGAGTAATTTTAATGAATCTGAGGGTTGTAGCGCGAACCATAAGCAATTTTTGCAATCAGATTCGTCAAAAGTGCTTTTTCACAAAAATTTAAGCATTATATAGATACTAGAACAAGCCGCGCGCTTCGCGCGCGGATGTTCTAGTTAAGATTCGAGATTTCAAATCATTGGAGAATATCATCACATATGCAAAATTTTTTGAACTGTATATATTATGAATGTCATTTAATATGTTAAGTATTCATAAATACTTTTATTAGCAAATATAGTCAGGTACATTATTAGATGAATATTTCTTTGTAGACATGATTTTTAATTCGCATACGGTCTGGAACATTACAATCATTATTATTTACATAAACTTTCAATGAATCCCATGATCGCACCCGTGAAAAAGCAACGTATAGTTGACCATGATTGAAAACGTCTTTCTTTAAATCTATTCCTATCACATCAAACGTTTGGCCTTGCGATTTGTTTATCGTCATAGCAAAAGCTAATTTAATCGGAAATTGTCTTCTTCTAAATGAAAAAGGATATGCGTTTTCACAGTTGAGTGTTACTCTGCAAATGAATGCGATTTCTCCAGATCTACTACCTGTCAGTATTTCACATTTTAAAACAGAATTTGACAATTCTAAAATTAGTAGTCTTGTTCCATTACATAAACCTTCGCTTATGCTTAAGTTTCTTATGAGCATTATCACAGAATACTGTCGAAGCCGCAATTCGTGTGGAGGTAAACTTGGTGGGTTCAACGTATTCAAATATTCCGGTAAAATAGCTTCATGATTAATATCTTCTTTGTCTCCGGTGATTTCTGTGCTATCAATACTGGTAAAAACCTTTTCCGATTTTTCATCAAGCATATTTACAACTCGCTGGTTAATTTCATCAACATCAGCATTCCGAGCCGACAAAATGGCATGCTTTGCAGCGTGTCTGTATTTTCTCATTCTAATCATGTTTCCATATGTGTCTTCAACAATGTCAGAATCGATATTTGCAATACATTTTTCTGGGACTTCAATAGTTTCCGCGGCATCATTCAAATTGCCATTCCCCATATCAAGAAGAAATCGTGAAAAATCTCGTTCTGACGGCAAAGCTCTCATGTTTTCTGTCAAATGATGTATTTTGAAATGTGACCAAACTGAACTGTATTTTATTGATAAATTTACAGTTTCAGTGCGGGTCGCATGTTCTTTCACTGGCAACAATTGTCTGAAATCACCACCCAGAATAACGACCTTACCACCGAATGGTAAATTATTTTCCATAAAATCTCGCAACGTTCGATCCATAACTTCAAGAGCATATCGCGGAGCCATTGGTGCATCATCCCAAATAAACACATCTGTATTTTTCAATTGATTTCCTTCTTTTGATTGAGCTTTGATATTGGAAGAAGAGTCCGAAAATAAAGGGACAGGTAGTCCAAGAGTTTTGTGGACAGTTTTTCCCTCTGGAAGTAAAGTTGCAGCAATACCAGTAAACGCCATTGTGTTGATGGTTTTTCCTTTCTCTTTAAGCAAGTAGTATAATGTTGTGTAAACGAACGTTTTTCCCGATCCTCCTGGTCCGTCGATGTAAAAGCATTTTCCATGATTATCACCCTCATTAAAAACTTCTAGAATGATATCTACGATTTCTTTTTGTTTCTCATTCAATTTTTCGTATTGTTCTTGTCCTTTGAAAAATTCATGCAATAAGAGTTCTTGTTCCTGCTCTTCAAGTTCGATTGTGATTTGTTCCATTTCCGGGAATTTTGATAAATCCCAATTTTCTTTTATCAAGATGTCCTGTATGCTCGAGTAGCCTTTTTTGACACCTAGTGTTTCTCCGAGTTGTCGTATATAATCTTCTGAAAGAGCGATCTTGAAATTTTCCCAAAGATCTCTAGGATGAACAGGTTGGCAGTGAATCAATATTCGCACAAAAAGACTGCGGAGTTGGCGTGGCATCATCCATGATTTCGCTTCATTCATTGCACGTTCCCATTCAGCATCGTCTTCAATGAGACCACGCGATAAACATGCGTCTGTGAAAGTTTCCATAACCTCTCCCTCAAATGTTTTAAGATCTTTAAAACTTTTAGCACCCTTCACATTCAAAATGAGAATACGAAGATTGAATAATTCGATTTGTGCAGGACTAACCGAGTAGATTCTACCGATGACGTTACATGCTTTTTTACGCTTTTCCCATCGGTCAATTTTGGTTCCATCGATTTCCACCTTTTTCCAAACATAATGTTGTGGAATGTCAGAATAAAGATACTGTCTCGCATCAGGGTCACGAACGTTCAAATCAAAGTAATCTAAAAGCATCGATGATTTTTGCAGAGCTGTTCCGATTTCTTCTTCATTTGAGCAATTATTTATAATCACGCTCTGTTGATTCGGTAAGTGCACCAGCAGTCTGATGATGTTGTGACTTTTGTCCTGTAACTTTTTGCTAAGAATTCGCCAGCATGCTTCTACTGGACTAACATAGCGAGCATCGACATAACTACGAATTTCATCATGATCGATTCTTGTTTCGTTTGATTCACTTTCAATCACAACTGATGCAGCATCGTTTCCTTTGAAAATGTACTTATATATGTATTTGACAGAATTCACTGATGACACTACTTCTACATTGATGTGACAGTTGAGTATAATTGCAAGGGTTGGACAGTATGGAACGACGTATCGGTTGTCTACTGAGTGGTTTGCACATTTCTCATGCATAATCCCATCATCTACTCGACGATACTGCGGATAGCCGTTTTCATCCATGGTAGTCTCTGGTTGGAAAGACTTAGGGAAATGTTTACTGCATTTTCCATCTTTCATACACCAATCACCGCAAGGACCATGCATCATATGTTTCATAACAATTTCATGCAAATTTTTATCAAAATTGGGATCAGGGATTTCAGCAGCAACAAATTTATCCACAATGTCCGGAGTATTTACTTTGCAATCTTGTTTCAGTGTTAGCAACAGGTGCATGTGGGGAAGACCTCGTTTTTGAAATTCAATCGTGTAGACAAAAGCTAACACTTCACCAAACAATTTTTGACGAACAATTATGTCTAATAAGCATTCCTTTTTGAGGTGAAATACTCTAGCACGAATATCTGGTCGATCTGCTGCTTGTTGGTTAGGGAGTAAATTATCTCTAATTTCTCTCCAATTTGGATTGCACGTCATTGTCACAAAAAGGTCCGGTTTCCCAAATTTTCGTACTATCGCCATTGCGTCTTGATAATGTTGCATCATGTTTCGTGGAGACCCAATAAAAGAAGAAGGCAAAATTATCATTCGTCCGACTTGTGAGCCACTTTTGTCAGCATTACTATGCAAGTGATCCATCAAACCTTGATATGAATCAGCTCGTAATTGTTTTTGATTGAATCGTATATAATTAGTTCTATCTTTTTCGATGTTAACGTAACTATCGACAACATATTGTTGAAACAATCGTCCTGCCATCAAAATTGTATTTTTATCGTCTCGAACAGCAATGCGATGCTGCACATACATTGATCGTGTTAATCTTTTATCGCCATCTTTTAATTTCATTTCTGGATGCCACCCTTGAGTACCATATGGATAAAATAATGGATAAATCCAAGGTTCAACATTCGGATCAGTTGAGTTAACGTATTTCAGTGTTTTTTCAGATTTGTTTCTAATCGTAACATACGAATCAGGTATTTCCCCGTCTGCCGTAGTAGAAAAAATTGCAGCGACTTCGTTCGATCGCTGAGCATTATATATGCCCTTATCCAAACCAGATTTTTGTAAAAATGTTAATTGCAAGTCGGTGACATTATCTGATGCGTTAGTGGCTGATTGTTGATTTTGTACTTCTTCATGCATCATTGAGTAGGATTGAGCGAAAATGTTTTCACGACTTATTTCATTTCCAATCAATTCTAAAAGTTCGGAATCAAGATTTGAATTCGAGCTGTGGCGACTTTCGGCAGCCTCTTTTGCATCGATAATAAAAAGTTGCCCATGAGTTGGGTTTTCATTGGCATTTGGATATAAAGCAGTATTTATCTGATAATAAATTTGTCCTTGAATTTTGAAACAGTAAGGTCCACGTCGTTGAGTTGAGAGGTCATACAACTTTGCGTTGAATGATGCAAATGAAAATGCATTATTATAACCTCTTATCCGATCAAGGAAATGACTCGATTTGACATGGTTTTGTTGAAATAATTGTTGAAGCAATGGCGGTGGTTGAGGCAAAGGGTTCAAAATGACCTTACCATGTTCACAGCAATCAGAAAAAGAAGAATCTTTGTTTGCGACTTGTTCGGCTACAAAATGTTTTGCTGTACAATGTTGACAACGTATGTGCATTTGTCCAATGTAGTTTTCGCTCAAATTGAGTAGAGTATCAGGCTTATGAGAAATATCAATATCAACAAAACCTTTATGATGAGCTCGATTACTACGAACAATTGAATTTCGATTAAAATTCTGTGATTCTTGAACCAAATTAGATACATTAATCGTATTTGAGTGTTGAGATACAGTTGCAACTACTTCACGTTCATTTACGTGAGGTTGTTGATCTTGAGAATTAGGTTCTAATGAATTTTCAGCACGAACATCACCACGAATAGAAGCATTCGTTAGTGTTCTCTGCTTCTCCCGATATTTCCGTTGATATTCAGTTCGCTTTCTTTTTTTTTCAACTTCAAACTTTGCTTGTTCTTCTTCGGTACGAATGATCTTACGTCGCCCCATATGTTCAAATCGACAATAGACTATGTAATTAAGTATTCAAGTATCTAGATGTATAGTTTTTAGATTTCCAAAGTTTTAGAAGGTTTTCAAGTATTCGGATATTCGGGTATTCGGGTATTCGGGTATTCGGGTATTCGGGTATTCGAGTATTCGGGTAGTTACGTATTTAAGTATTCAGGTAGTTAGGTTTTATAATATTTTTTTTTATAAAACAAATGTGAGGTTGAAGCTGGCTCGTCATTCACTGGGCAACTGGTCTATTGAGATTTACCTGGAAAGAAAAAACTCACTTCAAAATTCAAGAAAAAAAGAAAATTCACAGAGAAAATTAACGGTTTCGGTAGCCAAGTGATTAAGCCACTGCCTTAACCACTCGGTGGTTTTATTTCTAAAGAAACGATCCCTCAGGATTCGGAGCGCCTTTTGGGGCAATTCAACTCAGTAACTGCCTACTTGCAGAAAGGTTTGCCATCTCTCTTAGATTGAAATAGTGAAATATCACTTATTCTTAGTAGCACCATTTTCTTTTTGTACAATTAGTGATAAATAACTGATTAATTAAGGACTTTTCATGAAAAATTAGTGGTTTTTTAGTAACTTAAATAAAATAATCAGTGAAAAATTACCAAGTGAACAGTGCTAAAAAATAACCTATCAATTAGCGAAAACCTACTAATTGATTCGTGAAACATTAATAATTGCTGGCGAGAAGCCACTAATTGATAAGTGAAATATCAGCAATTGAAAAAGGGAAAAGGATGCTTCTGAAAATTAGTGACTTTAACCAATCAAATCTGAAAAAGATAGTTTCCTTCGCAGGTCTATGGCGGTTAAATGAGCTTAAGTCCCAGATGGGTTAAATAAAGTCGGCCGTGGACGTGAAATTCGCAAAGAAATGATGTAAGAAAACGACAATGACCTCTACGACTTCATATTGGAGTATGCGTATGACGAATAAAATAAATACAGAGCCTATGATAATTTTTAAATTTTATTATTCTTGTTATGTATGAATATGAATTGAAAAAATTTTCATATCATTTGATTACGTCAATCATCCAAAAAAATTATCAAAATATTGCGAGATAACGTAGTGTTCCGTAAAATAAATAAAATTAGAAAGCAAATAATTTTTTATTGAAAAAATGGACATTTTTTCATAATGGGTTATCATGATTATAATAATTCAGTAATCAATTGATCGTCGAATTCAGATCCTCTAACTAAAATTATCACATATACTTCAAAACATTTCTTATCTGGTGTAAAAGTTGATATGAAATTTTTAAATAATCTCAAAGTCACCATCATTAGAATTAGTAGATACTATATCTTTAGAGAAGTAAACAAAGCCAGCAATTAATCGAATTGATAAATTAGAGATACTGAATTTCATAAGTAAAAATACTGAAGAAATAGTTTTAGGTATTGAAAAATCAAAAATTCAATCTAGAATTGTTAATCGAAAATTAAGTATGTGTGTAATATTAACGTTCAGTTTGACCGAGAAATTTGGTAATAATTGATATTTTTACAAAACAAAAAATTAATATTTTTACCAAACAAAAAATGCATTTTTTTATGTCATCATCATTATGTAAAACAATCAAAATATAACTTCAAAATATTGTCTATTCCTCCGACAGTCAGGCTGTTGAAAAAATTAGTGGTCAATTTTGGAGAACGTGCTTAGAGGTCATGCACTGGAAACTCCGCGATATAATCCAAAGATTGGAATATAATATTGGTTGTAAAAAATCCACGTATAGCCCAGCTCCGGTACAAACCAGTCCAAACAGCCTAAAAATGTGTATAGAAGTTTAAATATTGCTGTTTTCAAATTTACTGTATGTTTTGTTCATGGTTTATAAACTTGTAATAATTATTGTACTATATAATTGATAAAAACGTTAATCGAGATTTTCAAGTCACTTTATTTTAAGTATTATATGCTGTAATAAAACTTTACTGAAGATTTCTATGAAATGGATTCAGATACTCCAATAAAAACGAAAAATGATGTATGGGAAAAACTTTTTTCTAAAAGTTGAATCAATTGTTTTCCATAGTAAAAAAACCGAATTCCGTGTTTTAGCACAAGTAAAATATACAAAAAGTTGCCTACATTTTAAATTTAATCTAAAAATATTAGGGGTGTGCGGGAGCGAGAATTTCGGAGGTCGGGATAAGTCGGGAAATTTTGCATCGGGTCGGGACGGGATCCCGAGTTGTTCGGGAATCCCGAACTTTTCGGGATTATGAGGAATACTTTAATTTCTGCTGTGACTTGAAGTCTACGAATTGCAAAATGCTACCCGTACAACACAAGACTCCCAGAAAAGGTCATTTTACTCCCTGGGAGTTCCCTGGGAGTTCCCTGGGAGTTCCCTGGGAGTTCCCTGGGAATTTTTCGGAAGTCTTGTGTTGTATGGGTAATGAATCCCAGAGTTTGAAAGCCCATCAGAGAGATATTGTTACCTTTAAAAACTTATAGAATTACGTATTTTGGTTAACAATGTGTAACGCTCAAAATTTTCGGAACTGTAAACTCAGAAGCACAAGCTTACTTCCGAATAAATAAAAATAATCAACATAATCGTCTTAAAGTGATATCATCTTATAAGACAATAGTCTAGTAAAATATATGAGAAATAGGATCTTTTAGATAGAATAGGATAGAATCTTTTATTGGATGAACTACAACGCAAGGCTTTAAACTTTACATTTTTTATATTAATTGAAATTTAAGCATTATCGTTTAGATTCAATTTATTTTTATGTGGCTCTTATTTTCCATTTCTTAGTATTTATTTTATAATCAATCAGTTGACTTAAAAATCGAAAATGATGCCTTGCGTTGTAAGTTCATCCAATGAAAGCTATTTCTCATATCTTTTTATTAGACTATTGTCTTATAAGATGATATCATTTTAAGACGATGATGTTGATTATTTTCTATTTATTTGGGAGTAAGCTGATGCTTATGAGTTTACAGTTCTGAAATTTTTGAGCGTTATACATTGTTAACCGAAATACGTAATTCTATAAGTTTTTAAAGGTAACAATATTTCCTTGATGGGCTTTCAAACTCTGGGATTTATTAGCATTTCGCAATTCTTAGACTTCAGGTCACAGCAGAAATTTAAATATTCCTCATAATCCCGAAAAGTTAGGGATTCCCGAAAAAATCGGGAATCTCGAAAAGTTCGGGAAAGCGTCTTTCCCGTCCCGACTCCTTTCCCGACCCATCCCGACATCGGGATTCCCGAAAAGTCGGGATCCCGCACACCCCTAAAAAATATTATTGCCTATATTCCGGGCACATCGCTGCTGTATATCTGTTTTACTGACTGTATTTTCCTGTGCCCGGAATATAAGCAATCACATTTTTGGATTTAATTAAAAAAGTAAGCGACTGTTTGTATGTTATACTTCACTGTGCAAAAATCATAAAAAAAATTATTCTACGCTCTGAAACCTCTGAAACGCTTTTTACACGTATTCAAGCCAGAGACCACAATTTGGATGCGGCCAGTAGCGGCAAGGCACGTAATCGTATGTATACTATACCTATATGTATAATGTATGTATAGGTAAAGTATAGTATACGTGCCTTGCTGCTGCTGGCCGCATCCAAATTGTGGTCTCTGATTCAAGCACATTAACATGAGAAATCAGGTGGGTTCACCGAACGTTCACCAAGTTTCGGTGAAGGTTTTGTGTGAACGCGCGTTTGCTAGAGAAACGTAACCTGAAAAAAATACCATACCTTTGCAAAGTAATGTGTGTAGAAGAATAAACACTGATATTTTTTTGATGTGCTTGATGACGACGTAGTGGACACTTGTAATAATGATTTCTCGAAACACATTCGAAGAAAATATTTATTTAGTAGCTACTCTTGCACAACGTCGGTGGTGGAAATTGATACAAACGACGATACTGACGGAGCACGAAAAGTATTCCAGCAATTTAACCCAGTACACGGCTCTCATGTGTAACCATGGTAACCAGAATTATTATTTCTTGTAGGGATGAAAAAGTATCTTTTTTTTATCCTCTTCAGATGTTAAACGATATTGAGATTATCCCGGTTATATAGAATATGCGCGCTAAGATTTAAATTTTATGAGGAAATTTACTTTTCTAATTTGTATGACAAATATTCTTTTTATAATGTCAATCTCACATGAATAAATAATGTTCAGTGCGAGTCTACTGAATGTGATAATAAGAAAAATGAGCAACGATGATAGATATTGATATTTATGAATGATTAAATTTGAATGTTGAATTATATATTTATTGACAATTATTGATCACTATTATTAATAAATTAATAGTAAAGAGAATAACGTAAGGACTGGATATCATTAATAGTAAAGAGAATAACGCAAAGACTGATATCAAGAAATATTAATATCAATGTAAATAATGTACAATAATGTAAATATCAATTAATAATAATTTACCGACCTCATCGATTATTGATCATAATAATAATTAATTATAAATTAATAATGATTGATCTGATAAATACTATTGAAACTGTAACATCTTACCTACTTATCAAAGTAAGTGAAAACAACGATGTATATATGGAAATCGGTTTAATCTTGATCGAAGAAGTTTTTTGTTTTACAAATTTTTATTTCACAAAAAAATGGCCATTAAATGACAAAGAAAAATACATTATTCACACTTAAAAAATAATCTATGGAATTGAGAGGAAACAAAGTATTTTACTTATCCGAGAACAGTTTGAAAAAATAATAAAAAGTAGAAATGAGAATCACATTCTAATGGATATAAAACAAATTATCCGATTAAAATACATTCTACAAATGTTCAAATGAAAAAAAAGGCTTCTGATATATCTTCGTTCCCCACAGCTATCACTCTAAAACCGCTAGCTGCTACTCCGTGTAGAGGGTTTTATAGCCATGTGAGAAAATCCGACAAATGAAATCCACATCAATCGTATTTGAATTTCTGAAAGCAAGTAAATTGTGCACGTGAACAAAGAGTTTTGAATGTTCGTCTTAATTATCAATAATGAAAAAAGTTGTTTCACAATTGATAAACAATGCCATAACGCGTCTAGTTAATGCAATCACCTTGGATGTTTCGTTAACATCGAAAATCGACCTTTTTTGTTGTGGGGATTTAATGCCTTTTAACAAATCCTTCGCTTCCATACGCTTGCCCTCAATTTTCTTCACGAATTCCATGCTCGCAATTTGCAGGAAATTCCATTCGTTTTTGTACTTGTCTAAAAAAATTTTTTTTAAACACATTTTATATAATATTAATTTAAATACATAATGATGAAAAGTAATTATAAATGCGTCAAGGAAAATTTTCATCATTTGAGATAAGATGAATTCATTGATAAGAAATTGAAAAAATCACACATACTTTAGTTTAAGATATTTAGTTGTTAGTGTTAGTCAATAGAATTTACATATTTTAATAACGTTCTCGCAGAAAGTTTTTATTATATAATCATTTAACAATGACTTGAAATTCAAAAGTATAAAAAATTACTAGTTTCCTTTTGAATTGTCCCAATCATCTCAAGAAAATCTCCAATCCTTATGTTGGCATTCTCGGCATAATGCAAGACACGAATCTCGAGCTTGTAGTTATGGTTTGTGATCGAAGCGCATGCGTAAGAGCCAGAATTTCGAGTTATCAATTGAAATTTTGATTTCAGGTAAGCCTTTGTAACTGAAAAAAAAATTAAATTCAGTGTGGTAGAGAGTATGTGACAACAAAAATAATGAAATAGTTGATACTTACTGACTGGCCCCTCCACTTCAAGAATCTGCGAAAGTTCGCATATTGTAGCGCTCACTTGCATTGGTTCGACATCATTTTCTTTCAGCTCCGTTAACTCCGTTGTCGGTTTAATGGTCAGTTCGAAATCTACGTTTCCGTTGTTCCATTTTTTATCCGCACCTATGGCCCAAGCATCAACAATACTTAGGATCTGTAATTAAAATTTTCACATATGAATAAAATTGATTAATCGTAATATATATTATTAATAAAATAATAATAAAATTATTTAAATAATAATAAGGTTTTATGAAAATAAAATATATAATATGAATATATTTTCAGAAATAAAATTTTGCTTTATATTTTTTAGCTGATTAAATAATGGCTATTTCAGTTGATTGAATTAAATAATAAATGATGATCGTTGAAAAAAAGTTTTTTTATTAACTTAAAAAAATAAAAACAATGTTTTCTTTAATTTTGAATTTTTTGAATACAAAATAAAAAAAAATAAATATTGCAATCAAAATGAAAAATAAAATATAAAAATATAAAAAAATAGCATGAAAATTCTTATTTCTTTCTCATTTGTAAAAATCAACAAAAAAAACGGCTAAAAAATCACAACATTGTTAACTTAACATTGTTAATTAAAATTCCTAACAATATCAACACGTCTAAAATAAATATTACGCCTTCTGGTTATGGATAATTTTATTTTGCAAAAATTTTGAAGAAAATGAGTTTTTTCAACTTCCATGTAAATTAAAATTCCTAAAAATACCAACACGTCTAAAATTTATATTACGACTTCTGGTTATGGATAATTTTTTTTGTAAAAATTCTCAAAGAAATGAGAGTTTTT
This sequence comes from Platygaster robiniae, assembly GCA_028476575.1. Lineage (NCBI taxonomy): Eukaryota > Metazoa > Arthropoda > Insecta > Hymenoptera > Platygastridae > Platygaster > Platygaster robiniae. The sequence continues at coordinate 7,644,578 of CM052027.1, read as the reverse complement.
CAACTTCCATTGTACGAAGATAAAAATGTTATCATGATTTTTTGAATAAAAAATTGATATTCAATATTTCATCATCAAGATCAAAAACAAAATGAAATGTGAATTCATTACTAAAATTTCAACGTGTTCTGAACTTTTAGAAAAATAAGTTCTTTGGCCGACGAAATTGTTAAATATACTGAACTTTTTTTATGATTTAGGAATTTGTAAATAACTCATTTAAATTCAATAAATAGTTTTTGTCGAGAAAAGCCTTTTTTAACTTTTTAAAAATATTTTTCATGATATGAAATGAAAAATAGTTGAAAATAAAATGAAAAATAAAAATTTGAGTTCCATTAAGAATTATTATCTGCAAAAGCTTCATTAACTCTTCGAAAATATTGTTATTTAAAATGAAATTGAACAGTGATTACGTTACCATATTTGCGCGAATTATTTTTTCCGCCTGAGGAACAGCATCCCCCCATGCGCTGCATTGGATGATTTTGTTTCCGTTTGTCACCAAGAATTTCATGACCGTGAACTTATTTTTTTTATCCCGGGATAACACAGTGCTTGGTGCCTCCACTGTTGTGACTCTTACGACCATTTGTCTTTATTAAAAAAATTAAAAATGTCGAATCAAGCACGTGTATTTTTTCAGAAAAAAAGATTATTGCGTAAATATTGGGTTAAAAAATGTAACTTACACTGATCTTTCCCCCACGACGATTGCATTTATGATTTCGTCGCTTGAAATGTCGATCTTAACACTTTCATCACTCATTTCTTCTGATACTTTGTCACTTTCACTCATTTTTTTTCCGATTTTTGATATTTGAATACTGCTTTTTGCGAATGAATGCGAAAAATAGCGCGTTAATAATGATGAAAGCGAAGACACTAATAACAATGTCGCAATAAATCAATTTTGAAAACGAAAGTTAACGAAACAAATGAAAGTCGAAAAGAGAGAGAAAGAGAATCAAATGCGGCGCGCGTATTTGTTTTTTAACTTCTGAAGTTCTCATCGACTTAATAACGTAGGATCGAGAATGAAACCAATCAGAAGCCGAATAAAAGTCAACGTCAGCTAACTTCTCAAGTTCACACCGACTTTATTTAATTAGATATAATCAGGAGTGGTTGTATGAATTGAGCGGAGGGAAAAAAACATTTTTCTTGCTCTGTAAGAAACAGGTTTTGCAGTGTCTTATAAAGATTCGAGATCCTTATAAAGTTTTTTTAAGGATCGTAGTTAACATTGTATGTTGAAAGTTTGCAATGCGGACCAAAAGCGAATCCCTAGAGTGGATGTTATATTAAGAGCCTCATTCTAGGCACGATTCGAAAAACCTGAAACGAGTGAATCATTCAATGGTACATTCATCATTATTCAATTGAAACTGTCATAAATTTATTCAAATTTTCAACAACAACAAAAATAGAGTTTTTCTAGTCAAAAAGTTTGATTTTTAACAAAAATTTTGACAATAATATAATCATTTGTGATACATCGTTTTGCCAACTTTCTTGGAGAGTTCTTTGAAATTAAATTCATGTGCTTTTTTGTTTTTCGTCAAGGCAGACGTATGCAGTATACCTGACAAAGTTTCCATTGCGAGGGCGTTGAGTGTTTTTGTCTTGTTCAGGTTTATGTGGCTGAAGATCCTCGCAATTTGCTGAGGAATGAGGCAAAACACAAACTCTTCGGATAATGTTTGTTATCTTGGGGAATTCAGGTGTTCCATCGTGCAATTTGGAATTTTCAACTTTCTTCCAAAATTCTTCAAGGCCGATGTCGTGGTTGAGCTCTGCGTCGAATGTCGCCAGAAGTAGGAGAAACTCCTCGTGAACCGCTTCGACGCCCATTTGAAAAAAACTTGCTACATCTGAGATATTATTGAGATTCTTCGAAACGGATGGCTCCATGAAACCCAGGTGTTTCAGCATCAGGACACTTGGTTCTTTGAATGGAAATCTTTTGTAGATTTCTTTTCCCAGGCCAGTCAAAAATGCTCTGCACGTCATTCTGAATTCGTCAATTTTTTGAACTGGATAATTCGGATTTTTCTTCAACCATTTTGTGATTTCGGGTGGCAGCACTGGCCCAAGATCCAAATTTCTGAGTGGGACCCGATGTGTTTGGTTTTCTTCAGTTTGGGTGAAAAAGTGCGATTCTGGATCTTGGATTTCCTCCAAGTACATTCCTCTGACGTACTCTTTGTCCAAGTAGCAGCTAATGATTGCTTTGAAAAGAACCTCTATTTTTTTGTACAGTTCATGAATTTTGGGCTTCTCTGCCTAAAATTCTTTGTTTTTCGCACAAACAAGTGTCAGTGCAAATTTCAAAAATTTCAAAAACCATTTTGTGAAGGTTTGGCTCAAAACATTGAAAATGCGCTGAGCTTCCGTTTTATTCGGGTTCCGTGCTTCCACCTTAAAGTACTCAAAAAGACCATTGTATTTTAAAATGGTAATTTCAACAGCAGACAGTTGAGATAACCATCTTATTGCGAAAATTCGGAGTAACTTCCGTTCGAGAATATCCAGCAGTTTTTCGATCATGTTGGCGTTTGCTGCTGTGTTTGAAATAATTGTATAAATCAGACAAAAGCTCTTGGACTTCCCGAGGAAATAACTCAGAAGCCACGGAGACAGCTCGGGCCAGGGAATGACAGATACATTTCATTGTGAAGAGACACGGGATCTCTTTGCGCAGCAAGGCAGCGACTGACCTGTTGACGCCGAACATGACACTTGCCCCGTCGCTCGCGAAGCCCACCATGTTTTGATGGTAGTTGACACTGTTGTCTTCGAAAAATTTGACAATCAGATCATAAAGCCCTCGATGATCGGCTTGTGTGACCTGCCAAAAATAAAATTACGTGATAGAATCAATCTTAAACTAATTGACTTACTTTTTTCTATTTATTAAAAACCAATTTCTCTAATAATATAATAATCTGCCTTTTTGTTTTTAAAAAAATTGTTTTTTTATTTACATCTATCATGTGATAATTTTATATAATTGTACATTTTTCGTTTTTCCAATATTTATTTTTTTCTCGTATATTAATAAAAACAGACAAAATTTAAATAAATAAGAAACAATAAAATATTTAAGATGCTATTTCATTTTCCATTATTATTTTTCATTTTTCTAGAAGTTTTTATCCTCAATACTTATTTTGTTTTCATAAATTGATAAAAATAGACTTAATTTCAATACGAAAAAAAAAATAAATTATTTAAGATATTATTTTATTTCACATTGTTATCTTTCATTTTTCTAGCGTTTTTCTATCCTCAATTTTTTTTAATGAGATAAATTAATTTTTTCGTCAATAAACAGCAATCTCATATTATGAGAATTCACACGATTGTCTTTCTAATAATTTGCATTTTTATTATGCCACGAAAGAGTCAAACATTGTATAAAACTCACCTCTAAAAGGGCCAGAAATTCATCAGTTACTCCTCTTTCACTGCTGTCCAAACGCACGCAGAGAACAAGGTGTTTGGAAGTAGAGATGTCTGTAGACTCATCAATAATGAGAGAAAAGTAACCCTCTTTCATTTTGATGAGTAAAAGCTCCAGGTTCTCCTTGCCCATGACATTCCGGATGAGATGAGTGCATTTAGTGCAATCGCAAGTAACCTTTCGCAAAGTTTCAGGTTTGCACTTGATGCTTTTGATCAGCTCAGTCAACTCATCAGAGATCGCTATTGGCAGATTGTTTTTGACGATGAACGCAGCGATTTTGAGCGACACTTCGTTGGCCTCAAGGTAAGAGTTGGCTGTGTCTTGAAAATATTTCGCCACATTACCTGCAGTTGCTTTTGTTTTTGCAGCAGCAATGTGGCTCTCAGTTTTGGCGTGATTAGCTAGAGCTGTGCGTCCTGCATGTGCGCAAGTTCGAGGTTTCTCGGCTGGCTTGCACCATTTGCAGCACAAAAAAAAAGAGAGCCTGCAGCACAAATTTATATTTTAAAATTTGACGTCAAAAATTAAATACTTAATTATTAAAATTTTTTTAAGAACGAACCTGCTGTAGATTTTGTACACCAAGGAAAATCTGTCTCCCACTTCGGCATATAATGCTGAAGATTTCTGAAAAATTTATGAGTATGAGAATGTTATATTTCAGAAAAAATTGATAATTTAAAAAAAAACATTTCGCAATACCTTTTCTCTGATCCTGCTGTCCGTTGTTTTTTGCTATTTTTCAAATCTGTTTTTGCTTTTCGTTTGGACCTGTTAACACAAAAATTATCAACTTTCTAAACTGACAAGAAAACCAAAACAGATAATGCTAAAAACAGAATTTTCACTCACGTTTCAGAAGAAATTTCTTCTCCGACGTCTGATTCTTCAGAATTTTCTTCGTCATGATCATTTTCCATCTTGCACTTGAGTTTCTACAGATTTTGGAGTGAAAATATTTATTCTCGACTTGACTGCACTTGACAATGTAAACAAAAATATTTGAAACGATGTAAAGTATTGTAAAGTATAAACACTGTAAACACTGATATAAAACCGTACTATCTCAAAATTCACAAAACCCACAAAACCATAACTTATGGAACCGGTATGTCAGGCTCAATTAGGCATATATGCGAAATGCGAGAGAGAGAGAGAGGGAGTACCATGGTTACATATTACACCTTGGCACACCTTGGCAGTGATTGTGGGTGGAGAGAAAAGTCCGAAAATCCCTAGAAATATGTAACAAAAAAACAATCTTGTACTAAAAACGTACAAAAAATGTATTTATCTGAAAAACGTATAATAAAACGTAGCGCTTCCGGAAACCTCTGAAAAAACGTATAATACGTTCAAAAACGTATATCTGGCAGCCCTGGTAACGTTATGTTACGTCAGAGGAGTAGGATGGGAGCGCATTTGAGGAATGCTCCTATGAGCACTCCCATGAATTTATTGTTCGTGTGAGGAGCAGCGCATTGCGCCTGTTGCGTGTTCGAGATTTCTAATTAGTGCTAGTGCATCCACTAAGAGCTTTGTTTTCATCACACTTTGTCAGAGAAGTGCAGGGAAGCAACATTCACAGCATTTTCGTCGTCAAGTTAGTCGAATTTTTACTTTGCCTAATATCGTCGTGCTTTTTCAAGAATTTTTTTTAAATCGGATATTCTTACATAACTACATGAGCATTAAAAAAAAATTCTTCGTTGTTGATATAAAAACAAACAAGTAACGCTAACGGAAACAAAGAACATTTTTCGGTAACGAGTAACAAAAATCCCGTTACTTTTCACGTTACTTTTATCACTCTCATGAAGTTTTTACTTTTAGAATTTATACCAAACAATATATCTGAATATATCGAGTGAAGTTGCGATGGATATTCGATGTATTCCGATTCAACAATGTGTGAACTATATCGATAGGCTGTTTATTTTGTATGTGCAAGCACTAACCGCACTAACACAACGCTAGTACGTAGTACGTTAGCCTTGTTTAGACTTGAAACAAATGTGAACAAGAAAATGTGGCGGTGTTCAGTGTTTTCTAAGGCAAGATACTTTTCAGTCTTACCCATCGATAATATTATCAAGAAAAACTGCGTGTAACGCAGAGTGCGTGCAATTTGAGGTGCAATATTATAATATTAGGAATAAAATGCATCGCCTCAGTCAAGAAAAATCAAGAGGGGCAGATATTCACCCGTACAGCACACTTATCCTAGGAACGTCCCAGGGACGTCCCCCCCTAGTAAATGAAGTACGACGCTTACCATAAGCGTCGTAGTAGGGTCGTACTACCGTCCTACTTGCGTCGTACTTTTGCGGTTGATATTTTTACCCTTCTAAGGCAATAAAAACGCATAAAAATTGTTAAAGTGTGCTAAGATTACTAATTGGAGAATTATTATTGCTTGAATTTCGTACCCATAGCCGGAAATTGCGGATATTTGCGTTTCTTCGGTGGTAGTTCTATATGCAATAATATTGAACACAACTCCGGGTAATGTCGGTAAAAAAATTGGAGACTTTCTTCATCGCCGCCCGACAGCTAGCGCCACGCCGGCGTTTCATGTGTTTCGTTAATTCTTTCACTTTGCCCCCCCCGCCGCGTCACAGCTGATGACTGGCCAGCCCGCCCAAAAGCGCGCCAGTCACGTTGTTGCACGTCTGGCCTTTGTTGGCACTTATAAAAGTCATTGCAACTTATGGGTATTTCGCAGTATTTCGCTTCCTCGCCTCGTTCATTGTCTTGTGTGCATACCATGTTTTACCTTGTTTTTAACCAGGATTTATTGTGTCGCGCGCGTAAAACTGTTAAACCGCGAGCAATCGTGAGTGTTGGGGACAGTGATGCTACATTGTGACAATGATGCCACGTTAATGGATGCCCTCAAACAGGGCCGGCGGTTTCCCTACAAGGTGTATGGAGCGGTCCCCACCTGAAATTCAGGCGGGTGGGGAATTCCCCATGCCAGAAATTACTAAAAAGAATCGGGCATCAATTCCATGGCTTTATAGATTATACTGTTTCCATTTATCGCAAATGCATACTATGTTCATTTGTAGGTATATACGATACATACATATGTATATACGAGAATTTTCAATTTAAATCCAGATGACTCAAACGAAAGCATGTGATGGGCTGTAGCTGAACTAATCGCGTTCGTTCAATATCGATATTAACATCGAAGAAAGTCGATGCTACGATGAGGTATACATCGATATTTAGTGAACACTATAGTAACACGTAACACTGAGCAGTCTGAGTAACACTACTACATTGTAAAGAACCGGTTCTAACATCACGTATTGCCTCGATCCAACGGCGCCGGCTGCGTAAGCGTAAGGGAGAATGTCGATGCTAAAATATCTAGTAAAACGTGGAGCTGAGGGAAGATTGGACTGCGACAATAACAATACCGAGGGAGATCTAACCTCAACTCCACAAAATGACATTTCCGATTCCGATTGTGAACTCAGTGTTGGTGCAAAACGTGTCAAAACTATTAAACTGAGGAAAAATTCCCCCCCCCCAAAAAAAATGGTAATTAACTATTATATGAAAAAAATGTTAATCCTATATCTTAAGACGACTCGGAAGACCTTCTCTTTTCATCTCTCTTCCTCTCAACCAGTTTCTATTCCACGCGTCTTTTTCACACAACAGTAGGTTCCGAGTCATCTTAATACATACTTCCAGTTTTATAAATGATCGAAATTACAGAAATCAAAATTGCAATTTTATGAATTTATTAGAAATTTTCTACAATATTAGGAAAGCATATAATTTATTTGTATGTGATTGAATACAGGGTGTCCCAAAGTCAACAATTAATATTTTAGAAGTTTGTAGTTTGCAAAATTCTACGACGATTTTCCCTTTACCATTTTTCAAAAAACTCAAAATTAAAAAATTTATTTAAGCTAAAAGTTTGAACCATAAGTGCGCTCTTTTGACAATTGGGGGTCGAATTCACAGACCAAACTTTTCCTAAATTTCCTTCATATTATTCTGAGTCGAAAAGTCCTTTGCCATTTTTCACAAAACTCAAAGTCAAAAAAGATATTCGAGTTAGAAGATTTAGCTAATCAGATTTTTTAAATTTCAAACTGGAATCTTTTTTGATTTTGAGTTTTGTAAAAAATGGCAGAGGACTTTTTGACTCAGAAAAATATGAAGAAAATTTGAGAAAAGTTTGGTATTTAATTTAACTTTGGTATTTTAACTTTGTTAATTGTTTAAACTTTTAGCTTGAATAATTTTTTAATTTTGAATTTTTTGAAAAATGGCAAAAGAAAAATCGTCTTAGAATTATGCAAACTACAAACCCCTAAAATATTTATAGTTGAATTTGGGACACCCTGTATTACAAAATGTTTCGTTATATGTCAAGTACATATATCTAATTTTTCTTATATTAACAAGTATCAATAATATGAAAAGATAAACAAATAATGTGACGTATAAAGCAAATTACAGTAGAAAAATTTTATTTGCATAATCGAAAGATTCACCATTTCCTTTGCCTGCTACATTTGCGCGTTAGAAGGAGACACATCCTTGGATAAAATTGAATGGTGATAAAAAGGCTATTTGCAGTATTTGCACTGAAGCGGTCGAAAAAAATTTGTTGACTTCACTAGATTCATTTGAATTATCAGCAAAAGTGGCTTGGGTTGATAAAGGCTTTGCCGGGTGGAATAACGCCAAACAAAGAATAGAAAAACACGGTCAAAGTTCCTCGCACATACAGAGTGTACAAGCTTTATTTAATATCAATAAAGTTAACGTGGTCCAGCACCTTTCCAGCGCAACCCATAAATCAATGATGGATCATCGCATAGCACTCAAGAAAATTTTCGGAATCATCAAAGTATTATCTCGGCAAGGGCTGGCTTTTCGTGGAGCCGACAACGATGAAGATTCAAACTTCCGCCAAATATTGCAAGAACGCGCAGAAGACGTTTTGGAACTTAAATCTTGGCTGTCTCGAAAGGGCTATAAATGGCTACATCACGATGCCCAAAACGAGATTCTGGAAATGATGGCAATGAAAGTTTTATCAGAAAATGTAGAGAAAATTCGGCAAGCGGAATTTTTCTCTATTCTTATGGATGAAACATCTGACCTTTCAAGAATGGAACAAGTTTCGATTTGTATAAGAATCGTTTCTGCTGAGTTGGTTTCAACAGAATATTTTCTCGGATTCTATTCAACGAAAGATACGAAAGCTGGAACCCTGTCCGAAATCGTTATTGATGTTTTTCGTCGATTTGATATTTCAATTGATCGACTAAGGGGCCAATGCTTCGATGGAGCTGCGAATATGTCGGGAAAACATTCGGGATTGCAAAGTCATCTACGAGAAGTGGAGCCCAGAGCCCTCTATGTGCACTGTAATGCGCATAATCTCAATCTCGTGGTTCAAGACACTTTAGAAAAGATCGTCGTCGCCAGAAAGTTCATCGGAATGGTCAAAGAATTGATGGTTTTTGTAAGAAATTCACCGCAACGACTGGCAAAGTTCAAGGATTTGCAGGAGGATTCAGGCATGGACAGCCCAGCTCTTGCAGCTTATTGCCCAACTAGGTAATTTTCAGAGAAAGTTTTCTTTATTATAAAAGAATTTACTTTAAATAAAAATAAATACAAAAATTATATGTTCAAATTCATACATGCAAAGGAACATAAAAACAAATCTTTAACATCTTGAAAACAATGAATAGAAAATTGAAATTACATAATAATTTAACAAATACAAACACAACAACAACAACGAAAACAAATACAATAAAACTAAGTTTATCTACATTATTTTCCGATTCTAATTGTAGATGGGTATTGCGTATTAAATCCCCGAAGACTGTCAGAGCCAACTACAGTATTTTTACGCAGTTTTTCGAAATCCTGGTTTCGGATGATGGCGTCGATTGTACCATCTCTTGTAAGGCTTCTGGATTTCATGAACAGATGGTGAAGTTCGAATTTTTATTTCTTCTTACAACAATGATTGAAATCTTTGACAGGACAGAAATCCTGAACAAAGATTTGCAAAATACTGAATTGAGTGTAATCGAATCGTGCAAAAAAATTGAAGCAGTTGACTTTTGTTTGCAAACTGCGCGAGATTCCAAATTTGAAATGATTTGGCAAAAAAGTATCGATGCGATTCAAGAGTTGCAAGTTGACGAGCCAACCCTTCCTCGGCATCGAAAAATTCCAAAGCGCCTTGATTCGAATGAGACAAACCATGTATTCAAAACACCCAGAGATTTTTACCGCAAAATGTATTTTGAAATATATGATAGTGTTTTGCTTTCTTTGAAAAGTCGTTTCGACACTGAATCAATAAAATTTTTTAAGTCTTTGGAAAAATTTTCTATTGGAGAATTTGATAAAGTTGAGCAAATAACAGAATTTTATCGTGACAATTTTGAAGAGCAAAGATTGATTGCTGATTGTGAAATGTTTCTTAGTCTGGCAAAGCGAAGTGGGAAGAAAATTGAATGTTTCAAAGATGCTGTTAATTTCTTACGGGAAAAGAAATAATGCAAAAGTCTTGTTCCAGAGTACGAAAAATTTGTTCGTTTATTAATGACTATTCTGGGATCGTCGTGTACTAACGAAAGAAGTTTTTCGACCCTTCGACGTTTGAAAAATTACCTTTGATCAACCATGTCGCAAAATCGTTTGAATAACGTCGCTATATTACATGTATACGCGGAGAAAACGGATGATATCGATTTAGAAAAAATGATGGACGAGTTTATTATCAAAAATGAAAAACGAACAAGTGTATTTGCGCCGTCGTACAAATAAAAAGTTGCTTCAATTGAAAAAAAATTTTTTTTTTCATTGTATATTTTCAAAAAATTAGGAGATGAAAAAACATTCTCGAGAAAATTTTAAGGGGGGGGGGTGTCCAATCAAATTAATTTCCCACCCTAAATGGAACTGTGTCGCTGGCCCTGCCCTCAAATACTGACGGCGTCTGGACATCTTGGAATACTCCGAACACAGGTAAAGCAACAATTGATTAATTACTACTAGACAAAATTTACGTTGTGCTATGGGTAAATTTTTGATAATTTTTATGAATTTTTTAACGTGCTAATTTTCAAACGTTTCACTCCGATCAACATACGTGCTGAAAGTGAGGATGGAGTTCATTATTGTAGGTTAGGCTGAATAATGAACCGCATCCGAAAGTGAGTGTCAACTTTCAGCGCGCCAGCTGATCGTTGTTCGCCTCGGCTGAAGTTTCTCATCACTCATCACTAGCAATAAGAGACAAATTCTTAGTAAATGTTACTTATAATGTTGCTGGTGACATAAATAATATTTTTAAGTTGTCGGAAACCAACCCCCTACCACCCCTAATTCAGAAACCGATGCTGTCCGCGTAAATTTTTGGTTTTTCATGAAATGTACTTTTTGATGTCTTCCGACAACTTTTTTTTGTGTAATAATGATGTAATGACACCCAGAATTACACTTAACGTTTTTTTTTGGTTTTTTAAACATTCGACATTTCAGATACATAAATTTACTAATTATTTATTTATTTTCTCAATTTTCTACTTTTTAGAAATTCATAAAACGCATTCACTTACAATTAATCTCTTTACAACTGATGTTCTGGAAATTTTTGAAACTTTGAGAATTCGCTAATGTTTAAATATTTTTGACATCTCATATTATAATTCGTTTCATACAATTTTGGAAATTGCTGAAATTTGCGAATTGTAAGAAAGCCATAATATTTCTAGACTGAGAGAAAATTTTGAGATTGAAATAAAATAGTATAAAGTATCCAAAATTTTTAAATAACGTGTGTTTTAAGTGCTAAGATTTTCAGAACTTTTCTCAAACTTTATTGAAATTTCAAGAATTTTTCAATGATAAAAAATATTCAGATGTCTCAAAATTAGCATGATTCTTGAAATTTGCATGATTCTCAGGATTTCTGTGAATTTCAAATTGTAAAAAACTTTTTTTTTTCATTTTAAATTCTACAGTTACATTTCAATTACCATCTTCGCAGGCAATGATTACAGCCCTTGGCTTCGCCTCAGGCTGTAAACCTTCGTCTTGCCAAAACATGCATTGTGAAAACTCACAATAATATACTATTTTCAACCATTTTCCGGATTTTAAAAAATAGGTACTACATTTGTTATTCATTACAGGAAGCTACATTCCAGTTACACACTTTGTTTCAAAAATAATTATTCTAGTATTTCAAACCAACCATCTATGCCATTTCAAGCAAACCATTAACTCGAATTAGAAAAATGCGAATCACGAATCACCTTCTTTTCTTTCTACATATAAAAAAAGTATTAGGCAACAGTTGCTACAAGTAATTTATTACTAGCATTCAATCAACCATCGTCTTCTCTTTAGGATTCCTAAACTTTTTTTTTCAAACAGTTTTGAATAATTGATTATTAATTATTTTTTTATTATTTTTTTTGTAATGACCATTTCTTGAAAAATATTTTTTATAAAACCGGTTTTCTTAACATTTTTGTTTCTTGAATTTTTATTAACGGCTCCGAGGGTCGTTGTTTCACATGTGAATGCATAATTAATAGTTCATGCATAAAAGTTCACAACTCGTTACTCATAATTGAATTTCAGGATAACCATTCAAAAGGGCCTAACCATCATTTCAATGAGGTTCATTCATCTATTTGATTTCTTACAAAAAAGAGCCATATGAAAATTTGTGGATCGGTCCTTTCGATTACTCACCCTACAATTAATAATTTATTATCAGTAATTCGTGACTTTTTCATTCCTGGTATTAAATGTGTCGCTTAGTGCACTTTTTATTGATAATTTGAATATTTTACAATATTTTTACACTTTCCGACTCCACATTTTAAAGTTTTTGTGTCTTGGAGTTATTTCTTAGATTTTTGAATGCTTTGCTCAACCATGTGTGAACATTAACATGAGTGAGCCTGTTTCTGTAACTTTTGGCACGACTTGGCACATCTTGTTGTTGGCTGTCTGTGCTGGGCTCCTGTGGCTCCTGCACGTCCTCCAACTCTACTTCATGCTCTTCCACAGAGACCTCAGAAGGTGCCGCAATTTTCTTTTTCCGATGAAAGATTTTCTCATTCTCGCCTTTTCGCACAATTTTCAAAATGTGGCATCTCGTTATGTCATCCAGCTTGTTTGTCATATATTTAATGATAGCTACGTGAAACATAAGAAAAAATTGCTTTCTATTACAGTCTACTTAACCAAATCAGTTTTAAGAATTCCAGTGATCAGTAAGAGACAGACAAATAAATACGCCCTTGAAATTTGTTTGATTATACTAAGTATGGTTAATGAAGCTGTAGAGGTCTCGGAACACACTTGCTTTTTCAGTTACGTAATTTTAAATTTATCAAAAAATGCACATTTCAAAAACATTGAGAATTTTTCTTATTTTACAAATTTCAGAAATTTTGAAATATTTTTGGAATTCGGAAATAATTTTTTCAACACTTCAGTGTCATCAAGCACTTCACCTAAACGTACATTGAATGCCCGAACAATTTGTGACGGGAATAAAAAAAAAGAACTCACCATGAACTGATTCGACGACTTCATTAACTTTTCCAGTCGAATCTGTCTTTTTAAAGTAGAAACTCTTAGCTTCTTCAGGCCCGACAAAACCAATTCCCACACTCTTGACGACGGCGGCCAAAGTATCTTTTTTGCATGCTTCCACGTAATACTTTTTCAAGATTTGGTATGAGCAGCATTCAGAAGATTTGATTACCATCTGTTACGATACCAAAAGTATTTTTAAATATAATAACAAATTTTTATCACTTCGCATCACATCACGTTACAAAAATAGTACGTTTCAAACGTGTGTAAACTTAGCACAACATGTATATAAACTTAGAAAAATACTTTTGCAAATTTTATTTCCAAACTATCCTATAATAAGCCGTTAATTAACCACTAATTAATCATGGACAAAAAAAATTTCCCGCTCGTTTAGTTTTTTTATGCGATGTTTTGCTAAGTTGATATCAACTCAGCGGAACAACAAAATGTAAAATTATTATTCGCTTCTCTTTATATCATGATCGATGCTGGAAATTAACAATTAATTAAACGTGAAAGAAAAAATTTACCACTTATTTCATTTTTTTTCAGCGATGTTTTACTAAGTTCATATCAACTTGGCAGAACAACAATTCATAAAATTATTATTTCCCCTTCAACTTATATCTTGATCGATGCTGGAAATTAACCGTTAATTAATCGTGGAAGAAAAAAATTTATTGCGCATTTAGTTTTTTTTCATGAGAGATCGTTATTTAATTTTTTTGTTAGGCTTCTTCCAATTACCTTCCCTTCTTCCAAGACAATATTTGCCTGGTCTTGAGGTTGCTTTCCTGGTACACTCGAGTTGAGTGCTTCGTCATTTTCTGTACGCCTCTCAACATTGCTGGGCTCAGATTGACGCGATGTTCCAGCAATTGGCGTACTGTTGTCACAATTGCTATTACAGTCGCCATTTCTCGACAAATCTACAATCGACCAATCGCCTTTCATTATCTCGTTATTACTATCATTACTATTAGTTTATGTTCCTGAAGTTCCAAACATTTAAAAATAAACAAAAACAAAAAAAATCGATTCCATAATCTCTTACAGTTAAAGTAATGAATAATTATGGATATTTATTAAATATTATCGAACGTTACTATTTTCCATTTTAACCTTGACTGGAAATGGAAAAAAAATTTTTTTTTCGTTTTCGCTTATTTCTTAAACGTATATTAGTTTTGCGGAAAAATCGAAGTAAAATAATTACATTCCCAGGGTTGGGCGCCGATTACATTTTGCTCATTTTCACATTGCGAAAAAACTATCTAAATTTCGTCGCAGAATTATGAAAATTTGTCAGTAGATGTTTTTTTTTCTGTATTTTTCAGAATGACTGTAAAAAGTATGCGCTCCAGGGTGCGTTACACCAGAATTACACAAAAACCACTAAAAATTACAGATTTTTGTAATTTTTAGTAGTTTTTGTATAATTTAGGTGTAACGCACCCTGGAGCGCATAATTTTTACTGTAATTCCAAAAAATACAGGAAAAAATACATCTAATAACAAATTTTCATAATTCTGCAACGAAATTTAGATAGTTTTTTCGCAATATGAAAATGAGCAAAATGTAATCGGCGCCCAACCCTGTGTATTGCATAATAGGTAGGCATATTTCTAGATTACCCATGGATTCCAGTTCTTCTCTCGAAACAGCACATGACGATCTAGGAGTTGATGCGCTGTTGCTCAAATTGATCTTATTGCCTTCACGCAATTAATTATTAAATAATGTCAGCGCCTGCAACTCCTCTCTCGTGGGTTCTCCTAACTCATCCTCCTTCTCTTTCATAAGCCCAATCACGCTTCCCCACAGAAGACTCATCTTCGTTCGCGTTGGCGGATTTCCCTGCGCATTAACATTGAATACACTGTGCAGATTCACAAAAATCATTTTTTGCAGAACACCCATTCTGAAGACCAATTTCTCGGCCTGGGCAACGCCTCGACTGATAAATTGGCCCTCGCCCGAAAAACCCACGTCTTCGGTTCGTGTTACAAAAAATAATATGAGGACATGTTTTTGTTCTTACATTTTGCACGTTCTCCTTATGAACGCTGAATGAGTCTTCGTCTTTTCCCCCCGTCAAATCGACTTTCAACTCTATCGCAGGTGGCTCAGCGGACGATTGGAATATACCAACTTCAAAAATGCGATTATTGGCTTTCTTAGAAGCCACCGTCCTATATTTGGTTTTCAGCTCCTACAATAGTATACCATGCGACAAGTGACAAAACCGAGCTAATGCAAACGAGCGCGATGTGTTGTTTCGAGAGAAACGCCACATCGCGCTCGAGTTGCACAGATACATTTATAATTCATTGTCGAGAAATTTCTGTAACATCCTTCCCTTTACATCGAATTTATTGCATTCAACATTACATACTTGCAGAGTTTCGACCTTTGGTTAATTCCTTTTCTTTGTTTTAGTATCCAATTTCTCACTCTTCTCTTTGCATTGAATGTCGATGTCATCGGCACCATCTTCAAAGCGAGCCGGTCGCTTATTCGCGCGTTTCGGACATCCTTTTCAAAGAAATTTTTGTTTAAAAAAACAAAACTGCAGGATTTCTCGAATAATAACGGTCATGAACGTAATGTGAATTTTATATAAACAATAATGTTTTATAAAGGTAAACAGTTTTTGCGAATTTCATGTAAACACTGTTTACGTAAACTTAATGTCAGCCATATATAAGCATTATGTAAACTGTTTACATGAACGTTCTAATCGAATCTGTTTCATATTGTTTACATGTTTTACATGAACGTTATGTAAACATCTTGTAAACAATATATGCAAACTGTTTACATAAAGTTTACTTTTGCACGTGTGGCCGCACTGACATGTAAATCTTGTGCAAATATTAATTTGGATATGAGCAAATATACATTTGTTTACCTTTAAAAAATACAAGTTGCGTGGAATTTAATTTGTTATAACAGTCTAATAATCTAGACCTATTAAGGTGGCGCAGCACCTATATCACACATCAATTTTTATTATATAACAAATTAAAAGTGATTAATCGCAAATAAGTTGCGGTACAAAAAAAATTATGCATGATTTGTTTAAAAAATATGGACATGAGTGCTAGCTTAAGACTGAAGCTAGCACACATCAACCGAAATTGTAAAATTTTCGATTTTATGTAATAGATAATGATAAATTACAGTTTTTTACGCAAACAAATACAAAAACAATTATTTATACATCAATAATAACAAATTATTCGTGCGCCAGTTTCTGGCTCAAGTTGTCACACATCACTCAAATTGGCGATTCTTAATTAGAATCGAAAAATTTAATTCTGTTGTAACATGCCGACGAATTCCGCACGTTTTTTTTATATATAATTTTTATTTTTTCTTTTCGTTTCTTGAAACATGCCGGAATTGAGTATTTTGATAGCCAACAGGAAAGAGAAGCGATGAGATTTGATTGTACACTTGATAGTTTTATTCGCTTTTGCGAGCACAAAGAGTTAATTACGTCGAGATATAGATATCAGAAATTGCGAATCGTTTTCTTGATTGAACTACCATTGTGGAATAAGATAGTTGATTTTGCAACGAGCGTTTTGGGGAGAGGGTCTGATGCTCCAATAATGTATCAAGTTGGAAACATCCGATCGTGTCTCCACCCGCAAGAGGGGGATTATAGTAGTTGTATAAAACTCTCGCGTAGTTCGATTTTTCTCTCTCTTCTTGTGTGAATCAAAAACGTCTAAGGTATTCTCTGGTAAAATCTTATTTTTTTTTTGTAATAACGCGTATGTTCCAGTATTGTTGCCACCGCCTATTTTATTGTTATTCATTACGTGCATTAGATAATTTGTCCTTTATTTTTGTTGTATTTACGACGTGAGGAATTCCAAATTTCTAAACCATTACAATATTTGTGAGAGTTTTCTTTTTAACCATATGTTATCCGAGAAATTCCAAATTTCTAAAGCATAACAATATTTGTAAGAGTGTTTCTTTTCAGCCATATGTTATCTGAGATTTTCTAAATTTTAAATCATTGCAATATTGTGAGAACGTTTCTTTTATAACCACATGTTATCAGGAATTTTATAAATTTAAATTCACCTTGAGTAATTCAAGGTTGAATTGTACAAGTTTTGACAACTGTTGGCTAATATAGATATGTGTTGATGTGTCATAATTGTGGGTTATTTCCTTGCCCCTTTCTATTCTGACAGATTACGTCTGGTTCCTTGCCCTCACGGGCTAAAACCGGAAATTATCAAGGGTGACTTATAAGGAGAAATCCTCCTAGTCGTCCTTTGTTATGTCTATCCAGGACGTGACACTGTCAAAAATGTCGAAATAATTATTATAGATGACTATTAATCAGGGTTTGGAAGTAACGCGTTTCTCTAAAACGTTACATTTTTTGCTGTAGCGATAACGTAATGCGTTACACAAATTTACAAGTAACGATTACGGGAACGAGTCACTTTTGTTCAGTAACGAGTAACGAAAATCCCGTTCATTTCCACGTTACTTTTATCACTCTCATCAAGTCTTTCGTTTTACAATTTCAAAATATAAAAACATGGATTAAAATTATATAATTACAAAAAATTTTATGAAAAAAGTGAGACACAAAAGTACTAACATCAGTACTGAATTAATATACTAGCAACGTATTCTACTATTGATCGATCTTGAAGTGGCAAGAAAGAGGACGTTGCTATTTTATAATACAGTAGGGACTCGTTTATCGGGAGACTCGTCTATCGGGACGCTGAGACTCGTCTATCGAGACGAGCGATCGTTCTCCTTACCCCCACTATTGATTCATGTGATGGCCTGTGTAAACAGGGCTGGAGTTAGGCATGGGTAACATGGGCAACTGCCCAGGGCAGCAAAATTTGGTGGAGCGGCAAATTCTGGGAGTAGTGACAAATGTAAATCTGGCCCTGTGTGTGAATGATTTTTCTGCATAGATTTTTTTTTGTTTTGCATGATTTGCAAAACTTTGTTCCTGAAAAAGTTAACACTCATAACGATGTAATTTTTGAATAGTGTTAATTGTATTATTCCAGTAAGTATAGGTATCAATAAATTTTATGAATTAATTTTTTAATCTCTTTTAATCCTATTATTTTTTAAATAATAGTAAGTAATATTACACATTATACCCATATTTTTCACGAATTTAATTTACAACTCATTAAAATTACGAAGTTATCATTTGAAAAAAATTTAAATAGTATTAAAAATAAGTAATCAATCATATGAAATTATTTGCCTATTATAATTAATCATCATAATTACTATGTTTTTAAAAACAGTTATTATTAATAACAATACATTGATCAAATAATGAAATAAGTATATACGTACTCAATTTATTTTATTATTTAATTTTTTACATTTTTTACTATCTTATCATTCCAAAAATTATTTTTCTTTTCTATTTTGTTATTTTCAATGACTTGTGTATTTTTTGCTGATTTTGTACATACACTTTTTATGAATAATCGGAAGAGATCACTTTATTTGTTTGCAACAATTCGAAGAAACGTCAACTGTTCACTGAACTGTTCACATAAAGAAGGACAGAGATATGCGCAGACAAGGATGCACAGGTGACGGTATGTGTGCATAAGAGAGCGGTAGGAATGGATAGAGCTTCCCCGACCGCGTCCCGATAAACGAGACCCTTTCGATTCTGGATCGTTCCGATAAACGAGTCCCTACTGTATTCTATTTTATCTAGCAAAGACAAAAAAGCTGGAACTTAAATGAATCACAGCGACAACTGGATTAACATTTATCATGTGATATGCCATTGTAATTAAGTGATGGATAAAAAACAATAATAAAACACCAGGCCTTACAGTTTCACATATATATAATAGAGATACGGTTAATTGCTAATATAAAAGTTTTGTGATAATCTACAAGTTTAAGAAATAAATGTTTCTGTTCCAGACCATTTAATTTGATCTTAAGTAAACAATTTCTAAAAAAAAACGAGTACGTTGATGTCGTTTTTCCATCCTTAGTTTATCGATGTCTTATTCACATTTAATTTTTTCCCAAAGAGTAACGTGAAAGTAGCGGTAACGTAACGAATTACTTTTTTTACCTAAGTAACGGTAACGTAACGCGTTACACTTTTCTGAGTAACTTTCCAAACCCTGCTATATTAATTATAATTCGTTACGCAAAACTAAGCGAAAAAAATGATTTCTTGAAAAAATATCGACATCTGTACCAACTTAAGTGTGAAGCTGGCATATATCTCCAAATTTTCTAAAAAAAATCAATTTTTTCCGCTAATTTTTGCGTAACAAAATGTAATTATTCATTATCTATTGCATGAAATTATTAATTTTACATTTTGGTTGAAGTGTGCTAGCGCAAGTTTTAGGCTGGCACACATCTCCATATTTTTTTAAAAAATCGTGCGATAAATGTTTTTTTACCGCAACTTATTTGCGATTAATTACGTTCAATTAGTTACATAATCGAAATTGATGTGTGCTACAGGTGCTGTGCCACCTTAATAGGTCTAAATAATCTCATTCCATGGAACATGTATTTTTTTAAGGCCAAAATAGCTATTTTCGTGCCTGTGAGCAAGAAGTCGATTTTGGCGAAGACGAAGTTTTTTAGGCGAGGCGAAGCCGAGCCGTTAAATCGTCTGAGCCTAAATCGACAACTGCTCGCAAGTGCGAACGAACATAATTTTTCATGTTGAAGGCTCTAAAATCGTGATTTTGTGTTACGCACACGTGCAAAAAACACGATTTTAGCGCCTGAGACATGAAAAATGTTTCTTTGCTCATATCAAAATGAATGTTGTTAAATATAAAGAAATCGTTCTCCCACTGTATGGAAACTATATTTTTCGGAGTTATTTAGAAAATGTATCATTCATTTGCAGGTCTCAAAATAAGTTGCAAAAATTGAGTAAAAATGTTATGAGTAAGTTAACAGTAATAACCATGGTGATCAAACATACGCCAAACATACACCAGATCTGATATATGTTTAGTGTATGTTTCGTGTATGATGTTTTAAACGGATTTCTCGCTTATAAAGTCAAAATTGACGTTGAATTCATACTAGTATATTATTTAAGAAGTAACGCAATAGCGTTGAATGCGAAGAAGCACCGAAAAATTGTTGATTCTAGCAACCTCGGCGATCCTTCGACATCGATATATCGGAGTCACATCGGTGTCGCATCGGGGTCACTTTGGTGTCGCGTTTTATTTTGCTCCTGAATGAATTTTGATGTTGTTTTTTCACAAAAATCAATCGGATTTACCAATATTTTGATCAATTTCGTGGAAAATACTACAAAACGTCGGAAAAGCCCAAAAATGAATATTTTGGAACTTTGCATGTTGACAGAACCAGTATTGCGCCTTGTCGGATCTTACCTTACCGACGGCGATATTAGCGTCTTTGAAAAATCGTGAATTTGATTATTCTTCACAATTGTGCGGAAATTCAAGTGAAATAGTTGTTAAATGAATAAATGCTACCGATTTCAGTGAAAAAATAAATATAAAAATTCATTCGGGAGCAAAAGAAAACCCGACACTGAAGTGACCCCGATGTGACACCGTTGCGACACCGATATATCGGTGTCGAAGGATCGCCAGGGAAACAATGGGGTCTTGATGAGTTATTTGTAAATCGCAATCTTATCGTATCTCTGCCGGAAAAATGGCTGAAAATAAAAAAAAAAAATAAACTCAGTTCCTACAGGTATTTTCAAGATTAATTATGCATTCTAAATTATAATTTAAAATTGATGAAATCGCCTGGAGTAGCAATCTAGCCTAACCTAACCTAACCTTGGCGCGATTTCATCAATTTTTAAATTACGATTTAAAGTGCATAATAAATCTTTAAAATGCCTGTGGTAGCTAAGTTTATTTTTTAAAGGAATTTTAAGACATTTTTCCGACAGTAATAGGCTAAAATTGTGATTAAAAATTAATATACTCAGACTCAACTATTTTCTCAAATTAATAATTTTTCAGGATCTTTTCACATTCAAATCTATTGCAAAACTCTTTACATAATGTACTAGCATGAGTACAAAAATTGATTTCGACTTTATAAGTAAGAAATTCATGAAAAAAAATCATACACCAAACATACACCAGATCTAGTGTATGTTTGAACGCCATGGAAGAAAAGTTGAAAACGAATTTCCGGCCTTTGAATTCCACGTGCATTCTAAAATACACGAAAGTACATAACAAATTAGTAATGAACTATGATTAATTAATTATTATTTAACTGAAATTGATTCCAATAATTCTAAATTCATAAATTGAAAGAAAAACCTGAAAAGAAATCATCAATTTTTGGCATGAGCGATTTCGCATGCGAAATCGTTCAATGTTCTTTTTAGGGTCGATCTAGCCGAGAAAAAAATAACAGTCTATTCGGAAACCAGTGCTGGGTATCGCGCGCGATTCCCTGCTGTTCCGCTCTTTTTTGAACGCTGCCATTGGCTGAGAGCTGCCGTATCTTTCCAGTGTGTAAGAGAGAGTAGATAGGGCCAGAGTAAGCGCGTCATTCTCGGGCTTTCAGGCGAGTTTGGATCGACTCGAATGCTCAAAACTTGCCTGACAAGAATTTGACGTTAGGGAAAGGTCAGAAAGTCGCGGGGAAACTTTTATTGCTTCCAGATTTTTTTTCCCAATCTTTAGTCACAGCCAGCATTGCCAGAATTGACACAGACCACGTTTTCCAATACATGCGCAGGTATGTCGGTGAGGCTTGCTTTCACCCCGGCTCGGGAAGCGAGTATAGCCGAGGCAAGATAATTTCGTCCCCCGTGAAGAACCGTGAAACTGAATCCCCAAAGGGCAGGCACGGGCCCAATATCTCTGTCTGTGAACAACTCGCTCGAAGCCGATTCGAATTTTGCCCGAGTTTCGATTCCGAACGTAGATAGAGTTCGAAAAAGGATTGTTTTTTAATTCTAGCTCAATTTCTCGATTTGGATAAAATGTACATTGTAGTGACGTTTTACTCATATTTCACGAAATTCGCAACATATTTCATTCTTACTTTTCCAAAATTCTGGTTCTGTACAAATTTGGATTAAAATATTTTAATGGCAACAATACGATGACTTAGTGTTAATATGCAGCACAAAAAAATTTTTTTAAAAACAATTTTTCGCAGATACGCTAAAATTTCCATGTGTTTCCATGATATTTGCGTGAATTGCTCTCTGCCGAAAATTCGCATGAAGTTCGCACAAGATTCACATGCAGATATACGTGTCCGAAACTGGAAAATAATTCTAAAATTATATAATATAATAGATTGTTGTTCTCACGGAGATTAGTGCGAATTTTCCGCGAAATATGTAGGGGGGTTTTATGCAAATTCGTTTTTATTGATTGCTTTCATGTGAAATTCATACGACTTTAAGGTCATAGGTTTGCATGTTTTTTACACGCACCTGTACTACTAGGGTAATTTCCAAATTATCTATCTGATCTGACATCATCCTAGCTTTTTTCATCAGAATGTTTATAATGTAAAAAAAAATTCGTACCTTTAATCAATTTACGATGACCTATTACTCGAAATAGATGTTAAAGTTTTTATGTCGTAATTCATAATTTCTTTTCGTTTATTAATAAATACATAGCATGTACTTCAAATTTCATATACAATCGTTTTACGAAACTTTAAAAAGTTTTCGTTATTGTTGAAAAAAAGCCTCTCTCAGAGGAAACAACTTTTTCAAAAGAAAAATGAAAAATGCAGTCTGTTATGAACAAATTGTTATGAAAAAAATTGACAAATGTTCATATTCGTAAAGACATTTCGAAAATTTGGAACTGCCATCCTTATTACATCGCTGCGGCGCCGTGGCGCCGCAGCGCGATATTCCTATCTGATAAAAGGCGTCCGGTTCCTAGCCCTTGGAGATCGATTCTAAATAAATGAATAAATGCTTGATTAAATCTGTCTCGATTTTTATCTTCGAAAAAATAAAAAACGTCTGGAAAACTGGACCTTTCGAAATGAGTAACTTTTCCGTCTTCTTTCTTCCGCTGTCGGAGAAGAAACATCAGCTCCTTTGGGTTTTTCAAGGTACATAGCACTTTTTTCAGTTTTGTATTGGTGACGGATTCGAAAATTTTTTTTTCAATATAGTCTTGGCGTTACTGTGTACGGTTTCTGTTTTTATTTTTTTTATTATTAAAACATCCGTCGATATTTTGCGTTTGTAAGATAATTTATAAATTTAAATTCAAGAAAATGGATGTTCCTTCTGGAAGTAGTGAGAAAAAAAATCGACAAAGTCCTAAGTTTGTAGAAAGTTGGACAGATATCGATAGTTGTATTCAACCTGTTGAGGGCGACACAACTTCTTTCGAGTGCACTATTTGCAAGGTTAAATTGAAAGCTCATAATAAAAATCGCGTTCTTGCTCATTTGAATTCTAAGGCTCACCATGATAAATCAACGTCTGATTTGATTGAAATGCACAATGATATCAAAAAACGAAATTTAAATCACAAGTTTGCCCTCAAATGGTTGGAAAATCCTCAGTATTCCCCGTGGTTGCGTAACGTCCAGGGCAATGAATATTCATTTTATTGCATTGCTTGCGATAAAAATTATTCATGCGCCTCTGGTGAAAGCAACATTTCTCGTCATGCTGACAATGCTAAACATTTACCATTATGCGAGGTAAAAGGCGTCCAAATTTTTAACAAAGAGAAAGCTGCGGAAATGCGCGAAAATGTAGTTCCTTTTGATCTTAGAAAGAAAACTGCTGAAATCAAGTTTGCCGCATTGTGCGTTCAGCTAAATTTGTCATTTAGGGCAATGGGGACCATTTTACATTTTTTTCAAGATCTCGCTGAAGATCCAGGGGTTTTGAAAAACATGAAAATGGAAAGAACGAAGTGTTCAAACGTGATCAGCAAAGTTTTAGGATTTGCGGAAAGTTCACGACTGATTCAAGTGCTCAAAAGTTGCTACTTCCCTATATACGTTGATGAAACAAGTGTTAAATCAAGATTAGGAGAAACTTTGGCTTTCATGGTACGTTACGTGGATTCCGAAACATTGCGATTGAAAATAGAATTATTTGAATACATTTATCTCAAAGCAACAGAACTGGACGCACTAGGCTTATTCGGCGCAGTTCAACGCAAAATGAAAGAAGCAGGGATTTCGTTTTTGAATGTTTTACCAGTTTCCACCAACAACGCGGCTGTAATGATTGGTCTATATAATTTTTTCTATGCTCACGTTAAAAAACAAAATGCTTTTTCAATATCAATTCCTTGCATTTGCCATAGAAGTGCTTTACTTGCGAGTGACGCTTTTGATACATTACAAAAACATTTTCAAAATTTGATCAGCAGATTAGTAAATTTTATCCGTGATAGTCCAAAACGCTCGAGAGCATTCGCAACATTTATGGAAAAAGAAGTAGGTTATTCACGCCAAGTATTAAAATTCTGTACAACTCGTTGGCTCAGTAGATACCAATGTATTCAAAGGTTGAGAGAATTGTATCCCCTTTTGCTAAAATTTTTGCTGAGGAAGCTAGAAAAACAAAAAACAAATCAACTACAAATTTACTGAGCGATATGCAGAAACCAGATATTCCAGCTTACCTCGCTTTTTCAGAATATGTTTTGAATTTTTTCAATCAATTCAACGCCTTTTTTCAAGCAGAGTAAACTAAAGTTCATTTACTTTCAACACGTTGTAAACAATTTTTGATCAATTTCACAAAGCATTTCGTGAAAGCTGATCTGCTTTCTCATATTCAAGCTGCACCGAAGAGTTTTGATTTTGATTCGCTCGAAGCCAGAAAGAGATTTGATGACATAGATTTTGGGCCGGAAACTAACAAGATTCTCGAGGAAATGAAAAAAAACTTAAAAGACGATGATGTCACAATAATTCACGAAATACGTGAAAATTTTCTATCATTTTTCGTAGCAGTGAAACGTTTTTTATACATTGACGACGATTTTTTTCGAAACTTTCAGTTTTTGATACGAAAAATGCTTTTCACAATTCAGATCGAGAAACAACTTTCAAAGATGTTCAGTACGTTATGGACCGATTCAAGATTTTTAATGATGAAGAAATAGATTGTGCGACATTTGAGTGGGATTTACTGCATAAAGATTTTCATTTAGAACCTGAAATCGATATGATGTCTTTCGATAAAATGTGGGAATACGCGCTGTTGGAAAAAAATAGTAACAACTTCGTCAAGTTCAAAAATTTACGAAAAGTTATTTCGGCTGTAAGAACTTTGGCGCATTCTAATGCTGATGTTGAAAGGAGTTTTTCAATTCTCAATCAAGTTGTTACGAAAAAAAGAGTGAATTTATCAGGACCTAGTGTTAATGCTATTGCAACTATGAAACACTCAATGAGATCCCGCGATGAACAGGCTAAAGATTTGGAAATTAACGAAGAGCATTTGTCACGCATGACTCCAGAACATTTGTATGATTATGAACCACGTGGGAAAAAGACAAAAATACTATAAAAATAACAAATCGAGCGCGAGTTTTTTTCAATCGAACTCAATCAAATTGATTTTCCACAATGTAAAAACATTTCAAACATAATGCATGTAGTTACGCTCCATTTACGAAAAAGTATATCAGTAAATTCACGTTTTCTCACCTCGGATTCGCATTAAATTCGCATGAATTTCACATGAAAACAATCAATGGGAACCAATTCGCATAAAACCACCCTATATATTTCGCATAAAATTCGCAGGAGTTTTTGTGAGGACAACAATCTATTATATAATATAATTTTAGAATTCTTGCACAGTTTCTGATATACCATATCTCCCTATATTATAAAAAAACTTATCATTCATTGAAATTCATTTGCTATTCATAGTTTCCCTAATGTCAATCTTTTTTTTCATTTTAAATTCAAAAATGTTCCAAATTTGCTGTATTTAACATTAGAGTACATTAGGCAAATGATTCGTGAAATCAAAGTTGATTGTTATTTCAAACATTCTTGCAAAAAAGTTTCATGCATTCTCATGATATTTATCTCTTCTTGCCTCTCATTTCTAATTCTTTTCGAATTTTTTCCTTTACGATACTTCCTTCTTTGTCCGTGATAATTTCTGTTTTGATAATTTTGATTGTTATTATTTTGCCAATATTTTTCATTTGTTCTTTGCATTTGGACTACAACAACAATATTAATGTAACAAGAATATTAATGTGAGATTTTTAAAGTGTAAATTTGTTTATTTTATGTTTAGGAAATTCTGTGCCAATTTTGTCTAATACTTCGTGGTCATAGTTAAATTCCAAATATTAATTATATATAAATTTAAGAAACCCAACAAGCAAAGTTCAATTACAATATGGTAGCACTTACATCCATTGATGCTACCATAATGCTACAAAACTTTGCTGGCTGGGGGATATCATGCAGAAACCTCCGCGTGGTAATATCTGGGCAATGAATAATACATATTTATATTAAATGTCTTTTAAAAATATTAAAATCAATGTTAAAAGATATATGACATTACTTTGTATTATTTAGCTAAATCTGCAATTAGTTTCAATTTTGTTGAATTTTTTTTGCAATTGCTAATTTCTATTCAATTCAATTGCAATTGCTAATTGCAATTAGTTGAAATTAAGAATGAAATATGTTACGAATTTCGTGAAATATGAGTAAAACGTCACTACAATGTACATTTTATCCAAATCGAGAAATTGAGCTAGAATTAAAAAACAATCCTTTTTCGAACTCTATCTACGTTCGGAATCGAAACTCGGGCAAAATTCGAATCGGCTTCGAGCGAGTTGTTCACAGACAGAGATATTGGGCCCGTGCCTGCCCTTTGGGGATTCAGTTTCACGGTTCTTCACGGGGGACGAAATTATCTTGCCTCGGCTATACTCGCTTCCCGAGCCGGGGTGAAAGCAACCCAGATAGCAATCGTGCGACGCACACAATGGGCACGACGTGTGGACTCACGCGTGCGCGCTATTACGAATGCAATGTGAAATCACGTGAGACGTAAAGGCGCACGCGATGAGACCTACGTGCGTTGTCAGTGTATTTTTGCAACTCGCACGCGTGCGTGCAAGTACGTATTCACTGTGCCGTCACGCATGGGACTCCCTCATGTGCGCGGGAGTGTATGCGGATACGGTTCGAGAAAAACAAGTGACTGCAGTTTATATATTGAAGATTCATTAATTTTTTCTCGGCCATGTGCTTTTTACATTGCTGCCGGTAAATAAGTTGAATAAATATCGTTTTTAGTGCAAGTTTCCGTGATTTTTACATCGTCAAAAAAAGGTGAGTAACAAGTTTTAATTAACATCATTCATTAAATGTAATACATTTTCTGCAGTAATCTTTCACGAATATATAATTCTGGAATAGACCATGATTATTTATTCTCACCTGAAAGTTAAACTATTTAGTATAATTATGGAGTTAAATAATATGAAATGAACCCTAATTTAAAAAACAAAAATAAATTGTTAACTATTAGGATAAATTTTAATTTTTTCGGACTTAACAAAAACGACGAAAAATGTCAAAAGTCATTACGAATGGATTCAAAGCTATGAAAGAATTTTTCGAAATTTTTTACGATGTTGGTATGAATTTTTTTTTGCAACTGAATGACATCGCGTATTTTTTAAATCTTTTTATATTTTTCGTACTAATTTTTTTGGAACGTATTTTGAGTTAACAAACTTCAAAGTCAGATTTTTGAAAAGTGTTAATTCTTGAATAAATTTAGGATTTTTTTATTCAAATGTAATGTGCCTTAAGTATTAGAAATTAAGATCTCCGAGGAAATTTGTTGACCACTGCATAATTTTTTGTGAATCGAAAAATGTTTTATAATAAGAAATTTCGAACAATATTTCAGCGAAACTAATTTTTTTACTAATCGATTTTGATTACTTTCTAACATTGGTTAATTTTTTCTTTTAGTAATTTCTGCACGAATGTTTTTTGGATAATGATTTTGATGCTATCAATTTTCGACAAAAGTTTTAAATAATTACAATATGAGATCGACGAATTTTTTGTAAAGATTGACAGCAAATGTATTCTTAAAAAACTAAAATGTAATTTTCGTTTGAAATTTTTTCTTTTGTATACATATAACGTCACAATTATGTTATCTTTGCAAAAATTTGATATGCGTATAATTGTTTATATTTGTCGTAAAATTATTATTCTATTTTTTAACATTGTCTGGGATTTTTCAATTTTTTTTCATGTCGAAATAAATGTTCTGTTATTCTTTGTATTCATGAAACGAAATTCAAACGACATTTTATCTTAAGATTTTTTTGAGTATTAGTCCAATTTTTTATTATAAAAGAGTTTTCTTTAAAACTTCTTTTCGAAAATAAATTTTCTCATTCAAAAAAATCCAAAAGTGTGTGGAATATACAAGAGTAATTGATTATACAGACAATTATTTGCACAAAACACAGATATTATACAGGAATAAATATAATTAAAAATTAATGAATTTCGATAACTTGATTTAACTTAGTATTTTAATTCTAATTATTTGACTTCAGCCTGCACATCTTTTGGTTCACATATGAATCAGACTTTCGACGCAGTTCTCATCCAATAAAATTCAATTTCGACAAAGGCAATATCCAGACAGAAAGTGTCCATTTCGACCACAAAGAAATTTCCTGACGACTGTCCTGCACGAGAAAAGGTGAATGTTTACATTTAATTATTTTTATTGTACTATGAGGCTCAAGATTGGGAAATCACATATTTTTTCTATTGTTAACTGTAAAAAAGGGTATATCATTCCAGTTTTCATAATCATCTCAAATTATATTTGGAAAATAAATAAAGCAAGGTATTCAAAATTTAGAATATTGCATATGGAAAAACGCTTTTTTTAACATTGAGAATTAAGTAATTAATAAAATGTATAAAAATTAAAAACATTTTATTAAGTCAAAATAATGCGAATCTTTTCGTATGTTTACAGTCTAGGTTGTTAGTTTTGTCGATCAACAATTCATGAATCGGAGTGTATCATAACTATTTTTCAATTGAGTAAGTATTTCTTGATTATGATGTTTTTTTCTGTATAAATAAGTAACTTTGGTTATTACCAAATATTACTTGATCAATAGTTTTTTTAAAAAACTCAAAAGATACAATTGTCAAATCGAACGATGCACATTTTATCATTATTACATTTTTGTAACTTGTCGGACGTCACTGCTTAGTTTACATGCTAACTTTTAAGCAAACTTTCTCGCACCTTGCTATACGGTGTTTTTTTCAAATTGAAAAATACAAAAATGTCAAAAAAAACATTCTTAAATCTGCACATCACTAGCCGATGTTCGTTACGTTATTTGGCTATAGCTTACTTTAACACTGTAGTCCCTAGCAAACGCGGCGGTACCTTATAAGGTACCAGTTAGGTACCCCTTAGGTACCAGTTAAGTACAGGGTGCGCCATTTCTTATGTCGGCATGTAAACATTGAATAACTTGAAAAAAAAACAACCGATTTCTGTAAATGAGGTATTTTTATTTAGTTTGGTCCTTTACAATTTATTTAGACTAGTTTTTGAACACAACATCAATCAAGTGGCCGCCCTTATTGTTCACAGCAAAATATGCCCTTTTTGCGGCGTTTTCCATTACCTTTTCGAGCATCTCGGGTGGTATAGCAATGATTTCGGCACGAATATTTTCCTTAAGCTCTTCAATGGTCTGCGGCTTGCTGGCGTACACTTTACTTTTCAAATAACCCCACAAAAAGAAGTCTGGAGGGGTCAAATCTGGAGATCTGGGTGGCCATTCAATGTCGCCTCTTTTTGACATCAGACGTCCAGGGAATTTTCGTTGCAGAAACTGGATTGTTTGATTCGCAGTGTGGCAGGTCGCACCATCTTGTTGAAACCAGTAATCTTCAAGACCTTTTTCACGCATTTGTGGGCAGACATAGTGAGCCAACATCCACCGATATCGGTTTCCATCGATCGTTTGGTTCTCTTTGAAAAAATAAGGACCAATGATGGTTTTGGCGCAAACGCCGGCCCAAACAGTAACTTTTTGGTCATGCAATGGCGTTTCATGGATCTCGTGTGGATTCTGCGTTCCCCAAATGCGGCAATTTTGCTTATTAACGCTTCCAGAAAGTTTGAAATGTGCCTCGTCGGTCATTAAAATTCGCTTCCAAAAATCAGGTTCAGTATCAACTATTCGAGCGATTGTTTGTCCATATTCCAAGCGACGTGGATGATCTGTAGGCAATATTCTTTGTGTTAATTGCATTTTGTACGGAAACAAATGCAAATCATCTTTCAAAATGCGCCGTAGAGTGGTTCCACTGATGCCGAGATGCTGAGCGCGGTGACGATATGAAACTTTTGGGTTTTGGGCAACGCTCTCTCTGACAGCTTCAATCAGTTCATTTGAACGTCTTGGTCGTTGATGAACGGGTTGTTCGCGATCTTTCACTGTCCCGTGGTCACAAAAATTCGACACCAAACGACGAATAGTGTTGTCAGATGGTGCCTGTTTGCCAAGATATTTTCGACGATATGCTCGTTGAGTTAACACAACTGAACGACTATTTTCAATGTACAAAGTAACTATTTCAGCGCGTTCTTTTGGTGTGAAGCGATACATGGTTGAAATTGTACTGAATTGACGTTTCCAAAACAAGTGAAGTCAAGTAAATCGGTTGTCAAATGTTTAAGTTATTCAATGTTACAATACCGACATAAGAAATGGCGCACCCTGTACTTTCCCAAATATCTACTCCTTTTCATTGAAAATCGGTAAAACTTTTTTTTTATCTTGTAAATGAAGTGTTTTTCTTCATTTTCCAGTGGGCAAACATCCGAAAAAATAGTGCATTAATTTTAAAAAACGAAAATTATAAACACTAATTGTCAGATAAGTGTAGATAACACACTTGTCATGCGGTAGATAACATTCAGATAATGTACTACGCGGGAAATTTGAAATGCGCCATCAATTCAGTTCTCCTCACAGGGGCGTACGTAGTCGGGGCACATCAGTCCGCGATTATTATTTTTTTGGATAGTTCTATTGCATTTCGAGTGTTCCCAGAGTTTTCGAACTTTATACACGATGTACATCAAAATTGGATTCAAATAATTTCAAGGTAAAATCAGATGTTAAACCCTTACCGCAAAATGTCGATGATAATCGTGGATAGAAAACAGAAATATTTTACACCGTACTTTTTTATACCTGTGACATTTCTAGCAATCAAAAAATTCTCAATGAATTTGAATAATTTGAAGGTAAAATTTGTCGTAAAAACCCTCAACACAAAATTTCGATGTTCATCGTGTATAAAGTTCGGGAAAACTTAAGCAAAAATTTTCCGAATGTTAACTATTATTACATCATTATGGCGAAGTTCAAAAACGCTGGAAATACTCGAAATGCAATAGAACTATCCAAAAAAATAATAATCGCGGACTGATGTGCCCCGACTACGTACGCCCCTGTGAGAACAACTGAGTTGATGGCGCATTTCAAATTTCCCGCGTAGCGCATTATCTTGTAGGTACTCTTGTGATACCAAATCAGGATGCCAATAATTCACTCACATGAAATACTTAACACCAGAAAAGATTTATTATTTACAAAAATTATCTACAGATTTATTTCATTTTACAAGTTGATTTTGGATGTTGAAAATCTCGAAGCGCGACGCGGTTGATAAGAAAGTTAGATTGATTGTGTGGAGAAAATGTAAGTAAGTCGATACGTTCGATATAAAGACGGGGAGGTCGCTGATTGGCCTAAACCTCTGCTCTTGCCATTGGTTGAGCTAGGGACTTTCTAATTAGTTATTTCCGCCTGGTTGTTTTGTTGTGACACCCCTGGCAGGGTCGCCACATTACTCCCCCTCGAGTGACATGGATGCGCGTGCAGTGTTGGTAGCCGTAGCGCCCGTGTCACGATTGGCTGAAAGTCCGCCAATGGGGTGAAGGCTGAAAATGGCGTTCGTTGACATCCGAAATTGCTTGGAATTGCTCGCAATTTCCGCAACTCGGAAAATCGCGAAAACTAATGTCCTCCTGCAACAAAATAATGAGAAAACGGTCGGGAAAGGATGGGATTTATCGGGAAATGAATCTTGACGTCATCTAGCCGAGGTGACGAAGGTGACGCGTCTGGAATGCCCGAAATTCCGCCCGTGATATTTCTTTAGGGTTGACGGCTTCCCTGGCTGCGTTGTTGTCAGGGTCGTGGTTGTTGAGCCTGGTGCGGGTTGTGTGGTCAGCTTTTGCCTGTGAGGGTGCTGTGGATGAGGTTTGTTTCCATTTTCCTGTTGACGCGTTGTTTCTTGTTTGGCGAACTTTGATTTGCTAGTCGTTTTGTGTGGAGGTTGTGGTAGGTCCGGGTCAATTTCGAAAAACGCCGGTTTCAATCGTTCGTTGCCAACGTTCGACGGTTTTCCCTGAATGTCGATGGTGAAAACTCGGTCTGATCATCGGTTGAGCACATTGAAAGGTCCGTCGTATGGCATTTCCAGAGGCTTTTTAACCCTGTCCAACCTGAGGAAAACATGTGAGCATGAAAAAATCCCCTTATGGAGAAATGCCTTTTTTCTTGTGTGATGTGCTGTTGGTGTAGGTCGGACTCTTCGCATGTATTGACGGAATTTTTCGACGAACATTCTGGGGTGTTAAGGTTGATTTTTCTCGATGAAAAATTCGCCAGGTAGTCGTAGGGTGGTCCCGTATACCAGCTCAGCTGCTGTCGTGCCAATGTCCTCCTTGATGCTGGTGCGCAATCCCAAGAGGACCGTCGGTAGTATTTCGACCCAGTTGTCCGTGTCGTGACACATTATTGCAGCTTTCATTGATCGATGCCATCGTTTTACCATCCCGTTTGATGCTGGATGATAGGCGGTCGTTCTGATTTTCTGCGAGCCAACGAGTTGCTTGAGTGTTCGGAATAGGATAGCTTCGAATTGGGAACCTTGATCAGTCGTTATTACTGTTGGAGCTCCAAACCTTGAAATCCAGTGGTTGTAGAATGTGTTTGCAATTGTTGAAGCTGTGATTTCTTTGATTGGTATTGCTTCCGGCCACCTAGTGTATCGGTCTATCATCGTGAAAATGTACGAAAATCCTTGACAGTTCTTGAGAGGTCCAACCAAGTCGAGGTGCACGTGAGAAAAATGTGAGTCAGGTATTGGTATGTGTTGTGGAGACAATTTGGCATGCCTGCCTGTTTTACTGCGTTGGCAGAGAATGCAAGTACGGGCCCAACTTGTGATGTCCTTTGCCATCCTCGGCCAAACAAATCTTTTGGAAATCATCTTCTTGGTTGTCCTACCGCTTGGATGTGATAGGCCGTGGATAGTGTCGAAAATTTTTCTTCTTAGTGCCTCTGGGACGTAGGGACGAATTTCCTTTCCAGAGATGTCACAGTATAGGTGATTGTCCGTGTTTCCAATTCTCAGTCTTCGCATTTCCAATCCTGTGTCCGATGTTAGAAACTCTTGAAGCTCTTCGTCGGTTTCTTGTGCTCGTGCTAAGTCCTCATCGGTGAAAAGAATCGGCATTTGAATTTCTTGTACCCTGGAGAATGCGTCGGCAGTGACATTATCCTTCCCAGGGATGTAATTGATCCTCGTGGAAAATTGGCCAATAAAATCCAGTTGTCGTAACTGTATTGGCGATGCTTTTTCAGGTTTCTGGTTGAATGCGAATGTAATTGGTTTGTGGTTGGTGACAATTTGAAGTTCTCGCCCCTCGACCATGAAAGGAAAAAATTTTATTCCACTATAAATTGCCTGTAGTTCTCTGTCGTAGGTACTGTAACGCTTTTGTGCTTCCGTGAACTTTTTTGAAAAGAAACCCAGGGGTTCCCAGGTACCGTCATTGAGCTGTTCGAGGGAGGCTCCCATTGCGTCGTCGGAAGCGTCGCAACGGAGTGTCAAAGGAACGGATTCCAGTGGGTGGTGCAACAGTGTGGCCTGTGACAGCTGCTCTTTGGTGGCTTCGAATGCCTGTTCCGCCTCTGGTGTCCATTGAATTGGAGTCTTGTCTTTTTTCTTGGCTCCTCGTAGGTACCCGTGAAGCGGTGCCTGTGTTGCAGCTGCTTTTCTCAGTGAATTTCTGTAGAAGTTCAACATCCCGAGGTAACGCTTGAGTTCGGCGACTGTGAGTGGCTTTGGAAAGTTTTGGATTGCCGTGACTGGTTCAGGTAGTGGCCTGGTGCCTTTCGTGTCTATAAGGTATCCCAGGTACTTCACCTCGGTGGCTCCGAGTACACATTTTTCCAGGTTGATAGTTAGGTTGAACTCGCGTAGTCTCTGAAAAACTGCCTCTAGGTGTCGTTCGTGTTCCTCAGGAGTCCTGGAGAAAATCAAAATGTCGTCTATGTACACGTAACAAAAATCCAACCCTCGAAGTGCAGTGTCGATGTAGCGTTGAAAAGTCTGAGCGGCATTACAAAGTCCAAAAGGCATAACTTTGAATTCGAATAAGCCAAATGGAGTGATGACGGCTGTCTTGGGCACATCCTCTGGAGCAACTGGAATTTGATGGTATGCCCGGGTGAGGTCGAGTGTTGAAAAAATCATGGAACCACTGAGCCTGTTGGAAAAATCATGTAGATGAGCGATAGGATATTTGTCAGGTATGGTGTTAGCGTTAAGGCGTCGATAGTCTCCACAAGGTCTCCATTGGCCATTTCCTTTGGGCGCCATGTGCAGCGGGTTTGCCCACTGGCTGTTCGATGGTTGGCAGATTTCTTGTGAGAGCATGAAATCGAACTCCGCCTTTGCAACCCTGAGCTTTTCCGGAATCAGGCGTCGTGCGCGTTGGGCGATGGGTGGGCCTTCGGTTATGATGTGGTGGAACACCTTCTGCCGACTGTGACTCTTGACTGTTGACGGGTGTGTGATTTCTGAGTATTTCTTGAGTAGATTCTTGTAGGCAGACTGGTTTGATATTGTTGACACTCCCTGGCCTGGTTGTGACGTAGTTTCTGCTAGGGAAAAAATATTTGTCACTCCACCAGGAGGCCGTAGTGTGCCAAAAAATCTGCACCTAGGATGGGCTGTGAGACTTCTGCAATTGTAAAACGCCAGCCAAGTTGTCGTCGTAGTCCTAGATCCAGAGTCATGAGTGTCTGGCCAAAAGTCGTGATAGGTGTGTTGTTTGCTGCAAAAAGTTTGAAGTCAGTGGTCCGTGGGTTTCGTCCTGCTGATGAACGAGGTAAGACGGAGATGTCTGCTCCGGTATCCACTAGAAAACGCAGGCCAGATTTCTTGTCCAGGACAATGAGTCGGCTTTTGCCCAAGTCCACGTCTCCGACCGACTGAATGCGGGACGCTGTACTTAGTTTTCCGACTCTCCAGATTTTTTCCAGAAGCAAGGAGGTGTGCATTTCCTAGCTTTTTCACCGAAGGTGTCGTGGTAGTAGCAGGGTGACTCATCCCGGGTTCTGGATTTGCTGCGAGAGCGGTCCTGGAACCTGTCGTAGCTTCGTGACTTTGATTGGAAAAACCGTGTAGCCAGCTTGTCCACCTTGAGTTCCAACCTGGAAAGTCGACCAGCCAGGGTGCTGTCGTGGTCTATTGGTCGGGTAGGTTCGTACTGGGACTGGTTGCGTGGGTGTTTGATTTCGGAGAGTTCGCACGTGCTCTGCTAATCTAACATCTTGTCCGCCAAAATTGCCACTTTGTCGACGTCGGCCTCGGTGACGATGCTTAAAACGCCTCTCACGTTCTCTGGAAGCTGTTCCAATAAAAGCGTCCTGAGGTTGGTGTCGTTGATCTGCCCGCCTCTCTGTGCCTCCTGTAAGAAATGTGAAGGTTTTCGACCTCCGATGTCCCGGCCTTGGAAAATCCGCCTGAGCCTCGTCTCCTCGGATTCTGCGAATGCCTGAATTATGCGATCTTTGATTGCCTGGTATTTGTCACGCGATGGAGGTTTCTTCACCAGGGAGATTATGTGTGGGTACATTTCTGGCTCCGCGAACTGTACCATGTACTGGAACTTCGTGTCGTCGGCCACGATTCCATTTGTCGCGGAAATAGCTTCAACCTGTTGAAACCAAAATTCCGGGTCGGCGCAGTCAAATGGGGATAATTTGGTTATCCTTGTCGCTTGTACAAAAAGGGGGTTGGTTTCAGAGATATCGTCCTTTTTCTCGTGAGACATGACGTGGTTTTAGGACTTACTTGTCGAATTTCTGAAAAATACTAGTTTCCAAAGTTCGGTGGTTGGTGTTGTTTGATTCCGTCTGGCCGTTTTTTCAGGTAGATGTGCGATGGTACGGATGTTTCTGGATTTCCTTTTTTTATGGTCGTTGGCCAGGTTCTTTGAGGTTGATTCGCGTCCTTTATCTCGGGGTCACCAGTTGTAGGTACTCTTGTGATACCAAATCAGGATGCCAATAATTCACTCACATGAAATACTTAACACCAGAAAAGATTTATTATTTACAAAAAGTATCTACAGATTTATTTCATTTTACAAGTTGATTTTGGATGTTGAAAATCTCGAAGCGCGACGCGGTTGATAAGAAAGTTAGATTGATTGTGTGGAGAAAATGTAAGTAAGTCGATACGTTCGATATAAAGACGGGAAGGTCGCTGATTGGCCTAAACCTCTGCTCCTGCCATTGGTTGAGCTAGGGACTTTCTAATTAGTTATTTCAGCCTGGTTGTTTTGTTGTGGCACCCCTGGCAGGGTCGCCACAATCTGAATGTTATCAACCGCATGACAAGTGCGCTATCTACACTTATCTGACAATTAGTGTTTCTAATTTTCGTTTTTTAAAATTAATGCACTATTTTTTCGGATATTTGACCACTGGAAAATTAAGAAAAACACTTCATTTACAAGATAAAAAAAAAGTTTTACGAATTTTCAATAAAAAGGGATGGATATTTGGGAAAGTACTTAACTGGTACCTAAGGGGTACCTAATTGGTACCTTATAAGGTACCGCTTAAGTACCGATTAGGTACCGGGGTGTTTGCTAGGGGTGTTAAGAATTTCTCACAAGTCGAAAAATTCGAGTTTTTCAGTCATTTTGACAATTTTTCATAGCATTTGCATTGAAATGACACACAATGACACACGATGCGAATGATTTATTATTGTTTGTCAGCCACCGATTTTAATAATCTCTTTATTATTGTGATACAAGGGATGCCAACTATCGTATCGATACTCGAAGTATCGATACTTCATTTAGTATATGGTCTACGGGTGCGTTCCAAAACTGGACCGCGCAGTTTTTCATCAGTATAAAATTCCTGCGCGAGTTGAACTTGGGCGAATTTTGAAATGCACTCTAAGCATATACTACATTGACTGAGCTTTCAAGATAGCGAAGTGGCAAAACATTAGGAGCTTGTCCACTTTGGGCAAGTGCCGAATGTAATATGACTGGTATATCTATATATACTCAGCTCCCTATGTATATATAGATATACAGCCTGATAATATATAGACTTACCAGCTATATCAGATTCGGCACTTGCCCAAAGTGGACAAGCTCCTATGTTTTGCCACTTTTTTCTGTACGGAGGTATAGGCAACGCTCAATCCATGTAGTAAATAAGGATACGGCGATACTCGTCTAGCCAATATTTAGCAGTATCGATATTTTTTTAGGTGATATTTCTAGTATGGAAATACGATATTTTCACAGTTTTTACCTTTTTTTGAAAACCGATATACGATATTGAATTTTGAAAATAATCGTAACTGTCAGTTGATGACCAATTATATCAAAAAAACGATGAACTTTTACGACAATCGATCGACATTAGAATTTTAGAGTATATAATTCTATAAATCTATATAGCAATCTGCAAAAACACTAGAAATCTTTAAAGATACTAGAAAATCCTTTTAAATTTCATAAAAACTAAAAAAATGCAAGAAACACTAGAAGTCTTTTAAAACTGAAAAACTTTATAAATAATATAATTTTGTCACAAATTTAAAAACCCTACGGGGCAGACCCGGCGGAACAAATCATCCATCTCTGTCTAGGATCCCCTTAGTCGCTAGCATCTGACTGAGATAGAAAGATGGGTAGTTTCCTCATCTTTTTATCTCAGTCAGATGCTAGCGATCAAGGGGATCCTAGACAGAGATGGATGGTTTTTTCCGCCGGGCCTGCTACGGGGCAGTGTTGGCAGACTGGGATAGAGGGAGTATCGGTTCAGGGCCGTAAAATTATGTGTTCTTCAAGAAAATTGTCGGTTTTTATAAGTATGAGTGTAAAATAAATTTTTTTCGTGTTAATTTAAGTAACATGACTATAATACAGAGAATAGAAAAAATAAATTTTATTTGTGTTCATTTAAGTAATATGACAATAATACAGAAAATAGAAAAGTAGAGTAGAAAAGTACTTCTTAGAATTATATAGATGAGCGTATTTTAAAATGATACTTTAAAAAGTAGTTTAATTAATTTAAACGATTAATTATAAAATAGCATTGAACTTACAATTGTAGCTGCAACAAAACGATATCCGTCTTGACACGTTTATTTTATTTGAAAAAAACGTAAATACTAGACTGTCTTCTGTTTTATGAGCGCTACGACTGATATCAGTGCTACCACATTTAAAATAAAAATGTGCAATAGGTACCAAACATAGGTATATGTATAAACTAGGCACATGCATACATACCATGTATGTAGGTAGATGGAGGCCTTCTCTCTCTCTCTCTCTCTCTCTAAATATATATATATATACATATATAGGTACCAGAAATAAGCGCTATTCAACGCCATTTAAATTTTCGAAATGTCAAGAAGCTGAAAGAAGCGAACATTAGAGGATTACTTGTGAGATTAAAAAACTAAACGATGCCCACAAAATTATCGTGCTTTTCAGCATTATCGTCAATGCGTTATGTGACATCGTGAAAAAAGGAAAATTATGTGACAAAAACGATAATTATGTGACATCTGCCAACACTGCTACGGGGAAAGCTGCAATAGTATGCAATAGTTTACGATTGCCAAGTATTGCACTCCGCCGTTACATTCGCGATCCACATTATCGACGTTTTTTCGATAAACTCTGTGAATACAGTTTAAATCCATTCTGGTAAAAGAGTTACCTAATTTGAGGTTGCTCTACAGTTTTTTTAAATGTAATCGATTATTTATTATTAATGATTTAAACTGTATTCATGGAGTTTATTGATAAAACGTCAATAGTGTAGATCGTGAATGTAACGGTGGAGTGCAAAACTTGGCAATCGTAAACTATTGCATACTGTTGCAGCTTTCCCCGTAGGGAAATTTCAAATCTTAGAGCAGATAATTTTAGAAATCTTTATGGAAAACAATGAAAATACCAGAAAATTCTTTGAATTTGCATACATATGAAAATAAGTACTGAAAATCTATATATCTATACAGCAATCCATAGAAATACTATAAATGCATAGAAATATCGAAAAATATTACGAAATTTTATTAATAACTCACAATATAAAAATTTGAGAAATCTATAAAATATATATAATCTGTGTACCCCAGATAGCCACGTGTGAAGGTTATTTAATTGTATGCTCGTGACTCCAAATAATTTGCGGGGTTTTGCCTCGGATATGGCGTCTGTTAAGAGCAGACACTCTGTGACACCAATCCGTTACTACCAACCTGTTACACTTGCCGCTTATATGACGTCAAATGTCTATTAACGTTTTCTGGCAAACCAAAGGCTAATGAGGACGCTAATTTGCCATAACAGCGTGATGTGCATTCATTTTGGACGTAAACTTATTGTGCAGTATTGTGCAGTTATGATGCGGTAATGTCGTTAGGCTTAAATAAAACTTGTTGCCGACATAACCAAGGCCTGAAGTGTCAGTACCTTATTTCAAACTTGACGTATAAATGTCGCAATGATAAAACGTCAACATAGCGTTGTAACTACTGGCTCATTGCTATCTGGGACGTAGTTACAATTTTCTCAACAATCTATAAAAATTTTAAAAATTTAGAACTTTGATTCCTAGGGAATTGAACTCTTCAAAGCTAAATAAAAAACCATAATAATATCAGAAAATCTTTCAAG
Organism: Platygaster robiniae; assembly: GCA_028476575.1. NCBI lineage: Eukaryota > Metazoa > Arthropoda > Insecta > Hymenoptera > Platygastridae > Platygaster > Platygaster robiniae. The sequence goes on along the minus strand of CM052027.1, from coordinate 7,604,360 downwards.
TTTTTCAAATATCAAAGAACTACCCGAGCGTTCCAATCTTAACCCGCCATAACCTGATCGGGTTAAGATTGGAACGCTCGGGTATAAAAAATCCCAAAAGTTAAAACGAAAACAAAATTTAAATTTCGGCACTCGAAAATCACAAAAATCAAATTTCATTATAACTCATTACGAACATGAAAAATGTGCGACTTCGGACTGTAAAAGTTGTATTCACTGGTCCACCGAAGATTACCGCCCCTCACATCGGCGGTGAAATGAATTTTTGTTTTCTTTCGCCGAGCGCTGAGTCGGAGAACGTTCGGTTTCTCATTGACTAAATAATTGTTGGGCCCGCTCAGCTGGAAAATACAGGGAAGTGTCAGCACCCTACAATAGAAAAACCTGCTTCTTCGTGGAGACACGCAGGCCTTAAGGTGACTCGGAAGCAGTGCCTGTAAACTCCCATTCAATCCTATGGGCAGCGAGTTTCAACTATCTCTCTCGCGGCTGCTACTGGGGGCTACAAAGGAGGAAAGGAGACAGAATAAACCCCGCACTGTCTTTTCATGAACTAAACCCTGCGGAGTTTACAGGCACTGCTCGGAAGACATTCTATTTTCGCCCTTCTTCCTCTCAACTAGTTTCCATTCTATGCGTCTTTCTCGCACTATAGTAGGTTCCAAGTCACCTTAAATAATATTCGTAGATTGCCAGGCAAGACCCGCCGCCCGGCAATGATTGGGTGACCAGTGTAATTTTAAATTTCCGAAACTCGAAAAACAAAAAAATCCTACTTCTTGATTATAATCTGAGAAATCTGATTCGTTAAAACTTCCAACTCGAATATCTTTTTTAATTTTGAGTTTTGTGAAAAGTGGCAAAAGACTTTTCGAATCAGATAAATATGAAAAAAATTTGAGTAGAGTTTAGTTCGTGGTTTTTATCCCTACTTGTCGGGGGAGTACGTTTATTATTCAAATTTCAAACTTGAATAACTTTTGATTTTGTGTTTTGTAAAAAGCGATGAAGAACCTTTCGACTCGAAATAAAAAAAGATATATTGGATTTAAGTTTATTTCAGGGATTTGAGTTCACCCTGTGTATTAGGTTTGAATAGATGGCATTGAAAATTTCATGAATTAAATTTTGAAAATGTAATATTTTTCTTCAAATATCTGAAATAAAACTGTGTATCGCGTTTTAATAACTTCGGGCTGTAATAATTAATACTTTCATTTCTGGCTTCAGTTTTTGCCCCCCCCCCCCTCCCCCCAGCTTAAATGGGTAACGATTATGGTAAAGATGGAATTTAATAATGAATAAGTTGATTCTCCCGGGAGATTAAGGTACTAAGTTCATAGTAAAAATTCTAAACCAGATTTTTATAAAAAAATCACAGATAATCTTGTAGGCGTTCTAAGTAAACCTGCAAAATTTTATCTGGATTCACTATCTAGTTGTTTGTAAAAAAATTTCTAAATTTTAATTCCTAAATTCCTAAATTCCTATTGAAAAATAATATTTAAGGCACGTGCTGTTCGCACCGTCGTGGAGTTATACGCGGATTTTGTGTGGAGATAAGTAAATTTAGGTGGAGATAAGTGGATTTTGTATAGAAATAAGTGGAGTTACGTGAAGATAGGTAGATATTTATTACATTATGATAGAATTGTCATTTAAACGCATTTTTGGAGTGTACGTCTTTTCTTATTTTCAATTTTCTATTTTGAAAGTCTTTAAAGGTTAACTTACTTCGCGTTTCTAAAGTGACTAATCTAACTTCCCTATCGTGCATGGTTCTGTGAAGAGCAAGGTCGCTCTTCTGTTTTTTGTGAAAAATAAAAATGATGTAACGATACATTATGAAAAGTGATTTTGCGCTGACGATAATTGCTTGATTCTTAATTCTTAAATCTCTCATTTATCTTATTACAATACTTTCGAAATAATAACAAACCTCGAGTAAATTTTAGAACGAGTTTCATTTCAATTATCATTCGAGTTCGTTTTCATACATTCCAAGTCGAAATAATGAAATCAATAATAAGGAATGAACAGATCTTTGTATTCGAGTCACCTTTCGTAATTGTCGTATAAATGGATGATGAAAGGCGTGGTCCAATGTTTCGCGCATCTCTTGTGAAGTAATAATAATGTCTTCATGATTCTTTATTTAGCATTAGTTTCATTTCTTAATTTCTCAAGGACCACTTTTCATCATCTTCAAATCATTTGATCATCATCTCTCCCACTATGCTTTAACCTACATTTAAAGGCCTATATAAGATAGCGACTCGCATCGATGAGCGGAAGTTCCAATTTTGATTTTAGTGAGATTTCCCCTTTTGGATTCGAAACGAGATATTTCTTCTATCATTGTTCATATGTGTTTCATTTTCACCGTCAGCGCTGAATAAAAAGAAGCGTCAAATAAGTAAGGGAATATTTCACTCAGTATTCCATTTTATCGTTTTCTTGTATTGTTTTCGAGCGTGACCGAGTAAATGAGTTCGTATATATTTTTCTTTTGTAATCTAAAGCTTTGGTGTCGCATCGTGTTGAAGGCGTTTAATCTTTTAGAATATTTCGTGATAGAAGTTATTTTATTGTTATTGTTATTTCTTGTTAGTTATTTTCCTTTTAATCTGTACCCTAATTGATATTTAATTATAAATAATTTATCCATAAAAGTGTTTTAGTGTTTTTATCTTCACATTTCGAGCTCTACAGAATCATCGAAGGTTTTGAGGGTCTAGGAAAGGTAATTCTTTCCCAAGGTCCTCTCTGTACGAGCCGCTCGTCACAGTTCAATATTGTACAATATTGTACAATACTTCGAATGTTCGAATATTCATTATTAATAATTATAAATTAATGAAATAAATGTAAATAATGAACAATATTTAAATATATAATATATGAAAATTGATAATAGTAATAATAATAATTAATAAATACTAATAAAATAATGATCTTATAATTATAATAATTATTATAATTATATTAAGCGACGATCATTAATATAATTATCAATTATAAATAAATTATAATTATAATAATTAAAAATTACTTTCAGAATATACGAAGTATTGTACAATATTGTACAATATTGAACCACGCACGATAGGGTCGAAAAAGAATTGAGTGTCAAATTCATAAATTTGCTGTAATACATTTCGAAAAAATCTAACCTCGAAAAACATTATACTCGTGTAACCACTATCTCTATGTATCTTCACTTAATTCTACATATCTCTACTTATCTACACACAAACTACACTTTCCTCCACACAAATTCCGCGCTATCTTCACAGCGGTGCCTGCCACAGCCTGACGAAGTCACTGAGGGCACGAATGTATAATTGAATGGACCGTTTTTTTCCGGGTTTGTTTCAGTCTTTTTTGATCTTTTCGAACTTGTGGCTGAAATCGAACCATGTCCAACCATTACCAACCTTTCCCTTTATTAAATAAGTTTACGTCAAAGAAGATGCCGCCTCGCTGTTATCCGGGATAATTTGATTGCCAGAGAAGAGCAATTGAATGACGACCAACAAAATGATAATGCAGACAATCAGGAGCCAGAAAATAACGTTAATGTTGACGAACGTGTTAATGATGACAACAATGACAATCTTGAAAATAACTTGAACAACGGAGAAGCGGTCAACATCATTCATAATGACGAACCTCAAAATGTAAATGATAATGCCTTTTTTGAAAATAACGTTAATGATGACGAACCAGAGAACCCGATGAACGATGAAAAACCTGAAAATGACAATCACGCAGGGAGAGAGGAAGATGAACAAGATGATGATTTGTATGACTATGACGGAATCATCGATGCCGAAATTCCCGATATTGACGTAGAACGTAGAGCTGCATTAAAAAATGCTTTCTTGACCGCTAAGCTTAATCACACTCAAGGAAACGTTATTCTGAAAATGCTGCGTACTCATCCTTTTAATCTGCCATCTTTGCCGAAGGATACTAGAACTGTGGTTGACACACCAACTATTACTGTCCGAAATATTATACACAACAGAGCTGGGGGAGCGTACATTCATCTAGGTTTTGTGAAAACAATAAGAGAAAAACTGGAAAACATCCCTGATCATCTCCTCCCAGAACGACTCATCGTTGATTTGAGTTCGGACGGTGGGCAATTGCACAGACGTAGCAGAAAACAATTTTGGCCGCTACAATATCGTATAATTAATATTGCTGACAGAAGACCAATAATTGCTGGTGTTTTCCTGAGTAATAACAAGCCAACGAACGTCGAAGAATTTTTACAACCACTTCTCATCGAACTGACAGACTTACTCCACGGAGATGGTATACAGATTCACAATAGATTGCTGCCTCTCCAAATCCGATTGTTCATCGCAGACGCTGTTGCTAGGACTTTTTTCCTAAATCATTTTAGACACAATTCCCTTCACGCCTGCTCCAAATGTTGGGTGGAAGGATTCCGCTTTGAACGAACAACCATTTTCATTGGGACTCAGCATCGCCCAAGAACTGACGGAGAGTATCGAGAAATGGTCGATGAAGATCACCATAAAGGTCCTAGCCCCCTTTTTGGAATAATGGGTTTGGTAACTCAAGTTCCCTCCGAAAGTACCATATAAGTAGTCGATACAACTCTGTTTTCATTATTATACTTTTCATCATATCAAGGTTATTAACATGTACCTATTATCTTACAATGAATGACAGACTTTACACGCCTCGAAGAAAACATGCGTCATTTTCCGACATGCCCGATGACAATTTCAATCACTCATCACCGATGCTCGACAAACAATTGGGCGCACAAATCATTGATTTACTCACGACCATGAATGATGAAATCAAGTTAGTTTCGATTTCAAAAACATACATAAATAATAATGCTTTTCAAAGTTCGTGGTTGTTTAACTTCATATAAAGTTAAACAATACGTTAAATATGACTTCAGTGTTTTGAACGGTTCCATAGGGTGCTCGATTTCGCTGTCATGTCAAGTAAAAAAGTTTTTTTTTTTTCAAGGGAACTGAAAACGTAGAACCAGCAAATCATTCAATCCACTTTGGAATTGCAAAAAAATGTCGAAATACTGGTCAAAGCACAACGCGTCGGAGAGAGAAAATTCGATAAAACTCTACTTCAACCATTAAATGGTTTCCCTCTGTCATCCCTTGATGAATTTAAAAAATTGGAAGAAGAAGAAAACGACGAACTCTGCGAAAAAATTGTAAGCTCTTTACTTCTTCCTGTTTTTGAAATAACTTAAGTCTCCAATTTAAGATAAAATGTGTTGAATGGAATAAGAGCTATTACATACATGGTATCTCTTCTACTTTCTGTTTCTGTTTTTGAAATTTTTTTGAATTTCTCTAAATTTTTTTCGATTTTTTTTTCGACTACAAAATGTGCCGACCATTTTTCACTATATTTTGAACATCATTTAACTCCTATCGATACAATAGAGTCTTCGCTTAAAACAAAATTGGATTTTTTTTTGTTCAAAAGTTGGTTTTAGTCATAATCTTGAGTGATCCTCAAAATTAAAAACTTTTGATAAATATATTTCTTATGATCAGTGAATAAATATTGCGATTTTCAACTTGCCGTGAAACACGCCGTAACTGGTGTGAGGTCACTAGCCTGTACTTATGTTTGACAGAGTATTTAAAAACAAAAAACGACAGAGATTTTCCTGATTCAAATAATGGGAAAAAATTATCAAATAATTAAATTTAGGAGAAACGCGGTAAAATAATTGCATTGTTTTATTATTTTCTATGACTCATTTTGACAGGACCCAGGCTAGTGACGCCATAGCTGCATGGCGGCGATCTAAGCTTTTCGAATCACACCTTTTTTCAATTTCGATCTAAATGTGTCGTAACATATACCATATAGCATGACGAATACCATAAAGAAGACCTGCTCACTTTTGATATTCTTTGTCATTTTACATGTAAGCTTATTTTTGACAGTTCAAGCATTTTACAAGTTTGGGTGGATCGACGGCCCGAGAGTTTCTGAATTGCTCGATGAAACAGCTCATGACGGATGAGTTTGTTTCAACTCAGCTAACGTGGGATGGGTCAAAAGGGAAGATGGCGTTTGGGGACACAAAAATCTGTAATACACTCTATCGTAAGTATGCGTCAGCAGCAAATAATAATTATCGATTAAAATAACGTATCGATAACTCTTTTCTCTATTAAAGTTGCTGCGATACAGTGCCCTTTTAAAGGCCCCAAGGACAAGACAACCTTTAAAAATGACGTGAAAGAAGTTTTAAGGGCCACAAAACAACGATTCAAAAATGCAGGAAAGAAGAATCACGTACAAAAACAAAATAAGATATTACCGGGTTGGAGAGTACCGATGACATCGCTGCCAAAATTTTGAAGCTCCAACAAAAACTGGAGGTAACCGAAGTTAATTTCGATTCGCTCTCAGAAAACAAAGATAACGAATCCAAGGACGAAGGGAGCGAAGGAAACGGCGGGAGCAATAACTAAAATTGAACTTCCTTACCGTTTTTACTCATTTTTTATGACGTCGTAAAGCAGTAACATTTCTCATTTGGAAAATTTTTACTTCTCAAAGTTAATATTCTCAGACTATATCTAAGAGTCATCAAGTTTATCGAATCTAGGAATCTTCAATGTGTCGTGGATAACTGTAACAATTTTGGAAACTTATTATAAATTTTAAAATGCTCTGAATTCTTACTGTTTCTCAAAGACTTTCTTAACTCTCATCAACCGATTTCTACATATTGAAAAAATCGAAAACACCCCGTTCAGCAGAAAAATCCAGGAAGTTCCACAAAACTTTGTGAGAGGTACTACGAAGTTCCGTCGGAGCTCAAATAAACTTCGTAGGACCTCCCACAAAGTTCCGTGGAACTTCTGACGGATTTGTCTGCTGTACGGGACTGACTTTATTATTTTACATTCATTGACCTTTTTGAAAACTCTAATAATTTGTAAGCAATAACAATTTCTAGAATTTTTTAGACTGTCAAAATTTCTTATTCATCTGTATTTTTCAACGGATTTGAACGTTTCCGAAATTTTGAAATTCTCACTATCGTAATCGGTAAATTTTATTTATTTCGAGAATGGTCATTTTCTTTTCAGATATTTTTCGATATGTGCGTTTTAGTTTTTTCGAGTTTGAGAATTTGCAAATAAAAAAATTTTTCACATCTCTAGAATTTTTCCAAAGTTCGGACGACTTTTAAAATACCATCAATAGAAGAAATTGAAAACAAAATTCGACAACTAAATATGTTATTATGTCCTCGATGTTCAGAAACTTCACATTTACATTCAAACAAGTAAATTGTGATATGTGCATTGTTTTAAATATGAAAATCATAAAAAATTAATAATTTCTGTAAGAATATCAAAATTTGCGTAATTTGCTGTACGCTTGATGAGAAAAAAAAATTATTTTACATTCATGATTATTCTAATTGCTGAAAATATCTAATATCGAAAATTTGTAGTAGTTTAAAATATTATCATTTTTATGATTTTTCAAAATATAGTATCTACACAGTTCAAATAATAACTGAATGCTCGAAGTTTTGTAAGGTAGCGAAAAATCACATTTCTTACGTTTTTGGGATTAGATCGAACGTTGAAAAAATTTTTAAGTACTTTTATTATTACAAATTTTAACTCTGGATGATTTCGAAACTGTTGTTATTTGTTAGATTAGTTACATAAAATTTAGAAATTTTCAGGATTCCAGAAGTAAATTAGGTTTTCGATTTTTGAGGTACTCTCAATGATTATGATAATATTTAGTTCTTCAAGTTGCCGAAATTTTTAAAAAATTTCCGACATCCTTTTTTGCAATAGCAATTTTTCAAAATCATAAATGGATCCTGAAAATTCTGAAATTTCGTACGCTACAAGTTTTTAGAATCAACTACAATTTTAACATCTTCTAAAAATAAAAGAGTTTGGGAATCTAGAACAAAATCTCGAATTTTTTAACAAATGCACGACATTCGTTGAAAATTTTTCAAGACTCTCTATATTAGAATGCACTTAAATTGCAAATATTCTGAATTTGGAAATCCATGGGAATTTATGTTATTTTTGCACTCTGATTTATTTTGGTACTATTGTTCATTACCTGTACAGAACAGTACGTTTACTGACGTTTACTGAACGTTCGTGTTCCGTTCGGGTATTTGTCATAATTTCATATGCTTTAAATACTTTACATATTTCTGAACATGTCAAAATTGTCCAACATTTTTAGATATTTGGAAAACTTGTGTATTGTTCTTTACTTTTATTGTACTGAACTATGTATGGAACTGTAGGAATATTTTTGTAAGGCCAAAAGGTTCTGTAAGACCAATGTTATTACATACCTAAATAATAAAACATTTTCAATTTCATAAATACTGTATAATTTTTTTGTAATACCACACGTAATATTTCCTTGATAGCTGTTACCTAATTCGAAACTCCCCGCGTTTTTGGTACACAGTAAACCGCGCATGCGCCGTGGATTTTTAACAAGTCGCACGTATGCGCCTCAACTGCGACGCATATGCGGACGCTAGTGTAAGGCCAAATGCGTCGCACGCGTGCATTCCGAGTGCGTGCATTGTGGGTACATTTTGCTATCTGGGAAGCCTCACCGACGTACCTGCACATGTATTGGAAAACGTGGTCTGTGTCAACTCTGGCAACACTGGTCACAGCTGGTTACGGAAGCTCCGGCCCAATCTCAGAAATGACAAAAATTTCATGTTCGTATACATAAAATACAAACATCGAATTTTAGAACTTTTTTTTCTTTTATTTTTCCAGTACTATATTGCAATATTTTCGAATATATACTAGGTACAATTTTCTTTTTTCACTTTTAATAACTTTCAAAAGTACAATATATAAAATTATATAAACATAATATAATAATTTTATATAATATAAAATATACAGGGTGGCCCTAATTCCATGACCGATAATTTAACCAAATTTTTCTCGTATTTTTCTGAGTCGAAAAGTCCTTTGCCACTTTTTACAAAACGCAAATTAAAAAAAGTTATTCAAGTTTGAAATTTATACAATAAATGCGCTCTTACGAGGAGTGGGGATGAAAATCACGAACCAAAATTTTCCTGAATTTTCTTCATATTTTTCTGGATCGAAAAGTCCTTTGCCACTTTTCGCAAAACTCAAAATCAAAAAAGATATTCTACTTTGAAATCTGAGAAATCTGATTAGTTAAAACTTTGAACTCGATTATCTTTTTTGATTTTGAAATTTGCGAATAGTAACTAAGGACTTTTCGACTCAGAAAAATGTGAAAAAAATTAGGGATAATACTCCCACTCTTCGTAAGAGCGCATTTATTGTTTACATTTCAAACTTGAATAACTTTATTTATTTTGAGTTTTGTAAAAAGTGGCAGAGGACTTTTCAACTCTGCAAAATATGGAAAAAATTTGTGTTACATTTAAATTGATTTTTTTCAACTTTGACATAAATTTGTTAAACTCAAAAAATTCTTGTCATAGTTCTTTTGCCGAAAGTAGTTTTTTCACCATACATAGAAATCATGATCAGCGGTATTTAAGAATTTCTAATCACTGTGCAACAAAATTTTTGAGCCAGGAATTAGAAGCTAAGAATAGAATCTACGACTCATTTTAAGAGATAGGTGTCTCGGTGTTTTGCAAGATTAAGATATTCATTTCAACCTTGAGGTGTGAGAGAGACACACTTACTCAAGTAATGTGCTAAATAGAGAGAAAAAATGAAATAAACCCTTTAATAAGTCATTTTTACTAGCTAATCACGAAAAATGCCAAGACAGGTATCTCTTAAAATTAGGTTTACATTTTATTTTTTGCTTCTGATTCCTGACTCATAAACGTATCCAAATTTTTTTGAAGTGTTATGTATTTATGTGAGGTTTGAAGGAATTATGTAATTTTGATTTTGTTTGATATAAACACATTTTTAATATTCAAATGGTTTTTTGAACAGATTTTGAAGTTCTGGGAAAATAATATCATTATTAAAAACGCAGTTCATCATTCTTCAAGTTTTAATAGCATTAAATTCCATAATAATTATTATAAAAATAATAAGAACCTTTTGAGATACCTATAACATTTTACAAGCGAAAAAACTCCATTGAATAAATATGACGATTTCCCAAATTGAGCCTTCGGATGCAATAAGGGCAATCGCATGATTTCCGAACTCTTATAACTTATAACTCAATGAGCATTTTTCCTGCTTACATGGAACAATTTTACTATACAGCCTGTGTGTTACTTTTTATGGTCATTTGAAGGATTCGATTGATAGATTTTATTGAATTTTTATGCTGTGAAAATCATGAGATTGCCCTTATTGCATCCGGAGGCGCAATTATTACATATTATCTAAATGTTGTAGAAATCCTTCGGAATAAGTATAATTTTGTGCTCACTTCTTTCTTGTATTATGAACGTAAGTTTAAAAAGTACTTTCGGCAAGACAACTATGACAAGAATTTTTTCAAGTTAACAAATTTGTGTCGAAGTTAAAAAAAATCGATTCAAATAAAACAAAAAATTTTTGATTTTACATAAATGTGATACCAATGGTTGTATGTAAATTAAACGTCTATTAAAGTTTTAATTTCAAAAACTTTTATATACTTCAATTTCGAATGTAAACAATATCTAAATTAGAATGTGAGAGTTTTCATTAAAAGAAAGCGAATAAAATTATTGAAAATAGTAAAACTCAAAAGTCACTCTTTAAATTAGGAAGAGCGTTATAATTGACAAATGAGAATTCAATACAAAATACTGCGTATCTCACCGACAGTGACAGATCAAATTTTTGCCAGCAGTATTTTTGTCAAAAATTACGTAAATAATGTGGTAAATACATCAAATCTATTTGTAATGAAAAATAATTAATTAACAGTCGTTCTTTGATGAGAAAATTAAAAAACCATCTAGCAAACTGAGATAATAAATTCATGAGAGGCAAAACGAAAAATCTTTGTTTGGAATTGTAAGACAAGTAAAATTCTCAGAAAAACCTTGCAAAATCGTTCATAGAAAGCTTGCTTTTTAATATTTTGAGCTAAAACTTTCCAGAAATCTTCTAAACATGTTTACGAACATCACGGTATATATCAATTTATACGTACGGAAAACTTCGTCGCGACACTTTTTCGATTGAATTTCGAATGTGCCATTGCCGAACGCGGAAGATACAAATTAAATTAACAGTATACCATGAAATACAATCACATAAACGAAAAAACTATTGTATAAGTAAATTTAAAGTTATCATATGATATTTGTAGATTTGGAATATTCGCGAGCACGAAAAAAAACAAGTAATGTATTGTTATATCGAAACAATTGTTCCATCTAACAAATTAACAATTACTTTTTCAAGTATTATAGAAATTACATAGCTAGATGAAAATAGTATTGTAAAATATATATTTCGCAACCATTGTTGGGTTCCACCTCGGCTTCACGAAAATTCAACTCACTTTTTCTAAAATTGGTTTATTCAACTCTATAAACGTCGTACTATAAGCGGTGTAAGTGTTCGATTTTTATGCGCACCGGAGCTGGAAGTGGGGCCTTATTATAGTGCCGCAAGTGCCGGTGCAAGTTTAAGTATAACTTAAACTTGCACCTTGAGTAATGTTTTCGTTTGTTTGTCGTCGTCAAAAAGGCAATTAATACTATCATAATAATAATTAGCATCATCAGCGTCTGGTATCCCAAAAGCCCAATTCAAAAGATAAGAAGCCCCATTAAAAATTCCGCGTTTCGTAAGCCTATGATTCACTGATATAAGTCCTTCCAAAATGTCATGCTTTCTTTCAATGATTCGATACTCGTTCTGAAAAACATCAATATCTTTCCTACAGTTATAATCTGATAATTGATCTTTGAATTTTCCCTGGAAGTTTTCGCAATAAACCCCTGTTAATTTCAGGTGAATCAAAAAATTATTTCTAATCCTTTTTAGGTAAGTCGTATTAAGATGAGCCAGAAGTGTCAATTTGGAATTCGACATACTCGCTATTCCTTTCTTGAAGTAAAATATTCCACCAGGATTCTCGATGGGTTTGACATCGTAAGACACGGATTGAACATCGAAAGTTTTCATAAATAGAAAGAGTAGCGAGATCGCGATTCTGAGTGTAACCATCTGATTTGTTTTTTCTTCTGATTCTGATTCGATATTTGAGAATCACGTTTCGAAACTAGAACTTTATCACCAATCTCAAAACTCGAAGGGTTCATCTTTTTATCATAATTAGCTTTGCTTTTCTGTTTAGCTTCTATCATGTGAGTCCGTGCAATTTGAAATGATTTATCGATTCTAAATTGTAAAGATTTAATATAATCATCATATGTGTAAAGAAGTCCAGGTACTTTAGTCAGTGATGTTGGTATGTAAGCCTTTCTTCCGAAGAGTAATTCATAAGGCGTGTAATTCGTGGTCCTGTGAATTGAGGTATTGTAACTAAACATTGCAAAATGTACATAATTATCCCAGTCTGTATGATTCGGTTTTATGTAATGCTTCAAATAGTCTTTCAGTGTTAAATGGCTCCTCTCAAGTGCACCATTTGTTTGAGGGTGATGTGGTGTTGTAGAAATATGCCTACTTTTGAACAATTTGCTAAACTCCTTCATTAATTTTGACATAAATTCTGTCCCTTGGTCTGAAAGATAACTCTTAGGTATACCAAAAGTCGTAAAAAGTCTGACAAGTTCATCCGCGACTGTAATTGCTTCATGATTCGAAATGGAAAAAGCGAATGAAAATTTCGTTAAATCATCCTGAGCTGTTAAAATAAATCTGTTCCCATTTTGTGTCAAGGGTAATGGTCCAACTATATCAATAGCTAATCTTTCGAATGGCATTTCAGCAGTCGTCGTTATTTCTATAGGTTGTCTCGTAGGTCGAAAATTAGTCTTATTAATTTGACATGAATGGCATCTCTTTATATACTTCTTAATGTCACTCTTCATATCTGACCAAAAAAAACGCTCCTTTATTTTAGCATAAGTCCTATGAAAACCATTATGTCCTGAAGTTTTATTATCATGAAATTCCTTCAAAATCGTACTAATTTCTTCTTGATTTTGAGGTATGACCCTTGAGGTCTCAAGTAATTTATTCTTAAATTTCGGAGACAGGAATCTCAACATCTCATTGATTCGAACTTGTTCGATATTTAAATCTCTTTCAATAGGAACAAAAATAAATTCATTGATGTGCTCAGTCATATTTTTCAAAATTGAGAGTGTCTCAAAAATATCTTAATTCGCGATTGAAATCGCACACAGTTAGTTTTGAGATCCCATTCTCGTCGCCATTTTGTTGGGTTCCACCTTGGCTTCACGAAAATTCAACTCACTTTTTCTAAAATTGGTTTATTCAACTCTACAAACGTCGTACTATAAGCGGTGTAAGTGTTCGATTTTTATGCGCACCGGAGCTGGAAGTGGGGCCTTATTATAGTGCCCCTCGCGTATTATCATCGTCGCCGTTGCACGTCGTGTGGGCTATAGATATGATAACCCGAAATATTAAATCTAGATCAGTTCACAATGATGAAATATTTACCGAAATAAAGGATTACGTGCCTCAATAGAGGTCAATTTATATCGAAAAAATCCTGATATCGTTGGTTACACAATACAGTGTTTTACATTTTAGTTTCTCAGACTTGCAATAGATTCGCGAATATAAGAAGCCTAACAAAGAATCGTATGTGAAAATTATGATGAAAGAAAAGAATGTCACTACGAAGTTTGAATGTACCTAATATTTTATATATTAGAACTTAAAATTGTACTTTCCAAAGTTATTTAAAGTGGAAAAAAAATTTTCCCAAGTATATATTCGAAAATGTTGCAACGTCGTACTGGAAAAATAAGAGAGAAAAAAAAATTCAAAAATTTGATGTTTGTACTTTTATGTACGAATATAAAATTTTCGTCATTTCCAAGATTGGGCGACGTGCTGTGACTAAAGATTGTAGAAAAAAATCTCTTTCCCTCTCTCAAGGCGCATTCCCAGCTGCCATTCCGACGGTCCCGTCCCGAGCGCTTTCGGGCGAGGGGTAGCGGAGGCGGGGCCCCCCACGCGTCCCTTGCCCCAGAAGGCGCACGGAACCGAACGCCGTTCCGTGAGCTGGGAATGCGCCTTCAATCAGCTTCGAGCTGTATTCCCAGTTCGTGGAACGTGCCGGTCCCGACACAGGATGTGCGCTACTCGCACCCCGCTTCTACTCGCCCTCGCCCAAAAGCGCTAGGCACGGGACCCACGGGACGTCGGGACCATGAGCTGGGAATGCGCTGGGAAAATACCAAGCCCTACTTGTCAAGGTCACCGACATTCTCCAAATCTTCATCCCGTTAACTAACCGGTTATTTCACATTGGTTGGCTCACGATTTTTTTTCGCTTCTCGATGTACAAGAATTTTTTACGTGTACACCAAGTTGACATTACGTAGGTTTCTAATTTTTTTTATACTTTCATACTTAACTATCAATTAAAGAGAATCATCAGAGCAATTTGTAAAAATAAAAACATTTCAACATTCTTTTACACAAAGTTTTTTAATATTTCCAATAAGAAAAAAGGGAATGGGGATATTTTCCGTAGAAATTTACAAATTGAATGTATTAGAGTAAGTCAAAAACGAGTCAATAGAAAAAGATTTTCTTTCTATTTCCCAAACTTAATTTTCAAATCAAGAGAAATTTTTTAATACTACGTTTCTTAAAAAGATACTCAAATTTGATTCAACTAAAATCAGTCAATAAAATTTGTTCATGAATTACATTACATTACCGAATAACGAACTACAGTCGTTTTAAATGGCCATTTAGTCCAAAACGTCAGATTTTCTGTTTTATCATTTATGCGCAACATACAATAGATTTCATGGTATTTTAAATTGTAAAGTAAAAAATCTTTGGATTCCCCGCAATATTCTAAATCGACACAATTTCATCCAATTTCTGGAATGGTAAAAAATACAGTGCAAAGCGAACTCCGAATGTTTATTTTGCCGAATATTGATTTTGTCAATAATTTGAATAACGGATTTGTTACTTCTCCGGTCATTAGAAGCGCCGATAACTCTAAATGCCGAAAATGTAGTTCACCGAATACCAAATATTCTGATACATCAAAACAACGAGAAACGATGAAACGAAAATTAATAGTATGAATCTTTAATGTATAAGAAACTATTACGTGTATATTGAGTGATATGTTGGCACTTCAGAAATTTCTGCATGATTACAATTTTTTTATCATTCTGCAGGAACCGGAAAATTTAAAACACATTATTATCAAATTTTGAGAGGGCACGTGCATAAAATTTCACATTCTGTTAGCACAAAAATTTTTCAACGATATGTAGAAGCCATTGACCGCGAAATAAAGATTGAATTACTCTTACCGATAACATCGATTTCACTTTGACGTTCTCCGTCGTTTTCATCAAACTGTTCATTGTCTTGCGATTCTTTTTCACTGAAAGTAGCCATTGATTTCCAATTGCACGCCTGTCACCACGTAGTAAAAAATGTGTGACGAAAAGGATCTGCACGTGTTTTCTTCAGACGAAGTCCAAGGAGGAAATGAGCGATGTAAAACTATTCAACTATAACTAGCGCATCAAAACTGCACTTCTCTTTCTCAAAAAAAGTGTCTTTTTCTAATACCTATTTTTCCCTCTCGAAACGAAGGCGCGACTATTCAAAAAACATTTTCGCGTTTCTCTAAAAGAACCACTTAAAAAATTCCATCCACAGAAACAAAAATTCAGTACAAATTACAGTATTTGCGAATAAATTGCTGCAAATTTAGCACAAGCTTACCTTACAGTTTAGTCATCGTATCAGCTTGCGCTTCGTTAAGTTAAATATCGTTAACTGTATGAAATTCATTGGACAATACATTTTTGAAATTTTACTGTAAATCATATTCAAGCCTCAGTTTGAACCAATTATCCCTGAAATTCATGAAATTGTGGAAGTGTAAGAGAAATAACCGTAAAAAATTAAAAAAATGCATTCAACCCCTTCATTGGCATGGACGCAATAGCGCGTTGAATAATTACGTACCCTGTGTTGCATTGACGCAAAACTGCAAAATATTTCAAACATTATTTATGCGATTGTTAATTAAAGTATGGCTAGGAGGTTAGTGTTTTGTGTCAAATTCAGTGAAAAAATTTCCTACGTGTAAGGTAGATTTTAAACCAATGCGCGCCCTTAGGCTGAGGGCGCCACTATTGCGTGATTTGAGGACCAAGGTTGGGTGAAAGGAGAGAGCAGTGTGTGCGGAGGTGTGGTAGAGTGAGGAGCGAGACTATATATTAGTTGAGTGTAATTGTAATAAATCGTATTTAAAGTTACGTGTCGTGTTATCCATTATTGAAACAAGCCCTCACAGCTCAGAAGTGGGATAAAAGCGTGTGAAATATTGGTCCTGACAAAAGAAGAAGAAAAAACTCTCTCGCAACTCACTCCCAGTCAGTGTAATTTTTGAATCGAGATTGAAGTTCGTGCGCGGCAATTAGTTAGTTCGCGGCGATCAGTAAGAGCAGAATTATCGATTTTTATAATTCAAAATTCGGTGGATTATTGAAAAGAATACCACGGAGACGGCTTTCAGTTCTAAAGCGCGGTTTGTGGTCTCGAAATTCTGACATTTTAAGTGAACACGCGGTATCTAAGATGGCTACCAACTGGAAAGTGAGTGACCTGAAAAAAGTGCTCGAACAAATAGGAGCTAGCACTTCTGGAAACAAAATTAAACTCTTTTTGAGACTCGAGGAATTAGACTCGGATGGTAGCTAGAGAAAGAAATATTTGGAAGATCAGGAAGTACGATCCCAAGATGGCGTCGAAGAATTGAGACATTTGGAAAATGGCGGACGGGACGAGACACGGGACGAGATGCGAGAGCAAATGCGGCAGATGCAGGAAACTTTGGCAGCACTATCGCTTCAATTCACCACTATGGCGCGGCATCCTCTCAACACTGAAACAAGGCAGGTGGCGCCTGATGCGTCATTGACTTCAGCGAGAAGTACAGCACCCAACCCGCCCTTGGAACAGGTGAACCGTCGTTTGTCATCGGTGAGTCAGGCACTTAATGTGAGTCCGAGAGTTGAGGTTGCGCGGCAAGTGACTGTTAATGCGATCAGGGAGTTACTTAGTGTTTTTGATGGGAATGGCGAAGATTTCGATAGTTGGTCTCAGCAGTTGCGATTGATTAGGGACTCGTATGATCTTAGTAATGACGTGGCGCGGATTATTGTTAGTAGCAAGCTGAAAGGGAAGGCGGCTTCATTCGCGTCCCGAACATTTGACCATGGGTATTGATGTTTTAGTTCAGGAAATTAGGAAAATGTTTTGCCCGGGCACGAGTAGGATTCAGTAACGCAGAAAATTCGAGAATCGTGTTTGGTCGAGAAACGAGCTTTTTAGTGAATATGTAGTCGAGAAGGTTATTTTAGGGAAAAGGGCCAAGATAGATGGGTTTGATATGGTCGATTATATAATTGATGGAATCCCGGATGATTCATTGAAAGATCAGGCGAGAATGCAACGATTCGAGACAAAGGAGGAACTTTTGGAGGCTTTTGAAAGGATCTCACTGAGCAGGAAACCATTAGTGATTGATGATCAAGTCAATTTCAAAGGGGCCAGTCAGGGTAAGATTAGATCAGGATCCGGGGGTCTATATAAGGGACCAGGGAGGGAAAGGCCTCCTTCACTTTCGGGGAATTACGATAGGAGTAGAGTCAGGTGCTATAATTGCAATTTGTATGGGCATGTTGCTTCGGGATGCGGGAAAGAAAAGAGGCCCAAGGGTTCGTGTTTCCATTGCGCATCAATGGGTCACGCATTTAAGGATTGCCCGGAGAGAAGGAAGTCAGGTAGGTCAGAGATTACGAATATTGAGTTGGCCACTGTCGAGGATGGGCGTTTTTTTCCAAAGGTGACTTTTGATTTTGGTAATTCGGATGAAACCTTCTAGGTCCATTTAGTGGCTCTCCTTGACTCTGGGAGCCCGATTTGTTTTATCAAGTCCAAGTTCGTGAACGCGGATTTTGTTTTGCCTGCTGATAGTTTTCATTCGAATTACCATGGCGTCATTGGTTCACAGTTGGAGATCTTGGGGAAAACCAAGGCTTTGTGTATATTGAATGGTCAGTCACAGGAGATTGAATTATTCATCGTTCCCAATGATACGATGACGTCATCTGTTGTTTTGGGTCGGGACGCGTTCAAAAGGTTTAGATTGGGGATTTTGAAGTTCAGTGAAGACAAGGGGTCGTTGGAAAGGTCGGACAAGTTGTCGGTCATTGATGATCACTTGAGTCAGATTATGCAAATTGATGTTCAGCAGTTGAATTCCGGGTACAATTTACAATTCGGTAGTGGATGTCCGGCTGGGACTCGGGAACAGATAGCCTCTTCTTTTGAGGAGATTTATATCGATTCAGGGAAACCCGAGTGTCCAAAGACACGAATTGAGCTGAACTTGAGATTGAAAGACGACAAAGTGTTCCATTTTTCGCCACGACGGTTGTCTTTTGCTGAGAGAGATGATTTAAAGGGGATTATCGATGATTTATTGGCACGTGGCATAATAAGGCCGAGTGGATCCGAGTTTTCATCCCCAGTCGTCCTTGTCAAGAAAAGGAACGGGAGAACGCGCATGTGCGTCGATTATCGCGTTTTGAATCGGAAGTTGGAGTCAGATCATTATCCTTTGCCACTGATTGAGGATCGGATTGATATTTTGGGGGATAAAAAGTATTTTTCGTCACTTGACGTGAAAGATGGTTTTTATCACATTGACATGGGTGAAGACTCGGTTTAGTGCGCGTCATTTGTCACGCCGTTCGGGCAGTTTGAATTTGTTAAGATGCCATTCGGGCTCAAGGTTGGCCCTCAGCATTTTCAGAGATTTGTCAATACCGCGTTTAGGGATTTGATTGGATCAGGTGACGTCAGCGTATTTATGGATGACATTTTGGTCCCAACGGGGACGATCCAGCACCATGTTTACGTTCTTAGGAGGGTTTTTAAAATGCTGGCTGAGAATGGACTCGAATTGCAGCTTTCTAAGTGCAGGTTTTTTCTCACTGAGATAGATTATTTGGGCTACAAGATTTCAGAGGGGGGGATTGCTCCGACAGATCGCGGGATCAAGTCAGTGATTGATTTTCCAATGCCCGGGGATACTAAAGGGGTTCAGAGTTTCATTGGTTTGGTGTCAAACTTCAGGAAATTTATCGAGTCATTCTCAGTCATTGCTAGGCCACTGTACGATTTGCTGAGGAAAGGGGTTAGATTTGAATTTGGGACACGACATAATGCGATCTATATTTATAAAATACATATGTATGTACCAGGTGTACTCCTAAGTAATTTCCGGTTTTTTCAATGGATAGCGTTCTGTTTTGTACCACTGTTGGTAACACATACCATATGTCATTTTGTTCAGTCATATCATGTGCTTGAACTGCGTTGACATTTTCTCGAAAAAATCTTCCAGTAAGTTTTTATTGCGCTTCAAAAATGTCGAATTTTGTACCGAATTTTGAGCATATGCGCCATGCATTGCTTTTCATGTTTAATCAGGGGAAAAAAGTGTCCGAGAGCCACTGTGCGCTTGTGGAAGTTTATGGTGATCGTGCATTAACACTTCGAACATGTGAAACGTGGTTTTGACAGTTCAAAAATGGAGATTTCGACCTGAACGACGCCGCACGCTCCGGCAAGCGAAAATCGTTCGATGACGCCGAATTGCAAGCATTATTAGATGAAGACAACACGCAAACGCAACGACAGCTTGCAGATGCGTTGGGAGTTCAACAGCAAGCAATTTCCAAACGTCTGCGAGCCATGGGAAAAATTCAGAAGTGTGGAAAGTGGGTGCCCCATGAACTGACCGAGAGACAAATGGAGAATCGAAAAGTGACCTGTGAAATGCTGCTTCAACGATACAAAAGAAAGTCTTTCCTGCATCGTATTGTTACTGATGATGAAAAGTGGATTTTCCTGGAGAACCCTAAGCGCAACAAATCGTAGGTGAGTCCAGGTGAAGCATCGACATCGACGGCACGGCCAAATCGTTACGGTCGGAAGGTCATGCTGTGTGTGTGTGGTGGGACCAGTCCGGTGTTATATACTTTGAACTGCTGAAACCTGGTGAAACTGTGAATGCCGTTCGCTACAAACAGCAAATGAAAGATTTGAGCCGAGCCATTGTGGAAAACCGACCAGAATATCAACAACGACAGAAGAAGGTGATTTTGCTCCACGACAATGCGCCGTCGCATAAGTCGAAAGTCGTTCGTGACACGCTGGAAAGGCTCAAGTGGGAAGTGCTTGATCATGCGGCTTACTCACTAGACCTGGCGCCATCCGACTACCACCTCTTTGCCTCATTGGGCCATGCCCTTTCTGAGCAGCGCTTCGACTCGTACGAATATGTACGAAAATGGCTCACCGAGTGGTTCACCTCCAAAGGCAATGATTTTTACTGGCGTGGTATCCACAATTTACCAGAAAGGTGGGAAAAATGTGTAGAAAGCGATGGAAAATACTTTGAATAAAATAAAGGTTACGGTTTTTTTGGAATTATGTGTTTTATTTGCGAAAAAAACCGGAAATTAACTAGGAGTACACCTGGTAATAAATAAATAAAATCAAAATTTTGAATTCATAAATATTGTATAAAAATATGGTTATTATTCTCCAACGTATATAATTTTGGGCAGAATCGGAATGGTGAAAAAAAAACATAACTTTTGCATGTTACCACGTATTTATTCTAACTACAAACATACAAATAATACATGAATTTTTCATTTGACAGTTTTTTATTTCGCGTGACTGTTGCGCGTTTCTGATAAAAAAGTTACATGATGAAAAGAATTAATCTCTTTCTAGGTGATTGATAAGTGGTGCAATACAAAACTTTTCTGCAAAAGAAGGTAGTTTCATGCATTTTTTTTGTTATGAATTGTGGCCGGACAGCTACAATATCATTTGTTTCGCTGAAGATTGGTAATATCTCGTTAGAGCTGATGTGCAACGATCTATCAGAAATAATTTCCATGTTGTTTTCTCTCCTTAAAACTTTCCCGACAGCAACGTACTCATTTTCTTCGTTTTCAGTCATCATCACTTCAAAAATTCCTGTAATCTCAATGAAAGTATGATCATGAACTTCGACGACACTGCTATTTCTCTTTTCTAATCTTTTGTAATAAATGGAGTGGTACAGAACATTCTTGTATATGAAACGCTGATATTTTCTTGCATTTTTGTCGATGGGAGCTTCAAGTTCTTGTTCTATTGTTAGTTTCATTAAAAAGTCGAGCTCGACATTCACAGGTTTTCCAAACATCCGAAGAGAAGGCCCAAATTCAACACAATTTTTTGATACCCGGAGATTTTCAGTCATTTTCAAAAAAAATTCTCTAGCAGAGTGGTTACAATTCTCTCGAGAAAAAATGATTTTTCCTTTTTGTTCAACAACTCGGCAACGCAAGTACAAATGACATATTTGTTCAAGTACATGATTTGATCTGCATTTGATTAAACTCACTAACACTCCATTGCAACTTTCGAAAGGAAACGCCGACCAAGCCCACAAGGAGCCATAATTTTGAACAGCATCACATAAATGGAGTAACAAATGCGAATTGAATGTGCAATACTGAGGCCGATAAAGATTTTCGATTTGGGAAACGAACTTTCCCAGGGCTTGTCTTGCTCTCAGTATATCATCCAGTGATACTTTCATCCTCAGTAAACTTGAAATACCTGTAACAAGGAGAAACCAATGCGTTAAATATTTCTCTGGTAAGAAGTCGTGAAAGCAATTCAGAGAGTAGTATAGAAAGAAATGTTTCCACTCGGAAGCTTTCCACAGCTCTCTCTCTCTTATAGGTCTTGGCGTCCTGGTAATTTCGGTGCATGGTTGCATATTTTCGATTTTTTGCTCAATGACATCAGCGATTCTTCCCAAGTACCATTCTTGACCCGCATTTGAGGAATCGAACATAGCGCATACAAGGGTCTTGACTATACCCAGCAAAACAGCATGCATGTAGTCAGGGACAAACGACGAAATGATATTGAAAATTGGTAGAGTTCCTAGCAAAGCAGGCCCATGAACTCCATTCACAGGTTCTTTGTCGATCAAGTGCAGCTATGGAATCTCTTTCGTGCTGCGCGGAAGTTCTTGGATCGTGAACTGGGCCTTTATAAACTCTAGCATGGCCTCTGCCAACTTCAATCGACTCACCAGGGTGCAGACAGAAAGAACAACCATAACGTCCATTGTACTGCATGATATTTTGCAACATTGGCCGACATTGTGAATCCACTGATGCAAGAATTGTGTGAACCTTTACCAAAATATCTTCCCCACCAGGAGTCGAACACTCAATACCATTGGTGTGAAGAGTATTTAATTCTTCAATGAAATACTTTTGGAAAATATTCATATCAGGCTTATTAGGGCCGTACCAAAGGCCGGCGAGGAAAATATTTTCTGATCGTTCTTTGAATGGTAATTCACTGATAGCTACATAGATTGGCCAAAGAGTCTTTTTTGCTGATTGGCAAGTCTTTGCCCCGTCAGTATTAAACTGTAGCGTGATATCATTTTCTCCAATTGTACCATTTTGAATTAAATGACGGTAAACTTCACCGGTAATAACATCAGACTCTGAGTCAGAATTTTTTCTCAGTTTATAAAACAATTCGCTCTCGTAAATTTGTTTTATTTGCTGCTCCAAAGGCAGGGTCACGAAGTAGTTATAATTTTTTCTCAAAAATGAGTTGTCGGAATTTTCTTCGCAGGTTTCACACCTGGATGTTTCATGAGCGTGGTGAACAAGAATATTAAGGCAATGCGGGCAAAAATATTGTTTCTCAATACCAACTTCTGAAGAAAATTTTTGTAAAAGCAAATACTTTGATTTAAAGACTTTTGATGGTGTGTGAAAGTTGATGAGTTCAAGCAAATCTTAAAGCGCTGAATTAGTCAAGTTGTGCCTTGAGACGAAACTCAGAATCAACAATTCACTTTCTTCCAGAGTAATTTGGCAATTTTCATACAGCGGAACCCTCTTCTAATTATATTCAAAAAAATTCAAAAATTCCATTATAAAACTAATGTATCACAAAGCACGTGTCAAATTTTATAAAAAATTTATATTACAATTATATTTTATTAGAGAGTACGTGTATACCAAGTGATCATATTTGACACGCTCAGAGCTAAAAATGGACAAGTCAGAGACAGACTTATGTGAATCTCCATAGTTTCCATCCTTAGTCGTCCATTTTTAGCTCTGAGCAGTGGCGGATCTAGGATTCAACGTTGGGGGAGGGGGGCTTAAAAGTGTTGAAAAATGTACAGTCATGTTTTTTTGTGTGTAAACAGTAAAAATTTTCATATGGATAATATCACCATCAAAATAGATAAGACACGTGTTTTTTTCTTTTTGCTTGAAATTTTTTAGTTCAGAAAAAAACAATACAATAGGTAGTTATAGAACTCGAATTTTTATTAAAAAAACGGATCAAACCGATGCTACGTTGAAATTTTTAGCTTTGAAATTTTTGAATTATTTTTTCATGATATCCTAAAATCTTTATAAATTACTGAGCTTTCAAAATTTTTGAATAATCTTTCATTAAAAAACTTGACATTAAATCATCACGATTGAACTACTTTTAATAAAATTATGATATTACAAGACAATATTGCATTTCAAAAAAATGTACAATTATCGTTTTGACTTCCATAAATCGCAGTTTCCGAAAAACGATTTTTTTTTTCGAAATAGCTGAAAGTAGTTTACTAAAGTAACTTGTAAAAAACAAAAGGAAAAACAACCGATGTTATATTGAAATTTTCCGGTTAATAATACTCTTATTTCTTTCGAGTAATTAAGATCAAAAGGAAACTTTTTCTACAAACTTAAGTTACGAATTTCATTCTCATGTAGGGTGAAACTCATCTGATTAATAAAATAAAAATACAACAATGCACCAATTATTAGCTGTCTTACTACATTATACAGAAAAATTTATATGTGGCACAAAAATTGACTTACTGTAGAATGAGCGTACTGTGAAATCTCAAATTTTGGACCTTAGGTTTCATGGTCTAGGGGGGGGGGGCTTCAGCCCCCATAGCCACCCCCCTGGATCCGCCACTGACTCTGAGCGTGTCATTTATGCTCATGTCAACTCACAATTAAAACATAGTGAAATAAAAAGTTGATAATATAATATTAAAAGTAAAATACAATACCGGATCAGGATCATTTCCAACACCAAACAGAGGGTTTTCTTCCAAGCCATGCCTGATTTCGCCATCGCAATAATTTGAATTATTTTCATCCGATTCTCCATCTGACTCCTGCTGGTTCTCGGGTTGTAGCGTATCTGATCCAAGGGTAGGTATTTCCTGGACGAGAGTGAGGTTAGGTTTCTCACGTGGATGAACAAGAACCGAAATACACACTGCACACGATTTATTTACGATAAATAATCTCCCTAGCTTCCTTGTACACAATCTTTACAACGTTGGCTAATTGTACGCGTAACAATTATGGGGGAACGATATTTTCGGACACGAGGTTGAGAATTGGCGATTTTTGGTTGTTCTCTCTTGGACCGGCACGACGGAGGATCACATCATATCTTCCCGTCGTACCAATTCTTGTTTTCTCCTCCTTGTGATAGAGCGCGCTGCTGCCGTGTTGTTCCGCACGACCGAGTTCGAGCCAGTAAACTCTTCTTCTCTCTCTAGTTTACTTTCTCCCTCAGATTCGTGGGAACGCGCCGCCACAGGGTTGAATGTCTAAGTCTAATTTGTTCTGACACTGATAGTCCTGTAAATCACACGGGTTGTCGATTTTTGCAAAGTGTTTTAGCTTTTTGCAAATATTATTGTCAAAGTTATTTTAAGTAAAAATTTGTGTATAATAATTTTTTATTCGAAAAAATTTTCTAGCAATTTTTATAAATATTATACATGTAGCCAATAGGTACCCTCATGTAGCACATAACTTTTGCAAAGTAGAATGTAAAGTATTAGTGAATTTATAGGGTCAATTCATGGGAGATTTACACTCAAAATTTTTTTAATACAAAATATATTTTTTTGCTTTCTTACTTCAAAAATAATCGACACGTATTTTTTTTTTTATGTGATCCTTGAAATTTTTGAGATATGATATTTTTAAGTTTGGCACTTGGGAAGAAATTTTGTTTTTCAACAGCTCACTGTAAAAGAAGTTTTCGATACAAAATGTAACGCTTACACTTGAAATGCGCGGAAGAGTATAAGCTTTTAGAGAAAGTATGGCGCTTATTCCGTTGTTTATTTCGTAATAACAATATAGTAAATTGTTATTAACAAATTAATTTTGTTTAAACTTGGAACAAATTTTTTTCGATTTTTTTGTTTCCTAATTTTTGTTCGATTTTTTCGAATATGCTGGCGAAGATTTTGGAATGGGCAAATGAAAACTGTTGGTGAAACAAATATATTAAGCTTGTGTCACGCGTTGCAGCGAGCGAGTTCCTGAGCGCACTTTGACAGTATGTAATTCTGTACAAAAACAGGTAACTTCTCTACAATGTATAAGTCTAAATTTTTATTGATTCTTGATAAAACTTCAATTTGAGAAGGCTTGAGCGTAGTTGCAGCGTGCAAGCTCGCTCGCTGCAACGCGCGACACAGACTTCATACATTCGGTACATCTACAGTTTTCATTTTCCCATTCCAAAATTTTCGCTAGCATTTTCGAAAAAATCGAACAAAAATTAAGAAACAAAAAAATCGAAAAAAATTTGTTCCAAGTTTAAACAAAATTAATTTGTTTATAACAATTTACTATATTGTTATTACGAAATAAACAACGGAATAAGCGCCATACTTTCTCTGAAAGCTTATACTCTTCCACGCATTTCAAGTGTAAGGGTTCCATTCTATATCGAAAACTTCTTTTACAGTGAGCTGTTGAAAAAAAAAATTTTTTCCCATGTTCCTAACTTAAAAAAATCATATCTCAAATATTTCAAGTATGACATTGAAAAAACGACACGTGTCGATTTTTTTTGAAGTAAGAAAGCAAAAAAAAATATTTTGTATTAAAATAATTTTGAGTGTAAATCTCCCATGAAATGACCATGAAAGTTCATATATGAACTTCCGAATTGTTGGAATGGTCCAATTGTGAGAGTATTTTAGTTGTAAATTATAGTATTCGAGAGTAATGATTTACTCGAAAGTATATTATTAATATTTATTTAATTAGAATGATGAAAAATTTGAGGTAGGATAGAGTGACGAATAGTTATTTAAAAATAATTGATAATTAACGAATGAAAAAAATATTTGATAGTCAAAATTTTACATTATAACATTTCCTACTGCAACAAAGTTATATTTATTACAAGCATAAAATTATAAACATAAAAATAAATTCAGTCAGCATTAATTTTTCAAGAAAAACTTTCCACTTGGAGTCAACTTAAATACACTTAATCAGAGAAAACTAAAATATAAAATATAACAGCTCCAAGATGCGACACCTTGTACGTAAAACAAAAAATTGTTCAATTTCACTTATCGTTTGTCACAATGAATTGATTCGCGTTTTGCCAAAAGAATTTATTCAAGATTTTAGTGTATCACGTTTTTATCGAAAATGGGAAATTATAAAAAATCAATTTATTTAAGTAAATCGTATCTTCAGCAAATTTGCCATAAGGACAATATTTGTTTAAAAAATATATATATATTCCTTTAGTGATAGGGAATATGATTAAGGAAATGCATTTAATATACATAATGAACTTAAGATGAATGAATTTACGAATATCTATACATTTTAATTGCTCTGAATTCCACATGAAATACCGAAAGAATTTTTTTTCTTTTACCTCATGATCCGAGCATGCATTCTCAGCGTTCTCTAAATTAACGTTTTCAGCGATGTTTTGCTCCATTTGCAGGTCGTCGAGATTATTATGCTAAAAAGTATATCTAAATAAGTAAATTTGCAGTGTTGTTTGCTTGAGTATTACGGGTTGTGAAAAAGTTTGCAAAAAATACCTGTTCCTTATTGTTACGACAAATTGCCGTCGTTCGCGGAACTTCCAAGTATGGGTGGTTAATATACTGCCTATATACACGGCCACGATTTTTCATATGATCCTGCAAACTGTTGTTTATAAAAGTTATTGCGATTGTGTTGCCACATCAATACAAAACTTGCGTTATCTCATATATGATTTTCTTGATCAGTCAACAACTTTATGAACAAAAATATTACTCTATAGTACCTCGTAACTCTTGACATTTTGAGGACTATATCCTGATGATGGTCGATTGAAAAGTGTATCAGAAAATGTTGCGAAAGAAAGTCTTATCTTATCTTATAGTAAATCTTATCCGGTCTCATTAAATAATGTGATTGCTAGTCTGCATTTGCTGTTTTTGTTTACAATTTTCAACTTGTCGGTATCAGCTGATGCGACCAGATGCGACTCAATGCGACACGTGATTTGCGTCATGTACATGCACATGTGCATTGTGCATCATGGTAGATGTGCATGATATGTGTGGGTATGTGTATGCACTGGTATGCACTGTGCAGGCTGTGCAGCACTGTGGCACTGTCACGTTCAAGTGTACCTGAACTGAGTGTACCGTACTAGCAACAACCAGTGAAAAATTTATAATAAAATTCGTTTATCGCAATCGTCAAAATGACAAACAAGTGTTTATTTGTGGAGTTTTTGAATGAAGAAGGCAAATTCGCCATTGCCTATAGTGAATGGTTGGAAGAGAACGTGGAAAATCTGGAAAATATTGTGGCCGGAAAAAAACCAACGATAATTAATTGGCCTACGTGCGGAACAGCGGAGCCGAGCAAAATAAAAAATATGTGTGCTACACCTACAACGAATAGAAAAAATGCGTCGTTCGCATTCTTGCGTTTTGAGGTACGTGATTTCCATTGAGCAAAGGGGCAATCGAAACATTTCCGTGGGGGGGAGGGGATTTTCCGAAAAAATATGTATATATATTTTAGTGTTTTATAACTTTCAGTAATTGTTAAGGACATTCACTGTCTCAATAAATGGGTTTCAAAAATTTTAGCGGGCTTAAAAAAAAAAGTAACGTAAAATTTTTATCATTATTTGTTTATAAATAGATAATGCAATTCGATTTTGTTATTGTTAAGTGACTGAGGTTCAGACTCTTTTTTTTGCTCTTGGTAGTTTTCAAGATGTTTTTTTATGGTAACGAATTTTTATACAGCTTTTTAGTACTCAGTGCTCTAGGAATCGAAGGTCTACAAAATTTTTATATTTTCGTAAGTGTTACAGGTTTAAATATCTACAAAGGTTTTCGAAAAAAGCTGTTTACAAAAATTTTACAATATTTTCTGGCATTTTTTTTTTTTTACTTCCAGTACTTTCATTAATCGCTCTAAAGTTTTCTGGAATCGGATGCTACAGTAATAAAAATGTGCATAATTTCAAGTATTTCACTGAATTAACAAAAAGCAGTATCTTTTATAAGGATTTCTTATGGTTTCTATTTTTTTTTATTTTCAATGTCTATTGATATCATCAAAACTTTCTAATAAATTTATGTTCATGAATTTATGACTTGATTTACTAGAATTATATGCTCTCGGGTCAAAAGTTTTTGATGAGGAAATGTAGAATTTTCAAAGAAAATGATATCTTTATAGTTTTTAAGCAATGAAAGATTTCTAGTATTTTTGTGCTCGTTTAGTAATGAGAATTGCATACAATTATGTCTGAGATGATTTGAAAACCTTTAATACTTAAATTTTTATCGATTTCAATTCAGTTAACTATAATTCAACGCTCGAGGGTTAAAAGGTTTAAAAATTTTTTGCATTTTAATTTGTTTTAAATTACTTTTTAACTGGGTTGAAATATTTTTTTAAATTTCAGTTACAGAATAAAAAATTTATGTTTAAAATATGTCCAGTAATTATTGAGAAAATAATGTTTGACACCAGATTTGAAATACTTTCGAGTTAACTATTATTTTTGTTCTTCATATTTTGTCAGGATGCATGAAATTTTATAGTATTTTCTTGCATACTTCTAGGTTGCCAATTTTGTTATTGATTGCTATGTAAAATTACAAAATAAGATGCTCTTCACTTTGAAATTTTATGAATTTTTAGTACTTTAAATGACTGAGCAGGGCAGCTTATACTTTAATGTAAGGTTTTTCAAATTATTGTTCTTGATTTAGCTTTTTTATATACTTGGAAAATATATAGAATTCATGTTTTTCACAAAGCTTGCAGAGTAACATGCTCTCAAAAAATTTTCCCAACGTATGAAATGTACACAATTTTGTCGATTTTGAAGTTTTTATTTCTATCATTTGAATCCATCACTATAATTATTTAAAGTGGTCTTATAGATTTTGAGAAAATTAAATCTGCATACACTTGTAGTATTACATTGACTGCTAGGATTTTAAGGATTTTCGGCAATCAATACTATCATACAATGTTTATATTGATATATATTTTATACTTTCATACTTTTTACATATTTATAGTATATTTATAAATTATCAAATAGTTTTTGCGAATTCGACCATCCATGGATGGTCGAATTTTTCAACTCTGTGCAGAGAGTTGAACAATTTTTAGATTTTCATTGTTTCGAAGAATAAGTACAAATAATGTATTTCGTACGAGATCTAGTATTTCATAGGTTTTCAGTCATGTTATTACTGTATTTTTGAAAAATTTTCAGTTTGAACAATTTTTTTGCATTTTCATACATGTCTATGCTTTAAGGTTCAATTTTATATAGATTTTCAGTAATTTTATAGTTATTTCAACAAATAATACATCTCTATTTTAGTCTTAAAAAAATCTCAAAACCAAAAATGTTTATTACACTTTTTTATTTGAAAAAATTTTCTAGTAATTTTTAAAATTATTATACAGGTATTAGCCAATAGGTACTCTCATGTAACTCATAACTTTTGCAAAGAAGGATGTACAGTATTAGTGAATTTATATAAATGAACTTTCAAATTGTTGGAATATGCCAATTGTGAGAGTATTTTAGTTTCCAATTATAGTATTCGAGAGTAATGATTAACCTGAAAGTATATTATTATTATTTATTCAAATAGAATGATGAAACATTGGAGGTAGGATACAGTGATGAATGGTTGTTCGAAATTAATTGACAATTATTTTTAAACTATGCTTTGAGAATCGATTTTATATAGATGTTAAGTAATGTGACAGTAATTTCAACAAATAATATATCTACATTTATTTATCATAAAACTACTCGATAATAATTTCTTTTCTAAGAATAATGGCATACTTTAGACAATCCGTCGCAAAGTCGAAATCTTAAAATAATCACAAAACCAAAAATGTGCATAACCCTTTTTTATTTGAAAAAATTTTCTAGTAATTTTTAAAATTATAATACAGATATTAGCCAATAGGTACTCTCATGTATAATAACTCATAACTTTTGCAAAGTAGGATGTAAAGTATTAGTGAATTTATATATATGAACTTTCAAATTGTTGGAATATGCCAATTGTGAGAGTATTTTAGTTTTCAATTATAGTATTCGAGAGTAATGATTAACCTGAAAGTATATTATTATTATTTAATTAATTAGAATGATGAAACATTGGGGGTAGGATACAGTGATGAATGGTTGTTCGAAATTAATTGACAATTATTTTTAAACTATGCTTTAAGATTCAATTTTATATAGATGTTAAGTAATGTGACACTAATTTCAACAAATAATATATCTACATTTATTTATCATAAAACTACTCAATAATTATTTCTTTTCTAAGAATAATGGCATACTTTAGACAACCCGTCGCAATGTCAAAATCTTAAAATGATCTCGAAACCAGTTTTTATAATACAAGATGAGATGATAAAGCATTATTAATTTTTTTATAATTTTGTTTACGGACGAAAAAAATCCATCAGTCAATTATTTTAATCGAAAAACGATCCCATTAACTTTTTTATTGTAACTGACCAATTATTTATTCATGAATAATAATGAAATACAATTTTTTTATGTATTTATTTTGTCCTTAAAATCTTGATGAATCTGAAAGGGTATTTTAGACACATAAAACTTAATGATTATCATTATTCAAGCTATCCATAGGCAAAGATGTAAAAGGTTCCTATGATAAAGTATATAATGTCTACTTGTTTGTACGATAGATTGGATTGATATGTGCCAAAAGCAAAAGCTTTGGGAGCAGTATAGACAGTTGGAAGTCTCGAAGGAAGATCGGAGAAAAATTTTTAAAAAACACGACCCAGACTTCCATTACTCCCAACCAAGTGATGGATCCCATGTCGATGAAGAGGTACGTTTCCAGAACATACCTCTTAACCGTTTTGTATGATTTGATTATATTCGCACTTACATGGTTTATTACAGAAATGGGAATGGCTGAATCCTCCCCGCCAATAAAATAAGCGCCTGAGGAATGCCAAAAACCAAAGGTTACTTGACATATGCCAACAAGTGCAGAATGCAACAAATGAGAAAAAGGTACTCGAAAAAGGATATTTGCACGTTCACAATTTTATTGAACAAAAAATGATGCTTTGGTCGTATTTTTCTTTAGGGCGTCCCAGACTTCAAAACATCAAGTTCGCAGCGTGCAGCAGGTGGAATAAGCAGTGACCAGCTCATAAAAAAAATTGAAAAACTTGAGGCTGAGAACGAGAAATTGCGCAAAGAAAACGCTAGCCTGAAGAAGGTGGAGCATTGTAATGAAGGAAATCAATGAAAAACCCATCTGAAAAATTATGAGAATTTCAGTGTAGTGAAAGTTTCATTTTCGATAGGTATATGACAGGCTCAGAGGCAAAAGAACACAAGAATTTCCAAAGAAGGATAGAAAACATGCCGATTCACATAAGTCCGACTCTCTCTTGGGAATTCTTGTGTCGTTTTGCCACTGAGCCCGTTATATATCTTTTGCCATAAAGTTATTATGGAAATAAATTATTTTTTTACACAACTCAGTGGAGCAAATGCTCATGTTCTTTACTCCTGATTTTCAAAAATGCGAATTTACTCCACCTGGTTGTGTAAAATATAGTCCTCAGTTTGTGCAGAAGGGGTTTTTTAGCGAATGTGATTGCAAAACTTGCCTTCGGCTCGTTTTGCAAACTTCACATTTGGGAAACAAGCTCATTCTGCACTCGTTCTGAAATATACTATTTCTTGAAAACCGAAAGTTTCGTTGATAAGTGACGTAACCATCTTCAAATTAAGGGGGAGAGCGGTTCTGAATCACTGTACACCTGACTGTGTGTGATATTAGGGGATGTTCTCGATAATGTGGTGTCACAAATATAGCAAGATTTCGAAAAAAGAATTTACTTCATGTTTTAACCCAGCAGGATTTTCAAAATCATATAAATTATTTAGCAACTTATTTTTTCTGAACTTTGATTCCAAATGAAATAATTACTCTGTTATAATAGTTTTGTTGTAATTTCTGAACTTTTTTAGGTATACAGCATACGTTGGGTGATTTCATAAAACTCATGAACGATGTCCAGGTGCTTCGCAATGTAAGTCATTTTTTTAATGCCGATACTGCTCTGTAACTTTTCTCGATTGAAAATTATGCATCGTGAAACTTATGATTGTACAAATAAATCTCTGGCAGGATACTCGCTCTAATGAAACTTCACTCATTTTCAAGTAATGATTCAATCAAAAGTATAAGCCCTCGATTTTCACTTTTTTTGTCGATTGAATTTTCGTCCTTGAATGAACAAAATTCGTCCTTTAATTTCATTTGCTGGATTACCATATTGTTTTTAAACGATGTACCTAAAAAAATTAAGAGAGGAAATTCAGGCAGTACATGATGCAAATAAATGTAATAATAAATAATTACAAATTATAGGACGTAATTGAAATTAAGGAAATTATGAAGAAGAATGCGGAAGTGCCTTCGAAAATTCTTCTTGAAAACGAAAAAAATAGAGGAGCCTTGGTCGACAGTATGGTAATATTTCAATTAATGTATCAAACTTTTTCAGGTGCAAGTTCGATACCATGAACTACAGTAGAAATCTCACTCTAATAGAACTACATTAAATTTTTTGCCGAGTGCTACTTTACTCGAGAAAAATTAGCTCATTTCCGTATTTTTCCTTAGAAAGTTTACTCTAATGAGTAAAATTACATTTTTTGGTAATCATGAAAGACGTTCATTTTTTGAGTTAAGAATCAGAGTATAGTACATAGTGTATATAGTGTGTACAGAGAAAATAGTATATATCGCCTGCCGAGTATTACAGTTTGATTAAAAATATACTATATTATTGATAAAAATGTAGGTCTTTTCCAAAAACGACAACGTTTTCCCTAACATCATCGACTTGCCTTTTGTCATTGGTTCTGACAGCGAAGAAAAGGACGCGACCACGGTCAACAGTGAACTGGTAATCTTTTAATGTAGATCAAAAAATTTTTTTCGGTCAAATTCTGTATTGCGAACTTGAGTGATTTTACTCTAATTGGGAAAAATTTTATTTGTTCCGGAATCATTCTCTACTCGATGAAAATGAGTGAATTTTCAGTCTTTTTTTTCGTTTGTAATGTCACGCTTGAAACTAAAGAAATTTATTAACTTTATTGCCTAAATTTATTGATAAACTACTCACAAAATATTCTATTTCCCTGGTTGAAGACTTTGAAGAAATTGTGGATGTGGGCTTGTCTGAAAGCAAGGTTCAAATCGATAATTCTTTATTGTCTGGTGATGTTGAAGAAGAAGATTAGGAAAAAGTAGTGGAGATAGAAGACGCAAAAAAAGGAAACGCAAAGCCATTGAGGGTAAAATATTTGTAATAATCGTTAAAATCATTCCGTAACAGAAAATTTGCATTTCAATAATTTTAAATATCTGAGCTAGTAATTATAATGTGTTAGCAGTGAATCAATGGGATTATTTAAAAAAGAAAAAAAACGGCACTTGCCCTACGGTGTGTGAGCATTGTTGAATACATTATATTTAAATTTTACTCCACATGGCTGACATACTTGGACACTACGCATCTTAATTTCATTTTAAGCTTTAAACACTGCAGATTTTTCCTTGGACACCACATTTTTCTGTTTCACTGTAACGTAGAAATTTCATCGTTTCCTGCTGTGGCCATGCAAAAATGTTAATAATTCAAAATAAAATTCATTTAGTTACTACTATTCTTTTTGTGTGTGGTTGTTTTTAATGAATTTTTAGAACTAAAAAAGCTGACTTCACGAATATTTTATATTTCAAATCCGTTTCATCGTATGCATTCAAAAAGGATTCCTAAATTCGATCCTAAATTAAAAATTATGTTTGACTACAATTTTATAGCGAAACGAGCATAGGACCCCTGAAGAGCAAGCAGGGAATGTCGAATTTGTTCGAAAAAACATTAGCATGGATTGCCAACACGACAAGATCGACAATCTTATAAATGATCTTTTCTCAAAATTGTTCTCAAAAGATGAACTGTCGAAATCATCATGGACCGGAGGAACGACAAATGTGCAAAAAAATAATTCAAATCCAAAACAGCCTCTTGACCAAAAAAGGATAGGACAAATTGAAGGTGCGTATTTTTTAAAAAAGATTTCAACGCTTCTGTCCGATTTTCCGATATAATGATTATTACTCTCGCGTTTTACAGATTACGCCGCAAGTGTTTTTAAAAATTTGGAGAAGTCAGAGATTGCCCAAATTGTTAAAATAAAAGCTAAATACCAGTGCAACAACGCTGCTGGTAAAAAAAGGAACATGGAAACGTATCAGAAATGGGTGCAGGAAAGGAAAAAGCAAAAGAAGCAATAACTTCTGTATTTTCACTGCAAAAATTTTTTTCAATAAATAGTTTTACAACGAATACAAAGCTATATAAGCTCATTTTGATTTACACTACACTCGACACTATACAACACTTCACAACACTATACAACACTATCAACACTACACAACAATACACAACACTACTGTTGAAAATACTACACAATACTACAAGACTGTAGTGTTGTAAAGTGTTGTGAAGTGTTTTTTCGTAAGGGATCTTTCGTCAGTAGGCGAGTTAGGCGAGTTTTACACAAAGCCTAAAATGGTGGCCGCACGAATTCATTCAAATCTTTGATATCATTCAATTTCTGGTCAAGTACGTGAGCCAAACACGCGACGCACTGTGCCCACTGTACATTAACATCTGATTAACTTCGGCAGTGGCGGCAGGAGCAGGGTGGATGTAATCTTTCCGGAAGTTCTAAAAAATTTTTAACCCTTTCGGGTGGGAGCATTTTAGTCGATCTGGGTTAGATTTCCCAAGAGTTGAATTTGTCGATAAATGCGCGGGAAATTCGAAATACGCTTATCAGAACCACGTGTCTATTTCATATTATATTCTATATAATTATATTACAATATGCAATGTCATGCTGTACTAAATTATTTAATCGCTTAATTGCAATAGTATACAATAGATAATTATAATCAAAGAATAACATGAAGTAATGAGTTATAACAATTTTATTTTAAAATATACATGTATATGATCTAGTACAATTAAAAACTAATCAATTAGCGAAAAATATATTTTTTAATTACCAACCAAACAATGATTCATAAATATGATAAAAGGAATATTTATTTATCCATGTAATTGTTATTTTTAATAATAATTACATTTTTTTCGATCGATCGGTACTGGATATTTTTTTTAAATATCAATTTTTCTGAACTCATAATATAGGTTGAACCTTAATTTTTTTCAGATCCTAGAATTTTCTCAAAAATAGGAACCTTTAATTAATTCGGAAATGTAAAATTTTTGGAATTTAGAATTTTTATAGACTTACAATTAGAACTTTTCCAATATTTGAAACTTTGATTTGTTCAGGGCTTAAAGTTTTTATATGGACCTCACATTTATTCGATAGTTTAAACTTGGAGTTTTTGTGGACTTGAGATTTTCCCAAAAGTGGAAGTTATAATTTTTTTTGGGAACTTACAATTTTTCGAAAGTTGAGAATTAGGTAAGAATTATCTACTCTGAGAAAAATTATCCATTTGGCAATTGGTTTTTGGGTTTTCACCAATGGAGACCAATGGGAATCAAATAAAAAAATCAGTTACTGTTTTTTATCATTGAATCCCGTTGGCAAAAACCTACTGCCAATGGGTCATTCTTCTAAGGGTAATAATCAAGTATAAGAAATTATCATATCCCAGTAGGCACGTAATGTTTCGAAATGTTTCAGAAACGTCTCAGAAAGATTTCAAATGTTTTCGAAATATTTCCGAAACGTTACGTGTCGAATGGGATTATATTACATCATACATAACCTTATCTTACCTATAACCTCATGCAGTTTCAACTTTTATAAAAATTTCAAGTTTCCCAAAAAATTATAACTTCCAACTTTTGGAAAAACTCAAGTACAGAAATATTCCAAGTTTTAAATTTTGAATAATTATTTGAGGTCCATATACAAATAACTCTAGTCTTGAAAAATGCAAAGTTCAAACTTTCGGAAAAGTTCTAAGTCTAGAAAAATTTCAAATTATTGAAAATTCAAAGTACGAACTTTCGGAACAATGTTGAGTACAGAAAAAAAGTGAAGTTTGAACTTTTAAAAAATTCTAAATCGAGGAAAATTGAATTTTTGAAAAAATATTTAGTACCGATCGATCGGAAAAAATTGTAATCATTATGAAATTGCACAATTTTATAAATAAATGAAAATTCATTTTATTATATTTTATAAATGATTATTTGGTAGGCTCTTAAATAATATACAGAAAATAATATAAGATAGACATATGGTTCTGAAAAGTGTATTTAAAATTTCCCGCGCATTTATCGACAAATTCAGCTCTTGGGAAATCTAAACCAGATCGACTAAAATGCTCCCGCCTAAAAGGGTTAAAAATTTTTTAGAACTTTCGGAACGATTACATCCACCCTGCTACTGCCGTCACTGCCGAAGTTAATCAGAAGTTAATGTACAGTGGGCACAGTGCGTCGCGTGTTTGGCTCACGTGCTCGACCAAAATTTGAATGATATGGAAGATTTGAATGAATCCGCGTGGCCACCATTTTGGGCTTTCTGTCAAACTCGCCTAACTTGCCTACTGACGAAAGATCGTTCCAAAAAAAAAAGAAAAATGATGTTTTGACGTAAGTATGAGTATCAAAATGATAATATATGCATATAAATGCATTTCACAACAAAATTTTCAATGCAATCCATACATACATAGGGCATCTATGCATGAAATCAATTGGAGATCGTTTGGGGATCGTCCGGTGATCAATTTTCGATCTCCAAACGGTCTCCAATTGATCTCGCTCGCCCTGCTAGGGGCAATATATAAAAATGGTGAACGATTCTTGAAATCATAAGAAAATTGAAGAAATACAATAATTACTGGAATAAGTAAAAATCTATCGAGAAACTGTTTTCTGGAAGATCTTGTAAAAAACAGAAAAATTTATGATGTTGAAATTCTGGTGTTCAAAATTCTTGAAATGTAACTATTAATTCATATCATGAAAATACCTAAATTATGTAAAAATACTAGGAAATTCTAAGAAATTCTATCAACCTGAAAAAAAGGAATAGTAACAGTTTCAGAAATACTGAAAAATCCTTCAAATCGTAGAAACATTGAAAAAGTATTCAAAAATCAAAGGAAATGAAAATCTTCATAGAATAACTTCACTGTGCGCTGAAAAATCCTCTCAAGTACAAATAATTTAATGAACATTGAACTTTAGAGCATGAAATTATTGAAATCTATTTATCAATGTACAAAAAGATAGTATGAATATATAAAAATTGTTATGTATTAACCCATAGCAGGCGTCTCTTTCAGAAGAGACTCTCGAAGGGAGAGGGAGTTGTCAAAGACGACTCAGACGTTTAACTCCTACGAGTTTCATCCCTTTTATTGCAACAATTTTCCATCCATAAGCAGCCTCGATAGGAGTAATTCGTGGTTTGGAGTTCTGGAGGGAGATAGAACCCGGGACACTAATATCTCGAGGTCGAGGGATCAGCTACTTCTGCAGGTTCCTCAAGTAGGGCCGCCTAAGTTCTGGGAGACAGGGGAGGCGAGATGGCGCTAGTGGGGCAGTTTGTCCCAGCAGTTCTGCTATTCAGGGGGCACAAGCTGCCCATAAAAACCTATAGCAATTGAAGTTTTTCGCTACGCCATCTGGATCCGCACCTGACTCGGGAACTAACAGTGAAGAGTGGGAGTTTCCGCGCGCGATTTCAACTAATAATTTTAAAATGTCGGTATGTATGGCATGTGCGTGAGGATCTAAATACACAGAAGCATCCACATTCGATCCCGTTTCCCTACCCCTGCCTACTAAAACGACTGCCAAATCTTGTGGGAAATTTCCAGCCCCCGCTAGTAGATAATGAGGCGAAAAATTAGTCGGCCACACTTGCTGATTATGTATTCGATGGAAAGGGAAATTCTTTGGAAAAGCTGGGTTCAGTGAGTACCCGGATAACGCAATAAAATTTGTTTATTGAGGGAACAATCCGTCTCTATCTTCCTCAACTTGACAATGGCGTAGCGTCATCATACATCTCCCTGCCGGGCAAACACCGCATATCTCGACAGCCAATCAGATCAATTCTACATGATCCCTAGTTCCAGAACGCGATACATCGAAAATAGAAAAGGACAGAGACATCACCAGAAACGGATTACCCCTGCATACTCCCCCCTAGTCTAAGCGATACCTCTCCAGAACATAAACAACCCCGACGATGAACAATCATGAATACCGCCAATTAAACACAGAGAACTAATCTAATCACATAATCACAGCCGCATTTCCCATCCCTGATATACAAACAACAAAAAGAAACACAAATGTACCACTTATAGTTAACCACGGCAATAAAACTACCCTGAACGCAGTCAGTCGAACACCGGATATCAATTCCAAACCTAACATAATATCTGCACCTCCTGCGCTCATACTACAAAAATCAGTCCCCCGTATCAAAATGGCACAGCAGCATCACAGTTCCTACATAAAAAATGGCATTGTATTACAGTCACGATATACAAAATAACAGCCAATACCGCCCGGTACCACGCCAATCCGGGCACTGTGCGAAATACGCGAATTCTCAAAACAAATATTCCCATGAGCACATATCCCGCGCGCATATAAAAGAAAAGAGGTCACAAATACAATTACGCGCATGTCGGAGTCAAACGAAACGTGGAAATCCCGGCCGAAATGAAGACAACAACAAAAAAATAAAAACATAATCAGAAAACCAACCCCTTATGCCTTGGCAACGCCTGTGCCAAATGTCACCCTCTTCCGCGAATACGTCCGCAGAGGACGAGCTGGCGGGTCAGCCAGAGACCGGCGGGCACCTTCCACACAATCCCCAGGCTCAGGCCCAGGCTCAACCAACGTAAAATGCGCGGGTTTCAATAATTCCACCGAGACACTTTTGGCGACTCCACCAACCTCAATGTCAAAAATCCGATCCGTCACCCTCTTTAACACCTTGAACGGCCCAGAATACGGTCGCTCCAAGGACCTCTTTGCCATGTTGGGCATAAAAACGTGGAAACACGAGTGCAAATATCTGAAGTAAAAAGCGCGACTCCTACACTTATTAGCAACCGGCACAGGCCGCACCTAGCTCATGTGCTCACGGAAGTCCAGCAAAAACAATCCAGGATCCGGAGAAAAATCGCCATGCAGAAAAAACTTATCAGGAACTCGCAACGTCGTGCTATACAAAAACTCTGCCGGTGATGCATCTGTCCCTTCACGAACACGAATCTTGCGACCCAACAAAACGTTAGGCAACACTCAAACCCAGTTAGAGTCCGCGTGGCACATGATAGGCGCCTTCAAATCCCTGTGCCAGCGTTCTATCACGCCATTCGCTGCTGGATGATACGC
This sequence comes from Platygaster robiniae, assembly GCA_028476575.1. Classification (NCBI taxonomy): domain Eukaryota; kingdom Metazoa; phylum Arthropoda; class Insecta; order Hymenoptera; family Platygastridae; genus Platygaster; species Platygaster robiniae. The sequence continues at coordinate 7,564,210 of CM052027.1, read as the reverse complement.
CGTAGTCCTCGTCCGTTCAGTGCCTATCATTGACAGCAACTCAGAAAAGAAACGAGACTCGAATTGACCTCCCTGATCGGTCGTTACAACCTTAGGTGCATCATAACGTGCCACACAAACGTCATAAAAAGCCCTAGCCACCTCTTGAACCGAAATCCTCCTTACCGGAATCGCCTCTGGCTATCTGGAAAAACTATCAATCAAAGTCACGCAGTATGAGTAACCCTCGCATGCAGGCAAGGGCCCTTCAAGAGCAAGGCGCACCTGATCAAATCTCCCATCGGGCGCCATGAAATGACTCGGAACCTACCTTACATGATGTGAAATCTTAGACTGCTAGCACGGCACACAGTCTTTGCACCAGGCAGCAACGTCCTTGTGCATGCCTGGCCAAACATACCTCTGCCTAATCAGCCTATCAGTCGCCTTTGCCCCGGAGTGTGCAAAGTCGTGAAAAAGCCGGAATACCTTCCTTCGCAAACTAAGTGGAATTTACGGCCTAATTGATTCGCCAGAGATTTCACACTCCAATGCGACATGGTCGGGACCCCAGAGAATCCTTTTTAACTTCAGCGGGAAATCAGTGTCACTGCGAATCTCCTTGGTCATCCTCCTTCTGAAGACTGGACAACTCCTACAAGTCAAACTCAAGAGGGAGGCGAATGACATCTATCCTCGACAATGAACCCGCGACAACATTATCGGCACCCGGTACATGCACAATATCCGAGGAAAATTCCCCAATGAACGACAACTGCCTGAGCTGACTAGGTGACGCCTTGTCAAGGCACTGAGCAAAAGCGTACACCAGCGACCTATGATCCGTGAGAATCCGAAATCCCGGCCCTCAACAAAGTGGCGAAAAAACTTCACAGCTTGATACACTGCCGTCAGCTCCCGATCATATGTGCTGTACCTGGCCTGAGCAGGTAAAAACTTCCTGGAAAAATACGCCAAAGGACCCCAGGTGCCATCCATCTCCTACTCCAACATGGCCCCCATGGCGAAATCCGATGCGTCCGTCGAAATACGCAGCTTCGCATCAAGGCAAGGGTGGACCAGGAGTGTCGCACCCGCCAGAGCAGCCTTACAAGCCTCGAAAGCCAACTCAGCCTCCGAAGTCCAAGGAACCGTCCTCCTATCGTTCGTCTTGGATTTGGACAAATACGAATTCAACGAAGCCTGAATCCCCGCGGCCCCAGGCAAGGAGCGCCTGTAAAAATTGATCATTCCTAAGAACCGACGCTGCTCGCAAATAGTCCCCGGATTATAAAACTTAGAAATCGCCTCAACCTTTTCCTCGGTAGGGCGAATGCCATCAGAGCTAACGCGATATCCCAAAAACTCCAACACCGGCACCGCAAAAACACACTTTAAAGAGTTTACACCTTTGGTGTGGTAGACTTTTGGTTTTTGGTACACTTTTGGTTTGGTAGAAGTTTGGTTTACACCTTAAACAAAACTTCTTTAACCTCTGAAAAAACTCGAATAACCCAAAAGGAGTAATAATTGCCGTCTACTCTACATCCTCCGGTGCCATCCTGATCTGGTTGTAAGCCTTGTAAAGGTCGAGCGAGGAGAAAACCTTGTTGCCATTCAAATTCATGGTGCAGTCGTACAGGTGAGGTGTAGGATACCTATCGGCAGTAGTCACGGCATTCAAGCGCCGATAGTCACCGCACACCCGCCACGAACCATCCTTCTTAGCCACCAAATGAATGGGACTCGCCCACGGGCTGGACGATGGACGACAAACCCCCAGCTCAACCCAAGTTCTGATTTCTGCCTTCGCCGCCACCAGTTTGTGAGCCGCAAGTCTACGAGGATGCTCCGGAACCGGGGTACAACTAGTCAAAATATGATGATAAACATCGCCATCCCTGGGAGGATCGAGAAGCTGAGACCCTGTAATCCCCGGAAATTCAGCCAAAATCTCCACCGCCCGGGATGCTGGCTCGATGGAACTGACTGTCTGGAAATCCACAGCCCTAACGACACCAACCATGAAGGAACCTGTCAATGGATCAACCAAACGACCCCGCCCTAGATCAACTACTAACCCGGGGCCCCGGCCCTTTAATACGGACGCGTCCGTGAGCCTTGCCTAATCAATGCATCTCTCACAAAGCGGCTCGGGGCCAAAGTAATGATTCTTGCTGGTAACGTATAACTGCTCATCGGGTAGCGTCCCTTTTGGCCTTTGTTCATGAGGATAGACCTCACGCTCTTTGCCTATCTGGACGGAGAAGAGGGGAAGCCATACGATCGGACCTGGCATGCCCGGACTCGGATAGGACACTCTCATAATGTGAGGGCCCGCTGTGTGGTGGTGATATACCCTATGGGATAGGCGCACCCCACACAGCACTCCTCCGGCAATAAGTTGGGCTTTAAGCCTTCAGATCAACTACTAACCCGTAGTGACTCAGCACATCGGCACCCAGAATCGCACATGGTAGAGCAGCTATACAAAAATTCCATCATAATGAACGCCTACATCCCAAATTCAATTCGAAAAAGGACTCACCAAAAGTGTCGATTCGCTTGTCATTAGCGGCAAACAATTTCAAACGCCTCGGTTCGCGCCTAATACCTAAATCTGCGGGTATCGGAGATATGTCAGCTCCCGGGTCGACCAAAAATACGCGCCACGACCGCCTATCTCTCAAATAGAGGCGATTCGACAAAATCCCCCCTCCCCCGAGCACCGCCTCGATCCGCCGGGGAGAACCTTTTTTTTACCATGAATGCTGCGTGATTGGCGCACCACGGCTTGCACGATCTCGAAGAGTCCGGAAATCTTCTGTGCGCATAGCACAACTTTGCGACACGGGGAACAGCCATATCAATCACACTACCATCATCGGCATTACCATTCCGTTCACCAGACTTCGAACGCGAGCGTTGGTCGAGCTTCCGACGCAGACTCTCTACCTTCGCGGTTAACTTCTTAACCCTCGTCATGAGCCGCTCCAACCGGTCATCCCTGGAAGGCGGCCTAGGCGCATCCGCCACCGCGAAAATCTGACCCTCGCCGGACCCGGTCCCAACCGCGTCCGCCAGCTTGTCCGCTGCCTACGCCAACTTTTCAAGGTCGGTGGCACCCTTCGCCGCCAGTATCGCACGGTGAGTCGAAGGAAGTTGATCTAAAAAAAATCGTCCTTATTACTGAGTCGTCACCACTCTTGACTTTGGCGAGTTTCTCGGTATAGAATCCTCCATCGATGGTAGTCCTTGAGTTTATACGTCGTAGGATGCGCTGGTTTCACAGCAACGATGGTAAATATTTCCGTGGTATAATAAGGTGTATATCCATTCTCGAAGACATGTTTGTACTTACTAATGCGGACTTTGTCACCGACATTGAATTTGCGCTTTTCTTTCTGATGCTTGGTATGATAAATTTCACGGAGCAGACGTTTTCCATCAGCTGAAGTAACATCCTTTGGCTTCATCTTGATAGTATGATGTTTGGTAGAGTTGTAGCTCGACATCAATTCCGGTAAGATGTTGATCCATTTGTAATTCCCTTGAAGTGAGAATCGTTTTCACATCTGACGTTTGAGTGTGCGATTGAAACGTTCACAGATGGCTGCTTTCATGCCGCTGAATGTGAAGTACATTTTGATTCCATGTTGCTTCATGAGCGCCTTGAAGTCCTTGTTGTAAAACTCTTTGCCTTATTCAACGTGTAGATTCTTGAGTTGAGGATCCTGTAGCACAGTCTTCATAGCAGCGGTGACGTCAGGATCATTTTTAGATTTGGGGCCGTTGGGAACGGCCCAAGTATACTTGGAAAAGACATCGATGACGGTGAGCAGAAATTTGTAGCCTTTATTAGTATACGTAGTCATGTCAACGAGATCAGCTTGCCAAGTTTCATCCAGTCCTCGCATATCAATACGGCGATGACGATAATTTCTTCTTGCGGGTTTATGTAGTTCTTCCACCAGAGCTTCTTTCGAATTCATCTGTCCGACGTACAGATTGATAATGAGTGTCGAGCGCTTGTATAGGAACTTTTATTCGTTCTTATTTTCTCGAACTGGTTTTCTTTTTTCGAGACGTTTCAATCGTAGCTCCAAGTCGGAAATTCTCGATGAATAGTCATCCACATGTTTTCGATATGCAGTAGCTAAAGATTCCACTGATTTTGTCAAATTGTTAGTCACTGTGTCCATCACATATCGCAGTGATTGAAGTGCACTTACGTCAATTCTATTAACTTCTTCGAGATTTACTGCATCCGTAGTCGAGTCTGCTTCACAAACGTTGCATAACTTTTTTCCCATCATATCATAGTTTTTCTCAGCAGTCAATTGGAATCCAACACCAGGAGCGCCACGAAGTCCTTGGTTCCTCGTTAGTTGTCGTCCGAAAACGTCTACACTCGCCATTGTTCAGCTTGTGAATGACGCTTTATGCTCCATATCGCTTAATAGATAATCTCAGCTTCTCTAAGTTCTTCAATGATTGAGTTGATTTCGTTGGTATGACTGTTGTTGCCAGCCGCTTGTGATGCGGTTATAAGGCGCAAGCGACCAACGAGTTCGTTAGGATCATCCCAATGAACGTAGTTCATTCCTCGTCCTCGATTAACCACATTGTAAACTCCTGTGCCCACTTTTTGTCAGCAATTTATGTGATATACTTCCAATCTTTACTATCACGTAGACTTCTGTCAGCTTGATAGTGTTTCCTGGCAGCATTCGTTTCCCTGATGATTTTTTTATAATTTTCTACATCAGTTTCTCCAACTGTGGCAGCGTTAGGTTTTTTCTTGAACAGCAGTTCAATCAGTCCTGAAGTCCTCTTGTATTCCTTGTCTCTCGCGTAGATTGTGGTTTCAGTAAAACGAACTGGTGCGTTGCCAATGAATGTTCCAGATCGTTTATCTGGAACAATCCGGTTGCTCTGGCCAAATCCGTCGAAAAAGTTTGGCGTGCCATCTGAATCGACCCACTTTCTCTAGAACTAATGCTTTCAAATATCGTTCGAAATTCGAAAACGCTGAGAACAGTCAAGGCCAAATTAAATTTTAACTCCACTGAACCACTCGCCTCCGTCAACATAGAAGCCAGACGAAATAATAATTAATGGCTTGTGTCGGGTATCCGAAATCACAGTTAAAAAACTCGTGTTTAGTTCCAGAGTAACTTGATGAATTTCAGAGTAGGTGAGACTTAGAGAATAATTGAAATACTAAATGTTTTTTTCATTCTACTCTCCAGCCGATTGCTTGATTTATGTTAGTTTTTCATGATTTCCAAATTTCTACATAAATGACGAGTACGTCATTAAATCGTAAAATGAGTTTCAGTTCATTCAAAAAGTTTTACACGTTGAAATACATTTTTTAATCAATAATTTCGTGTTTCAAAAATGATCGAAAAATTCGTTTTTTCTTAATAATGCTGCATTTCGAAAGTCTTTTTCATAATTCTTAAAACAATCAACGAAATGAAAAATTGTAATAAAATTTTTTACTTCCAAACTAAAATCTTTGTTATTCGACTTATAATTCTGGGACGTGTGAAATATCATCTGATACTAATACAAGACATTTTTATTTCCTTCGTATAACTGAACTGTTGAATGATACTCTTCTGAAAAACGACAAAACTTGTTAACTCCTTAACATATCGGTCTGTATAAACTAAAAAAAAAACAATAAATAAATAAATAAAAAAACAAACGTTTTTCATGATGCTGGCGAGTATGAAAATAAAAGAGTCGTAAAAATTTTTGTCAGGCGGGTAAAAAGTCTTTTCAAATATACATACAAATTTTTTAATTGTTTTCGAAATTCGGTTCGATTCTCGAAATTCACAGTTTAGATTTAAAAAAACCCATGTGCTCACTTTTCCAAGATTCGCGACCACATGATTCAAAAATGCATGAGTTTAACTTGAATTAAAAGTGAATAAAAAAATTTATTGATAGTAGTATGACTAAAAGGCTCCGCCCCCCCCCCCACAACTCCACCCATCACGTGACCTCCCCTCCCCTCCCCTGATTGGTCGGCAACTCCCGAACAAAACTATGGTATGATGAGAAAAAGGTTATGTAACGTTGGCGAAGCGCTATCAGCGACGGATGGCGTAAATGTCGAAGAAGTTAATATGATCGTCATACACAATTCACAATGTTATCCTTACGTGAATCTTAATATTGATTTTCAACGAACTCATTTTGCAACGTTGTATGAAATGTTTGCGAATTTTCAATCATCATATCATGGAAGAAAAAATGCTCCATTGTTATCAAAAACTCAATTCAAAGTTGATGCGCCCCTTATCGTAATCGATTGTGCTAAACAAAACGATTCCTTGATCACTGGTACAGTTGATGTTCGTCTTGAGTTCGAATCAGGAGCTAATTCTCAAACTGCAACTTCTGCATATTGTCTTATTATACATGATCGTGTTGTCGAATATCAACCAATCAGTGGCATTGTGAAAAAACTATGAAACGTGTAACGTTTGATTGTAACCCACCTACAGTACAAGTGCTGTATGTGTGGGATTTTGCGTATAGACAAGCGAGACGAGGTCCATGGGAAAAAGCTGCCAGTGACCGTTATAGATTTCATCGACGGATCGCTTATATTGAACGTAGTTTGGGTCCTTTTTTACGTATAAAGGTTAAAGATTTAACCAATAAGCAATAGATATTAGTTTTAAGGCTCAATAATAAGCAGTAGACATTGGTTTCAAGACTCTATGGGATGTAAACGTAAGAGAGAGAGAGTATCTGATTGATCGGTGGTGGGGCAATTGAAGCATGATGGAGTGATGGTGGGGAGGGGGCAATAAAAGGACGTAGATGTGGCGTAGCGCGTCAGTGTGCCAAGATGAAGTACATTGTGGACGTTCAAGGATTTTCTGTGCAAAATAGATTTGTTGCCAAGGAGCTCACAGTTTCAAGGCTCGAGCTCAACGCTGACGTTGTCATGACGCTGTTCAAGCAACCATGTGACTGGTATGGTTTGTCCTCAAAAGTGCGGGCAACCAATTTGTGGCTGACACGTAATTATCACGGCATTCCTTGGAACTTTGGAGACGTGTCATACGATAAACTCAATCAAGAGCTGCAAGATGAACTAATCGACTACAGTTTCGTATTCGTCAAAGGAGTAGATAAGAGAAAATGGTTGAAAAGTCAACTGGATTTTGTCAACGTCATTGATCTGCAGGAAATCGGTTGTCCTTCACTGGACAAGCTGCGCGTCTCCGCATGTCCATTCAACAATTATCACCGACCTGTCTACGATCATCACTGCGCTGCAGAAAACGCACGCCGACTTGAAATGTGGTTAATGGAGAAATTCAGGGACACACCATTGATGGAAGATCATTTACGTTACTCTCTTACGTAACCGGGAAAGATGAGTTGGAATCTGAAGATATCGCTGTCCTACCTCGAGAATACCTTCTCAACTTTCAAGCGAACTATATAAACAATGCTTGGGATAAGCTTACGCTAGAATTACAAGAAGATGAGGAATTTATTCCCTTGCGCGATGCGATAAACATTGAAACTTTGATTATATCGGCGACATCCCGAACGGACCACCGCCTATGCGAAACAATTGTCATAGATGTAAGGAAAATGTTTTGTGATGTTTGAAAATAGAAAAAAAATCCAAGCAATTGAAAAAAAAAAAATTAAAAAAGAAAAAAAAATCTAAAAACTGCGCAATAGATTGTTCAATGTCGGATGATGACGTCATCGATTAGGAATGTGATGATGTATTCTTTTCCGGTGACGTGTTTAAACTTGTTCAGATGACGTCATCGCTTTTGTAACTGCGCAATAGATTTTCGAGATCGAATGAATAGATAATGACGTCATCGTTTCCGAGAACTAGATCGAACGTGTTGAAACTTGCCGATGAACCTCTTTTGTCGTACTTTCTATTGATTACGTAAGTAGACGTGTTTAAACTTGTCGTGATGACGTAATCACATGTGAGTGCGATAGAGCGTTAGTCTACGAAAACTATTTGACAAGCAACATGGATTTTTCAAAGCTTAACCAAACGGCTCGTGTGGAGAGAAAAACGCGCAAAATTGGTGATTTGGAAATTAATAAAAGCTATACTGTGACCATTCGCTCCGTTACTACCAAATATGGGCTGAAATTCATCATCGCACTGGATACGAAGTTTAAGATTTTTTTCATATCATTTACGTTACTCTCTTACGTAACCGGGAAAGATGAGTTGAAATCTGGAGATATCGCTGTCCTACCTCGAGAATACCTTTTCAACTTTCAAGCGAACTATATAAACAATGCTTGGGATAAGCTTACGCTAGAATTACAAGAGATGAGGAATTTATTGCCTGTACGCTTTGCGATAAACATTGGAACTCTGATTATATCGGCCACATCCCGGATAGATCACCGCCAATGCGAAAAAATTGTCATCGATGAAAGGAAAAAATTATGTTACGTTAAAAAAAAAAAAAATTAGAAAAAAAACCTTGAAACTGCGCAATAGATTGTTCAATGTCGGATGATGACGTCGTCGATTAGGAATTTGATGATGTAATCGTTTCCGGTGACGTATTTAAACTTGTTGAGATGACGTCATCCCTTTTGTAACTGCGCAATATACTTTCAAGGTCAAATAGTCTATTAATAGATAATGACGTCATCGTTTCCGAAAACTAGATTGAACGCGTTGAAACTTGTTGATGAGCCTCTTTTGTCATACTTTCTATTGATTACGTAAGTAGACGTGTGTAAACCTGTCGTGATGACGTCATCACTGTTTTATGTGAGCGCGCGAGCGATAGAGCGTCAGTCTAACGGAAACCAGGGGGACCGAAGCCGAGCGAAAACGCGTTAGAGTTTCTCCCGTTTCTCCCACCATCACTCCTCTGCACTCTCCTCGTGAGGAGAAATAAGGGGATCGGTGTGTACTGTAGTGGGAGGTGGTGGGGGCAGAAAAGAGAAAGCGAGCAAGAGTGAGTCGGAGAGCATCGGAGAGCAAATCGGGCGTGCTGTTTATGTTTTTGTAAACAAATCGATTCGTTTCACGTGTGAATTGTGTCCATTCATCTGCATTCATCAACGTTTTTCAGTGTTTTTTACAGCCTGTTTCGTGATTACTGTTTATTATTTGATCTGCAGCTGTTTTGCATAAATTTTTACCGAGTTTCAATAAAGTATTATCATCGGCATTGCTGAAATAAGGCAAAACAAGGCAAAATGCCTCGAAAATGCGAGGTGGCTGGATGTTTGACGAAAAGTGACGATCCGTCACATACTTTACCACTGAGTAATATTGATTTAACAAATAAATGGCTAGACAGCCTCAAATTGGAAAGGCTGAAAGGTTTGTACACAAAGTATAAGTTAATAATGTTCCAGCATTTTTGAAACATAAATATTTTATTTATGATTCCAAAAAAACCGGTAATAATTGTAAAGCTTTTCATTAATATTTTTTATCATAAATTAAACAAAAGAAGAAGAAAATTCGATGCAGAAATCAATTAACCATGCAATCAGGTAATAAAAGCTGAAATTTAGAGATTTAATTATTGCATAACAATTTAAATGAAAAAAAAAACAAACCAAATAAAAAATAATATAGATATAGATATTTAGCCTAAAATAATAAATACAAATTGCGTACGTAAATAAACTATAAATAAATATTGATGAAAAAAAAATTAAATGAACATATTGATCTATATGTGACATGCCACCTAATAGAGAGTATGGCTCAAAAAATCAACAACCGTTCCTTCATGTCCATTAATCAAATATAAAATTCTACGTCTTTATTTTAAATGAAAAAATTTTTCCTAATTGAGATCTAAAATACCACAATTTTCAGCAAGACTGACTTATATCTTTTTCTTTGTCAAATAACTATTTGGAGCTTAAGTACCTTTTTCTGGTGTTTTGTCATGCATTGCAGGGTGTCTACTGAATTGACTGAAAAAAATGCACGTACATTATATGGTATTTCTATGTGTGTTATTGAAAAATTATAATACTTGATAATATTACTTTCATTATTTCCTACGTTGATGCATTAAATTATAGGTTAATTACTATCTGCAGTTGGAAAGTGCATCAAATAATGCAATTATTGCAATCATTTCTGATGTGGAAAATTGAACTCTTTTAATCTAATTTATAACATAAAATTTTCAAAAGTCGTCATCCAAAACATTATGATTCCTACTCTGTAAATTTTTTTGAGTGAAAATCCTGCTGATCGAATGTTCGAGTGAAAATTTCACCCTATCCGATTGAAATTTCACTCGTACTCCAATGCAATTTCACTTGTACACCAATGTGATTTTACTCGAAAGAAGTGAATGAAAAATCCACTTATTTTTGTAGAATAAAATTCCACTCAATTCAAGTAAACTTTCACTCAATTTGAGTGGAATTTCACTCGAATTTTGATGTGCAGGATATTCACTGGATTCGAGTAAAACTTTCAGAGAGTAATCATTTTTACCTAACATTTCTATACTTTATTAGTTCAGTCCACACCTATTATTATTTTTAATTTTTTTATTTTGCAGTATGTTTTACTTTTTTACTTAGCTGTTTATTAAGTTAAATATATTTGGATTAGAAACACAAATAATCAACGCTTTGAATCAATTTCTTCGTTATTTATCAACACAAATGTAGAAAAACAGTGTATTCGTTTTTCATGGACAAAATATTCATAATTTTGAAAATTTCATGTCCAAAATTGAAAAATCATGAGTGCTCTTATATTCAAATTTCTATTTTTCAAAACTTGGATTAATGTGCACAGGTTTTGTAATTTCTTAACTTTTTGTCAGTTTTTGACTCTTATTTTGTAGTACATACCTACGATTAAAATTTTTTTAAAAAAATGTATCATATTCTACAATTCAGTCATTTATTTTTCAATATTTGCTATCGATGAGGTGGATTTTTTCATTTCCAAGTTTAAATGAGGATTTCTTCCATTAATCATTCATTTTCTTCATTGTTAAATTGTTTAATTTTTCATGAAAAATACGACTTTTTAACTGTTCATAACTTTGGCAGTAAAGTTCTTAATTCAAAAATCAAAAAATTTTTAACTCTACTGTTTCAAAATAATAGCTTTTCGAAAATGTTGCAGATTGTTGTTTTTGATACAAATATACAATTCATTTTATTTCAAATTAGAATTATTTTTGAAAAATCGTCAGTGGCGAATCATAAAAAGTAAAGGACTAAATCATTCATTCGTCGAAATTAGTAAAATTTTCATAACAGAAAATTTCCGTAATTTGTCAAAAATCACTACAAAATCCCCACATTTTTGCTCAGTAGACACTCTAAATATTGAAAAAATGATAACATTTGCATATGTTTGTGTGTGCAGGGCAACCGAAACAAGTGCTCAAGAATATTCAGATTTGTCACGAGCATTTCCCAAAATACACGTCAAAGCACAAACACAACTTTGTCCAAAACACGTCATTCCAATATTCGAGTGCAGTTGTAACAGAGACAATATAGAACTTGATCACATTCAGCCATCAACTTCAAATTCTACAGAATCTCAAAATTATCCCGAAAAATCCTCTGAGCAATCTGACCAAATTAAAAAATTACTTGCTGCTCTCGAAGAAGCTAATAAGAGTCTAAACTCCGAAAAACTTAAAAATTCCTCCAAGTTTCGGATACTTGAACAAGAAATGAAAAAAATTGAAACCGAAAATCAACAATTGCAAAAAAATTATAGAATGATTGAGGAATCCTATGCTTCGAAACTCAAAAAGCTTGAAGACTCCAACCAAAAAGATGCTATCCGAATCTAGCAAATAAGAGCCTCAAAAAAAGAAGCCGATAATCAAATAAAAAAACTTGACGCTTCGTTTGCACAATTAGGCCTTGAACATGAGAAGTTGAAATTGAAATTTGACAGGACACATGCAAAATTAAAGGTAACGCAACAACGTTACTACAAGAAAACTCGACAAGTGGCTTCAATCAAAATGAAAAAAATCAGAGGACGTTTAAAAAGAGGTCGAAATTGGAAAAATATATTGGACTCCGCTGAAGGAATTTCAAAACCTTTCATGGAGATGATGAAGAACAACTTCAACAGGCGAAACATGGTACATTTAACATACACTTCTCAAATTCCTTTTTATTAACGAAGATGTTCAAACAAATTATTCGAACATATTAGTATGCCTATTACTATTATGTATATTTATACATTCATATGTACCTTTACTGTTTTTTATCTTCATATCAGCCTTAGACCTTACTAGAAAATGTTTTTTTCGAAAATTTGCATCTCGATGGTCAGCAAAATTTTTTTTCACAGCCTGCTGTTCACTATGATACAGGTAGCTGTTTGTAACTGCCAGCCGAACGCAGCGAAAAATTCCAACTACTTATAAGCCATGTGGAAACATTTTAATTTCATTGTCTCACTAAAGATCCGTGAAAAACGCCTATCCAAACCAATTTTCTAAGATTTTTACCTGCGTTTTATTAAGCTAGTCTATAATTTTCGCAAAACACAGAACAAAACAGAATGTAAGAGCGGGCACAGGAAAAAATAAATAGTTGCTTCTTTGCGCGCTCTTGCGTTCCAACGTGGACGATCCTAGATTTCTGAATACGTTAATAATGCATAATACTTTAACACAGAATGAAAATTGTTTTGTTTGTAGGTTACAAAAACAAATAATAATTTCATAACTTTCTACTTAGTAGAACGTCACAATTTTAGGTTTTGCTACGAATTTTTGCAAAAACGATTTTGCAAGGGGAAATTTCAAAAATTTTTATTTCTATGATAACAGAAAAAATTAGACATATATTTACTGTTATTAGCATAATCAAAAAAATACATATAAACCTTACTTCCTATTACATTTTCATCCCTGAACTTTTGGAGACATGGTATAAAGTGTCCAGCTCGGCGATGGGTAATTAGAAAGAACAAATGTTTACGTAACACTAGTGGCATAGTTTATTTGTGTCTAATTGTGTGTCGGGGTGATTTTTTTTGTGCTAGAATTTGGTTGTGTGATATTTTTACTTGCTCATAGAATTCTTCACATTTGTTGTGAGCTACTATATGAATTTTTTCTGGCACCGCAGAGCAACTTTTTACCCTTTTCTCACATTCACAGAAGACTGTTTTTCTAGTTTTAGTTTTATCCTTTACCGGCTTTCTATGCACGTTTATATTTTATGTGTCGCATAATCTTCTTCTTCATTATTATTAATTGCCTCGATGGTGATATACAGGGTCATCGCTACAACGATTCCCAGATGGCCGCTGCTTTGGTAGCATACAAAATTTTAGGCAAGAGAGGGTATACCTTTCTTCGAGAAATTATGAAGGAAATACCGAGCATATCCTACAGTAGTTAAGCTAAGAGAGTTCTGCCCCCCACTCCTCCTCCCATCACGTGACCCCTCTCACCTCCCCGGCCCCGCCCACTCCCCTTCGTACGGGGTTTTCCAGCGTTATCCGGGATTTTCCGGATTTTCCCGCGTTTTTCCGGGGTTTTCCGCGAATTTGCGCAATTTTCCCGTGAATTTCCTAGAATTTTCCCTGAATTTTCCACGAATATTCCGCAGTTTTCCCAGATTTTTTTGGAATCTTTGCAATTTCCGGCTTATTTTATGCAAGTTTTCTCAAAATTTCCTGGAATTTTCCATAAATTTTCCGCGATTTCAACATTTTTCCAATCCTTTATCGCAGTTTTCTAATCCTTTTCCGTTGGTTTTTGCAAACTTTTTCTACCCCTTATCGCGGATTTCCTCCCTTCAAAACAAGATGGTGGACAGAATAAATTGAAAACAATTGGCGCTTTGCTAGGCATGATGGCAAACAGAATAAATTAAAACAAAATGGCGGACTTATGAAGATTGAAATACTTACCTTTGATGTATTTTTCCCCAGAGTCGGAACGTTGATAGCACTTACACGCACACTCACACACGCATACACATACCCATGCAAATTAATACACAGAAATTTTACATTTTACAAAGGGCCCCACCCCGCCCTTTGTTGTGGAGCACAACCAGCTAATTGCTCCTCCATTTTTATTGTTCAGTTTTTTACAATTGTTCTTACAAAAACTCACAAGCATTGAATTTACCACCAAGGAATCGGAAACTGACTGTTAGCTCTGACTTCACAGCGTCGACAAGTTTTTGAAGCTGATCCAAATCCTCTTGTACTGATTTGCCAAGCCTTGCCGGGAGAAAAATCTCGAATTCCGTATCCAGAATGATGAGGAATTTCGATCCAGACTTGGTTGTAACGGAGCGAATGTTGGTGACGGTGTAACTTTTATTGAGTTCTAACTCGATAATTTTATCTATTTATTCTGCGTTGGCAGAAAATTCTCTACACGAGCTATTTTGTTCAGCTTCGAGAAGTCCATGTTGCTTGATAAATATTTTTCTTAAGACTGACGCTCTACCGCTCGCGCATCCGTATTTCAAGGATTATTTGACCTTTGAAATCTATTGCGCAGTTTCGAAAGTGATGACGTCACCTCGACAAGTTTAAACAAGTCGCCGGAAGCGATTACATCATCACATTACTAAGCGATGACATTATCATCTATTCATTTAACCTCCTGACTGAGTCGGTTGAATCAGAATTATCGCGACAGCGTAGCGTGACATCGGCGCGGTTCCGAACATTGTCGAACATTGCTGAACATTCCCGAGCGTACCCGAACATTGCCGAACATTCCCGAGTGTTGTCGAGCGTACCTGAACATTTCCGAGTGTTACCGAACTCTGCGTGATCGCAGTGCCACCACCTATGATATAAGTACGGTGTTCTCGAGCAGGAGCTTAAGTTTTCTCGCGAACGTCATCATGGCTATTAACGCAGCAAAACAAGTTCTCCGTCGCCAACAACAATTGTTGTCGACTCGTCCGATCGATCCGCTCGAGGCAACATCCTCGATCGAGGATGCCGTCGCGTCGATCGCGGAAGTGAAAAACATTGCGTCGCATATCGCGAAATCGCGTAAACGACAAACAGTGAAATTACAGTGTGCGCAAATCATTTTACAACTGAAAAGCTACAATAGCTTAATAAGTGACGAACTTGTACTCGGTGGTGATCTTGGTGTGCGAAATCCAGTGCGCATTAAGTGGGAGAACGTCGATTCTGCTTTCGACAATCGTCTCCAAACGGGAACAATCATGAACCTCCGCCATTTGGATATACAAAATTTCCTCGAAGAAGCCAGGACAGTGTTCATCGTACAGATCCAAGAAGTTCTAAGGAGCCGCAATGCCTTGAAAGTGAACACTTCTCTCGACGCCGAATTCAGCGTAGTCAAGGATGACAAGGAAGTCACGGAGATCAAGGCTTTCTTCACGAAAAATGCTCCCATCCATCAAACAACAGACCTCAACGAGTGGTTCACCGAACATGTACAAACGCAATTACCACGGAGAATCGAAGAATTCCAAGAGCGAGACTCTGGATGGACGTTGCGAAGCATCGTCAGCCTTGCCGTTAATGTGAACGCTTACAACCCCATGCACGGCAGCTCATACGTCGAACTGCCCGAACCAATCAAGAGGAAGCATGCTTGTGTAAATGTCAAAAACTTTGATGACCAGTGCTTTAAGTGGGCGATTCTTTCGGCTGTACATCCTACCGATAGAAGTGTTAAAAATCCAGACTGTCTCTTTTATTACCAAAAATACAACGACGAACTGAACTTCTATGGACTCTCATTCCCGGTTATGCCAAAACAAGTGCCTCTCTTCGAAAGACAAAATGATGTTTCCGTCAATGTGTACGTGCTTCAAAAGAACAAAGGACTCTATGAGGTCGCTCCAATACACATCTCAGGACAAAAGAAAATGCGTCACGTGAACCTTCTCTTTATACAAAACATATATGTCGAAGAAGACGAAAAGAACGAGAAAGAAGTTGCTGACGATTGCAAGCCTCTGCGTTTCCATTATGTATGGATAAAAGATCTCTCTCGCCTTGTGAGCAAACAACTCTCCAAACGCAATGGACAAAAATATATTTGTGACCGCTGTCTTCATTATTTTCTTATCAACGAGAAGTTGACAGCACATGAAGTTGACTGCAGTGAAATGCAGCCTCAAGTGATCAAGCTGCCTGAAGTAAAGAAGAGTCAACTGCAGTTCAAAAACTTCAAAAATAGCGAGAGAGTGCCATACATTGTCTACGCAGACTTCGAGTGTTTGCTCAAGAAAGTGGAGGAAGAAGCTGGCCGTAACACAACAATAGTTCAAATTCACGAGGCATGCAGCGTGGGATACTATATCAAATGCAGCTACGACGACGCCCAATCAAAGTATCAAAGTTTCCGTGGACATAATCCCGGAGAATGGTTCGCGAACGAACTGGTAACCCTCGTCCGTGACGTGGAGGATATCTTCAAGAATCCCAAGGCTATGACACCTCTGACTCCGGAACAAGCTGCTACCTTCAAAACAGTAACCAAGTGTCACATATGCAACCAACCGTTTACCTCAAAGGACAAAAAAGTCCGCGACCATTGTCACCTCACTGGGAAGTTTCGTGGAGCTGCTCACAACAGATGCAATTTGCAGTACCGAGATTCACTCACCATTCCGGTAGTGTTTCATAATCTCAGCGGATACGATGCTCACCTGATTATCAAGCAAATTGCACAATGCATCGAAGGACGTATACAACTTCTGCCCTTGGCGATGGAGCGCTATATTGCATTCACAAAGTTCATCAAGGACAGTAAAATATCCTTGCGCTTCATTGACTCATTCCGCTTCATGGCGTCATCCTTGGAAAAACTGGCCTCCTACCTTGAAGAAAAAGTCATCGTCCGAAAAAACTTTCTCGGCTACAGCGAGCAGCAACTCGAACTCCTCATGAAGAAAGGAGTGTTCCCTTACGAGTACCTGGACTCATGGGAAAAACTCGATGACAACGAACTTCCGACCAAGGAACATTTCCACAGCAGTCTCACCGATGCAGACATTTCAGATGCAGACTATGAACATGCGCAGGCTGTGTGGCACGATTTCGACATAACATCACTGGGGCAGTACTCTGACATCTACCTCAAAACCGACGTTCTCCTACTGGCCGATGCCTTCGAGAACTTCTGAGAGGAATGTCTTCAGGCGTACAAGCTCGACCCAGCCCATTACTACACAACACCTGGACTCACGTGGGACGCAATGCTCAAGTATACAGGCATCATCTTAGAACTTCTCACCGACATCGACATGATGTTGTTCATCTAGCGCGGCATCCGAGGTGGAATATCTCAGTGTAGTAATAGGTACGCCTTTGCTAACAACCCTTACTATCCCACGAAATATAACCCTGATGATGCCGAAACCTATCTAATGTACTATGACGTGAATAACTTGTACGGGTGGGCCATGACTCAATGCTTGCCATATGGGGATTTCAAATGGGTAGAAAACTTGGATCAAAATTTCCCTTGGGATGTTGCTAATGATGCCAAGG
Source organism: Platygaster robiniae (assembly GCA_028476575.1). Lineage (NCBI taxonomy): Eukaryota > Metazoa > Arthropoda > Insecta > Hymenoptera > Platygastridae > Platygaster > Platygaster robiniae. The sequence goes on along the minus strand of CM052027.1, from coordinate 7,546,713 downwards.
AGGGATATGTATTGGAAGTTGATTTGAAGTATCCCGAAAACCTTCACAATGCTCACAATGACCTTCTTTTCTGTCCCGAGAAAAAGATTCCTCCCGATTCAAAAAATCCAAAATTGCTTACAACTTTAGATCCGAAAACGCGCTGTATTATTCACTATCGAAATTTAAAGCAAGCATTGAGTCATAGTCTTATTCTGCAACACATACACCGAGTACTGAAATTCAAACAGTTCACTTGGTTAAAATCGTACATAGATCTGAATAGTGAAATGCGAAAAGCTGCTACCAATGAATTCAAGAAAAATTTATTTAAATTAATGAACAAGCTGTGTACGGCAAAACTTTGGAAGATGTTCGTAAACGACTCGACATCAAACTTGTAACCCACTGGCCTGGTGGATATGGTGCTGAAGCCCTAATTGCAAAACCCAACTTTTGCGCGCGATCAATTTTTGATGAAAATTTGGTGGCAATAAAATTAGCTCGTATTCAAATCATTATGAATAAGCCAATATATGTAGGCTTCAGCGTGCTCGATTTGTCAAAAACATATCTCTACGCTTTCCATTATGATTTCATGAGACCCACGACTAATGGTCAGGCAAAAATTTTATATTGTGATACTGACAGTCTTATCTACGACATTCAAAATCTCAATCCACATATGTTGATGATGGACCATGCAGAACATTTCGATACTTCAGATTACCCCGCGGACAACCAATTTGGAAATCAACAGCTCAACAAAAAAGTCGTGGGTCTCATGAAAGATGAGTGTAATGGGAAAATCATTACAGAATTTGTCGGTCTTCGAAGTAAAATGTATAGTTTACGTGTTGAAGGCGAGGATAGAATTAAGAGAGCCAAAGGTGTCAAAATGTCAGTTGTCGCGAAAACGCTGGATTTCATGGACTATGTATATTGTTTAAAGAACGAAGTTACAAAATTCTGCTCCCAACGACTGTTTCGTTCAGACCTCCATGAAATCCAGACAATCGAGCAAAATAAACTCGCGTTAAATCCGTTTGATGACAAACGTTTTATTTTGTCAGATACAACGGACACTTTGGCACACGGCCATTACAAAATACCTAAATTAATGGAGCTCGAATAGATTATGTTTGTAAATGAACGAGCGTTTATGTCTGCGTTCATATGAATAATATATATATATATGTGAATATGTACGCAAATATAAATATGTACAGTCAGTTGCATTAAATAATGCAACTATCGTAGATTAGGCCTACTGGGGATACCACGCTACCAAAAACGCGCCACATATTCTACCACCCCATGTGTGCTCTGGTGGTGCGGAAATGAATAAAACAATTTTTCATCTACCAGGTGTACTCCTAGTTAATTTCCGGTTTTTTTCGCAAATAAAACACATAATTCCAAAAAAACCGTAACCTTTATTTTATTCAAAGTATTTTCCATCGCTTTCTACACATTTTTCCCACCTTTCTGGTAAATTGTGGATACCACGCCAGTAAAAATCATTGCCTTTGGAGGTGAACCACTCGGTGAGCCATTTTCGTACATATTCGTACGAGTCGAAGCGCTGCTCAGAAAGGGCATGGCCCAATGAGGCAAAGAGGTGGTAGTCGGATGGCGCCAGGTCTAGTGAGTAAGCCGCATGATCAAGCACTTCCCACTTGAGCCTTTCCAGCGTGTCACGAACGACTTTCGACTTATGCGACGGCGCATTGTCGTGGAGCAAAATCACCTTCTTCTGTCGTTGTTGATATTCTGGTCGGTTTTCCACAATGGCTCGGCTCAAATCTTTCATTTGCTGTTTGTAGCGAACGGCATTCACAGTTTCACCAGGTTTCAGCAGTTCAAAGTATATAACACCGGACTGGTCCCACCACACACACACAGCATGACCTTCCGACCGTAACGATTTGGCCGTGCCGTCGATGTCGATGCTTCACCTGGACTCACCTACGATTTGTTGCGCTTAGGGTTCTCCAGGAAAATCCACTTTTCATCATCAGTAACAATACGATGCAGGAAAGACTTTCTTTTGTATCGTTGAAGCAGCATTTCACAGGTCACTTTTCGATTCTCCATTTGTCTCTCGGTCAGTTCATGGGGCACCCACTTTCCACACTTCTGAATTTTTCCCATGGCTCGCAGACGTTTGGAAATTGCTTGCTGTTGAACTCCCAACGCATCTGCAAGCTGTCGTTGCGTTTGCGTGTTGTCTTCATCTAATAATGCTTGCAATTCGGCGTCATCGAACGATTTTCGCTTGCCGGAGCGTGCGGCGTCGTTCAGGTCGAAATCTCCATTTTTGAACTGTCAAAACCACGTTTCACATGTTCGAAGTGTTAATGCACGATCACCATAAACTTCCACAAGCGCACAGTGGCTCTCGGACACTTTTTTCCCCTGATTAAACATGAAAAGCAATGCATGGCGCATATGCTCAAAATTCGGTACAAAATTCGACATTTTTGAAGCGCAATAAAAACTTACTGGAAGATTTTTTCGAGAAAATGTCAACGCAGTTCAAGCACATGATATGACTGAACAAAATGACATATGGTATGTGTTACCAACAGTGGTACAAAACAGAACGCTATCCATTGAAAAAACCGGAAATTACTTAGGAGTACACCTGGTACATGTCTGTTTTATTAATCCAACTATTGTGGGTATTATCGAATCCCAACCATTTTACACATTGAATAAATAATCATTGAATATAATTAATAATCATTATTATAAAGTTAAATTGTAAACAATATAAATGAAGTTTTTTAATCATATACTCAATATGTAGGGGAAAGTCGGGTGGAGTGGGAAGTCGGTTGGACAGGAAATGTTAATATTTTTTTAATCAATGAACTTTCTCTCCACGATACAGTTTTGAAATAAAAAAAAAAAAATATTCTTTTGCATTTTATGTGACATCATTAAAACACTTCCCACTCTACCCGACTGTCCCCTAAACAATTCACAATAATTAAAAAAATATCGACAAAACAAAATTGTGAACACTGAAAATTGAATAAACAACGACTTACCATTGGCTGAAATTTTCACCTTCTTCACAACTCCTCTGCATAAGGTAAACTTTCACTGCAGCCAAACTTCGTCCAAATCTGGCTAGAAACTCACGTCGACTGATTAAATTAAATTTATAATATCTTATCACTTCTTCATGGGTAACGTTTTGTTTACTCACGAATCTCATGATAAAGCCGTGACTGATTTCAGTTCAGCTAGCATCACTTTATATAGTCAAATATTGTAGGGCAGTCTAATGATTTCGAAAAATGACCTCTAATTCCTCACTCTCAAAAGTTTCTAATTAGAAAAAAGAAGATTGCTTACATCATATTCATGAATTATAGTTTTGTCCAACTTCTAAAAATCTGTGTTCTTTCGAAATCAGTTTGAAGCGTTTTCTCTTATTACCTCAATCACTTTTTCTGATTTTCAAGGAAAGCGATTGATGCGTGCGTTCACTTTTTAAAACAAATGTATTTTGAAAGAGCGATTAATGTCTCGATAACAAACGCTTGCCTTCTAGACGCCGAGTAAATTAATATATTCCGTAAATCCAACGTGATGCGATGTAGCACGTGTGTCGACAAGAAAGTAAAAGTAGAATCGAAGATAATCCATTTATGTTGCTGAAGAATGCAACGATAGAAAACAGGAAACGGTATAAGATATGTCAATACATTGACCAAGTTCGGAATAGTCATAAAAGACTGTTTCCATGATATCATCCGCAAAGTCTTAAAAGCATATTCAAATTTTACAAAATTCGTTATAAATTCACTTACGCAGATCTGTTACTCTCGATGAAAAATTTCCATCGAGTTTAAACGCATTCATTTTTAGAGAAAAAAACATTGATTTATTTTTTGCTGTGAATTAAATTCCGTTAATATTACTTCGAAATTTTGTTACGTGATCTATCACTTTAGGCGTTAGATAAAAAGTAGAAACGGCGGCTTATATTTAAAATTCAATAAAATGTGAATATAACTTTGCTTTAAGTGTATTTCATACGTCAAAAATAATAATATGCAATGAGGAATTTATTATGTAATAGAACCTTAAATATTTATTACGTGACTAACGACTCTAAAAGTTTGGAAAAAAATAAGTATCATACAGTATGTAAATTCAAAGAAGAGAAAACATGTTTTTAAGCAGTTGAAAAAATCATGCGAATATAACTTTGAAATTCTATTACGTAATCTATTTTTCGAATGTTATATAAGAAATAGAAACGACAGCTTTTCTTTTGAATTCATGGAACAGGAAACATCAATTCGCTCTTAGCCTATTTTACGTACCGAAAATTAGAATATGAAATAAGAAATATATTATGAAATAGAACCTTGAATGTTTATTACGTAACTATGAACTCTGAAAGTTTGGAAAAAAAGAAGGATCAGTCAATATGGAAATTCAAAGAATAGAAAACATAATTTAGCATAAAATTTCAATAAGAAATGAATCAATTCAAAGTATATAAGTTGCGAATTTTCAAACTGGGATCAGAAGTCTGATTCAGAACGTTTTGAAGTTTACACTTTCAAACCATAACGCGAAATCGTCACGAGTCATAGTAGCGCGACACTTTAGCGCGACACCGTAGCGCGATACCGTAGCGCGATGCATACTGTGACACTTGGCAAACATTAGTTCTCTCGCTAAAGTTCTATTGACTAGTTGTTTGATAGTGCTTTTGAACAAGTGTTGTGGTATTAAGTGATTAGTTTTTTTTGGTTGAAAAACATTAGTTTTCCCGTGATCGTTATTTTGACGCGTTACTAGATGATGTTTTTTAAAAAGTTGAACAATGTTTGAAGTAGTAGGAGACATGAGTAGCGTAATTTTCGACAGTTAATGTGGCTTAGTGACATTGGTGAAAGGAAGTATACAGATGATTTTTATCACGCAGGTTTTACGTGGAAAGTATCAGTACCTAAAGTGGCAGGAAATGAATTTCATTTCATAGTGTATTGTGATCCTACGGGAAAGTATCAGTTCAGTGAACGTTGGCGCATTCTTGCTACTATTAAAGCACAACTTGATGGTCGTCCGACTGAAGAGTACAAGCACATTTTCCATCAAGAAAATCTAACCCATGATTTGGATCCTCTTTGTTGTGAGAAAGATGAAACAATATTATGGCCTACCATTCAAATTTACTACACAGTGCGTCCATCAAATCTTTCTCGTTCAATTTTGGAATGTCCTTCTTCTTGCGATCAAATAAAAACAGATCTTGAAAATATACTCTCTAGTGAAGCTCTCAGTGATTTCACTATCATTTCAAAAAATAAAAAGTTCAAAGTTCATAAGAATATTTTGTATGCAAGATGTGCATTCTTTACAGCACTTTTTAAAAACATGTAGGGTGAAGTATAGGAAGATAAAATACATTTTGAATATTTTGATGAAAAAACAGTTGAAATTTTTCTACAATGGATTTACACCGCTAAGGCTAACGTTTCGAACTTGTCTCTCACTCAACTAATTCAAATCTTCCGAATTGGAGATTTTTTGCTTGTTGACAGTCTTGTTAAAAAATGTGTAAAAGAAGTAGTAAATAGAGTTATTCCAGAAAATTTAGAAACTCTAGAAGAGTTATGCAAAATGTTTCATAATGAAACAATTGTTCAAAAAATCAATTCAGTCAAAAAATACTTGAACTGATTACCATATACGCGAAAGCAGCGCGTGACCTTGAAACAGTGCGCGGATTTGAACATTACCGAACGTTCCCAAGTGTTGCCAAGCGTATCTGCACATTCTCGAAGACTATATGTAAAATGGTTGGGATTCGATAATACCCACAATAGTTGGATTAATAAAATCTAGGAAAAATTTTAGGAAATTCGCGGGAAAATTGCGCAAATTCGCGGAAAACCCCGGAAAAACGCGGGGAAATCCCGGAATAACGCGGGAAAACCCCGAGGGAAGGGGAGTGGGCGGGGAAAAGGGAGGGGGAGTGGGCGGTCCGGGGAGGGGATGGGGGTCACGTGATGGGAGGAGAAGTGGGGGGCAGAACTCTCTTAGCTTAACTACTTCCTACCTCCAACTAAAGCAAGGGCAGTTGTAACTGGGCCATGGAGTAAATAAAGTGACCCTTGCTATACTCCAACAACTTGGCCATTTGCTTCCCCCAAATAAGCGTTTGGTACAGCTTATATGGGATGAGGTAAACACTTGTAGTAATATTTGTATTTAAATGACACATATACGTGCATTTCTTGGAATTCTCGAAAATAACTGAACAAGTGTGTTACTTGTTGATTATGTAAAAAAAGAAGAAAACTTTGTAATTCGTAATTCAAACCGTAATCATTTTTTTTTATTTTTGGCACGCCTTGTATATTATGATTAAAAATGTAATAGGATCTTCTCTGCAGACCGTAAGTTATTGTATAAGAGGATAACCGTCGCGTCATTTTTTCTGTTGTTTAGGTTGCGACTCAAGAAAAGATTGAGTACGATGCAACCGATGATATTGTAACTGGTTTAGAAAATTACGGTTACACAACAACGCCTAAGGTGGCGAACCATCATTTAGTATTCATGATGCGGCTTCTTGTGACAGCGGAAAAAATGCCCTTATCATATTGCGCGACATCCGACGCCGCGAATCATGCTCAATTAGAAAGGGCCATCAAAATTCATATAGAAATATTGCAAAAGTACGGCTTTCGAGTGGTGGCGTCTGTTTGCGACCAAGGAGGTCCAAACTTGAAGGCCATTGATGGGCTTATCGATAAAACGAATCGTGCTCGAAGTGAAAAAGGTGGACCTAATGCCCACTCGAGTGAGTAAATCAAAAAAGACATTTACACTTTGCAATTTTTTGGAGAAACAAATAATTAACTACAAAATTCCTTCAAAACCACGCATTTATCTATTTTTGCGAATAATTAAATAATTAAATTTATGTTCATTTGATAAAAACAAGCAGCTCAAACCAATATTTAAATGTGAAAATGGTAACTTGTTGCCATTTTACAGCTTGCTCCTACGTAGTCAATGAACAGGAGGTTTTCCACGTTTGGGACCCTCCTCACTTACTTAAGAACGCGAGGAACAATTTCATGTCTAAGTATTTAGAATATAAATCTGGGGACGAAACAAAACTCGTCGAAATATGGAGCGTCATTGAGACAGCGTGGAAAATGGATCGTGTTATCAACCCGATTTTCCCACGCCTGAGCAAACTGACATTGGAACATGTCGAAAAATCTAAAATCCCGAAAATGCAAGTAAAACACGCTACGCAGGTCCTCAGTGAAACGACAGCAAAATGGATTTATGAGCTGGCCACGAGTCAAAGTAAGTTGCTCTCGTCTTCTGCAAATACATTTTCCTATGATATAACGACAGTGTATTGCAAATATTGACGCAGAACATCGCTTTTCTCCGCGGTATGAAAATATAGAGAGGGAGGTAGAATGTCACTAAATGTCACAAAAAGGTGTTTGTAAAGGGATTTAATGTCACGAAAGGGTGTTTGGAAGGGGATAGAATGTCACGAAAGAGGGTCTGGAGAAGGGGTTAGAATGTCACGAAAGAGGGTCTGGAGGGGGGTTGAATGTTACAAAAGGGTGTCTGGAGGAGGAGTAAAATGTTACGAGAATGTGTCATTAATTTTATTTAAATTATTGAATACTACGTAGGAGCATGTTTTTATATAATTTTTATTTTTCCCTTCATAAAGTACTGTCATTATTTTCAGGGGCTGTCTTAATCGAAGGTCAAATGACTTCGATCAATAAAGAAGCGGGCATAGCTGTGGCGAAAATCATTCGGCTTTGTAATAATCTGTTTGACAGCTTCAACAGTAGCTCGCCAACAGACAAATGCGTGTTGAGACGACCTCTGAAGGAAAACAGTCCTCATTTTCTGTTTTGGGATTCAGTAAAGGGGGACTACAATGACATAAGCATCAAAATGTGGAACGAAAAAAAATCAAAATTTGTCGATGGGAAATTCACATCTCTAAAAAATTGGGTGGCGTCCATTAACAGTATAGAGCGTATTTGGAAATTCGTACACGAACAGCATGGGATTTCACAGCTGTGTACGCGAAATCTTAATCAAGATCCACTTGAAAACTTTTTTAGCCAAATACGCTGTCACGGGGAAAGGAACGTGTCACCTACATGTGCCCAATTGTCTTTTTCATACACTACGTGTTTGCTAAACACGGTTCGTCGTCGATGCAAAGCAAAAGAAAATTGCGAGTCGCCTTTATATGATTCTTTTGTGTTCTCATTGCAAAGAAATTTGCAATTTGCCAAAAATGACAATTCAGATATCGATGACGAGTGGGTTGATATTGACGAAGATGACAACAATGCTGATAACTTTGGCGACGGAGTCGCCTCTAGAACCGACCCTGTTGTTGAAATAAATTGTAAAATAACCGTGTGCGAAGGTAAGGTTGTAGACGAATTTGACAAGGCTGAAGTTGCCATTAGCTCGGATGTTCTGAAGGGTGTTGGCTTTTGTAGGGACTGCTTGATGCTGATGGGGAGCGATGAATTCAAAAATGCATTAATCAAAATACGCATGATTTGCTTTGAAAATCTGCCTACAAAAATACATTGGCGAAGGATTCGCGGTTTCATTTGCAAGCAAATTTCCTATGAGAGCATAAATTTGGAAAAAAGGGCATGTGATGAAGATCACGCCGCATTCAGTAGCATCTTAGGGAGAGTATCAGTCGGAAAAATGCTGCAAATCTGGTGCAAGCAGTTGAACGTTGCTCATGAGGCATCCAAAGAGCAACTCAACTGTGCATGCGCTAAGAAAAGGAGTAGTAAGGTGGAAGCTCAGTGTCATGGGAAAAAACTAAAAAATATTTGAGGTCGCACGAATTTAAATAAAAATTAATCGAAGCGCACTGGGGATCAGATTTAATTTTTCGAATTTCAATTATATTGATATTATTTTAACTTTCATAATTTTTCTGCTGATTCTGTTCTTTTTTTCTATATTGAAGTTTATTCATTAAAATTGTTAAGTTAATTCCGGGACAAGCGCGCTACATTTTTGAAAATTGAAACTGTTTCTCGTGAATATTTTTACTAGGGCCCTTATTGCCGTTTTAGGTTAGGTAGTTTATCCAAAAGTAGAAACGAAACTTTATTTTTTAATATGTTAAATTTCAAATGTCCTTAAATATAAGTAAAATACGGCCAATCTGCTAGTCAAAAATCTTAAGGGACAAGCGTTTAACATGAATGATCTGAATTAAAATTACTTTAGACAAATAAGAAAGCGAAGAAATATTTATTTCATTGATTTCAATATTTTTCATAGCATTAACTGACATTTTTAGCAAGTTTTCGGTTGCAACAATTTGCATTTCACAATTTAAATTAAAGTTACACTCCAGGCTCTCTTTAATACGTACTTTGTTAAGATTTTAAATAGATATATCTTTATGTATTTTTATATAAAAATAAAAATTATTTATTGTTATTGATGTAAATCATTGAATTCAAATGATACTAATCATTACAATAGAAATAAGGGATAAAAGTAGTATAAATCATGAAGATGATATTAATAATATGAATTTATAGTACAAATGATGTGATACATACGTGAATTCATGTAAAATACATATTTAATGTACATACATCATATATGTTATATAATGAAAAGCATTATGAAAATTTTTAAATGATAATAATAAAAAATAAAATGATATAAAAGCAATTGAATAAAAAATTATATTGGAATCTTTGAATGATGTGTTATTTAAGTAACCCCCACTCTTAAAGAATTGTCGCCTTTTTTACGTTTAACATAAAAGAACTGGACCTTCGTAAATATCATGAATTTTCTTTGGAAATTCACCTTACTACAAAGGTGCATCAATATTAAGTTTTTTTCCTAATGAGCGCTAAACACTTCTTATGATATATTTTAAACATTGAATGTAAGCTACGAAAATAAATGCTACTATTCAAAAATTTATTAATAAATTTCTACAAAATTAAGGTGAAAGCATTTCAAAAATCAAGGTAAAGTATGGAAATGCATATATATTATGTATTAGTCTGAAGCAATCAGAAGCATTATACTTGATTTACTATAAGTCATTGATTTGATTCATTTTGCATCACTTTTAAGTAATAAATAAAAAATTTACTGCTTTTTCTGAGAAATCGAATTATAGATTCTACGATTTTATTTATAAAAAAAATATATAATATATTAATATCAATAATTTTTTATCTAGACCAGCTAGCAATTACCTTTTGGAGAAGCGAAAAGATATTATTCTTACTTATTATTGTAATCAATGAACATGAATACACTATGGAAGATTCAATTTACAAAAAAATATTTCAATTTTATAAATGTTGCTGATTCACTATTCGATGTATTTTTTTCATTATTATTTAAACATAAAAAAGATTTTTCATCATTCTACAAAACAATCGCACTTATATATCGATAAGAAAAAAATATCTATCATCTGAACATAAAAAAAAAAGTTTCTGCAGTCCAGGATCGAACCCGAACCCTATTGAGATCAAAACCGAGCGAACCATTCGACACGCGGATAATGCTTTAAATCGCCTATGCTCTAACTGCCGTATCGGTTCCCCCCTCGCCGCACTACCCGCCCGCCCCGCGAGTCTCCATCCCCGCCAGGCCACGCATTCGATGGCTTTCGCGAGAGGAGAGGCGGACAACCTCGGACAATCTCTAGTCGGAGCATTTATCCGCAAGAGCTGCCACTGAGAAACTCTAACGCAGCTTTACAAAAGTGGCTTGGGTCCCTCTGACGGAAACTATTCGACAAGCAACATGGTCTTCTCAAAGCTCAACCAAACGGCTCGTGCGGAGTTTTCTTTCAACGTGCAAAATGGGTGATTTGGAAATAAATAAAAGCTATACTGTGACCGGCATTCTCTCCGTTACTACCAAATATGGGCTGAAATTCATTATCGCACTGGATACGGAGTTTGAGATTTTTCTTCCTGAGAGGATTGGCAAATCTTTACAAAAGGATGAAATGCAGCTTCAAAAACTTGAGGACGCTGTGAAGTCAAAGCAAACCGTCAGTTTTCGATTCCTCGGTGGGAGGTTCAACGCTTGCGAGTTTTTGTAAAAATAATCGTAGAAAAATGAAAAACAAAAATGGAGGAGCAATTACATGGTTGTGTTCCACAGCAAGGGGCGGGGTGGGGCCCTTTGTATAAAGAAAATTGGAATTTGTATTTATTTCTTTGCATGATTGCATGGGTATGTGTGTGCGTGTGTGTGTGTGAGTGAGTATCATCAACGGAAAGTGAAAGACTCTGAGGAAAATGCGTTATAAAAGGTAAGTGATTAATTATCATTATTAAGTCCGCCATTTTGTTTTCTAATTCGCCATTATGTTTTTTAATTCGCCATTACAAGATTCTATTTTTATCGACGTCATCCTGTTTTCCACTCCGCCATTTTGTTTTTCAATTCGCTATCATACTGTTCATCATCTTGTTTTTTAATTCGCCATTAAAAAGAATCCATTTTTACCGACGTCATCTTGTTTGCCACTCCGCCATTTCGTTTTTCAATTAGGCATTTATTATTTATCATGATCCAGTCAGCCATCTTGTTTCAAAGGGAGGGGAATCCGCGAAAAGGGGGTGGGGAAAGTTCGCGAAAAACTGTGGAAAGGCGCGGAAGGGGTGGGGGACCAATCACGGGAGGGGCGGGGGCGTGGCCTGAAAGGGGTGGGGAGGGGCGGGGCCTGGGAGGGGAGGAGGGTCACTTGATGGGTGAAGGAGTGGGGGGGGGGCATTCTCTCTTAGGTATACTACTTTCAATCCCTGATACTATTTTTAAATAAACTGATTTATTTTCATACTCCTAAAAAACATTTACATAGTCATTTGGAGAGTACACAATTTCTTTGGTACTGATTTTTTACTATAATTATCTTTAATAATTTCAAATCAAAATTGAACACGTACATCCAGTCCGGGGTAACTCATATTGTTCTTGTGATAGCTATAATTTTGGAATTTTCTGAGAAAAAAGAAACCAATGGAAACAATAGAAACTGCAAACGACTATTTTCGACTAATTGAACTAGTTCGAGAACCACCATTCACTATTATTAAAGAGTCATATTACGCGGTCAATAAATTTGAAGTCCCTAAAACCAAAAAAATAACAATTCTTAAGGATATCCGCATTTGACACGCGAAAAAAATTGTGTAGTCTCTAAATGGCCAGGTAAATGTTTTTTTGAGTACAAAAATGAACCAGTTTATTTAAAAATACAACAATACTGTTTTTTCTCTATCAATTTACATATTAAAACATTTCTTTTGAATTGTATTGCATGGTTTGCGATGCTTTTTGAATTTTGCAATGACAGAAGTTGTAATATTATGACTAGGATTAGAAGCGAGAAAAGGTAAGTTTTAGCGGTTTTTTACCGATAAAAATTACCTCTAATCGCATGTGGAATGTTGAAAACTAATTTTTAATAACCATTTTTAAATTTTATGCAAACAAATGTATTTCTTCATAAACGTGCTCAAGAAAAACGAGCGACTTTGTTAAGCGCGCGCGTCGAAGTGCGTTCCGCGCTTTCAATAACACGTCGATTTCTCATGAAGTATTAATCCAATCAACATAATTCTTTTACCAAAAACTTTTTCAAATGGTCCTGACTAACTTCTTCGCTGGAAGTTTTTTCTTACTTCAATAGGGAAAAACTTCCTCGCATGTCGAAAAAAAATTGAATCATCTTAACCAGTAGTGATGAATAAATTATTATTTATTATAATTTAAAGTTTCCGGATATTTATTTATTGACTTTGATGGCGAGTAGAGCTTCATAGAATGCAGCCAAAAAAAATGTCAACAAAATCGATTGAGTGTTAGTCGAGTTTCGGCGATGTTAGTTCCGAACGACATTGATTTTCAAATATATGACAAAACCTAATGTTTATTTTTCCGCGGATTAACAAACTATAAGAGAAAAAAAACTTGTATAAAGAAAAAGATGCGAATAATCAAGGTGAACATGACGGTATTTTTTGTTCTAAGTTTTTTCAAAAAAAATTTTTTTCGCTTTGGTTTAGAGAATGGACAATACTTTTACCCGTTTTCAAGAGCTAAGACCCTTTCTATATCCAGCCACTTAATTACTGCAATGACTCAATAGTTATTTTTATAGTAAAATATAAAAAATAAACGTGTTTTTAAAATAATTTTTTTGCCTCAGTTACACTCTGAAAAAAATTGAAATGAATATTTTTGAACATAGACGAACATTCTTTTACTTTTTTAAAAAAGGTACCTGACTCGTAGCAGTTTTCAAAGACACCAAAAATGTCCATCTGACACACGATGATCGTTAACTAATGTATGAAAACATTTATGGATAATTTATTGCATTACACATGTATCGGAGGTACGCTATCGTTATCTAGTTATTTGCTATAAATTAAAGTATATCGGAATTCAAAAAATTTGGAGTTTATGATTATTTTCAAAATATCTATTATTACGGAATGTTAGTAAGAGAGGGGGGTGGGTTAACTTGACAGCTACGCTTGATTACATGAGGTAGGGTTCAAAAACAGGCAAAAATGTGAGTAGGTATTAAATAGTTAGTCCTTGATTTCTTTTTACAACTCAGCCAACGTGCCCCTATAATCGGCCAAGCTACCCTAGCCAGACTTGAAGTAAAAAAAACAGAATTCTATGACGCTAACAATGGGTTAACATTAAAAGGCACTTGAGATCATAATGATTGTATATCATGAGACATAGTGAGGTATATAATCTTTCGGAAAACTAAAATTTGTTAACGATAACGACTTAAATTCTGAAAATTGATTATTTTACTTATGGTCATGAAAATAAACAAATCCATGGAACAACCTGGAAATACGTGATTCAGCGATCGGTTTTCGTGAAAAAGTTCGTACGTAGAAGGTGCATAAAATGTGGCAGAAGGTATCAGTCAATGGTTTTCGACAAAGTTATGAGCACTCGGCCAACCTACCCTGCGGCCAACATGCTCCATGCTCCCCTATTGAAGCATGTCTTCTTGAAACACAAATCCCTCTCAAAAATTTTGAAACAAATTGCAAAGAAAAATTATAGAATGATTTTTTGACGACTGACATACTAAAAATCAATTTCATTTGCACATGATTTGTTTTCATTAAGTGAATATATCATAGACGCCAGTTTAACGTAATATTAATTTTTTTCATTTTCAAGGCACATTCAGAATTTGAAAATTTTTTAATATTCTTGATACTGCTTTCATTAAAAACTTGAAATAAACAAGATAAATATTTTAATATAAGAAAATTTTCCAGATTTTATTTTATGACTTAAATGATGCTGAAAATATTTAAATTACGACAATTTACATCACCCAAAATTTACATTTTCGTATTTTCTTCTATTTCATGAACTCAATGTTTATATCAGTTTAGATAATGTGGAAAAATATCTTGAGAATTTATGAAAAAAAAAAAAAAAAAATAACGCAAGCATATCAATAGGTTACAACAATTAATAAAATTAATCTACCATTGCATTTTTGAAACAAACTTTGAACATTGGAAGTTAGAAATGTCAGATTTATTCGGTACGCCTACTTTGTCATTCATAAATTAGGCAAATAAATTGACATTTAAAACAATTATTTACCTTTTTATTGATGAATATAGTTTAGAAATTATGCGCTGTCATTGATGAAAATATCTACAAAATCGCAGATGATAATGAACTTTCAAACGCTTGACAGTTTTTCAGACATTTTTGAAATTAATATCTTTATAATGTAGATTACGTTGACTGTGGAAATAATATATGTAATTTTTGTTTACAGTAACACAAATAAACAAAAAGCTAATTTTACATACGTTCTGCATGGATTTTTTTCAGATTTTTATCATTCATCTTCTGGAGTACCGGTATGCGTTGCTACAAGTCGAAAAAAGCATCAAACATGAACATGCCTGAATTCGTTTTTATCAATAGAGAGCTCAGAGATAATACACAAACATTCAAGGAATTGAAGAATATATACACACGGAGCTTCACCTTGAAAGAGAATACCATCAAATCTACTCCACTCAAATGGCAAAACTTGACAGACTCTTCATTTTCCCTGGAGGCGTCAATCCAACATGTAGAAAACTGTAATTATCACGATGATAACCTCGACAGAAATTTCTCATGAATATTCTCACAGATAGTCATTCGCAGTGTTTGAACAAATGTTTATTAAAATTTTCATTGCGTGTTGTATGTGAAACACGGAAGATTAATTTACACTTTGATAAAGATGTTAACTGCTCTGATTTTCAAACAAAAAGTTCGGTTAATATAATCACAGAACCAAGTCTTTTTCGAATGCCTTATAATGAGACTCCAAATGACGATTGTACTGTATACATAGAGATCTCTCAAATTTAGGATATCCAGACTCAACCAAAATCTAGAATATTAGATGACATCAAAAAATTATTTCATTCTCAAGAATTTACTGATGTCGTTATTAAAGTTGGAAAAGAATCATTTGAGGCCCACAAATTGATACTAGTCTGCAGATCCACTTATTTTCGTGCTATGTTCAACTCAAAAATAAGGGAGAGTGAAACAAATAAAATAGTTATCAAAGATATCACTCCAGATAATTTCAAAGAATTGCTTTTTTACATGTATACTGGGGAAATATGCAGAATTGAAAATGCCATACTCACTCTTGCTGATAATGCAGAAATGTTCGAGCTCCTTGAATTGATGCATTTTTGTGAAAACTATGACGAATAAAACATTTCTGTTGAAACTGCTATTGAAATTTTTCAATATGGGAATTTAAAAAACAGAGAAAAGCTATGTAACGCAGCAGCAGACTTTGTGGTTAACAATCGAGAGCAATTCACTGAAGACCAACTCGAAAGACTCCACAAAATTCCAAAATTCAGTAAAATTATACTGAAAAAATTGCAAGTTAGCAAACAAGGAACATAAATAAAATTCTTCATTTTCGGAATTACTTACGATTTGTTTTTTTTAAATAAGTGCTAATGAACTTTTTCATTAACCAGCCCAGAGTTGTTTGCAATATAGTTCAAACTTGTTTCATTCATTAAGAAATGTGAAACTATATGTATACATTTAATATGTTCTACTATATATCTGTAATATTACATCTGCATTCTTATAACATTATGTGACATTATTAAAAAAAAAAAAAAAAAAAAAAAAATGAATTTTCATATCATACAGAAGTTAAAAATGTTTCTTTTTATTCAACCAAGACTTTTTTATTTCATGAACTAATGCGATTTTTTGCAAAACACGCAAAAAAGTTGTACTTCGAGGACCTGTATGGCCGCATTGAATACAACTATTTCCGAACGGCAAATGCTTCAGTCCCTGAATACACGCACTGAGAAAAAAAAGCAAAAAAAACGCGCATTGAGGTATTGCTCCAGTACGTGTCGCTAGGCACTGAAGCATTTGCCGGTCGGAAATGGGCGTATTCAACGCGGCCGTACAAGTCCTCCAAGTACAATTTTTTCACGTGTTTTGCAAAAAGAATCGTTTGCACCTCGGACCGTGAGACGTGGCTTTGTTCTCGGATCAAATATCAGCCTCGGCAGATAAATTAGTCCTCGCCCTAAAAGCCACGCTCCAGGTCCTCGATACAAAATAGACTATTTTTGAATTGACTCGATTTGTTTTTTTAGCATTATTTACAAATGTCGACAACGAAAAGATAACATCAAAAAATGAAACTAGAAATATATATTTGAGGTTCATATCATAAGTACTAGAGTTTCAAATCCATAAACATTTAAATTTCATAAGATATGCTGGAAAGTTAAAAAATAAAAAACTTTCCGTTCTATTTCTTATATTTCCGAAATTAGAATGTAGAAATATTAGAACATCTTCACTGACCTTCACTCGTCATATGTCTTTTAATCATAAATCTTCTTAAGAATAATTTGAAAAACTTAATAAATAGAAGAATGTGTAAAGGAAATCTAAAGATGTCATGGTCACCCAGGAGGTAAGTAAAAATGAAATAATATACAAAAATTTGAGATACTTTGTGAAAATTTATTATAAACAACACTCACGGACAATAATTTTTGTAAACGATGGATAACAAATTTATGAAAAACGGAAAATGTAAAATTCACTATAAAAGGTCCTACAGGCATTCATGAAAAAACTGTTCTGCAACATTACTTACAAATTTTGAGAATACTTATAGTAGTTTAATAGTAAATTTTACATGATTTATTATTAACTTGGAGTAAAAATACCTTAAGCCATGAAAGCACACATTCTTCAAAAGCAGATCAATTTCACATTATTCACAATAACTATACTTGTCGCTAGTACATAACTAAAAACACACTTTGTACTCTTGCATTAGGAAACACGTTTGAAGAGATCTTCAGGAACGATGAGAAATTTACCAGAATTTTTGGGAAAATGCTTAAAACTCTTGTCCTCCCCATTTTTTCACAAACGCCGGGACGTCGAATTTTCTTTCGCAGCCCTCGTAATTCATGTACCGAACTTTTCCAAATATTTCTCGCTCCGCAAAAGCTTGATCGTGAAGGCCGCAAACGGACCACATGCATCCTGGAGAAAATGATAAATATATATACTTAAAGATATAATAAATACATAGAGAGAAGATAATGAAATATGTATATGGAAGAAAATAAATATTTACTTCAAAAATAATAATAATAATAATAATAATAATAATAATAATAATAATAATAATAATAATAATAAAGAGAATACAATTAATATGTATAGAAAATATAATACAGTATACAAGGAAAAATAATTCTAGAGATCTATATAGGATTACACGAAAGAACTAGATAATAGTACAAAATTTAACGAGAGCTGCAAAATATGGAGAATACAACAAATCTATGAATAAACGAAATGTATAAAGATATAATTATCTAAGAATCCATTCATTTACTCAAAGTTCATACAACTCCAAATCCTAGAATATCTTGTTCTAAAAATTTATTCAAGAATATACCAAATATCAGATAATCATGCGAATTTTATGAATATTTAAAAAAAAAAAAAAATACTGAAATATCAAGATTTCTTTGAAACACATAAAATCTACGAAAGAACTGTGTTGTAAAAAATCGTATAAAAAACTAGAAATGTATAAACCAAAGCATGAATTGCGTTCAAAACTGTAGCTTGGAACTCATTAAATTAAAATTGGATTGCGAGCCAGGGAAATACAAATCTAAATTTAAAATTCAATGACAAATTTTCACTTTCCTTCCACATTGCATGTATACCATACGATTTGAGATTGTATGAATTCATGTGAAGCAATTGATTTCTGAAGTAGTAATCATTATGAAATAGATAAAAAATATAGTATCAAAAATGTAGGTTTTATGGCCATTTTCCTGAAATTCATCTTAGAATGAGCACTTTATATTTATTTTTACTTCACAATAGCAAGACAATTTTAAACAAAAGTATGAGACATTAAATTTCAGTTTCATTTATCTGAAAATAATGTTTTCATGATCCTTTTATACTATTTATAATTGAATCCCTGGCAACCCAAATGTAACGCTATTGAACACAATAGCGTTGCACTTTGCGTTCCAGTTTTTACATCGTAATATGGTAAATACGTTTTGAAAAGCTCAGGCATCGAACCTTGGTAGAATTTAGTGGATAAGAGTTTTCTGCATCAGTTTTAGCAATCAACTCGATGCAAATAATGCTTCATTTACATATATTTAACGTTAAATAAATCAAGGATTCAATCGTTCGCCTTTTTTTAACGCATATTTTACAATGATAAGTGGAATGCACGATGTAAATGTGGGTATTAAATGAAAAAAAAAAAAAATTCTGATTCGTCATTTTTGGGTATTTCAAATGAGTTGATTGTTTTTGAAAGAATTGGAGCAAATTGAAGAGAAAAAAATGGAGTTATTTTCAGACTATAAATATTGTAAACACAGAATTAGGCAGAAGCAGAAGTTGATCAAATGGCGTCAGCTGGCTGCTGCGCCTTTTGACAGGCATAACCAATTAAAAAAAAGCTGCACGAACTGAATAGGGCGATTTCAATTTTCCGCCGTAAACAGCCTAGCAGGCCAGTGACACTCAACTCTATGGCAATGACAATATTCCCCCCAAAATTGCCCGAATTTATCGTACTCGCAACTCTTGCAAAAATCACCAAACTTTCCCAAATGCCTTAAAATTAAAAATTTTACCTCTCCAGCTTATTTTAGTAACACATTTTCATATTGCATGGTTCGCGAAACATTGTGAAATCGTACTTTTAAAAAGGTAAATGAATTGAGACACATTTTTTTTTAACACTCAATATATGTAAAATTAGTGTTATTGAGTTTTGGTGTGTGAGAAGAGGCTCCCACTGCGGGAGAAGAGGCTCGTCTTCCACGGGTACCGGCAGAGGGTGAAGGAGTAAGGAGAACGCAATATGAAGTTATTATGACGCGAAAATCATGTGTGCCATCAATTTTGTAGATTTGTAACTGTTTTTGTACAGTTTGACAACTAAAAATGGGATTTTGACGTATTTGAAATCTAAACGTGTAAGCGATCGATGGCGGCCATTTTCCAAGATGGCCGCCGTTGATTTATTAATGCATTGTCAACAACGTCAACAACGTATCGCGACGGGCCGCTTAATTTCGCTTAATTACATGTTTGTCGCGGTGGCTGAAAAAAATGTTGTGTGCGACTAGTGGTTGTAGGAGAATATTCCACTCATTGGTTGTCGCACTTGCTACGCTCGCGCAACAAACTCCACACTCGTGGAATTTTCTCCTTCTCCCACTAGTCGCACAAATATCTATTTATTGCCGTTGCCATCAGGAACCTATTGTGCGGGAGAAGTAGTCTCCAGCTTTCCTATTTCGAATCAGACTTTAGAATGTCGACTTGAAAGGAACGCTCGAGATGATTTCTACAGCACAATAGGTTCCCGATGGCGACGGCAATAAAACACTTTTTGAGCATCATTACTGATTTATTTTCAAGAAAATCAATGCGAAAAATAACATTTTTTTTGTAAATATTATTGCAAAAATGCATTCAGTAGCATGGAAAACCTATAAAAAGGTTTTTAAATCAAACCAATCGGTTGACAAACACGGAAATTCCATAAAATTATTTAAATAATTAATTACCCAAAAACGTGACTCAAGAAAAAAAAATCTCTTTGCACCCTTGTTTAGGAGGGCCTATATTTTCATAATCAAGCATCAAAATTTTATATCAAAATTGGTGTCGCACATCAGTGTAATTTATTAAATTTTCATTATTATGAAGTGGATCAAAAAAGATACAAATAAAATGGAGGTTGATATTTACTATCTTTCTAAAATTGATGTAAAAATTATTATTTTAAATGTGTTTTCTTTTCTCAATATGAAGTTGATTATTAGAAACGTTTTCTTCATCATCCGCATTATACTCCAATAGATGCCCGAATCAGTACATCATCGAACGCAACAATAGCACTTGTAGGCATTTTTGGGTATTGTAAAATAAAAAAGAAAAATTTCACACACAACAATAACGCTTAAGAGGTATTGTTTGGCACTGTTAAAAACTTTTATGTCGAGACTTTACTCCAAACCAAATGTCAACAACCTCTCCCAGCTGATCAGTTGTTAATATTCTGCACCAGCGCACCATGCCGAGCAATCACGAACGATCCCGATAGCAAACGAAAGTGGGCCCAGCTTTGTTACACCCTTGAACGGATTTTACTCCCAACGAGCCATTAGAAGTTCACTTCAATAGTACAAAATAATAACAAAAAAATACTTTCTTATTGATTTGTTGTTCTAATTAACTGAAGAAAAAACTAATTTATAATCGGTAGAACGTCTGCTGGGTCTGATAGTCAATATTAATTCACACTTTAAAATATATACATTGTGATAAATTGTGAATTTTTGCGTTCAGTGACCTCCGGAATTCCTCTATTGAAATTTGATTTTCAAATGAAAGGCATTTTTCACCTTGCGACATGGCAGCTACCTTTGCAAAATCGTGACTGCTAAGTTGATATTTCGCGATTCAGCGAGTTCCATCGAAGCACGATGAACCCGCTGAATGCTGAATTACAGGTGAAACTTGCAAATATATAAATCGCGCAAAAAATCAAAAGCAGCGCAGTGTAATTGGAAAGTCTGGTTTTTGCAAGTCGGTAGGTGGTCGGAAAGCCGATAGTAACGAAATAATAAATAGTTGCGACGAGCGAATTCGTACAGAGAGGACCTTGGGAAAGAATTACCTTTCCCAGACCCTCGAAACCTTCGTTGAAGACTCTAGGGAAAAGGAAATTCCGAAAGAACACCACAACACGAATATTAATAATACAATTTTTAATTAAACATAAACTAAGACTATAAGTTACACGATAACTTTCGACATACAGCTAATTATCGAACAACAAACATATCTCAAAACGCGAATGCAACGACCTTAACGCGACACCAAAGTATTGAATTTCAAGAATAATGAATTTAAAACTCGGTTAATCGACCAGTCGCGCGTTTATGAGAAGAATTCGTATGAGAGCAAATACGTTAGCATGCGATTAAATAAAGCGATACGCTATATGAAACAATATGTTTCCTTCCTTGAATGACGCTCCTTCGACGATCGCAGTATTCGTGTCTTCAGAAAGAATATGAGAAAATACTTCCAGAATATAATAGTCGAACTCTTAAACTTCCTCATTTACAAATTCAATGGGCTAAATCTAACGGAACCATCCAACAGCTAACCTAATTCTCTTGACTACTTAATTAACCGACTTAAGAAAGGAAAACAACAACACACACCCGGATTGTAAGTCGTGATCTTATATATCTTTAAATCTAGGTTAAAGCATGGTGGGAGAAAAGACGATCAAGCGATTCGGAGATCACGAAAAGCGATCTGTGAAAAGATGTGGCAATGTTCCGAAACTCAATCTGCGAATGATAAATAGAACGAAATAAATAATGAACTCATTAAGATGAAACTCATGCTAAAAAAAAACAAGAAAAGAATATTGTTCTTTAAAAAGGAGATGCGCGAAATGTTGAGTCACGCTTTTCGTCGTCTATTGTTTCATCATTTTTTGGTAGCGATTACAGGAGAACGACCTCGCTCTTCACAAATAGTAGTCATAAAGTTAATAAAGTATAATCGTGATTTTGAAAACGGAACAAATATAAGGTTCAATACATTCGAAAAAGTTCGGAAGTTTAACGCTTACCGGATTGATTTAGGAAAAAAGAGGAAATCCTGAGGGCCTATATACCAAATATCATACCAAATATCCAGGAATAAATAAATGCAGGGTCAGAATTTCTCAAACGGATCACCTGAAATTGATGAAAATTCATTTTCTCTTGAAATTGACTTTTTTCGATAGTGTTTACCATTCCTAAGGTAAATCCAAACTGATTTCGTTCAAAAAATTTTTTTGTTTATTTTATTAAGAACTACAGATTTTCATCATTTTTTTTTTTTAAATTTATTTCAGCTGATCTAATTTTCCGATTTTTATCTTTCTTGCGGCAATGGAATCGTCATTTAACATAGATTTATCATGTTTTTTTCTGATCCGAAAACTTGCATTTTTATAGAATTTTTTTATATTTGTTTATAACAAATTGATAAACAAATGTGTTCTCAACCGTATTTCGACTAGAAAAAAAAACCACATGTACTTTCTTCAGTTCTCTTTAATATTCCGTTGAGAAAAAAAATGGATCCCATTTTGAAAAAGAGTAATTCGGGGGTAATCATAGTCGCGCGAGGTGATAAAGTTACGCCGTTCTTTCGCGCGTATGTATTTATTCATCACCGCGCACATGTTTCTCGCTATGTTAGAAGGATTTCTTGGGTAAATAAATAATCGAATTTGTAAGCGTATAAAAGTATAATATATTCTTGACTCTAGCTTATTTCAATTTTTCACACAACAGATATTATTTGCGAGAGATATACATTTTTTGAGCGAATCCCAGTGAATAAGGACTTTCAGCGACGACTACTTTTTATACAAACATATTTACATTTCAATTTCGCATTTATCAGTTTTTTGTATCGTTGAAATTGTTTTACAAAGAATGTACTTTGGTTCGGCGGCTGGTTGAAAAGAATGATATTTACGAGTACATTTGATCGCAGTGGTTTTCGAAAAACGAGATTGCAATTTTTGTAGTTTGGCTTTATGTTCTGTAGTTGTGCAAAAATCAAAAGAGATATTTTTGAAAAAACCCTTGGCTCAGTCAAAAAAATCAATGGGTGTCGTGATTTGAGAATTAATCGGCCTCTGTAAACTTGCGCGATAAGCGTTCCGTTTGACAGTGCCACCGATCCCGTCACATGCCCCTTTGCCGTGTGCTGTGGCAAAAAAATGCCACTGCACTTCTGCCTCGATTTCTTTTTGGAGATAAGTCATATTTATGAAATTTGATTTGTTTTTATACTGTGCTGCTGCACCGTCAGAGAAAAAAATTAACTTCTTTATACTGTTTTTTCCATGAATATCAATCAAAAACTGCATCATTTTTCTATTGAATAAATTAACTGCTACAGAATCATGTTTGTGGCATTCAGATACAATTACAAAACTGTGATGGTTAACTTTGTTACCTTGTTTATAATAACTCACGTACGGGTGAAGGGTGACTTGCTTATTGGACCAATGGTGGGCTTGAACTGCATCTTGAATCACAAATGAAAAATTTTCTGCAAAATCGTGACATACGACGAACCCTCCCTCTTTGATAGTTTTCTTCGCATGGCTGAAAAAAGCTGCCTGTGATTTTGCTGTGTGGTCATGTTGCAAAAAGAATTGTAATTCTGTTTTTAGATCTTTGAGGAAATTGTCAACTGATTGTGTACAAGTAGATAACTCGCCTCTGGAAAAAAAGAGTAAGCAATTATTATTCCAGAAAGGAAATTAAATTATATTTTTTTTTTTTTTACAAAACATTTTTACAGTTTACAATTTTACTAGACCAAGGAACAATTTTCATACTGAAAAGCAATGTTAATTACCTGTCTGTGGTTTTCCATGATTTGTAAGTCACATTTTCAATGCCATGATCACCGAATAAACCAGCGAATTTTTCCAGTATTGGTTTCACACCAGGGCAATATTTACACTCCATAAGAAAACAAGCTGTTGTTGAATTTTTGCAAACAATAAGTTCGCAAATGTCACGAATAGAATGCTCAGAATTTACTCCAATTTTTTTGAATTCCTCATTCATTCCAACAAATTTGAGCCTCATATTTTGGTGAATGTGGCAGACACAAACGTTGTGGGTTCCTTTTGACCCGACGGGCAAACAAAATCTAGGACGGAGTTTTGTAAACGTGGACAAACTGATTTTGATTTCTGGGTTATTCTCAATGAACTTCGCGTGCAATTCATTAATATTCAGCAATAATAGTCTTCTCTGAACCGTCTCTCCAACACCGTTTTTAGAAATAGTTATGCAATCTTTCCTGCCCGGCATAAGGCGGCTCCATTCATCTGACGTATAAAAAGTGGTCACTTCTTCAATTATACTATCAGATAATGGCCGACCAGATTTTCCATTGGGAGTCGCTCCATAACTACTACTTTGTCTGATTTTTTTCGCATTTGAAACAATGCGGCGAGACTCTTGAAACTCTGTTTGAATTTTTCGCACACTCCAATTCTTCGGCAAAGTCGTTAACAGCATAATTTTCTCATTTTTTGAAATGGCTTTCGAGAGTGCAATTTTGAAATCATTTATAAAAACTTGATTTTGTGGATCGTTATGATCGGCAGTGCTTTTTCTAGTAGTAGATAATTTGACATGTTTCACTTCAACACCTATTCTAAAATCAGAATCCGCCTCATCGTCCCTCAAAAATTCGTTTGTAGGTTGTTCTTGTGTACTTGTGCAACTTTCTTTTTCATTATCAATGGGGGGCACAAAATTATCACAACGAACGTCGATTGACTTGGAATTATTGGACTGGAGAATCGATCTCCTGCATGAATCGCACACAAATTTTCCAATTAAATTCTTATACACTTCACTCCAATTAACTGAGACTAATTTCAGTTATTTGTACACACTATTATGACCTTTTTTTCTAAAAGGATTGCAACATGAATTTTCTCGAGGCATTTCGATTTTTAAAAACACTTATGAACACTACAGTTCCGAAACGACAGCGACTAAAAACTGCCAAAAACTGCGTCTACACGAGAATGAAGAGAACTGTAGCGCACCGGTCGCGACAAGCCTGGTCATGTCGCGTGCGACAGGTCCGAACAAGCTCGAGCGTGACTATGACTACCCTCGAATTACTTTTTTTTCAAAATGCGATCCATTTTTTTCTCAACGGAATATTAAAGAGAAGTGAAGAAAGTATATGTGGTTTTTTTTTCTAGTCGAAATACGGTTGAGAACATATTTGTTTATCAATTTGTTATAAACAAATATAAAAATATTCTATAAAAATGAAAGTTTTCGGATCGAAAAAAATCATGATAAATCTATGTCAAATGACGATTCCATTGCCGCAAGAAAGATAAAAATCGGAAAATTAGATCACCTGCAATTAATTTAAAAAAAAAATGATGAAAATCTGTAGTTCTTAATAAAATAAACAAAAAAATTTTTTGAACGAAATCAGTTTGGATTTACCTAAGGAATGGTAAACACTATCGAAAAAAGTCAATTTCAAGAGAAAATGAATTTTCATCAATATCAGGTTATCCGTTTGAGAAATTCTGACCCATAGGAATAAAGGAATATATATATACAAATATATGCAAATACACGCAAGGATAATAAAAGTAAGCAATATACAAAATATATATTGTATCTAATATACAAAACATCAAAAATATATTCAATTTATATGTAATGTTATTCTATTTATATTTTATTATTATTCCATTTGGCTCCCCTTTTTTGAGTGATTCGTTTTGAGTGATTAAGTAACAAAAGGGAAGTGAAACGAAATCGAATCCAATCTGCAGGTGAAATTTTATCCATTCACGGTCGCGAGACGAAAAGCTTCGCGCTCGCGATCGTTTGTTACGAACCGCCGGGTTCGTAACAACATATTCATTTTTTTGCCATTTAATTTTCCCCTCCATGTACAAATTTGTTGCAACGTCTTTATACACGTACAAAGAATATAATAAATAAATATCTACTTCATTCTTTCGTGCCCAATCTGAAGTATTACTATTTGAATTACCAACCAAAATAATACAAATTTATTGAATCCCATGTTATAAACAAAAAACATAGATATATTTTTTCCGTACTGACCAACATAACCATTGGGATCACAGCCATCTATGCTGTACTTGTTGTTGAGATGAATAGACCATTTGAGAGCATCTTCTGGAGTCGGGGACCATTCCAAAAACTTTTTGGCCCAATACATTCTCAAAAACTGATGAATTTTTCCCTTTTTTATGAGTTGAAGCTGCGCCGAGTTCCACAGGTCGTCGTAAGTTTTCGCGTATTCCAATTGTTCCAGATTGTAAACTGGCTTTCTCTTATCACCACTAGAAATAAATAAATGAGTTTGAAAATTTAAAACGACGAAATTTTTTAACATAATGTATTCAGTTGAATTAAATTTGTTAATTCGACACTTGAGAAATTTGCAAAATTCAATATTTTTCTTGTAAAGTCACGTTATTCAGTTGAAAAAATAAATCTTGACATTTTTAAATATTTTAAATAAAAAAAATTACTGTTAATCTTACCGATGTTTATTTAGCGTATCAATCCCCCATTGATTAGCCCCTTCAAAACAGTCGTAGTTTTCATTGTAATAACAAAAATTGTCGCTCAGTTCCTTGCAAACAATGGCGTTCTCCATGAAAATTTCAACCGGTTTTTTGAGCTTATCTTCGTACTTTTGCATTGTCAAGACACATCTTTGTACAGAAATCATTCCAAAATGGAACCAGGGCGACAAATTGCTGGAAACATCTTTTACAGGATTATTTCTTACTGGGATTGTGGCATGATGTTGCAAATGTTTTTCCATGAAAATTTCCAGCACCGCGATTCCAGCTTCGTAACCAGGAACTGCCCAGTCAATTTCGGAGACGGTTTTGTCAACTTTCACATGGTCCAAAGCATTTTTCCAATCGATTTTCGAGAGATTTTGTTTTGCGGAATGGGGATGCTTTATCAGAGGGGGGAATCTAGTGAGGAATTCGGGAAGTTTTGAATTTATCTTTTGTCGGATTGTTCTTGCACTGTATTCAATTTTGTCAGAAGCGATCCAACAAGGAACTACGTTGTGGGCGTCGATCTGCAATAATTTAGAATAGACCATGATTTTTTACAATTTTTACTGAATGTGAATAATTTATTTTACTAATTTATCAAGTGATACATAAATTAATAATAACTGAAAGTATGTAAATATTTCAACAAAGAAAAATAATGCAAAAATTGGGATAATTTCAATGGTTTTTATTCAAAGACATTAATAACTCGACGCAGTTAATGTAATTCTACTGAATTTAGAAGTTTTTCATGATGCATGAAATTAATTATTATTTTTTGAAGTTCTACATATTTTCCGTAGTTCTTAAAATTACTAAAAATTTTTGAGATTCTCGATGTATTTTAATGCAGTAACATTTCAAATATTTCGAACATATAACTTTTTCTAATTTTCAGAAATTCGCGTAGCTCATAGAGCTCACTTGATTTTTTCTAATATTTTTAAAGTATTACAGATTTTTCTAAAAAAAAAAAAAAACATTAATATTCATACTTTGACGAAATATAAAAATGAACACAACTTAAGAAATTTCCATACTTTTCGAATTTTTTGAATTCATGAAGTCTTTTCATTTTTTAATAATTTATTAATGTTTCGAAATTTCAGAAACGAAAAGCATTACGTGAACTATTTGAAACTTTCCAAATGTTACGAAAATTTGCACTTCATTAAGATTTTTAGATAATTTTCGATAGTTTTTGAATTGCTAATTTTTTTTATCAAAAAAGAAACAAAACTATCAACTATGATTCAAATAAAAATATCACAATAAAAACAAATTTTAAAGTACGTTTGTGAACATTTTCTGAAACTACAAATTTTTCTGATTGTAAAGAATTATCGATTTTCTCTTAAAATGTAAAAGTGTTTTGGTTTTTAAATTTTCAAAATTTCGACCATAATACAAATTTTTCTTAATCATGGGCGTAAGCAGAGGGGGCAGGGGGAGCCGCTGCCCCCCCCCAATGTTCATTAATCAAAAATTTTTAATGCTCGAGTAAAAAAAAGGCTGTAAAATATAAAATCGGATTTCCTTGTGTTTGTTTCCAGGGTTACTACCGAACTGCGCAACGGAAGTGGAGAAACCCATTGAAATTTTTTCAACAAAGACCCAAAAATGAGCCTTCATTTTTGTTTTCCGTTTCAAACAACTTTTTTCCCGCAGATAAGTTAATCAGTTCAGTGATCAATTCATCACGCATTCGTGGTTAAAGTGAGTTATGGTTTTCTAGTAAATAATCTAATCGTGAACTTTTACAGTTCAGGAAACTTTGCTACCATTTGTCATAATGATGGGATTTTTAACTGTGTTACGCAGTTCGAGTGTTCGACCGACACCAAGCGTGCTATAATCAGGATTTTTATTATCGCTAGTTTTGAAAAATTAGTGCTGCATCATCTGACAGTGACCCGACTGCAGAGGTGAGCTAGTTTTGAGTAGACCGCTGTAGTGAACGAGTCGTTTTATTCATTGACTTCTCGAAGTAGAAAGGTGGTTTTATTGTCCAATTTGAGCATATGACTGCTTATAAGGAATGAATATCAGAAACTATTTCAGCTGTAAGTACTTTTAAGTAATATAGATCAATTTAGTATCATCAATATATTTATTCAATTATGCATTTTCACTCAAGTACTGTGCTGAAAAAAATGAATAGTACCAAGATTATTTCTTCAACATCTTATAATTTTTTTTCGGAAAATTGAAACTGCATAATTGTGATAAAAGAAAGTTTTGAAAGATAAGAGAAAAGAAGCTTTGAGGTAGAAAATGAGAAAATGGATATGCGTATTTTATACTGCAGACTGCTTGACAACTTTTGTAACTTTTTTTATAGCTTCAACAGCAAAAAAAGAAAAGCATGTGATCGTCATAGTAGCGACGAAGACGAACCTGCAGGTACAAAGAAAGATGAAGCCGTCTCAAACGTCATTAAATCATGCACTCGTCTATTACAGATTTTATCTTGCGAACTATCAAAAGATGCAGAAACATTTCAAAACGATCTTGGCACATAGATAGGATCATCAGATGTAATGACGAGTTCCCAAAAGATAAATATTCTCAAAAAGTGTTGGACACCACCGGAAAGCTATGATTTTAGTAAAGATGCTGAGAATTTACGAAGAAAATTTCATCATAGCTGGTTACAAACTTATGCACCTTGGCTTGCATACTTAAAAAAGTTGAAAGGAGCACTGTGCTTATATTGTGTGCTATTCCCACCGAAAAATGTACAAGGTGTCCTGAGATCACTGATAGTGAAACCTTTCACTCGCTATAAATACATGCACGACTACTGCAGAAGCCATGCTTCTGGAAATTGGCACAAAGAAGCCACAAGTTCAGCCAAATGTTTTATGGAGCAAACCTCTGTAGATGTGGTTATGGTATCTGGTTACCAAAAAGTGATTGAAGAAAATCGAAAGGTCATTTCATCTATTATTTCAAGTATCATTTTCTGTGGGACTCGTGACCTGCCATTGAGAGGAAAACAACTGCACCAAGGTAAGTTTTTCTAATCGTTTTCGATACATCATGTAAACAAATAAAATTTATTTCCATTTCATTCATTGAACTACACTCATTCATTAAAATACACAAATTTGTATTACATTTAGAAGTTACACGTTGAAATAAAAAAATTAGTCGAAAATGCAAAAGTTATGAAAAATATTTTTGCATTAGCTTCGCATTTTTCCATCTATTTCATGCGTCTAGATAAATTAAGAAAATATAATAATTTTGAAATTTTGATGTTTATTTATCTTCGTTCAGAGTTAAAGAAATCTGGAATGATATAGTAACGAAATTCTTCGATTTAAGCTGAACCAATAGCTCAATAACAACTTGTTGTTTATCTGTATAGTATGTTTGAGAAATTTTCTTTTTCTATCTTATCAGTTCAAATTTCTATATCTAAAAGTTATAGAACTCGAAAATATGGACCTAGGGTGTAGGAAATTAAAAAATTAAGAATACATTTTTTGATGATATTGATTCTATACAGGGTGATCCAAGCTAACCCCGACACCCGAAAATTTAGATTCCTCGCAAAATTCTGAGACAATTTTCTCTTTGCCATTTTTCACAAAACTAAAAATCAACAAACATATGCGAGTTTGAAATTTAACCAATAAACGCGTTCCAACGAAGAGTGGGGATAGAAACCAGTGACCAAAATTTATCAAAATTTTCTTCATATTTTTCTGAGTCGATAAGTCCTTTGCCACTTTTCACTGAACTCAAAATGAAAAAAGATATTTCAGTTTTTAACTAGAACGAATCTGACTGGTTAAAACTTTCAACTCAAATATCTTTTTTTATTTTGAGTTTTGTGCAAAATGGCAAAGGACTTTCCTACTCAGAAAAATAACGAGGAAATTTCGGTCCGTGGTTTCTATCCCCACTCCTCGTAGTAGAGAGCTACCACTATAGGAAGTCAAAACAAATGACGTCATCACGCGTCGGTCGAAATCGCTTTTCCAGGAATTGGGAGGAGGGTTCCGGTCTTCGATGTTCGCCACCGGGGGGGGGGGGGGTAGGCCGCTTTCTCGCACTTTTCCAGGAATTGGGGGGGGGGGTCCCTTTGATGTTTGCCGCCTATAGAATTATTATTATCTCAATTGCCGAAGGGGGGTATCCACCTTTTGATGTTTGCCGCCGGGGGGGTAACCTTAGATCATCCGCGTTTTACAGAGGGGGGGGGGGGGGAGGATTTTGCGGCTTATCTCCGTTTCGATTTTTTTATTGCCGCCGGTTCTATAGAGTTAACTTAATTGCCGCCGGGTATCCAGTTATACCTGATTGCCGCAGGGAGGGTGAATCTGCCGCGTTTTCCAGGAAGTGGGTATCAACGGGGGGGGGGGGGGGGATCTTGCTAGCGGTACATTTCGCAGCTTCAAAAGGGTATCATGTTACATCTGCATTTTTCCTTGGGGGGGGGGGGGGGGGGATCAATCACCGCGATGCGCTTTCCATCTCGAGGAATTTTTTCCAGGAAGGGGGGGAGGGGAAATAACTTTCTGCGATTTTCTAGGTCACCCGTAATCTACTCTGTTGCTTGTTTAAAAATTTTTTTCCCGACGCTTCAAAGTAATCCCCACCCAACTACTACGTAAATAATCCCCCAGAATACCCCCCCCCCCTACTTCTTTCGTCATATTTATTATAAATTGACTCTTTTTTTCACACTCGAGCCAGTCTTACAGTTCAAACGTTATAGAAGTCCGGACCGATATGCCGAGTGAGATTGTACTAAAAAGTCGTTTAGAATTCAAAAAAAGACTTGATCGTCAAATCAAGAACATTATCGATTTGAAAAAAATTATTCTCGCGTTAGGAAGTGACAAAGACTTGTGCCGAAAGATATCACGCTCAAGTTTGTGAACTTTACCTAAACATGCTGAGCCGACTATACTTTGCTTCGGTGTTCGACATCAATAGTTCGCGTTCCAAAAGTCTACAAGTAGGGTTGCGTTTGGACGGAGATGATACTTTTACACCACAAATCGAATTTTTCAACAATAAAAATGGTAAAAGTGTTTGTCTGGACATTGTCGAGTAGGTAAAACTTGTTGAAAATTTCAAGAAAATTTCGGCATATTTTGACTCAACGCGCGACCCTGAAATACGCAGCATTCAGCTGAGTCCATCGTGCAAAGTAACGCTGGAGTCCGACTTCAACAGTAGATGCGTCGTGTTCTCCAAGGACGATAATGTGATATATATGCAGGATCCTTCATTCTGTGGTGTGAGAAGAGTAGAGGATTGCGTGAAGCAGCAGCTCGAGATTTTCCGCGAAGCGAAAAAAGACGGTGAACTTCTAATATAAATGCTGTGCGATGCCAAGGGATACAGCCTTTTTCTACGTTATGAAGCAACGAAAAGAACACTCGAAGAAGACGAACGTGAAAAATTTTATTTTTACATCAACGAATTCATGTATCCAGACGATGAGTATGTAATGTATGTTTTGAGTAATTTGGTTTTTCCATCAACGAAACCATGTATGCTGACTATGAGTACGTAATGTAGTTTTGACATGAAAAATATACTTTCACAACGAAAAACGTTCGAACTTTACGAATTTTTCCCGTCAATGAATTCATGTATCTCGACGATTAATATTTAATGATTGGTTTGACATGAACAGAATATACTATCATTATACATGTATTTGCAAGCTATTATTATTACCCCCCCCCCCGCCCAACCCCAAAATTTTTTACTAAATTTTGTTTCGGTACTTGCGAAGAATAAAAACATGAATTTATAAAACACTTGTTTATTCTCGAATTGCAAAAAACAAAAATTATTCATTATATGATGCATCATTTTAGAGCTAAATTTATTCTTAACAGGTTTACACAGTACCGGTAAATAATGATAATTATTAACAAACATTCACACACGATAATTTTTAGCGTGACAATTTTGAATGGAACTACCGTAGGCTAAAGGTTCGACGCTCCAATCGTAGACACTTGATTCCGTTTTCACATTGAAACGAGGTAATTTTTTTTTCCTCGTTTGAAAACGTGACGTGTTTAGTATATGCCACGCTCACCGAGAATTTCACACTTAAACGCACTACGGGCATCATGGACGGTCATTTTTATTTTTTTTTTGTCTCGCGGTTTGGGGTTTTTCGTTGTGTATTTTTTTTCTTTAGTTTTAGTTTACTCGTCACCGACTGCGCTGGGGAGCCACAAGGTAAATTTTATTTTTCTTTCTATAGCTGGATGTTCGTTTTCTTATCTTATACGTTTTCGGATTCTTTGTTTCGGACGGCGTTTTTCAGAGAGAAACCCGACCATGGAAAAACTCCAAAACATTTCTTGTCTTTTCTTTGTCTGGGGTTCTGATTTTGAAACGTGGAAAAACTCTACGATTATGTTGAGATCTGGCGGAGGGGAGATAAGGGACGCCTTATTTGTTTCTTTGTTCGACCCGAATTTCGGATTTTTCCATGGCAAAAGGGTGTTATTTATTAAGGACTGATTTTTGTTTGCGGGAAAGGATTTTGTTATAGTGAGTGGGGGAATTATCGTGCCGTCACTTGTGAAGTTTCGTTTTTTTTGTGTCGGATATGGTTTTGTTGTGCATTAAGATCGCCTGGATTATTCTGACCTTGTTTTTTTTTATCCTTATTAAGGATAATCATTATTGTTAATCTTTGAACCACCGACCCGGTGTTGGACCACTGATAATTATTACAACTCTTCGGCGTCATTCATCTCCGGCTACGCCTCTCCATTTCCATGCTCTGAGGGACTTCCGGTTCCTTCTTCTTTTCTACGAGCATCGAACCTGTTCCAGAAGGTTCTGGAGAGTTCTCGGTACCGGATTATTCAACATGGCGACGCTTCGACTTCCGAGGAGAACCTCTTATCGCCTTTTTCGAAGAGAGAAATCGTACCACCTCTACACCGACTGCGGGAAATTTTGGTGGAGGGAAATTGGTCTATAAAAGGCAGCGTTCCCAGGTGCTCGGCCTGTTTTTCCGGCCTTCTCGTTGACGAGTAAACTGGTGCATATTATTTGGTTTTTCACGAGTGTCGCGTACGTGGTTCCGTCTGACATCGTATTATATCTCACGGGGATTTATCGGGTTTTTGTCTTTTCGTAATTGTCAACTATCGAAAAGGGGGAAAGTGTGATTCGTTTTCGGAGTGCTCGAGTTCGACCTTGCGGACCTATTGGCGACGACGCCACGCGGCAAGGTCATTTGCGAATAATTACACGATCGACGTTACATAATTAGTTGGGGTACGCTATATTAGGGCTCGTAGGGAGGATTCCTACGACGGGATCCACGGTTGGGACTAAGACGTGGTTGTCTGCCGGGGGTCGCTTTAGATCGGGGTATAGCTAGTGATTTGTCAGTCAAGTTGACCTAATTAATAACGTCGAGCGTGTAATAATTTCGTATCGGGCTCATTATTCGACGGTGACGTCGAATAATGAGTCCGGAGAATTCACTCACCGAATGAGTGAATCATTCGGTGAGTTTTGAGCGTTTTGTGGCGGAGAGGTGTATGGACAGATGATTTTTCTTGTCTTCGTTTTTTTTTAAAAACGATATACCAGCATAGTCTTTCTTTGAATTTAGTTTTAAGTGGTTACACGGCGTAGTGGTCGGGGAAACAGCCCCCGATAACAGGAATTATCTTATCGTTCGAGGGATATTCGTACGATATCAAGTTTATTTTCGATTATATTTGGAATCGGGGAACGTTAGTTTTTTTTTTTATTCGCGAGAATATGAGTCATTTCGTGTCGTGTGACATAGGATTTTCATTTTTGTTTTGTATCGATGTATATTGATCAGGATTTTTTTTTTTGAATTAAAAATTGTTATATTTGAAATGCTGGAGGAGTTTTTTTTTGTTATTATTTGTCCGTTGAGGATTCGTGTCGAAAGAAAAAAAAAAAGAACGGATTTAAATTTTTCCTCGCCCAGTGGATAGACTTCGTCACAGGTCGCCGTTGCGCCGGACCAAGGATTCCGCTTCATGCAATAATTCGTTGAGGGATGATTTTCGATTTTCTAACTATTTGGCTCGTTCATTGAATTGGGGTTTGTGAGTTGGCAGAAATTTCTGCCTGGCGATCCTGACCATATTTTTTTTTATTATTTATTCGGGAGTTTTTTTTATTTTATTGGAATTATTGTATGGCGAGGATGATGAGGATTTTCGGCAACTTTTCCTAGCCCGAAAAATTCCACCTTGTTTCAACATTTTTCATAAGTTAATCGTAGAGTTCTCTAACAATTCTGTCGTTGTCGAGAAGATTTTCAGAAAAGATTGAATTGATTCGAAGCAAGTCGACACCAGCACATACAAGAAATAGAAAAATAACGCAAAACTGCCCACAAACTTCAGACATATCGCTTTGTTGCTGGCGAGTGTTCCAGGTATAGTATTTGCAGTTTGATCCAATTCGCTCGATATGGCTCTTAAGGGGTTATATACAAAGTTGAGGCTCGAAAAATCGAATATTTTTTGTTTGCATATTCTGAAAGTACATACTTTCGAAAATATCTGTGCAAAATTTCATTCAGATCGGATCACTGGTTTTCAAATTACAGCCGTTTGCAGCGCGCTGGTCCTATCCATAGGCACTTGGCGCGCGGCGCCCAACGTGCGGTTGCGGCGCCAGCTTAGGTAACCGGTTTTTTTAATTCGAAAAATATCCATATATCGATACTACGTTCCTCGAGTGTTTCGGAACAGCTGATAAATTCTGAACAAGTGTTTGTGTGCATAGCAGTTACAAGCTAACCCTTAAACTAGCAGCATCAAAACAAACAGTTCTGCCGCGTTTTTTACTTCAATTATGGGGCGAAATAAAATATCCCGAGAAAGCCGATCGAGCAGAAGCGATGTAAAATCGCGTCTGAGAAAAAGAAAACAGTACTTCAACCCCAAAACCGTGGAAAGTGACGACAAAAGTTTCAGCACGTCGCGGAAAAACTGAAAAATCGTGGCTATGTCGAAGTGCCCGTTGAACTTACCGTTGAATACCGTATTATCAATTTCTTGCAAGTTTTTTCGGCTACCTCTCAGTATGTGAAATGCAAAGATTGTGACAGTGAAGTGAAATTTCAACCTATGGAAACACGCGGACTCGGTTTCAAAATCGCCGTGACGTGTGATAACTGTTTGCAACGCAAAATTTCTTCGAGCCCCGTCATTGATCATGCTCACGAAATAAATCGGCGTTTTATTTTTACAATGAGATTGCTGGGCTTGGGAGCAGCAGCTTGTTCTAAATTTTGTGGTCTCATGGACATGCCACCATTCTTAAAACAATCATCGTACGATCACATCATGACAAACATCCTTGCAAGTGTGAAAGAGGTATTCACTTTATTCGCGAGTCGGGCTGTGCGCGAGGAAATCGAGAAAAATACCGGGCCAAATAAAAATCACTTGACAATATCTGGAGACGGGACGTGGAAAAAGCGTGGTTTCACGTCATTGTTCGGGGTCACGTCCTGAATTGGATATTTTTCTGGGAAGGTTTTGGATATCAACGTGAAGTGTGCATTTTGTAAGGCGTGCTAGTTGTGGGAGAATAAAAAGAAGGACTCCCAGTATGAGGAATGGAAAACTCAGAATGAACCTGATTGTCGCGCAAATCACCAGGGATCAGCTGGTAAGATGGAAGTGGATGCGGTGCTCGAAATGTTTAAACGGTCGGACGATTTACAAAACGTTCAATATGCCAACTATGTCGGAGACGGTGACTCCAAAACATTCAGTGCTATTAAAAATGCTGATATCTATGAAAATTTAACAGTTCAAAAAAAAGAATGTATTGGGCATGTCCAAAAACGAATGGGGAAACGTCTGAGAAATCTTAAAACCCAGGAAAAAGGCCTTGGAGGAAAGGGAAAACTCACCGGCAAGATGATCGACAAACTAACGGTATACTATGGCTTGGCGATACGTCGCAATTCAGATTCGGTCGAGAAAATGCGGAATGATATCTGGGCAACTTTTTTCCATTCAAGTTCCACCGATAAAAATCCCAAACGTGAAAAATGTCCCGCTGGAAGCGAGTCCTGGTGCGAATGGCAGAAGGCTTTAGCCGCGCTCCCCGAGAAAAAAGGAAAGGTCCCAAAGAAAAAAGCCATGCCTAATTTCAAGCATTCCTACCCTGCGCTACCTGAAAATGTATTGAATGCCATCAAGCCAATTTACGAGGATTTGTCAAAAGAAGAATTGCTTGCACGATGCGTGGGCGGTTTTACTCAAAACAATAACGAGAGCTACAATCAGCTCGTATGGAAAATCTCCCCAAAACATCTGCCAGGAGGTATAGTGCCCGTTGAAATTGCTGCCTACTCGTCTGCATGTATATTCAACGAGGGAAACAAAGTGATTTTGAAAATTTTCAAGGCCTTGGGAGTGCCCTGTGGGACGCATTCCCACCAATTCGTGGAGGACGAGGACGAGCGGCGCATCTCGATTGCTGAACTGCGCACACAGGACGCAACCAAAGAAGGAAGAGTGGCTCGCAGACAACAACAGGCCGACGTTTTGGATGATGGAATAAATTCTTTGGAGTCTCATTATGGTCCTGGCATCGATAACGATTTGTAAGTTTGGCTGAACAAATGTTTCGCACGAATGAAGTTGACACAAAACTTTAAACGCAATTATCTCGGAATGCGTTCTTTTCAAAAGCACTGTTGCGGTGAACGTGATATCTCAAAAACTTTTCAATCGATTTTCAAAAAATTTTTTTTTTAATATTCGTATTTACGATCTCGTGTACTTGAACCATTCATTTTTCATCCGAAAATTTTTAATTTTTTGCAAGGAATTTTTTTTTTTGAAATTTTGACCACCAAAAAAATCGCTTTTTTCTCTCAACGTGGTTTATTTATTGGAAAAAAAAAATTTTGGGAAACCGAATCGTTCAAGTACACCACAAAACATTTTTCTTAAAAAATTTTTTTTCTTTTTTGATTTCAGTTGAGCGGTTAGCTTTGGAGAACGTTCACCGTAAGTCTGCCAAAAAAAAGCGCTGCGGGGCATGGGTTATAACTCCGACAATTTTCAAAATTTTTTCGATATTCAAAGTGTTTTTATTTTATCGACAGTATTACTACAACATTGTGTTTTGCTTTTTCCAATTAAATTTGCATAAAAGCCTTTTACAAAATCACGAACTTAGCTCACTTTTTCGCCCCAACTTTGTATATAACCCCTTAACGGTTGGAGCAAGTCCGTAACTGTCAAAGTAGGTTCCTTGTTCGTTTTCTCCGACGTACATGGCGACCCATTGAATGCCTGGTTTTCGGTGGCCATCAGTATTGACCACTATCGCCGCAGGTTTCGTCCACACCTTCGGAATCCAATCCGCGGGATAAACACCAACTGTCCCGGTCAAGTTTAAGCGGGATGAAGCTTGCAATATATCCAGGCTGTTCATCGGCTTTTTTTCAAAATTTCGCTTCAAGCCAGTTTTTCAACCTGTAAGCATAGTTCAGCGCGCAAACCGATCCTTCGCGAAAAACGTGCAAATAGCAATACTCGTTAGACGGAGGTAAATTTTTAAATGCTGGACAATCGTTCCAATCTTCCAAATTTATTATATCCCTTGCACTGATAGTCTCCAAAAATTTAACCTTATCCACACCTCTTGCGTAGATCCGATCAACGTTTTTTATAATTTCTCGTAAATCTGAGTAGACTTGCTTACCCAAGACGTTCCCTTCGAACCACTCGATTCGGTAATGATGCTTGGTGAGGTAATTGTTTTGCACGCGCCATGGTTTTGATAATTCTTGGGAGGGCAGGGGGGAGTAGTAACGATAAAATGCCCAACAAAATTTTTTTTTTTCAGAACTTACGGGGAGAACGACTATTTCCTTCGGTATAAAACGACCGCTCTCGTCGCGAAAAGCTTGAATATCGATGACGAGATCCATTGTCTACGATATTAGAAGCGTAACTGAAACGCGATTGAAGCGCTTCAATCTTTTAACGCTTTCGATGAGTTAGCGTGATGGGGAAAATGAGTCACGCCAAATAATCGATCGTAACTTGTCGATTAGCATCGATCTCGATCACACTGTCATATTCCGCATAAACGATACAGTTTATCGTTGTCGCGAGATTTTCCCCGAATCGAACCTCGATCCGTACACTACCGTGTTTAACCAGATTCCAATGGAAAGTATCGTTGGCGGAAAGGTGGGGTGTTAAATTGAAAGCAAATAAGCAATATCCGTTAGGGTACTCTGCGCAAGAAATTTCATTACCTTCATTTGAAAAATGTATACCCATTCTTGTAAAAAGTGTATGGTAAGCATCGACGTAATGATTATTCGTAAAATCGTGTTGAAGCGGTTTTGAAGGAATTCAAACGCCGTCGACGTACAATGACAAGCAGTTAATTTTATAATTTTGAAAATCGAACGAATTTGAAGTACGATCTCCGTAAAAAGCCTTATTTTCACTGAAACCTAGAATAACACGTTTCGGTAGCTGCCCCAAAATAACGTTATCAATAGTTTCCCCCTGCACACCGCTGTGTATAGTTATAGATTTAACTTCAACACGCGTCATTAGATACTTTGCAGTCGTTTTAGCGAGCGCTCTAGCGTGTCCAAAGAGCACTCTAAGACTTATTTTGGCGCGTCTAACGAGTAAAGGAGCTTTTTTATTTTTACTTCGTAAACACCTATAGAATCCATCAAAGAAAAAGAATCTCGCGATCTAACGAGTCTCAAAGTCATTTCCACACCGTTCATCAGATATTTTTCTTGATTAAAAACGTCGCAATGCAAATGACCAATCATGTCTACGGTCAAGTTTTTAAAATATTTTCGACATTTCACTAAACCATCGTTAGCCGTACCCGCATCATCCATCGAACCAGCTTTATCAGTCTCCCACAAAACGGTGCCCAAGTGTGCTTTTTTCGCTACCAGCCCGTAATTTAGCAAGGTTTTCAATGTACGCTCGATAAGCGTAAGAATTATTAGTAGGAGAAACTGGTTTTAGAATTAAAAAAAAAATCAATTTGGTTAAAGAGACTGTGCAAAAATTTGTTCGTAGTTCCTACCTTATCTACCTCTGTCGGGTCTTCCTTATTATCGGTATTTCGTACGATGTGAACTTTTAAGTTCAACATTGTATGAGCAAAATCTGTATACTCATCGGCCGAACCAGGGACAACGAATTGTATCGGAGAATCGTCGGTAAGAGAGGAAATCGGTTGGTAGCTCACCCATTGAGATCTTTCGATGGTTATTTGCGTAGGAGGGAGTTGGAAAAGCTCGAGTTCCGATTTCATGCACTCGCACGAGTGAGCGTGTAGGAAAGCCATTATTAGGCGAAAATATCACTAATGAAGCTTTTTTTCTTTGTATTATCTAATCTTTTCTTCAAAGTATTTTTGTTACTTGATTTTTTCTTCACGGTGATTTTCTTCCTGATGTTTCGCGGTTTGCAACGATTTCGAGAATGAGTAATTTTTTCCGCTTAGATTTTTTATACCCTGAACCCTCCATTAATTTTTCAATTTTGTCATTAGCTTTACGTTTGAGGTTTCTCCTAGATTCTTTGAGTCGTGATTTTAGAGATTTGTGAAAAGGGAGACCATCGTTGGCTACATTTGTAGCAATATTTACTTCTGCACTGAGGGCTTCTTTTCCAACAGCTCTTGAGCCTCGTCTTATCAGAGGTAAGATTGTGAGAAACAATCCACCTAGAAAAGATCCGATCCCATGTCCTCGTTGATACGGTGCTCCTACGTAAACTCGATCAATCCCCCGACCATAACCAATCTGACTTTCGAAATGCTCGATGGATTCAGTCATAATTAATCGATTCGTTTAAAGTGAAGCGTCACTGTCAAAGGTTCGTACTCGAATGGAATTGGTTTTCCGAGTTGGTCCCTTCTATCTATTTCCAATGTTTAAAAAATTTTGTTATTCAGTGGTGAATATTTCGGAGGAGAAAAGTGTACAGTTCTCATCGTCCCGTAATTGTATCGATGCGCATCTACGGGCACGATGCGTAGCAAGGGTGTTTGCACGTCACCTGTAATGCGACGCTCGCATATATCCGTGTAAACAAACATCATCTGCGGCAACGTGTTAGATAACGACGCTGGATGTTTGGAATAAGAAGTGCTTTTATCATTCACTTTTAAAGTAGGTGTATCGTGAAACCCAAAAATTTTCTGCAAAGCTAGCGGTATATCTAACTCATAATTCTCCGGACATGTTTTACTACAAGTTTTTTCCAATTTGACGTAACCACTGTCGGTAATTGAAAATTTGAAAAATTTTTTTAACACCGGCCCTGAATTTAAGCTATTTATCAATTCTTCTACTTTATGATAAACACCAGGATGCAAATGTACATCATTGTAAAACTCTCTCTTGTTTGTATCGCGAATATTCAGTTTGACATAGAAATCTTCAATTTTGTCATTAGAGTTGTGTAAAAAAGTTTGAGGGTATTGAATTTCAGTGAGTTCGACCAACCAATCACCATGTAAGCTAACAACCTGTTGTAACTGAGTCGTGAATTTTGACGTGCCATTGTTTGGAAAGTATAACAGGCTACTGTTGATCGGTAAAACCATGTAAAATTCGTTATTCATTTTTAACGTGAATCACGGGATGGTTCTGGCTCATGAAAAATACCATCAATTCCTTCACCCTTCAAATCTTTCAAAACATACACGCAAGGATAACGCTCGTTTCTCACACGGAAAATTTCGAATATTTCCTTCGTCCACTGCCCCTTGTAACCTTTCGCAAAGGCAGCTTTCGCGTTACTGATGCGAACGTGGTCACCTACAGTGTATTTAGGAATTTTTAATTTACCTTTATTACCAAATCTTTTGAGCAAGTTAGTGTAAACTTGTGCAGAATTTTGCAACGAAACGTTGGCCTGAGCCATTTTAATACTAGAGTGTACGAAACCATTGTAATTTTTTACAACTTTTTGTAACACGTCAATGTAACGTTTCGTGTTTTTATGCGTCATGTAACGCCATAAACGCTCTTTGATCGTTCTGATAACGCGTTCGACGGTACTAGCTTTGACGTCAGAGTTCCTTGCCACACGAAAAAAAATTTTACGTTTTTCCAATATTTTTTTAAAAGGTTCTCCGACAAACTCTTTTCCTCTGTCGTTTTGTAATTGTATAGGAAAACGTGTACCACTACGAGCAAGAATCTGTGAGAATGCGCCGGTGACTTTGGAGCTCGTCTTATCTACAAGACACTCGACCCACACGTATTTGCTAAGTACATCTATCGCGACTAATATATAGCAAACCCCATTGTTACCGGCTTTTAGGGATTTCAAGTCAATTATATCAATTTCCCAGACATCGTCAATGTTTCGGACATTGTAAAAACGTCTAGGATATCTCCTTATAACAGGTTTATGTAACGTGTACGCATTTTGAGCTTGCAACCAATGTTCGACTCGAGGTTAAAAATTTTGTCTTAAAAGATTCATTTTATAACCTTATCCTCTTCCACTGTTTTTGGGTTGATTCTTCTTCTTCTTTTTCCGCGACAGTATAATTTTCATCCGTATTGTGATCGTGCGAATGTAGCGAGCCTTTACGCCAGAGATCGTAATTACCGATAAACTCTTGCGGCACGCCAACGGTTCGAAGAGCTCGTATAAACTGAACGCGGCCTATCGGGTTTGAAGTTTTTTCAGCTCTCATAGTGTCGTTGACGAGATCGATTATATTTGAGCGCTCAAGTACTCTATCATCGATAGTGACTCTACCTATTTGATCCCATGAAATTTTCGACCCTGCAGAATTTTGTATCCATTGTATGAGATTCAAGGCTTTTTTGCGAAATTTTGTGGGTATACTTTCGGTTATGACTGAAAAATCTAATCGCTTAGGTTTTATTTCATTATCTTTTATATCGTAAATTTTTCGTCGCCCCTGGTCAATAACTCGTAGATAACGTTGCAAAACCTGCTGGTACATTTTACATTTTTCATCTTCGTCTAAATTTGACGAGTTTAAAATTTAACTCATTTCAACATCCAATCTGCTTTTTTCATTAACGGGAGTTAGGACCGATTTTGGAGATTGATTGATGTTATTGAATTATTCTTGAGGTACCAAAACCATCTTTCTAGCGAATTCCATTACTTGAAAATTGACTTTAACACAATTTCGAGAATCGGAGCAATAATGTATGGAATGACTCTTGTCCTACGCTGTAAAATTACTTTTCTTTTTTCGTTCTAAGACCCCTTATTTTCAGCTAATCGTCTCAAGAGTTAAGCGTGTTTTTCCAAACGCGATATCTCGCTCTTTTTCAAAGTAACGTTACCGCTCAAAATGTTTAACGCGCATTCACAAATAGATTTTATCAAATAAATATCATCCTTTGCAAGTAAAGCTTTTCTTTGTTCTTTATTTAAATGACATAAAGCCTTCAATATAACCTATTCTCTAGTAGAAAAAGGTGGTTTCCCCGCCATTACAATCAAATAACTGGCATCCAAACTTGCGCGTCAAGATTATTTATACCTTTTCGAGGCACGTAAACGTACTTATATTGATCATCTGGAAAGATACAGGTTCGGAAACGAAACGATTCAGGAGTAGATTGTTTCATATCGATAAACAAATACCTGTGCGCTGTAAATGTCGCCTCTTGGTTACTTTTAGAGACAAAGCGAGAATTTTCAGGACACATTTGTCGCTCTAGATGATTAATTTGAGCCTTATCGCGAGGGTTTTTGAATGTTACGATATAGTGTGCGTTTAACGAAATATCTCTCTGTCCTCTACCTTGATGGAATAAATTTTGCGTAATATAAATTACACTCAAGTTTCTGTGATGACTGCCTTTTGTGAATAAATCAACCACGCTATTACCCGAAGATTCGCAGATCAAGTCATCAAGAATTATTAGCTTTGATTTGTTATCTGAAAAGTCGGTATTTTGCGGAACACCTTCGCGGAAAATAACGTTGTTTTTTCTATATTCCTCGTACGCTCTTTGCCACTACGAATAATACAAAATGATATTCTCAAGCTTTGAATCACAGAGCAAATTTAAATTTTCGATCAAACGTTTAGTAAAAACTGACTTACCGCAACCAGAAGGACTGGCGATGACAAGAGTGAATGGACAATGCAGCGTCGGAAACATTTCGCGGCATGAATGTTTCAATTACTTTTATCGATTTTATACTTGACTTTTAAATTTAGAGATTTTTAAAAAAGTTTTTGATATTAAATGCATGATATGAAGAATAGAGAAATCGAGACAAAATTATGAATAATCAAATATTTATTGTACACAGAAATACATCGTCATTGTTGTACAGAGTTTGTTAAAATAAATCTTAAAAATATTTTTTTATTTGATAAACTTTCATATATATATAAATAACTACATAGATAGTTTTATTCGCTGTTAGAAAATACTTTTGATTCAATAAACTTTCGGGTATATAAATAACTATATAGTTTTATTTACTGTTGAAAAATACTTTGATTTTATAAACTTTCGGGTATGTAAATAGATGGTTTTATGTGCTTAATAGTAATATCTTAGACTATTTTCAGAATCTACATAGCATTTTTGGGGCAAAACAAATGTTGGAATCCCGTAAACTGTCTTCGTCACTAACAGGGTGTTGTCGGATAACTTTTCCGATTTTTTGTTCAGGCCTGCATCACTAGCCTCCCGCGTTTGGATATTGACGTCGCATGGAACTGACTTTTCGCTAGGACAATTCGTATTTTCAAAAGTTAAATCCGGGACCGTCAGTACGAATTTTT
Source organism: Platygaster robiniae (assembly GCA_028476575.1). Classification (NCBI taxonomy): domain Eukaryota; kingdom Metazoa; phylum Arthropoda; class Insecta; order Hymenoptera; family Platygastridae; genus Platygaster; species Platygaster robiniae. Next base: position 7,502,030 of record CM052027.1, on the reverse strand, counting down.
TTAGCAAGAAACCTTCGGCTGTTTTGACTCGTTCATCGTCCTCGAATAATTTTCGACGGTGTCCCCGTTCACGCGAACAAACCCATTTCACCACGTTGGTTGTCATCGCGGTATGCACGTCAATGGTTCTTGTCGTCTGAAACATGGAGTAAGGCAAGAGTTTGTATAACCGGCGTCATAAATTTCAACTGCCTACGACAATGAAAATGCGCGAGTGGTACGTATTAACTTACGGTAGCGAACTATTCGCGATGCAAACGACCTTGCGCGGGGAGAGACGTCCGCGTGCGTAGGGGACGGCCGCGTGCGCTTCGTTGAGACCCGCGGGCGCGGGTAGGAGAGAGATCCGCACAACGTTGAAGGTAAATATTTGAAGGTGTTAGAGATGAACATAAGGCAAGGAACCGAATTCGTTGTTTCGTCGTCTTTTCACGCTATTTGGTACAGTTTTATTTTACTCCCAGCGAGTGACGACACGGTGAAATGTGTCGCGACGGATCGCGTTACGACTGGTGATTATCGCTTCCTCTCGCTCCTCCGTAATAAAATCTGAGATCGCGTCGAAATTGAACAATTTTGAGTTTTTATAATTTAAAATCACCCCTTTGACTTTGCAGACGCTATTCGTCGTACCATCCAGGTTTGAAACAATGTAGGCGTAAAATTTGGGGCCATCGCTGACAAATTTGGAAATAAATTTTCCTTTGCCTAGTTCGTCCGTTAAATCCCCAAGAAAATTTCCGAGTGGTGGGTTGTATTCGTTTGGTATTCCGCGGTCGACGTAAATTACGCTGTCCGTGTCACAATAAAGTGCTCGTTTTTCCAATTTTTTCAAATAACCGCACAACTTTAACCGAGCTTGCGCTGTCGTATAGCTCGCGATAACGACGTTGGTTATTGGCGATGGTTGCACGGCTTTGTCCCGGATTATATGCGATACGTAGAGAGTGTTATGATTTACAGGGATGATTCCAGTGATCTCGGTGACGGGGCTTGTCAATAACGTCATGAGTGTTTGTTGACTTCGAACAATCTCGCATTTCGGTAGGTTTTCTCTCATGCCAAATTTTCCCCAGAAAGAATTTAAACACAATTTTGCGACTGATCTAAGACCGGGGTTATTTTATGTATTTTCTCGTTCGAGTCGGATACCTTCGATCTTCTCGTAATCTGAAATGTATTTTTGTTTTTGATCGTCATCGGTACAGTCTTTGGGCTAGCCAAATGCTTCTTGTTTAATTTTCAAAAATGTGTTGATGTATTGTGCAAAAAGACCTCCTTCACGCGTGGTAGGGTTGTATTGCATAACCTCGTAAGACCAAATTACGTGGACACTGCGGACAATGTTACCATGAGCGATGGCTTCGCGAAACTCGTCTGCTACCCAAACACCGGTTAATTCTCGATCTTTTGGGACGTTGTGCATGCAAGGATACTGACTCATTTCTTTGCAGCATATACGACATAATGCAAACATTAATTTTTTGTTCATTTTGACAGGTAGAATTGGATGGTACAGATATCTTGGTGGCAGTACAGTACACGAAACGAGTCCTTCAATTTCAGGTTTTATATCGTAGTTTGTGCCGCACAGCTGAAGACACTCTTCTCCGACAAAAAGTTTTGGATGACCTACGGGAAATTTTCCATATTTCGAGACCCAAGGGTATAGCGAACAGACGTCGACGTATTGAATCTTTTCATCTCCTATCGATGCGTGGTACGTTACCATATTTTCCGTGCGTTCGCCAAAAAATGAATCACGTGGATTAAGATGTGGTCTTTTAATGGTGAGCAATTTTTCCGTCAGAAAATCGTTGATTTGCAGATTTGCGACTTTTTCATCGTTCCAATTACATTCCCACTTGACTGTAAGTTTGTAACCCAATTTCCTAATTCTTCGGTTCATGGTCAGTGTTCGTTCGTACCTCACATCCATCGACTCGGGAATATGTATAATCGACTGTAAAGTCCCTGTTGACTTTGAAACACTTTAGACAACCGTGCCAAAAACAACCTATAAACTGAAGAACGTGTTTTTCGTTTCCATTTTCATAATACCCGTCACGCGAATTCTGCCAGGGAGACGATATTCTCTTGAATTTCCCGCGTAAATGACGTCTCGATTCAGCGATTTTTCCATCCAGGTTAGCCATTCCAAGGACGCGTTGGGCTTTTTTCAAACGGGCAAAGATTGACGCGATCCAAAAAAATTTTTCGAAAAGATATAAATGCTTTCCTCAGAATATCCCCGCTAAAATGCAATACATAACAATTTCCTCTTTGAAATTAAACCGGTAATTTTGTTCAACTCTTTCCGCATGCCATTTCAAAAAAGCTTCTCGGTTTTTAGCTTCCATTGACTCTGGGTCGTAAAATTTCGTTTCCGGTATAGGACCATCATAATTTTCGTTTTTGGGCGTATTAAAAAGGTGTGGAAAGTAACCTTTAACTTCTTCGAATCCAAAAGATTTCGGTTAAGCGCTCAATGGCATGTGGAAAAAGTTGAGACTGTCGATGAAAGTTGTTTTGCCAATTTTCATAGACATGATGTTGTTACCGCTAAGAATTAATTCGGGTACTATTCGAGGAATATGTTTTTTGACAATGCATTTTAAAATAAACTGACTGTCGAATCCTTTTGCGTTGTGGGCAATACAGATAATTTTTTGAAATTTGGTCTTTCCCCTTACAACGTAATCCACAAATTTTTAACGGGGGATTCCAAAAAAATTTGTCTTATACTGCACACATTGCACTGCTAAGTCATATCATGGTCCTCGATGCAGAATTTACAAACTTGTTGAGATACGCAAAAGTTCGGTACATGAACGCGTGTTTGATTATCGAGCATGAAGTTTTGTTGTGTTTCAAAATCATAAAAAATGAACAAATTATTTTCTTCTCCGTCGAACGGTTCCACATTTTGCATAAAACACTAATGATTAATAGTTGTAACTTTTTTACAAATTTTGCACTTGACGCTTCGGCAAACATGGTTTTTCTCATTCGTAAAGGTTAAACAATCTTTACAAATTTTTATAGAGTCGCATACGCTGTTACCTTTCATGTTTCTTTTTTTGTGATTATCAAAACCAGGACGTCCGTAAAATGAACGATTACAATTATCGCATGATTGAATTCCGAGAGTTGAGTCACACGCTGGTATCGTGTAACATTTTGGACATTTGTTGGAGCATCGGTGTTTATAAAGTCTATAGTACGATTTGTTGCAGTGGGAACAAAAATACCTCGATGCCGAAGCTGCGATCAAGTTGAGGATAGGTTGACAATGTTTCGTACGTTCGTAATACATTTTATGTAGCGTATGCTGCACGCGACCGTTGATATTTGATACGTAACATCGCCTATCGTATAGCGTGGCGTCACCTTTTCCAAACGTGTCAATCTCGTAAACAACGGTAGCCGTATTATTGAGAATAGTATTCTTGAAATTTTTCAATCTCGCGGAAACCGCAACCATTTTCAGGTATCGTTACACCATCCTCGCGAATGAGTATGTTTGCTTTTTGTTTTTGCAAAACGCACGAACCGAACCTAATTTTTATCCAGATTTCGTGTAATTCTCCGCATCTTAAAGTTCCGCGTAACGCGTGTGCATAAGCGCAGACTAGAGATCTCGGAAGGCACAAGTTGTCGTTATTCAATATTGTTAGAATTGATCTTTTCTCTACATTTTCATGATTGAATGGAACTCGCCGCGATTCGGATCGTGATTTTACTATATACGTCGATACTTCAAAATTTTCATTTAGATGAAATTCCGCGTTGCTTTGAGTAACGCGCTCGACAAGATTCCAAATGTCTGAGAAATCAAAATCTTTGACTTGTCGGAAAGAAATCCAAGCACCTCCTTTTTCAAATTTATCATAATTAAATATCAAACCTTTGAAATCGTCGTTATACGCGTCCTTCGTGAAATTTTTGTATAATTGTTGAAACGCGTCATGTAACCACTCGATCGGATCGGCGTCTTCTTCTGGCTCGTTGATTTTTATCGCGTACGCATCACCTCTCATTTTAAACCTTTTGAAATATCGCGTTGATTTTGATATAATTTTAATTTTTCCCTCGTCTTCATTCCTTCCTGTACCATATTGTTCTATTTTAGAGAAAAAATTTTCGAAATCCCCCAAATCGATGAATTTACTCTTTTCTGCTGAGATATTGTTCGTCCAATTTTCGTTAAAAATTTCGTCGTGGGATGTCATGGCTTCAGCAACGTAATTGAGAAATTGATCTGATTCGGGGGTTTCGTCAGTCGTAGAGTTTATTAAGTCAAGGAATAACAAGCTTTCTTCTATATCACACAATTCTGATAAATTTTCGCCTCTTATGGCTTCAACAACGTCGTTGAGAAATTTGTCTAATTCGGGGGTTTCATCGGTTGTTGGTTCTATGATATCTGGGAACACTGAACTCTGGTCTATTTTTTCCTGCGCATTTTCATCACTAACCTCTAGTCTAACTTCCTCGAGAATTTGTTTGTCGATGAGACTGTTGATGAATTCAACGCCCTCGTCGTCCTCATCGTCCTCGTCCTCCACCAAATCCTGCCAGGCTTGACGGACTTTGACGAACTTTTCGTGCATTTCCTTGAGAGCGTTGAATGCCTCGCAATGAGAAATTTGTCTCGTCGTTGCAACGTCGAGTGCTGCTTCCAGAATTTCAAATTTTTCGAAAAATTTGTGTTGGTGTAAACGATCAAAAGTTTGGATACAACACACTTCAAAAATTTCCTTCACTTTCACCAAAGCGTCACTGTCCGAACAAGATTCCAAACTTTTGAAAAATTCTTCACACATAACTCGCGCACTGTGTGGTCTCTTTTACCGGTCGCGAATGCGATTTTTCGTACGATTTCTGCCAACATTTTAACACTTAAGCTTTTCGGACAAAAAAATAGAGTGAAAAATGTTAATTTATGATTTGACACGTCAGTAAAGACTGACTCGAGCATAAAGAAAACGTTAATTTATACTAAATATCTCAATAGAGCGTATCTCCTAGGAGTGGGATACAAATCTACATTAAGATAGAACGAGATGCGGATCTTAAGAGGGAATAGTACAGAATTATTTTTGAAAATGCGCCATCTGTTATTTTTACAAACATTAAATTTTCGGGATAAGTTATCGACAGTCGCATGCTTTCGGCTGGGTAAGGCCGGTAAGGCCCAGTAGTCAAAGCGCACTGATTCGAGCGCCACGGCGCGCCAAATCATTGAATGATTACAACTGTCGTATTCGTGTTTACGATCTGTTATATCTGTGAAACCAGTCAAATGTGACATCTGTCAAATGACTTACATGTTTTGAATGTAATAATGGTTTCCACATATTAGTACCATATGTCTGATATTATCCAGAGATGGACATTATCAATTTTTTTTTGTAAAAAATTTGCATTTGAATCACAAATTACCTGTGATTGAAGAATCTATTACACAATTACGCAATTATATTGTGTTATTAAAATATCTCGAAGTAGAGCGTCATATAACGCAAAATGCTATGCTTTATAAAACTAGTTTTTTTAAACATAAACTTTTTTTTAAACAAATACTTGCAAAATTGCATTTTTTCAAGATGCATATGTTTTCCGCGGTTTTTAGGTATGCTGATAATGAATCTGGCGTCAGATTTGCGAAAATGACTTGTTTAAACTTTTTTTCAACAAATACTTGTAAAATTGCATTTTTCTCACATGCATATGTTTTCCGCGGTTTTTAGGTACGCTGATAAAGAATCTTCCGACAGATTTGCAAAAATGATTTGTTTGAACTTTTTTTAAACAAATACTTGTAAAATTGCATTTTTTCAAGATGCATACGAGGGGGGACACAAAAGTAACGGGAATTAGGTGGTGGATCGGGCTCTCCACTGGTTCTCTTCCAAGCTGCTACTCTCCCAAGTCAGTGTGCAAAGTTCATTTGCTGTGAGTGCATTCGTTCGTCCGTAAGAATTTTTCTAGTGAAACGACTTTTTCCGTTTCGGCGAAAACGTGAAATGGCTGAGTGCGGAGAGCAACGCGCGGCTGTAAAATTTTTCTTTTTGTGATGTGATGCTGAAAACAGCTTATGGGGATAATGCTTTGAGTAAAACGCGTGTGTACAACTGGTTTTCGCGTTTCAAGAATGGAGAGATGTCAATAGAAGATCAACCTCTTTCTAGGCGCCCCTCGACTTCAAGAACGGACGAAAACATTGAAAAAATCAACACTTTTGTTCATGAAGACCGTCGCCGAACCATCGATCAACTTTGTGAGATGTCTGGATTGTCATGGAGTTCAATTCAGAGGATTTTAACTGAAGATTTGAGCATGAGGAGGATTGCAGCCAAATTTGTTCCTCGCCTTCTCTCCGACGATCAAAAGGAGCGTCGACTTCAGGCCTGTCTTGAGCTGCAAAATCAGTTGGATGAAGACCCAGATTTTTTTCTCAAGGTAATAACTGGCGATGAATCATGGTGCTATGGCTACGACCCCGAAACAAAGCAGCAATCAAGCCAATGGAAGACACCTCTCTCGCCTCGTCCAAAAAAGGCACGCCAAGTGAAGTCCAACATCAAGACATTGCTCATTTGTTTCTTCGATTGCAGAGGTATTGTGCACGCAGAATTTGTTCCTCCAGGCCAAACGGTCAACTAACACTTCTACTTGGAGGTTTTGAAAAGGTTGAGGGAGAACATCCGGAAGAAAAGAGCGGATCTTTGGCGCACAGGAGATTGGTTCTTCCACCACGACAATGCACCTGCCCACACAGCGCTGTCCGTGAAGAAATTTTTGACCAAAAACCGCATGACACCGATTGTTCACCCCCCCTATTCACCGGACCTTGCCCCCTGTGACTTTTTTTTGTTCCCTAGACTCAAAAGGGACATGAAAGAAAAACGTTTTGGGACTGTAGAAGAGGTGAAACAAAAATCGCTGGAAGGTTTAAAAAACATTGAAAAAAATGAATTTCGGAACTGTTTTGAACACTGGAAAAAAAGATTGAACAAGTGTATTACAGTCAATGGGGGTTTCTTTGAAGGTGATAAAAATTGTGTGTGAAAAAATTTGTCAATAAAACGGTTGTAACACAATTCCCGTTACTTTTGGGTCCCCCCTCGTATGTTTCCCGCGGTTTTTAGGTACGCTGATAAAGAATCTGCCGACAGATTTGCAAAAATGATTTGTTTCAACTTTCTTCAGACAAATACTTAATTGCATTTTGTCAAGATGCATATGTTTTCCGCGGTTTTTAGGTACGCTGATAAAGAATCTGCCGACAGATTTGCAAAAATGATTTGTTTTAACTTTTTTTAAACAAATACTTGTAAAATTGCATTATTTCAAGATGCACATGTTTTTTATGGTTTTCTTGTACATTGATTATTACTCTGGTGTCAACTTGACGAAATCAGTTAGTGCAATTTATTTGTTCATACAGTTGACGTATGAAAATCACAATAATTGCAAGATACTCATGCTTTTAATGGATTTTTTATCCGTTTATTACGAACCCTGCATTACATTTATGAAATGAATTTGTTACTTCTTTTTATGGTAAAAGAAATTCAAGACATTATATGAATATTGAGGGAAACTATATATTTTCTACATTCAATGGTCAATCAGGTTGTCCATGCACAGTGTCAGGAGCAACGCAGCAGATTATCAAACAATAGTCGACTTTATTTAACATGCGATTTTTCTGCGTTATGTCAGTTTTTTTATTGACATTTCAAGAAGCAACATGAATTTTAGAAAAATATACATACACTACATTCAATGGTCAATAACATTGACCATACGAAGCCTTAAGGAAAACGCAGCAGGCAATTATACTGAAGTCGACTTTGTTTTAAACATGCATTTTTATAGCTGGAAGTCAATTTTTCCTTCTGACATACAACCTTTGGAATGTTATTTTCTACATTTTGAAAAAGTACGTACTACGTGCAATGAGCAATAAGATAGACCGTGCAACGCTTACCACAAGTAGTAAATGAGTACATAAATTTAACCCATTGGTATTTCGTAAAACAGCACTTTCAAATGCCTTATTTATGCCAAAATAAAGAAATTTTTTTTTTTTTTTTCATTGTTTTAAGCAACACCTCGACCGACAATAATACTTTAGTCGGCTATTTTTTGAAAATACAGTTCTGCTGCAAAACATCTATTATTCATATCAGCATGCAAGTTTAGAGACGTTTTGCAAATTCATAAAAGTATGTGTATTTTACATACAACGGTCAATTATGTTGACCATTCAAAGTGTTAGAAGTAACGCAACAGAGATTTATATTTGTGACGCGCTATGAGAAAAGGGACCTAACGATACAAAAAGTCGATTTTGACTTTTTCAATGATTTATGTAGTTTTGAAGTATCTGCTTCGAATAGTGAAGAGAAAATTCACTCATTTTCGAAAGTGATGAAGTTACAAGCGTGCTTATCACAGCGATTTTTGAGAGCTAGAGTTGCTAACAAAACTTTGATATTCTTTTTTCAAAAGCTTTCCTCTCTACCCTTAGGCCCCGTTTCTCATAGCTCGTCACATATAGTCGAATTTTATTAAAACATGCAGTGCTGCAGCGAAACGTCTACTTTTGTTTGTCGGCATGCAAGACTCGAGACGTTTTCAACAATTTTGAAAAATATTTACCTCACACAGTTTATCATGCAATATAAGTCACGGATCGGCATATTTATTCAATCCTGTGGTATTTGCTAAAACAGCACTCGAAACTGCTTTGTGTGTTCCAAAACAGAAGAATGTTTATGTTCATAAATATCTTGGTACCAATTTTACTACATACTTTAGAATGTTTTTATCAAAGCCTCAGGAATAATAATGCAGCAGACAATAATACAACAGTTTATTCTTTCGTAAATGCATGCAAATTTGCTGTAATAGGCCTATTTTTCCTATTTTTTTCAACAAATTTTTTCATGAAAAAACTTATAGGTATAAGAATCAAGTAATTGAAAAAAAAATTCGTATCACAATCTACTTTCTCTACACTTTGGGTAGCCGCTTTTCATGTAAATTTGTATTGTTTTTAGAATAAATGGTAAATGCTCATCAAAAAATGAAATTCACTTAATTTTTGAGCAGTTATAATTACAAAAAAAATTGTGACTGCATAAAAGGTCTCCATTGTAACTCAAATATAAAATGCGCAACCGTTTGAAAATAGCAAATTACCGCTTGAATGATTAAAAAATCTAACTTGAAGCATTTTTTATTGCAGAATGTATAATTAGGACATTCAATTTCAAAAAATCATACAATAACCATCATTAAGGAAAATGATAAATGAATAGTGTCAATTCGTGTAGATATACGAGACATTTCTAAAAATTCATAACTGCTATAACGTTGATTTTTACAGATTTCACTCAATATATTAAAATCACAAAGTTTTCTCACTACAAAATTTGATTTCTCATTCATTAGATCCATACATCATAAATTATTCGACAGCGCATCTTTACCCACCTACAGAATCATGTTTCTTCGACTTCAACCGACCAGTCATATGGTAATGATGGAAATTGAAGTAATCTTTGAGATACAACAACTTGAAGCAAATGTCGCCTCATTTCCTTTGTACCTTGAGTATACTTGACTGCACATGGGTGGGCACCAAACGCGATTGTTGTTGCATTTGCTACAGCAAATACGCCGCAGCTTACAGAATCGACTTGCTGGTGGCAATACGGTAAACTTACATTTTCTGGGAGTACACGGGGGAACCGTGCAGCAATATATTCTTTTTCTCTTTGAGGCAATCATTCGTAACTCAAACGAAACAGGCTGTCATAAATGCGCAGTACGGGTTTCGCATAATGAAGTAGTCGCCAATGACCACTATAACAACCTCCAACGATTTGAAGTGATTCTCTTCCTTCAAAAGGCTGTACGCAGTCAAAAGCTTGAGCGGAATAATTAACACTCTCTGTAACAAATGAAGTGCTTTCCGCCAAAATTCGCATGTAACGATCAATAGAACCGTCTGTAATTTTTCCAGTTCCCGAAATATTTTCGACAACATTCTGCAATTCATCCAAAACCAGCAAGTTAGATCTTGTATTCGCTTTTTCCGCTTCACTCCGTTGATAATTCATTATCAGAGGCAGTTCTTCCAGATCTTCATCGTCAGTCTCATTAGCCTTCAATATTTTTACTTTGCGCGAGTTTGTCATCGACAACTGCCTCTTTCCTGACTTTTTGCTGCATTCCTTTTGTGATTTCGTTTCATAATATTTTCTTCGTGCTTCTATCACGCTAGGTGGTTCTTTTGGGCATTTGCTTTTCGGCACTTGACTGTCCAAAATTTCTGGTAGCAACGCTTCTTGGTAAAAGCGCAGTAAGTATGGTTCCATACATTCCTTCCAAAATTTTTCATTTCTATGCACAATGACATACTTTAAATCTTTCTGCGTCCAAACTGCAAAAACAGCATATTTCCGTTCAGTGCATTCAAGCTGTCCTTGCACCTGATAATGGTAACGATGTTTCAGTTTCATTCCGTCACCGTTTCGCTTGTCAAATATACACTTAACGGCATTTACTTTTGTAATTGCTTCGTCCACTGTCATATCTTTCGCCGTGTACGGGCATTTAATTTCAACAATACCATCATCGTCAATTAAACCATCGGGCGTTGCACCTAAGAAATGGTGTTTTCGATGGATGAAAAAACCACTAGGATCAATTTTTTTCCCGAGCTTCTTTGCCAACTGCTTGATTGCTTTCGATTCATTCTCTCTGCCATATTTCACAGCGTCTTTTTCCGAGATATCAATCGGGTACAAAATATCACGGACCAACCTTCCTCTACAAGTAATTTCTCTCATAAGGCAAATTTCTCCGAACCTGGAAGCTGTTATCTTATCCAAACGAGCTTCTTTCCACTCATTCGAATAGCTTTGACCTCTTGTGTTTGCTTCAATGGCTTCTCTTTTCGAAGCGTTCTCAGCCAGTTTTCGCTCGTGTTCTTGACGGAGAAGTTCAAACATTTCTGGCTCAATGTCCACTGTTTCGGCATTTTTTCCATAAAACTTGTCGGCACCCCGACGAATTTCTAAAGCACTTCGACCGTGAATAGCACGATGCTCTCTTGTATTTTCGACTTTTATGTCGCGATTGTTCATGACTTTTTCCAATACTGATGGAACTCTTTTTTTCATGTCAGAAAACAAGTAGCAAGCACTTTTTTTTTCATTGAAATGCAAGACTGCGGCCGACACTCTTGCATTATATCTACCTCGTCGGCAGTAAAAAATTCGTTTCCAGCTTATTGATTTGGCTATAATTGAATTAAAGTGCTCACTGACATTGCTTGTGTGTCCTAATATGAGACTTTCAAAGTGTAAGCTAATATCGTTACATGCTTGATAAATGTCACTCCAGAAGCGGTAGTTTACTAAGTAAGGGACATAGTTTGGTTTATTTTTAATTCGGCCACCGCAAAGAGCGTTTCGTTCCATACAACGTCCATGTTGATTAAACACGTAGGAAGGCACATTCAAAATGTCTAAAGCGAGCTCTGCTGCTTTTTCCTTCAGAGGTTGGTTTTGGGACCTACGACGTTCTGCAGCCTGGTAAATTTCCTGGCGCAACTGATAAGCGTGGGATGCTATAACTTTCCGAACAGCTGTAAATCCTTTGCGTTTAACTCTAAAGGGTAACAGTTTTTTCGAAAGTCGAATAATTTTTCCACTAAAGCAGCGGCCTAGATGAGCAGAACACTAAATTTTTTTGGGAATTACACCATACTTCTTGTATACGTTGCTTTCTCGTATAGCTTTTTCAGTATTGCTATCGCCATCTCCAATGTAAGTTTGAAAGATAATGCGATGTTTATCAACACTTTCACGGAAACACTCTAGAATAGCGTCACTCTCCATACTCGTCGAACTAGCATCCCGAGCGTAATTTTTATAGCACACGTGCTTTGGAGGAGCATCCTTCCCATCGCGTAGTGCTTCCTCGCAAATAATACAATACTGATTTCGAATTTTGGATGCAACTATTTTGGAAGTGTCGACAGCAATCATTGCTGCACATCCGCATTTAGAATTTAAATTTGTTCCGTATGATCGCTTTCCCCATGAACCATCACCGGATACTTTTACGCAACCGAGGTCTCCAATTGCATCACCTTTCGCGATAGCCATTTCTCGCACTTCCGCCGCTGCAGCAGCCATGCTCGTTTCAGATGCTTTACGTATTGGGTCGTTACATTGCTCTTGCAATTTTTCGTATATTTTTTCACGCATGAAATGAACATTTATTGTCGCGCACCACTCTTCAATATTCTGATATCCAATTCCCGTAAAAATACATCCAATCACTGCAGCAACGTTAATATTCATTGCAGATGAATCTATTGGCTCAGACCAAAAATGGGTCTGAAATTTGCATTTCTGACATTTTATATAAAACAAGGACTTTAGTCCTTTGTGCAAAACTTTGTCCAGTTCTAAATTGAGAACTTCACAATTCGAAAGTTTTGAATGATTATCTACAGCTAGTATGATACTCTTGAAAACATGCGACATTTGGACGATGAAATTCAAATTTTTAAAATTGTTATCAATACTTTGGGCTTCATGAAATTCCGAAGACTGCAGTCTTGTTTTTTCATGCATATCTAATTGTTCACAGCTTACTGTAGAAGAAATTAAACTGCTAGGTTCTGTTACACTGTTATTGCCGCTATCAAAAGTTGCGTTTGATGCATATGAAGCATCATTAACATTAACGAGAGTTTCCTCGGAGTTTCTCGAGGATCGGCCTGACTCTTCAGATAATGGTACATGCAAGCTTTCCGAACTAGAGTTTTTCTCTTTCGAGAAAATCGATCTATAAATTTTTGTCTTTCCAGAAGTTAATACAGCAGACGCATAATGAACAGACTTTTCATTATCAGCGTTTCTATTACTAACATGCAAGTCTCTCCGGGAAGAGATACAATTGTTGCTATAACTATCATGCGATTTTTCAAAACTTGTCAGCGATCTTTTATCTTCAGAGAATGATTCATGCAAGTGATTAATGTCACATTCATTCTCTGGTATAACAGCCTTAGTAATGTGAGGAACTTGTCCTTCCGCTAACGTGGTTAAATACTTAAAAGTATCAAAAACATCACTGGGCTGTTCAGTGTATTCAGTCCGTCTTGAGACGCAAGAAACATCCGGAACATCATGCATTTGTTCCGGGAAATTCGACGGTTTATCCACATACTTAAAAGTATAATCATGCAATTTCAGTGGAATTTTATTAGTTCTGTCGTGAGAGTCGCTCGACTGTAATGATCGCGTAAGGCTTTGCGACTTGTTCAATAAAGAAGTGGCATTTATCATTTCTTTATTTTTCTCATCGCTGAACCATGCATCAACGAGATTTTGATTCTGCTCACAAGTGTCCCTCAAATCTCCTTTATGTATGGTATTATATATATATTGAATGTCAAACAAGTCAGAGTAATACAAAAATATCAATAATGAATTCAGGCAGAAATAATAAAAATGAGAATAGAAGCATATCAAAATTAAAAGGTAGCATTAGGGTCTGAGGGTTGGTAGTTAGAATCATAAGAATGTTTAAGTAATACCTGGAATTGAGAATACATGAAATAAAGTCAAGAGGATAATTGAATCAAGTTTAAATCAAAAATGATATATATAAAGCCTTTCCATTATTTTGTAGTGCCTTTGGTGGAGGAATTGATTTGGACAATCAAAAGTTTGATGAGAAAGAAGAGGGTAAAGCCCAGTGAAAAGAGATACGTGTTTGAGCAAAGAGGAATATTAAATTTATATAATCGATTGAAAATACTTAAGAGATTAGATCCTAAGATCACATTCTCTTGGGAGGAAATAGATAATGAGATAGCAAGGGAAACATTGCAACAACTAGGAATTACACTAGTAACCCTTGAAAAACGGATCGCAACAACTGGCAGGCATTGTGGCCGCAGTCAAGCCAACAATTTAAAGTTGGATCCGGTTGACAAAGAATTAGACGAATTGACAAAACCAGAAGAAGCATCTGAACCTCGGGATCCTATTACGGTTAGTGAAACAGGAACAAAAATTGGGGAAATGGAACCTTCAGAAGCTTTAAAATTAGAATTGACTGAAATGGGGGAACTGTGGTATTAAGGAACATTGTCAGAACCAATAGTTGAGAATGCAAAAATGCGAATTTGAATAAATACGAAGATTAGAATTTAAGAGAAAAGAATAATAGGAGTTGTATAGATGCAATCATCGAATAATGCGAGCGTTGAGAAAGAAAGAAATAAGAATGCAAAAGCGAATATTAAAAAATATGAATAAATACAAATAATTGAAGAGAATTTATATGAATAAATGTAATCCCATTGTAACCTTTAATTCTGTAATAAAATCGTATTAAATTAAACTATATTCTTGTTGTCGTTTGAATCACCCGGGTTTCTAGGTGTCCCTTCAAGGGTCCCATCGGGCTGAGTATTCGTACGGGGTCCTATCCCTGTACAGCAAATTGTGGATTGACCATTTGCCAAGGACGGATGGAAAATAGATCAACGTTGGATTAGAAAAGAACTTTGTGGGTCGTCTTGTCATTGGTGAATTCGCAGTTCGCTCGTTACAGTTATTTTATTTCAATAATGAACTTCTAATATTATGATTTAGTACGAATTTTCAAAAATGTTTAAACTTTTCACATTTTTTCGATTGTTAATTAAAAATGAAAAGGAACCTAATTCATACTCCAAAAAAATTCGATAATTATAATGAATCATCAATCATGATAATGAATACAACCTAAAAAATTTATTAAAATTCCCTTGAATTCTAAAAATTTCTCTAATTTTACGGCACATTATCGACAATTTTCAAAATTTTTAATGTTTTTGTTTTTTCAAAATATTTATTATTCTCAATACTATAGAAACTACTCAAAATTTTCCGAATCTCAAGATTTTTTGTAACTTTCCGATACTTTTCAAGTTTTTACTATTACTTTATTCCTATTACTATTTTAAAGAAAAAATGATATCAATAATAAATAATAATTATTAATAAATAGAAATAATTGCATACAAATTTTTCAATGATATAACATAAATATAATATAAATGATGATACATTTATATCAAATACTGTCCAACTAAAAAATTGCAATCCACCAACCCTGATTATTTTTATTCATTTTGTAGTATTTCGGTGGCCAAAAAAGCATGAAAATCTGTTAAATAATCTATATATATAAAGCAGAATGTCCGTTCGGTATTTGGAGTTACCGTCTACATTCCGCAACTGATCAACACAAAACTTTGTATAGTGCTTTCTTTTTGTTGCGCGAAGAAACTGCAAGTTGTTTGGGACGTTTATTTATTGTCGTTCGCTCACAATAAATAACATCTTATTTATCATGTTTCTATCTATCTATTCCATCTATCTATGATTCCATAACTCTTGAACCGCTGAACCAAATTTTATGAAACTTTGCATTACGTATTCGTCTAGGTTCAAGGATGGTTTATAGCTATATATTGTCCTGTTCGCACTCCACCCACGCACCCACCTACGCATCAAGTGTATCTATTGAACCGTTCGACCAATCTTCCCCAAATCTTGACTAAATTCTATTAAACTTTGCAAAACTATTAGTCCAATTGCAAGTATCGTTTTAAGATATATATTGTCCTGTTCGCTTTCCACCAACGCACCCACCTACCAATTAAGCGTACCTATCGAACCGTTCTACCAATTTTCCTCAAATCTTGAATAAATTCTAATTATTAAAAAAATTACATTTCTCACGATGAGTTAATTTAAAAAATTTTCATGTATTACTTCTTATCACCAATTTTCAACATATTTGTTGCGAATGAATATGAATAAATAACAAATTTTATAAATTAAATAACAGATTAAAAGTATTATTTTCTCCAAACTTTTTTTAATAATTCACAAAGTACAATGTTAGTACATTATTAACATCATTAAATAACAGATCCAAAACATAATTTTTTTACACTTTTTTTTTCAATTAATTCATAAGAATTCAATGGAGAATCATATCAATTGGATGGAAAGTACGGAGGAAAATAATTTTCGAAAACTGTATATTCTTCATCAACAATCCATTGGTCGATGATCCTCATTAAATCATAATCTTCTAAATTGATAAAGAATAGAACGTCGATTTGTTTTAATATTTTGATAGAAAAATTTTGATAGTAAAAACATCGTTTATCCCGCGGCATTAAATCCATAACAATTTTATATTCTCCATATATTTTAATGTTATTTCTGTGTTATATCTTCTTTTTAACCTTATCCGTTTGAACAAATTAAAAGTTTGTGCAAGTATAGTGATAATAAAATAAAATCATACCAAAAAATTGGCATATAATAACTATGTTTACTTTATTGATTTGTGTACAACTATTCTCAATCCAAAAGCCAACCGAAGGCGAAACGGACTGAGGGCGAACTTGGAACTCGCGGGCAGAGCCCGCGAGTGACAGCTAGTGTTATATACCATATTGAGTATATTCATAAAAATATTATTTTTATTACTATTAATAAATAATATATTCAAGATAAAGTGACTTTTGAATTTTATTTTATGTCAGAGTAGAATTCAACTTTTTTTGCGCGACCCTTTTAAAATTCAGTGGAAATTGACTTATCAAATATTATTAGAAAAAAAAATCAGTCTTCTATTCAATTCCTTATGGTCTTGTTCTCTTACCTGAGCAATAGGTATTGTTTCTGGTAATTTTTTCCTCAAATGTTCCAACCATAATTTCGGAGGTTTCAATGGCGAAAAATCGACAATCAATGCCCCGAAATTATTTTCAACTATGAGGTCGTGAACAACACTTTTTGGTTCTCCTTTGAGAAGATGGAATTGTATGTTTAATTCTTTGCACTCCGTTTCGACTTCTTGTAAATTTTTCAGCATAAATTTGTAATGTCTAATTGTGGCCTCTAAAAAAGTCGGTGGGATGCAACAGCAGACATGGAGGGGCAAATTGTTTTTTAAAGCCGTTTTTTGCGCGAAAAGAAAAGCCCAATTATCTGTTGAATGAGAAAAAATACAGTGAGATTGATGAAAATGTATTCGGGTCATTTTCCAAGTGATTGACCACACATTTTTTTCTTTGTTTATAAATATTTGATATGTATTTTAATTTTATTAACTATACGCAAAATACGTGAGTAATAAATATTACTGTTAAAATTTTTAAATAGAAAAATTTTTCTGTTCCAAAATTTATTAGAAAAAGTTTCATAAATTTACATTATTTATTTTGTTATTAGAAAATAATTTATTAGTTTAAGTATTTTGTAGAAATGATTGATCGATATTCCAGTCATTTTTCAATTAAAAAAGAAGATTGGGATATCGATGACTTATTTTTAGCATTGATATCTATATACCAAGTGAAATGAAATTTTTTAGTAATATAAATTACTTATAATTTATTAATTTCAATACATCCACGGTGATTTTACGCTATAAATTTATACTTCATAAAGTATTAGTTCTTCCATTTAAAAATTTAAACAGCATATTCAGGAACCAATAAAAAAAAAAAAAAAAAAAAAAAAAAAAAAAAAAAAAAAAATGAATGAGTTTTTTTACGAAATGCAATAGCTTAGAAATTCCAATAATTTGTTCATGAAAACGACATGCTAAAACTTTTTATATAGTGTAGGGTTGATAAAATATTACATCAGTTTTGAGGATCTTCATTTTACATACTTTTTCAGTTAAGTGATGATTAAAAATAATCAATTTTTTCAAATTAACAATTATTGACATATGTCTTACTCTTCAATTTTGCACATATTTAATTATAATGAAGTATGTATTTTATTATTTTGGAACTTGATAAAAAAATGTGTCTGAAGTTCCAAGCATTTACAAAATAAACGAAACCAAAAAAAATTTTTTTTTTATTTTTACTTAAGATAAGGATAAATAAATATCAACAACATTAGATAGCAATATTTATTAAAAACCAATAAATTATATATTACTGTAAGTAAGGTCAAAGAAAGAATATTTTCTCTTTTCGTTTCTAATTACACATTTCGAATTTCAGACACATGAAAAAATTTGTAATAAATCTTTATGGAAGACTAATTCATTTCTTTAGGAAACGAGTAAAATATTTATAAATATTTTTGTAAATATATTTTTAACCTTGAACTCTGGCATCGCGAAACATCCAATATAAAATTCCAGATGAATCCTCAGCCACTTGGTCGACTTTAGTGATAATATTTATACGTTTTTTGTTGAATTTGAATTCGAGCACGGATTTTGCGGTCTGAAATTTGCAATCCAAAAACATGTAGTTATAAATTTTTCAAATAATTTAAAAAATTTTGTTCAACCATAACTTACGTATTAAAATAAATGAGGTATTCTGTGTCAGTTTTAACACTATAATATGAATTTAATACGAAATCGTGTTTGTTTCAATATTTATTCAAAGATCGAATTCATACCGTTAATAGATAATGGACAGATTATCCAAAAATTCAATGATTTGTTTAGAGGAAAACAAAAAAAAGGAACTTCTTTAATAATTCTTATGAATGTTGTTTTACTATATGTATTCAATTTTCTTTACTCTGAATTTGAAAAACAAAATTAATAAATAAATGAGAAATACCGATGGAAAAATTCAATAAAAACTAAATAAGAAAAAAAAAAAAAAAAAAAAATTATAACTTGTCCTCAGAAATCAATATTTACAAATTTTAGAACTTTCATGAGAACTTGGAATTTCTCACCTAAAAATATAAATATTGTATATACGCGCGTCGATAATTTTAAATCGATTTTCAAGTTTGGAAAAACGAATTTCAAGTTCTGATTTCTTTGTCAGCTTAAAAAGCAATTTTAGATATTGAACAATTTAAAGATATGAAACTCCAGAATAAATAAAAGTGAAAATACAGAAAATAGTATTGAAGAATACGAAAATCCAGGAAGTATATGCAAAAGTAGTACATAGACTTTTAAAGTTCTTGTAATGATAAAGCAATCAAATAAATTTTTGGCAACTGATTAGTGACTAATTAGCAAATAGTTTCGCGATATTATTTTGAAGAGTTGCATTGATAATAAATTATATACGCTCTTAAATGTATGTCATTTCAACAAAAAATTTATATAATAAAAAAAAAATCAAGCGACTCAGTTCATTTTGTAGTAACTTATCAGTAACTAATTGACAACAAATTTTGCACGACAGAACTTTTGATTCACTTGGATATTTAACAATAGGTTCATAACTATAAAAGAAGCAAAAACTCTCATATTTCTTATAATAATTGAACAAATAAACTATTTTTGACAACTAATAAGTGGCTAACTAACATCTAATAAGCAACTAATTTTGCACTGAGTCAAGTTTCCCCAAGCGGAGCACCTGGAATCAAACAATTGATCTTTAACTTCTTTTCTACTTTTTCCAATAGTTTTTAGTGACCTAAAAGCCATCCTTCAAGTGTTTTTCGAAATTAGCATTTTTATGATTTGTTAGTTGACAAATAGTTTTAACATTTATTTTTTTTTTTTAATTAAATATTGCAGCAATGAATTCATCGATTTATATGAAACTTTGAATACAATAAAGAAAACGAACTGGGGAACGTATTTCTCAACATTTTTGGTAAAAATAAATTTTTTTGTTTAAAACAATATTATTTGTTAATAAACGATTGAAAATTTTTCAAATTTCTCATATTGCTAGAAAAAAATTTTTAAAAGGTTTACAGTAGGAAATTTTATCATCGTTTTATCAAAAAATAATATTAGTCACATCCATAAACAAAAAAGCAACGAATTTTTTTCTCCGAGAGTGCACGCGCTAATAGGTGGTCTTTGCGCGCTGATTAGAGTGCGAAGTGAACTTGCATAAAATATCAAAAATCGTCTAGTTATCGGTGGCTAGTGAGACAACACTAACTGTCGGTGGAAGGTCGAAAAAAATTGTTCTCTCGCGAGTGAGCGGTGAGATTTAGCTAAACAGCTGTGTATCGCTCACTAGCTGCCATTGACACACACACGAAGTCGATTACACCGCTGAGTAGTGAGACGAAACCGGTTTTCTGTGACTCTCACCAGTGGCTAGCGAGGCGCGAGAGAAAAATTTTTTTCCGACCTTTCACCGACAGTTAGTGTTGTCTCACTAGCCACCGGTGTAACGTTCTCTCTGTGTAGTCGCGTTTTTCTCCTGGCTCATGTGAGCGAAAAAATTATCGTTCATCAGTTAACATTGATTGTTATTGTTTTAAAAAGTGTTAACGTTTGTGAAATGCCATCTCCACTTAAGTTTTGCAATCCATTCAACAAAAAAAATCACAGCAATTATCGTGAAAAACTAGTTTTTGTATCCAAAAATTAGAATGCAAGATTAGGTGATTTTTATGTATTGTACGTCTGTCGAAAATGCAAAAGTCTGCTTTACAAATACAAGGAAAAAGTTCGGGAAAAGGTTGCAAATTCGAAAAATGTTGATAATCAGTGTGCTGCAAGTGCTCCTCAGGAAATATTGAATGTTGAAGAAGAAGAGGACGAAAATGATGATGAAAAGGACCCTGATTTCGAGTCGAAGACTGTAGAAAAAATGAAAAAAAGACGTATAAAGTTACTGGATTCATTCGAAAAAATTCTTGAAAACCCGTCTACATCACAAAAGACTCTTTTAAACGAAGAAAAAGCGTCTCTTATCAAATCTGTCGAGGAATTTTCTTGTACGTTACTATCTGAAAATCATGGCATCGATTGGACTGAAGAATTAAAAGCTGCGTTGTCAAAGACATCGAATCGACAAGAAAAAATATTTTTGTTGACATTTCCTGTAAACTGGAGCGTACGTAAAATTGCTCGAACGTTCAGTGTCTCCCAGCGCATGGTAAGAACAACCAAACGATTGCACAATTCCGAGGGTTATAGAATCAGACCATCTAAAAGAAAGAACAGACTTTCAGCAACTGAAATAATCCACAGAGTCAAAGAATTTTATTTAACTGATGAAGTTAGTCGTGTGATGCCAGGAGCAAAAGATTTTAAATCTGTAGTTGTGAACGGGAAGCGCCAACATGAAACGGTACATAAATTTTTTTCATTTATGTGCAATAAATAATATTTAATAAGGCAGTATGATCTCACAGTTTTTCAGCGAATTTTCCACCTCCTCCCTTCCACCACTGGTAATACTTTACAATAATTCAAAATAAAGACAATAATTTTCATAACAATTTATAATAATTTCACAATAATTATTAACTGTCATGAATTTTTAAATTTTAGAAAAAATTAATTAAAAATGAAAATGAAGAAAAATAGTATAGAGCTATTGAATGAATGTTTTTTCGTAAGTACAAAACAAGAAAATAATTATTGCTCTTCTTCATTTTAACAGAAACGCTTACTTTTGGGTAACTTGAGTGACTTGCACTCAGATTTCCTGTCAAAAAACGAAGACATGACAATATCTTTGACATCATTCAAAAATTTGCGACTACCGCAATGTATCTTGGTTGGGCCTAAGGGCACACATAATGTTTGTGTGTGCAAAATACATGAAAATTTGCGGCTCAAATTGAAAGGTCTCAAACACGCGTTTGCAAGCAAAAAATTCAACTTGACTGTGAATTACCGGGACTTTTTTGCCAAAATGATTTGTTCAGAGCCAAGAAACGAGTGTCATTTGGGAGATCGTACAGCATGTCCAGGAACTAAAATGATTTTGCAGGATTTGAAGTCGAACTTACTCAGCTGTAAGATGGATGAGTTGACGTATAGTCAGTGGGTCACAATAGACAGGTGCATTTTTCAAACTTACGCAATTCTTCTCTTTAAACGACAGAGCTCGGTTATCATTTGACCCTGACTTTCGACAGGTGTCAGCTGTTGGTGCAAACAGAAACCATTGACGTTTTTATGACTTGCTTAGCAGAAGAACTTCCAACCGTTCTTCAAAATGATTTCTTAGTCAAATCGCAAGCGTCTTTTTTGGAAGCTCTAAAGGAGCTTCAAATCAAAGAAGATGAATATGTCGTGACTATGGACTTCTCCGAAAACTACTCATTCCGTGTCCAAGATGCCATTCAGGTTCAGCACTGGTCAAAGGATCAAGCGACTTTACACGTGTACGTTGTATATTATAAGGAAAATGGCGTCAAAAGACATTTGAATTTTGTTGTCTTCTCTGAATTTGTTAATCATGACTCAGTAGGAGTTCACTTATTCAACGACCAAATAATTTCATTCTTGAAAAAAAAATTGGCTCAGAAAACGTTCAAAAACTGTACTATTTTTCCGATGGATACATTATCTTAGTATAAAAATAAATACAATTTCGCCAATTTATTTATCTCAAAAAAGATTTCAAGATTGAAGCTGAATGGCACTTCTTTGCAACCTCGCACGGAAAGGGCGCGTGTGACGGGGTCGGAGGATGCATTAAGAAAAATGCATAGCGTGCGAGCTTGCTAGGAAGAAATTCAACGAAAATCACGACGACAAAAGAATTGTACGACTGGGCAACCAAATCTTTCCGAAATATACATTTTGAATACAACTCGATTGAAGATTATAAGAAAGACAAGTCGAAATCACAGAATCGATTTAACAAAGCAAGAACTGTGAAAAAAACCCGATCGTATCATTGTTACAGACCAATCTCTGCGAAAAAAATCAGTTGTCAAATTTTTTCTGCTGACACAAGCAATGCTGTGGAAGAATTTATCATGTAAAATCATACAGATCTATGAATACACCTAGTTTTTGCGGTGAATTGAAAATTTTTTACTTAGGAGAATGTATGTTTTTTTTTTTTTTTTTTTTTTTTTTTTTTTTAAATGTGTTCTTTACACAGTCACAAGGTCAACAATAATGAAAAAAAGTATGATTTTTCGCTCTGTCAATGTTGATTTTGGATAAAAACTGGTCACTCAAAGCTATTTTTTTAAAAAACTTGCTATATTTATTCGTCTAGCTTTCGACCACTAATCGTAGTCATCTTCAGGACCTACATAAGTACAATAACAATAAATAGATGTACAACAGCTTATTCATGAACAATACAAATCAAAAATTATGATAATCAAATTCTACATACCATACTATGGACATGAAAGATCAATTATGGTAACCTAAGCACCATTCCAGGACGAAATTCAGAACGGATTGTCAAAATTACAATATTGAAAATAACAAACTTCCCGTAGTCATGACTGCACACGCTACAATTTCTAGTTCCAACTCTAGTGGAGAATAGTGAGAGACTGATGTAATGATGGAGAGCCACGAATTCAAATGGAATATGTGTGTGTTTCTATTTCCGCTATGTTGATGACATTCTTACGGTTGTTTCGAAAGATAAGGTACTAGAAATTATGAATTTTTTCAATTCTTACAATGAAAGGTTGTGGTTCACTTATGAACTGGAGGAGAATAGGATAATGAATTTTTTAGAGCTACAAATGAAGAGAAATAGTAACAATGAGTTCAATTTGAACTGGTATTCTAAACTAACGTCTTCGGGGAGGTATATAGATTTTCTTTCTAAACACCCCATTTCACAAAAAATTGGAGGAAATTGTGGATTAGTAGACCGAGCTATAAAAATTTCTGATAAAGCTTTTCACAAACACAATATTTATAAAGTTAGAACGATTTTGAAAGAAAATAATTATCCTATTGAATTTATAGATAAACATGTAAAAAGAAGGATTATGAAAATTAAAAACCAAAATATCCTCATTACTGACAATAGAGGAAAGAATTATGATTACAACAACACAATTATTATCCCTTTTGTAGAAAATTTATCACAAAACCTTAGTAGGATTAATAAAAAGCATAATATTAGAACTATTTACAAAGTTAACAATACAATCAACATGGGAATTATTAAGAAGGGTAAAGATGTACTCCCCAAAGACGAGACACAGGGGGTAGTTTATAAGATTGAATATAAGGATTGTGAGGTGTCTTATGTTGGCGAAACCAAGAGGAAAGTTATCACTAGAATAAAAGAACATAAAAACAATATTAACCATGCTACCAGTATCCATTCATTTGTCATCCAACATAGAATAGATCATGGCCACGACTTTAAATGGTATGAATACATAATTTTAAATAAAGAGAACAATAGAGGAGAATACTAGATTCCTTATCACGTTCACATTTACTAACACACATATTCCATTTGAATTCGTGGCTCTCCATCATTACATCAGTCTCTCACTATTCTCCACTAGAGTTGGAACTAGAAATTGTAGCGTGTGCAGTCATGACTACGGGAAGTTTGTTATTTTCAATATTGTAATTTTGACAATCCGTTCTGAATTTTGTCCTGGAATGGTGCTTAGGTAACCATAATTGATCTTTCATGTCCATAGTATGTAGAATTTGATTATCATAATTTTTGATTTGTATTGTTCATGAATAAGCTGTTGTATATCTATTTATTGTTATTGTACTTATGTAGGTCCTGAAGATGACTACGATTAGTGGTCGGAAGCTAGACGAATAAATATATATTTATTCTCTTAATTCCTCAGAGTGAATTTTCACTCTCCATCGAGTCAAAATACTGCCACTCTAACATGGAGTGAAAATTCACTCCAAAAGAGTGAATCCTCACTCTAAGAAAAGTTGGATTTTACTCTACAATTCTAGTTAGATTTTACTCTGAAAAATGAGTTAAATTTCACTCTAAGAGGAGTGAAATTTAACTACTTAAGAGTGACTTTCCACTTTAAAAAAGTGAAAAATCACTCAAAGTTTGAATGGCATTATTTTGACTCGATACAGAGTGAAAATTCACTCTAAGAAATTAAGAGAGTATAGCAAGTTTTTTTAAAAAAAAGAGCTCTGATTAATCAGTTTTCATCAAAAAATAATGAAAATCGACTCATTCCATAATACTTATTTAAGTTCACTGCGCGCTCTAATCAGCGCGCAAAGATCACCTATTAGCGCGTGCACGCTCGGAGAAAAAAATTCGTTGCTTTTTTTTTTATGGATGTGACGTATATTATTTTTTAATAAAAAGATGATAAAATTTCCTACCAAAAACCTTTTGAAAAATTTTTTCTAGCAATACGAGAAGTTTGAAAAATTTTCAATCGTTTATCAACAAATAATATTTTTATAAACAAAAAAATTTATGTCTACTAAAAATGTTGAGAAATACATTCCTCGGTTCGTTTTCTCTATTGTATTCAGAGTTTTATATAAATCAATGAATTCATTGCTGAAATATTTAATTACTAGGTGTACTCCTAAGTAATTTCCGGTTTTTTCAATGGATGGCGTTCTGTTTTGTACCGCTGTTGGTAACACATACCATATGTCATTTTGTTCAGTCATATCATGTGCTTGAACTGCGTTGACATTTTCTCGAAAAAATCTTCCAGTAAGTTTTTATTGCGCTTCAAAAATGTCGAATTTTGTACCGAATTTTGAGCATATGCGCCATGCATTGCTTTTCATGTTTAATCAGGGGAAAAAAGTGTCCGAGAGCCACTGTGCGCTTGTGGAAGTTTATGGTGATCGTGCATTAACACTTCGAACATGTGAAACGTGGTTTTGACAGTTCAAAAATGGAGATTTCGACCTGAACGACGCCGCACGCTCCGGCAAGCGAAAATCGTTCGATGACGCCGAATTGCAAGCATTATTAGATGAAGACAACACGCAAACGCAACGACAGCTTGCAGATGCGTTGGGAGTTCAACAGCAAGCAATTTCCAAACGTCTGCGAGCCATGGGAAAAATTCAGAAGTGTGGAAAGTGGGTGCCCCATGAACTGACCGAGAGACAAATGGAGAATCGAAAAGTGACCTGTGAAATGCTGCTTCAACGATACAAAAGAAAGTCTTTCCTGCATCGTATTGTTACTGATGATGAAAAGTGGATTTTCCTGGAGAACCCTAAGCGCAACAAATCGTGGGTGAGTCCAGGTGAAGCATCGACATCGACGGCACGGCCAAATCGTTACGGTCGGAAGGTCATGCTGTGTGTGTGTGGTGGGACCAGTCCGGTGTTATATACTTTGAACTGCTGAAACCTGGTGAAACTGTGAATGCCGTTCGCTACAAACAGCAAATGAAAGATTTGAGCCGAGCCATTGTGGAAAACCGACCAGAATATCAACAACGACAGAAGAAGGTGATTTTGCTCCACGACAATGCGCCGTCGCATAAGTCGAAAGTCGTTCGTGACACGCTGGAAAGGCTCAAGTGGGAAGTGCTTGATCATGCGGCTTACTCACTAGACCTGGCGCCATCCGACTACCACCTCTTTGCCTCATTGGGCCATGCCCTTTCTGAGCAGCGCTTCGACTCGTACGAATATGTACGAAAATGGCTCACCGAGTGGTTCACCTCCAAAGGCAATGATTTTTACTGGCGTGGTATCCACAATTTACCAGAAAGGTGTGAAAAATGTGTAGAAAGCGATGGAAAATACTTTGAATAAAATAAAGGTTACGGTTTTTTTGGAATTATGTGTTTTATTTGCGAAAAAAACCGGAAATTAACTAGGAGTACACCTGGTAAAAAAAAAAAATCAATGTTAAAACTATTTGTCAACCAACAAATCATAAAGATGCTAATTTCGAAAAACGCTTGAAGGATGGCTTTTAGGTCATTATAAACTATTGGAAAAAGTACAAAGGAAATTAAAGATTAATGGTTTGATTCCAGGTGCTCCGCTAGGGAAAACTTGACCCACTGCAGAACATTTGATTCACTTGGATATTTAACGGAAGGTTCATGTGAACTTAGCAAAAAATCTTATATTTCTTATAGTAATTGAACAATTTAATTGATTTTTCCCAACTAATTAGTGACTAATTAGCAAATAATTTCGCGATATTACTTTAAAGAATTTTTGATATTCAATTATATTATACGTTCTTAAATGTATGTCGTCCCAGTAAAAACTTGAATAAAAAAATGGAGCGGCTCAGTTTATTCTGTAATAACTAGTCAGCAACTAATAAGCAACAAATTTTTCACTACAGAACTTTTGATTCACTTGGATATTAAACGATAGGTTTATGCGAACTAGCGAAAATTCTCATATTTATTTAAATAATTGAGCAACAAAATTATTTACTTGGCAACTAATTAGCTAATAATTAGAAACAAATTAATAGCTTATAAATGAAGTATTTGCTGAAATCGTTCTTCTATCTCCACGTACATGGAGAAACATCAATGATTCGATTAGAAATGATGGACTTTTGATTGAACTGGGAGCTACCAATTCTCGATTAAAAAACTTAAATTATTAAATTTAATAAATACCTTGGAAAATTGAAAATTCAAATTTTCTTCCCAAAAGAAAAAAAATTCGACTATTGCAAGTGGTGGAAATTTGGTAAAATCTGTGCAAAACACAGAAGCAACCAATTTTTCAAAAAGCGGAATTTTTTCGAAATTACAATATAAAAATATTTAATGAATATATGATATTCAATTATGATACTACAAAAAAATAGAAAAAAATCTCAAAATATGAACTAGTAAATAAAATAAATTAATTGGTAATAAATAATTTTTACGACTAAACTAATTTATCATTTTTCATTTACCTTCTCTCTGTCTGCAGCGATTTCGTTGATTAAGTCCGAAGTTTTCTGCATTTTCTCCAGAGGTTCGTTTTCCGTATTGACTTCATCTGCAAAATAAAATCAATTTTCCTGACAATTAAGAACAAGCTGAAAATTCCTATGAGAACCTATCAACAAAAATTTAAAAACCAGGGATTTGGACTAAGGGCGTGAAACAAATTTTTTCAGAAGTGTTTTTGAAAAGATATTTTTATTATTAAGGTTTTTCTCTCTATCTTGACTTACGATTTTGTTATGCAAGCATCAACATTATATAACTATTAAAGTTTTACAATTTAATAAGTCATTCAAATCGGAAGAAGAATAAAAAATATTTTCTTTGTTCAGAAAAATCCGAGCTATGAAAAAGGCACTTGAAAAAAAGGAGTTTATATGCAATAAATCGGAAAAATAAAAGTTCTTTGGAAAAAATTGTTTATCGAATGAATAAATAATATAGAACAAAAAGAGTATGTAGAATATTTAAATATATTGGTTTATCGATTATCATTCATTTTTGGAAAAAAATTTTAAATTGCAATAAAAAGAACTTTAACTCCATGATTTCTGGGTTAAAAATATTATAGAAAATTTATGAAAAGTTAGAAAATGTTCAGTTTGAATGTAATAATTATAATTGAAAAAAAAAAAGTATACTTGTGTAACGAGCGGGTTACATTCGCTCGTTTTTTCTTTTACATTATATTTTTTATTTTTAACGAAGAATTTTTGACGCGATACTAAGAATGAAGCATTTTATTTCAAGAGTCATTAGGTGATAACACTAAGAATGAAGCATTTTATTTCAAAGAGTCATTAAGCGATAGCACTAAGAATGAAGCATTTTATTTCAAGAGTCATTAGGTGATAACACTAAGAATGAAGCATTTTATTTCAAAGAGTCATTAGGTGATAACACTAAGAATGAAGCATTTTATTTCAAAGAGTCATTAAGCGATAGCACTAAGAACACGAGTGAAGCAATTTTCAAATTAACGAACTTTTAACACTAAAGTAAAGAATACGAAATCATTTATGAAATGGTAGTCATTTACAATCGAATACAATTTGGTAATATTTCACAATACAATTTCAAAAGCCAATGAGATTCTTACAACTAAAGATTAATTTGCACCAATAGACGATTGCCACGGATATTACTCGAGATGATTCACCCGTTCTTTCGGGTATATAAACCCGCGCATTTTCAGCAGAAATCAGAAATCGTTCTTAGACTTTTCTGGCTAACAGCTCCTCCTCGAGGTAGTCCAAGGCCTTAAAGACTGAAAACGTTCTCTGGGTCCGAAGGTTCGACAGAACCGGTAGCCTGTGCTTCCTTTCCAATAGGACCGAACCGCCCAGGTTGTACCTGAGGACAATATCCGTTGGAGGAAGACTAGCTTGAAGTCAAAAGTAAATATGTTAAGAAAGGAGTTATCCCTTTAATGGCTTTGGGAACGTTATTTCAGAAAAACCTCGGTTGGGTGATAAGGATTCTATCCTTATCCAGCTACTGTTTCCTGAGCAGCCCTTCCTCGTTTTACAAAGAATTTTAACGGACTTAATGACTTCAATAGCTAAGGATCATTTTGAGTTTTTCACTAACTGTATCGAGAATATTAACAAATTATAAAGAGAGAGAATCCTGAGATTTAATCAACAATAACATAATTATTTAAAACACGATTTCGCGACAAGTATGATTTAATAGCAAGTACATTTTAACAGTGTCCAATCGGGAAACTCTTTTATGGAATTTGAAGAGCTTATCTAGGAAACATCAGATCAAACCAAGTGCGAAAAAGGAAATATTTAGGAGAAAGGGTCTAGCTTCACTTTTTTATCGTCTCAAATATCTAAGAAACTATCCCAATGAAGCTAATATAACTCTGGAGCAAGTAGATGAAGGTATTGCGAGGGAAGCATCTAAGGAGTTTGGGGTCACTTTAATAACTCCGACCAAAAGGGTTACCTTCAACTGCACGAAGTGTCATCACTACCAAGAGGTCCAACTCAACCCTACGGGTTCCGAAAAGGAAATCAGGATTTCCCTGACTAAACGCATAAACCCA
Organism: Platygaster robiniae; assembly: GCA_028476575.1. Taxonomy (NCBI): domain Eukaryota; kingdom Metazoa; phylum Arthropoda; class Insecta; order Hymenoptera; family Platygastridae; genus Platygaster; species Platygaster robiniae. The sequence goes on along the minus strand of CM052027.1, from coordinate 7,472,279 downwards.
CAGGAAATAGCGGGAGAGTCATTTTACAATGCCATGTGGGAAGATTTGTACATTAGGGCGGGGACCTTCGCAGAGTATTGCCAGGGCTAATTAATTGAGTACCTTTAGTCATTTTTGTACCGATTTACTAATAAATTATATATCTTCATTGTAATTTTTGGTCTGGTTCCTTGAGACAATTTCCCGACTCCCTTCAAAAGTCGAACCCAGGGTCACCGTAGGCCGTTGTCTACGGAGGGTCCTGTTCTGTTCTCGACGACAGTAAGGAATATATTTTCCTAGGCATTTGGCCTAACAAACCCCCCTAAAAAAAGGGAAATAATAAATATTTTGTATTCCGACCTTCGCTCGTGACACTTGAATGAAGAAATTTTGAGTTCCATCATTAATTATAAAATATTTCTCAATGCTATTGACGAATTCGAAATCAATTATATCGAATTTTGGATCTCAATCATTTTTTTGGACGGATTGTTTACATCAAATTGACTAGAAAATGAAAGTAAGAAAGACAAAAAATTAAAAAAATGTTTAAAGTTGTGTTTTAAATAGAAATTTCGAGAGCATGAAAAAATTGTTATTTTAGTGTTGGATGAGAAATATTTGAAATTGTAAGTATTTTTCATCACAAAACCGAAAACACTGTATTTTCATCAATTTTTTTTGTATCGTTATTATCCACCCCCCCCCCCCCCCTAACTGACATTGCCAATGTAAAGGCCGCCGTCGTAATCGGGTGTGGATCCCACGCTTGGAAATGAAAGAAAAAAGTAAGATTAAAAAGTAGTGATATCAAGGAAAGCGTCGCATCGAAGAAAATAATATATTCATATCGTTTAACATTTGTCGATGTTATACAGAAAAACTTACAAATGAAGGAAAAAAAAGATATAAAAGTAGTGATATCATAGTTTCGTCGCAGATTCTTCGGTATACTAAGTAATTACCAATTATCACTAACTTTATTGTCACGTCTACTCAAACAAAAAACTGTTTCATCGCTTCACGACACACGTTACCAGACTTATCATTGGATTTTCCATTCGATGCTTTCGCTCCGCTTACTTTTAAACACGAACGTTACGCATTTCAATATTGATGCGTTCAAAAGCGATCGACGGCTCGCTTGATGTTATATTTTGAATCAATTATATTTTCGAATTACCCGCTCTTTTCTTCCGTTGCATCTTAGTCAGTCTTTGGAATATTGATTGAGACGTATGTACGGTATTCTCGTTTTTGGAAAGATTCTTTACTTAAAGTTCTGAAATTTTACGATACTCACAACAAAATGCTACTAGCAGTAAAATTAATATGGGTTGAATGCTAGGGATGAGATCTAGCATTACATATGTACAACCTATGTCAGTTATGCTTTTACAGAAGACCACTTGTTTCATATGAGAAAATTCGAAAGCATATACCACAAAGATTGTACATTGTGAAAATAATTTTTCACAACTCGAGCATGGAAACTGCGATTTTCGACGTCTGCTAAGCGCGGCGAATGTGGCGCATTTCTCGCCGTTCTCACTTTCCGCCCTGGGCGAGGAAAGTAAAATTTTCCTCACTCAAATAGGTGATGAAATGATAGCCAATCAACAGCGTTCAGTATGTCACGACCAGTCGCGACTTCTCCGCGAAACAGAATGGCACTAGCATGTTTGAATTTTCGTGCTCGCACTTTGCATACGGCGAAAATCGACTTTTCCATGCACTCGTTGTGAAAAATATAGTTCGCAACTCAATGGGGAAGAGCAGATTCACTTGGGAACACGAAGCTGACTACACAAAACCACACGTCCTACACACCGATACATGCGGCTTCGCGCAGCCATCTCCGTGTCCCCAAGTAAAACTGTCCTTCCCCACCTCGTTGCGAAATATACTATTGTTTTAGTTTGTAGTATGTAGTAATAAAATATAATAGTCTAATGAGACTGCCTTTTAACTTAACTTACATGACTTTGACCTCTTCAATTAGCACACGATGAATTCAATACAACAGATGAGTAATTGAAAGCCAGTTAAAATAATTTTTTACGATATTATTACCAAAATTGTAACTTTTATTTATCTTTTTTTCATCATAGCGGGCCGTCGATTTTTGAACGCATCGATATTGAAATGCGTAACGTTCGTGTTTAAAAGTAAGCGGAGCGAAAGCATCAAATGGAAAATCCAATGATAAATCTGGTAACATGTGACGTGAAGCGATGAAACAGAGGTTTTTGTTTGAGTAGACGTGACGAAGAAAGTGGGTGATAATTGATAATTACTTATTAGAATACTAGAGAATCTGCGACGCTTTCCTTGATATCACTACTTTTCAATCTTACTTTTTTCTTTCATTTCCTAGCGTGAGATCCACACACGATTACGACGGCGGCCTTTACATTGGCAATATCAGTTAGGAGGGGGAGGGGAAGGGCGGGTATCAAATCGATGGGTCCCTGCAAGTCTATTCTATCTCGTGAGCGCGCTCCAATAATATTTCAACTTTCACCGAGCCGCTATTAGTATTCTATCCTTCGGGACTACGAAACGATCTATTTTATGTTTCAGCGCTCTCGAACGTTTCATCCCATCTCTGGCAGAGGTGAAACACTTTATCGTAACTCAAAATTTGGACATTTTCCGAAAAAAGCATATTTAAAATTTTCAAAGTTTCAAAAATGTTCCACAAAAACTTTGGAAAAAAATATTCAATTTTTACCCTTCAAAACTGAAAAACAAATCAGGACGTCTTATAACTCGAAGTAATGACCGTTTAGAATGTTTTTAATAGGTTTTTCGACTATTCTATTTAGGAAATACGTTACTGCAGTTTTACTACATATATTGTCTGAAAAATTGGCAACAGTAAATTAGAGTTGCTTGTTTGAACAAAATAAATTATAGTAATGTTATCATAAATTTACAATCAACGGCTCTCAAAACCAAGAAAAGCATATTAATGCGTATGCAAAAATGTGCTTTCGTAACATTTAGTTACAGTTTGTTGTTTGAACAAATAAATTTTATTTTTTTAATGCAAAATATGCAATAGACGGATCGAGAAGCCATGAAAAGTATGTGCGTTTTGCGAAAATATGTTTTTGTAACAATAAATTCAAGTTTATTGTTAAAACAAATAAATTTTATATTTCTGATATAAAATATGCAATAGACGGATGAAGAAACCATAATAAGCATATGCATTTTGAAAGAATGTGTTTTTGTAACAATCAGTTGAAGTTAATTGTTTAAACAAATAAATTTCATTATTCTAATACAAAATATGAAACAGACGTATTTACAAACCATGAAAAATATATGCATCTTGCAAAAATTTGTTTTTGCAACAATTAGTTAAAGTTTATTGTTTAAACGAATGAATTTTATTATTCTGATAAAAAATATGAAATAGACGGATTTAGAAACCATGGAAAGTATATGCATCTTGTAAAAATGTGTTCTTGCAACAATTAGCTAAAAATTATTGTTTAAACAAATGAATTTTATTATTCTGATACAAAATATGAAATAGACTGATGAAGAAACCATGAAAAGTATATGCTTCTTGCAAAAATGTGTTTTTGCAACAATAAGTAAAATTTCATTGCTTAAACAAATTGATGAATTTTATTTATCACATGCAAAATATGCCACTGAAATCTACGTGAATGAATCTTACGAATAATATATATTTTTATAATATACAAATTGTTAGTGACAGTAATATAAATAATAATGATTCAAACCATTTATTATTAACGACCTCAAAAATCATTATAAACAATATTATCAAGATTGAATAATAGATACATGAAAATGTTTATGTCAGAAGTAATTTTTAAGGTGGTTAATAATATTTTTCATTAATAGAAAGTTTACAACAGCCTTCTTTTAAAAAATTAAACAATCCCTGTGTAAATAATTTATTGTAGTAAACAATTTGTTTTTTGAAATCCACAAAACAATGTTTCTCCATGCAAGTGCAAGAAAAATCATTCTTATTGCACCTGAATTTTGAATGAACAAAAATATTTTAATTTGGTGCAATTTTTATCTTTCTTGCTTTATCTAGAAAACTTATACATTATTTTGTTAATAATTTGAAAAATGATGAGTGCAACGTTATTATCTTGTAAAGAAACCTCAAAAGTATTAAAAATATGTGGTTGTAACATGTGCAACATGTTTGCCTGTCATCATTTTGTATCTTCAGTGAAGGAAACTTTACATAATGTTTTCTCGAAACTGTGATTTTTGAGTTACGATTGAGTGTTTCAACTCTGCCAGAGATGGGATGAAACGTTCGAGAGCGCTGAAACATAAAATAGATCGTTTCGCAGTGCCGAAGGATAGAATACTTATAGCGGCTCGATGAATGAAAGTTGAAATATTGTTGGAGCGCGCTCACGAGATAGAATAGACTTGCAGGGACCCATCGATATGTTTTTTAAATGCAAAGTCGAACTCGAAATTTTAATCGAAAATAAAAATGAAAAACAATAATGATATACTTTTGAGCTAGAGTTTCTATTTATTCAGTGTTATTATAAATCGATGAGCACACTAACATAAAAAAGGCCCGGTTACACGGCGCGCCAAGCCACCCCGAGCCAAAGCCATTAGTATATCTATATATTATATATAGATAGTATATCTATATATATATAGATATATAGTATCTATATACTATATATATAGTATATATAGATAGTATATCTATATATTATATATAGATATACAAATGGCTTCGGCTCGGAATGGCTTGGCGCGCCGTGTAACCAGCCCTTAAGCATAATGAGAGTAAAATTATTGGTATACCATCAGTATTTACTAAGAAGTCTAAGATACCACAAAACTTCTGGAATTTCAATAGATATAAATAATGTTACTTATTTCAACGATAAATTCAAGTTCTTAATTTGGAGCAATTATTAATCAGAAATCTTTGAATAAAAATTATTTCATAAACTATTTTAACGAAGGATGCTCAAGTGACGCATACCGGTTTTAGGGCCGGAAGTGTCCCTCTGTTGAGAGGACCAATGATTTTCTACCAAGACCAATACTAATACCCAATTTAACGGAGAAATTCAAGAACTGAATTAGTTACGTACAAAAAAATATTTTTCATCAATATTCATTCATTGATAAAAAAAACCTTTTGATTACTGTTTTATATAATGAAAACATGTGTAATATAAATGTCATAATTTTGATGGATATAGTAATAAATAAAAAGAAAAAAAATTCTCTAAATAAAAATGATCATAAATATTGGTTGGTATGTTCGTATTTTTTTTTTATCATTTTTTGGAAAACGATTCTATGAACACCAAAATTTTTGAACCCAACTATATAATACCCAACTTACAATTTTAAAGAAGAAATTTTGAATCCAGCTGTCTTGCACAAAAATTTCCAAGCGTGAAATCAATGTTTATGGAAACATTTTTTCGATCTGACATTTCACATTGTAATTTATATTCATAAAAAACTCAATGATCACTGTAAAACTATTACATTACATATATTATAAAAGGAAGTTGTACAGTTTATTTTTATGCTTTATGAAGTACATTAGAAAAAATTTTTTCATAAACATTATAAAATTATATTCATAGATTCTATTGTTCCAGTGTGTATTCTTGTAATTAAAAAATAACTCTAGAGATTATTGAAACGTGGGTCGAAACAAACTTTTATAATAAAGGCTTTTATAATAATCGCTTCCTATTACACTTCTTATTTCAAAATTCTAAATTTGATATAATGTCATAGCTATATGAGGTTACTATAAAGGTTACTACATATCAGGCGCGTAGCCAAGGTTTTGGTGGTTTAACCCCCTCCCCCCTCCTCGAAATTCCTAAACATATGTATCTCTTTTCATACCCTTTTTTAGAAATATGATCATCGGTAAAAGTGATAATACATTCGAATTTAAAAAAAAATTTTTTTTGTCGGATACCTTTTGTTTCCACTTAATTAAACAAAATCTTAGTGCTCGTAATCGTAGCAATCAAAACTGCCTACATCATTTATATCTCTCGAGCATTAAGAATTTCTTTTAAAAATATGCAAGGTCCAAAAGCTTTCATTATTTTAATATCTTTACGAAATTATAATATTTTCTCTAAATATTTTCCCCCGAAATTCCTTAATTATTATTCGAGTCCCAAAAATCTGCTAATAAGTTAACTAAAACTTATCTCATGACTTAAGTGAGAGTTAAAACTGAAAGGCCTTTCGAATGCCTCAGTACTAGGTTTTGAAGTAGTCTTATTGAAAATTTATCTCCTTCTATAAGTTTCTGTAAAGGTAAAAGGTTACTTTCAAAACAATACCTTTGTTTTTCTTGTAGTCATAACTTGATTTTTTATGCGGAATACAAATTTACAAAAAAATTTTGCTCTTTTCTAGGTATTTATTTGAAATTGAAATTATAATTTGTAAAAAATTAAGGTAGAAATCGTAATGATTTCTCGCTTTAGAGATATACTTAAGAATATCTCGAAGATTGATATCAGTTCACAATTCACGACACTGTAAATATAAGGCGGAAATTCTGCGATAAATTCGGTTTGAAAAATAATGTTCTAACATAAGCTTAAAAATAAAGTTCTGAAATTTCATGTATAAATATTATTATATACATAAATGCATTACAAATCTGAGGTTCCCAACATTTTACAGTATTCACCCTCAATCACTACAACCTTCGGATTTCCCATCATTTTCTGGGTCCGACAGAACCCAGTATGTAGTAACTGAGGATTAATTCACTCTTCAAGATCTCAGATTTCCTAAGACATACTCTTCAACTTTTCTAAATCTCGATTTATCTAGAAACAACTGTATCCAAAATACGATCAATGGAGCCAATAAAAATTCAGCACTCAGCCAAGAATATTCCTTCAATTCATTTATTTCTTCCCTTTAAATTAAATTCAAGCTTTCGGTCCAGATAGGACCCTCATCAGGAGGACCCTCATCAGTTTTATTAATTTTTTGGAACTTAAGATAATAAGGAATGGTGAGAGGTTGATGTTTGATTGGTACGTTAAACCTACGTCATCTGGGAACTTTATTAATTTTTTCTCTAAGCACCCTTTGCATCAGAAGGCGGCGACAGTTTATAGTCTTACGGATAAAGTGATTAAACTATCTGATAGGAGATTCCATAACAGAAACTTTGATCGTTTATTTCATATTTTGAGTCTTAATAATTATCCGGAAGAATTTGTGAGGAAACATTTGAATACACGTATTAGAAGAATTAGATATAATAAGAACATTGGAAAGAATGATAAAAAAATGGAATATGGAAGTAAAAAATTGATGGTTATACCTTATATTGAGAATTATGATAGAAAATTTAGGCGTTTGTATAAGAGATACGAATTTCAACTATATTTAAAGCAGATAACAAATTTAATCAGGGGATTATTAGGAGATGCAAGGATCGTTTGGAACTTAGTGATGCACAGAATGTTGTTTATGAATTAAACTGTAATGACTGTGATTGTACTTATATTGGTCAGACTAAAAGGATTGTTAGTAAGAGGATTAGAGAACATGAAGGCAATATTAGACGCATAGCACCTGATTCTGTTATAACTGAACATCGAATTAAGAATAATCATGATTTTAATTGGAAGAATGTTGAGATTTTAGATAGAGAGGAGAAATATTTTAAAAGATTAATGTCAGAGATGATTTATATCAAAAAAACTGATAACACAATTAATAAACAAAATGATACTGAAAATCTTAATGTAATATATGATAGAATTTTGGATGTTTTATGATAGATATTTGTGTTTTTGAATTTACGTTTTCCAGAGATTTTATTTGAAGATTCGAGAAAATAAAAATTTTTGGTTACAATGTGTGTTATCAGTTTTTATTATTATTTTAATTTTTATCTTTATTTCAACTTTAATCTTGACTTTGATTTTTCGGATTATCGTTTTTGAGATATTTTTTCCTAATAACCAGGGGCAACGGAAGGCATGTTGAGTATGTTGAGCTTAGTACAGGCCGAATTTTTGGCATGTTGAATTTAACATGCCAAAAGACAAAACTGAATTTAGTAATCAGAATTAGCACTGCTGAGTACACAAGTTCTTGCGTTCACAAATTCATGTAACACTCATGCGCAACACCGTTCTAGCGCATATAGTCGCATCTATTATATCTATATAGGCCACGCACGATACCATCGAAACTGATGCAAACAAGTGGAGTGTGGAGTGGAGGGTATTGTGCGTAGCCTATTAAGACGACCCGGAACCTACTGTCGTGAGAGAGAGACTCGTAGAATGTGGACGACGTAGAATGGAGAATGCACTCTCCTCCACTTACACCCACAAGTGCTAGTCTTAGGCTAATTTCAGCCAGGGGCCGTCGACTCTTATGGAGAGTTTGGCAAATCAAAAGCTTTGATCGGGATCCCCTTGGAGCGCTGTAGTCAGCTGTATTCTTGACATTTTGAGATCAATATTTACGTTTGCGATAGTAAAATTGTTTATTACTTTTTCAAAATGCCATATAAGTGTACGCTATACAAGTTGAGAGCATAAAATATTACATTTTAATTTTCCTCATATTCCGTTCTAACTAATTCAAATTTTCCCGCGGAATGCGATCAATTTTTTTTTTTTTCTGCTCCTCGGCAGCGATTGGCTGCAGCTCAAATATTCACAAATATGCACAAATATTATTTCCAAAAGGCTGCCCTCGGCGGCGCTTATTTTCGACACTAAATTAACACGGGAGTCGACGGCTCCTGATTTCAGCTGATGATAAGTGTACTGAAGTGTACTGGAGAAGATGTGGAGACCGGAGAAACACGCTACGTCTCTTATTTTTCGACGGGACTTTTTCACATTATTAATGACCGCTCCGACCGCTGTGTGGGTGCGAGAAAAATGGATAAGTTCGTTGTGAGAGTGAAGCGGAAGAGAGAAGAAACTAGAGAGGATGAAATTGAAATAAGCCAGAGTGGGAAAACGCGCCAATAGGATGATTCCGAATCGACCAACTCGTCGAAACGAAAATCTGGAGAAAAACATCCAATAGTTGAGACTGAAAATCCTGAGAAATCGAAGAATCGTAAGTTTAATATTCGAATAAATTTTTAAAAATGTGAAAAAGGTCAAGTGAAAGCGCAGTCGAGCAGTGTTTTGTTTTCTCCGTTTTCTCCCGTATCAATAGCAACAGGCTACGCGCCTGACTATCCAAACGTGGAAGGTCCATTTACGGCCGTGAGTGCAAGTGAGACCCATACCTCTCACTTGTCCTCACGGCGGTCAATAGACTTTCTACTCATCTGGATGGTATTGTGCGTGGCCTACAAGTTTGTGCCTTCTCTCTCTAAAGTGATCGACTCGTAATTTTCGATAACTTACCGATTATTATCGACTCTCGAAATTTAAATACAACTCGATGACTCGCCACCTGAACTTTGAGAAAGATCGAAATTTTTCAGCGATTCCGAAAAACTTTAATGATTCCGAACATTCTCGCAAATTTTGAGAATTTTAAATAATAGTCTGGAATTTCAACAAATTTTGGACTTGAGAAAATCACAACAATACATGAAAATCATCAAAATGAATTTAAAAAAATATTAAAAATTGTGAAGAATTCGGGAAATTCCTTAAAATTCTATTGCCCAACCAGGTGTTGCATCACCACATATATTAACAGTTAATCTAGAGATATAGAATTAGGTCATCTCTTTGTTACCGTTAGGAATCAATTCTTATTATCTGTGCGACGTAATCTTTTCTATTTTCTATTTCGAAACTGATGTACATTTCGATTTCCACCTTTTTTTTTGTCAATACCGTTACGCACCGTTACGTGAACTAGATTATTAGGAGTATATAAATACTTCCCAAAATTTCCAAAAATCAGAAGAGACTCGAGCACGAAAGAGTGTAGTTGTACAAAATAAACAGTTGAAATAAGGAATTCCTGATTCAATTTTCTTACCACTGGGGAATCTAACATAAAATCTGGCGACGAGGATCTGGGATAGTCCGGCTTATCTACCACCTGGAAAAGCTGCAACATCGTTGCGAGAGGACTACCAATAACCCGAAGGCTACTACTTCCTGGCGTACAGCTGAATTTGAGGCACGTTTGGCGCATATCCTGAGTTCCTGACCAGGCCCTGACACACGCCCCTAGCAGCCAGTCCTGACGACGACAGAGCATTACCGCGGAGTAGCGCCCACGGTCCGGCATCAAAGTGAGTACACGACTGTTCTATTAGGGAACCGCACTTTTTTCACTCGATCCTTCTCAAACATAATTCTTCATTCCTACCTTTTCCTACGTCCAAATCTTTAATAGGTAGTGAATCAAACTCTTACCAAATTCTGAATTTATAATAAGTGGGAAATCAAAAAGAAAAGGAATTTTTGTCGCAAATCTCGTTTTAGCGGATATTATTATTCAATTCTCGATTAGTTTCGTATCGATTCCAGAAGTGCTTCATTATCTTGCGAAATGCCGAATACCGTGAATACTGGAATAGATTCTACAGAACCTCAATTCAAAATAGAATTTTTGATTAGACTGATCACTGATAACTTTGATGGTGACCGGTTCAAGGTCAGGAGCTTCGTCAAACAGGTTGACGCAGTTTTTGAATTGGCCCACGAGAGTCAAAAAGTTGCCCTTTTACTCTATGTCAAAAGTCTCATTATCGGCAAAGCCCGAGAACAGGTAGATGTTCACTGTAATTTGACGACTTGGAAAGATATCTCGGGATTATTGTTGAAATTATATTTGGATAAGAAAACAATCGATCAGCTTCTTGAGGAGTTGCATATGATGAGACAGAATAATAATGAGAATATTACCTCCTATTATCAAAGATTAGAAGATTTATCGTCGAAGATTCTGGGGATCATTCATAGTTCGAATGGTGACGCCAAAGATCTTCCAGGCAGGATTTCAATGGTCACGCAGATGACTTTAAATCGTTTTGTTTACCACACTCATCCTCAGATTTCTCAAATGTTGAGATATCGTGAGTTTGAAACGATAAACGAAGCATTTACAGCCGCTGTGATCGAAGAAAAATCTTTAAAATTGAATTATGGTAATCTTCAGAAGACAAGGAAATGTACGATCTGTGGTCGTAGTGGTCATTATGCTGACCAGTGATTCCACAATAAAAACCGCAGAAATCCGCAAGAAAATTCGCAACGTAATCAGAATCGGTCAACATTTCATTTTAGATCGAATTCAGGTTTGGACTCAAGAAATTCAGGTTTTTCAGACCTGCAGTGCTTTTATTGCAAAAAAATTGGTCACAAAATTGACCAATGTCGAAAACGCGAATGGGTAAATCGAAATCAAGCGCGAGATCAGGATGCGAATCGAAAATCTTATTCAAATTCAAAAACGAACGATGGCCAAAATACTGGTGTTCATTTTTATGAGGGAAATTTTCTCGAAGCGGGTCTCCAGTCAGATCCACCAAATCAGGAGTAATTTATGACGGAAGTTTTCAGATGAATTTATCACATACAGGGATTTTTGTAGAGACTAATGATTTGACTTATGTTCTTTTCCATTGTGAGAAATCAAGATCGCCTGATAAAATTTTGAAGCTTTTAGTTGACACAGGAGCTTCCATGTCTTTGATAAAGAATTCGAGCATCGATAATTATAAAATTTCCAATGATCAAGTTGTAACTCTGAACGGAATAGCTCCTAATGCACCGACTCGAACTTTTGGAGAAACGGAGTTGACTTTGGAAATTCACGATCACTCAGTAGTGGCGAAATTTCAACTTATAAATTCATTAACAAATATTCCATTTAACGGAATAATTGGTCATGAATTTTTCAGGACACAAAGGTCCATGATAGGTTATGAGAAGGCCACTTTTTCGATAAAATCAATTCCTTTCTCTATTCCCCTTCAGAGAAACACATCCCAGTACTCGGAATCTCAAATTTTTCTCAATGCACGTTCTGAGACAGTCGTGCGCGTAAAAATTCGAAATCCAGAACATCTTCAGAACGGAATAGTTCATTCGCAGAGAATTCACAATGATAAGGATTTGTTAATGCCGAATTCAATCGTAAGAATTTTGCCAAGCGATGAAGCTCTCATTACTATCATAAATCGATCGAGTGTACGTAAATCTATTCCAAAACCTTGCATCGACGTGGATTCAATTCCAAAGAGCATGAATATTTTTGAACTGACAGAAAATCCGAAAGATGAGGAAGAGAGAGTAGATCAATTGATGAAAAGCCTCCGACTAGACCACATTAATTTAATTGAGCACAAGAACGCTATTTCAGATATTTGTAAAGATTATCATGACATTTTTCACCTTCCAACGGACGGTTTTACTTCAACGACGGCTGGGACAGCAAACATAAAAACGTCCGACGATACTCCTATACACACAAGATCTTATCGCTATCCAGAGGTGCATAAGAATGAGGTTCGAAAACAAATAGATAAAATGCTCAAACAGGGTATCATTACACCGTCAACTAGCCCATGGTCGAGTCCCTTGTGGATCGTACCGAAAAAACTTGACGCCTCAGGTGAGAGGAAATGGAGAATAGTTATAGATTATAGGAAGTTGAATGAGAAGACAATCGGTGACGCCTACCCATTGCCGAATATCGAAGATATTCTGGATCAGTTAGGACGCGCAGAGTATTTCACGACATTAGATCTCGCTAGTGGATTTCATCAGATCCCTATGAATAGCGAAGATGCTCCTAAGACCGGTTTTTCGACTTCTGACGGGCATTATCAGTTTGAAAGAATACCTTTCGGCTTAAAGAATGCCCCTGCTATTTTTCAGAGAGTGATGAACAATGTTTTAATCGGGCTTAATAACACTCAATGTTTTGTTTACCTGGACGACATCGTCATTTATGGATCTAACATCGGTGAGCATAATGAGAAATTGAGAAATGTTTTTTCAAGATTACGTGAGCATAATTTGAAATTACAAATTGACAAATGCGAATTTTTGAAAGAGCCATGTTATTATCTTAGACACATGATTACGAGAGATGGCGTAAAACCAAATCCGGACAAGATCAAGGCAATCAGTCTTCTTTCCCTACCAAAGAACGCAAAGGAAATCAAGATGTTTCTCGGAATGACGGGATATTATCGGAAATTTATTCGCGACTTTTCAACTATAGCGAAACCTTTGACTCTTTTATTGAAAAAGGACGCTGTTTTCAATTGGCGAGAAGAACAGCAACGAGCTTTCGAAAATTTAAAAGAAAAACTGTGCACTGAGCCTTTACTGCAATATCCTGAAGGATTTACCAGTTGCATTTTACTCGAGAACTTTGAATGAAACTGAACAGAACTATTCCACTACAGAAAAGGAATTATTGGCTATTTTGAATTCAATGGAACATTTTCGTTCATATTTATATGTACGTGAATTTGATGTTTTTACGGATCACAGACCGCTTCAGTGGCTTTTCAATTGCTCAAACCCAACCTCGAAATTGGTGAGATGGCGATTACGACTTAATGAGTACAACTATGTGATTAAATACAAACCTGGTCGAGTTAACAGCAACGCTGACGGACTTTCTAGACTACCCCCTGAAAAGGACGAACTGAACATTGACATAAATCACATTACGGTCGGAAATGATCCAAGATACGCTGATTTTATCAAATTTCATTTTATGAATCGCGACGTAATTGAATTTGAAAAGGAGAATGTGCAACTTTCAAAATTACGAAAAAATATTGTCCTAATATGGTCCCAGGACCTTGACGAAAGCAATCAGTTCGCAGAATACATTCAAGAGAATTTTGATTTGACAAATTTAAAGCCAGGAATCAATGAAGTCACAAAGATAAAATCTAAAGATCAGACTATTTTCTTACTTTTTGCCAAGAATCTACATCATGACAAACTCGAATATAAAGATATTTTTGAGACTCTTATCGTTCTTAAAGATCTTGTCAAGACAAATAGCTTCATTTTTGTTACACCAGCAAAAGATACAAACATCAAACAAAGCCGACTCAATGAAATGATAAGGTTTATATTTCCAAAGAACGACATCAAATTACTGGAACAAGTTAGGATCATTCCCAAAACTCGTGAGGAAATTGAAACGATACTGAAGGAAAATCATGATAATAAACTAGCAGGACATGCAGGATTTAATAGGACTTATGCAAGGATAAAGGAGAGATTTTACTGGGCAACAATGAAAAGTGACATAAGAGAATACATCAAGACTTGTCACTCTTGTCAGATTAACAAGACGAATTTCAATCCTATTAGACAACCGATGGAAATTACTTCGACTGCTGAGCTGCCTTTCGAACGACTTGCAATTGACATTGTAGGACCGTTGACTCTTACTGAATCTGGGAAAAGATTTATCATGACGGCACAAGATGACTTGACAAAATTTTCCTTTGCTTACCCTATCGAAAATCACGAGGCGATAACTGTCGCTAAGACGCTCACGCATGTTTTTACGACCTTTGGAATTCCTAAGACGTTTCTCACTGACCAGGGGACTGATTTTATGTCAAACTTGATAAAAGAATTGAGTAAATTGAGGGCCCGGATTCTATAACCGACTTAGCGCTCGAAAACCCGTAAAAGTATTGTCCGCTCTGAAAAATCGACTGATAAAAAAAAGTTCACTAAACGTAAAATAAAAAATACTTACGCGTTCTCCTTGTTGAACCCGACATGTTTTTCGAGTAACATTTTTTTATCAAGCAGTTTTTTTTCACAATAAAAAATAAAAACGTTAAGAATTTTTCGATCGAAAATCGGTGTTTTTGAAAACTTAACTCGCGATAATTCACGGTATTAAATAATACGTGCACAAATAAAACGGTGCACTTGAACGGTCACACTTGACGTTAAAAGATTATCTCAAGCATTATATCAAGCCGAACCAGAGCGATTGGGATTTATATGTATCTTTCGCTATGTTTAGTTATAACACGTCGGTGCATAAGTCAACGGGATATACTCCGTATGAGTTGTTGTTTGGTAGAAAGGCTTATTAACCGTCATCGATAACCCAAGATCCAAAGATTCTTTACACCTATGACGATTACGTGAAATCCCTTCAATACAGACGTAATGTCACATTCAAAATCGCACGCGAGAACATTGCTATTTCGAAACGAAGGAGTAAAGAGAATTATGATAAGAAATCCAACCCTCTTAAATTTGAAATTGGCGATCGTGTATTGATTTTACAAAAGGGTAATGTACCGGGGAAATCGAAGAAATTGTGTTCTCAGTACATTGGACCATACTCTATTACCAAGGTTTTTGATAATCAGACTGTCGAGATTCAAATCGGAAAGAAGATGAAGAGATATCATACAAATTTATTGAAACGTTATTTTTCAGATGAGAATCACTGCAATTTTGTCCTTAATTGTCCTTAGCTCTTTCCAGTCATGTTTATCTATTTCTCATTATCAAATTTCCCCTATCGATTCAGGAAGTGGGATTTTTTACCATAAATTGGGAACAGCATCTATTTCAAATTCTAAACTTACGCTTCTGAGTCATCTGAATGTTTCACATTTAAGCAAGGCTAATGAGATTTTGGGTTTGCATCTGAATTCGCTGCATACATTTTGTATCGATTTTCGTCGGGATTTTCATGGCGGAAATCACAGTTTCGCGCATTTTGGTTGTACACGTACTTTGCAATCTCTTATTGAAGATTATCAGAATATTGAAGAAAGGAGGAGAATTCTTCAGGAATTATTGTTAAAACGACATGTAGTTAGCAAACGCGGATTGTTCAATAGCGTTTCGTATCTATTGAACTGGGTTTTTGGTGTACCCGATGCTGACGACGCGGAGTTTTATTCGGACAGTATCAAGACTTTACTTAATGATAACGGGCAAATCAAAACATCGATGAAATCACAAGTGCAGATAATGTCGAGCACCATCAAACAATTCAATGAATCAGCTATGTCTCTTAAAAATCAAGAGGAAATTCTTAATAATAATGCTAAGCAGATGAATATATTCATGGCGGAAACAAACAGGCATATTACTAGATTTGAGCAGGAATCAATTATTATGCAGGAAATGTTTATCTTGGAATCAATGAGAAATCGAGTTTTGAAAAGTTACGATGAGTATATCGAAGCAATAATATGAGCTCAAAAAGGAATTATTTCATCAACAATAATTAGTCCTCAAGTATTAATCGATGAATTGAAAGAATACGAAGGAGAATATAACCTTTTGATCAATCCAGAAAAAACGAATATAATGGATATTTATTCTGTAATGAACTTGAACATTCCATTTACCGAAGACAATATTATTTTTGCTGTAATGATTCCTTTAATTTCAAAAATGGATTACGATCTTTATCAGCTAATCCCACTGCCAATCGAGCACCAAAATACTAGCCTATATTCCTACATCCAACCGAAGTTTCCATTTTTATTATTTTCCTGGTCCAAAACTCATTCCGCATCCCTCTCAAAATTGGAAGAATGCTGCGAATTCCAACCGGAACAGTTCGTGTGCTTTCACGTTCACACAACTAGGAGTACTGATGATGCCAGTTGCGAGATAAGACTACTGAATCCGCACATCCGCACACTTCCGAAGGACTGTGAAATTTCAACAATCAAGGCCGAGTTCGAGACATGGCATTACTTGGACAACAACCATTGGATTTATGTTTTGAAAAATCCTATCGTTCTTACGATGTTTTGTGAATCAAAAGTAGCTACTGATGTTAATCTAAATGGAACGGAAATTTTAAGTTTAAGTAGCGTATGTAAAGGATATACTAGTTTATATACATTAGAACCCAGAAATTTCAACGATGAGAATATTTCATATTTTATTCCTACACCTAATATAGTGGATAATGATTTATGCATAAGAATTTCGAAGACAGAATCATACACGGCGAGAACTCTAAGTCCAGTTCAGTTGAAGAATATTGATTTGAATGAACTTAAATTAGCTTCAAAAAAAACTCAATGATTTAGATCAAGTTTTGACGCATCAACTTGATCATCCTTTCATAATTAATCATATAAAGTGGTACACAATCGGACTCAGTATAATCAGTACTATTGTTATGTCTTTCATGTTGTACCACTGTCTGCGTTATTTTTCCATTTTCCGAGTTCTGAATAGATTATTTTGTAGGCATACTAATGCATCAACGGGAGAAATCGTGCGTCCTATGATTTGTAATTACGTTAGTTGTAATTTTGACTCGACGACCGAATCTGATACATATATCTCTCAATCTGAATCACGGATTCCTAAAAGACGACGAAATTCTGTTTTGACTAATGTAGTGATTAAAGAGGAAGAAGAAGAGGAGGATACTCACATCAATGAAATAATAGGACTTAAACTTCGCCGAAGTACGACTCCGATTTGATGTAATAATTCTACACAAAATTTTACAATTTTGCGTTTTAAAGGGGGAGGTGTTGCATCACCACATATATTAACAGTTAATCTAGAGATATAGAATTAGGTCATCTTTTTGTTACCGTTAGGAATCAATTCTTATTATCTGTGTGACGTAATCTTTTCTATTTTCTATTTCGAAACTGATGTACATTTCGATTTCCACCTTTTTTTTTGTCAATACCGTTACGCACCGTTACGTGAACTAGATTATTAGGAGTATATAAATACTTCCCAAAATTTCCAAAAATCAGAAGAGACTCGAGCACGAAAGAGTGTAGTTGTACAAAATAAACAGTTGAAATAAGGAATTCCTGATTCAATTTTCTTACCACCGGGGAATCTAACACAGGTTAATATTTGAACTTCATTTCAGAATTGAATTCCTTAGCTACTCAAGTTATGTGTATAATTTTTACGTTGATTGTTTCAGGTTTACTATGAGAATAGGTTCTCTCAGGAATGTCCGTGTAAATTATAAAGTGATAATGACGATTTCACATGAGCGAGGATCGGACTTTTCTGTGAATGCCACAGTCTCCGCCAAAGCATCTGGATTTCTTCAAAAAATGGAAACGTTCGATTTTTCGTTTTTCTTAACAATGTTGATCGGAATATTTCATAAAATTGAAAATTTGAATAGGGAGTTGCAAATTTCTCAACTCAGTGTTGTTGACGCGTTCGAAAAAGTTGATGCCGTACAATATGTTTTGGAATTATCTCGCGAATCTAAATTTGATACGATTTGGGACAAAACAAAAGCAAGTGTCAAAGACTTAGATATTGAAGATGCGAAACTTCCCCGAGTGCGAAACGTCCCAAAACGGTTGAATCCTGACTCAAAATGTAGAGATCATATTTTCGAATCACCGAAAGAAATGTACAAGAAAATTTACTTTGAAGTTTATGACCAAGTAATTTCATCTTTAAATTTGAGGTTAGGGACTGAATCTACAATTTTTTTTAAATCCCTTGAAAGTTTCATAATCTCTAAAGATTTGGATGGGGAAGAGAATGTTAAATTTTACAAAGATGACTTCGACAAAAATTCTCTAGTCGCTGATAGGGATATGTTTCTAGAGGTGACGACAAAGAAAAATGTAAAGGTTCAGAATTTGAAAGACGTTGTGAATTTTTTACGAGAACATGAATGGTGCAAGGGCCTTGTCCCGGAATATATTCGATTTGTTAAATTATTATTGACAATTCCTGCTTCATCTTGCACAAACGAACGAAGTTTTTCAACTTTAAAAAGGTTGAAGAATTATCTCCGTTCAACAATGGGTCAGAAGCGTCTGAACTACATCGCAATTTCACACATGTATCATGACTTAGCTGACAAAATTGATGACGAACGACTTATCGATGAATTCATTCAAAAAAATGCCAAGCGCACCAATGTGTTTGCGATGACTTCGGATAAATAAGTAATAAAATTGTACTTACATGTATGATAAGAGACAGTTAATAATGAAATGGAATTTCAAGCGAATACACAATTTTTTTTACTGTCTATAATATTTATCGTAAACTATGCCACGCAATTTTTGATAACATTGAGATAAAATGTACCGACAAATTTTATGAAGGAACCTCCCCCCCCCCCGCTGTGCTCAGTTACTCAACATACCCTTCAGACATGTTCCGCCGCCCCTGCCAATAACTTTAGTTTGGTACGCCGCAACCTTTGCAAGTATACACATTGTTATTTTCCGAGATATGATATTATGTTCTTTTAACAAAACCATTTGGCGAATTTTGCGTTGATTGACGATGGAATCTCGATGTTTTTGAGGCTTGCGTTAAAAATATGTCTGATCGGATTGCGAGCATCCATTTTCAATTTCTTCATGCTTATATGTAAGTTTGTATAGACATTTTTATTTGTCGTTTCAAGAATTGTTTATAAGTTGGTGTTTCTTTATTGTTAAATGTTATAGTTCCTGATAAGGGTCCTATCTGGACCGGAAGCTTGAATTTAATTTAAAGGGGAGAAATAAACGAATTGAAGGAATATTCTTGGCTGAATGCTGAATTTTTATTGGCTCCATTGATCGTATTTTGGATACAGTTGTTTACTGCTGAAGGAGCGTTTGACTACTTATCGATTTATTTAGTATTTTTATTCCTCATAAAATTCTAAGACTTTTTTCCATTTGCCATTTTTTGAAAAACTCCAAATTTAAAAAGGTATTGAAGCCAAAAATTTAAACAATAAATGCCCTCTCCCGACGAGTAGGAATTGGATTCACGGAAACAAACTTTTTCTAAATTTTCTTTATATTTTTCTGAGTAAAAAAGCCCTTTGCCACTTTTCACAAAACTCAAAATCAAAAAAGTTATTCGGGTTACAAGTTTTAACCAATCAGATTTCTTCAATTTGTTCCTCGAATTTCTTTTTTGATTTTGAGTTTTGTGAAATGTGGCAAAGGACTTTTTTACTCAGAAAAATATGAAGAAAATTTGAAAAAAGTTTGTTTCCGTAAATTCGACCTTACTCGTCGGGAGAGGGCATTTATTGCTTTAATTTTTGGCTTAAATAACGTTTTTAATTTTGAGTTTTTTGTAAAATCGCAAAGGGAAAAAAGTCTTTAATTTCATAAGGCATACCGGGGGGTTTTTTTCACGGGGAATAGGATACACCCTGTACTTCAATAATTGTATTTTTCTTGGTTTTAACGAATGGCTTTATCGAAAAACTATATCATGTGTAAAAAAAGACAATGAATACATATTTAGCTTATATGCGGTTATAAAGTTAAAGTCTTCTATATAAAAATAATGTCATTTTTCGATAAAGGGAATCGTAAAAATATAAAAAAGATACAAATACTATATTAAAGTTGAGTATAATCGTGTTTTATAAAAAAAAAAAAAAATTTGCTTTTGCCGGGGAATCGAACCAGCGATCTCGTGCATACGAGGCATACATTATATCTATTACGCTGTTGATCCTTTTGATAAGACGTACTTTGTAAAGTATGTAGTTCCGCCACATTTATTTTTATAAATATCCTTCGCTAAATAATGGGCGTTTTGATGAAATATTTTACGTGCATACTTGAGAGGAAAGATATATTTCATGTTAATGGAAAGCGTGGCCGTCATGTATGATTCCACGTCCATATCCGACACAATGTATGGCCAGAGCGAAATGCGCGACATCGGGCTCAGTCGGGCAAGCTCGCCAAGGTTCGGAGTCCTTAGTGAACCCAACCTTCCCCAAGCCATGTAGTCTTGACAAAGTATAGGTATACTGATTGTACAGCGATCGTAATGAAAACAAACAAAACGCCGATTAGAAAGGGACAGAGAAAGCGCGCAGTTGTAGTAAGAGGGAGAAAGAGAAGTTGCTTGCAGTATATTAAGAGTCCGGACGACTTCGCTCGGGTCAGGGCCGTATATTGCTGGCAACTAATGAAATACTGTTTTTTTTAAATTGTTTATTTTTAAAAAGCGACGGCATAGTCCTGCCGGACTTTGTGATTGCTCCTTTCAACAAGCAAAAACCGACTTAAGGTTCATTTTAACCTTGAGTAAAAATGAGTTTGACGATCTCATCATGGAAACTCATAAACAATCGGGGGATAAAAATGGAAAACTAAAGTTTCGGATTTTCAACATCTGTTTTTTTTTTTAATTTTTATAGGTTGGGCTTTTCGGGATTCTTTTCTTTGTAGGCGATTGTTGTTTTATCTACTTTGCGCTCTCATTGTCATTTTCGTGTTTCTTTTTTGTATATGACAGGCTCAGAGGCAAAACGACATAAAAATTCCCAAAAAAGGATAGAAAATATGCTGAGTTACATAAGTCTGTCTCTCTCTTGAGAATATTTATGTCGTTTTGCCTCTGAGCCTGTCATATATGGATCATACTAGTGGATAGATTGTAATAAATAAAAAAAATTAAAAAAATCTTGAAACCACAAATGTGGATGGAAGCAATAGCAAAAAAAAATCAACGACTAGTTTCGTTTAAATCATGGATATCATTTCGAAAACAATTACAAAAGTCGAGATAAAACTTCAGGCGCTTTCAAGGGTAAGAGTTGAAACTTCTCATCATATAAATGCGAACATGGTCAATCGAGAAGAAAATATGAAACTTATAGTGAAATTTATAGTTTTTATAGTAAATCCTAATTTTTTTCTATACGATCGTTTTTGGACATTGTAGATGTGTGCAAGTTGATATGTGAACTTTTACCTCGCACCAATGACGAACAACTTGTAAAAATCAAATGCGCAGCATCTCCTGACAACGGAGATTGCGGGAAACGACAATGTCGCGGTGAGTCTCAGAAAAGGGTCGCTGCAATTTTAGAAGGAGATTCGACGGAGTTGTATCGAGCAAAAAATAAGGCAAAAATGATGGAAGAAGAAGATTTGATCGAACCTCCTCATTTATACATGACGGGCTTAAAAACAAAGTGGCGCTTCGAAACAGGTCTCGGAAGGGTGGACTGAAAATTCGTCAACGGAAAGGTGGACTTAAATTCTTCAACAGAAAAGTGGCGCGTCGAAAGCCTACACGGAACGGTGTCCTAAACAGATTTTCAACGGACGAATTATACTAAAAATCTTTTCAATGAAAAAAAGATTCTATTTCAGGGTCTAGTGGAGTCTCAGTTGAGTAACCTGAATTAACCACCCGCAATACTTTGTTGGGAAACATGAATAGGCAGATTAGCATTACATGAATAATTTTAGAGGAAATATGCTATTTTCCTCAAGTGCCCAAAATGTAAGTTTCTTTTTACGCGTATGTATTATGTCTTGTAAATTTTTCGTCATTTTTATTTTCTTCAATGTTAAAAAAAATCTTTTTTCCAGGAGCGACTGAAGTATGTCAACTAGAATTCTTAAAAAAATTTTGTTTTATTGTTTATTCAAAAAAGCCGCATCGCTGAATAAAGGAACGTGTCTCCTAAAAAAGCTTTGGCTAATTTGAATAATTTTTCAGTATTTTGTTAATAAAAAATTTAAATAGTTATTTTTTAACTTTACATATATCTCCGTCAAACTATAATAAAAACTTAAACTTTTTTATTTTCAAGCCTAATCATTATATTCTTTATCGTTAGTGTTGCTTATTTGTTGTTTGTAAAATGTTATTTCATCATATTAAAAACAGTCGAATCAAGCATTTAACGATTATATATTGCCAAAAAACTCTTTTCAATACTTCAAAAATACCGATTCATGCACCAATGGCCAGCGAGTAAATTGAAAAAAGGGATCATATAAAAATATTGCTGAAAACTTCGATGAATCCATTGAACTCAGGAATGCGCGAAAATACTACTCGTAAGTACTCAAGTGCCAAGGACACATACTCAAGTACAATCCAAGTAAAAAAATACTTGTACTTCATTAGATGCTTATACTTTGCCCTATATTTAATAAAATACTGATAGTAGTCTAGCAGCATTTTTTGTGTTAATCATGTGCTTATACGATTCCATGATTTTTATCGCTACCGTGTAATGCACACGTCCTTTTCTTCTAAATTTTATGTCACTAAATGGTGATACTTTACTCTTAAAAATGTAATCAATTTTAATAAACTTCCATGTATGAACGTTTTATGGAAAATAATAAAGTGGCATGTTGAAGTAGAATATAAAACTTTCGTATTGAAAAAAATACACTTATATTTAAATCTATAGACAATTTATTAAAAATGCTAAAGTTGAAAATTGAATTCCAAACGCACATACTATGCTTAAAAAAACACTTTAATGTATGAAAGTATATAAAAATTGAATTATTTTCGAAAGAATTCTATTTAAATAAACATAAGCCTTATAAGATTTCAGATTCCTTATAATTAACCTTATAAGATTTTAGATTTCTTATAATATAACCTCATAAGATTCTTAAGGACCTTATGAGGTCCTTATAAGGAGACAAAAACCGCATAAGAGATCATATTCCTTATTAGGCAGTCTTATAGGGGATCAAATCTTATAAGACCGCCTTATAAGGTCCTTATAATAAATTTAAAATCTTAATAGGGTCCTGCTTAAGGTTTTTTAAGGAGACCATATAAGGACCCCATTAAGATCTTAGATTTCTTATAAGGTCTCCTTATTACAACCTTATAAGGTCCTTATGAGAATCAAGGTTAGTAGGGATGTGACAATAGCTCAGTTGTCAAAACGTATAGGCTCGGTAGCTTAAGTAAAAAAGTACTAGGCGCAAATCCTGCTTGAGGCGAAAAATTTATCTGGAGTTATTTCGAAATTTCCGAAAGCTTTAAGTGAGATATACTGAAGAAAACTATCAATTTTTTTCGAACAATATAATGCATAAAATGTTTATTAAATTTCACAAACTAGTACATCGATATTAGTATGTGGCTTCCAGCCATAATGACGAAACTCACGAACAGCTGTTTTCGAGAAAACCAGCCTTAAAGTTTCCGAAGTGTTTTTCGAAAATTTGCAAACTTTTGTGACTTTTTCTCTTACGAAATCATTGAATGCATTGCGTAAGTGAAAATATTTTAGTTGAGTGCGCGCAAATATGCCTAGAAAGTATTTTTTTATTGAAAATTGTGACTTAGTCGGTTACGCCGGGAAGCCACAGATGTTATGACGTGTGTGCGCAGCAGTCAGCTGATGTTCAGCTGTGTTCAGCATCAAAACCAAGAAGGCTAGATACTAAGGAGATATAATTCCCAGCAGGGGGTCGGTCGGAAATCCGTATCCTGATTTCCAGGAATCAAGTGGTGACACGCGTGCGCGTCTCGCTGCTTTGCCGCGATTCCAGATTCCTAACCAACACCAACATCGAGATCAAAACCACGTGACAAGTGGCACATGCGGAGTACAGCGTTTTGCTTCGCATCGAGGATACGGCTTTCGGCCCTCTCGATTCTTTTGTTTAGCCCGCGAGTTATATCTCCTTAGTTTCTAGCCTTCTTGATCAAAACTGATCAAAACAAAAAAGGGAAAAACAGTGAGAAAAAGGGTTGGGTGTAGTTGTGTGCATGAAAATTGCAAAAAACAAGCAAATTGAATAAACAATCGTACCATGCAGTTGAATTATTCATTTGTTTTGTCCGCGTGAAATTCTGTGACTTCCCGTCATAACAGAGAAAGTCACACATCTCATAACGTTCAAAATGTCATTAGAATATCATTTAAAATCAGCCTTAAGGCATAAGTAACTTTCTCTGTTATGGCGGCAAGCCACAGACACAGAGGCGTAGGCACGTTTCGTCCGTCCTTTTTTCATGATGCCTCTGAGAGCGGGCATTGAACAAAGACGCAATGAGGGGACACTGTCCCCTCCCTGCCTCTTTGTCTAATGCTGGCGCTCAAGGCTATGTAAGAAAAAGACGGGCAAAACATGCCTACGCCTCTGCACAGGCATCATTATCAAACTGATTTAAACAATGACGGATGAATTGATTCCTTATGCCGGGAAAACGGGAAAACACTGAGTTGTGTTGTTATGCTGAGAAAAATGCAGTTTGTTGGTTATGAAATGTCGATAGAACGAACCGCATGTTGGATATTAGAGTGTCAATCAACATTTTATGGAAAGATTAACATTTACAGACATCAAATTTCACATTAACTCAATTTCGAAAAAAAGTGAGTTTCGTCATCATGGCGGGAAGCCACAGATATACATATACTTGAACATAAAAACTCTATAAACAAGTTTATTACTATCCGCAAACAGATTTATTAATTTTCAGAAACGTTCATGAATATGAAGAACACCGTACATTACATTAAACATGTTTTTTGACAATATATAAACGTTAAATGCTTAATCCAACTGTTTTTAATATAATAATATAAGATTTCTCAAACAACAAAAAAGCTACACTAACAATAAAGAATATAATGATTAGGCTTGAAAATGAAAAAGTTTACGTTTTTATCAAAGTTTGGCTGAGATATATGTAAAGTTAAAAAATAACTATTTAAATGTTTGATGAACAAAATAATGAAAAATTATTCAACTTTGCCACAACTTTTTTGAATAAACAATAAAACAACATTTTTTTAGAATTCTAGTTGACATACTTCAGCAGCTCCTGGGAAAAAGATTTTTTTTAACATTGAAGAAAATAAAAATGACGAAAAATTTACAAGACATAATACATGAGCGTAAAAAGAAACTTACATTTTGGGCACTTGAGGAAAATAGCATATTTCCTCTAAAATTATTCATGTAATGCTAATCTGCCTATTCATGTTTCCCAACAAAGTAGTGCGGGTGGTTAATTCAGGTTACTCAACTGAGACTCCACTAGACCCTGAAATAGAATCTTTTTTTCATTGAAAGATCTTTAATATAATTCTTCCGTTGAAAATCTGTTTGGGCCACCGTTCCGTGTAGACTTTCGACGCGCCACTTTTCTGTTGAAGAATTTAAGTCCACCTTTCTGTTGACGAATTTTTAGTCCACCCTTCCGAGACCTGTTTCGAAGCGCCACTTAAGTTTTTTAGCCCGTCACATATAGTGCCAACGTGCTGAGAATGGTAAAATATGAGTCCCAGCAGAAAAAATATCGAAATTCCGATCCCATTCGAGCAATCGTAAAGTTCAAGAAATCAGGAGGTCGAACTATCATCAGGGACATTGGATTCAATCCATTCGTGGTTCATTTTTGGTCGCCACATTAAATTTGGCTCTATAATAAAATTATTTAAACGAAGGACAGTTTCCTATGCATTAACGCCACTGGAGGAATAGGAAAACGAGTTCTCCACGTCAATGGCAGCAAATCTCAGCATATTTTCTCATATCTCGCTGTTTTGTCTTTGAATGCCGACTTTGCTGCGTGTAAAATATTATCAGAACATCAAGATACTGTTAGCATTAGCACGTGGTTAATGAAGTGGATCCAATCCAGTGCAGAATACCGTAAAGGAGTGGTATGAAATACTTCAAAATAGTAATTAATTTTATTTGCAGAATATAAACGAACATTATTTAACAGATTCAAAATAAAATTTTTGCTAAGAAACCCGACATTACTTATATCCTGGAAATTGTACCACACTCGTCCTGCTAAGGTCCCTGAAACGTTCCATAGGCCTTTTCCAATTTGTCTCAATGGCTTTTAAATGTTTGGTGGCACAAGATGTAAAGGTATATTGTCAATATCTGGCAGATTTCCTACGATTATCTTACATATATCTTTGGAATCAATTTGGCACGACAAAAAGCTTTGTTCAGAAAAATGCAAGTATTTTACATCATCCCTGAATATCCTATTATCGTCCTGCACGGCTTCTCAGGAGGAAAGTTGGAACATTTCGACTTTCACAGTATAACACTGTACAGGGTGTCCCAAAGTCACATATAAAAAAAAAAAAACACCTCGGATTCCTTATTCACTTTTAAGTCGAAAAGTCTTTTTTCACTTTTTATAAAACTCCAAATTAAAAAAGTTATTCTAGTCTAAAATTTAAACAATAATTGCACTCTCTTGACAAGTGGGAGTGAATTTCAGGGACCAAACTTTTCCGAAATTTTTTTCATATTTTTCTGAGTCAAAAAGTCATTTGCCACTTTACACAAAACTCAAAATTAAAAAATATATTTGGGTGACAAGTTTTGACCAATCAAATTTTTTAGATTTAAGAGTTGAATATTTTTTTCGATTTTGAGTTTTGTGAAAAATGAAAAAAGACTTTTTGACTCGGAAAAATATGAAGAAAATTTGGGAAAAGTTTGGTCCGTGAAATTAAACCCCACTTGTCGAGAGAGTACAATCATTGTTTAAATTTTAGTGTTAAATAACTTTTTAAATTTTGAGTTTTATAAAAAGTGGTAAAGGACTTTTCGACTTGAAATTGAATAAGGAATCCAAGGTGTTTTTTTATGTGACTTTGGGGCACCCTGTGTATGGTATAAAGTTAAAGTTTGTTTACTGCTAAATTTCAAATGTACTAACTTCTTCCGCAGGAGTCTTGTGGGACCATAGTGGGATGTTCGTGGGACGATACATAAAAATTTGCAATCCTCCGAAACCTTTGGTCATCTCAAGTTGATCCCGAGAATATCAGTGGCATGAACGTGGGACATTCGTGGGATACTAACTCTACGTTCCATGTCACTGGACATTTTATAGCCACCAGAACGAATTTGAAAAAGCACACGGAACATTCCAGGGACTCTAACGGGACATAGATGCTGTGCGGAAGAGTCTGAAGTTCATATAATTTACCTTTCAATATGAGAATCTCATATGACATTCTCATATGAGATTTTCATGACAGGCTGAGAGGAAAAACCGAACAAGTAGAGACAAAAAACATGGAGTTTCACATTCATTTGTCTCTTTCTAGTTCAGTTTTTACTCACGGTCTTTCATACGAGAATCACATTTTATCTGTTATCATGTAAGATTATTACATGAGAATCTCATATGAGATTGGTACCTCTAATTCTTAAATGAAAATCTCATGAGCAATTCTCACATGGTTTCTCATACAAGAATCAGACATAAAAATGTCATATGAGAACGAGGTGCCAAATTCAAATGTAATCACATGAGAAAATCTCACGTGAGAAACTCATGTGAGATTCTCGTCTCTTTTTTACACCGAAATTTATCTATCTTTTCAATGCATATTTTTATATATACATCTGGCTGGGATTTTTACATAGTAAAGCCATAGAATAATATTTACAATTCATATTACAGGTCTGTGATTTGTCCAAAGCATTGCTCAATGCTTGCTGCATAACGTTTGCGAGTTATTGGAACATTGGATGCTACGCAGAAACATGCATGTCAGGTGTGATGCCACGTACAAAAATCGGAATCAATGTCGCTCATTACATAAATAACTGGGAAAAATCTCTGTAATTGGAAAAAAAGGTAGTGAAGAAATTTTACATGTTTTCTATTGGCCAGTTAATTCTATGCAGAAGCCAACCACAAGCTACTCAGGTTATAGAAGCCCTACTTTTGATTTCGACAAGTGAGACCGCTGGTACTGGATCTCTGTCCTTGACAGTAGATGTGAATTTCATAAAAAACATTATTACCGAAGTTACACCAGAAGTTGAAGAGATTGTGGAACAAGGTTTATCAAACAATGATGATGGAAATTTTCATTCAGGATTTGAAATTGAGGATGGAGATGAAAACGAAAATGAGAATATCATGAAAAAATGGATTTCATCAATGGAAAAGAAAGTTGTTTCAATATTAGAGAAGAAGACAGGAGATGACATAAAACCTTGATATGCTCCGACATTTTCAAAACGTCTCGTTAAACAATTACTGACTATTCCACTCTGGTCTAGTATTTGCAGGGACCAGTTTGGTTACGGACGAGTGCCAGCTAGCAGTGCTTCCGTTGAACTTCAATTCAAAACATTGAAAAATCAAATTTTAATGAATGAAAAACGAGTAGATCTCGCGTTGGAAAATATCGTGGAGTATTACAATGGAAAACTCAAAATCATTGATTGTGCTGATAAGCAAAAAGAGCTGAGTGGCAGAAGAAAAAAAAAACAAACCTCTCATCAGGACGAATCAAGACCATCAGATGCTGATACAGATCTATCAGATATGGATGAATGTTCTTTGGAAGACAGTAATTTTTCACAGGAAAATGAAATCCCCTCGCAGCTTCCAAATATTGAAGATGTCACATTTGAAGAATCGCCACTTCAAAGTGGATATGTCAAAGAAAATATAGAGAAGGATTCTATTTGGAAAAATATACGTCATTACTGGAAACTGAGAGAACTCCTCTTAAGGATTTGTCTTTAACGAACAATTCTGGAATAGTAACATGTTTGGCTTGTTACATTGGAAATTATCCCTCTGGCGATCACGTTTGCGCAAACTATGGGAAAAAAGTTCATTTGCTTGAAGGATGTTCAGTTGTCATTGATGGAGAAGAAGAGGGTTACAGTGAAAAAAGACATTGCATTCCTTGCTCTCGCATGTCTACTATCGAAATAAGAACTGCATTAAACGAAGTCGAAAATTGGAGAGGTTTAGAAAAGGAGCCGGAGACAAAGAAAAAAGGCAATACCTATTTAACCAAGAAAAATCAAGATTTAAACGATGTCATACTATCTGGAAAAACCCGGAAATTGCCGATCTTGAAGAACGGAAATGTTGAAACAGTGGGACTGGTGACTTTTAAATCATCACAATATTTAGTGACTAACACATGCTCTGTTGAAAGTATGTTCCAAATTTCTCTAGCAGCTGTGACAGACAATAAGAAAATTCTTAAATACGTCGAAAATAATGAAGCGAAAAATCCATTATTTGAAATGGTTGTCGGCGTAACGAAGTCGAAAAACAACCAAAACACATATAAAAAGGGACTGGAAATTTTTTTACTGTACAAAAACAAGACGCAAGAATCTGATCGATTCAATATTGACGACTCTGAAATGGATTTGCCTGAAGAATTCGAACATTTCTCACGAGCTACACGCAAAGGTACATGTATCGAGTCTATTGAAGGGGACTGTAACATCGTTTCGTTGGCCAATTTCCTTGTCAAAAAATGTGTCTGTTTCGAGGAAAGATCATCGTGCGTCGCTGGCTGTCTTCCACGAATAAAATATTTACCGATTATAACAATAACAGAAAAAGAGATCAAACAATCTCTACGCCAAGTCCTGAAAGATCATCTCATTCTCCCAAGCGTTAACTGTCAAGCTGAACATTGCAGTGGAACCAAAGAAAACAAAATTGAGAAAAAAAAGGTAAATATATATTGATAAGACAATAATTTGGCTTTGCATTGTATTTTATATGCTCATAAAAATTAGGTGAAAGATGTTCAACTATTCCCTCTATAAATTCGTTGCATTATAATTTAAACACAGTTTAAACGTGTAAATTAAATATTAAAAAAAAAAAAACTGAAAAGGAAAAAAATTGACATGTACTTCTGCTTGTAAAATTGATATGTGGATCAAAAAATTGATTACGAGATTAAAAAATTGAAATCATAATAATAGTTCAGAACAATTTCATATATTTTATCATAGTTTTGTCACTGTTACAGAGGACATAGTAGTAATTGGAGTACATGGAGAACATGGATACATTGGATACATAGACGTATCAACTGCTCTAGGAACATTTTCAAAATCATTTTCCTGTCCAAAAACTAAAGGAGTATACAAAACTTTGGGAGTCGTGGAATATCGAGGAACACCAGTGACTAGAAGATCAAAAAGTGCCATGGGACATTATATCGCCATAACGAGAAGACAAACAAACTGGGTAGCTTATGACAACAACAAAAAGAAATCTTATCCAGTTTATGATAATACTCAAATGAAAGTCGAATTATTGTTCTATTCAAAATGATAAAACAAATTTCTTACTATTTTTCAGCTAAATAAACTATTTTGGACCCATACCATTTCCAAAAACTATATCCTTATCCAATATAAATGGCGACGCAAACAACACATTATTCGACCTGTAATAGCAAAGTGCATCAAAATTTTTCCCATTTTTAAAGGAAAAATTATTTTGCGAGTCACTATTTTTTTTTTTTTTAGAAATCCTACTTCACGAAATATAAGATCACTTTTACAGAGCACCGTAAAAACAAAACAAAAACATTCAAGTACAACTAATTAGCATCATTCTGTAGTTCAAGCTACACTTCAATATTAACATGTCTAAACCATTGTTTATATTATGCATTATTATGCAAATTACCATCTAATTATAACTTTTTGTTCCCTTTCTGAAGTTATTTTTTTATTTCCGCTCCGCTAATTTTATATCAAGTGAAAAAAGCACCCGAAAAAACAAAAAATTGAAAAAAACTCCTCATATGGTAATAGTAAAATAGATCAATAGCATTCTATCATCCAAGCCACAACTCAATATTAGCACAGAAAAATTACTTTTTACGTTGTGCTTCACGAAATAATACAGGAAGAAAACGAAAAAGTTAAAGATGCGGAAAAATGACGAACAACGAAACTGATTTTCCTCACAACTTCACAAATGCCTTCACAACTAATTAGAGGCAAATTCTTATTCTATTCCCATTTTTCTACAAAAACCCTAAAATCATTCTATGGAGGCGTGCTTTGCCAACTTTATATCAAACTAGAAAAGCACCCAAAAAAATGAAAAATAAATTAATTTAGGGAATTAATTCCTTCACAACTAATTAGCGACTGATTAGCGACAAACTCTTATTCTATTCCCATTCTTCTACAAACAATGTCAAGTCATTTTTTGGAGGCGTGCTTTGCTAACTTTATATCAAGTTAGCAAAGCACTCAAAAAAACAAAAAATGACAAAATCGGTATTTTTACAACTAATTCATGACTAATAAGCAGCAAATTATCCACCTACTCTCAAGTTCATTCGTGACAGGTGCTCAGCTAAATTTATGCTCATGGGTCTGGCGGGTCGGGGTCGGGGGGGGGGGGGGGGTAGAATGTCACGAAAATATTTTACGAAAGTGTGTTAAACTTCATGAAATCAAATGTAATTATACAATATTTGACATTGGCATGTGACATAAAGACGTAGTTCTACGTAAAGGCACACTTTTGTGCTACTTTTTCTTAAATGATAAATAAATTGAAATGATTAAATTAATTAGTTGAATAAAATGGTAAATAATACTTATAATTATTTAAATAAAATATGATTATACATATTATCATTATAGTTATAATATAATTTAAGTTAAAAATAATATGATTGAGATCATAATTAATTAGGCAAAATTATATAAATAAATTAAATGAATACATGATAATTCAATGAAATCTCTGATTTATCATCAATAATAGATTAATTATATTCATAATTTATGATAACCATGATGACATAAATTCATAAGGTAATAAAAATTTTCATTATCGATCCTTTAATCGCAACTTCAAAAATTCAACTAAATTATATCGAACGTGATGACATTCATAGGGAAAAACTTTTTGAAGAGTTTTTCCTCTTTAGTAATCATAAAACAAATAAATACACATTGAAGGTTATGTATTTATCAATATAACAATTCTATCCTGCACTTCTGTGACTAAAAAAATTTTTTAAAAGTACAACTTGATTTTTTTCCTAAGTTATAAAATACAAGGTGTCCCAAAGTCACATATAGAAAAAAACATCTTGGATTCCTTATTCAGTTCGAAGTCGAAATGTCCTTTACCACTTTTTATAAAACTCAAAATTTAAAAAGTTAGTTAAAAGTCTAAAATTAAAAAAAATTATTGCACTCTCCGACAAGTGGGGTTAAATTTCACGAACCAAACTTTTCCCAAATTTTCTTCATATTTTTCCGAGTCAAAAAGTCTTTTTCTATTTTTAATAAAACTCAAAATTGAAAAAAATATTCGAGTCTAAAATCTAAAAAATTTGATTAGTTACAACTTGTCACCCGAATATCTTTTTTGATTTTGAGTTTTGCGTTAAGTGGCAAATGACTTTTTGACTCGGAAAAAAACAAAGAAAATTTGGGAAAAGTTTGGTCCCTGAAATTCACCCCCACTTGTCGAGAGAGTGAAATTATTGTTTAAATTTTAGACTTGAATAACTTTTTTAATTTTGCGTTTTATAAAAAGTGAAAAAAGGCTTTTCGACTTGAAACTGAATAAGGAATCCCAGGAGTTTTTTTTTTATATGTGACTTTAGGTCACCCTGTATATTCAATTACTGCTTATATAAAGTTGTTTGTTGCTATCAAGATTCATTTGCAATAAGTCTCAAAACTTGCTAGAATTTATTTTTTAAAGACTTCCAAAACCTGCATTGAAAAACGTTAACTAAACAGCACTTGTAAAAAGAAATGATCTCGTAGTAAATAACATAAATAAAACTAACACATAACCAAAAATTGTAACAGATGTATGCTATCTTCAATGTTTTTCTTCCATTCAAACACATCTTTAACTGTCAAAAAACAATCAAAACTGCATCACTTCATTGCAACAAAAAACTTTTTCACTTTTGACTAAATTACATGTGTGCAAATGACCAATCTTGAAAGCAAAAACAAAACCTAAGAAACAAAAACACCTACGTCATAGAGTGAAAATCTCTGTATACTTTACTCAACTTTACTGCGTCATGGTAGACCATGAATGATCTGAGTAATGCACGAAATGAAGCTGCCCAGGGCTGCCCGAAATCAGCCAAACGGCCCGTGTGCTTATGATTATTTGTCGTTATTCGCGTTTTTCAAAATAAATCTACTGCCTTCAATATATTATAAATATTACAATATAAGTTTGAATATATTAATAAATAAAGGCAAATTAAATGTAAGAAATGAATTATAACATGAAGGGGTTGAATTATTTATGATATTATGATTTGAATAAATCATTCAATGCAATATAATAAAATTGAATGAAAAATAAGCAAACACTATTATGATCATATTTAAATTACAATTTTATTGAGAAATAATAATCTTTTGTATAGTATATCATTATTAATATTAGCAATATTATTGTAATGAATGAAAAAATGCAGTATACTCAAATTGGGAAGTAAAACAATCAATTTCAAAACCGATATTAATGCCAATGTTATTTTTATTATTTTTTCAACTGTACTTTCATTTACAAATCATTATATTTTTTTATACAATATTATTATTATTAAAAAATAAATCAATCTAGCTGAAATCGATTATGAAAAAAACCAATTTCAATACTGCATAATAATGTTACTTTTATCAGTTTCAGGATTATTATATTATTATAACAAATGATTATATTTTTCTACAATATTGATATAAATATAATAATGAAAACAAATAAATAAATACAGTAAAAAAAATTCGATGCCAATTCAATCATTAATTTAAAAATCAGTTTATGCCAAAGCTAATACTTAGAACTCTTTTAAATTTTATTTCACAACTGATACATTTTTATTATATATTATCATTTTCATTACATTATTTTCATATGAAATTATTATATAAATTAACATATATGAATAAAATATTGGCCTCATACTAAATATTGAATAAGGTCATCTAAAAGTATATTTATTTAAACATAAATATATTATTATCATAATATTATATCATTACGAATAATATATAATGTAATATAATAGTAAGATTATTATATCATTATGTTATCGAATACATAATTGAATATGTTAAGTTATGAATTTTAACAACATCGTATTGTAAGTTTTCTCACCAATATTTGTTGGTTTACGTGATGAACGTTTCTTCATTTTTATAAATTTTAAAGTCAAAGGATTTATCTTCACTGCAAATTATCTGAGTTGGCTAATGTCTACAAATGTCTAGTAAAGAGGTCCAATAAAATGGCCAACAATCGCACAATCGCAAACGATAATTTACACAATATGTACCAATATGTACTGATATGTACACACAGTCTCAATTAGAGAGAGACTCAAGGGAGAGAGCAGGAGAGAGTGGCAATGGAAATCGGTTCTAATTGGAGATGTAGGTATGGCGGCCATCTTGGACATAAACTCAGCACAAACACACTACTACTCTGTGCTACTCTCTTAGACCATATAGTACATGGACTGCTATTAGTCCGCCATTTGCCGGTTAGACATAGGAGCTGGGGGACCTCCGACTAATTCGACGGAAAGAACCGACCGTATCCGAAGGTGCCCGATCGTAATATATATATATATATATATATATAGTATCTGTATATCCGACAACTGCGCAATTGATCTGCGTTTTCATGTGTTTATTTCAGTTCATTTGATTACAATCATTAAACATCCATAAATATCATCTGCGACAGTTTTATAGTTACAAAAATAAGTGTAAATAAACATTTCGGTTTTTTCAAAAACGCATTTTCATACGTAGTGCCTGTATATACCGATACATCATGGATTCACCGTTGTGTAGCGTGCAGTTGATCTGTGTTTACATGTATTGATTTGTTTACAAACATAAACATTCAAAAATGGCATCTGCGACAGTCTTACATTTAAAAAATTAGTTGCAAATAGGCATCACGATTTTTTGAAAAATGCCGTCGAAAAGTTGCATAATATGTGGGAAAACCAAAAAAAATGATCGTCGTGATGGAATATCTTATCACAAGTATTTATTTTGATGCTTATTCTGTACAGACTGATACTTTATAACATTTCGATAAAAACATTTTTTGATATTTTTTGCTACAGCATTCCAGCTGGAAAAGAAATGGAATGGCTTGGTTTTTTTGGACTTAATCCAGATGGGATGAAACTCCAAGCGAAATCTGCTCGTCTTTGTAACAGGCATTTCGCTGATTCAGATTTTAGTATTGTGGGCAAAAATCAAAAAAGACTTTTAAAATCGAAGTCAACACCTTCAATCCAGTACATTGATGAGTAAGTGTGACCATTTGCTGATGTGGATTTTTTTTTTTTTTTGTATCCACGTGCCTTTTCTCTAACATGGTGATTGTATACATCATATACTATTTTCTCTTTCTAGCGCTAAATTTCAGCTGAGAAAAAAACGTTTCATCGAACCCAAAGATACCAAAAATCTTTCAAGTGTGAACATCATTTCTTTGAAAAACAGTGAAAAAGTTAACACAAGAAAAAATTATGGAAAGTCATGTATATATTGTCAAGATAACTATGTACCTGGATCGTCAATTTTTTCGTAAGCATTTCTGTAATTATCAATTAAATTTCAGCGTTTTTTTTCGTGAATAAAACATGAGTTAGGAGTGTAAAAAAATCAATAAAGAAAATTTGATGCTGGCAGTACTTTTTGATATTTTTTTATACATAAAAACTGTATCTTGATGCTCAATAATCATCAATTTATTTAAATGACCTGATCATGGATAAAAAAAAGCTCAAAAAATAGTTGATAGAAATATATTTATGAATTCAAGAAATAAAAGTAAAAATGAAAGTATGTTCATATTGCAATAAATTATTTATTGTAGTAATTAATTGACTTACGAGTACATTGTACATCAATCCTTAGTTTTAAAAATGAATATAATTACATCATAATTAAAATTTAATTTAGGAATCTTCCAACTTTTATATTATTATCGATTATTTGAATATTTACCAACTAAAAAAACTTGTAGATTTCCAAACGATCAAAGAAAAAAATTGTGGCTTGATGCTTGTGGTTTCAAATACCCTGTCCCGGATAATGCAAAAATTTGTAGCATCCATTTCGACAGACTTTCTTTTGTCAAATTTCCAGGCAGTGGGCGTGCTTTCCTCAAAAAAACAGCGATTCCAACTTTGTTTTCTCATAAATCAGACAAGTTTGTGGAATTTTCATAATTTTTACTTTCTATAACTTCCAAGGACACCATCGTTAAAATTTTTTTTTTTTATTATTGAAAAATTCACTACTTTCTTGTAGCATGGACATTACAACTGCAGAAACAAGCAGTACAGATCTTGAAAATGAAAAAGAGCCAAATGCTCAAACTTTTCCTAATGTTCAGTCATCGAGCAAAACAGAAAAAATTTCACCACAGAAGAGAGCAGAGTCAGGGGCAAATGACCTACAAGTTACCCTTACAGCCAAATCAGACGAGTTAGCAACATTCTAGTTTTTTTTTGTAGTTTGCATAACTTGCAAAAAGAAAATGTTTTATAAATTAATTTTTTTAATCATTAAAAACATCACTAATAACTTATAGCATGGATATTGCAACTGCAGAAACGAGCAGTACAGATCTTGAGAACGAAAAAGAGCCAAATGCCCAATTCTTTCATAATGTTCAGTTTCTGGGTGAAACAGAACAAATTTCACCACAAAATAGAGCAGAGTTAGGGGCGAATGACCTTCAAGTTATTCCTGCAGCCGAATCAGACAAGTTAGTGACATTTTTTTTTTTTTTTTTTTGTATAACTTGTAAGAGGAAAATGTTTTTCAAAATAATTGTTTTAATCGTTGAAAAAATCACTACCATCTCATAGCATGGACATTGAAACTGCAGAAACAAACAGTGCCGATCTTCAGAATGAAAAAGAGCCGAATGCCGAATCGTTTCCCAATTTTCAGTCGCAGGGTGAAGAACAAATTTCACCACAAAATACAGCAGAGTCAGGGGCAACTAACCTAAAAAATACTCGCCATGCTGATGGTACCCATTTTTTAACGAAAGCAAGAAGAACTTTGATTTGTAGAACAAAAAATGAAAAATTCTTAATTATTCCAATAACTTCTATTAAGTTTTTACAATTAAGAATATTTTGCAAAATTTTTCAGAATAAAATCCTGTCAACTGATGAAAGATAGAAAAAATAACGTTAATATTGCATCAATTGATACTGCGAAATTTCTAAAATTCATCAATGATGAAATGTTTTAAATATTAAAATATCATTTTTAAGATGAAAGCTATAATTTTAAAGATCGTCATATATTGATTTTCTAAAAAAACAATACATTAATGAGATTACTGATAGTTTACTCAAGTAGAAACTTCTTAATAACAATTTTAAAGCCTAAGTTCCCAATATTTTGCAGCCCTTCAAAACCATTCTTATGCTTGCAAATTGCCATCATCGTCAATGAAAAAGCCCCGTTACCCTGGCGATATTCGATCGCCGCAAATGAAAAATGCAGAAACTGCTCTAAACAGTTACAAACTCATGAAGGCGACCATTGAGCGTCAAAGAAGCAAAATCAACATTTTGCAGAAACAGCTCAAACGAAGAACAAGAAGGGTTGACAATTTGTCACAGACAATAAATGATTTGCGAAAAAGCAATGTGCTTAGTGATCATGCAGCTGAACAAGTGATGGTAAAGATTGAAGAAGATTTTACCAGATTGATAAGAATACTTTACAAGTAATTTATTTATTCCTAATTTAGAATGACTTGCCTGAGGTACTGCACCACTTTAACAAAAGAACGTCAATAAATAAACGTCAAAAGTATGACGCTCATTTGCGCCAGTTCGCCTTGACCCTACAATTTTATTCCTCCCGAGCATATGACTTCGTGCGAAAAAAATTTGGCAATCTTTTACCCGCGCCATCAACAATTCGTCAGTGGTTGTGCTCCACAGATTCTCGGCCAGGGTTCAACAGAGACGTCCTAGAAACTCTCAAAAAAATGGCCGAATCAAGTGGAGAACCACTAGTTTGTAACCTGGTCGTCGATCAAATTGTACTCAAATTACAAACTGTAAGGAAACATGGCCAGCGTTTTGGATACGTAGACTGTGGCGTGAACCCGTTTACTGGAGAACCTCTTTTTGCAGAAAACAACATAAAAGCCAATCATGCGTTGGTTTTTATGATTGTTGATTTGAAAGGAAGGTTCAAAGCAACACCAGCGTATTTTTTAATTAATACGTTAACTGGGCAAGAATACGCAAACCTAGTCACAATCATGTTGCAGTTGCTGGATGATTATAAAATAAACATTCATTCAATGACCTATGATGGTGACCGAACGAACAATGCAATGGCTAGGGCGTTAGGCGTTGACACCAGCACAGAAACCGAAAAATCACAATTCTTTTTTACGCATCCAGCCGAAGGGAAAAATCATCCGGTGATTGTCTTCCCGGATCCGTCACACATGGTGAAAAATGTCCGCAACGCTTTCGCGGAAGCAGGCCCTTTTTACGACGAAGATGGACAAATTATTGATTGGGCTCACATTCTGGCTCTCCTTGCCATTCAAAATGACGAAGGACTCCATGTTTCAAAAATCACCGAAAGGCACACGCACCTTAATGAAAATAAAATGAATGTTCGTCTCGCAACGCAAGTCCTCAGCGATTCTGTCAGCAAAGCTCTTCTTTACTTGAAAGACAGAATAATCGATGTTCGAAATGGAGGCCAGAATACAACTTCTGGTACAGCCAAATTTTGCAGCATATTTAATGATGCCTTTGACATGCTTAACTGCCGACAAAGGTACTCAAATAATAAATTTAAGCAAGCCTTCAAAATTCCTCTCTGTAAAGAAAACGAAGAAAAACTGCAAAAACGAGCTGCTGAAATTGAGAAATACATTCGCGGACTCAAACATGCGAACGGGAATTCAGTGTTATCTGGTCCAAGAAAATGCGGCTTTTTGGGGTTTATTGTTTGTTTAAGAAACATGTTCGCGCTCTGCAGGGACCTCCATCAACAATATCATTACGAATATTTTTTAACATACAAAGTGTCCCAAGATATGCTTGAATCGTTTTTTTCAGCTGTGCGGATAAGGGGTGGTTTTTGCAACAACCCGACATCTTATCAGTTCCAATATGCCATGCGTCGACTTATAACTCGACAACAAGTATCTCAAACAGAAAGTGGAAATTGTTCCCCAGACGACATTCCATTTTTGACAGTTTCAAGTGGCAAAAGAAAGAAATCTGACAAAGAAAAAGACTTACATGACGGCCACGAAATTGACCATCAATACTGCAAACTTTTTCAAGACTATGAATTTGAAGAAAACGAACTTTTTGAATTTGATGCTAATGTACCATCGGAATATGTACAGGATGTAGTCCGATATATTGCGGGGTACATTGTTAAAAAGTTCAAAGAAGGATCTCAGACCAAAATGTGTGAAGATTGTTTCACTAGCATCCTGGGTAAATCTGGGTCTTCTCGGCTGATCGACCTGAAAAATCATGGATTTTTGGCATATCCATCTGAAGAATTGTTCCAAATTTGTCTTTTTATAGAGAAAATCATTCGTTCCAGTAATAATGTTTTTAGGTCAACATTCGAAAAGGAAGTTATAGAAATTTTGAAGTCTTCCAAAAACCATCCATTTTTTTCGGCACAACATTTTCAACATTTCGAGGAACACTACTTTGAATTACTCAATTTTGTGGCAGGCATGTATTTGGTGATCAGAATGCACCACGAAGAAAAAAAAACTCAAAAATTGACAAATACGTACGACATTTTCACAAAAAAATCGTACTATTTAGAAATCAATAAAAACTGTAGGATCGGAGAAGTATGGGGTATTACTGCAGAGTAATTTTAGTTGAATCCTTTTTTAGTTAAATTATTTCTTTTCTGCTGACATTTTTTTTGCTGATCACATGATTTTTCTTTTTTTTAAAATCAAATTTTTTCGCGACAGTTTTTAAACAAGTTTTTTTCCTACTGTATATTGTACCTCACTATGCCCTTCCCATTGATTGAACAAGATTCGAAGCAAGAAATGTTATTGGTAAAAAATCCATTCCTAAAATTGTGAATTATTAACAACTGGTAAAAATTGTAAACTTTTTTTTGCAATCGCAGAATATTACTACTACATACTACTCCAGGAAATGTAAGCAGAATCAAATTAGTGTAACCTTTTGCGTTACATTTTGAGATTTAATACTTTTCACATGTAATTCCTTTTGTTTTTTATGACGTTCAAGTGATATCTGTGTTTCGTTATTTTTATGACTGTACAATGAATACTTGTATTTGTATCGTAAACGAGAGTTTTGTATTTTCAATATTTAAACGGAGTATTTTCACAGTTAACCACGCTCCGTAATATTTTTTTATGATAATTAACATTTAACTGTTACATATTACCATACAGTTTGTGATTGATTAGTGCTACAGTTATGATTACTATTCATCATTTTCGAGAGCTGCTGTTTGAGATTTTTAATACTGCAGTGTAAATAAGGTAATAGTTAGTCCATTGAAATTATAATTATATTTTATTTATTAATGATTATTATTAAATTCTAATATTTCTAATAAATAATATTTCAAATGATAATTACTTGAAAAATTTTCCAGTTAATGAGTTATAAAATAATAGAAGAATTGAAAATAACTTTTTTAATTATGAAATATTAAATTATAAAATATAATTATAAGATATCAATAATAATTATATTTATGTAAATGGAAATTAATTTTGTTTCAAATAATTCCATAATTATCAATAATGATAATTTTCTTGTCCTATAATAATGTTGTTAATTAGCTATTGACTTCGATGTAGAAAAATTAATATGTCAATATATTTTTTTACATACAATTATTATTTGTATTATAATGCAGTGCACAAAAACGCCCATAATATGGGAAGACATTGTTATCATTCACATAATACTGTTCACAAATTGGAATATTCAGAGTCACCATATGCAGGGCTCCAATAGTATATTTCGTACCTAGGGAAAAAAAAATTTCTTACGAGGGTGAAGGTTATTTCCCGAGGGAGAAATTTTTTTTTCCCATGGTGCGAACGATATTTTTCATCGTAGCGGTCGTAAAAAGTGTGTTTTTATGCCACGGTTGAATGGTGACTGCACCATGCCAAATCCCAGTTGCTTCTAAATGAACTTTCTAAGGCCCATTCTTAACTTCTGAGACATCACTTATTAAAACTGTATATAACATTATAAACATGTGCAATACATTTTCCTATGTCAATAAAATTTCTGAAAATAAAAGAGTTTTTGTAAAAAAATTCATTTTTATAATAGATTTTCGTAATAACACTGTCATATTATAATTCTTAGATAATATTAATTTTTGGAACTACATAATATTAATACTATTTTATTCTAAACACCGACTTGTAATAATTCACTTTTTATCTTGAGTGTTGATCCAATGTATAGTACACATTACATTTCACTTGATATTTTAAAGCAAAATGTGAAATTCAGTTTTAAATCTTTTCTTATATCACAGCCCTAAACTTTCTCTTGTATACAAATTTTTTTTCAGTAGGTAAGTCAATTACGATAAAAATGAATAGACATTCGTTGATTAAATAAAGATCTGGAAAATATCATCAGAAAATGTGACAATTATTTGAATATAAATCTTTTCGCAGTCAAAACAAATTTTGATAGAATCGAATAATTAATCATAATTTCCATACAAACA
Source organism: Platygaster robiniae (assembly GCA_028476575.1). Taxonomy (NCBI): domain Eukaryota; kingdom Metazoa; phylum Arthropoda; class Insecta; order Hymenoptera; family Platygastridae; genus Platygaster; species Platygaster robiniae. The sequence goes on along the minus strand of CM052027.1, from coordinate 7,430,002 downwards.
AAAACCAATAATTATCTTCACATAATGACATATTTTTCAGAAGTTTATTACAACACAATTAATTTTAAAAATAGTTTATCCGTAAGTTTAATTATAAATAACAGTAAACGTTTAAGTATGACTGTTTAAAATTGATCTCGACGTTTATTTAATCAACAAATTTTCATTTTGAGGCAAGTTAATAATGTTGGAACTAAGCATAAATGTCTTTTTCAATCAGGTATTTGGAAAATGTCATGAGGAATTAGTTGAAAATAAATTTAATACTTATTACGAAAATAAAAGAACTACACTGTTTCTATATAGTCTTGTTTAGAGTATACAATTATAATTTTCTAAATTTATCTTACCTGTTATTGATGTCAATATTTATACAAATATTCTATCATTTCCATTGGCTGGTAAATGCGTATTTTTCCTGGATCCATACAATATCAGACGGTGCCCCTGATAAATAAACACATACTACAAAGAAAAAAGTCTACAATTTCGGTTTTTATAATTAAAAAGTGCAACTTATCTGACGGCGAATTCCACTGGAAAAACACATGCTGCATAATGCAATCCTTTTTTTCTACATGCTGAACTCTGATGATCATCCATTTTTAGAAAAATCCTTTATAACATAATATTTATTTCGTGAAAATCTTGTAGACATTTTTTCCAGATATTCAAAGTAATCATGCAACATATGCAAGATTGCCAACAAATTACGAAAAACGATAACAAATTCATAATGACAAGTAAAAGTATGTACATATCCAGTATAACTATACATATGAACTACGATCGGGTACCTTCGGATACAGTCGGTTCGTTCCGTCGAATTAGTCGCGCAGGTCCCCCAGCTTTTTGCCCCCTATGTCTAACCGGGCTGTTTCTATTGAGCTTATGGCATGTTATGGCATACTAGCAGTCCATGTACTATAAGGTCTATGGCTACTCTGTACTACTCAGCGTACTCGACCGTCTGTGTGAGTATATATATTCGAGTTTATTAATGATAACTGCAATTGCACTTCACTTGATTATCAAATGAATTTTGATGAATTCGAGATACACTTTTGAAACACGTATAAAAAAGTAAACAGAGTCAGCTTTCCTCACACAGACGGCAGAGTAATACAGAGTAGTACACTGGAAAAAAAATCCCGGCGATTTAACATGGCTGCTTTACATTACTGCTTTCACGTCAATCCAGCCCAGCCCTGATCCCCGTTTACTTAGTCGGCATTAATGAACTACTGCTAATTTCAATCGTTCGGTAATCGTAAGGTACTCATTGGTAGCCTAAATTCATTTTTCGGTAATTGCAATCTAATTAATTAAAAATTAATCAAATATGGATCGGGTATCTAGCCGAAATTAATATAAATATTCATTTCTAAACAAAAACTCATGGACAAAACGATAGAAAATCGTTTGGTAGAAACGAAAATAGAAAAATATTCATTTGGTAATCAATAGTAGTGGAGAAAATAACGAAAAGCAAGTAGCGCAATTCAAAATATAATCGCGACATGTGCGCCGACGTATTGGCGCACCCCCCACCCCCACCCATCGTATCCGCCATGTTGGCAGGCATATTGAACATATCTACCAATGTCAAAAAGTCTAGAAGTATTCTAGCCTTCTTGGTTTTTGTTCGTTTTTCTTGGTTTTTCTTCTCAGTGCATTGCAGTGCATCTCAGTGCTTCTCAGTTGCTCTCGTTACACTTGGTTTTTCTGCAACGTCGGTTGCGCCCGGTAAGTTAACATTTTGTTACATTTTGTTATTGTATCGAGAAACCAAATTTATTACAATTGTTGGGAACTAACATTGCGATGGGCGAAAATGGCAATTCAAAATTTATATATCAGAACAAAGTATGGTTTTGATATTTTTTACGAAAAGTTCTTTAAATTATGGATATTTTTCCCTTAGGGGTAAAAGTTAAGTTAGAGGGGTAAAGTAAAAGGGGTAAAAGTTAAGTAATTTCTTAAATTACTTAACTCGCATTATAATTTGATACTTTCCCAGTAAACATTCGTGATATCATTTTATGGTCACGTCATGACATGTCATGAAATGATATCCTGGTGACAACTCAGTGATTTCGTTGGTCATTTTATGTCACCCAATGACATTCTAATGATTCTAAGATATCATTGTGTGAGATCCAGATGACATGTATAAATATTCATTATTTTCATACATTATATATAAATATTTTAATTGGAAATCATAACTAGATATTAAGTCGCAACTCAAGTATTGTTTTTATTTATTTAATATAGCTATGTGTAAAAAAAACTTGATATATATTTTCAAAAATTCGCGCCATTCACGCATCTACGATGGTGTCTGTGCATGGTTTCGGGCAGTCTCGAGATCACTCGGGAGTTCTACACTTAATCATGATCAATCATGAAAATGATTGAATCCGGCGAAATAAACTGAAAACACGAGAATCTTTTTTTTGTTTAAATTAGTTAAAAGTTCTTCAAACAGCTTACAAACAGTGCTGAACTGTGCTGGACTCAATTATAATAGGTGCAAAGGAATAATTGGTGTTACAAAAAGGTAATTATTTAATTTAAACAAAATATATATGAGCTCGCACATGCATTTTCCACCATAACCATAAATTTGTATTTACAATGATCATGAAAGTGTAATGAATATGATAATTATATATTATTGAATCGAAAAAAAAGTGTTAAGATTCAGTACTAAGAGTACTAGTGAAAATTTGTTAGAAAAATTCATTTTCTGTTTTGTCACAAATACCTCATGTGGTTGAATATTTTTAAAGCAGAAAAAATTTTCTTGTTGTGTATTCAACATTTTTGATGAAAATATATTGTTATAGAGTACCTCCAAAAAAATGTTGAACAATGTTTTAAGTATTGAAAGTTTGTTATAAAAATTTATCTGCTGTTTTTTACTAATACCCAACGTAGTTGAATATTTTTGAAGCCAAAATATTTTTGTTTGTATGTTGATTAAATTTTAATAAAAAAATATATTGTTTTAGAGTCATTAAAAAAACTGTAAAGAGTGTTTAAAGTCTTAATGAAAATTTGTTAGAAATATTTATTTTTTTTTCACAAATACTTGGTGTGGTAAAATATTTATAAAGCCAACAAAATTGTTGTTTAAAGTTTTCATCACATTGAAATAATAATATTTAGTTGAAGTTGAAAAAAAGTATGAAAAGTTTTTTAGGTGGTGAAAATTTGTTTGAAAAAGTTAGCTACTGTTTTTTTACAAATATCTCATGTAGTCGAATATTTTTAAAGCAGAAAATTTTTTTTTTAAGTTTATCACATTTTGATAATAACATATTGTTGTAGAGTCTTTAAAAAAATTGTGAAAAGCGTTTTAAGTATTTAAAATTTATTATTAAAATTTATAAGCTGTTTTTTACTTATACTTGATGTGGTTAAATATTTTTAAAGCTAGAAACATAGTTTTTATTGTTATCAATAAATAAAGAATGAAAAATTAAAAACAACAAACTTTGTACCAGGAGTAGACAGACCTTTGCGTCTGTCTTTGAGTCTGGGGTCTTTGAGAAAACTCAAACATAAATACCGGAAAAAAGAAATCTCCAAAGTAACCGAAAATAAGTAGTACATGATAGAAAAAAAATTGCCTGAATTTTTTTTTACAACACGTGATCACTCCCAGAAGAAATTTTTTGTTGGCATTACAAATTTATTTGTAACTATACCGCTATGTTTAAAATTTCAGACACACAATTAAACACCATTTATAAAAGATAAAGTTGTTCCCTTGAATCTATTTTTTTTTGTCAATTTGCAGTTTGTTTTTTTCTATGTGAAAATTGAGTTTTCATTTACAGAGAACTGGAACTCTAAGGAAAACATTTTATTATTGGAACTGCTTGAGCATTTATAAACAATTGAGATAATAACTATGCATTTTTTTCTACTATTATGCTTTTCTAAAAGTCTTCCACTTTATATCTCAATTGTTTGCAAAAACAATCAAAATTTTCATACCAACAAAATTGAAAATGTGTTTAGATGTTGGCAAAAATTGTACATTAAGTCACAAATAGAGAATCAGATGATACTTTTTTTTTTGTTTTTTGTTGGAACTTTAAATTATTTGGAGTTGAACAATTTTTTTACCACCAAATATATGTTTCTCTAATCTGATAACACAGAAACGCTCAATACGACAAATAAGATTTAATTTCTTATTCTCAGCGTTTGTAAAAACAAATAAAATTTCGTGTGATGATGAACAAATGAGCAATTGCGATCATTTAAAATCAATCAATTCGCACTAATAAGACTCAAGTCTTAGTCTTAGTGTTTGTGAAGACAAAAAAATGTTTTTAATAACAATCAAATGAACAATTTCTTGCCAGAATATGTCTACACAAAGAAAAAGATTCGCGGAATTCTCGACACGGCAAAAGCGTGCACGAGTTGCTCAATTCAACATGAGAGGGGTTGCTCTACATGAGCTTCATGATGCACAAATTACCTCGGCTGATTCTTTAAGTTCATCATCAGAGGATGAAGTTGATGTGAACGCAGTCGAGGAAAATGTTCTGCCAATTGTACATAATGATAATGTTGTTAATGACAACAAAAATGAATTACAAAATGATAATGTTGATTATATTGTTGATGCCAACAGAAATGAAATTGAAATTGTGAATCCTGCGCTAGACTTGAAGCAAGAGTGTCGAACTGCATTGAAGAACGCGTTTTTGGATGCAAATTTAAATCAGTATCAACAGAAAAAAATGTTGAGATGTCTTCGTAGTCGTCCTTTTCATATTCACGATCTACCGAAAGATTCTCGAACATTGGTTAATACGCCTACTATCGTCGTAAGGGATGTTATTTTGAAAATTGCTGGTGGGCAATATCTTAATCTCGGTTTCAGAGAACTCCTCAAAAAAAATTTAGTTTCTTTACCAGATGACAAGTTTCCCGACTTCCTTCATGTTGATATTAGCACTGACGGTGGTCAAATGTACAAATCGAGTGGACTCCAGTTTTGGCCTCTACAATTCCGCATTGTTAACATAAAAGGTTTTAAACCTTTGGTAGCCGGTGTCTTTGTAGGAGAAAAGAAGCCCTCCAATTCGTTTGATTTATTTGATCAATTAAAGGCCGAAATCACACGAGTTTTCGACGAAGGTGTAGTAACAATTAGAAATCGCATTATTCCTCTGCGTATTAGGTGTTTTATAGGCGATGCTCCAGCTCGATCTTTTGTTTTAAACCACAAAAGTCATTCATCCTCAAACCCATGTTCAAAATGTAAAGTAGTTGGTCATCGGTGTATTGAAACGGGATTCGAATCAACGATGGCCTTCCTTGGTGTCCAGCATGAACGACGAACTGATGAAGAGTATCGTTCAATGACTGACGAAGACCATCACAAAGGGCCGTCCCCTCTTTCTCCACTAATCGGACTCGTTTCGCAAGTACCTTTTGAATGTATGCACCTTGTGTATCTAGGCGTCACAAAAAGGATTCTTGAAGGAATTTTATGTGGAAAGTTTGACCAGCGAAGATTGCACGGCAGAAAAGTGAACATTTTGGACTCAAGGTTAAATTTACTGAGGCATTATTGCCCATCAGACTTTAATCGTCAACTAGGGCCATTGTCAAACTTCTATCGGTACAAAGCAACCCAATACAGGCAGTTATTGTTGTATGTTGCTCCGGCTTTGTTTCAAAATATTCTCGATGAAGAGCATTATCTTCATATAATGCTTCTGTTAACAGCTGTCCATTTTCTCAGTTTTGAAAATCCGTCGGAGCAAGTTCTCGATTTTTGTCAATCGGCTTTAGAAACGTACGTCACAGTCAGCGAAGTATTGTTTGGCCCACAATTTGTCTCATACAATATTCATTCGCTGCTACATATCGTTGAGGATGTGAGACAACTAGGACCACTGGAGTCGTATAGTGCATTTTGTTTCGAGAATAGTATGCCCAGCATTCGGAATTTTTGTACAGCAAGGCCACGGGGAGCTCTAGAACAACTGCACAACAGGATGAAAGAACGTGACAGCGTCGTTGATCAAATTCAAGTCGAAATTGAAATTGTGACCTCTAAAGAACATGTTGAAGGTCCATTACCCGAGGATTTCAATGTGGAAAATTGTGAGCAGTTTGAAAAGATTACAATAGGAAGTGTGGTTTTGTCCAAAAAATTAAAGGATCGTTGTTGCATTCTTGACAATTCTGAAATTTGCATCATACGGAATATACTTCGAGTAGGAGACGATGTTTTTATTGTTGTCAAAAAGTTTTTCGAAAAAAATCCAATGTTCGATGTTGGGTATCCATCAGACGCTGTTGGTGTGTATTCGTGCCGCCGCCTTTCATCGACATATTTTGCAGTGCCTTTACGACAAGTAACGAGGAAACGAGGAAATGTTACGTACAGCCAAGATGGAGTAACATTGAAGGCGAGGAGGAAGAAATTATCAAGAACGAATTTGTTTGCGTAACTCTCATAACGCCAATCGAATTTCCACAGAATTAATTCCTTGCAATCACAACTTGTTGATCACAGCATGATTTTTCTAACGATACTTCTGACCGTTTATACGAGGACACGATTATTTCTTTTATGTGCTATACAATTCATTGTTATGAGGATTGACTAACACGTGCCTTTGCAAGCAAGACATGAAAATTTGACGTTTTCATTTGCCAATTTTTTTCCAATGTATATATGCAGTACTTCAACAATACTTTTACATCAATTTAGCTTAGCACTGTTAATACTGATAAAACAAAATTCAGTTTACTTTAGAGTGAGTAATGCAACGTCGTGATTGTTAAACCCTAGTAGGTTTGATTTTTGTAAAAAAGGGCCAAATTTTTATGAAAATTCAAAATTTATTATAAGAATTCCGTTTTTTATAAAAACGACCTTATAAAATTTATATAAAAAACAATTTATTTATAAAGTGACCTTATAAAAACTTTTAAAAAAAATTCTTATAAGGTTTTTATAAGAATCAAAATCACCAGGGAAAGACTACTGACGGCCTCAAAATTTATTTAAAATTGAAAATCAAAATTTCACCATGCATGGCAATGAAAGAATCATGTACATTCCGGGCCCCGTGAAATTTTGTTTGACTTTTCAATTTATGTAATAATGATTTTAAAATTGAAAGGATCTCCGGTTCCTAATTTTATGACAATCAAATAATTCAGTTGCAATCTCCTCTTGACCGAGAGCGCAGGGCAGATTAATTTATCTTTCTCGAAGAAATGTATGAAACAACATCATATATCTGTTGTCATTTTTTGAACTATGAAAACGTTTTATAATGTACATTTGATGGTAGAGTTAAATAAATTAAATAAATTAAATTAATTCTGCCGCAGGTGACACTACAAAAATTTTTCGAAACATTTTTATGCTTTTCGCAACATTCTGATTTATGCGATCTTTTCCTTACAGTATGATGGATCCCTTTAAAACCCCGACTAAAAAAGACAAAAAAAGAACTACATTTCAAACAAAGAGCGGAAGAGTTTCCAAAAAATCGAAAGCATTTGAAGACTATACTTCTTTATCTTCTAATGATGAGCTACTTAGTTGCACTAAGAATCAATCAGCCAAGTAACGTATGGTCGCCATCCAAAAAAGTCTTGAAATTCTGAGGGAGCAACATGCACAGAAAGACACCAATATTCCCAAAAAAATTTCAGCTGAGACAGAACCATACTCGAAAACGGACAGTTTCTTAGAATCGTCATTCGCTCCGTCACCAAGTTCTTCCAAATCAGAATACGAAATCAACCGTACTGCTAGGTTAGCCCTTTTTTTGTCTATTTCCACAAAACTTTTGATTCTACATAACTGATATAAACATCTTTTGCATCATGCACAAAGTGTTACAATACAAATGAATCATGGCTTGTATTTAATAATTGATGATCAGTATTTGAATGAATTCTAAAATCAACCTCAAAAGATACGTAATTCAACCTTAGCGCAAAACGTCTGAAACTCAGTTGCAGTTTTTCAAATTCTAAGTCGATTTCATGACAATGACATACCTCAAAAAAGTGAGTATCAGATTTTTCAGAACTAAAATCAGTTCACAGTGTGTTTGTTTTTCAGAAATAATCTCCAACCTGCTTATTCAGCGATTGGCAACCAGTCTCAAAACAGCTTCATGGCAGATGAAACGGCGAACTTCACAGAAATAAAGAAGATACTGTCGCAAAGAATTGAACAGATTGTTTGCACTGAAAAAGTATTCAATTGTTGAAAAAATTTAATCTTTTCGAAATGAAATAAGCAAATATATACCTACAACAAAAGACTATCGTTGAATTCAATCATTATAAATGATTATAAAACAGAAGAGATTAGAGCAGATGGAAGAATATTCTATTTGCAAATTAAAATAATACTAAAATTTGATGTTCAATTCGAGTAGTTTTATTGGAAAATTATATGTTAATATTGCAATAAATTTTAGAGCTACCATCCACTGGTTTACCTCACAAATTAACTTATATCTTTCAACAGGGAAGTTCTCCAAAACCAAAAAAAATTACTCGAGACGACCTCTGCAATAAATGACCGTCTTGATATTTTAGAAGAAAGGAAAGAGAAAACGAAGCGTAATGTGGAAGGCTGGGGGAAACCATCAAGGTACCCAATCCAAACCATGGAGGAGTTGGAGGCAATGGAGGGAGAGGACTCAAAAGATGCAAGAGAATGTCTGATAAAATATGTGGATTTTTATATTATGTAAAAAAGGTACCCAATGAAAATTGAACAAAAAATTAGGATACTGGCAAATGTTGAAAAAATTATTCTAGAATTTTTGAATCAACGTGTATAAATTGTAAAAATCCATACTTGAAAAATAGAAAGAATAAAAATTAATATATTTACAATTTACTCATAAAAGCATGAATATCCAAAATTTTATTCATAAGCTATTTTCAATTTGAATTCAAAAATTTAACTTCTACATTTCTCTATATTTAAAAATATGGAAAAAAAATTACAAGGTTTTACGCCAAATGCTGTCATTAATAAATATATTGAGAATCTGAATCTCAAAGTTAAAAATATTGTGCAAATAAAAGTGTAGAAAATGGGTCAACTGACAATTTATATTTTGATGAATTTAAAAGATAAATTTGTAAAAAATATTTGTTCAAGCTAAACCTCACAAACTTATTCAAATTTATTGCTTCCATTTGTTCGGAAAGAAAGAAGAATATTATTTAAATATTTTTAAACTTAAAAACGTAAAACTTCTACTTCCAAAATTGTAGACTGCTGATATGCAAAAACTTTTAATGCATATAACTATACATATATGTTCAATATACTGATGTTATTTTTTTTCCAAAGGGGCCATATCTGTCGTTTGTGGGGGCAACCTCAATCCGGAGTTTCCTCTCAATGGCAATGAGGGAAACTTTTTCTGACCCAGTTGTCAATGTTTTGAGCGTCAATGGGACACGTGGAAATTATGATTTCCAAAAGTTGCAGCACTCGAAAATTTTGTACAGTAAGTAAAAAGTAATTCTCAACATTGCGAATAATTTATGAATTTTTAAAAAGTACCTTATTATATCGTTCGTCAAAATGATTATTTTTAAGTAACACGTTTGAATTTATTTGCTATTACAGTATCGTGACTTGTCCTGTATATAATTGTTCTTTAACACTTATTGAATTGTTTTAGATGCTGCAAAGGATTGCCCACTTTTCGTTGGGCCCGAAACGTTAAAGGACTTCCTCGCAAACGTGCGGGAAGTAATTCGTAGCACTAAGCAACGTTTCCGGAAAGACAAAAATAGTTGCAAAAAATCAAGTGTGAATTCGACGAACGATGAAGAAATTCAAAATCTCGAAGATGAATTCGAAAAATTACAAGAACTAATGGAAAGTGAAAAACACTACGACGCAGAAGAATCGGACTACATCGATTAGAATTAATTATGTAAAAGATTTTTAAATAGTTGAAAATAAAAATTTTCGTTTAAAATTCATACGTTTTTCAGTTAATTTCACCCAAGAAAAAGTTTCAATCTAAATTTTTGAAAATTCCCGCCATTTATGCCATTGACATATGAGCATGCGCATAGTAAGCTTTATTCTGGAATGTCATCGAGTGATTTCCAAGTGACAGGCTAATGAGGAAGCACATATGTGGATAAATGATATCACGCGGTGACATGAATGACGACAAAATGACATCACGAATGTTTACTGGGTTGAATTGTTTAATTTCTATCGAATTCGTTCACGTTAGCTTGGATCACCCTGTATAACAGGATCACAGGCCCAGTGAGACAGTAGCGTAACTATAGATGTGAGGGCCCCAGGCAATTTCTCTAAGAGGCCTTCAGATGATATTTTTTGAGAGTTCAACATTTAGAAATTTACCTTTTCTTTTTTTTAAGAGTTCATTGTTCGAAATTTTAAGTTTCCATTTTTCTTTTTTTTTTTTAAGTGGATTTTTTCAGAATGTATGTGCGAGAATTATTTATCAATCATGAAAGACTCTGATGCTTTTTATATAATTAAAATATTCAACAACAATTTAGTCTAAAATATGAACAATCAAAGCCCTTATTATGTTCTTAAATTAATTTAGCACATTCATCATACTGCTCTTTTATCATGTTTTTATCAACGATAAATTTGCTCATTTTCGGTGACACCGATTTCTTTACTTGACATGGAAATCAATAATTTTTTACGGCAGGGGAAAATTCTTCTTTCTCTGAGGCCGCACATCTATTCTCAATTCAGTAATATGTAACAAGAGAGGAACTTTACTATGACTGGCTGATTCGAAAAATCTACAATCACAAATTAGTAGCCATTGATAATGTGATTTAATTATATATGTATATAAAAAATTACAGTTCAAAATCAGATTTCTTGTTAAGACATGATTTGAAATTAATAATAAAAGTTCCTTAAAGAAAAAAAATTAAAAAAGTATTTTTTTCATGTTAAACAATTAATTTATTTATTTACAATGCAGTTATCTGTGATTCACTTATGAATTCTTTGATTAATCAGTTTTTTCTTTCGATGCAAATTTGACGAAAATATAATGCCATTATTAATATCGACAGCGTACACAAAGGAGTCATAATTCATACTATCATACACAAATTTAAAAAAAATACAATATAATAATGCTATGAAGCAAATACAGGGCACAGCCACCAACTAGATGTAGACTGCGGGCGAAGCCCGTGGTTGACAGCTGATAGCCCTATCAAAGTCGGTACCAACAAATTTGTTGGCAAAATTATGGCAGCCTGATAGCACGCTGTTATTTGCCAATTTTGTTTGATAACGCTATATAATTGATACCGTAAACATATTGCTACAATACCTTAAACTGCAAGGAGTGATATTACACTTGCATTATCAGAGAATTTTTTATTTCAGCAACTAATTCGAACATTTAATGACCTAACCATTATTAGGGCCGGTTTTATATGTTTCTCAACATTTATGGAGCTGATATTTTGAATATTGAGGCGAAGCAACTGTTAACCTGTTGACGTAGAGTCTTCGGAACTCAATTTTGTGCGTTAATATGACTTTAAAGTTTTAATAACGTTATAATAAACAAACTTTGTACATCTGTATATCTATATATACTCCGTGTCATTTCAGCACGAAACATATCCATATGATGCTAGAGCACTCTACATTACCGATAAACATCAACGTCAAAACATTTCTTCCTAACCGACTGCTTGCGGCGGGAGATGAATAATTATTCAAGTCACCAAAGCGTAAATTTTGTTATCGACATTCAAATTTGAGATTCCTTTTAAACATTTTTTACTGCTTTTTTCAAAAAGTTAATTGTTCTGGTTCGAAAAACGGCTGTTACTTGCATTTTCTGTTACTTATTTCTGTTTAGCAATTGTTTGATGTATTCATAATAATTGAATTTGAGTCATTTAAAAGCTTCATCAAAGAGTCACAATAAATTCTAAATAAATGTTTATTTATGTTGGAAAGATTACATAAGGATTATAAAATTCTCTCGCATACTTTGTTCATTCCGTCAATTTGTGATTTATTAGCGATTTCTGTACAACAATTTTTTCAATTAAATAATTAACTTATTATTACACAATTATACAATTTACATATGTGCATATATAACATTACAAATACTTGCAATCGGCGACAAGAAATAAAAGTAATGAAAACTTCAATAAAAGTTCGTAAAAAGTTTCAATACGATACTGGATGATACAAAACATGCAGAAAGCAGCAAAAGTAATCGCCCGTAAAAAAAAATAAAAATATTAATAAAAAAGAATATTTCAGTTTAGATCAGTTTTAAGATATAAACTAAATGAAAAGAACTAAACGCTCGCAATTAAAATTTATAAATCATACATTGTACTCCTAAGTAATTTTTTCTTCTTATGAAATCCTAAGAAGCAATCGAATTTTATTATTATAATTGCATTTCTTGTAAGATCTTCTTTGTAAGCTGCTGCTTTTTGTTCTGTTGGAATTCTTCTTAACTCAAAGATGGTAAGGCTTCGATCTTTTTTCCCAGGATGAAATCCCTGAAAAAAGTTTGTGATTTTATTGAAAAATGCTGGGAAGTTCAATTCTTCTACAATTTCGTAATTCCAATAAGGTGGCCCATAATATCTGCGCAAAACTAATATTTCTTATAATAATTTAAACGAAAATTCTTAAAAAAACTTCATCACAATCCATCGCAAAAATTCTTACAAACAATTTCAGTCTCTGACGATGTTTCATTAACGTTGAAAAATGGACTTACAACAAATTTCGTTCGACAACAATCAATAGCGCTCATTCTCACAATAAAAGAAATCAAACTATTCAATACCTTGAACTTGAATTTAAAAGAAATGCGGAACTTTTCATTTTTCAAAAATACATATTTCGAAGCCAAAACTTGGTAAAAAATGGCATAACATGTTTGAAATAGGATAAATTTTCAAAAATCACCTAATTCAAGTATTACAAATAATATTGTTTAAATAAAATTGAAATATATGAAAATAAACCGAATAGATGAATTTTATAAAATAATTACAAGATTTCAAAAAAAGGGGCCCACAAAACTTTTTTGCCCCGGACCTCAAAATATCTAGTTACGCCCCTGAATAATTAAAATCAAATTTTTTGGGATCAGTTAGTGTCAAATAAAAATTGTCGAGAAAATTTTAGGAATCAGGTTTTGCAGAGTTTTAAAATAAAATTGTATGTTTGTGTACGTTTATCGTGTACGTTTTCTATCCATACGTTTTACGAACAATATGAAATTTTAGATTTTCAATTATGTAGATTCTAATATCTCATATAGTATATCACGATACCTTGTTAAATTTTGAAAACACGAAGCAAAGAATGAACCTTTAAATTTTGCAAAAATTTTGCAAAAATCGCACCTCTATCTAAATTCTTCAATTGAAATTTTTTGAATCTGATACTCTCAAACGAAAATTCCCAAGTTTTCAAAAATTTGTAGGATCGAGTTGATGAATTTCTAAACAATAATAATCAAAAATTAAAATTATAAAAATTGAGTTTTGACCTCTATCAAAATTTTTAGATCGAAATTATTGAAATTTGATACTCTCAAATGAAAATCCCCAAGTTTCCGAAAATTCGTAGGATCGAGTTGATGAGTTTCAAAATATTAGGAATCAAATATTTGAATGATAAAAATTTACTTCTGACCTCTATTCAAATTTTAAGATCGAAATTCTTCAAATCTGAAACTCTAAAATGAAAATTCCCAAGTTTTCGAAAATTCGTAGAATCGATTAAATGAATTTCTAAATATGAAGAATCAAAAATTTAAATTATAAAAATTTAGTTCTGACCTCTATTCAAATGCTTCATTCATCTCCATTCTCAAAATCCATCCTTCGAAGAGCTTCATCGCCTAGGTCCAACTCGTTCATGTTTAGATCTGAAAATTATCAGACAATTATTAGTTGTATAATTGAATAAACATGACAAAATCATGTAACGATGATGGCAACATCGTGTGAACATAATGGCAACGTCATGTAATTCTTGCATTTTTGATGTATTACATGTTTGAAAGGCTTTTAAAATATTCAACATTCAAATATTCAAATTCAAATTTCAATCAAAAACAAATCTCATCAAAAAACATGAACAAATTGACGTTCAGAATCTTGAAGATGAACTTTCTTAAACTTTTCAATTGTACTAAATCTATGTCAATTTCAGAAGGGTAATAAAACTTAAATCACGATTTTCAGCAAATATAAGCGATCAAACTTGATAATTCAAAGGCATGAAAATTTTTAGCATACTTTCGAAATTATTATGTTTGAACCATAAAATAAAAAAATGGAGAAAGAAAATACACAAGTTTTCGAAAATTCGTGGAATCGATTTGATGAATTGCTAAATATTAAGAATCAAAAATTTGATTTATAAAAATTTAGTTCTGACCTCCATTCAAATTCTTCATTCATGTCCATTCTCAAAATCCATCCTTCGAAGAGCTTCATCGCCTAGGTCCAACTCGTTCATGTTTAGAGCTGAAAGTTATCAAACAATTATTAGTTTTATAATTGAATAAACATGACAGAATCATGTAACGAGGATGGCAACATTATGTAAAAATGATTGAAACATTGTATAAACATGATAGCAACATCGTGTGAACATAATGGCAACGTCATGTAATTGTTGAATTTTCGATGTATTACATGTTTGAAAGGCTTTCAAAATATTCAACATCCAAATATTGTTTTAAGGTTATTTGAGTTGTACGAGTATAAAGTTGAGAAATTATTATTTCCGACTCGTTAAGAAGAGTGTTGTTTGAAAAGTTCAAATTTTGGAATAAAAAATACGAGATTGTACATAATCCGGTAAATAACCTCTTTTTTATGCTATTCTAGGTTTTATCGAAATCCAGAAGCAAGATTCACTAATAACACTAATACATATAATATATGCAAAAATACAAATATGTAAAATGCAAAATATGAAATCTCAAGATGTGGATCTCTGAAATATGAAAACTACAATTGAGTCAAATATAAAACATTGTAATTTCGAGATTAAAAAAATGTTTTCTCCTTTTGCAAAATTCTAAAAATGGACTTTTAACAACATCGAAATTTCAAGATTTTTCTTCGGGAACACCTTCCGACAATTTTGTATGCGAACGCCTTTGGATTATGCAGTGGTAGAGCTAAAACAGCGGCCTTCAAAAGAAAAGAATTATCAAATTTTCTTAGTTATCGAATTTACCTAATGTTGCTAAAATGTTCTTATCATGTCATGATGATGTTTTCATAATGTTGCTATCATGTTTGCATAACGTTTTCATTATCATCACACAATGTTGCCATTATGCTCAATAATATTTTCGAAAATTATAAAGACAAACGAAATTACTGATTTGCTGAGTTGACATGAACTGTGCGAATTAACTCTTGATACAGTTCGCAGAAACATTGGACAATTTTCTATCAACTTGCCACCATGTTTGAAATTATTGATATGACACGCTCAGAACGAATATGAAATGTGTCAAAGTTCTGAGGTCCAGGGTTCGGATATTTGAAACAGGGAGGGCAAGTTGCCTTCCCGAGCCTCCCACCACAGCGCGGTAGCTCGGCTAAGTTAAGGAGAGGTGACGCGACAGACGAGTGCCTTTCTATTTCCAAATTCAAGTTTTCCGGTTTTCGAGGATGACGAATATTTTTTTGTTTGCCCGAATTTCGAAGCGCGATCGGCCCCAAGCAATCATGAATTGGCCTGTTGCTTGTTTTGAGTATTTTATTTCTTTCAGGACCTTGAATTTTGCGCGTTTTCAGGATTTCATGACGATTTATAGACATATTGTTTTATATTTTGAAATACAAAAAATACGTAAAACGTTAGAAAATATGGAAATTTTTTGTAATTTCGTGAATGTTAATTATAAGTTTTTTCAAATACATATCGAAAAATAAATGACAGAAGAACTGGAAGAAAAAATGAATCAACTTGTTAAAATTTAAAAAATGTAAGAAGCAGAGAAGTGGGTTAAATAAAGCACAGTTTTGAGCAACAAAAGATCATCAAACATTTATTTGCTCAAAATAAAAACCTTTATCCATCAGAATCAAATAAATTTACATTATCAATGATAATCATGAGAATTTCTCAAAGAAAAGTCAAATTTTTCTCTTATGTAAGAATGATCGTAAGTTGTTTTTTAAATTCAAGTTTTGCACAAATCATGGGCGTAGGAAGGGGGAGGCAGGGAAGTGCCACTGCCCCCCCCCCTGAATGTTCATGAATCGAAAATTTTTCCTGCTCGAGTAAAAAAAAGGCTGTAAAATGTAAAATCGGGTTTCCTTTTATTTGTCTCCAGGATTATTACCGAACTACGCAACGGAAGTGGAGAAACCCATTGAATTTTTTCATGACAAAATTTGTTGCCAAAGACCCAAAAATGACCCTTAATTTTTGTTTTCCGTCTTATCCAACTTTTTTTTCGTAGATAAGCTAATCGGTTCAGCAATCAATTTAACACGCATCCTTAGTGATTTCAATCTCTACAAAAAGCTTATAAGAAAATGAAATTTCTTATAAGAATTCAATTTCTTACAAAGTGACCTTATAAAAACCTTATAAGAAACAAAATTTTCTTACAAAAACTTCTGCTATACAATGTTATAGAATTTTTTTCTTACAGAAATTGATCGAAAAATTGTAACGAGAAATTATAGTTTATAAGGTTTTTATAAGGTCATCTTATAAAAAATCGAATTCTCATAAGGATTTCATAACGTCACCTCGAAAGAAATCAAATTCTTACCAGGTGTACTCCTAAGTAATTTCCGGTTTTTTCAATGGATGGCGTTCTGTTTTGTACCGCTGTTGGTAACACATACCATGTGTCATTTTGTTCAGTCATATCGAGTGCTTGAACTGCGTTGACATTTTCTCGAAAAAATCTTCCAGTAGTCCAAAGTGTCCGAGAGCCACTGTGCGCTTGTGGAAGTTTATGGTGATCGTGCATTAACACTTCGAACATGTAAAACGTGGTTTCGACAGTTCAAAAATGGAGATTTCGACCTGAACGACGCCGCACGCTCCAGCAAGCGAAAATCGTTCGATGACGCCGAATTGAAAGCATTATTAGATGAAGACAACACGCAAACGCAACGACAGCTTGCAGATGCGTTGGGAGTTCAATAGCAAGCAATTTCCAAACGTCTGCGAGCCATGGGAAAAATTCCGAAGTGTAGAAAGTGGGTGCCCCATGAACTGACCGAGAGACAAATGGAGAGTCGAAAAGCGCAACAAATCGTGCGTGAGTCCAGGTGAAGCATCGACATCGACGGCACGGCCAAATCGTTACGGTCGGAAGGTCATGCTGTGTGTGTGTGGTGGGACCAGTCCGGTGTTATATACTTTGAACTGCTGAAACCTGGTGAAACTGTGAATGCCGTTCGCTACAAACAGCAAATGAAAGATTTGAGCCGAGCCATTGTGGAAAACCGACCAGAATATCAACAACGACAGAAGAAGGTGATTTTGCTCCACGACAATGCGCCGTCGCATAAGTCGAAAGTCGTTCGTGACATGCTGGAAAGGCTCAAGTGGGAAGTGCTTGATCATGCGGCTTACTCACCAGACCTGACGCCATCCGACTACCACCTCTCTGCCTCGTTGGGCCATGCCCTTTCTGAGCAGCGCTTCGACTCGTACGAAAATGTACGAAAATGGCTCACCGAGTGGTTCACCTCCAAAGGCAATGATTTTTACTGGCGTGGTATCCACAATTTACCAGAAAGATGGGAAAAATGTGTAGAATGCAATGGAAAATACTTTGAATAAAGTAAAGGTTACGGTTTTCTTGCAATTATTTGTTTTATTTGCAAAAAAACCGAAAATTAATCAGGAGTACACCTGGTATTAGAACTATTGAAATTGCCGGTAAAAGAGAGCATTCACAAAATTTAAATTCTCTGGACGGATATCTTTACGCAGGGGCACGTTCGCTGACGCACTTATATATATTTTATTTTTAATAATATTATTAATAAATTAGAAGGTTTATATAAATAAATAAATAAATATTTATTTATTTATTTATTTATAATAATATAAAATAATATGTATTATTCTGTTACAAAAACGGCGTAGAATAAAAGAACATCATTTTTCATACTAATGACAATCAAATGAAATAAATCAATCATTTTTACTATATCAGTGATTGACTTCAGTTATGATCATATTAAACAAATCAATAATCTCAGTTGAGATTATAGAATTAATTAAAAAAAAAACGCCCGAGAAAAAACAAAACTGTCAAAGTCAACTGAGATTATAATACGAATACTACCCTCGGAGCGTGGGTGTTCTGTGTCCTGTCTTCAGCCTCTGTAAAAAAAAAAAAAAAAAAAAAAAAAATAAACTGGTATCGCATTTTTTCGCTAAGAGATGCTGGTTTGCCGATAAAGAAGCGCTTACCGACAGTAAATCTGATCGCGGTCGTGGATTTCAATCTTCGGTCACTCACTAGTGTTTTTCTCTGTCGTGTTGTCTTTCTTTTGTGTCTTGTTTTAAAGTTCGCTCGTAAAATATTACATCGCAACGATCATTAGTTAGGCAATGGGGATACGGCCCGCCACTCCTACTCCCATCACGTGACCCTCCACCCCTCCCCTCTACCTCCTCTAGGCCACGCCCTCTGCGCCCTGATTGTTACACCTATGCCCTCCCCTCTCCTTAAGTGGTAGGCGATGACGTCATCACGACACGTTTGAACACGCTTCGTTGACGTCACAACGACAAGTTTAAACACGCCCGACCGAAATCTTGGAAACGATGACATCATTACATTCTTTAATGATGACGTCATAACGACGAGTTTAAGCATGTCACCGGAAACGATGACGTCATCCTAACTGCGTCAACAATTCCTGGAAATGTTATCGCGCAGATCTAACAATCAATGAGTCATCAAACGATAGTGCAATCACAACTTACATTTAAAGGATAAGCATTTATTCATGAATACTTTTTTTTTTTTTTTATTTATACATTCATTTATTCTTTCTGCAAAGGGCCCCTCACCGCCCTCTGCTGTGAGGCTCAACCACTATAGTAGCCCCTTGATTTTTTTTTTCTTTTACAAACTTTTACATATTTTTTTCTTTTTTTTCCTTAAAAAAAGGTTTTTCAACTTTTCCTAAGCTTGAACGATACATTTTTCTCGGAAGTAAAGTAAAAATTCTCGTCGCAGTGTAGCGATATCCTCAGAATCCAACTTGTGCAGCCAGTTGGTGTTTGAGAGTAGAGTAAAAGATCTCTTCATCGATGATGTATCGCCAAATTTTTTCATTAACCACATCCTGAGGCGGCGGGCGTTTTCCGTGGCACAGTGATGAGTAGATACAGGTCGATGGTATGCGTTGAATTCACACGCGGAGGAGCGCAGGAGCGCAGCTTCTCGAGGGACGGATATCGCATTTTCATCAGGTTTATTATGATGCAGCTGGAGCGCAGATGATCTTGCAATCAGACTTTTTTATCCTCTCTTTTCACAAATATAAAACTGGCATCCTCGAGTTC
Source organism: Platygaster robiniae (assembly GCA_028476575.1). Classification (NCBI taxonomy): domain Eukaryota; kingdom Metazoa; phylum Arthropoda; class Insecta; order Hymenoptera; family Platygastridae; genus Platygaster; species Platygaster robiniae. Next base: position 7,410,375 of record CM052027.1, on the reverse strand, counting down.
GATTCTTAAGCTCTTGATCGAACCGTTTGTAGGGCACATTTCCAGCGTCCCACGGGATGCCGTGATAATTCTTCATCACCCATTCATTCCTTTTCTTCTGCTGTGGAGACAATTCATCCCAGCTGCACGGTGATCCAAACAGCGCGGTAGTAAGGCTGTTATCCATCTGTAGAACGGCGAGTTCCTTGATGACAAACTTGGACATATAGAAGCCCTGCATATCGACGATGTACTTCATCTCGGTAGACTAACGCGCTCTCGCATATGAACCTCCTTTTAATCCTACCCCCACCACCACCACCACCACCACCACCAGCAGCTCATCAATCCTTTAATTTTACATACTTGACATTAGGCTTTTTCTCATCCTTCTCTTTCTTATCCGACACAGGCTTATACTTGTCAGACAATTTATCTTTATGTGAAAGACAACGACGTTCATCGTTTGACTTATCCATCGTGACTGAGTAAAGTAGAGTAATTATCTTTATTTATCTAATTGATTATACATGTAAACATAACCTTAAACATATTCATCATTATGAAATTTATATCGATTAAGAACCGCTAAGCTCTCGCGAGTACATACAGCGCATGCGCAGTAGTTACAATCAAACGTTTCATAGTTTCTTGACGATTCCGCTGTTCGGCTGATATTCAACAACGTGATCGTGTATAATGAGGTAATAAGCCGCAGTTTGAGCTGGAATATTCACAGCTAATTCAAACTCCAAACGAACGTCAACTGATCCTGTAAGGAGTTACTCATTTTGTTTAGTACAATCAATGATAATGAGAGGTGCTAGATCCTTGAATTGTACTTTTGTTAACAATGGAGCATTTTTCCTGCCGTAATAGGATGATTGAAAGTTGGACAACATTTCATACAACGCTGCAAATTAATTACGGTTGAAATAAATATTTAGATTCGTGTAAGAATAATATTGCGAGATGAAATAGAGCTTGATGTCACGCAAAGCGCAAGTATCAAAGCTACTCATGCTCGCTCCGTTAGCATTCTTCCGCCCTGTATGGAATCCTACAATGACGTATCTCGTCTTTTCCAGTTGAGTCGTTGTTTTGACGCTCCACACATGCTTGGTAGTTGTAGGCAGCAAAGGATATTTATAGAGTTCCCAGCTCCTGAAGCTCATGGCGATGGTAGGATCGCTGGCGATGTAGTTGAGCATTCGAATCTTTTCAGCGTCTGACACTTTGACGTATGGAATCATCCATTCGGTTTTGCTGAGGGTTATTTTAAACTCCTCTGGAACTGCAGGAGCTACAACCGCTGTCTGCATGATATCGTTGACGTCTGTGTTGGCTCGGAGAATGATGAGCTCATGTTTAGCGTTGACGATGATTCGTTGATGGTTCTCAGCGAATCCAAAAATGAATCACCGTGGGATACAAGTATCGAAATATCTATGATTTTCTACCAATGATCTCGTATCGACAAGAATCCAATCTGCATTTTCCATCAAGTCCTTTTGATACGGATTTTGTAAGATGTAGGCTTTTATAGCAGTTGTCAGACCAAAATTTTTCACCCTTTCAATCTCCACGGCATTCAGCTCGTAACGAATTTCCTCAAACAGGTGGGCTATACCATTGTTGACTATAGATGTATGAACGACATCAGCTCCATCAGCTTTCGTTAAACGTCCTTGAATATGCAGCGACCTCTTGCTTGGCAACATGTACGAATCCTGGTTCTGTACACTAATGCGAATTTCATCGTTGTTGTTGTACGTCGACGTCGCGTATGGTTGATGCGCGTGTACTTCGTACTGCGCTATAGACTCGTTGAAGACGATCTACTTCAACATATGTATATATGTTGAATAACATGGTATCAGGTAGATGAAGCAGCAGAAAATTTTACTCTTAAACCGAGACTTTTCAGAAACTGCACGTTCTGTGGTGTGAGCATTTTGACAAGTTTGTGCCGACTGATGATTTTTGGACATATTACCGAACTTTTATACTCTCCGTAGACGATTCCCATTATTTGCCTTTTACATGCAATCTGATAGTGATGATTTCTTCTCGAAAATTCACCAACTATCTGTCTTGATCCAGAATACGGAGCTGCAGGTGATGTATTGCCTGCACGGTGATCGGATGATAAATGACGTATGTCGGTATTTCAATAATCTTATATCCTGGTGGCACCACGGGAAAAAACTCGCGAATGGTGTGCACGCGCCGCTCGTTGATGTACGCTCCCGTAGTGATGTGGCATTCGACGCGCAAGGCGTTGACAGCGAGTATTCTCACCGGTGATTGAGGCTCGTGTACGACGTCAGCCTTGAGAATTAGTAGATCCAAGCCCAAAAGTTTACCAATAGAATCTTTCGGTTGAAAATCGATGATTTGATTGCATTTGATTTCACAACGCAGCGTGCTACTATTGGCTTGCAGATGCAGTTCGATATCCGACGGCAATACTTTCTTCAGGAAACGCTCGATGCTGTCCAACTCGTAGTTCCCCGGAGGTATGGTAAACACTTTACCGTTAACGTAAAATTTGTTGGTACCAACGTCGAGGTTGGGGATCGGATTAAAAGTCAATAGTTCAACCAATCCTAATGAATACTTTTTCCGGCGTGACAGTTCGATTGGAAGAAAGTAGTATGCCTCCAAGACAGACGATGCTCCTGAGAGGGCCAGAGTCAGTGTATCCATGATGGTTGCTCGTTGTCGACTGTTACTCACTCACACAATTGCAACACCTTTATCGAGTAAAAACTTGAGACACAAGTGTCCACAAATAATTTGATCAAAGTTTTGATACTGATCACGATTGTATAGAATGATGCTACCGACACCGAAATAATCTACAAGTTCTCGAGGAGATTGTAAATTACCAAAGCTTTTAAAATACACGATTTGATTTCCGGTTTTCCGATATGCAACCCAATGAGTTCTATGACCATTTTTATCGTCTAGATTAATAATAGAAGCTTCATATTTTCCAGGTCCACTTTTCGGTAAATCATTACGCATGTACACGCCTCGAAACGATGGAATTTTCAACATTTTCGCATACGAGGGGGGACCCAAAAGTAACGGGAATTAGGCGGTGGGGGGACCGCGGAGGGGGGGATCGGGTTCTCCACTGGTTCTCTTCCAAGCTGCTACTCTCCCAAGTCAGTGTGCAAAGTTCATTTGCTGTGAGTGCATTCGTTCGTCCGTAAGAATTTTTCTAGTGAAACGACTTTTTCCGTTTCGGCGAAAACGTGAAATGGCTGAGTGCGGAGAGCAACGCGCGGCTGTAAAATTTTGCTTTTTGTTAGGAAAAACACCCGCGGAAACCCTTGTGATGCTGAAAACAGCTTATGGGGATAATGCTTTGAGTAAAACGCGTGTGTACGACTGGTTTTCGCGTTTCAAGAATGGAGAGATGTCAATAGAAGACCAACCTCGTTCTGGGCGCCCCTCGACTTCAAGAACGGACGAAAACATTGAAAAAATCAACACTCTTGTTCATGAAGACGGTCGCCGAACCATCGATCAACTTTGTGAGATGTCTGGATTGTCATGGAGTTCAATTCAGAGGATTTTAACTGAAGATTTGAGCATGAGGAGGATTGCAGCCAAATTTGTTCCTCGCCTTCTCTCCGACGATCAAAAGGAGCGTCGACTTCAGGCCTGTCTTGAGCTGCAAAATCAGTTAGATGAAGACCCAGATTTTTTTCTCAAGGTTATAACTGGCGATGAATCATGGTGCTATGGCTACGACCCCGAAACAAAGCAGCAATCAAGCCAATGGAAGACACCTCTCTCGCCTCGTCCTAAAAAGGCACGCCAAGTGAAGTCCAACATCAAGACATTGCTCATTTGTTTCTTCGATTGCAGAGGTATTGTGCACGCAGAATTTGTTCCTTCAGGCCAAACGGTCAACCAACACTTCTACTTGGAGGTTTTGAAAAGGTTGAGGGAGAACATCCGGAAGAAAAGAGCGGATCTTTGGCGCACAGGAGATTGGTTCTTCCACCACGACAATGCACCTGCCCACACAGCGCTGTCCGTGAAGAAATTTTTGACCAAAAACGGCATGACACCGATTGTTCACCCCCCCTATTCACCGGACCTTGCCCCCTGTGACTTTTTTTTGTTCCCTAGACTCAAAAGGGACATGAAATGAAAACGTTTTGGGACTGTAGAAGAGGTGAAACAAAAATCGCTGGAAGGTTTAAAAAACATTGAAAAAAATGAATTTCAGAACTGTTTTGAACAGTGGAAAAAAAGATTGAACAAGTTTAATACAGTCAATGGGGGTTACTTTAAAGGTGATAAAAATTGTGTGTGAAAAAATTTGTCAATAAAAAAGTTGTAACACAATTCCCGTTACTTTTGGGTCCCCCCTCGTATTTAAACAAATCTTTATCGGTAAGTGCTAGGTGTGGTAGCTCTATACGTTTTTTTAATGCAGTCTCAGTCCAGTCCCCCATGGTTTTAAATACAATCCTTTTCCTACGGTGATTGATTCCATTTTGAGGTTATGTCGCCTTGATTCATCCAATTGCCGCTTGGCGGCTCTGACGTCGTTAATAGCTTTAGCGATGCTCACAGCGCCACCTGCCGATGCTCCTGTTGCGCTTTATCCCGCAAAGACAAGGAGTAGAAAAGCAGGTAGAATATTACCATCTTTACTTGATACAGGTAGTACACGTGGTACTCGAACTTTCCTCCTGCTTGTTTCATTGCGGCTCTTGCAGCTTTCAATGTTGATTGTACTGAACCTGTAGCTTAAGCTGCCACTTTCACTGCGTCAATGAATTTTCTCAAGGGAATATTTTTTTTCTCTGCTACTTTCCTGAATTTCTTTACAACTTTCTTCAATCCCATACCGAGTTTCTGCTCGACTCCCATGATACCAGCTGCACCAAGAGCTGCAGTTTTTTCACCAGCTCCCGAATCTTCAACGAGAAGACGTTTGATAGCCTTTTTTGCAAGAACTTTATCAGCTTCATGTCTAGGTGTGAGATTGGTATTTTTTGAATATGCGATATCGCATACGCCAATCAGTTTCGTAGAAAATACTGTTCACGTGGGTACTGAGGAGTTTGAAAAAACGTCGGGACTTATAAAACTGCTGTTTAAAAAAAAAAACCAAACAGCTCGATTGTGAATAAAAATGATGTAGAAAACTATGGGAAAATCGTCTGACCAGCAAACGCAGATATAAAAAATTATCTACCTGATAGGAGTCTGCGTGGTGGTGGCAGAGATTTGAAATATCTTACACATATTGCTGACAAGAAAGTGGGCACAGGAGATTACAATGTGGTTAATCGCGAACGTAACATTGATTACGTGCATTGGGATGATCCCAACGAACTCGTCAATCGCTTGCGACTTATACTTGCGTCACAAGCTGCTAGCAACAACAGTCATACCAACGAAATCAACTCAGCTAGAGCTAGAGAAGCTGACATTATATATTAAAAATCTTGAAGCTTGGTACCTCATTCACGAGCTAGACAATGACAAGTGTAGACGTGTTTGGGAGACACCTGATCAAGAATCGGAAAATACGTGGACCTCCTGGTGTTGGATTCAAGTTGACCCCTGAAGGTCATTACGATCTCCAACATAAAAAATTAGTTAACGTTGCTAAGGGTGATTACAAGAGAGATAGCGCTTCGTATCAAAATATTATTGATTTTCAAAAAGTGCTGACAATTAAAATTAATCAACTGAAAAATGTGGTGGAAAAAGTGGAAAAATCGTTAGAAACATTAGCTAAGATGTATCAAAAGCATGTGACTGAAAACTCGGCAGTCATTTCCAAACTGCAGCTTCGTATAGAACGTATCGAGAGGGAAGTGTTTGACGATGTTACGCCCCAAGAAGATGTCTACGAATAAAAGCTAGTATACAAACGCACATCATTCATAACCACCCCGAACGTCGAAGAGATGAATGCGAAAGAAGCTCTAGTGGAAGAACTCCATAAACCTGCACGGAGGAATTATCGTCATCGCCATGTTGATATACGAGGACTCGATGAAACGTGGCAAGCCGATCTCGTAGACATGTTCACCTACAAGGATAAAGGCTACAAATTCCTGCTCACCGTCATCGACGTCTTCTCCAAGTACATGTAGGCTGTACCAATAAAATCCAAAAATGGACCCGACGTTACCGCTGCTATGAAGACTGTGCTCAAAGATCGCCAACCCAAGAATCTACACGTCGATCAAAGCAAAGAGTTTTACAACAAGAACTTCAAGGCACTCATGAATCATCACGGAATTAACATGTACTCTACATTCAGCGGCATGAATGCGTTCATTTGCGAACGTTGTAATCATACACTCAAGAGCCAGATGTGGAAACGGTTCTCCCTACAAGGACATTACAAATGTATCGACATTTTAACTGATTTGATATTTAGTTACAACACCACCAAGCATCGAACAATCAAGATGAAACCAAAAGATGTTACTGCAGCTGATGAAAAACGTCTGCCTGATGAAATTTATCATATCGAGCATCAGAAAGAGAAGAAGAGCAAGTTCAAGGACAGTGACAAAGTCTGGATTAGCAAGTACAAACACGTTTTTGAGAAGGCATACACCCCTAATTGGACAACGGAAATATTTACCATCGCTGTTGTAAAGCCAACGCGTCCCACGACCTACAAACTCAAGGATTATCAGGACCAGCCCATCGAAGGAGGATTCTCTACCGAAGAACTTGTCAAAGTGAAACATCCGGATGTGTATCTCGTTGAAAAAGTGTTGCGAAAACGTGGAAATAAATTATATGTAAAATGGTTGGGGTTTGACAGTAAACATAATAGTTGGATAAGTGAATCAAACACGTAATCAATAAACGTTTATTTGTTTAATAAGTGTTTTTATTTACCCTTTATACATTGAATGTTTTCCATTCACCATGCTTAAAGGCTAGCTAAGGAGATATCTCCGTATGACCCAGGATGTATAACTCATGACACATTTTTTCTAAAGTGATATCCCCGGTAGACCTAATTTACGACTAATCTAGTGTTCATTTTAAAGAGCTGTAATTTTTAAAGTTTTACCTTAATCATCAAGAAAGAATTACTACTAAATAATACTACTTAAACTACATTTCCTCGTCGATATTCATCGATTTCCTTATTGATCAAGAGCAATATTCATTAATATTAACAGTTCTTCGTTAACATCCATCAATTCTCTTATTTCATAGTGGCCGTGGGCCAAAGTGTCCGCGGTGTTTGATAAAATGTATCTTTTATCGTCGGATGGATTGAGCACCAGTTTCGTTTGTCGTATAGTTTGAATCTCATGTAATTGAGTTCCAAAAAGTTGTTCTGTCCGATATTCAATGACAGTTTTATATAAACAATTGACATAATCATTGAATTCCAAAGTTTTTGAGACGACGGATGACTTGACTCCTTTAGCTTTTTTTATTCTATCCTCTCCTTCAACTCGTACACTATACATTTTGCTGCGAAGTCCCACAAATTCAGTAATGATTTTCCCATTGCATTCGTCTTTCATGAGCCTAACGACTTTCTTGATTTTCAACTCAATGCCAAAACGGTTCTGCAATTGATAATCTGAAGTATCGAAATAATCTGAATTGTCTTTCATTAACTGATATGGATCGAGATTCGTCAATTCGTAAATCAGACTGTCTGTATCTGTGTATAAAATTTTCGCGTGTGTCTTGGGCTGCATGAAATCATAATGAAATGAATACAAACAAGTTTGGACAGGTCAAGGACGCAAAATCCAATATAAATGGGTTTGTTCATGATGACTTGAACACGATCGAGTTTGATTGCCACTAAGTTTTCTTTAAAAACCGCACACGAGTTTAAATTGGGTTTGGCAATTAGAGCTTCCGCTCCATATCTGCCTGACCACTATGTTACAAGTTTAATGTCAATGCGCTTTCTGACATCTTCCATCGTTTTACCGTACACTGCATTATTCGTCAATTTGAATAAATTTTTTTCAAACTCATTTTTCACTTTTTCACGCAACTCACTGTTTAGATCAATATAAGATTGAAGCCATTTTGATTGTTTGAATTTTAAAATCCTATAAATTTCACTCAAAACGAGTCCATGATCCAACGTCTGCCTTAAATTCCGATAGTGAATCACGTAGCGGATTTTTGATTCCAAAGTTGTGAGTAATTTAGTTTGCTTGGAGCCAGGAGGTGTTCGGTGTTCAGGACAAAAAGGTAAGTCATTGTGAGCGTCATGTAAAGTTTCCGGATACTCTAGATCTACTTCAAGGATGTAACCTTCATCCGCGTCATCAGCTACATCCCGAGTCAAAATAAAAAAAACCTGAATTCATCCTCCAAATCCTCTTTTCTATAGTTCACGGGGTCAAATGATCCTTTTTAAGGCCTCCAAATCTTTTTTTTGGGAATAATCGACTTCTCAAAATTTTGGGCTAGCCTAAAGCAATCCTCCAAATACTCTAAAGTCGAAAGGTAACGTCCTCAATCTATCCTACAAAACATTTTTTCAATTTTTTCTACAATTATACTCCTTATTTGAGATTCTAAATCCTCTTTGACTGTTTGCATGCCCAAGCAAAAATGAAAAAACCTGAATCACTCCTCCAAATTCTCCTTTCTATTATTCTTGGATTTTAATTATTCTTCTTTGGTGTCTCGAAATCTTTTTCTTTTCTGGCAAAGTATGTACAACACCGTAGCGTTATACTTGCGTTGCACATTTTGAAATATTATTTAAATCATCCGACAAAACTTACGTGTACAACAATGCAATAAATCACAAATAAGAAGCTCTTTTAATAGACAGAAGAAGGGAAAACTTTTTAAAAAAAGTTGCACGTAGAGAAATAGCGAAAAGAAAAAACAATTTATGCTCATTTTATTTCACTTTTATTTTTTATCGAACTACAGGGTGCGCCATTTCTTATGTCGGCATGTAAACATTGAATAACTTGAAAAAAAAAACAACCGATTTCTGTAAATGAGGTATTTTTATTTAGTTTGGTCCTTTACAATTTATTTAGACTAGTTTTTGAACACAACATCAATCAAGTGGCCGCCCTTATTGTTCACAGCAAAATATGCCCTTTTTGCGGCGTTTTCCATTACCTTTTCGAGCATCTCGGGTGGTATAGCAATGATTTCGGCACGAATATTTTCCTTAAGCTCTTCAATGGTCTGCGGCTTGCTGGCGTACACTTTACTTTTCAAATAACCCCACAAAAAGAAGTCTGGAGGGGTCAAATCTGGAGATCTGGGTGGCCATTCAATGTCGCCTCTTTTTGACATCAGACGTCCAGGGAATTTTCGTTGCAGAAACTGGATTGTTTGATTCGCAGTGTGGCAGGTCGCACCATCTTGTTGAAACCAGTAATCTTCAAGACCTTTTTCACGCATTTGTGGGCAGACATAGTGAGCCAACATCCACCGATATCGGTTTCCATCGATCGTTTGGTTCTCTTTGAAAAAATAAGGACCAATGATGGTTTTGGCGCAAACGCCGGCCCAAACAGTAACTTTTTGGTCATGCAATGGCGTTTCATGGATCTCGTGTGGATTCTGCGTTCCCCAAATGCGGCAATTTTGCTTATTAACGCCTCCAGAAAGTTTGAAATGTGCCTCGTCGGTCATTAAAATTCGCTTCCAAAAATCAGGTTCAGTATCAACTATTCGAGCGATTGTTTGTCCATATTCCAAGCGACGTGGATGATCTGTAGGCAATATTCTTTGTGTTAATTGCATTTTGTACGGAAACAAATGCAAATCATCTTTCAAAATGCGCCGTAGAGTGGTTCCACTGATGCCGAGATGCTGAGCGCGGTGACGATATGAAACTTTTGGGTTTTGGGCAACGCTCTCTCTGACAGCTTCAATCAGTTCATTTGAACGTCTTGGTCGTTGATGAACGGGTTGTTCGCGATCTTTCACTGTCCCGTGGTCACAAAAATTCGACACCAAACGACGAATAGTGTTGTCAGATGGTGCCTGTTTGCCAAGATATTTTCGACGATATGCTCGTTGAGTTAACACAACTGAACGACTATTTTCAATGTACAAAGTAACTATTTCAGCGCGTTCTTTTCGTGTGAAGCGATACATGGTTGAAATTGTACTGAATTGACGTTTCCAAAACAAGTGAAGTCAAGTAAATCGGTTGTCAAATGTTTAAGTTATTCAATGTTACAATACCGACATAAGAAATGGCGCACCCTGTATAACGTATTATGTGCAAATAAAAGAAAAAAGTATTCGTGCTTATGTGACAAACGTTCATTTATTTATGAACCTGCACTAAGAGAGAAGTTCGCGTGATTTTGAGAAAAACAAATAAAATTAAGTTGACTATTTTTTTAACTTGTTTCTGTCGAAATCAAGAGACTGCCAATCAATATTTCTTTTTTTGTTTTGAATGTGAAAAATACAGACAAACTACTGACAAAGATCTTCTGTCTAATTTTTCCTAACAAACAAATGATTCTAACGGAGTTTTGGTCATTACTCAATCAAAAATACTACAAGCTAAACATTTGTATAGGTTTCAAGAAGGGGTGCACAATGAACACTAAAATTGAACGAAATATATTAACGAAAGTGCATTAGTTGCAGGAAGTAAGGAAGGTATTTTATTTGAATTTTATTGAAAATAGAATGATTATTAATAAATCAAAAATCTTCAAAATGCTCCGTCCCAACAGCATTATTCAATTCAAAGTCAAAAAATGATAACTCGGAGCCAATTATTTTGAGTCAACGAATTTTATTCACTGAAGGTAAAAACGATCAATATTTCGACCTTACATCAGGTCCTCTTCGGGATCTTTTAAAAAAGAAAAACCCACAAAAATTTGATTGTATTGTTGATTCATTTTGATCATAAATCCTAGCAACTACTAATTTCTATGAGTTTTTATGACTAATGCACATTGAATACTTTGAAAAAAATGAATAACGAGTACAACGCAAGTGCAACGCTAGTGCAACGATATATAGTTTCATTTATGTTGCACAAAATTTGCCAGGGTTAAAAAAAATCGACTGTTTGAAATTTTGGGCTAGCCTCAAATAATATCGTCCACAATCTATCATCTACAACCTTATTTTTTACTTTTTCCCAAATTATACTCCTAAATCGATACGCTGAAAGCAAAAGCGATCTAACACCTATTTAAAATACATTGGCGTAAGCTCGCTTTTGCTTTTAGCGTATCAATTGAGACACCATATCCTTTTTTATTTGCACTGTTTGCAGCTAGCCCTGAATCGATACTCGAAATCCTCTGTAAAGCTGGCCACAAAAGAAAGAACAATTTTTATAATAACACACATCTAGCATCGTAGCTCAACGGTCAAGCCACTGGACTTTGGAGTTAAAGGTCGTAAGTTCGAATCCTGCCGTAGGCGCGAAGTAGGTTGATTCCAAAAAAGAAATATGTTCACACTGGATTGACTTCGTTCATAGACGCACTATAGGGGTTAGAGAAACATTGTTAATTTTAGGTTTAGGAAGGGGGGTTATACCCATAGGCCCAGAAGGGTATTTTCGGTAATTTCTGTTTTAATTTTTTTTATTTATTTTTAACATATGAAAAATAACTTTGAGCAATGTTGGAGGGTTAAGGATCTGGAGGAAAGATTAAAGAGCGAGGATTTGAAGCAGTATAGGAGGTTTAACGATTTGGAGGACTGGTAGAGGAGTGAGAATTTGGAGTATTATTGAAGGATTATTTGGAGGATTCAATCCTCCAATTTCCTAAAACCGGCAGTAATCAGGAGTTGGAGGACAGAAAGAGGATAAAAATAGCTGATGAGTTTTTAGAAATACAGAAATACTGTCTTCCAAATCCTCCAAACAGTCCTTCTTTTACAATTTTGGAGGATGCTCCAAATCCTCCAAATTATCCTCATATTTTCCATCGAAAATTTCGACTCGGGATCCCATTTTAAATTTGGCTCGAAATTTTCAACCCACTCAAATCCCCCGTGAGGCAGTTATTGGGTCATGGCCCAACCATACAAATTATTTACATCGTAATACATGATATATTTACTATACTGCTTTGGATCGTAGTTGGCTTCGAAGTATGGATTGTTTGCTCGGGAGTGGCGATTGCTGCACTGACTGACACCTCCTCGAATTCCGCGTTCAATGAAGAGTAGCTGGTCAATGTCGGTGAGGAGTTGGAGCTCTATTCCTGTATGTTTCAGCATCGCTTCCCAGGTAAATCCTGGAAGCGTGTGAAAGTGGGCTGGGTCCAGGTCGCACACTCGCTAACAGCTTTCCCGGAAGTTCTCAAACATGTCAGCGAGCAGGAAAACGTCAGTCTTGAGGTACAAGTCACAGCAATCGCCCAGAGTTTCGATGTCGAATGATTTCCATACCGCCTGTGCACGCCTAGAACATAAAAATCAATAAATTAAAATTTTACTCAAAAAATCGATCGTTTCAAGGGTTTTCAGATCATTTATATTAACTATAGTCTTTGTCGGAGATGTTACTGTCTGTCAGGGTGCTGTAAAAGGCTTCCTTGGGTGGAAGTTAGTCTTCATCGAGCTTTTCCTAAGAGTCAAGATACTCGCAGTGGCGTAACTACTCCAAAAAATCTTGTGTTCGGTAGGAATAGGGGGCCCCTTTCCCATTACAACATTTATACAAAATTTTTCGAAATCTGGAACTTTAGGGGTCCCCAGATCTTGGAGGCCTGTGTTCTTGGAACACATGGAATACCGATTGTTACGCCACTGGATACTCGTATGGGAAAACTTATTTCTCCATGAGAAGTTGCAGTCGATTATCATCAAGGTTTGAAAATTCTCGCTGGACGATGACCTATATGTCCGCATCGAGGAATGAAGCCAGCTTATCCAGAGAGAAGGCCATAAAGCGTAAGGAATCAATAAATCGCAATTAAATTTTGTCCTCTTTGATGTATTTCCTGAAAGAAATGTACCGCTCCATGGTCTGCGGTATCAAGGTGACATTTCCCTCGACGCATTTGGCGATTTGCTTGACTATGAGATGGCTATCGTAGCCACTAAGGTTGTGGAAAATTATCTGAAATCACAGTGAAATATTACATTAATAATAATCATGTATTCGAAAAATTTTTTTTTTAATTTATTCATTTATTTATTGATTTTATTTATTCATTTTTTTATTGATTGATTCATTGATTTATTTATTTATTTATTAATTATTCAATTTATTTACTTATCGATTAATTTTTCTTAGAAAAAAAAAAAAAAAAAAAAAAAATGAGGAATACTTACCGGTATCGTGAGAGAATCACGATATTGAAGGTTGCATTTGCTGTGAGCGGCACCTCGAAATTCTCCCGTCAAGTGGCAGTGGTCACATACTTTTATGTCACCCTCCTTGTCAATCTTCTTAAGGAAAGCCTGCTTACAGATGTGACAGATTGATGCGTTACGCTACAATTGCTGTTGTTCCGGTGTGAGCTGTTTCATACGCTCGGGATGATCCATTTTCTCCTTCACTCGATGGGATAGGACGACTAGCTCCTCGTAAAGCCATTCTGCAGGGTTTGGACCGCGGTAGCACTTGTACATGGGCTGAACTTCGTCGTAGCTGCATCTGATGTAGTAGGCCACACTATGTGCCTGGTAAATTTGTATCACTTCGGTGTTTTCTGCGCTCTTTGAATCAACTTTTTTGAGAATGCATTCAAAGTCTGCATACACGACAAATGGTACTTTCAAATTATTTTTATGGTTGATGAACTTGATCGTGTCTTTTCCTTTTTCGGGCAATTTGACTCTGCACTTGTCCACTTCTCTGCAGTCAATGTCATGGGCAGCCAACTTTTCCGCTGTTATAAAATAATGCAAGCATCTGTCGCAAATGTGATACTTTGCTTTATGATTTGGTAGTTGTCTCCACACGAAGCGAGCAAGATCCTTGATCCAGACGTAATGGAAAATAAGGGGTTTACATTCCTGGTCACCTTGATCGTCTTCTTCAATGTAGTAATTTTGAACGAGTAAAAGGTTCACGTGCTGATCCCTCTTCTCCTCAGTCACATGGATTGGCGCAACGATGTAGTTTTCCTTCCTTTTTTCCAATATATATGTATACATTGACTGACACGGGATTTTGTTTCTCAAACACTTTCACTTGTTTTGGTCTTACAGGAAAAGTGATTCCGTCGAAATTCAATTCACTCGCGTATCTTTAATGGTAAAAGAGTCGACCGGGATTTTTAACTGTTTTATCGACTGGATGCAACGCGGATAACACTGCCCACTTAAAACATTCGTCATCAAAGTTTTTGACGTTCAGGCAGGCCTGTCTTCTTTGAATGGGTTGAGGGAGTTCAACGTTAGAGCTTCCACGCATTAGACTGTACTTGTTCATATGAATGGTGAGGCTGATGATTCTCCGGAGAGTCCAACCGAAATCCTTTTGCTGGAACTCTTTAATGTCTCGAGGTAGACGATCTTGAACGTGTCGGAGAAACCACTCTGCCAGGTCCGTAGTTGCCATTATCGGAGCCGTTTTTGTGAAGAAGCTCTTGATTTCTGTTACTTCTTTATCGTCCTTGGCAACGTTAAACTCGGCGTTGAGAACAGCGCTGACTTTTAGGGCATTTTATCTCTGGAGAACTTCTTCGACTTTGGCCGCAAAGATCGTTTGCGATTCAACCAGAAAGTCGTTGATGTCCAAGTGGCGTAGATTTACAATCACTCCGGTTTGAAGGTTACGATTGAAAGCGGTCTCAACGTCATCCCAAGCGACGCGCGCTAAACCGGCACCGCGCACTACGAATTCACTCAACTCGCGATTGTAGCATTTCAAGTGTGTAATGAGTCGCGTACACTGTAACTTTACAGTACTTTTTGGTTGTCGCGCTAGACCTGTCAAACGTCGCACACACACATCAGCTTCTTCGATCAAGACTGCTGTCTCAGAAGCGATTACTGGACGTTTCGACAGAAGTCGCACTTGGCGACGCACAACATCTTTAGCCGAATCAATAGCCATTATGGCGGTCGCGAGAAAACTGACTCAGTCCGAGTGGAACGCCGTATTTATAAGCTACAACGCTGACATCATCATACTTCACTCAGATAATCATAAGCCTAACTCTAAAAATTCTCTAATTTCCGCAATCTCAAGAGCAATTGTATCATTGGAGAATAAATCGCAAAAATCTTGAAGCATCTCCATGTTTTCAGAAATCACATAATTGGTTATAAAGTTTTCATAAATTTTTTTAATGTCGTATCAAAGAAACATGTCTGAGACTTGAAATAACTGCAAAACTGTTGTGATTCGAGCTTTATCCAATTTGACTTCACCTGTGTACATAGCAATTAAGAGAATTTCAATTACTTCATTCGAAAAATTATTCATAATTAATCGATTTTCTTGCACCTCCTTTCAACAATGCTCAAATAATGTATTGAAAAACTCACACCTCGCAAGCGAAATATTCCGATGAACTTTGAAATTTCTTTCTGGCGTCACAATTGTGAAATCTGAAAATTTTTCACTCAAAAGAAGCATATGGAAACTTTGAATCACTGCTGAATTATTTGAAGAAGGTTGTAAATATTGTTTAACATCAAACTTAACTTTTACATCAAATTTCAACGAATCTAGGATGACTGCAGGATCAAGATCAATGCTCAAATTGTTTGGGTGAAACACAACATTATTTTCAGACATCCAAATATAACTTGCTGATAAAACTTGTGCAAATATATGCCACTGACGTCCACAATATTGGTCACTCACTCCGCGGCATAATAAACGCGGCTGAACGGTTTCTTGATCAATTTTCGTTAACTCGAGCCACCAATTAAATCCGTCGCAAAGTTTTTTGGGTGTAGATTGCTTTTCACCGACTTCAACCTTTTGATAGCGTTTGCTCAAGCTTACTGAATACATTTGATGAAAATTGTAAAGTGACTGACTGTTAAACGGAGCGCGGAATTTTGAAATGATTCGCGATCATGTCCAAAATGTGACTGACTGATGATGGGGAAATCAAGGGATATTATATAGATGAATGATGACGTCACCTTCAGACCACCCTGCTCGAAATGAGCCAGAGATGTTGACTTTGAGATTGGCAGAAGAAATTTTAGTCTTCGTAAATAACATTTGTGAATAAAAGAATCGAATGACTGTTATGTATAAAACTTTCTTTGCAGACGAAAGTATCATATATCAAATATGCGACAGACTCAACGCCATGATTTTATAATCTCTTTGCGGGGAAGTGATTTTATAAACATCACGTTCATGCAGATAACAAAACCCATAAATTTGGCCGGCGTAAAGGGAACTAAATTATAAACATATGATAACAGTGCTGAAAATTGGTAATGAGATTTAATTTTATCTTCGCAGCGAACGACTTTTCTAAAGAAAGGATTCGGATGACATTTACGCAGCAATTTTTTCATAAAAACATCTTGATCTATATTCAGCTATGATCAAATTACATTTAAACAGAGAAATCCGACTCTATAAAAAAATGGATCAAAACTTATTATGGTGTCATATATGAAGACTTTTCATAACATAAATAATTGCCTAAAATTGGTCGATGTTCGAATTACGTTTACAAAGAGAAATTCAACTCTGTAAAAAAATGGAGCAAAGCCTATCTTGGTATCATATTTTTAGAAGTTCCATGACATAAATAATTACACAAAATTGGTCTATGTTCGAAAGACGTAAAAAAAATTATTAAAGTATCAATGATAAAACTTCATTATATTCTACAAAAATGTATTATTAAGAAAATAGAAATCAAATTCTCGCAATCTCGTAATATTATTCATTCCATGTGGTGTTACAAGACTGTTGAAATGAATTTCCAACGTAATAAAAGTTTTGAAGGAATATTTCGAGTGCTCCAAATGCTGTTGTTTTTGTCGCCCTAAGAGATTAGGCGACGCGGTGTTTATGACTTTGCGCGGCCGGTGATCTTTATCTCCCCCAAATTCCTTTGGTACATTTGAATGCGCGACTTAAAATATTATTTTCAAGTTCGTAACAACGCGTAATTGTTTTTCAATTTGCCATAATCCACCATTTTATTTAAGGAAGTTTTTTCTCAAGGTAAAGGAAATATGTAGAAAAGAGATGGGAAAATCAAGGAATATGTATGTTAAACCGTAGGAAAATTGTAGAAAAACATGAAAATGTGTGTAGGAAATCTATGAATATAATTAGAGTGAATAAAGAAATGTGGGAAATTTTGTGGAAAACCTGAGAAAAACTCTAGGAAATCTTAAGAAAAACTGTAAAACGCGTATGAAAACTCCCGAAAAAATAGTAAAAAAACGTGTGAAATGTAGGAAAATCCCTGTTTTACTAACCGCCGCCATCTTGTTTTCCAACCGCCAATTTGTTTGAAGACATTTTTCTAGGGGGAAATTTAGGGAAAATCGCGGAAAAATCCGGGGAAATTCCGGAAAACTCGCGGGAAAATCTGGAAAAACCGCGGGAAATGCGTGGGGAAAAGGAAGACGAATCAGGGCGCAGGGGGCGGGGCTTAGGGGAGGGGGAGGGGAGAGGCGAATCAACCAGGTCGCAGAGGGCGTGGCCTGGGGGAGGGAGAGGGGTGGGGTGGGAGGTCACGTGATGGGAGTAGGAGTGGGGGCTGTATCCCGATAGCCTATCTACTTAAATAATGTATTCATTGTCTTTTTAAACATACATATGTAATATAATTTTTCGATTAGGGCACTCGTGAAAATCAAGAAAAATACAATTATTTAAATATACTTTAATTAAATAATTGAGAATTAAAATGGACGAATTTGAATTCATTTATACAACAATAGTTCAGTTAAATTCTGTTCGAAAAGTAAAAAAATATTTTGAAAGATTGCTGCAATGAGGAAAAGATATTGAGAAATTTATGTTTGTAACTACTAGTTTTGACAAAATATGAAGAAAAATTGGGTTGTTTACATTGTGCCTTTGCTTTTTACTTTGTTTGGAACCCTGATCGGAAATATGGCATTAGACGTAGAAAATTGATATGTTAAAATTTTTTTCAACAGTCCTTTGTAAATCTGAAGTGATTGCTAGATGCATTTGCTTTTCATGGTCTTTTGTGTCGCTGATCATGCATCTTGTCCATGTTTGCATAATTAATTCATTCAAATATTTGCTTAAACAAATCACTTTTAACAATGGTATTATTTCAAAGATGCATATTAGCTTGTCATAGTTGTTTGATTCGCTTATTACAGATCTGGCATCAATTTCGGAAATAATTTATTTTAACTTTTACAGCAAATATTTGCAAACTGAAAAATTTTGTGAGTCGCATATGCTGCTCATGATTTGCCGGGACGCTGATAATAAATTCAGGGGTAACGTTTTGAAATAATTTTATTATATGAGCTCTAACAGGCTATGTCTATAAATGGGATCGTCCGCAAAACGCACATGCTTTTTTCGCTTTCCTGCCTACTGATTACAAATTTTGCACCTTTTCCAAAACTAAACCGTTTAAACTTCAACTAATATTTCCAGCAGATGGTATGGAAATTGAAGTTCCATGGAGTTACATATGCATATACAGTACAACCACTGGATAGGGCGCCATTCTGTCTTAACTCACACTCATTAGGCGTTAATGAAAATAGAAAAAGAAAACCGACGCCCTATCCAGAGGTTGTAATGTACATAGTTTTTGTTGTTTCAAATCGTTAGGCCAACTTTGTTTGCTTGGGAGGCCAACAGCTCTCCCAAGTCGTAGTGTCATACCACTACTAAACGAAGACGAGCTTATGTTTTTTTATGTTAGAAAGAGAACGGCAATCGATACTTGGGGACACTTAGTTCGCAGTTTACTTCGTGAGTAACTAATGGTACACCTTCCTGGAGAATATTGTAACAATACTTAAACATTTATATTATAGTAAGTACATAATAAATTGTTGACCTCGCAACCAACAGTATATGAAATAGAGCATACATTGTTAGAAAAAATTTGGTACATTTTTCATACCAGCATTGGAGGTTTTTAACCCATACTTTGTATGTAAATTTTTCCTTAAATAGATCCGGAAAATTTTCCATACGCTATGAGAATCCTTACATGAATATGAAAATTTTTTTAAAATTTATAGAGAAATCTTCAAAAAACATATCTTCATAATTACGTATAAAAAATTTTCCAGATCTATTTATGTGATACAGTCCAATGCAAAATACGGCTTTAAAAGTTCCTTTACATAATGGGAAATTTACTACCTTTTCTTAACATTGTATCTACCTTGCAAGAACTTCTCATTTCCAGCGAATATGCAGTAATTTTATTTAAAATAATTTGACTTTGTAAACAAGATGACAGATTCATAATACGCAGGTCAAAAGAACTAAGAAAAACGTTTGCATGCTACAAACTTTATCCATAATTTGAATAATTTTGGAACACAACTTTCACAGGTGATTTTCTCCGAGCGGATGATTTCGCAGTTCACTATGTACGAGGGGGGACCCAAAAGTAACGGGAATTAGGCGGTGGGGGGACCGCGGAGGGGGGGATCGGGTTCTCCACTGGTTCTCTTCCAAGCTGCTACTCTCCCAAGTCAGTGTGCAAAGTTCATTTGCTGTGAGTGCATTCGTTCGTCCGTAAGAATTTTTCTAGTGAAACGACTTTTTCCGTTTCGGCGAAAACGTGAAATGGCTGAGTGCGGAGAGCAACGCGCGGCTGTAAAATTTTGTTTTTTGTTAGGAAAAACACCTGCGGAAACCCTTGTGATGCTGAACACAGCTTATGGGGATAATGCTTTGAGTAAAACGCGTGTGTACGACTGGTTTTCGCGTTTCAAGAATGGAGAGATGTCAATAGAAGACCAACCTCGTTCTGGGCGCCCCTCGACTTCAAGAACGGATGAAAACATTGAAAAAATCAACACTCTTGTTCATGAAGACGGTCGCCGAACCATCGATCAACTTTGTGAGATGTCTGGATTGTCATAGAGTTCAATTCAGAGGATTTTAACTGAAGATTTGAGCATGAGGAGGATTGCAGCCAAATTTGTTCCTCGCCTTCTCTCCGACGATCAAAAGGAGCGTCGACTTCAGGCCTGTCTTGAGCTGCAAAATCAGTTGGATGAAGACCCAGATTTTTTTCTCAAGGTTATAACTGGCAATGAATCATGGTGCTATGGCTACGACCCCGAAACAAAGCAGCAATCAAGCCAATGGAAGACACCTCTCTCGCCTCGTCCTAAAAAGGCACGCCAAGTGAAGTCCAACATCAAGACATTGCTCATTTGTTTCTTCGATTGCAGAGGTATTGTGCACGCAGAATTTGTTCCTTCAGGCCAAACGGTCAACCAACACTTCTACTTGGAGGTTTTGAAAAGGTTGAGGGAGAACATCCGGAAGAAAAGAGCGGATCTTTGGCGCACAGGAGATTGGTTCTTCCACCACGACAATGCACCTGCCCACACAGCGCTGTCCGTGAAGAAATTTTTGACCAAAAACGGCATGACACCGATTGTTCACCCCCCCTATTCACCGGACCTTGCCCCCTGTGACTTTTTTTTGTTCCCTAGACTCAAAAGGGACATGAAATGAAAACGTTTTGGGACTGTAGAAGAGGTGAAACAAAAATCGCTGGAAGGTTTAAAAAACATTGAAAAAAATGAATTTCAGAACTGTTTTGAACAGTGGAAAAAAAGATTGAACAAGTTTAATACAGTCAATGGGGGTTACTTTAAAGGTGATAAAAATTGTGTGTGAAAAAATTTGTCAATAAAAAAGTTGTAACACAATTACCGTTACTTTTGGGTCTCCCCTCGTAGTAGAGTAACAGGCTTAGTGAGACCGTTTTACTGTATTCTTTTAGTAATTTTACTATGTTAACCAGAGTCTCAAATTATTCAGACCAATTCAGACTGGATGTAATAATTTTACCAAAAGCTTTTTTTCTGTGCCCCTAAAAACAATTAAATGCATATCAAGTTATCTTTGTCTTATCATATGCATAGCATTAAATCAGTTACCACTGATTTAAAATATAAAATGTGTCAATTCCGAGTGCTCCAGCTAAGGCTTAGATTAAAGTAGGAATCAAACTCATAGTTTTTGCATTGTTTTCTTATCGTTTTGTGAAAAACAATAGGGAGGGTAAGAGTAGTCCTTCTATAGCCCACAAACACCACTTTTATTTTGGCCCTAGAAAATTTTCAAACCGATTAAAGCTTTTTCTTTCAATTAAAAAATGGGTGAAAACATCCCCTCCCTCCTCCCACGGAACATCGCCAATGTATAAATAACAGAATTAATAAAAATGGAGCGAAAGTTAGATTGATTAAAAACTTGATGAAAAAAGTTAGATACAAAAGTATTGAAATCAGAAATGAAATAATATACAAGGGAAATATTTGATTTTCAAGTTATCTTGAAATGGCTACAAGGATTATCATCAATTTCAATAATTGACAAATCTTGAAGAGACAAATAACCTGAAACGTAAATAAATCATAGCGAAAACAGGATTTTAATTTATTCAATTATACACAATTATACTGAAATGAACACAAAAAAATTTTTTTTCCAACATCAATTCTTACAGTTTCATATGAAATTAAGATACAGTTAACTTTCTAAAATTTAAGTTTCGTGAAAATATAATAGTCTCAGAAATAGAAGTTGGTTAAAATTAATTCGTGGGCTGCTGTCAAGTTTCTTTTCCATCAGTAATTTATATGCAAAGTTACCGAAGCATAATCGCAGTTGCCATTGTATTTTTTTTAGACTCTTTACATGTTTTCATGTTATTAATTAAAAAGGTGACAACTTTTAGACTTGCAATTCAACTTCTTGACAGTGCTGTAGAGATAGTCGATTGAAAGGCAACAATTGGTTCTCCTTGTAACTTTGTTCCCTATAAAACTTATAAGGAAACGAAATTTTTCTAAGAATTCATTTTCTTATACGGTGCACCTTATTGACCCAATGGAAACCTTATAAGTAACTGAAATTTTTTAAAACTATGTATTTGATTGAATCGTATAATAAATAGAACTTAATTAAAATTTTCGATTCAATTCTTCATAAACAGTTTAAGCTTCTTTTTATATTTCTATAAGGTGACCTTCTTAGAAATTTGATTCTTATAGTAGAGTTTATTTTTTTATAAGGTTTTTATGAGGATCAAAATTGCCTCGATCGTATACCAGTATTGCGTAAACTGAATCACGTTCAATAATAGAAAAAGTTCGTCAGTAACTTTCAACAAGTACATATAACTTTCGTGGTGTTAGCATTATTTGAGTAATTTTCGATTGGATATTGTTTTTCACGGAAAACTGCATCAAATCGAACTTTTGCGCTACCGATTTTAACTCTAAGTTATCTGTCCGTTGAATAATACAGATCAATAGAAGGTGAGCTGAAGGGGTTCTGGACCCCCCCACTCCTACTCCCATCACGTGACCTCCCCTCTCCCCCCCGCGTCGGTAAGGTAGGGACCTAAGATGGAGACGGTCGGTAAATATAGTCAGTAACTATTACCTGTGGTCGGTAACTATTACCTATGCTCGGTAAAACAGGGGTGTATCCACTGCCTTTTGAACAGAGAATGTCCACCCCCGCTTTTAAATTTGATTTTTAGTTTTTGTTTGGTTTTTGTTTTTGTTTTTTTCGTTATTTTTTTATTTATTTTATTTTCAGTTTTTATTTACATTTGTTTTTTGTTTTTTTTTTTTTATTGAAACAGTTTCGCTACACAGTGATTTGAAATGCATTCATTTTTCTAAAGTGAACTTGCAGGCGTTGAATTTCCCTTCGAGAAGACGAAAATGCACTGGATTCGTCGACTTGATGGAGACGTCAATTTTTTGTAGTTCCTTCGGATCTTTCCTCAGAGTTTCGCAGATCCTTTCTGGTAGGAACACCTCAAATTCCTCATCCAGGGCGATGACGAATTTAGTTCCAAATTTAGTGTCAATGGATCGAATCCCAGTCACAGGAAAGCTTTTGTTTTCTTCCAACTCGGCAACCCTCTGCTTTGGGAGAAAATTTCCTCCACGGGCAACTTGGTTAAGCTTTGAGAAATCCATGTTGTTCGTTCGAAAATTGTCTTTGGAATGACGCTCCCGCTCAGAGTTGTCATATTTTTAGCTATGCTGCGTATGCGTAGACGTGTGTGAAAGATTTATCAGCATCCATGCGCAGAGGTAGTAAACGCGGATCGTCCAATCGTAGAGCGCGAAGGTGGGGGATTGATCAATCGGAGCATGCGATGACGTCATCACGACAAGTTTAAACACGAACGATTACATCATCTCGACAAGTTTAAACACGTTTATTCTAGGAAATGATTACGTCATCACATTCCTAAAAGATTACATCTACTGCGCAATACGTATTTGACCCTGAAAGTTATTTTTAGAACGATAACTGCGTAAAAGACAACAAGTCTTACATAAAAATTCTAGGAAACGATGACGCCATCACGACAAGTTTAAACACGTTTATTCGTAGCAACGATTACGTCATCACATACAATGATGTCACTTTATTTCAAGTTTTACTAGGGAATAAATTACAGTAAAATAATTTTTTTCTGCAAGGTGCCCCACCCCGCCCCTTGCTGTGAGACTCATCCATCATGTCAGTCACTCAATTTTTATTTAAAAAAATTACAATTTTTCACGCTTACATCTAATACAATCTTTTATCATCGGAGCTATGCCAATACAATCATCAGACGTCGAATTCCAATGTTTTTCACATCGCGTAAAACCAACAAACTCAGTATCTTTTTGTAATTTTGACGGGAGCTTTTTCCAAGCTCTAGCGATACATTTTTGTTGAAAGTATAATAAAAATCCTCGCGGCAATTCAGCGATATCTTCAGAATCCAACTCGTGGAGGAAGACGGTGTATGAGAGTAGAGTAAATGATCTCTTAATTGACGGCGTATCACCAAATTTTTCCATTAACCACATCCTGAGACGGCGAGCGTTTTCCGTTGCACAGTGATGAGTAGGCACAGGTCGATGAAAATTGTTGTAGGGACACGCAGAGACTCGCAAATCCTCCAGGGACGGACAGCTCATATCCATCAAATCGATGATGATGGCATTTGTGTAACGCTTTAGCCATCGCTTTTTGTCCATTCCTTTGACGAATATGAATGTGCCATCCTTCAACTGGTTGCTCAATCCTTGATCAAGTTCCTCGTATGACACATCTCCAGAGTTCCAAGGCACACCGTGATAGTTTTGTGTTAGCCACAAATTAGCAGCCTTGACTTTTGGCGACAAATCATCCCAAGCACATGGTGACTTGAATAATGTCGTGACAACACCAGCGTAGGGCTCAAGCCTTAAAGCTGCAAGCTCCTTGACAACAAAGGTTTTTTGGATGGAGAAGCCCTGAATGTCAACGACGTACTTCATCTTGATGTACTGATGCTCTCCGACAACTCCATCGCCTTTTACATCTTTTCCCCCACCACCACCACTACCAACTACTTGAATCTCTCATACTTGACGTCCGACTTTTTATCATCATCCTTTTTCTTTTTCTCCGACACAGGTTTATATTTATCCGACGTTTTATCTTTGAACAAAAGACATCGACGATCACGGGCTAACCTATCCATCGCGACTGACGATTAATCAAGTTTAAACATTAATATATATGTAACCTAACCTTTTTATGTAGATTTTCACAGACACACACACACACACTCATACATTTTATAGTTTTCTAACAACGCCGCTGATTGGTTGATACTCGACAATTTTATCATGTATAATAAGACAGTACGCCGCAGTTGCGGTGGGAAAAGCTGCTACTGATTCAAATTCGAGACGAACATCAACTGGTCCAGTAATCAATGAATCGTTTTGCTTTGTACAATCAATAATCACAAGAGGTGCATTCTCTTTAAATTGAGTTTTTGTCAGCAATGGAGCATTTTTCGTTCCATAATACGATGATTGAAAATTTGCAAACATTTCATACAACGTCGCAAACTGGTTTCGTTGAAAATCAATATTAAGATTTGTGTAAGGATAACACTGGAAATTTAGATACAATTTCAAATTGCACAAATACACGTATTAAAATTACTCATGTTTCCAGTTATAACATTCTTTCTACCAGCTTGCAATCCAACGATAACATATCTTGGTTTTTCCAACTGTGTCGAAGTTTTAACGCTCCACACATGCTTAGTCGTTTGCGGCAACAGAAGATATTCGTAAAGTTCCCAGCTTCGGAAACTCATGGCGATGGTTGGATCCGTTGAGATGTAGTTCAGCATACGAATTTTATCCACATCGGAAACTTTGACGTACGGAATCAGCCATTCCAATTTACTGATTGTTATCTTGTATTGTTCATCGTTCGCAGCTTGCTGTAGGATGGCGTTCACGTCGGTGTTGGCTCGGAGTATGATGAGTTCATGCTTGGCGTTGACAATCACTCGCTGATAGTCCTCGGCGAATCCAAAGATGAAATCCAGAGTAATACATATATCGAAATGTCCATTGTTGTTGATCAATTGTCTGGCATCGTCAATGATCCATCCAGCATTTTCCATGAGATCTTTTTGGTTAGGGTTTTGCAAAACGTAGGCTTTCATTGTAGTTGTCAGACCAACGTTTTTCACCCTCTCGATCTCAATAGGGTTGAGCTCGTAACGAATCTCTTCGAATAAGTGAGCTATACCATTGTTTATTAAAGACGTATGCTCGACATTGGCTACGCCGTCAGCTAACGTCAATCTTCCTTGCACGTGCAGCGAGCTCTTACTCGGAAACATGTACGAATCCTGATTCTGGATACTGATACGAATCTCATCGTTATTGTTGTACGTTGACGATGCGTACGGCTGATGCACGTGCACTTCGTACTATGCTATCGTCTCGTCGAAGACGATCTTCTTTTCGACGGATAACATGGACTTCAGGCAAATTAAGCAGCAAATTTTCTTTCGACTCTCAGACCGAGACTTTTCAGGAACTGAACGTTCTGTGGTGTGAGCTGTTGAAGAGGTCGGCTTTGACTAATGATTTTTGGCCATGTTGCTGGACTTTTATACTCTTCGTAGACGATTCCCATTATTCACTTTTTATATGTAGTCGTATAGTGATAACTTCTCCTCGAAATTGCACTAGCTTTCTACTTTGATCGACTTTGCGCAGCTGCAGTTGATGTATTGCCTGTACGACGATTGGATGGTAAATGACGTGATTTGGCAATTCGATGATCTTATCTCCTGGAGGCACCATTGGGAAGAACTCGTGGATGGTGTGTACTCGCTGCTCGTTTATATACGCCCCTGCTGTGATGTTACACTCGATGCGTAAAGCGTTGACGGCGAGAATTCTCACTGGGGAATCCGACTTGTGCGCGATGTCAGCTTCAATGATTCTCGAATCAAAGCCGAGCAGTTTACCGATAGAGTCCTTGGGTTAGAAATCAATCTCCGGATTACATTTGATCTCACTGCGTAGTGTGCTACTGTTGGCCCGCAAACTCAGCTGAATATTTTTTGGAAGTACTTCCTTTAGATATTCCTCGATGTTTCCCAATTCGTAGCTTCCTGATGGTATAGTAATGACGTCATCACCAACGTTAAACTTGTTGTTTCCCTCGTCAATGTTGGGTATGGAATTAAAAGTCAACAATTCCACTAGTCCCAAGGAATATTTTTTCCGAGCTGACAGTTCGATTGGTGGAAAGTAGTGAGCTTCCAAAACGGATGACGTCCCCAAGAGCGTTAATGTTAATGAGTCCATTGTCACTCGTAGACTGATGCGTGTTCACACCCGAGCAATGCTTTTATCGAGTAAAAATTGTAGACACAAGTGACCGCAAATGACTGAGTCATAGTTTTGAAATTGATCGTGATTGTATTTGATTTTACTACCGAAACCAAAATAGTTTAAAAGTTCACGAGGCGGTTGTAGATTACCAAAACTGTCGAAATAAACGACTCGATTTTCGGTTTTTCTATAGGCTACCCAATGCGTGCCAGAACCATTTTTATTATTCAAATTAACAATAGCAGCCTCATATTTTTTCGGACCACTTTTTGGTAAATCGTTGCGCATAAACACACCTCGAAACGATGGAATTTTCAATAGTTTTATATATTATATCCGACGCAAACATCGTCTGCTGAAACGAGGAAAAGCTGCTGTTGAGACGTCTGTGCGAGAAACGTTCAAGCCCATCATCGATCCGCTCCAGTCATTGACTAAACGGGATGTGGAAATGAAAAAAATCAAAAAGGAAGAAGCCAAAGAAGAATTACCTACGATGGAGGATACGTTCGAGCAACAGAGTGAAGATTTCGAGAGCTTTGATCAAAACATGGGAGATCAAACCTTCACACCGGGCATCGCAAGTTCACCAGCTCCTGTTGACACTCTGAAGAAATACTTGAACATGTTAAAAAACAAGACGCAGCAAAAGAATCTCGACATGCAGTATGGAGTACGGGCTTTAAAAAATGGGTTGTATATTGGAAACACACCAATCAGTTTCGTAGAAAATACTGTTCATGTGGGGACTGAGGAGTTTGAGAAAACGCCGGGACTTATTGAACTTCTGTTTAACCCTTTCAGGGGCGGTGGTACATATATGTACCACTTGTTTTTTCGCAGTTTTTCCGATACATTGCATCGTGTTTCGTGCACAAGTATTTGATTTTAGACTCTCAATAGTTAATGTAAAGTAATTATCATGAAAAACTGTCTCAAATTGTTGATTAGCTATTTGTTATAAATAATTGAAAACCAAAAAATTCTATTTTTTTTTCCCTTGCAGGGGCACATTTTTCTGTTACACTAAATTTTGCTATTAATGGTAATTTTGGGGTTTTTGGGGTCGCTGATTACGAATCTGGTGTCAGAATTGCAAAATTCAAAATGGCGGATCCAAGATGGCGACTATGTGACTCTGAAGTTGAATTTTTGAAACAATGTGCACAAAACACGTTGTATGGGGGTTTTTTGAGTCGTTGATTGCGAATTTGACGTCAAAATTGCAAATTTCAAAATGGCGGATCCAAAATGGCGGCTATATTAATGCAAACTCTCAGTTTTTTTGCAATTACACCGAATTTTGACATGAAGGGGTTTTCGGGGTCGGCGATTACAAATCTTGCGTCAGAATTGCAAGATTCAAAATAAGTGATTGAAGATGGCGGTGTCATTAGTGTAAATCAGAAGTGTATTGGAAATTGGTATGAAACTTGGTATACTTGGATTTTCGAGATCACTGATTGCGAATCTGATGATAGTATTTCAAAATTATTCCAACTCTCAGCATAGCCCAGAACTAACGACGTGGAAGTAAGAGCTACCAGTTCTTTGTGTTTTTTTGTTTTTTAATTTTTGTTTTTTAATTTATTATCATTTTTTCAATGTTTCGTTTCTTTCAATTTCTATATTATTGAATTTTTCTATTTTTACTCTGCTTTGTTCTGTCCGAGCGTAGTCTACTTTTCAGCATGAAACTCTTCAAAGCAATTTTTTTTTCGTCAATGCACAAAGGAACTTTGCATATTTTACAATAAAATTTAGTGCGCTTATCGTTTACTTTTGTACTGCAATGAGTGCATCTTCTGCGACTTTCATGAACACCAGGCATGTGCGGTAACTGTGCTGTTCTTACTGCAGAAGTGACTTTACATTTTGCTTTCAATGGTAAGTTCAGAGATGGTCTCCCTTTCTTTGGACGATTCGAGACTCCTATTAGATGATCAGCAACTGACAATCTAAAGTCTTTTAGTAACAGCTCTTTTTCTGGAAAAAGCTGCTTATAGATTATATAAGAATTCACTGTAGTCACATCGACAAAGTGCCAGAAAATTCGATGCCACCACTTCTTACTTTTTCGACTAATTTCGTAGAATGACTGGAGCATGTCAGCTTTGTCGACATACCCCATGTGGATGTTGTAATCTTTGGCGAGTAGTGGACATGATACCATTTTCAAAGAACCATCTTTTTGTCTCCTACTGACCTCTTTTATAACAGAAGGGTCGTGATAGTTTGACAAAAAGAATACTGGCTTTTTATCAATCCATTTTAGCCATCGGAGTCCAGTGTATGAAGTACGAAATTCACTATCTCCTGGCGACATGTTCTTTTCCGCTTTTTGGGTCTTTGGCAAACCTTTCCTATCTTTTCGAACGGTACCGCAAGCCAGTATTCCATCAGCTAGCAAGCTTGCCATCAAATGGACAGTTGTGAAAAAATTGTCGAAGCAAAGACGATAGTGCTTGTGTATTAGAGCACGAGTCAAATCCTTGACGACTCTCTCCCCCAACATACATTCGGTTTTATTGTTTATTTTTCCAGTGTATATTTGAAATTCACAAATATAGCCATATTCATCGCTTCTGACCCAAACTTTATACTCTCTTTTGATAGGCTTCATTGGCATGTACTGTTTCATTGTACTTCTGCCCTTGAACTTTATCATGCTCTCATCAATTGCCTGATTCATACTTGGATCATAGAAATACTGAAAAGTTTCAGAAAGAATTGATAAAAAAGGTACGACTATGTTCAGTTTGTCATAACCAGGTTCATCCCTTTTTGGTTCTATAGTTGTATCATTCAAATGTAAATGAGGTAAGAGGAATGAAAACCGCTTGACGCTCATGACAGAGCTTACATAATAATCGTGTAGTTGCGCATTAGTGGACCAGTAATCGCGGTAAGAAGGTAATCTTTTTATACCCATCAATATATTCAAGCCCAAGAACTTCTTCAATTCATCGATGGTGATGGGTCGAAAACAATCCCTTTCTGTATGCAATAGAGATTTGATTGTTCGACAATCAATTCAATATTCTTCTCAGAGAAAAGACACACAAAAATTTCACCTGCCTGGTCAATACCATCTGGAAAATTTTTTGGGCCACTTCTTTCAATAAATCGTGGATTGTATTCACATCTACTTTTGTTTTCCCATATTCCATCCATTTTCGCAACGCGACTACTCAGAGGAATGTCACCATACTCATCAAACTCGCTGTACAAATCGCAATCCATGTCATTATTATGATCATCTAATTCCATCGATTCCATCGGTAAACCATCCTCGGTAATGGAATATTCATCTTCGCTGTTTTCAACTTCTTCATCTGACTCTTCAACACTTGGAATTTCGACAACATCTACATTTTCGTAAATGTCGCTCATTTTGTTTCGTTACCTTTGCTCTGCTTAGAAGTCGCTGCAACTGAATAAACTGTCCAGCCGCGCGTAGTGACTAAGGAAGAGTGTCTTCAGATGAAATGACTTTCTCAGATTGCTCATGGTTAGGTCTCTTGGCACGTTTACGAGTCTAGTCAGCTGCTCTAATCCTCTTAGGACCAATTCATACAATAAAAAAAAAGGTTGATCCATGACTTCCTGAAGTTCTAAGAAAACAAAGAATTTCTTCATTTAAAAGCATTTCCATTCCTTATCGTAAGGGTGACATAGTTCACCGTAGAAATTGTGAAAACATTCCAGACAATTTTTCACGCTTTGCAAAGAGATACATTCTTGAATGAATGCAAAAGTTTTTGAATAAATGAAAGAATCACCTATCTTACCAGAACTTCAGAAAGACATCAATCAACCCCTCTCTCCATTGTTTGAATTATTCCCAACTCGTATGCGCTACGGAAATGACGTTTTTCATTCTTTGTACAAATCTACGTGTTAACTAGCTGGAAAAAATTCGTAGAAT
Source organism: Platygaster robiniae (assembly GCA_028476575.1). Classification (NCBI taxonomy): domain Eukaryota; kingdom Metazoa; phylum Arthropoda; class Insecta; order Hymenoptera; family Platygastridae; genus Platygaster; species Platygaster robiniae. Next base: position 7,379,660 of record CM052027.1, on the reverse strand, counting down.
AAGCTCTCAATTTCATTTTAAGGTATGCAAAGTTCCTTTGTGCATTGACGAAAAAAAAAATTGCTTTGAAGAGTTTCATGCTGAAAAGTAGACTACGCTCGGACAGAACAAAGCAGAGTAAAAATAGAAAAATTCAATAATATAGAAATTGAAAGAAACGAAACATTGAAAAAATGATAATAAATTAAAAAACAAAAATTAAAAAACAAAAAAACACAAAGAACTGGTAGCTCTTACTTCCACGTCGTTAGTTCTGGGCTATGCTGAGAGGTGGAATAATTTTGAAATACTATCATCAGATTCGCAATCAGTGATCTCGAAAATCCAAGTATACCAAGTTTCATACCAATTTCCAATACACTTCTGATTTACACTAATGACACCACCATCTTCAATCACTTATTTTGAATCTTGCAATTCTGACGCAAGATTTGTAATCGCCGACCCCGAAAACCCCTTCATGTCCAAATTCGGTGTGATTGCAAAAAAACTGAGAGTTTGCATTAATATAGCCGCCATTTTGGATCCGCCATTTTGAAATTTGCAATTTTGACGTCAAATTCGCAATCAACGACTCAAAAAACCCCCATACAACGTGTTTTGTGCACATTGTTTCAAAAATTCAACTTCAGAGTCACATAGTCGCCATCTTGGATCCGCCGTTTTGAATTTTGCAATTCTGACACCAGATTCGTAATTGGATTCAAACTGACTCCTGAAGGTCATTACGATCTCCAGTATAAAAAATTACTCAACGTTGCAAAGGGTGATTACGAGACGGATGGTGCTTCGTATCAACATATAATTGATTTTGAAGAAGTGTTGGCAACTGGGATGGAACATTGAAGAAATCGTTGGAAACCTTGACTAACATGTACCAAAAACATGTGACTGAAAACGCTGCAATAATTTCATCGATTCAGAATCGTTTGAAGCATATCGAGAAGGAAGTGTTTGTCGATGTTACACCACAAAAGGACGTTTACGAATAAAATCTCGTGTAAACTCGCGTACCATTCATTACCACTATGGATCTCAAGGAAGCACAAGTGGACGAACTTTATAAACCTGCACGGAGAAATTATCGACGTCGTCATGTTGATATGCGAGGATTGGATGAAACATGGCAAGCAGATCTCGTAGACATGACCACCTACAAGGATGAAGGCTACAAATTCCTGCTCACCGTCATCGACGCCTTTTCCAAGTACGCTTGGGCTGTACCAATAAAATCTAAAAATGGTCCTGACGCCACCGCTGCTATGAAGACTGTGCTCAAGGATCGTCAACCCAAGAATCTACACGTCGACCAAGGCAAAGAGTTCTACAACAAGGACTTTAAGGCTCTCATGAAACAACATGGAATCAACATGTACTCTACATTCAGCGGCATGAAGGCGTCAATCTGCGAACGTTTTAATCGCACACTCAAGGGCAGGATGTGGAAACGATTCTCTCTCCAAGGACGCTGCAAATGGATCGACATCTTACCTGATTTGATGACGAGCTACAACTCTACCAAACATCGAACAATCAAGATGAAACCTTAAGATGTTACCGCAGCTGGTGAAAGTCGTCTGCTTCGTGAATTTTATTCAAAAAAATATAAAAAAGAGCAGAGAACATTTGACGTTGGTGAAAAAGTTCGAATCATCAAATACAAGCACGTCTTTGAAAAGGGATACACACCGAGCTGGACAACGGAAATATTCACCATAGCTGCTGTAAAACCAACACATCCAACAACGTACAAGCTCAAGGATTATCAGGACCAGCCCGTCGAAGGAGGATTCTACACCGAAGAACTCGCCAAAGTGAAGCATCCTGATGTATATCTCGTTGAAAAAGTGCTACGAAAACGTGGAAATAAAGTCTTTGTAAAATGGTTGGGATTCGACAGTGAACACAATAGTTGAATAAATGAGAAGGATATGTAGTCAATATAGAAAATTATATATAAAACAGTTGTTTTTATTTACCAAAACACGCATACATAAGAATAAATTTATAACGCTGAATTCATTTCCGCACCACCAGAGCCCCGCTCGCATGGGGTGGTAGAATTCGTGGAGCGTTTATGGTGACGTGGTATCCCCAGTAGGCCTAATCCACGATCTATATGTAGCTTATCATCAACTATACCTTACTTGTCTAAAGCAATATTTACATTTTCTGCGTCAATGTTCATCAATTTCTTGATTTTATAATGACCCCAGGGAAGTGTATCCGTGGAATCTTCGAGTCGACACCGTTTGTTGTCAAATGGACTCAACGCCAGTTTGGTTTGTCTCACTGTTTGGATTTGATGTAGTTTTGTCCTGAAGAGGTATTGCTGTCGAATCTGTGTGACGTTTTCCCGCAAGCATTGTACATAGTTGTCAAAATCAATGGTTCGCTTAACGACTGCAGCCTTCACTCCTTTCGCCTTTTTCATACGGTCCTCGCCTTCGACTCGTACGCTATACATCTTGCTGCGAAGCCCCACAAATTCAGTCATGATTTGGCCGTTGCATTCGTCCTTCATCAAGCCGACGATTTTCTTGTTGGTGAGAGGCAGCTGGAATCTGTTATCTTTGGGTAGTCGGATGTATCGAAGCAGTGGATGTTGTTCCGCATGATTTCGTAGATGTTCGAGTTTTTCACTTCATAAATGAGGCTGTCGGTGTCTGTGTAGAGCAGCTTGCAATCCACCGTCTTGTTCTTCATGAATCAGTAGTGGAAATCGTAAACGCGGGTTTTAGAAAGGTCCAAGACGGCGAATCCAACGTAGATTGGCTCGTTTAGGACAACTTGAACTTGAGAAAGTCGGACAGCTGCCAAATTTTCCGCAAAGATGGAGCGAGCTTTGAAGTTGGGCCGGGCGATGAGAGCTTCCTCGCCGTGTCGTCCATCCCACTTCGTCACCAGCTTGACAATTGCTCGTTTTCGCACGTTCTCCATCGTCTTTCCGAATGCGGCATTGTTCATGAGTTTAAATAAATTCTTTTCAAACTCGTTAGTGGCACGTTTCCTCATGTTGCTGTTGAGGTCGATGTAAGGCTTGAGCCACGATGATTGATTGAATTGTAGAATCCGATGAATTTTTGTGAGCACGAGTCCATGTTTCAAGGCCTGTTTCAAGATGCGATAATGAATCACGTAGTGCTCTTTTCGCTCCAGGGTAGTCAGTAGCTTCCGTTCTTTAGATCCTGGAGGCGCCTTTTGCTCGGGACAGAAGGGTAAATCTTGATGTTGGTCATGAATCTCATCAGGATATTCGAGATCCACTTCCAAAATATATCCAACGTCGGCGTCATCCTCCACAGCCCAGTTGACGTCATTATCGGCCCATTTGAAGCCATCGCATGGAAGGTGTTGCATCATGGCCCATCCGTAGAGATTGTTCAGGTCATAGTATACCAGATACTTTGTTTCCTCATTCGGATCGTATTCGGCCATGTACGGGTTGTTGGCGTGGGAGTATCGGTTGCTACACTGGCTCACTCCTCCCCTGAGTCCATGCTCAATGAACATCATCTGATCGATGTCAGTTAACAGCTCCAATTCCACGCCCGTGTATTTTAGCATGGCATCCCATGCGAGTCCCGGCGTTGTAAAGTAATGTGCGGGGTCCAAGCCGTAAACGTCGATGCATTTATCGTGGAAGTTTTCAAACTCGTCACTAAGTAGCAGTATATCAGTCTTCATATACAAATCCGAGTATTCCCCCAGCGTTTCGATGCCGAACGTATTCCAAACATTGCTGGCATGACTGTCAACAAATAAAAAATAATACTAATCATAATGATGATAATAATAAACATAAGAATAATGATAATAACAATATGAATAATGATAATAACAGTAAGAAGAATGATAAAAACAAAAATTATAATGATAAACTTACGAGTAGTCTTCTACGGTAATGTTGCTTCCGTTGAGGTGACTGTAGAATTGATCGTGGGATGGTAATTTTTCTTCGTCGAGTTTGCTCCAACCGTCCATGTATTCATATGGGAACACTCCTTTTCGCGTCAGCAGTTGAAATTCAGCCTCATTCAAGTGATTGAATTCACGACGTGTTATCGGTGTTTCGTGGAGATAGGATGCTAGTTTCTCCAACGACGAGGGCATGAATCGAAACGTATCCAGAAACCTTAAAGACACCTCACTCCCTCTGATGTATTTCGTGAAGGAGATGTACTTTTCCATGTTTTCCGGTAGCACGTAAACGCGTCCCTCGATGCAAGTGGCAACTCCTTTTATGAGCAGGTGACTGTCGTAGCCGGTGAGGTTGTGGAACATAACCATGATTGATCGCGGATCCTTGTAGTTCAGGTTACATGCGTTGTGAGCAGGGCCTCGATACCGTCCGGTAAAATGACAATGGTCACGAACTCTTTCCTTTCCAAGCGGTTTTTCACAAACGTGACACATATATGCCTGGATGAATGCAACTTTCTCCTCTTGAGTCAACGAATTCATGATTTTTGGATTGTCATACAGCCCTTCAAGCTCCTTGACCAAATTGAGAAGTTCTTTGGAGAACGAATCGGCGGGTTTAATACCTCGGTAGCTTTTAAAGTAGGACCTGCTCGCATCAAAACTACACTGAACAAAATATCCTACACTGTATGGTTCGTGCACTTGACAAACTTGTGTGTTTCCGTTATCGTTTGCTTCCACTTTTTTTAGCAGACACTCGAAATCGACATACACTACGAACGGAACTCTTTCTTTGTTATTAAAGTTTTTGAATTGTAGAGTGTTTTTTGAAGGTAGGACAACGCCACACTTGTTGATTTTTTGACAATCCACGTCGTGAGCCTCCAATTTTTCGGTGGTTTGAAAGAAATGTAGATATCTATCGCAAATGTAGTGCTTGTTTTTGGATTTTGTTATTTGCGAGCGAACAAGCCTGGAAAGATCCTTGATCCACACGTAATGGAAGATGAGTGGTTCTCCGTCGTCCTCTTCCTCTTCGTTCTCATCATCCACGTAGTAGTTTTGAGCCAACAGAAGATTTACGTGCTGATCCTTTTTCTCGGCTGTCATGTATAAAGGTGCAACGATAAAACTTTCTTTCTTCTTTTCCAAAATGTATACGTTGATTGACGCTGGATTTTGCTTTTCAAATTTTGAGAAATCCTTTGGTGCGACGGGGAAAGCAATTCCTTCAAAGTTCAACGTATGTTCATGTTTTCTGTAATTGTAGAGTCGATCCAAGTGTGTTTCTACTGGATGAATCGCCGAGAGTACAGCCCACTCGAAACACTTGTCGTCAAAGTTTTTCACGTTAACACACGCTTTTTTAGTCTTGATTGAGGGAGGAAGGTCGACCCAGGAGCTCCCGCGCATCGGGTTGAACTTGTTAATGTTAATGGATAATCTGACGATGTTGAGTAGACTCCAGCCGGATTCACGCTCCTGGAGCTCTTCCACTTTGCGCAGTAGGGGCCTTTTCACGTTGTCCACGAACCATTTCCCGAGATCTGTGCTCCGTAGGATTAGAATGTTTTTTGTGTGAAACGCTTTCAGTTCGAGCACTTCGTCGTTTTTCACTATGCTGTACTCGGATTCAAGCATCGTGTTTACCTTGACCGCATTTTTTTCAGTCGCATGTTTTTCAGAAATATTTTTTATTTTCCGATCAAACAAATTTTCTGCCTCGTTTAAAAAGTCTTCGAGGTCTAAATGTCGCTCGTTGACTATCGAGCCGGTTTGGAGACGTCTCGCGAAAGCCGATTCGACGTCTTCCCACTCGATTCGATCGCAAACTTCACCACCGCCGCGCACTGTGCCGCTCCTATGCAGGAGTCTATTGTTTGTATGCAATTGTTGTATAATGTTTGCACACTGCAGTTTCACGACATTGTTATCTTTTTTGAAATTTTGAAGTTCACGAACACTCGCGTTGGCTTCCTCGATTAGGGCCGCTGCCTCGAGAGGATTCACGGGTTGCATCGATAAAAGTTGTCGTTGACGCCGACCTACGTCTGTGACTTTGTTTACAGCCATGATGATGTTTAAAAAAAAAAAAAAAAAAAAAGCGACAAACCGTAGCGCGACAAATCGTAGCGTGAGTCTAAAATGAGTTCACACAACTTTCACTCGACAATGTTCACTCGGTTATGTTCGGGTATACTCAATAATGTTCACTCGGTTATGTTCGGGTACTACCACGACATATTACAACTTTGTATCATAAACTTTTTCGCTTTCGTGATTTCATATGAAATTATATCATCCGGGGAAACGTGACAGAAATCACCAATTATTTTATAATTTTCCGGAACAACTCGGTTTGCAATGGCTTTCGCGCAAAGGTTTCGGAAATTGCAATTCGGGAACATATCAGCGGCTCTATATAAATTAAAAACAGTGTCAAGATGATCCATACGAAAGTCCGCCTTCCCGGTATATAAAAATGATAAAAAGCGTTAAATAATATTACTATTGAATTCATGAATAATAATTTTGTTGTCTTCGGTTTCCTTCCATTTGTTGTTTAATAAAGTTTCAAAATATTTCGATTGCGATGCGAGAATGGCTTTATGAACTTTGAATTCTCGATCGGGCGTGATAATCGAAAAATCAGCGTGACTACCCGTTTATAGCAAGTTTTCAAAACTTTGCGCGAAAACGTTGAGTCGCTCACCTTGTTGAGAGTCGCATCTATCCCAATGTCTGACGTATACGTTCACGTCTACAATAAATTTGCCATCTTCCCCTAATTTCCCTGCTGGAAGCACAAATCCTCCACTGCCGGCATGGAAAATATGCTTGAAGTCGGGGTCAACAAAAGTTGATCTAGCATATTCTTCGATTTTTGTTGCTAGTCGCCAATCAATTGAAGTATCAATACAAGAGCGACATTCAATAATTGGTTGATACGTGTCTTTGCTGATTTTACGCGCACTCACTTTCCATATGAAATTATAACTGCGCACCTCTTTGGAGCACTCGTCACCAATTTCTTTTAAAAAATCACATGTAAATAAGTTCATTGTTATGTTGATGAAAAGTATTTTTCTGCTTTTTCACTATCGGTCTGAAAAATAAATTGGAGTTGACGCGAAGCGAAATTAAGATGGTACGGAAGCACAATTTAAGTTGACGCGGAGTGTTGCGCGGAGCGATATTAAGATGCTTAGAGTGATGCGTGAAATGCGACTGACTGATTATGGTAAAATTGAGTGGACTTATATAGAGGTAAGTGACGTCATCACCCATCCCCCACTCCTCAACATGAGTCATAGATGGATTTTGAGAATTGATCAATAAAGATAATCGAATCTGTAACTGATGGAATCAAATGACCATGACGTCAGAAACAAAACAGGATACTCAAATTACAACTGTGTAGAAAATGTAAGCAAAAGTATCAAATGACTACTGCGCAGTGAAACAATATCAGGATCATATTACATCTTGGGCCGGAAGTTGGTTTGTAAACAAAGGTCATAAATTTGCCAGCTTCAAAGGATACCGCTGTTAAAAATCACCAATGAGATTGAATTGCATCTACGTCACAATTTTTTCATATAAACAGTTGGTTCTATATTTATCAATTCTCAAATTACATTCACATCCGGGAACCCGATACTATAAACAAATGAGGCTAATTTTATCTTCGTGTCATATTTTTAGTGTTTTTGTAATCTAAATAATAACATGAAATTTGTTGATTCTCAAATTACATTCACATTCTGAAATTTAATATTATAAACAAATGAGGTAAATTTTATCTTCGTGTCATATTTTTATTGTTTTCGTAATCTTAATAATTACATGAAATTTGTTGATTCTCAAATTACATCAAAATCCAGAAATTTAATATTTAAAACGAATGAGGTAAATTTTATTTTAGTTTCATATTTTAATTGTTTTCGTAATCTAAATAATAACATGAAATTTGTTGATTCTCAAATTACATTAACATCCAGAAATTTAATATAAAAACAAATGAGGTAAATTTTATCTCGGTATCATATTTTTAACATTTTTGTAGTATAAATAATTGTCTTAAATTATCCTATACTTGAATTATATTTCTACAGTCATATATCTTGTAAACATTAGACAATCCATCATTTTCAAGCAAGAATTTCAGTATGAATTTAAGTTAGATTCTTTAATATAAAATAATTTCTTCATTCGTGATTCAATTCCTATACGCTTTCGTGTGAACTTAGGAAATGTTAAAAGTACTCCGCAGAGTAGAAATGTAGGGTCTTATTGTAACCCGAAAATTTTTATAGGCGCACTTGAGATTTCAAGGCGCTCATTGTTTTGGGCACGCTCGAAAAGATAGGGTACTCACGTGAGGTGATTAGGTTTCAATGGTGTTTATGAATTTGTACATGGCATTCAATTACATTTCCGAAAATCTGTATCAAACCAAATGCGTGTTCTTTTTTCGATCACAGTCTAACGAAAACCTCCAAAGAGTTAAAATGTATCCATAATTCTTTTTTGAAAACGTGAAATTTTTCCTTCCGGAACGTTTCCGCAATTTTTCAAGTGAGGAATACATTGCAAAAGTAGTACACTTGATGCAGTCCCTACTACTAAATGGATTACATACCAGTCATTGGATACTCGGGGAGGAAAATGTTGTAATCGCACAACAATTCATTTCGGTGAGTCATTAATTCTAGTGTGTGTGCACGAGTGAAATAGGAAAATGAGGTGGGTAAAGAATATTTGTTTGTATTATTACATTTTATAAAGAAACGGGAACTCGATCGAATGAGGCGCTTGACCGCGGTGGTAAATATTCTCCGCGACATCAGTCAATTTAATGTGGTGATGGAATCGATTAATCAGATGGAAAATGACATCGAGACTTTGAAGGACTTGCTTCAAAAAAACAACGTGAAGAACTTGCTTCAAAAAAAAACGTCATGAAGAGTTTAGTGAATTAAGAAAGAATTATCTATCGGGAACTGTAGCGTTTGAAAAAAATTGTCTGAGTGCGAGGATGAATGTGAGCGAATTGGAATATGTAGAGTAATGATATTGAAAGAGCGAATGTTTGTAATGGGTGAAAGTGAACATGATTCGTTTTGTTTATGGTAGATAATCTCGACCAATCTTTAGATTTAACTTATCAAATAAATGAAGAGAGCGAAAAGTATTATTTATTGAAAACTCGACTTATATGCATTAATCGATATATGCTTGAGGAGTATGGCGCAGAAGAGTAGATTTAAGGAATTATAAGTATATATATGTAATCATTATAAAAAAAAATATATTAATCATTTTATTAAATGAAAAAGAAAATAAAAAAATAAATCTGAAAATTGAATTTGATAACAGGGGGCGAAAACCCTCTGTTTGTACAATAGAGGATACGCCCCCTGTTTTACCGACTGCAGGTGATTATTACCGACACAGGTAATTTACCAACCGCCGCCATCTTAGGTCCCTACCTTACCGACGCGGGGAGGGGAGGGGGATTCACGTGATGGGAGTAGGAGTGGAGGGGTCCAGAACCCCTTCAGCTCATCTTCTATCAATAATCTCAGCTAAGTGACACAACTCGTTTTATATTATAAAATTCAATGTCTTTACAAAAATTGTTATCAACATAAAATAGGTTGTTTATTGTACAGCGGCCCACGAATTAATGTTAACCTACTTTTATTTCTGAGACTATTATATTTTCACGAAACTTCAATTTTAGAAAGTTAACTGTATTTTAATTTCATATGAAACTGTAAGAATTGATGTTGGAAAAAAAATTTTTTTGTGTTCATTTCAGTATAATTGTGTATAATTGAATGAATTAAAATCCTGTTTTCGCTATGATTTATTTACGTTTCAGGTTATTTGTCTCTTCAAGATTTGTCAATTATTAAAATTGATGATAATCCTTGTAGCCATTTCAAGATAACTTGAAAATCAAATCTTCCCCTTGTATATTAATTCATTTCTGATTTTAATACTTTTGTATCTAACTTTTTTCATCAAGTTTTTAATCAATTTAAATTTTGCTCCATTTTCATTAATTCTGGTATTTATACATTAGCGATGTTCGGTGGGAGGGGTTATTTTTAATGATACTCTAATCATTATTAGTTACAATATTGCATATGTAAGAGTGAATACTGGATATATCATTTTAAAAATACTGTACAAAACGAAAGTTTTGTTTTATTACCATTTTTCCTGGTTGTGTTCATTGAAGCCAATAAGTAAATTTTATTGATTACATTCAAAAATTAAATATACATTTCTATCTTTCTCAATAACTCGAAATATTTTTAATAATTCTTTTACATCATACCAAAAAATCACTTGTAAAAATTACACTGAGAAAATTTTTGAGTGATTATTTCTATAGTTTATATAAATTTTGGTGTATCGAGCATATTCTTTTTTTTTTTCCTATAAAATTTTCATTAATGCCTATACACTGAGGAAACACTGCTAGAACTCTAGGAAACACTCCCAGGTCTTTTAAAACGAGGTTCTAGCAGTATTTCCTCAGTGAATAGGCATAAATGAAAATTATATAGGAAAAAACAAAAGAAAATGCTCGATACACCAAAATTTATATAAACTATAGGAATAATCGCTAAAAAATTTTCTAAGTGTAATTTTCACAAGCGATTTTTCGGTATGATGTAAAAAAAATTATTTCAAATATTTCGAGTCATTGAGAATGATAAAAATGTATGTTCAATTTTTGAATAAAATCTATAATATTTACTTATTGGCTTCAATCAACACAACTAGGAAAAATGGTATTAAATCAAAACTTTTGTTTTTTAAAGTATTTTCAAAATGATATATCCGATATTTACTCTTACATATGCAATATTGTAACTAATAATGATTATGGTATCATTAAACATAATTTGTTTAAAATGATCATTACTAAAGTCAATCACTGATATAGTAAAAATGATTGATTAATTTTTTTTGATTGTCATTATTAATAAAAATGATGTAACGAGCGAGACTCGGAATATTAAATTCAAAAATTATTATTATTATTTTTTTTGTATTGTTAGGCTATGCGCCTAGGAATAATTATATTCCTTAATCTCGTCGATAGAAAAGAACCCTCTGTAGACAACGGCCTACAGTGACCCTTTATCCGACTTTTAAAGGGAGTCGGGAGAATTGTTTAAGGGTTAAATAAAGACACCTGGAAAATACAATTCGAAGTCACAAGGTGACATTATTATTATAACTTTCTTTTACAAAGTGTAATTTCTTAATCTAAAAGTTGTCTTCTTATTTCTTCTCTTATTTCAAATAATTCTCTTTTGTGTGACTCTGGCATGTCATCATCTGATTGCGCGTTGTAAAAATACCCTTCTTCTAGTAACTCATAAAAGCTTGAGGTTGCTTCATCCTTGGAAGAAAGGAGGAAAGATTCCAATTCGCTATCTATTCGCGAAGGTTTGAGGGTGTAATTCTGCGTTCTATTACAGCCCGTACATTGGACCTTTATTTACTTGCTCGGGGAAATGAGGAGTATCCCACTCTCCTGAGAATATTGCTCAGCTATAAGGCTGTCTATCTCTCCGATTGAAGTCTCAGTTTCTAAGGGTAACCTTTTCAGAGCCCGTAGGCGTGAATAAATCTTTAGGATTCCTTTCTTTTTGAAATACAGTTTCCTGGCATTAGGCCTAACCTTCTTTTTCCTGGCTAAGTTCCTGAGGCTCCAGGTAAGTTCACGCACGGAGGGCACTAAGAAAATGACCGCAATTACAGTTCTAGTAATAAAAATAATAAAAAAAAAAGGATGAGCAAATTTGAAAAGCATCACTGGAATGGACTCGCGTTGAATAGAGGACACATCGATAATGAACCAAGAAAATGAATTAGAGTAAAGTAACTTTTCCCTCATAGTGCTTAAAGTGTTTCAATTAAACTGGTCGAGTCCATTGCTCAAGTTGGGTACGGAGCTAGCCCCAGTGGAGATAGAATCTTCACTCGTGAACTATGAACCGACAGCAGAAAAAGAGAAACCGGACCACAGGATGTAGATTCTTATAGAAATATCGAATACATACTTTCAATGTAAAATTGGCACTCAACAATAAAAATAGGCGAAAATCATTTATTGTTAAGAAGTCGTTCTTTTGCTTATATGGAATCCCTCTTTTGGGCAATCTCTTAGGAGAAGCGAGTGGATTGAAGCATCGAAAACGACTACTTGATTTTAGAAAAAACGCGCGGGTTTATATACTATTCTAAGTGGAGATAAACGGATCCTTTTTGGTCCGCTTGTATCCGGTAGTCATTAGATAAAAATGAAAAATTATCGTAACACGAAAAACAGTCAAATGACTAAGCAAATTGTGTTGATAGCAAGTTGAGAAATTTAGAAATCGTTTATCTTTTTTGAAAATAGCGAATAGTTTTATCAAGAGTAAAATGATCGGAGTGTTCATTATTGAAACAAAATGATTTTATTTCCTTATGCTAGAATGAAGGATTACTCTTATCTAATTGACTCTTTCATGTTGCACGAGCGTTAGTTTCCAGCGTCGGTGAACTCGTTATGGTAAGTCGTCCGCTATCTAATCATTAGAAAATAGCTTTGCGAAATTCAGCAAAGCGAAATGTTTCTTTTCTTTTGAAATAAGTTTTCAAGACGAGGGGAAAAACCCCGCTCGTCACAATGATGTTCTTTTATTCTACGCCGATTTTGTAACAGAATTAATACATATTATTTTATATTATTATAAATAAATTAATAAATATTCATTTATTTATATAAACCTTATAATTTATAAGTAATATTATTAAAAATAAAATATATATAACAGCGTCAGCGAACGTGCCCCTGCCTAAAGATATCCGTCCAGAGGATTTACATTTTGTGAACGCTATACTTTACCGGCAATTTCAATAGTTTTAATACTTCTAATAGTAGAAGATGCCCGATAGGGAATGTATAAATACTGTATAAAATAATAATATATATTGTCAAATTATATAAATAATAGTATAAATTAGTGGCAGGAATCATCTACGTTACAATATTGTGAAAAAAAAGCTACAGAAGAAAGAGAAAAAAACAAGATTACAAAAGAATTATGAAAAAGCCTACAAGTCGAAAGTAATATTCGAAATATATCTATAATACTTATCTAACATTTTTACTATAAAATATTCATGTTTATATCACGCATGTAGGAAATGAATCTTATATTTATTATTAAATATAAAAAATACACACAAAAATACATAAATTGTATTCATTATGTAAGATTATTAACATCTACATTGTATGATTAGAAACGTTCATCAATAGCGATATGAAATTACAAACATGAATTAAATAATATTGACTTCAATTGAAATAGTAGTATTGCCAAATTGATATTATAAGAATAGAATATAGTGTAAAGAAAGAAATTGTTCCGAATTTCTAAATTTTAAAAGTTTTCATGAAAAATAGGCATTTTGTAATAAATGAAAAAATGTTGGGAAATATTAGCTAGTAGCAATGTCAAAAATCAATAAAATTTTTCAACTGAATTGTATGAATGTTACTTTACTCTAAAATCAAAAACTTGTACAAAATAATATTTCAAGGTCAGATTGCAAATCGGAAAAAATTTTATAAGTTTAAAACTGTTTAATATTTTTTGTTGAAAAACATCGATGAATCAAAAATTTTTCCTACATAGGGGAAACCTTAATTTTTCACAATATTTAAGAATAAATTAACATAAATTGAACTGACCACGATAGCATAAATTTCATTACTATTTTGAAAATCAGAAATTCGTGGAAAAATGAGAGCCCATTACTATTGTCTTCCAAATTTCTCAGAAATTAAAAATTTATGAGCACTTAGAAAGAACAAAAAGAATCATCTACGTAACAATATTGTGAAGACAAAAACAAAAGCTGCATAATAAAGAGAAAAAAACATGATTACAAAAGAAATACCCTGGCAAAGTTTGTGCAACGTAAGTGCAACGATATAGTGTTGCAGTTGCGTTGCATTCGTTTATTTCAAATAATTAGAGTAATAAATGAGTGTTCGTTCAGGAAACTATGAAAAGTAGGAGTTTACATAAATTTTTGTAGTAATTATTCAAAAACTAACTCTAGAAACCATTTAATTTTCAGGAAAACTAGAATAAAATACCTTTCTCAATTTCTATAGAACTGTTGCACAACGTTACTTCGTTTAATTATTCTATTTATTGAGCGTTCCTCCTTAAAACTTAGGGAAATGATAGTTTTTGGTATTTTAGATAAAAATCATTGAAAAAACTTTGTAAAATTAGTAAATTTTTATCGAAAATCGAATTATAAGTACCTTTAATGGATCCCAAAACTGACGTTTCATATTCAAAACAAAAGAAAAAAATCGATTGACAGGCGCTTCATTTCGACAGATTAGGGTGAAAAGGAAAACTTTTTTTTTTTTACTTTTTATTCTGAAAATCGCATATGCTATTTTGATACTGAGCGTAAATTAATACATTATCCTTTTTTTGACATAATCATATGTAACTTTCTTCATTTGATTTTGCAGATGATACGTTTCAATCCAATAAAAAGTGGGAGTAAAATCGAAGAGTAAGATAGAAAAATAATTTTTTTTTTCTCTATTTCTTTTCGTGCAACTTTATTTCCAAAGTTTTTCCTTCTGCAATCTGTTAAAAATGCTTCTCATTGATGATTTACAACATTATTGTTCCTGTGGCTTTTATTAAATCGTTTTTATAGTGATTTAAAAAGTGCAACGCAAGTGCAACGCAAATGCAACGCTACAGTGTTGCATAGACTTTGCCAGGGTACTGAAAGAGCTTACATTCTTTCGTCAGTAAGGTTACTCAAAACTATATGTTGTCGTCGACTACCAGGAAATTCACTTGGGACTTTGTTATTTTTTTGAATAAAATCTCGAAATATCGACAAATTTATAGCGCATGAATAAATCTCGAAATATCGACAAATTTGTAGCACATTAGCACTATTCAGCACCCTTTTATCTTTTATTGTTGTTTATTGTCTTGGAACCACTCAACACAGATCAAATAGATAGACGCAGTCCCGCAGATGAACAGATTTTGATGAAATTTGACACAATTCAAAATAATTGAATAACGCGATTCGTTTCGACTATCTCAACTAGTCTCAACTGTTGTAACTCAGTGCGCATGCGCATGCGCAATAAGTATTATTCAATCGTTTAAATTTTTGCCGGTAGCACATCATAAATTACGTTCTTTGAGAGGACAGGACAGTTACAGTCGTTACTGTCCAAAAGAACAGAAGTGGAACATTAAAATTGTATGCATGATAATTGAATAAATGAACCTATATTTGATAGTTGTGTAGATATATATATTTCATCAGGTGCGTATATATTTTAAATTTTTACAATAATAGAAAAAGTGGCGTGATTTGTTTTTATATTCAATAAAGTAAATTCAACATCACAGAAATTTTACAAGTATTAGTTTTTATTAGTAAACTGATTTGTAATATTCACTATTTGTTCAAAATTTCGAAATCGTTATAACCAATTCGTCCCTATAGGACATATTTATTCATATTCATAAACATAAAGAATAAACAATTTTTTGTAATATGTAAATGAGTATGATTGTCCTCGTATGTAATCAAAAACTCAGTTTTATTCATTGAAAATACAACTCAAAACTGTAAGTGTGCGATGGTGGTAAATAAATTAATAAAAATTATCTTTTTCAAATGGAATGATATTCATATGGATCATTTTTTGATGACCTACAATCTTCATTCAATTTATTATACACGAATGAAATCAGATTTGATGACATTAAAATAATAGTTTTTCTTTTTTATCAATAACTGAGTTCCGAAATAAATGATATTTAATTATATATGTGTTATATATTGGGAATATATATATATATATGTTCGGCATAAAATATTTTTTTTTCTCAATTTATTAAATTCGGGCCCTCAAAATAAATTTTTCAGTATCATAAATTTAGTTATTTAACATTCTTTTTTTTTCCTTGAGAAATAGCCACACTGATTATATCTAACATTTTCAAGGTTCGGATTGTCGTTTAGTTTCACTCCAATAATTTTCGACAGATAGAAAAACTTCCAACTCAGTGAACTTAGGAAATATCAAGATTGAAATAATCGTCACGTCGATCGAACATAGAACGATCAAAATGAACGATCTGCAAAACTTTTATATCATTATAAAATCTTGGACATTGTATATTTCTCGAGTACCATATCTTTTCAAATGAGTAAAAACTCGGTGAAATGAGAACACAATAGCATTAATCCACGCGACGATCAGATTATATAACTCAAAAAAAAAACAAATTCGATGAAAAGATTTCGTAATTGCAAATAAAAACTAGGAAAATATGTGAAACAAAAGAATAACGAAGAACAAGTAAGTTACTTCCAGTGAGTGCCTTTGATCGACAATGATTTTCGTTCACAAATACAACATAGGAACAAGCAAAATAAATTCGTAGGAGAAGATAATAGATACCAATCAATTTTTTGTTCAAAGTAAAGAAAGAATCATTTTTACGTAATTTTGGTCAAGGGTACCTCATG
Source organism: Platygaster robiniae (assembly GCA_028476575.1). Classification (NCBI taxonomy): domain Eukaryota; kingdom Metazoa; phylum Arthropoda; class Insecta; order Hymenoptera; family Platygastridae; genus Platygaster; species Platygaster robiniae. Next base: position 7,363,118 of record CM052027.1, on the reverse strand, counting down.
CTGGGTTTTATCGGGCCTTTTGGGCACACGAAATTTCAAATTGAAAGTCAGTATAAAAACCGCCGCGTCATAGATCGTAGGAGGAGTTCAGTTCGAATTTTGGACAATTCAGTTGAAATTTTGGAAAGTTCAGATTTTGGAGTCGGGTCAGAAATCCGGTAACGCCCTGCAAGGGAATTTTGATACAATCTGCGCGTTTTCGAAAACCACCTTTCACCAGAACGACAACTTGTGTTTTTTGGAATAACACCAAGGTACGAAAAGTAAGTACACTAGCCAATCTAGAATTTGATCTTTGTGTAAATTTGTATTTTGGTCAACTTTGATTCTGGTTTACAATTTTTATTTTTATTTTAGTTGCTTTCGTAGAAACTTTGATTTTGATTTACAGTTCTTATTTTAGTATAGTTGCTTTCGTAGCAACTTTGTTTCTGTTTCGTTTTCTATTTTTCGCTTTCGCAGCGTGAAATTTCAGTTTAATAATTTAGCTTATTTTTCGCTTCCGCAACGAAATATTTCGGTTTAAATAATTAATTTTATTTCTAACTCGCTAAAAGCGTGATTAAAATATTTCTCCTGATTTTAAAACTTGTCTCAAGACATGATAATTGGCTTTGAACTTTTATTTCTAACTCGCTAAAAGCGTGATTAAAATATTTCTCCGGATTTTAAAACTTGTCTCAAGACATGATAATTGGCTTTGAACTTTTATTTCTAACTCGCTAAAAGCGTGATTAAAATATTTCTCCGGATTTTAAAACTTGCCTCAAGACATGATAATTGGCTTTGAACTTTTTTTTCTAACTCGCTAAAAGCGTGATTAAAATATTTCTCCTGATTTTAAAACTTGTCGCAAGACATGATAATTGGCTTTGAACTTTTATTTCTAACTCGCTAAAAGCGTGATTTAAATATTTCTCCGGATTTTAAAACTTGTCGCAAGACATGAAAATTGATTTTTAATTTGATTTCTAACTCGTTGGAGTCGTGAGTGCACAAAAATGTTTCCGAATTGTAAAACTTGTCACAAGACCTGATAAAGAACCATGTTCATTCTGAAAAGTGTCGACCATCTATCCCCGAAATTTTCAAAGAGGAGGAATCAGTCGTATCTGGGACATTGGTTCCGGCTGGGTTAGCATCCAATGTGGGCACTGTGGGATCGCATTCAACTTTTCAAAGACATCTGGAAGGGAAACGGACCAGGGAACGCGTCGTTATCGCACTCGCTGTAAAAATTGCCACTGGAAGATCCACGGATTTCTGAGGAGCGCCAAGAGTACACCGAAAGAACCAGGACCGGAACGCGAGAAATCTCCAGAAATCACGGTGGTGAAAACCATCGTTACGGTTCCCCCTCAGCCTCTCAAGAGCCAACCCAACCGACCCCAAGCTCCCACTAGAAGGCCCGGAAGGAGGACCCATAACAACGAGCGACCTACACCGACCTCACACCCCCTCGTCATAGACCTCACTCAAGAGGGTCCCCGAATCCTGGAAGACCGGGTTTCCGATACGCTGCCCACGGGAGTCCAACAACACCTGGCACGTATCCTTGCGGGAGTTCGCCAATCCTCCCGGCCCACCCCAGCAGGCCCTTGTTCTGTGGAGCACCCTCAATCTCTGGATGAGCGTATCTCCCTGTTTCTCAACGGGATACAACATCCGGATGGGCCATCACAGCCAACATCACCGTTCGAGCCAGAGTCGCCATCTCAACCCGAGGTCCAGGTCCGAACAGTCCTAAGAGACCCGCCGGTCACCTTCCAGACAAACTACCGTCCCCCAACCTTGCCTAGAGACCTACATCAGCGTCGGGGGCTGGATCGAATACGGGCCGCGGCCGCACGTCATGCCAGGAGGAAACAACTACTCGCCGCGTCGATAGCTTCGTCTCCTCCACCTTCGCCCCGGACCGAGGCCAGATTATTGGAGGAACCTGAGAATTCTGCACTGCCCTTCTTACCAGCACCTCTGAGGACCGGCTACGCTTTGCTACCACTCCCGGAGCCCTCGAAACTGTTCGGGTGAAAATCCCCCCCCCCCCCCGTGTAACAAGAAACAAGACAAAACGATTGTATCAATAAACAGGAACTTGTTTATAAATTCGCCTGTTTTCATTTGCCACTCCCTCTCTCATCGAGAGTCTCCGCCCCCCTGGAGACACCTGAATACATAACATATGCAAGCATTTTGTTACCATTATACTAAAAAAATTAGCATAGACAACTGTATTTTATTAAAAAAAAAAAAAATATGTCATAAAATTTTGTTATTTTGTTATTGAATTTTGTTATAGAAATTGCGAACTTGTGTTATGAAACTCAAGTTAAATTATTAAAACAAAAAATTCATATACTTTTCAAAAGAACTGATATTGAAAATTTCAAATCAAAATATGTGAATAATCAAAGCAAGTTAAAGCGATTTGGAAATTCAAGAGGTTCGGAGCTGATAATAATGTTAAAAAAATCGTCATAAACATTTTTTATGCCAAAAAACTTGTCACAAACATTTTTTATGCCAAAAAACTCGTCGCAATCATTTTTTATGCCAATAATATCGAAATAATAATCATGATCGTCATGTACAAAGTATACCATACAAAGTAAAAATAGCTTATAGAAAAATTATTATATTGTGCGAAATGAATACAAATATGCCTATAATTGCCATATTCTTAATATTATAATTATCTTCACTTATACCAATCGAATTTATATTATATAATAAACGTTTAGTAGCAAAAGAAGTTTCGGAATGAATAAAAAAAACTTATAGTCCGTAACTAACAAACGAATTTGTTTAAAAATCGAAGCTTCACTCCTTGACTCTCTGAAAAAAAGAAAAAAAATTAAAGTTCATTTTGAATAAAAGCTGAAAATTCGAATTCACTGAACTAAAAACATTTTTAAATTCAAACTTGAAAATTGATTATAGTTACGCAATGAAGAAAGTGTGGAAATGATGTAAAAATAAATATTGAATAAAAAATTAATTTTGAAAAATGATTGCCTTTGGAGTCTGCTACTGCTCATCCTTTTCTTCAACGCGGGTTGCTTTTCTTTCCGGAGTTTGATTAAATTTTATCAACTCCATCGATTTTTTTTAGGAGCGTCCAGTCGCACGACATCTTTCATACTTTGCAATTGGAAGTACATAATTTCATTTTTGTGCTCATCTAGAAAGAAAAGAAATGTTTTACTTACGTTATACAGGTTTAGAAACTTCAAACCTTTTAAAAAATGTTTAAAAAAATTCAATAAATTCAAAAAATTCGTAACTTTCTTCCTTACATTTCGCAAATTCATACAGTATACTGTATAAAATACATATTTCTAAAACCTTCCTTAAATCTGAACAAAATACTAATTATTATGTATTTAATTTTTTAAAGACTCTAAAAATGAATTCGTAAAGCCTTCCAGAAAAATTAAGTCACGAAATTTCAAGTCATATAGGTTATCTAAATAATCATTTAAATTTGCTTCATGAAACAGATATAGTTTATGAAAGTTTTACATTAAATCCAGCAATTTTATGGAGTTTTAGTAAAGTGTTATTATTTATTCGAGTTTATAGGAGGTAAAAATTTACTTTTCATCGTTCAATAAAAAAAAGTACAAAAAATTGTTTCGGTACCCGTTTCGTATTTGACCAGACCTGTGACTTGAATCGCGTCACCAACAGTCAATTCTTGTGCCTCAAAGTGGGACACACGAATCTCTACCTTATACCCATCATTTCCTATGGCCCCACAACCATACGAGGCATAAGGAAGTTTGGAGATTAATTGAAATTTGGTTTTCAAATATCCTTTGAAAGCTGTAAATTAGTAAATCATTGAAATACGAATAAACACGCATTCTCCGAGACATAATTTGTAGAACGTATTATATTATAAATAATCAACTGATAGTATCCAATATGGTAATAAATTAAAGTAATAAATTAATTATTCAAAAAAACAATAATAAACATCAAAACAGCGAATCAGTATTTAACAATTAACAATAAAATAAAAATTTACTTAAACATCCAAGAGTATTAGCAATCTCCTTGATTAGTATTTCCGTGGGCTGAATTATTGTCTGATTCATGGGGTCATCGCGGATTTCCTTGAGAACGGTGATTTCTGTATCTTTTTTTAAAACAAGTTCAAAAATTACATTACCATGATTGTAGTGGGAATCAGCCAACGACGCCCACGCGCCATTTATGTGAATCAACTGTAATTAGTTTTAGCGAAATCAAATAAAACATGAAATAACTATCAGCAGCAATCAGTTGTATTATGTAAAAAAATTAATGTTCGAAACTAAATTGCTAATTGAACATAATAAAAGTTGAATTAATTAGCACATTTATATTGAATAAAAAACTTGAATTTATTAGCACATTAATATATGTCAATAAGACATTAAAATAAATATAAATATACATGTTTTACATAAATATATTTTGATTATTAGAAAATTGAAAAAAAAATCCAATAATGCAATTTATAGTAAATGATTTATACAAAAAAGCGAATTCACAAGTGGTAGGTGATAGAGTGCTTTATTTACAAACAATTTTAAGTACCCGGAAAACCAAGCCTGGAGACCAGATCGGCCCAAGAATCTGGGCACCAGAAACTTGGTCCAGAATAGGTCCAGAGAGGGCCTTGATAAACTCAATCAAGATCTCCGCTCAAGATTTGATCCAGTCATGGTCCAGATCGCACCCATGATTTTGGGCCAGATCTGCACTTTAATGCGGAAGTAGAAATACCCTAGTTTTGTACCAGGTTCTGGAAATAATTACAACCCAGATTTGATCCAGATTGGCCCAATTGTCCAATTTTTACATTATGAACTGTATGTTAATTATTCTAAGAATTCCGAAGTTGATAGTGGAAATACGCATTCAGAAATATACATTCGAATGAACTAATGTTTCAATTTCAAAATTAAAATTCATTATTTTTCAACATAATGCTCTGCCAGCACGGATCATGCGCAGCAGTGTGCAGTTTAGCACTTAAGCTGAGTCATTGCTAGCGATCGTTCTCGTGTGTTCACGTGTGTTCTCGTGAATCTCGTGGGTTCTAGTGGGTCATCTAGATGGTTATAGATTGTCATAGATCTTTCACCAAGAAAGTCGTGCAATTACAGGTAAGTGATAAATATTCAATAAATTAAATAAAAAATATTGTCGCTGTTTTTTTTCAGTATGAAATCGTTTTGCGTTTTGATTTCAATAAGTTCAATTACTCTGGTCAGGTTACGACACTTTATTACAAGCGTGGTAATTGTTTACTTCCAAGTTCAAAGTCCGGAGGTAAAAATCGTCTTAAAACATTTTTTTTCTTTTCAAAAAAGGGTGTAAAAGTGCGGCGCGTTGCGTAATTGTATTGTTTAAAATGTATTGTACATTGGTTTTTTGTAAAATTGGGAATATACTCGCTTCAGTTCGCACATAACCTAAAAAGTCGAGCCGAAGCGAGTATCAATAATTTTATTTATGAAAAAAAAAAAACATCTTTGACATTTATTATTAAAATTAAATAAACCCAAAATCTGTTAACAGTTAATATATCACTTAACAGACTTTTAGTTACTTTAATTTTATTCATGTGTAAATGTATTACTGTATAATTAATTTAAGAATTCATTTCAGAATGATGATAATAAATTTTTGCATTAGAACAATAATTGCAATAGAGAAAAATTTTTTTTATTTAAATACAACCATGGATTAAAATTTTAAGCCTCAAAAAACTCTCAGGCAAACATGGAAAATCTGAAATTCAACGTCAATCAACTGTGGATAGAATTTTTGTTTATCTGTTAATTTTATTATTTAATTCTGAAGTCTTAGAAAACTTAAAAATTTTCAAAATGATATTTAGAATTCGTATTTCAGTAACAAGTACAATAGAGAATAACTTGTTTTATTTATAACCCGCATAAATTAAAATCTAAATTGTTAGGAAATTATCTGGTGTAAATTGACAGTTCAACATCCAACATGAATTAAATGTAAAAACAATCGTACTTTACTTAATTATATTCTTAAATGCATAACTAACCCGTAACTTTTAAAAAATTTTTCGGAAAGATAATATTTAGTTATTCTATTACAACAATACTTGCTGTCGAAAAAAAATTTGTATGTATTTCAATTTCAGCATGAACTTAAATTTCAATTCTTAACAAATTCTCGGGTGATCATTGGAAATATTCAATCTAACATTTATGAACTTAACACAAAATTTAAGCTTTTTCTATTTCAATAGTAAGTGTAGAATATTATATAATATCTTAAGTAGAATATTTATATTTATTTTCATAAATATTTAGGTATTAATATTGATTCATACTTATTTATTCACGTTATTAGACAAACGACGCCCTCACGTCGATCATTTTGATTGGAAAATGTATTTTTGGGGGATTATGTAATACAGAAACATCCTCTAAACGTATCGATAGAATTAATAACAATGATTGTAATTTGAGCAATCAATTTTTTAGAAAATCCGTGTTGACATTAAATCAAGAACCTTTTTCATAATCCTATAAAATTATCGCAATTCTTAGAGGTAACTTTGAAAAAATAAAATTTACAATAATGACAATTAATATATGTAGCACCAAATATATAAGAAAATGTTGATTTCCATACTAGTAAAAAATTGTAAAAGAGTATTGTGGAAAATGTAGATGTATTTAATGGATCCAAAATTGTAATGTTTCGATGTTTGACATAGAATGTTTTGTTCTAAAATTTACAGAATTAGAATACAGTGCCATGGACGCCAAATCAACCGAAGATTCAAGGTAAACAAATATTTTGTTTTTATATGCTGATTTTCAGTCTAAGACTTACAAAGAACAACCTTTAAGGGAGCTAAAAATTCTAAATAACGTACAGCTCTTTCATAAATGAATAATCTTTATTTTTCGGGGACTTCACGATCATAGTTCGATGACCAGGCAGGAAGTAGAATAATAAAGGTCTTGATTCGACTGGGAGTTATTCAATTATTAATTAAAGCAATGAAGAAGTTTCCCATAAAGAAAAGTCTTGCAGTAGAATTTGTATGTATTTTTACTAGGGATACAACCTTTTATTCTTCACAAAATATCATGGTTGATAAGTGGATCTTTGGTCATTTTTTCAAATACAACGGATACATACCCAGTTAGCACAAAAAAGTTCAAGCAACGTTACAAAAACATTTTTTCTGAAACTTTTCTGGAATGTTTCTAAAACCTTTCAATGCGTGGTTTTGAAAGTTTGTGCAACGTTTCTGAAACGTTCGCCAAAACGTTTGTAGGACGACTGTGAATCGTTCAATAAACGTTGTACTCCAAACCTTTGAATGTAATGTTTCTGTCAGGATTTACAATCGTTGCAGAAAAATTTTTATAGTAACGTTTTGCAAGTGTTTGAAAACGTTTTAGTAACGTTTTCATTCTTTAAACTAGTTGAATGAATTTTCTGCGATTAGTATTCACGCGAGCGGTTTATTCATTTTTCAGAGTGCTATGAAAACTTTATACGGCCTCGGAATTTCTTTGGCTGGCAAAAAATAGCTGTCGGAAATCCAGGCTTTTAAGATTGCAAAGTTTTAAATTTGACTTGATACGTAAAAATGAAAAGATTTAATAATGAGTGTTTCAAAAGTTCTAGAGGAAGAAAAAAATTAACAGTTATAAGTAGCAGACAATTTCGCGCAATTCAATCTGAGATAAAAGCAAATATTCAAATACAAGCATCGGCTAAAAAATCGTACTCCATTGCACAATGTGTCACAGAAGAAAAAAATAAAGATCTTTCATAGAAAGAGTCGTCAACTTCTGGAACCAATCGAGATGTCATAGCAGCTTCTTCAGTCAATGAACAGTTTCGAAGTTTAGACGATTGTGGAAATGTAAGTGACTCGAGCAATTCAAGTAGTCGCACTTCGTTGTATAGTGTCGATTCTGCAAATGAAATTTCATCAGAAACAGCGACGCTTCCCAGTGACGCGCCTTCCGAAAATGTCACGGATGACGTTGATAATGACGTCAATATTGGCTCTACGCCTTTTCGTGAGGATTTGCGTGAATGTTTTTTATCAAATAGAGTAACATTACAGCAAGGTACTGCTATTTTGAATGTTCTGAGAAAACATGAATGTTTCGCAAAAATTCCGAAAGACTGTCGAACGTTGTATGCAACTCCTCGGGGCTCTGTCACTTTGAAAGATGTTTCACCTGGTAAATATTTGCATATCGGTTTGCAAGTTGGTATTGTGAATATTCTACAAAACTTTCAGTTTGAATCGTTGCCGTCATTTTTGCAAGTTGACTTCAGCACTGATGGTGCACAAGCGAATAAAGCTGGAAGGTCGAGTTTTTGGCCTCTGCAAGTTAGAATGGCTAATCTTCCTAAATGTAAGCCGGAATTCGTCGGTATTTATCAAGGATTAGGGAAGCCGAATGATGTAAATGAGTTCCTCGAAGATTTTTGCAATGATGCGACAGACGTGTATCGTGAAGGTGGAATAGTCTTCAATAATCGCTTATTCCCGATGGCTTTCCGAGCAGGCATTTTCGATGCAGTAGCTCATGCATATATCGTGAATCACAAAGCACATACGTCCAGGTTTCCTTGTTCAAAATGTAAGGTAGAAGGTGTAACATGTGAGCAAACCGACAAAGAACGCCAACAGAAGAAAAAAAACTCGTTTTCACTTCAGTTAACGCTGCACCTCGAACACACGATGAATACATCGCACGAAACTTGGAAGACTGTCACTATAAGGCTGATAATAGTCCACTGGAATATTTGTTTGACGATTTTGTGAAACAAACTCCGTTCGAATACATGCACTTGGTATTGCTTGGTATTACGAAGAAACTACTTTCAGCTTACGTTGATGGTGCCTTCAAGAAGAAAAAGAAGATGAATTCCAGACAGCTCTCGGCTTTGATATTCAGACTTTCTGTCATGGTGCAATATTGTCACGAGTTTTCTCGTCCGCCGGTGTCGGTAACCTTCTACAAAACTTTCAAAGCTACAGAATTCAGGTTGTTTTTGATTTATACTGGGATCGTGGCTCTGTACGGAATTTTGTATTTTGAAGGATATCTAAATTTTTTGCTCCTCCATGCCTCCATTAGGTGTTTAACAAAAAAAGAATTGAGCGAAAGCGACTTTCAGTTCTCTGATCTGGCTTTGAAAAAATTCATCGAAACAAGTATCAACATTTATGGCAATAGATTTGCTTCGTTTAATCTCCATGGTCTTTCTCATATCGTAGAAGATGCCCGCATGTTTGGTAACCTTGACAACTACTCGGCCTTTCCGTATGAAAATAATATGCGTCTATTCGATAGATATCTTTCGAAACCAGGAAGCCAACTCGTGCAAATATACAACAGGATGTGCGGACGAAAAGCTCTGCCGGATAAAAAACATCAGCAGAATCATCGGTTGAAACACCTACATCGACATGCAAAAGGTCCACTTCCAGAAGAATATACAGGATTCACTCAGTTCAAAGTTGTCGAGTTCCAGGGCGTTCGATTGTCGGTGTTAGATTCAGACAGTTGTTGCATTCTCAATGACCAGAACGTCGTGGTGGTTAGAAACATACTTTCCAAGGGAGAGAGTACGCATCTAGCTGTAAGCGTTTTTCGATCAGTTTCTGATTTTTACAATGTCGGCATTGGATCCATGACCAACGGGGTTTTCAAATGCTCTCAATTATCAGAAGAAATATACGTTGTTCCTATACATAATTATCGCTCCAAGTGCTTCCGTCTTCCGTTTTGGGAAACATATTACGAAAAAGAGGTACAAGTATTTGGTTTCAGTAACAGTGACCTTTCTTACGACGAGGAACAGAGTTCAACGATTTTATTGATCGGGAGCCGGTACCTGGGACGTTCATCGTTGTTGAAATGTTTTAATGTTTTCATTCAATGAGTAGCAAGATATTTGGAAAGCCTTTCAATAAAATGAACAGTCAGTTTAAAACATAGTTTTGAATATCTTTATCTTCCGATATATATTTTTCTACAACTTTCCACTTTCGATCGGAATGAGAAGTAAGTGAATTCTATTAGAGAAATCGTAAATATGTTTCAACAAAAATTATCCACTTTTACTGTTATACCGTCCGTCATAAAAAAGTCTCAGACATTGACTGGATATAAATTAACTGTCTGTAGGTATAAAAATATATAGATTTTTGGAAACACTCGTTTTGAATTGAAGTTTCTACTACGATTTGCACTTTCTTTTTTATTTTCTGAGCCATGGATTTTTGTCCGATTCACACTTCTTGAGTGAAACAATAAAAAAATTGGTGAGTCGCTATGATTAGCTGTGCTATTCTAAAATTTATTTTGTAGTATGTGATATGTTGTTACGAAGGGTGAAATGTGATACATTCCGTATAAATGTGATACATTTCGCTGAATTCAATCTATCAAGATAATAATCGCGGGAGTAATTCATATTCTCGTTCGCAAAATGAATAAATTTGCATTCATTTGTATTCAGGAACGGGATGCAACGTACATCATCACGACAAAATAAGGGGAAAAGGCCGAAGAAATATTGTACCACTTCCAGTGAAAATGAAACCAAGGTGCAAAAAAAGCGTAAGGTAGTGAGCAACATTGGAGATGTTGGAGATGCTATTCAGAAATTGAGGAATGCGATGACGCGCCGTTCGGATGGAGTATCTTCTATAGCTAAACCTTCGCGGCCTCTTGGAAGCTGCAACCGAACTTTCAACATAACTGCTCCACAAAAAACGGCGGGTATAAAAGAAAATGACTATGTCAAAAAAATTTAATACACATTGATTGATTGACAAAACTTTTCATTAAGTACTAATAACGTATAAATATTATGATTTCAATAATAATGGGAGAAAAAAATGATTATGAAATTTGAAATTATTGATGATAATAGACTACTACACTACACTTCGATATACAATTTTACTATATAATTGCATCACTTACAGTAAAGTAAAACTCGTAACCGATCTAAAATAAATGTAGCTAATTTTCAAGGCATATTATTATATAATAATCAGTTTTGTCTCATATTAAACGTCGTTCAGTTCTCTGATTATTTTTTGAAACATATCTCTAATACTCAATTTCGTCTCCTTTCCTCACAAGGTACAGACAGACCATTCGCCGCATCACTCCCAATGCACAACAAGGATTATTCAAAATCAAGGTCGAGCACCAGAGAACAGCGACCGAAGTCAGGAACCCCACAAAAGCACCGTTCAAGATCGAGCACCACAGAACAACGTTCGGGGTCAAGAACCCCAGAAAAACACCTTTTAAGGTCGAGCATCACAGAACAGCGACCGAGGTCAGGAACCCCACAAAAGCACCGATCAAGGTCAAGCACCCCAGAACATCGATCGAGGTCAGGAACCCCACAAAATCACCGATCAAGGTCAAGCACCCCAGAACAGCACAGTTCATCGTCAAGCACTCCGAAACAGCTCGATCCGAACTCAGCCAACCAACAACGGCAGTATTCGAATTCAGAAATACCACAGCAACGTCAAGTAGTGTCTCCCCACTCCCCACGACAGCATGGAGAAATTAACCTGGAATCTATCTATTTGCTTTTGCTGGACAACAATGAAAAAATGAAAACCGTGATTCATTCTGTACAGTAAGAATCCTCAATGGTTTTACATATTTGTATAGACTGTCAGAATCACTGTCAAATAACTTGTTTTTCCTCTTTACAGAGACCTGACAGAACGCGTTATTAACATTGAAAGGAAATTCAGAAGAACTAAGGATTCGTCCCGAATGCCAACACTTCCTGAACTTTTGCCAATAACAAGCAAAACCAAGTTTGATGCATTTGAAGCGGAACTTTTAACTTCTGAGGACAAGTTTGACGAAGTGGTATGTTCTATAAATAACTTTGTAACGACACAAAATGAAATAATTGTTCAGTTTTGGAAATGAAGAAGATATAAAAATTTACATTATGCAAAATACATAAATTTTGAATAATCTCAAGGAGGAAGTTTTTAAAATCCAGAAAACGAATACATTCCTGTAACTTTGCGTTTCAACGGTTGTCAGTGAATTATGATTAATAATTTTTCGGTTTTAGCTTTAAAATTTTGCACATTATGATTGATTTTCCATATTTTTTCAAGGTTTCCTATCTGAAGTTCTTCAGGGGTCTGCGGGCCGAGGATGGTATTAAGGAAATGGTAAAGGAAGCCATTTCCGATGAAATGTCGAAGCAAATAACGGTGTCAGGGAAAAATGAGACTATCAAACTAACTGACACAGAGTTAATGCACGTCATATATGGTAAACCATTGTAAATTAAAGTTTACAGAAATACTATGGTTTTATAAAAATATTAATCAATACTTTTTTTCTTTTTCAGCGGCCATGGAAGGTGCTCCATATCCTCGTCCTGTACGAGAGGAATTTTTCAAATATTTGAGGATGGCACTGGAGAATGCAAAACAACGTTACCGCGAAACACAAAAAAAGGCAGCTCTCCATCAAACAGTTTAACTTCATAAAACCTTTTAACTCCATCAAACCATTTAACTTCAATTTAAGAACATAAAAAATGAAAATCTGAAATAAAAAAAAATTTTTTTCGAGTTTTAAAAAAATATAAAAAATTTAAATTTTGAATAAAAAATAATTTTTTTCCGAGTTTTGAAAAAATATACAAAATGAAAGTTTCAAATGAAAAAAAATTTTCGTTTCGAATTTTGAAGAAATATAAAAAATAGAAGTTTCGAATTAAAAAAAATTTCTTTTCCGAGTTTGAAAATAGTATGAAATATAAAAATTTCATACCAACATTTTACGAAAAATTTTTTTATGAGTTTTGAAAAAATAAAACATGAAAATCTCAAAAAAAAATTTTTCGAAACAGAATTTTTTTTACTTCTGAAAAAATATAAAAAATGAAGGTTTCAAATGAAACAAAAATTTTTTTTCGAGTTTTGACAAAATATAAAAAATTAAAATTTCAACAAAAAAATTTTAGAAAAAAATTTTTTTCGAGTTTTGAGAAAATATAAAGAAAGAAAATTTCCCAAAAAAAGTTTTCGAAAAAAAAATTTTTCGAGTCTTGCAAAAATATAAAAATTTAAAATTAAAAAAAAATGTTTTGAAAAAAATTTTCTTCAAGTTTCGAAAAAATATAAAGAATAAAAATTTCGAAAAAGAAATTTTCGAAAATTTTTTTTTTTCGAGTTTTGAAACAATATAAAAATAAAAAAAAAAAATTATTACCTCCATCAAACCGTTCAACTACATCAAATCGTTTAACTACATCAAATGTTTTAAAATTTTTGGATGGTAAATGTAAGCTGAATGAATTGAATAAAAATTGTCTATAAGTGGAATTGTGACATTGGTTTTCTTATTACCCTCCCGTTAATTCTCTTAGCATTCAATTAATATTTTTCATATTACGTTATGCCGAACGAATTATGAAAATAAGGTTCTAAGAATATACATTTCCTTATACTCATACGAACATTTTTTCATTAGTACCTAGATTTGTCCCAGACCTGATCCAGGTCCTGGTACAACAGATTTATAAGTAGACAAGTTTTTGGACCGCGCCTGGACCAAATCTTGAGGTTTTAACTGGACCAGATTCTGGGCCCAACCTGGATCCTATATGCGGAAGTAGAAGTACCCCAGATTTGACCAATGTTACTCAATAATCTGGGTCGCATCTGGGGCCAGTCTTGTACAATTTTGTTTTCCGGGTACCGTATTGGCTTGGATTTTCGGAGCTACTGATGGGGTGTCATCCTCCCAACAAGTACATTGAATAGTCCTCTGACTTTTATTCGATACAATAAATTTAAGGACCTCGTACTGTTTTTGAGGCCAACAATGATTGGCCCACCATCCTGAAACGGATTAAGTGGCAAAAATCCGGTCTGTGCGCTTCATTCTCGTATACGCCTCGCCGTAGTTTCGAGCGAGTGTAGCACATATGGTTCCCGGAGTCTGAGCGGCCTTGAGAGATCCGGCATGCCGGATTAAACGATAGCCGTTTTTGGCGTCTGAGCGAGCGGTTATATACTTCAAATCGAAAAAAATTTACGATTTTAATAATTGCTCAAAAACATCAATGAATCATAATTCTGATCAAAAGGAGAAGCCTACATTTTTCACGCTCTAAGGGCTTATTCATAATTTATAACATAATAACTAGAACCGATCGCAATCGTTCCTGCCGTAAAAAGTAGAATTGGAAGAAAAAAATTTCGGTAGAAAACAGGTGACAGTCATGTCATTGACAAGGGCAGCTACGACGTGTGCCGGAATTATTCTGATCATTTATGATAATAATATAGCGATAGTCAATTTTTTTGACATATTTGTTGTATTTGCCATTAAAATTTCGTTCGAGCTATTAGCACCCCCAAGTTTTTTCGTCGTAAACAATGAATAATTCACTTAGAGTTAACTTTTAAGTAAATTATAATAATTATTTAGATGGAAAAAACAAAAGCTGCATATATATATATATAGTAGAGAAAGGAAACAGAAAGAGTATGAGAATGTGTAATTTTATTAACCTGAGGTGAAATTCCAGAAAACAAATAATTCAATTTACAATGGTAATATTATGAAGGGAAAAAAGTGGCATGGAGAAAGGTGGATTTTTTCGATTTTTTTAATCCGTGCAATAGGAATTCACTGATCATTGAGAGTTATAAATAGAAGGATAAAAATAATAAAACAAAAACTGCAGATCGAAGAGAAACGAAACGAAAAGAATATGAGAATATGAAAATGAGTAACCTGCGTGAAATAATAAAGGGTAAAAAAAGTTGCTCGGAGAAACGGAAAAACAAGAGTTGAGAAAATTTCAACAAAAACTTACACTGTCCTGTCGCAAACATTGATTTAATCAATGTCGTCGTCTGACAACAACAGAAAATTCTCCGCTTCTGCCACTTTTCCTCCAACAACTGCCATTTTTCCGGAAATCGAGCGAATTTGATGGAGAGAAGATATAATTTCGGCACCACTCGTCGATAGTTGAAACATTTGAATAACGCGATTCATGAACGTTTAACACAGCGCACATGCGCAATAAAATTCCACACTGTAGAACAATGTGGGACTACACACAAAATACAAGGCAGGAACATGGTCATCCAACGGTCATCAGCGGTGGCGGATGGCAGATGCGGCTGACGCAAAACAAAACAAAACAAGAAACCAAACAACAAAACTGAACAAAACAAAACAACAGAGCACACTTCACAGCGTTAGATGTTATCCGCGTTATTAAGCCAACGTCAAGTGGTCATGAGTTTTTTAAGAATGGATTATTTCCCGAAAGAACCGAGAGTTTGTCATTTCACATTAAAATAGGTTATTTCTATACAAAAGTATCATCGACGTAAAGAATAAATTAAAATCATAGAACTTGAAGTACATGGACTCTTAATTGACCGAAATTTCGTGGCAAAACATAGAAGATAGGACTTACGTCTAAACGAACATATCCGACATCGCCCAAAGATACCCGATTTGTTTTGACACAATTCATGACAAAGTGTGATTTGAACCGCGTATATATTTTAACGAAGTATTTGATAAAAATTTTCCTTTTTTTACGTTAAAATGCAGAATGAGTAAATATTCGCATTACTGCATCGTAAGCGGGCCCGCGGATGCGAGAACGGGAATGAGGATGTATATATATGTATGTGTAAATCCGTGTATATAGATATATTCATTGAACCTACACATGCACATGTTACTCTTTGAAAAAACAGTATGTAAAATACACAAAAGCATTAGAAAAGTTACGCCCTACATTACATACCCTCTCGGGCAGGGGACAATACTCACACAATACTCATTGACAGACAATAGTCAGGTCAGAAACGTGTCAGCCGAAGTCAGGTAATGTGACTTGATGATATTCATGTTATTACTACCACCATGGCAACGGGCAGCGAGCGTATGACATATCAATGTTATCAACACTGGGATAAAAGTGATTGAGACGGAAATTAAAACCTTTTCAGCATTGTTGATAAATTTGTTATTGCTGACTCTAATCACTTATAATTATTTGCAGATTGATTTAAAAAAATTATTAGCGTAAATTGTAATTACTGTCGCGTTTTTAATTAATTAAAATTTAATCAATTTAATTAAAAGATATTTTATTATAGATCGAAGGGGTAATAAACGGGTGCTCAGGTCCCGCGCAGGGCAATAAAGGGCCGTTTATTTTCCCGAAGTCTATATATCCTCAGCACTTGAAGGCGCACGAAAGCACATCAGACACTCGCGAAACTTCGCTGCGCGAAATTTTTAGTAATTAAATTGTAAAATCAATAAAACCGATGAAACCAAAACAATTGCAAGCAATTAGTCGGAAGTCAGCATAATCATGTGCGATGTTCACGGCTACATCCATTATCTTTTAGCTGACATATTCCTGACCATTGACTGACTATTCCTGACCTGATCTGACTATTGATGACTATTGTCTATTGCGTGAGTATTGTCCCCTGCCTGACAGGGTACTGTTTTGTCAATAAAATATCGATACTGTTTTGTAAATAAAGTGCCTTAGTACTTTCCATTACGGCACTGTAGTCAAATGTCTCGTGGCGGTCAACGCCTAGATACGGCACTGGTACTCTGGAAAAAAAAGTATTGCAGAGAGCACTGCAGAAAAGTTAAGTTGGCACCATTGACAGTGTTGACTCTTTGGAGTTGTCCGAACACCTCGCGGTTCAACAGAAAGCCTACGAGAGTGTAGAACTAATACTTTCGCCTACTGTCAACACGATGCCTCGATGTTTTTCAGTGCAGTGAATATGCACTGAAAAACAGTGGAGTTTGACTTTCTAAGATCTAAAGAGTACATTTTGTCATGTAAACCAGTGATTTCAATATTAAGAAAATAGTTTGAATTCATTTTATTTAGTTTGTACATTTTTAATCAAAGTCATTTTTACAGAATAATGTTTTTTGAATACATGACAAGGTATAAACAATCCTGAATGTAAAAGTTAGTGCGATTGGCCATATTGTGGCCTGCTACAGTGTACAAAAAGTTTATATATTCCTCATTACCTTGTACAGTAAATTGCTAATACTCAAAATATACCATACCGGAATTGAATTTTTGCCTTAACCATTCTATTGTTACTACTCTGTTCAAGAATTTTAGCTGTCTGCTATAGCAAAGATGAATGTAATTAAATATAATATGGATCAATATAATTTTTACCTTCTCGTTTAACAAAGAAATGACTTCCCCAGTACAAGGAATATTCCATACATTTTTTACCACATAGATATGGTAGAAAAAGTGGGTAAATTTCCTATGCCAGGTATAGAAAACTTCCGATGTCTACTCACAAGTTTTTAAAAAGAATATTTTTTCAAAACACGCACTAAAAAAACGCTTGTGGTGACCCTGCCACGGAACAACCTACCTGATAGCCAGGGAGGTCGCACTCCCATGTTAAAAATTTAGTCCTTATAGAGTTCACCGATTTCCACGCCATCTCTCTGCGGGGTTCCGGAGAAATTTGCTGTTTTACCGACGAAATTGAATTGATTCTAATACACTCAAACACAAACGTACACATGTATTAACACACATGCCTCATAATCGGTAAGTCAGATTTATTGTGAAAGTGGCGACATCTTTGGACGAGACTGGAGCTAAAAAAATGATGACAAATTGTTTTCATAAGAGTGCAACCCCCTGCTGGCAGCACTGGCTAGGATTACTAGGCACATGACTTGGCACAGGTCCATCGAGATATCGATTATAATCTCGAGTCTTCACTCTACCACAGTCTGTCACAGTCCGCCATTTACTCTCGATCACTTCCCGCGCGGAACCAGTCAAACAAAATGTTGGGAACTAAGTTGTGAATGATTTGTAACCTACAACTGGTGACCCCAAGAAAAAAGAACCGGACCTTCTGCCAAGAGCAGACTTTCATCGACCGGACGAACGAACAGAACCCTCCCACGAGCTTTTCCTCAACCGAAAACCCACCACGCGCCGCAGGGAGAGCCAATTTTCCCCGTACTGGCTGAACCAACACGTTTTCGACCTCCTACGAACTTGAACAGCTGCCATCTTGCTAGGCCCTGTAGGATCCAATTTTCCATCTGGGGAAAAACCCAAAAGCATCCACGCCCACGCACCTCTACCTGGGAGAGTGGCTACTGGAAATAAGGAAGCATCAACCACCCAACATAGGATAACCGATATTTTTGGTCAAATAAGTCATAACGTCGCGCTATGTCCAACGATAATAAAGATGAATTCTCCGACGCGAATCCTCTTTTGGTGCAAGCTTCCTGTATAACCAAGTTCCCCCTGTTTTACCACGCGGACCCGGAATTCTGGTTCGAACAAGTCGAGGCCATCTTCCCGACTAACGCGATCACGGTTGATGACACGAAATTTCAATACATGGTGCAATTCGCCGAGCCGGAAAGTACCCCACATTATCTCCCTGGTCAAGAAACCTCCCACGCGATATAAATATCAGGCTATCAAGGACCGGGTAATTCAGGCGTTTGTGGAGTCCGAGGAAACGCGGCTCAGACGGATATTTCAGGGCCGTGACATTGGAGGTCGGAAGCCGTCACATTTTTTACAAGAGTTACGGAACTCAGGAGGCGACATAATACACGACACCATTCTCAGAACGCTTTTCCTAGAGCAACTCCCAGAAGGTCTACGAGGCGTTCTGAGGATCTCCAGCGAGACCGAGGCTGACAAGTTGGCGACAATGGTGGACAAAATGGTTGGTTGGCAGAACTCGTGTGAACTTGCTGCAGTCCGACACCGAAGGAGCCAGAGCCCCTGGGTAAAAAGCAGCCCAACGGATCAGGACAGCACCCTCGCCGAGAGGATTTCCAGGCTAGAACTCAAGGTCAACATGCTCATAACACAAATTTCACGCTCTAGGTCCCAAAGTCGCGACCATTCCAGGTTTCGCTCCCATAGCAAATCGTGGATCTGAGATGAATTACATTGCTACTACCACAAGACCTACGGGAAGAAAGCAAGGAAGTGCACACCTCCCTGTAGCTGCCCGGGAAAAACAATTGCATGATAGATGCATGCAGCATGCATGCAATGACATGCGAGCAGCTTACATGTTTCTTGCATGCCTGCATGCGAGTGTACTTGCATGTAGCATGCATGTAACATGAAAGTTTTTAAATGACAGAACCATGCATGTTTCTTGTAAGATAATCATGCATGCTGCTTGCATGCCGCATGCATGTCGAAAAAAGCAATTTTGTTCTGATTGCATGCATGCACTATGCAAGTTTTGCATACATGTTGCATGCATGCACCATGCAATTTTAGCATACATGTCGCATGCAAGCAGCATGCATGTTGAAATAAGCAATCGTTTTTTTCATTTTGCATTTTATTTTTTTTGCATTGCATTTATTTTACATTACCTTTTTTTTAAATTAAAAACAACATGAAAAATTTTCATGAATTAACAGAAAGAAAATTGATCAAGAAAGTTTGCTAGTGATTGCTTTACCGTGCCTTTGCGGCGCGAGTAATGACATATCTGCTGGAGTAATGAGCTCAATAAATAAGATTTTAACTTTCGCTAAAACATGTACTTAGTTGAAGCATTCTACACAAAACTTGAAATATGAGAAAAAAATCCAGCAGCCATCTGGTGAGTATTTGGGAGAGCGCGCGAATTTTCAAAATTTCAATTACTTTATGTTTAATTTTGAAAATACGCGCGCTCTCCCAAACACTCATCAGATTGCTGCTGGATTGATTTTCTCATATTTTAAGTTTTGTGTAGAATGCTTAAACCAAGCGCATGTCCTAAGGATAATTAAAATCATATATTACTAATTGAGCTCATTTCTCCAGCAAGTATGTCATTACTCGCGCTACAAAGGCACGGTAATGCAATGACTAGTATTTTTTTAAAAATCTTTATTTATTTAATTAAAGGAAATTTTCTCATGCAGTTTTTGATTCGAAAAAAAAGTAATGTGAAATAAATACAATGCAAAAAAAAAACAATGCAAAATAAAAAAAAATGATCTCTTATTTCAACATGCATGCTGCTTGCATGCGACATGTATGCTAAAATTGCATGGTGCATGCATGCAACATGTATGCAAAACTTGCATAGTGCATGCATGTAAGCAGAAAAAAATCGCTTTTTTCGACATGCATGTGGCATGCAAGCAGCATGCAAGTACCGTGCAAGATCAACTTGCGTGATACATGCATGCTGGTTTCATGAACCATGCATGATTATCTTACAAGAAACATGCATGGTTTTGGCATTTAAAAATTTGCATGTTACATGCATGCATGTATCATGCAATTTTTTCTTCCCGGGTGGAAAAAGCCTGGGAAGACGGAAAACTAATTACGACGTCTCGCATTCAGTTGGTTGGAGACGTGGAATCAGGAAAAAGCCGACTCATCGTCCTGGACAAGAAATCTGGCCTGCGTTATTTGGTCGACACTGGAGCAGATATCTCGGTTTTGCCACGTACGTCAGCTCGACGCAACCCACGACCTACCGACCTCAGACTTTTCGCAGTAAACAACAACCCGATCAAGACTTTTGGCGAGAGGCTCATGACCCTAGATTTTAGCCTACGGTGACGGCTCAGCTGGCGTTTCACAGTCGCAGAAGTCACACAGCCCATCCTTGGCGCCGACTTTTTGTCTTACTACGGACTCCTGGTAGACCTAAGGAACAAAAAGGTAATTGACAAAGTTAAAAGCCTTTTACCCCAGCAGAAACCACTTCACAACTAGGCCAAGGCGTGTCAACTATCTGGAGCTTACAAGAATTCACTTAAGAAATACGCAGACATCACTAACCCGACAATGGCCAAGAATCACACTGAACATAAGGTATTTCACCACATCCTCACTGAAGGCCCGCCCATCGCACAACGAGCACGACGCCTTACACCGGAGAAGCTGAGAGTAGCAAAAGCATAATTCGATTTTATGCTCGCACAAGGTATTTGTCAGCCATTTAATTGCCGATGGGGGAACCCGCTTCACATAACACCAAAAAAAAACAGCCAATCTAGACCTTGTGTGGACTATCGACGCCTTAACTCCAGGACAATACCAGATAAATACCCGATCGCTCATCTTCACGATTTCTCCAACAGGCTCAGCGGCTCCACGAATTTTTCAACCCTAGATCTCACCCGGGCATACCATCAAATTCCAGTTGCCCCAGAGGATGGGCCTAAAACAGCCATCATCACCCTGTTCGGGTTTTTCGAGTTCAAGGTCATGCCCTTCGGACCCTGTAATGCAGTTCAAACTTTCCAGCGTTACATCGACACTTCGCTTCGAGGGTTAGATTTCTGTTTTGTGTACATAGATGACATTTTGATATTCTCTCGGACCCCCGAAGAACACGAACGACACCTGGAGACAGTTTTCCAAAGGCTACGCGAGTTTGACCTGACCATCCACCTGGAAAAATTTATACTAGGCGCCACTGAGGTCAAGTACCTGGGACATCTGATAGGTAAAGAAGACACCAGGCCACTACCTGAACGAGTCACAGCTATTCAAGATTTCCCGAAGCCACTCAAGGTCGCCGAACTCAAATGTTTCCTCGGGATGCTGAATTTTTACAAAAGTTCATTGAAAAATACCGCCTCAACCCAAGCACCACTACTAAAATACCTACGGGGAGCTAAGAAAAAGGACAAGACGCCTATTCAATGGACCCCAGAAGCAGGCTATTCCTTTACTGCTGGCGCACGAAGTCCAACAGCTCGTGCCCAGTATCCACAGCGAGGGACATTGCACATAATAAGAAACCTGATCGACCAACCTTGAAAGCAAACACTCATTTCGGCAGGCTTCGCAATCCCGAAGCAAATGATAAATCACTTGTTGGCACCTCACTAGGTACTAAGACTGCGAACGTGAAAGGGGCCGTTCGCGCAGCCATCTGACACTTCTTGGAAAAATTAAGACGCAGCAAAAGCAAAAATTAAGCAACGCAGGCAAGATGGCAAGCCATGTAGCTTACGCTGACGGGGAAGACCACGCGAAGGTGGGTCCCTGGCAATCCTGTCCTAAGACAGGATTGTCAACACATACACTGTAAAATGGTAAAGAGAGTGTTGTTCAATACAAGGGGGCTACGACTCTCATAGCTCACGTCACAGGGGCTTTATCATACACCACATAAAAGGATAGTACAGGACCGCACGTTGCCATCCACCGTCCCGAAAAGAGTAGGGCTGCACCACTTCAGCATCCACAGTCCCAAGGCAAAGACGAACAAGGCTGCATAACCTCAGTAATGGGAGCAATCGAAGGGATCCTTGGGGTCCTCGATAAAAAGTTGAGAGAGTGAATAAACCATATTGATATTTTGAATGGTAGCCAATACGGGTCAATTATTGATATATGATTCCGAGAAACACTTTTTTTCGTATAAAAATTGAATTGTTGAAGGATTAATAAAATCGTAAATTGAATTGCATATTTGAGATCTGCGGGAAAAACTGAACAATATAGTTTTTCGCACGATCCAAAAGCGTAAAAACTGAAGAAGTTAGAAATTTTAGTTTAATAAATTTTTAGAAAATTATTACTCGCTAATGTGACGTGATGGAGAAAAAACATTAACGATTCAGGAGGTCATAAAATACATGTTTTATGTGAAATTTCTTTAAGTTTTTTTTTGTTCCACTTTGTTTCAAACAGAAAAATATTGCCCATGTTTTAATTCGATTAAGTTATTTTTTCATTGTTTGTCACTGCGCTTACATAGCTACGAATGAAAAATCTGTAAAACATAGCTATAAACAAACATCATACGAAAAAAGCGATGAAACAACATATTTTAATTGAACAATAATTATTGTATAAAAAAATGGAAAGTCAAAAATACTTTTCTCGATATTTACAGACTGGTTGAAAGAAAATAGAAGTTGTCGGATAAAAGGTGCTTTTTGCAAATGGTGCCAAATTCCTTAGAGGGCCCATGCTACTGATTTAAAAATACATGCATCAACTCGGAAACATCAGGGTAACAAGGTGTCAGTTATTCCACCCCATGGCCAACGGCAGCTCCCGCAATCTTTCAGTCCAGAATCTGGAAAAAAACAAAATTCAAAACCTCTCTTTAGCAGCATTTATTGCTGCGCATTGTTCCATCCAATCAATCGATCATCTCACTGATTTGATAAATAAGTTTGATGAAAATTCCTAATTCGAGAAATTGCAATTTCATCGCTTAAAGTGCAGTAATCTTATCAAAAACTTCATCGGCCCTTGTATGCTTAAAAATTTTGTGAAAGAAATAGGCGATTACCCTTATTCCATTATTATTGACAAGTCAACTGATCTTACTGATTTCAAATATTTATGTTTTTGTGTTAACAATTTCAATAAATCGAAAAGCAAAATTACTACACCATTTTTGGATAATGTTCCCATCAAAAGTACAACAGCTGATGCACTTTGTGTTCATTTCACTTCATTTTTACAACAGATAGGGTTAGATATCAAAAATTTGTTTGCTATCCGCACAGCCCGGGGAAAAAAATTGCATGATACATGCATGCAGCATGCATGCAATGACATGCAAGCAGCTTGCATGTAGCATACATGTAATATGCAATTTTTTAAATGCCAGAACCATGCATGTTTCTTGTAAGATAATCATGCATGGTTCATGCAAGCAGCATGCATGTATCGTGCAAGTTGATCTTGCACGCGGCATGCATGTCGAAATAAGCGACTCTGTAAGATAATCATGCATGGTTCATGCAATCAGCATGCATGCACCGTGAAAGTTGATCTTGCACGCAACATGTATGTTACATGCATGGAGCATGCATGTCGAAATAAGTAATTATTGTTTTTTTTTTGCATTGAATTTTTTGTTGCATTGCATTTGTTTTTTGGATGAAAAATTTCATGAAAAATTTTGGCAAATTATAAAGCAATGAAAATAATTATCTAACAATAGCAGTGATTACATCAACCGTGCGCCTTTGTGGCGTGCAACATACATGTCGCGTGCAAGATCAACTTGCACGATAGATCCATGCTGCTTTCATGTCATTGTATGCATGCTGCATGCATGTATCATGCATTTTTTTCCGGGAGATGACGTGACCAATCTGTGTGGCAAGATTCCCGGACATTTTCACAATTTTTTAATCACGAATGATGGTTTTCACGGATGATCTTTTTCACGAAAAATGTTTTTCACGAAATGCATTTTCACGAATCGACTTTCATGAAATCAAAATTCACGAACAGCGAAATTCACGAATTAAGAATTTCACGAAAGTCAAATCAACGAAATGACAAAGTCACGATTGATTAATCGTAAAATATTCGTGAATAAGGATTATCGTGAAAAAGGTTAATATAACTTTCCGTGAACATGATATTCTTGAAAATGGCTGTTCGTGAAAATAGTTATTCGTGAAAAAGGTTAATATTATTTTTCGTGAACTTGATATTCGTAAAAATGGCACTCGTGAAGGAAGACTTCGTTAAAAAAATTTTTCGTGAAAAAAGTCATTCCTTAAAATAACCAATCGTGAAAATCAATTCGTGAAATTGTCCGGGAACGGTGTGGCAAGCATAACTCATTGTACAGTCTCTGGCTATATTATTAGACTCATGCTGAAAAATAAATATTTCACTGCATTTTTTTGTTTTATTGCATGACTGTTAACGTTCGTTAGTAACACTTTTAGTTTTATACTTATGCTCACATTTTTTGTGACTGTACATACAGTTACCACGTCTAAACTTAGAATTGCAGCAGTTCTGTAATAAAAACTCAAAATAAATAAATGAACGTCCAATACAATGCAATAGGCTCTATTGTGTAAAATAAATATTACCATTGCGTGAAATACACTAACATAGCTAAAGTAAGTTCTTTATTGATGCTTTGACTCATTTTTATGGAAATGGTGTAAAACTTTTGCAATTTGTGATCATTATGTAATTTTCAGAATGGGTAAACGACGTGATTTGTCCCCTACTAGAATTGGCCAAATTGCCGGTATGTAGAGGTCTATAAACATGAGCCAGTATGAAAAAGCTACAATTTTAAATGTCTCACGAAGTTTAGCGAAGCACAAAAAAAAAGATTGACCTTGGCAAAGATTTAACGGTCAACCGCAAAGGTGCGTGTGTCTTCCTTCAATAACTTCCTAAAAGACAGACAGAAAAATTCGTGATATATGCATCTAAAATTGAAAAATAGCCTCAAATCTTTTGGAAAAACAAAACACATTTCTGAAGCAGGAATACAAGTTTCTGAAAGAACAGTACGACGAAGGTTAGCTGAAGAAGGTCTTGTCTCTCGAAGACCGGCACGCAAACCTAGGCTCACACCAGCCATGATTACAGAACGTTACAGATGGGCTCAAAAGTATAAGAATTTCACATAGGATGACTGGAAAAATGTAATTTTACAATATATTTCGATTTTTAATTCAATATTTAAGTAAAATTTGTGAAAACCCTCGGTATTTTTATTATTTTACAGGTAAATTTCTCGGATGAATCCACTTTTCAAGTATTGGTCGAAAAGACTCAGTTTGTTAGGCGTCGATCAGGTGAGAAATACAAGAAAGATTGTATTTTTCCAACAATAAAACATCCTCCTTCGGTTAATGTATGGTCTGTAATAAGTATGAAAGGTTCAGGGCCCCAGTACATCGTGGAAGGTACAACGAATTCAGAACAAGTGTTGGGAAAACAGCTACTTCCATTCATAAAAAAATGGTTCAAAAAACGCGAGAAGCCTATTTTTATGCACGATGGTGCACCGTGCCACCGTTCTAAGCGTATAATAACGTACTTAAAGAAGAAAAAGTCACCGTTCGTGACTGGCCTGGAAATTCTCCAGACATGAATCTCATAGAGAATGTGTGGGACTTCATAAAACGAAAGTTTCTATGCATGCTCCTACAACCAAGCAGGATCTGATTCATGTACTCAATAACAACTGGAAAAATGACGCAGACATCAGAAAAAAGATTGAGAATTGCATTGACAGCATGTCTCATCGTATAGCAGCCGTGTTGGTTGCTAAAGGTAGCCATACAAAATACTGATTTTGGCGAAAAATCGTGTTTCATTTACATAAACGCTTTTATCTAATGTAAATCACTACTTTTTGAGTAAAACTCATTGTATCATATATGCTTTCTCATAATGTAGCTAAAACAGTCTGCTAATGAACGTGATGTGTAGTTCAAATGGCAAAAAGGTGTTTTTTCAGCATGGGTCTAATAATATGGCCAGGGACTGTATACGAAATTAAAGAACTTAATCCTAAACTACTCCTCATACGTTGCGTGTGTCATTCGATTGATAATGCTTGTTCAAAAGCGTCGGAAGATTTGCCAGCCAATATTGAGTTTTTATGCAAGGAAGTGTATAATTGGTTTAAATATAGTACTCTACGTCAGGCCGAGTTTAGGCGAATTTTTAAAATGTTGAACATTTCTAAAAAAAAGTGCAAAAAGTTTGTGAAATTATGCCGAACAAGATGGTTGTGCATGCACAGCGTTATTCAAAGGATTCACGAACATTAGTAAAGTTGAAAACTCATTTTACATGAGTTGTGAAAAAAGAAAAATGTTACACAGGCCGACAACTTTGTGAAATGTTTAACGATAATACAAACTATTTGTATTTAGCAATCGTTGAACCGATTTTTTTCGAAACTAATCAAACTAATTTGTGTTTTCAAAAGCAAAACATTGATGCTGGCAAAGCTCTTGAAGATTTAGAGAGATTGTTTTATTTTTTGTGCCGAAAAATGATGAAACCTGCTTTCATTTTGACAAAGGAAACTGATGTTATGATAAAAGCCACGAATAAATACCTTGCGTCCTTATTCTCTGAAAATGAAGATTTTGGTATTGCTTATTATAAAGCAAAATATTCATTGTATCCAATAAATAAAGAAAAAAAAACAGTTAGTTGAGTCCAAAGCCTTTGAATATTTGTAAAATCTTTGCAAAGAAGTAGCGAAAATACTTCTTAATTGTTTGTTCAACTTGTTTAGCTTGAGAAAAAATGAAAAATTCTTCACCTTAGTTTTGCTTGGGTGCTAGTCGCCTTAACTTCAAAGATTAGCCTTTTGTTGATACTTTTGTCATGGTCAAAGATTTAAGCTCAATAGAAAATCAATAACTAAAATTATTGGATGTAAATTGGAACACGGTTGCTGAAAGAAAGCAAAATTTACAAAACAGTCATGATTTTTGGCCAATGGTCAACAAATTCACCAGCACAGGTGGCATTCAAGTGTTCAAACAGTTGTCATCTTTTGTTTTGAAAATTCTGACAGTACCCACAAGTAACGCTCACGTAGAAAGAGTATTTTCAGTAATGAATGCGATTAAGACTAAAGCTCGCAACGGTTTAAAAACTCAAATGCTTGATTCACTGCTCCGTATTCGGTTTTTTTTTCTAAGAATGGAACATGTGTTGCAAGACCTTTGAACCGTCACAAGAGATGATAAAGAAATTCAATTATCACCTAGTTTACCTAAAAACTGATGGTATTGATAAGGAAAAAGTTTAAAGAGAAACCGATGAAACTTTCATGATTGTAAGTGAAATCGATTTTCCATGTCTTTGTATCCCCAACGACGAGTAAATTTGTTATGTAACTTTATTTTCATATATGTATTGTGACCAACGAATCAATTTCGTGACCTGATTAAATCTGTGGTGTAACAGTAATTTGTCTGTATGCAAAAGCAACAAACTAAAATAGACACTTCTTTTATGATGTAAGTCTCTTAATTTTTATGAACAATCTTCAAATTTTTTTGGTTAGTCACTTTGTAAATATTGTTTACCTATATAAAGAAATATGGATTAATTATGAAACATAATAAATCTGCACAATCATAAATGTCCTTAAGTGCGTTCTGATAAATATTAAATGTTGCATAGAAGAATACAGTATCCTTGTAAAAGATCAGAAAAGTGTTCAATCAGTTTGAACTGTGGTTATATATTCCGATGTCCCGCTTCTACTACACATGTCAAAGTAAAACGTTGATTGGCTATTCATGTGGCTATATGAGAAAACAGAATGTCGGTTTTTGGCGATGTTTGGAATTCAGGTTGCGACATCTTTCAAACTGTTCCTCGCAGCCCTGACTCTACCACAGTCTGCTACAGTCCGCCATTTACTCTCGATCACTACGCTCGTGGAACCAGTTGAACAAAATGCCGGGAACTAAATTGTAAATGATTTGTAACCTACACGCTTCAAGCACCTGAAAACGGTGTGTCTAGAAGGTACGCGAAGTTTTTCTCTCCTCCAACTGCGTCGCCTTCGCCTTGCCGCTACCACAGCTCCCACCAGCTTCCACTTGTACAGCTAGATGGACGAGCGGTGAAGCGGGAGGAGGGCGAAGAGCGATGTATCTACGCGAGTGGAAGCTGGTGTGCGGTTTTGACCCGGGCATCGTTCCTCCGTGCGTACTTTTGGTCCTCTGTGCGTGTTTTTGTTCCTCTATGCTTACCGTGAAAAGGGAGAGAATGGCAAATGCAGGCATATGTGCATGGTCCGCCGTGTCGTAAATGTGCCCCCTCTTGGCCGCTTTAAGGTGCTGGAAGCCTATGTTTAGAGCGTGTTTTGAAAAAAATATCGATTGTGTTGGAATTCCATCTCGAATGTTCACGCTTCGTTTTATTTTAACGTATGTTAACAGGATTCACTTTTATACAGTTATGTACAGTTATACAGTTATGTACAGTTGTATACAGTTATTGACTGTCATGTACAGTCACAGTTACTCGTGTTAAGTAGTCGCCCGTTTTCCTCTGTTCTGAATAAATCGTGTCGCAATTTTTCAAGTGAAATCCGAGTCCTCATAGAACTCTAATCCGAAAACTAACAGGTTATTGGCCTAGCAACGTTCCAAGTGCTTAAAAAAAAATGTCTGAAAGTGTTGAACCGCGGCGTGTTACGTGAGTTCGGAAAAGTGAGTTAAGTGCGCGTCGACTATGCTATCGCGAGAAATATTGAAACCCTCTTCGTCGCGCAGGGAAGTTTTTGTCGTGTGCGAGAAACCGCGAGGGTGAGTTACGCGACTATGAAAATTGAACCGCTTGGCAAGGAGAACTTCGAGACGTGGAAAATTCAAGTTGAAGCGCTGCTGATCCGGAACGATACCTAGAAGTACGTTAAAGAAACGACGTGGAAACCAACAGAACCCGCCGGAGCAGTATCAGCGTGGGAAGCCAACGACGCAAAGGCAAAGTCTGATTTAATTTTGGCAATCTGTCCATCTGAACTAAGACAAATTCAAAATTGCGTGACCTTAAAAGACATCCCAGCAAGAAATTGACGACCGGGACGATACCGGGCCAATCACGGCAAGCCATAGTTCCACCGTCGGTAGTCGACCGTTGGCGCAGTATCGAAATGATAATGCCAGTTTTTACGGGGCCAACACTGGCAACCATGGTAACGGCAGTCAGAGTCACTCCAGTACCATAATCCGTCATCGTGCCAAAACCAAATAACGATATCGAGCCAATACTTGATGCCAGTACCATACCAATACTCAGTGCTGTCATCGCGCCCATACTAATTGCCAGTATAATGCCAACACTGCGCCAGTATTCAATGCTGGTATCGCGCCCGTACTTAATGTTAGCATTATGCCAATGCTGGAGTGTTAAAAAATGTTAGTAAATTTTCCATAAAAGTATCAGAAGTTATTAATCCATATTCTGTATGGGATTTATCCCGAGAAGTTGATCTGGAAAATTTCCCATACGCAATGGGAATTTTTCCATATACATCGAAATTTCTTCATAATATATGAAAGAATTCCCTTAGCGTATCGAAAAATTTCCATATCTAATAATGGGTAAACCTCACATAGAAAATAGGTTAAAAAATTCGAAAATGCTTTTATGGAAAATTTACCAAACTTTTTGAACAGTGCGCGTGCCAGGACTGAATCGAAATCCTGAAAATTTTGGAAAGGTTGCAATAAAAATAATGAAATTTTTATAAAAAATGCGCTTTTTTGACTTTATACTGTAAAACAGAAAAAAAACTACATTTTTGAAATTTTATTATTAATTTTTTTGTTACTGACGTTGTATTCGACCACCTTCACGATTTTGAGCCTGAGATAGCCAACGACTCAGTTTTGATATATGATTGTCGTGTTGTTTGTTGTCATCAACTGCCCTTAAAAATTCTCTGGAAGGAAGAAGATAATTTCATTCCATTACAACATTCCCTGAGGTAAATGACCCATTAGCAGTGAGTTTTTGCCAAGCGAAACTAATAAGATTGAAATTGGAAAAATCACCCAGCAAGAAATTGCCGTAGTCCTGCTGATTGTGACGATCGACCCAATATTAGCGCAACTTCGA
The DNA here is from genome assembly GCA_028476575.1 of Platygaster robiniae. Classification (NCBI taxonomy): domain Eukaryota; kingdom Metazoa; phylum Arthropoda; class Insecta; order Hymenoptera; family Platygastridae; genus Platygaster; species Platygaster robiniae. The sequence continues at coordinate 7,332,638 of CM052027.1, read as the reverse complement.
TTTACAACCTAACCAGCCGACATGTGCCCAATATCAGCAAAACAGTCGAACCAGTGTATGTACGATTGTTTAGCGAGTGACAGTGCGGCCAACATGAGCAACTCAAGTGAACTAGTACCGACCCTATGTTAAGGTAGTAATGAGTGCCGTCTAAATAGTTGCCAGTGATGGCCTAGTATTGACTGACGTTATCATTTCGGTACTGCGCCAAGATCGAATGCTGATAGTCGAACAACGGCTGCCGTAATTAGCCCAGTATCGGCCCGGTCGTCAACTTCTTGCTGGATAATTTCCGTTTATTTTCCATTGTTTTCTGGAGGCAAAAAATCATACATGATGGCTCATTTTTCTACTAGTTTAAAATTTTTATGAAAAGCAGTACTGACGATCATGAATCAACTATCAGTTCTGAAATTTTTCAAATTGAAAATCCAACAGTTATCATAGGATTATTTTCGATACTTTTTTACACTTACTTCTATAGTTTTGGCGATATCAACATTGTGACGTTGCACGTATATTTACCTATATAAATTCTGCAAAATAATTTTTATTCAATTCTACAAGGAAAATTCTTATTCTTAAAAACAATATTTTTACTCTACAAAAATATTTTTCCACATAAGTAATATTCGCTGAAAACATTAAAAACATCAGTTGTTTTTAGCGCTATCACAAAGCTACTTACAAGCACATTAGGGAACGATTTTCTAACGATCGCAATAATGTCGAGTAGTCATCACCGATAGATTTAGATTTTACATTCGTCGATTTCGCAATTCGGGTTCCCCTTTTTTTTTGTTCCGACATCGGATGATTTTGACTACCAATAAGAAAACACCAACGTCACGTCTCCGCCCTCTCCCCAATTTTTCCTAGTCTTATAAAAATCAACGGAGCCCGATAAAGCTCGCCTTTTTTTTGTTTTGCGTCTTCGTTTTGGTTTTGTCAACGTTAAATTCCTCAGCCAACTTGTTCAGCGTTAGACTTTGATATTGTGCCACGTGTCTAGATTTTTATATTCTTTTTACGACTACGGAATACTACATAAAAGTCAAAGAATTCAATAGAATTGTGAGAAAAGAAGAAAAAGAAAACCCAGCGGAAATTACAATAAAAGCGTTTATTGGGACTGCGAGCGAATAGTGAGTAACATATGGTTGCGTAGAAATACAATATTTATTGAGATTTTTTGAGATTCTGAATAAACATTTCAGAATATCTGAGTAACAGATGTTGCGCATAAATACTATAATTATTCGAGATTCTGATTAAATATTTTGGAGTTACAGAGTAACATATGTTAGTGTTTAAATACTATAATTCTTTTAGATTCTGATTAAATATCTTGGAGTTACAGAGTAACATATGTTAGTGCTCAAATACTATAATTCTTTGAGATTCTGATCGCACATTTTAGAGTTACAGGGTAACATATGTTTGAGTAGAAATATAATAATCTCAAGATATTGAGGAACGTTATGATATTCGAATTGTTTAATCTAGATTGAAATGGCCACTTTTTGCGTATACCGATAGTTTTGAAAATAGTTGTGTATTTAATTTGCAATTCAGGAATCATTCCTTTTGTTTGGGAACTTACTGCCGAGCACGAGTGTCGAATAAGAAATTGTATAATTTGTTACTTGAATTTTGGAAAACATTATTAAAGGTTGTAACTAAATTTGTCGAATTGTTTATCGTGAAACCCAAATTTCCTATCTGGTTCCTTGCCCTTCGTGGCTAAAACCAGGAAATAGTTAAATTGGTTACGTCACAATTTCTGGAACGTGACAACATTGTCGATAATTTATTTATGGCACGCTTATAATGTAATTGGCACAGTTTGCACGTTAGTCGTGGAACTGCACATAACAAAAAAAAAAAAAAAAAAAAAAAAAACACTGTACGCAGCACCGTAGGAACAAAAGTAAAACGGCAATCGGGAACAATCGGACGATCAGTGCCTTATCTTGCAATATTTAGCCCAGTATTTAACAAAAAAATGAAAAAAGAATTTATTTTCGAAATATTTCGACAATCTGTCATGTATATGTACAGCACCGTACATAAATATGAATATCTGTGTAAACGAAATAATGAGTTACTGATTTTTTTAAAATACTAAAATTTTATTTCAATACTCAATTTTTTTATCGTAAGAGTCATAATTTTCTTTTTATCAAAAGTAGCATAAGCTTAATTTAAGTATGTAAAATCAGAAAACGAGTATAGCAATAATTGGGAAAATATTTCTCTGCTTTACTCTAAAAACACTTTTTATACATTGTAGGAAGTGGCTATCCTACAGACAAATCTGAAATTTTCCATGCTTTTATATTTCATTCCCATAAATAAAAAGAAACGTTCTTATACATACATGTGTGAATTTCTTAGAAAAATATTGTAAAGTGACATGCGTATGAGACATTTTTCGTAATCTCAAAATTTCAATGCTCTATGCAAATATTCCCATACACAATAATAATTCAATAATAATTCTTTCATTTAACAATACTAGTCTAATACTGTAAGTAGGTTTTGCGTCATTACTTGCTCGACTATCAAGCCCGTACTGGTTCGCTTATTCTACCAATGCTAGTTCGGTACTGGAAATGATCTCTGCGCTAAAACTCAGTGGACAATCGAGCCTGTACGGGTTCGTTCAATTTTATGATGTTAGCTTTATACTGATAATGAGGTCTGTGTCATTACTCATGAGGCAATCAACGCTGTACTGGTTTGATCGATTTGCCAATATTGGCTAACTCTCTAGGCAGTCAAGACTGTACTGGATTAATGGATTTGCCAATGTCGGCTCGATACTGCAGCTCACTGCCATGGTAGTGAGCTCTGTGCCATCAATCACTTGACGATCAAGCCTCTACTGGTTCGTTTGTTTTTCTGATGTTGGCTCAATACTGGCAATGAGCTCTATGTCATCAATCTTGAGGCAATCGAGCCTGTACTGGTTGGATCAATTTGTTAATATTGGCTCAATACTGGCAATGAGCTCTAAGTCATTACACTTCGAACAGCCGAGTTTGTATTGGTTTGTTTGTTTTGCCAATGTCGGCTTAATACTGGTAATGAGCTCTGTACTATCACTCACTAGACAATCGAGCCTATACTGGTTCGTTCGTTTTGCCGATGTTAGCTCGATACTGGCAATAAGATCTGTGCCATCACTTATTAGAGAATTGAGTCTGTACTGGTTCAATCGTTTTGCTGATATTGGCCTTATACTGGTAATGAGCGCCGAGTCATGACTCACAGAACCATCGAACCCGTACTGGTTCAATTGATTTGCTGAAGTTGGCTCCACTCTGATCGTGAACTTCCTGCTGTCACTCACTAAACAGCCGAACCAGCACTGGTTAGATTGTTTTGCCGATATTGGACACATATTGGCTGGCGACGATCGTACATTGAAGTTGCGCCAATACTGGGCCGCTTGTCACATTCGGCAAGACTACGGCAATTTCTGGCTGAGATATGGGACAAATAGCTCAGTGTGTACAAGTCAAAGGGCCCGGCCAGAAAGGCAACGCTCCTGAAATCGCTAATTTTAATGAAAATGAAAAATGGAGAAGACATATGGGATCATGTTAGAAATTTTTTTGACGCAGTTGACAGACTCCAAGAAGTGGAATTAGAAATTGTTGATGACCTACTTACAATATTGTTACTATATAGCATCCCTGATGAGTACGGGTCATTTAGAATAGCAATTTAGACACAAGAGAAACTCCCCACCCCGGATGGCCTGAAAATCAAACTCCCGGAGGAATACGAGGCTCGAAAACGTAACGGAAATAATAGTGTCACAGGTGTCATGTTTGCAAGCAAGATTTCCAGCAGACCGAACCCAGGAAAAAGGCACGAGAACCCAAAAAGGGAGCGCTTCAAATATGCATGCCATAATTGTGCAAAAATAGATCACATGGCTCGAGATTGTCGATCGAAAACTATTCACAAGGGGTAACGCCAAGAAGAAAATCGAGAACACGCAGAGTCAACACGTCACGTGGAAGTTGCCATGAAAATTAGTACAAATGTTGCAGAGGAATGGTGCTTAGACTCGGGGGCGTCGTCTCACATGTGTTTCAGGAAAGAGAAATTTCAAAAATTAACAGCACCACAGTCACAGACCCTGAACCTGGCAAACAACCACTCAATAAGAATCGAAGGCACTGACACGGTGAAACTGGACATCAAGAAAGCCTTGACGGCAAAGCTACAGAAACCACTCCCTTCGTTCCTGACCTACGATCAAACTTACTATCTGTGGGAAAAATGACTGAGAATGGTTTTGAAGTCACTTTCAAGAGGGATGAGGCAATCGTCACGAACCCGGAGACGAAAGAAACTGTCATGAAGACCCACCGAAGAAGAGATATAAAATTTGTTACAGAATCTAGTCAAGAAAATAGCAGAATTGCGTTGGCTCCAGCATCCTAGTTACAGGAATGGCACGAGCGCTTCGGGCACTTAAACAAAAAGGATCTCAAGGACCTCATTCGCCAGAAGAAAGTAGATGGAATCGACATTGGCACTGAGGAAAAACTTCCCGTGTGTGAAACCTGTGTCCAAGGGAAACAAACAAAAGGAAAAAAACCATATTCCACATCCAAAAGCAGATTCGAAGAAATCCTTGAACTTATTCACACGGACGTTTGCGGACCCATGCGCACGGAATCACTCTCTGGAGTTGGATATTTTGTGACATTCATCGATGACAAATCGAAATGGTGCACGGTGTATTTCATGAATAAGAAAAACGAGGTCCTGGAAAAATTCAAAGAATACAAGGTCATGGTAGAAAAGCACACGGAACGAAAAATCAAGAATGTCCGCTCCGACAACGGCACCGAGTACACTAGCCACTAAATGGAGGCTATTTCGCAGAAAGAAGGTGTAAAACATAAATTCACAGTCGCCGAAACGGCACAACAAAATGGTGTAGCGGAAGTAACAAATCGTACCCTGGTTGAAATGGCACGTTGTATGATGATCTAGTCGGGAATCTCTGCAGGATTTTAGGACGAAGCAATCAACACGGCAAATCACATCTGAAACCGATGTCTTTCGAAGAGTTTAGGTGGCGACGTTCTCTTCAGAATTTGGACCGGGCGGACCTCAGTTGTTGGCTATTCCCAGAAGTTTGGGACATATATGCTGGATAAAAAGGCTAGGAAAGAAAAATTTTATTCAAGATCAAAGAAGTGCATTTTTACAGGTTACTCCAACCAGTCGAAGGCGTACCGACTGTGGAATCCTGAATCCAAATACATCTTTAGAAGTACAGATGTAATTTTCACGGTGTCCTGTCAAGAAAAAAAGAATTTTACTGAATACATTGACGAAGAAATTTGGGGAAGAAAAATTAAAGGCCAGGTGGAGCTACACTCTCACGAAAAATAGAAGAAAGAAAACTATGAAGAAAAGAAAAAAGAATCTTACAAAGAAAAGAAGAAAGAATACCAGGAAAAAGAAGAAAAGAAGAAAGAAGCTCAGAAAAAATGGAAAGAGAAAAAAAGACAAAGGAAGAACAAAAAAGAAGAATTAGGAAAAAAAATGAAGAAAAAGAAAATGACTCGGATGACGATGAATACACCTCAGCAAAAGAAGAGGACGGAACTCTAAAAACCACGAAGAGAGGACCGGGACCACCAAGAAAGGAAATAACAGAAAAACGTTGAAGGTCGAGAAAAATATTCAACATCGCCCCAGTGAACTCGAAGAATGAAACCGGAACCTCAGATCAAGAAGAACATTTTGCCAACCTTGCCTCGCCCCCTGATCTACAAACAGCCACAGAAGCACTTTCAAGCCCAAATGCCGACGCATGGCGAGAAGCAATGACAAAGAAGTTAGAGGCCCTTGAGAAGAATGGGACCTGGGTCATCGTAGATCGGCCCCAAGGAAAGGAAATTGTGGCATGCAAGTGGGTTCTTCGAACCAAGCTCAAGCTAAACGGAGAAATCAAGCGTCGAAAAGTACGACTCGTCGCCAAAGGCTTCATCCAGAGACCAGGCACAAATTTCACAAAAACCTTCGCCCCCGTGGCAAGAAAAGGATCGATCCGTGTTATGATGGCTTTGGTGGCATAACTGGGACCCGAGATTCACCAGTTCGATTTCGTCAGTACCTACTTAAATGGAGAAATTGAAGAAAAAAATTTTATGGAAGTCCTCAGTGAGCTCTCGAAAATCGTGTAAGAAAAAGAAAATCGAAGATTCATTGGTCAAAAGGCATGCCTACTCAAGATGGCTCTATATGGCTTAAAACAATCACAAGCGGCCACAAGCGAAACCGAACGGACGCAGGACGAGCAGAAGAAAGAAGAGAGAAGACGAAGACAAAAAAGGGGTACCGTACCAAAACACCGACGCGGGAAAATTTGAATCGAGGGGGCGTGTTGGAATTCGATCTTAAATGTTCACGCTTCGTTTTACTTTCACGTATGTTAACAGGATTCACCTTTATAAAGTTATGTATAGTTATACAGCTGTGTACAGTTATTGACCGTCATGTACAAATACAGTTACTTGAGTTCAGTAGTCAGCCGTTTTCCTCTGTACTGAATAAATCGCGTCTTTATTTTTCGAGTGAAATCCGTGTCCTTATTGAACTTTAACCGAAAACCAACAGTTTGCACATCGCACCGAGAGGCGTGGTTTTGTTCTCGGACCAAATATCAACCTCGGCTACGCTTTAGCTAATAAATTGGCCCTCGCACTAAAAGCCACACTTCAGGTCCTCGAAACAAAATATACTATTCTTTCTCGCAAGGTGCCTCAGAATTCCTTAGAAGTCACTTATCATAGTAAAGGGTCAGCCAAGCTCCCTACCCGGGCATAGCGACTATATGTTGAGTAACTGGCTATCGGCTAAAAAAAAAATCAATAATCTTTCAAAACGTGGAAGCTTATATACCAATTCAACAAAAATTTTTCCTTCAATTTATGGAAAAATGACTTTGAATAATTAATTTTTTTCAAATTAATTAATAATAAAACTGAACCCGATGCCAACCCGACGCGTATCTGACGTTTAAACGTCGGGTTTGCATCGGGTTGTACCCGACCCCTGGTAAAACTGAACCCGACGCCAATCTAACGTAGTTGTCAAGCTTATTATGCAATTATAGAATGATTTAGTAATTAAAAACGTAGGATTCGTAAGCCGTAGATGATATTTCAATTTTCTCAACGAGTTTCATAGTAGTATAAAGATTTAGAAGCCGTTTTTTTGTTCAAAAAAGGCAATGTTTTAGTTCGTATTAGTCGTCTTTCTTTTCTGTATCCTCGCAGTCAGATTGACAGGAATATAAGAAGAGGTTGCGTAGAGGCGATCAGACCCTAGCAACATCGTTGTCTCCAAACTTTGGCGACACTGGGGACCATTGGAGACAGTTTGGCGACAAGCACGAAAACATAGTTTTGTCATACGAAACACTAATACTGATTTCGTGACATCATATATCAGTTGATAACAGCTACTTTGTTGCATTTTTAGCTGTGTTGAAACGAAAAACTTTATTTTTTTCTATTTCTCCTAATTATTAACGTCTTCGATTGCGAACTGTTATTTCGCTTATGATAAATCGAATATTCCCTACATTACTGACTGCCATACTCGCAAAAATTATTCAACAACAAATTTTCGACTGAGAATTTCCAAGAGAAAGTTCAGGGTTTATCCTGCAGTTAAGATTATTATCAATAATTTTTTATAAATTGAAATCCATATTTATTATAAAAATTTTTATATATGAATTAACCTTCTTTTCTAAAAATTTATTTTCATGATAAAAGCAGAAAAGAATATCTGAAATTTTTTTATAATTAATAATTTCAAACAAAAAAATGTTTTTCACTTGATTGAATGATCCTAACCAGTGACGTGGGATTATATAACAATATTTTGTTGCAATTAAAGAAATCCTCCAAATTCTTAAATTAAAAACTATAGAAACAATTTAAAAAGTAAAATACTCAGTCAGTGATTTGTATAAATAAAATTTTTAATAACTTACCATCAACAATATCCCAATTATTCAAATAGTGAAAATCATTTACAAGTTACAAATCATATGCACAAAAGGGGACACGAAAGTCCTAACGACACTACCGACGTAAGATATATAGAATATCGAAAATAAACAGTACAGATTACTACTACAGATTGTACGAATTTAGAAATTTAGGTTTAATATATATGATAAAAAAATATTTTTCCACAAAGCTATATCTTTGTTTTGACGTGACGATGCCTGTAAATATCATGCCATGGTACATTTTTGATCATTCATGAAGACATGGACAAAACACCCCAGTGTCGCTAAACGATCGCCATTCTTTGGCGACAGTTTGGGGACTGATGTTGCTAGGTCCCCTATTCACTAGCCATTTCGAGTAAGGAAACAATAGCGTTTCCGTAGAGCGAAGAATTTTTTTGAAAATGCCGCTTTCACTGGTTTTATTATATGTACATACAAAATACTAATCTCTTCACTTAGCTTTTTTTTGCTTGTACTGCAACTCACGATCGCGAGCTGGCGTGCGCTCATCCGGGATACCCCTAACTGTGTTAATTATGAATATCGCTGGCAACCCTTATCGCAGTATTTCAATGCAAACGCGGTCTTATCGAGGGCGAGTTATTCGAATTGCAATATGTCGCGCGGTTTCTATCGATGTTTTGCTTATAACAACATAATTAAAAAAAAAAAATGTAATATAGCAGCCAATTTAGCGCCAGTATCTAAAATTACAATAATTATATAGAAATTTTGAAAAACGTAGTTTCGAATATTCTTGAATTTCAATCGGGTTTTTTAATGTTATCATTTTACCGCACACATTAAATTATGTGAGTTGTTAAAAATACAATTTTTTTGATTAGTATAAATATTCAAACTCATCAATCGCATAACTTCAAACTTCACCATTCTAACGCATTTGATTACTTAAAGTCCAACAATGCGCAGCATAATATATCGCCATGATTTTAAACAATTATATAAGGAGTCGGTTCGATCGCAAAATATTAATCGTGCTTCGGGAAAAATGCTGTTGATTTTATTCGAGGCATAATACGCCTAATTATTTGTATCGCAGCAAATTGATGCTGCTGTATTTTAACGAATGTGGGACAAGTCCGAATATTTCCATTTCTTCACGATATTAAGCATGCATTTTTATACCATGCTCTATTAATATTGTCATTTGTCAATCGCATAACTTCAAACTTCACTATTCTAACGCATTTTGTTAATGTTAGTCGAACAATACGCAGCATAATATATCGCCATGATTTCAAAAGGTTTTATTAGCGAGTCAGTTCGATCGCAACATATTTATCGTGCTTCGGGAAAAATGCCGTTGATTTTATCTAAAACATTTGTACCGCGATGGGAATGCTATTCATGGGAATGATATTCATAATAAACACAGTTGGGGGCATCCCGCTGATCCTTGACAGGTGTTTTTTTTGTTTGTTGTTGTTTTTGGAATTCTTACCAACTTTATTACACCTATAAAAATTTTGACCTTTTTTTCGAAATTCTAGTAACAAAGAAATGTTGTTTCTTTCTTTCTTGCCACACATTAGTTTTTATACATATGAATTTGTCGACTAAATTTTCATTACTTTTAATTTTCAGTCATGTTTTAAATTTCTAAGATAATATTAAGGAAGAAAGATTTTCTAGAAGAAAAGTAAATGGATCTTTTCTTTTGTTAATTCCTGAAAACGTTTTTTTAATGTTGAAGTTCATTGAGTTCTTTTTAATATTTACGATTTGAACAGAGTAAGTTTTGGATTTTTTATGTGTAACGAGCGAGACTCGGAATATTAAATTTGGAAATTATTATTATTATTTTTTTTTGTGTTGGTAGGCTATGCGCCTAGGATTAATTATATTCCTTGATCTCGTCGACAGAAAAGGACCCTCTATAGACAACGGCCTACAGTGACCCTTTATCCGACTTTTAAAGGGAGTCGGGAGAATTGTTTAAGGGTTAAATAAAGACACCTCGAAAATACAGTTTGAAGTCACAAGGTGACATTATTATTATAACTTTCTTTTACAAGGTATAATTCCTTAATCTAAAAGTTGTTGTCTTATTTCTTCCCTTATCTCTAGTAGTTCCCTTTTGTGTGACTCTGGCATGTCCGAGAATGTATTGGAAAGATTCCCTTCCTCTAAGGGTTCATGAGAGCTGGAGGTTGCTTCTATGTCTGATACTACACGTTCTTGTTTCTCTAGTCCTGATAAATATTCCTCGAAAATCCCTGCCCTTACTTCTTAATCATCTTTCATTGCTTGGAAAAATTCCCCATCGGCAATTATGGGCTCTTCTGGTTCTTCTATAGGAGTATTTCTCTTTAAAAAGCTCTCTCTTGCTTCTTGAATCTTTTCTTTTGTCCAAAAGGGGCGGGGCCTTCTTAAATGCTTTATTTAAAATTTCTGGAAAGCTTTTCTACCTAGATCCTGGTATTTATAATCCAAGTCTAAATTCCTCTGGAATTTGGAATAACATGGGTGAGAAGATTGAATCTGAAAGGACTCTCGCTTTCTTATCCTTTTATTAGCCTCGCACCCTCGTATATACGTTTGGAAATCCTTAGAACTCACTACCGAGAAGAAGAATAGAAAACATCTTTAATATCTTCATTTAATTTACTCTACCTAGCCGAACTGTATCGATTAATAGTCGTGAATTCTTTATACCTTTTTCGTCTACAATGAGTCGTTATTCTAATTGCTTTCTTTTAACTTTAGTTCCCCGTAGTATTGCTGGAGATGAGTGTAATAATTGTTCTTTAATTCTTTACTTGAGCTTGTATAATATTTATTTATTTTCTTTCCTAAATACTTGTTGTTTGCGCTTTTCCATGCTAAAACCTTGCCTCCCTTGATTCAGAGTCATTTGGAAGCTATATGAGGATGAAGTTGTGAGACTTCATCACCAAACCAGGGGCGCAAGATATAGCATAAAATAGACGTTTTATACAAGTACCAGGTTTTTGGTTAATGCTTACTTTCGAAATGTCTATTAGCCTTGAAGCAGGTTTTTTAACTTTTGGGAAGAGTAGTGGTTTAGCTTTTTGAGAGAGCTGGTGTGAATCGTTTGGATACGACTGACTTCCAGAAAAAAATATGTTGCTTATATTCCGTCTTGAGAGGAAATAAACGGATAATTTCTAGTCCGTTTGTATCCGGTAGTAATTTGATAAGGAAGGTAAAATTTATCATAACACGAAAATAGTAAAATGACAAAGCAAGTTGAATCGATAAGGAGTTAAGAAATCGTTTATCCTCTCTAAAAATAGCGAATAGTAAAATGATTGAAACGGAATGATTTTATTTCTTATGCTGTAGATAGGATGAAGCACTACTCTTATCTTGCACGAGCGTTAGTTCTAGTGCCGGTCAACTCGTTGATAATCGCGCGCTATCTAATTGTTAGAAAATAGCTTTGCGAATCTCAGCAAAGTTAAACATTTCTTTTTCTCTTGAATAAAAAGTTTTTAAGACGAGGGAAAAAAACCCCTCTCGTCACATCTTCCCTCCTGGAGAAGAAATCGATGCCATGCCTGGCATTGATTTCTTAGAATATCCTTATCCTATCATTGTAGGTGGAATAATTACTTCAATTTATAGGGTTCTTTAGTTTATTTATCTTACATTTGTGATTCTGAAGTTTGGACGCGAATAGTTAGAAATTTCAATATTTCGTCCCTTACTATGACACACTTTTGTTGGGGTGTTCGTTCGATTTCCTTTTCGCGATTTTTCACCGTTTTTGAGGTCTGAATTACCTTGATTTTCATCGTGAGTTTTTGAAGTCTTTTCTCTACATTCCTGCTGTTCATTTCCATTTTTCGTTGGACCTTCTTGGAGGATTTCCTGAATTCTAAACTTACGGAACGATGGTCTTCAAGTCTCATAAGCCGATATTTCTCCTTATATAGTTTTACTAATTCTATCGCGTTTTGATCGCCGGTGTCTGCCTTTTGAGTTAATTTTCTCACATGAATAGAATGTCCTACGTTTGTCTCCATGATAACTTGAAGTCGGGGAAATTTTGAACTAACTAACTCCTCAAGTTTCTTTCTACGTCTTGGTTAGAGGAGTGCGCATGACGGCAGCGAGTCACGTGATTCAAGTCAGAATCTTTCAGTTGAAGCGCAGTCAGTAGTCGCCGGCAGTCGCTAATTCGCTAGCAGCAAGAACAGTAATCAGTAGTTAGTGTAGTCATCAATAAGTCTGGTTTTCAATCGAAATTCCCGAAGGAAAAGAAAAGGATTATAAAGATGGCTATTCTCAGTTTGTCCCTGTTTACCCCTGATGGGAGGGCTAGATCCTTTGACGTGGTTTTGCCGTTGTCCGTCAACATGGTGACGTGGCTGTACTACGAATTCATGATCCAGGAAGGCGTCGGTACGTTCGGTTTTTATTCGTCTTCTTCCTTATTTTAAATGTTTCGTATTTTGTAGGGTTGGATGATTTCTCAATTCTGTTAGGGGATGTGGAGGGGTTGACCGGGGGCAGGATCTTTAGCCCCTGTGAGTTTCTGTCATTATTCTTGGCTCCATCTTCCAACGAGTGAAATATGTGAAGAAATTTGTACACATGATTCGAGAAAATAAAAGAGTTCTTAATTAATTCGTAGATTATTATTCCCCCCTTTTTCCCGGTGAAGGTCTTATTTTCAGGTTTTGCTTGTCATAAGGTGATTTTCAATGATTCCTCCTGATGCTTAACGTGAGTCTTTACTTGTAGACGTGTCACTTGTTTACTTCCATTTTTGCCTTTCTTTGATAAGGTTCGATTTTGATACGTTTATTATTTTCGACGCTTATCTTGGTCACTTCCGCCGAACATTTCGATTTCTTTTCCTTGCCTTTAGTGATAAAATCAAATGAATGGAAGTATTCTTGAAGGAAAATCATTGATGTGTGTAAAGAAAAATTTGTTCCATTCGATTTCTTGAGTTTTGTCTCATTCGTAACCAATTTTTCTTTTTATTTCCATTATGTATCTTTCGGACTTAATATTCGTTGATCATATTAGTAAAAAAAAAAAAAATATGAAATATAATTATTCAGAAAACATGACGAATGTCCTAGGGGCGTTATCATTCATAGCATTATGGCGCGTGTGGTAATGAATTCCAGGGAATATTTTCATAATAATTATTTATATTCAAAAAAAAGGTTCGAAGTTTCTTCCCTTTCGCGTTCATTTATTACTCGATAATTTTTGTTCCTCCTATATGCATGCATGCTAATTATTAAGGATGGTGGTTCGAATTAAGACATATTTATACCCTTCTTGAAACTCTCGCAACCCAAAAACCTATTTCGTCGTCACAAAATAAGGACTTTTTATATTTCATATTGGGTCTATGAACCTTCACAGCTGGCCGACTGGCCCATCGAACATTTCCTCAATCTAAAATTTTCCATGAATTCTCTAATTTTTCTTTATCAATCATATATATTTTTCCATTCGATGTATCTATAATTGCTTCGATATTCATTTTTCGAATTTGGTAACTCTTTTTTGTATTCAATTCATTTTCATATCGTACGACAATTTAATCGTTTAGAAGTATTATTGAGCAAGGCTTAAAATTCTCAAAACTCCATGTCTTATCTCCAAGCTTGTATCTAAATTTTTCAAAGTTCCCTCTTATAGAATCATATAGAAGGTTTCATATTTTCGTATTTCTCAACTTTCACTATTTAGAGTTAAGATTCCATGATTTTTATTTACCAGAGTCACACAATAGAAGTTACACTGGGTCTATTACCAATTGAGTGTAATTATTTCCTTTTCGTTCATATAACGATGATTACGATAAATAATTGTAAACGGATGGCTTGGACATTAAGCGCATTTCGTAGCGTAACAGCATTCGTTCTAAGTTACAAAGTATATTCAACTATGAGTAGAATAAAATAATCCTTACATTATGCTACAAAAAAAGAAAAAAGGAAATTTTATAGTAGTAATTCGTTTTCCGTCAATTCCTGATCGCTTGAAATTTTAAACAGATATAAAATAGCCTCTTAAACGCATTCACTTACAATTTCCGAGTGTCTGGCTTAGACAATATTTAGTGAGTTATAATATCCTTTATTGATGTAAATGACAAGTCGTCGAGTTCATAAAGCACAAAAGAATAACGCTACAAATTTCTGTTAGTGACGAAATAATCCTCAATAAGATGGTTGATTGACAACAGAGTAAGGTCGAATAATATATCGAACAGAAATATCAATATGAATAGAATATCTAATAGGTAAAGTTGCTCAACTAAAATAGCCTATGAATCCGTAAAATAGTCGAACGAGTGAGTCTATTAAATTGTTTATTAAATAAATAGAATAGCCGCATAAGTATATCAATTGAGTAAAATAATCTATCAAGATAGTCCATCTAAATAATCCATCAAGGATAGTCTTTCAGAAATAAATAAAATAGTCTCCGCTTTACGCGATTATTATTAAGAGTCGATTTTTATACTAGGTATCTCGCATTATACAAGTAATTAGTAATAATTTTCGTGTTGCTTAGATGGAGATTTGGAAGAAAAGAGGGAGGTCAACCAACCTACCTCACATTCCCTTTTTCCTTCTTCACCTCATAACGCATCCCTCCTTTTTTTTTATAACTTTATTTCAAGAGTCTATTCGTACATGGTATTCGAACAATAATCGTTTTATGTTCACCTTACAATATATATATATATATATTCGTTATGTATGACTTAACTATCGTTCATTTTTGTTATTTTCCTTTTGTGGATTTTTATTACATTTTCTTATTTTTCTTTTCCGATGACAATTTATTTATAATAATACTTATTATATAATTTCGCGCGCATGGTTCGCTTTTCTCATCCTCGAAGTCCGATGGGTGGTGATTCTTGATGCAGTTTATCCAGCTCGTTGGCGGGGTAAAGTGAGGTCAGCATTTTCTTGGAATCGGTTTCTTCTTCAGGAACGCTGGGAGAGATTATGTTCAGAGGGATACCTGTTTCGACGTCTTTGTTTGCAATTTTCCGAGGTCGTTTCTTTGTAGGAATTCTTTCATGCAACATTAGGATCGCGAGGCTGTCCCAGATTGCAGTGAACAGGTAGATGGACCAGCCAAACACAGAGTGAAGAGCGAACAAGTGTAGTCCCATATCAAGGAGTCCCTTGCTTAGCTTCAGACAAAAGTACATTCCCAGAAATCCTGCGCTGTAGGTGCCAAATAGGGAGAACTTAGACCACATGCTATTCCATACGTTTTTAGCCAAATCTTCTATATTCAGTAGGTTCGTCATAGGAAGGCCCTCGATGTCAACTGGATCTCCTAATGACCCTTTTGCTATCGCTTCTAGAACTCCAGCGCGGTCCATAGGAAAGAGGGTGTCTTCTCGGAATTTCTTCAGGTCATCTTCAGTATAGATACCAGATGAAGCGAGATTGGCAATACTGTGGTATTCCCACGTAGGCCTCGACAAGGGCTTAAAACGCTGGGGTGCTGTTGTCTCTACTGGGTAGGGCGTGAACTTATACCATTTTCCGTCGATTTCATGCGTGGCTGGAGTCAAAGAATTGCACGAGATAGGCGTTCCTCTTCGTTTCAAGATGTGAGTCTTGGGAGTCAAGAAGAAGGTCTTATTGTTCGCTTCCACGAGAATTTCCTGATAGCAATTTGGTGTATTTTTGACTCTAACTATTATTGGAGCACATTTTAAAATGTTCACGATTTCTCCTGAAATAATAGCCATATATCCAGGGCCATCCATGAGGTTGTAGGCAAATTCATCTGGCTTCAATGTAGCCAGCACCAGGGAGTTTCCGAGCACCTTTCTTTCTAATTTGCAACGTCTTTTCAACACATCGTAATACAGAGTTTCGAACTGTCTTTTCATACGTTTTTCGATATAAATGAATTTAGAATTCGTATAAGCAAGAATATCTATATCTCGCGTGTTGATTTCTTGTTTCGGCATGAGAAATCCTCCCTTACCAGCTTCAACGATGAATAAACGGGGGTGTTCTGTGGAAAAAACTTCGTATCCGCACACAGCAAGCGAGTCCTTTTTCATCAGAGCGAAAGTCGTTCCTCTGGTTTCCACCGTGTATACAGGTTTCATCTTTTCTTCGGAAGGGTCTTCCAGTCGGAATCCTAGCCCTTGATACAGTACAGAATACTGTTGGTAGTCGCAAAGTCCTTTCGGTAGCGTGTCCCAGAATGCGTAGTCTCCATTAGTCATCGAGCAGAATAGTTTTTTCATAGAGCAGCGAGTACCGGAATTGAGGAAGATTTTTCCTTCTTTTGTAGAAACTGGTGCATAGTAATCTTGAAGAGTTACCTTTATGGTGGCTTGCACTGTAACCTTTTGCCAATTTCCAAATCGGTCTCCGTATTTAGCTCCTTCGCAACTGCCATCAACGTTCAGTGTCCCAGCGAGTGTTACAGTTCTGGTATCTGTGGTGTTGGCTTTAAAGTCGGCTAAGATTGCTTGCTCTATTTGTATTCATCCTCGCTCGTGGAGTTGTTTGCATTGCTCTCTAGTGGGTTCGCGAAAGTATTCAGCAAGACCATTTGAAACTGAATGGTCAGCAAAAAACCCACACCGAGTAACTAATCGCTTGATTTCGATTCTGCATATCTGGACGTACAAGGTTCCGAATTCGTTCAGCTGGAGTAATTGTAAGGGTATTTTCGTCTTAACCACGCGGGGTTGGGGAATATTACACTCTCCCAGGTCCTTCAGACTTAAACGTGTGATGTTGGCATCTAACGTTCCACAATCATACCCGAGTAGTCCCACGGCGGGGGAGAAGAAGGTGATGACGACGAGAGCGGCAAACATTTTAAATTAATCTACAACAAGAAAATTTCTTACTTTTACACTTCGTCGTCGCTTCTTATTTCCGTACGTATTAACCTATTCGTGGAGACTATTTTATCAGTGTTGCCTATTCTTATCTTAGTCCTATTATTGTCGAGGATTTCGACTATTTTGAAAGGACCATCAGTATAATTGTCGAACTTGCCAAATTTTATTCCTTTTCTTAGGAATACATAATCGTTCGTAGACAGTGATACTGGGTTTAAACAACGATCGTGATACTCTTTGTATTTCTCTTTAGCCCTTATAAGATTTCCTCGGGATTCTTCCCTGATATTGTCTAACCTAGCCATAAGCTTAACGAGGTATTCGTCGTAAGTTTCTAACCTATCATAATTTGGTAGTGAGTGACTTGAGGGTAAAAGGCCTGTTTTTCCAAAAACTAATTCGTAGGGCGTACGACCCGTGGATTCATGAACGCTAGTGTTATAAGCGAATGTCGCCATTTCTATCCACTGGTCCCACTCAGAATCTTCTTCTTGGAAAATGCGCAAATATTGGACAAAAATTATGTGAGTTCGTTCCAGAGAGCCATTAGACGAGGGGCTAAACGCGCTTGTCTTAAATTGTTTTATGCCGAATTTTTTTGCTACTGCCTTCATGAGCCCTGAGAGAAAGTTGGTTCCCTGATCAGTGAGTATGGCTTTCGGTGTTCCAAAAATACAAATTAATCTTTTGATAAAAGCGTCAGCAGTGGAAGCTGCGCTTGCGTCAGGCAAGGGAACTCCAATGCAAAACTTTGTTAAGAGATCCTGCATAGTAAGGATGTATCTGTTCCCGTTCTCAGTGGGTGGAAAAGGGCCTACAAAATCTAAAGCGACCTTTTCAAATGCAGTACCGGGTGTGTCGGTGATCACCATCGGTTGTTTGATTCTCTTTCGAGTCAGTTTCTTTATCTTGCACGTCAAACATTTCGAAATAAAATTTCTAACATCGTCTCTCATGTTTTCCCAATAGTATCTTGATCGTAACCGATGAGAAGTTTTGTTATGCCCTTGATGACCACCAATAGCAGAACAATGAAACTCCTCAACCAGATCATATCTTTGTGAAACCGGAGGAATCTCTATTTGTCCTGAACATATTATAATTTGGATTTCTTCATCTTTGAAAATTTTATTTACTTCATTCTCAAATTGTTTCCAAGAAGTTTCATTTAGCGACTCGAATTTAGGTAAGTTTATCTTGCGAATTTCTTTTTCTATGATAACTTGTTTCAATTGCTTTAGTCCTTTTTGCACGATTTCCCAATTAATCTTTTCATCAGAATCAGATGAATTGTCCTGTACACAGAGTGCGAAACAATAATTATTTCCAATCTTACTATATCTTAAGTCACCAAATTCCAGTCTCTTAGGTATTTTGACCTCTCGTTTCTTGTAAAATTTCTTCGAAATTTCATCTACGGGCTTACTATCAGTATCAAAAAACAGGAGGAAATTTCCTTGTCTCATAAAAAGGTGATCTTTACTTTCAAAAATGTTTTTACCAAGAATCAGTTTTTCTAGATCGTATTCTTCATCGTTTTCTTCGTCTTCTGTTGAATCGTCATTTGCAGGGCTTGATTCGTCCATTCTCGGATCCTGTTTTCGAGATATTGATTCAGATTCTTCGCCTGAAGTTGGTTCTTCTATCGTATTTTTTGGATCGAGTTTTTCGCGTTGTGCGGTTCTTCGGGTGGCTCTTCTTAGGATGGTTGTTTCTTCTTCATCATTTTCACTACTAGAATCGCTTGTACTTTCCTTGACCCTTTTTGGTTTCCTATGCTTTGGTTTGATCACTGGTTTTTCATTCTCTTTCGTCTTTGTTTCTTTCTCGATTTCGGGTCTTTTCTTAAATTTCCTTTTTTCGAGTTCTTTGCGATATTGAGCCCCTTTATCGGTAGGTTCCTTGGTTCGAGTAGAGCGTCGTGGTGTAATCAGGTGTATACTTTCAGAGAAAACATCTTCTATTTCGGGGATGGGGTTTCGAGATAAAGCATCAGCGTTGATGTTGGTTGCTCCTGCTTTATACTGCACATCATAATCATATTCTTCGAGTTTGAGCTTCCATCTCGTGAGACGGCTAGTCGGATCTTTGGCTGTTTTTATCCAACACAAGGGCTTGTGGTCAGTTAGGATGGTAAATTTCCTACCGTATAAATACGGACGGAAATGCGAAACACAGAAGCCTATTGCCAGAGTTTCTTTCTCATAAGTGCTGTAATTTTTCTCAGCTTTGTTCAATTGACGTGACACGTATGCACATGGCCGATCTTTTCCAACCTTTCCTTGACTGAGTATCCCCCCTATCGCGTATTGACTTGCATCGGTAGTAAGAATAAAAGGTTCATTAAAGTTTGGGTGCTGTAGCACAGGGCTACTACAAAGTTTATCTTTAAGAGTCAAAAATGCTTGTTCGTGGTCATGGTTCCAATAAAAATCTTTATCCTTTTCTAATATTTGTGTCAAGGGTTTTGATATTTTAGCAAAGTTTTCTATGAATCTTCTATAATATGAGGCTAGCCCGAGAAATTGTCTTACATTCTTAACAGTTTTGGGTCTTGCAAAATCTTTAACTGCTTCAAGCTTCTTTGGATCGGATTTCAGCCCATTCTCCGTGATTCTATGTCCTAAAAAGGTGACGTCACGCCTCAAAAACTCACACTTATCAGGTTGTAACTTCAAATTTGCGCCGCGCAATCTTTCGATCAGGAGTTTGTACTTTCGTCGATGTTCACTCAAATCTCTAGCATAAATCACGATGTCGTCCATATATACAATCAATTCCGTTCCTTGTAAACCGGAAAGGACTACGTCCATTAGTCTTTGGAAAGTGGCAGGAGCATTTTTAAGTCCGAACGGCATTCTTGCAAATTCCCAATGTCCGTGGCTTGTTGAAAAAGCAGTTTTTGGGGCGTCTTCAGGTCTCATTTCGATCTGATGAAATCCAGAAGCTAAATCGAAAATGGAGAAGTATTTGGCTCCTCCTAGCTGGTCCAATATTTCTACAATATTGGGCAGAGGGTAGGAATCTCCGATGGTTTTTTCGTTAAGGGCTCTGAAGTCAAGTACCATTCGCCATCTTTTATTGCCTTGACTGTCTTCCTTTTTTGGAACTATCCATACCGGCGTGTTGTATGGTGAAAACGACGGCCTAACTATACCATTTTCAAGAAGTTCTCCAACTTGTTTGTTCAGTTCGTCTTTCAATTTTGGTGGAAATCGGTACTGTCGTGCATTGATGGGGTGGTTATCTTCAGTGATAATGGAATGCTGATGTAAATGTGTACTCGTAAGCTGTTCATCTGGCAAGTGGAAACAGTCAGCTGAATCTCGAATAAGGTTGATTATTTCTTCCTTCTCGCTTGGGCTTAAATCATCCAGGCGTAACAGTTCCTTAACCTTTTCTAACCGAGATCTTGTATTTATTTGGAAGATTTTTGTAGCTTTTTCGTTCTTTTTTCGTTTCCTGTTGAACTTTTTCCTAGGTCTGTTGCTTTCATCAAGCTGTTGTTCTCTAATTTCCAAAATTTCGCGAAGTTCTAGTTCGGGTAAATTGACCTTGATATCTCTCTCTGTGGTGTTGGTGAAGGGTAAAAATGTCTTTCCTTCGAAATTTTGAACGATTGCTTCGCCAGCGTACAGACCATGTTCTAATTTTATCGATTCGATCAGCCCTGTTTTCAAGGGTGTTGGCTTTAAATTGATACGGAAAATTTTCTTCGACCTTGCAGGGACAGTAAATGCAATTTCTTCAATGGAACTTTGGGTCTTGATTTGATTTTGACTATAAAATGGCACTTTAAAATCTTTCATTTCGAAACATTGATTTCCTCAATTTATTTTCGCTGAATTTTTCTGAAAAAATGTGTTTCCCAAGATCGCGTCGTGGGGTTCTATTGGAAATAAGTTTGGTACGATGAAAAATTTAGTTGGTATTCCAAGAATATTCAAAATCACTGTTCCCAGAGTATCGACTTGTTCCTCAGTAATGCCTGTTAATTTCATTTTCTCGAATTCATTGACAAACTGATTTTTTATGAGTTGTTCTTTAATGAGGCAAATACTGGCCCCGGAATCTAGCATGAAATTTTAATTTTTATTCTCTATCTTTAATTGTATGCATGGAGTGATTGGGGTATTTGTAGAAACGTTATGAATTTTTACTTGGCTTGGGGGTTTGGTGTGGTCTCCCCTCCTCCATGCGAGAGAGTGACCCCGTTTTTTGGCTGCGAATTGAAGGAGTTGTTTCGATTGAAGTTCTGGTCGTGTCTAGGTTGAAAATTTTGTGGATTTTGATAGTTGCGATTCTGAAATTGTTGGTCTTGGAAATTTTGTCTGCTTGGAAAGTTTTGAAAATTCTGATTCTGAAAATTTTGCCTATTTGCGGAGTTTCTATTTTGAAAATGTTGATGTCGGTAATTTTGCCTATTCTGGAAGTTGCGATTTGGAAAATTCTGATTTTGGAAGCTGGAGAAATTCTGCGAATATTGATTATTTCGTCGCCAATCATTTAAAGAATTTTGGTAGCGATCGTTGAACCGTGTGCCTGGGCCCGAGTTATTGTACCGAGAAGTTTGGCGATTGTTGTAAAAGTTGGGACCATTATTATTTGGCCCAGAGTATCGAGTGTAGTTGTTGGACGGTTCTTGGACTTGGACAACTCTGATCGGCCGAAACTGGCAATTTTCAATCGTGTGGCCTGTTCGTTTGCAATATCGGCAGCTGCGGTTTCCTGTGGAAAGGCAATTTGGAGCCTCATGCCCAGGTGCCTTGCATAATTGGCAAGAATTTCTCTTGTTCTGATCTTCAATATTTTTCATTCTTGGGCAATCGCTAGTTTCGTGATTGCTTGATTTGCACAAAAGGCAATTCGTAACCAATTGCCTTAGGTTATCGCGACGTTCTAAGGTCTTCTCTATTTGAATAGCTTGGGGTCCAGCAGTGGCCAGGTCGTTGGTATTGGTCATAAGAGATCTTATCTCTGTTCTCAATCCATTCATGAAAGCCTTGCAAGCTTCTTGTTCGATCTCGCTTTTCCTTGCAGCAATGATTTGCCCGTCGTTTTCAGATTTTATAATCTCGATGATTCGATTGCCCAAATCCTGTATTTTATAGAAAAATGTGCTGACATCTTCATCCAAACCTTGTGCTGTTCGAGCCATGGTTCCGCGAAGTTCAAAGGTACTCTCCAACGGGGCGAGAGTCTGTAAGGTTTTCAAAAGTGAGTCGATGGTCCCGGGGACATTGCTTTCAAAGGCTCTAGCGGCGCCACCTAATAGTCTTGCGGAAATTAGCCCAGCAAGGCTACCTTCAAGCCCATCTGGTAACAAACTTTTTGCCTTTTGGCGAGCCAGAGAAAATTCGCGAAAACTGTGTCCTGTTGTTCCTCCGGAAAAACGTGGAACAATGTCTATAACGTCCCGTAATTTAAGGTGGTTGTCGGCCATTTTGACTCTTACTGTTTCCTGATTCGGCAGCTTAAGTTCCTGAATTGTCTCTCTCCCGCTATCCTGATCTTTATTAGAAGAAATTTTCTGACGAGTTTTTGTATTGGGAATTTGGCGACTTAAGTATTCTTGTTTTTCTTCTTCGGAAAGCTTATCAAAGTTACTTCTAGTTACGTTAGACTGTTCGTAACTAGGATTAAAACCCTGAGTTGAAAAGGCTTTATAGAACAATTCTACTGGTGTTCTAGTTTGTTTAACTCTATCTTTACTATCCTAATTTCGTATTTTAAAATTTTACGCTCGTATTGTAAATAGTGCTTAATCGATCTAGGTAATTTCCTGAATTCTTCTGAACTATATCTGTTATGCAGGAACTTCTCTAAAATATTTATTTCAGCTAAAAGGCTTTGTTTCCGGAATTCTGTTTCCTCGTTTGGTCTTGCTTTAATTATTCCTTTGAATTCAACAGTATCAACTTGCTCGCAACAGGTAACAGTGTCAATGCTTTCATTATCATTCATTGCAATATAAATTAATCATTCCAACCGAAAACCGATGTCAGCCGAGCCAACCCGTTCTAGACATCGATAATGGGAAAGAAACAAAATGAATCTCTTGAGTCGATATTGGCCGAGCCAACCCGTTCCAAATATCAACCCAGAAATATCCTTCAATTAGAAGGTTTGAAATTTTATACGAAAAGAGGAAGCATGACACACAACTTGATAAAGTGTCCTTTACCTAACTCGATATTTCCTGGTAACAAGTGGAAGCTTAGCATAAAATTTCCTAATTAACTCGCAACTACATTCCTATATTCTAATTTTTATTCTGTATTCCATTATTGATACTGCCAGAGTCACTTACAATCAGTTTTCAACCCCTAAAACAACTCAAACAACCCTGTTCGCAGCGCCATTTTTTTTCCTGTAACGAGCGAGACTCGGATTATTAAATTTGGAAATTATTATTATTATTTTTTTTGTGTTGTTAGGCTATGCGTCTAGAAATAATTATATTCCTTGATCTCGTGAACAGAAAAGGACCCTCTGTAGACAACGGCCTACAGTGACCCTTTATACGACTTTTAAAGGGAGTCGGGAGAATTGTTTAAGGGTTAAATAAAGACACCTCGAAAATACAGTTTGAAGTCACAAGGTGACATTATTATTATAACTTTCTTTTACAAGGTATAATTCCTTAATCTAAAAGTTGTTGTCTTATTTCTTCCCTTATCTCTAGTAGTTCCCTTTTGTGTGACTCTGGCATGTCCGAGAATGTATTGGAAAGATTCCCTTCCTCTAAGGGTTCATGAGAGCTGGAGGTTGCTTCTATGTCTGATACTACACGTTCTTGTTTCTCTAGTCCTGATAAATATTCCTCGAAAATCCCTGCCCTTACTTCTTAATCATCTTTCATTGCTTGGAAAAATTCCCCATCGGCAATTATGGGCTCTTCTGGTTCTTCTATAGGAGTATTTCTCTTTAAAAAGCTCTCTCTTGCTTCTTGAATCTTTTCTTTTGTCCAAAAGGGGCGGGGCCTTCTTAAATGCTTTATTTAAAATTTCTGGAAAGCTTTTCTACCTAGATCCTGGTATTTATAATCCAAGTCTAAATTCCTCTGGAATTTGGAATAACATGGGTGAGAAGATTGAATCTGAAAGGACTCTCGCTTTCTTATCCTTTTATTAGCCTCGCACCCTCGTATATACGTTTGGAAATCCTTAGAACTCACTACCGAGAAGAAGAATAGAAAACATCTTTAATATCTTCATTTAATTTACTCTACCTAGCCGAACTGTATCGATTAATAGTCGTGAATTCTTTATACCTTTTTCGTCTACAATGAGTCGTTATTCTAATTGCTTTCTTTTAACTTTAGTTCCCCGTAGTATTGCTGGAGATGAGTGTAATAATTGTTCTTTAATTCTTTACTTGAGCTTGTATAATATTTATTTATTTTCTTTCCTAAATACTTGTTGTTTGCGCTTTTCCATGCTAAAACCTTGCCTCCCTTGATTCAGAGTCATTTGGAAGCTATATGAGGATGAAGTTGTGAGACTTCATCACCAAACCAGGGGCGCAAGATATAGCATAAAATAGACGTTTTATACAAGTACCAGGTTTTTGGTTAATGCTTACTTTCGAAATGTCTATTAGCCTTGAAGCAGGTTTTTTAACTTTTGGGAAGAGTAGTGGTTTAGCTTTTTGAGAGAGCTGGTGTGAATCGTTTGGATACGACTGACTTCCAGAAAAAAATATGTTGCTTATATTCCGTCTTGAGAGGAAATAAACGGATAATTTCTAGTCCGTTTGTATCCGGTAGTAATTTGATAAGGAAGGTAAAATTTATCATAACACGAAAATAGTAAAATGACAAAGCAAGTTGAATCGATAAGGAGTTAAGAAATCGTTTATCCTCTCTAAAAATAGCGAATAGTAAAATGATTGAAACGGAATGATTTTATTTCTTATGCTGTAGATAGGATGAAGCACTACTCTTATCTTGCACGAGCGTTAGTTCTAGTGCTGGTGAACTCGTTGATAATCGCGCGCTATCTAATTGTTAAAAAATAGCTTTGCGAATCTCAGCAAAGTTAAACATTTCTTCTTCTCTTGAATAAAAAGTTTTTAAGACGAGGGAAAAAAAACCCCTCTTGTCACATATGACTTTTTTTTCAAATTATTACCTTTACCAAAATTACTATGAGTACAAGTTTTTTGCGATTGCGGAAAAATTGTCCTACGTCAATTTTTTTTCTTTATTTAAAAACGTCAGTTCTCGAATCTGTATGTTTTTAATATTAGATTAGTTAAAATATAAACTATTTAAATCAGTTGTTATAATTCATTACATTTTATTATGAGTAAATATGCAACACCTTTATCTTTTTCACTGTAAAGTGTACGGTTGAAAATTAAACTTAGAGGAAATAAAGTCTCGACGTAAAACGCCTCTAAATCTCTTATAACGGTAAAGTCAGCTATCTACGTTTTGAAGTCAAAATGAACTAGAATTTGTTACGTAAATGAATATAGTATCTAATTTAATCACAAAATTATTGCTACATATTCTATGTAAATATAGGAATAATCATACATAAACTAATAATAACATTACTATATCATTATATTGTAAGTAACACAACTAAAAGCTTAGTCAATTTTTAATTTGAAGAGTAGAAAGCTGGCGTTTTCATTGAAACAGTTTAGAGCTGTCTTACATACGTACATTTTTCCACTTTGAAGTTTTGTTTTCAGCTGCTTGTGTAGTAGTATGAAAATACTTACAGATTTAAGAATTGACGTTTTTAAATTTAAAAAAAAATGGATGTTATGAATCGAACAACTGAGTTTGTTTGAGATCAATATTCGAATACACACATGGTTTGTTCGACATGTGCGCTCTGATGTTGACATGGTCAACGTATGCAATGAAATAGTATATTGTGTAGCTAGGAGCAAAAATAGCGATGCAAAACTTGTGTGAGGTTTGTCGCCTTCGCTTCGCTCAGGCGGCAATCACACGCGTTCTAATCGGCTGTTATTGCTCCGAGGTACACACGATACTTTTTGCCTCGAAAACAGTAAAAATAAGCGTATCAAAATTGTTTAGACATGGCAAATGAAGTATTGAAAGTCGATAAGGAGGCTGGAGATAATGACAGTCAGCAGGGGAAAGGAGGGGGGTCCTTTTTGGCCCGCTGGATTTCCAAGGAGCCAAAAGAGCCCGCCTTTCACCTCGCCGATTGTCATTTGTTGACAGTCTGCGTGTTGGCCTTAAATGATGGATTTGTTTATGTTGAAACGTGTTTTAAAACGCTTTTTTTTAGTGTTTGAGAGGCAAAGTTAATATTTGATAGTAATCCAGAGTTCTCTATTATTTATTTATCTTAATTGCGATGTATGATGAGGTGAAAAAGGCAAAATAAGACGCTATAATCGCAATATTGAGGACCATGTTGGGTGCGGAGATAGTGAATTGAGCGACGAGAAAATTCATATCTTTGGAATGGAAAAAACGAAAAAATGCTATAAATAGATTATAGAAGGTTAACGTTTCCCGCATTATTTGGTAAAAAAATTATATATTTTTACCAAAAAATTTGAAGCTTCAAAGTTGACCTGCATGAAAATTTGAGCTTTAAAGTTGAGCTGCTCTTAGAAATCATAGGGACTTCCTGATCTCAAACTCGTTTTGCTGTTAAAGCGCCCAGGTACTGTAAGGTATTTTTCTTCGGTCTACCCACATATTTCGAATGTTTTGTAATGGAAACTAAGAATCGTTAATTTTTTTAGGTTTCAAGTTGAGGCGTACGGAAAGACCAATTTGTTCAGTCGGGACGGGATGGGAAATTTCTCGATATTTTGGGACAAGATTCCGAAATTAGCTATTTCCCGTAAAGTTCGGGACGGAAAATCCTGGATTCAGGACGGAAAATCCTGGATTCAGGACGGAAAATCCTGGATTCGGGACGGGATATCCCTACCCGAGTGAAAACAATTTGAGTCTACAGCAATATACCAAGTATACGAATTATTCTACCCCAGAATACGAAGTTTACGAGATAGTCCACCGCAGTATATGGAGTATACCGAGACGCATCTTCGAGTATACGATATGTATATCAAGTCTATCGAGTAGTCTTCATGAGTATACGACAGGTACACTGGGTATACTATTCTCCTAAATATTTTTGGCAACGTATACTGAGTATACCATACAGCGACTTTGGTAGACTCTTGTAGACCGAGTGTACTTTACGTTGACTTTTGTAGACTCTGGTAGACCGAGTATACCTTGTGTAGACTTTCGTTGATTTGACATAGAAAACTTGTGAAAAAATTTTTTCCAATTAACATAATTTTGTTTACAGTCCATTTGTAAGCGTTTTAAAGATTATTATTGATTTTTTCAGTATACTGATTTGAGATTTGACGTTGTTAACTAAATAAAAGTATTGACATTGTAAATTAAAAAGATATGTTTGTTTGAGGTAAAAATTTCAATATACATATAATAAATAATATGTTTCACATATGCACGCTTTAATGTTGACATAGTCAATGTGTGCTCTAAAAAAAAATTTTTTTTGCAATTTAGAGTTGTGCAGTTATCTATTATCATATTACTTTTAAAAAAATTTAACGCTATCATCATAATATCGCGTAACTTGTCGAGCGTGAATTGAACAACAAAAAATTAATAACTACGAAATAAAGCAACAGACCTAAATTCAATTATTGATGAATAATTGAAGGTTAACGTTTTCCGTATTATTCAGTGAACAATTTTTATCTCTTTATAGAGTGAAGAAATCACAAAAATATGGAATTATTTATGATGAACTCAAATAAATAATTATTTGTTGAAGTATGATTTGGTTTTTGCTAATAACACAGTAGAGCACACCTTTACAAATAGGCCTACGAAAAAGATTTGTTGTACAAAATATTAAATTGAACTTAAAGAATATGAAAATATTTTCTTTTTTTGCATGAAAATTTGTTATACACTTGAAGTTAATAATGTAATCGTTCGTTCAAAATAGCATTTTCCAAAAAACGCAATAGCAATTTTTCGATCAAATCTATTTAAATCCTGAATTCGAAAAAGAGAAAAATTACAAGAACGTAATTTGATGTAAAATGATTCGTAAATTCGAGAAAAACCATAGAATGATAAAAATGTGAAAGAAGGTGTGTGCTTAAAAATCTGAAAACTAGACCTTCCCCATTACCCGTTTCACCATGGTTATCTCCACCCGTGAAAAAAAGATATGCATGCGACATGCATGAAACATACATATCCTGGCATCCATGTAGCATGTATGTTGAATAGATGTCGCATGCATGCAGCGTGCATGTAATTTGTAAATTGTATGTAGGGTAGGCGTGCATGTGACATCAACGTTGCACAGATGTTCCATGATGAGTATACACGTATGTATACTGTATTTTGCATGCATGCGCGCATACATGTGACATGCATGTTGGAAAAAAAATTTTGAAACCAGTTAAACATGTCGCATGCATTCGACATGCGTTAATTGATACATGTTGCTCTCGCTGAACATCAAAGTAATATTCATGTATACGGTATATGATATACTGCATATCTTTCTTCTTAGAGAAATTTTGGAAATTCGCAGTTGTATGTAACGTACGACCGATGTCGATCTATTTCTTGAAAAATTTTGAAATAAACGTGCTTGCGCGTAAAACTTCAATGATAACGGGTGATTCCAAGCAATTTATTAATTATTTAATAATCTCCGTATTGAAAAATTCAACATCATTTTAACTTGGTGCCTATTAACGGTGCATATGAAAAATATAATTTATGTGCGCTTGTTTCACTTTATGATGTTTATCGTTTTTCCACAAAAAAGAAAGAAATCATGTTACGCATGCGAGATATTAATCATACTCAGAATTGTATACAATAACAATACATAATGGAAAAACATACTTTAGTTCAAAATACTTAAACCAAAACAGAATATAATATATTTAGGAAAAAAAACAATTATTTATTTTTATAAGGTGTTTTTCTTCGCTAATCGTCTTATTTCCTACAGCTTACTGCACATACTTCAGTTGATTGTCGATAAGCTCTGGGTAGGTCGCAGTTTTTTTTGCGTGTTCTGAAAAAAATTGTGTTGATTGCACGTGACATTCGAAAAATATATTCTTCTAATTATGGTACTTTTTGAAGTCTTTCAATTAGAAGACTCAATATAAATGAAAATCTTACATCATATAGACATCGAATAGAAATTTCACTGAACAAGTGAAACTTCATACATTTTAGTGTAATAACTCCTCACTCATCGCAATCTAGAGGTGTGCAGCAAAATAAATTTATGCCACTCTAACCTCAAAATCGCAACTTCGAAACGATTTTGCGGCTTTCGTGGCATTAAATATTGTATGCGACTTAGTGCAAGTGTTTGATTCGGCAGAGACGAGTGTTGCACTACGTTGAATTAATATCTATTTTAAGTCGGGACGGACCAAAAATTTCTCAATGGATAGAAGGGGGAAATCTTGAACTTCACTTGAACTTCGGGATATTGCAAAAAGTTTGGCAAATCTGTTTAAGAATTTAGAAGATTTTTCGAATTTCCGAAATTTTGGAAAATGCGGTATACTCTTTCCCGTTTGGAAAATCTCGAAAATTTTGAAAAGTTAGACAAAATTTATCATGGTTCAAATTTCAGAAGTATTGAATTATTCATGAACTGATATTGACAAATACGTTGAAGAAGTTTAAAAGTTTGCCATTTTCGGATTTAATAACGGTTTCGATTATTCTTGAAATATTTTAGGAAACAATGAGTGAAGAATCCTGAAAAATGTGAAAAGATTTATTTACGAAAAAATTAATACATGAAGGGTGCCTGGAAGAACTTAAAAGTCGTGAAACGTTTGTGAAACTTCGTACAATTCAAGTGAATTTTGTAAAAACTGCAAGAAAAACCAAGTTCATGAAATTTCTTTTTTTCGCGTATAAAGAAACAAAATGAAGTCAATTTATCGTTCATTTCGTCTACTTCAACATGCTTCAATTTCAACTAAATCCAATTCGTTCTATTTTGAATTTTGATAAATAACACAGTGGAACATAATTTTGAATAGAAGTTAAAGTGCGGTTAAAAGCATCAAAAATGAAATGAACAATAAATATGAAAGCATACGTGTCTTGGGGTTTCCCTAAATAAGCTTTATAAGACTATTCATTTAAACTTTGAGGTGATATAAGGATAGACTTTGTAAGGCGAGACCTTCACGCCCGGGAACCCTCCCACGTTACCCGAAAATGCCAAAACCCGGGAATCCGAAAACCTCCGACGAGCAAACCCCGACCACGAGCCCCGAGGACGGAGAACCTTAGGCCGTCCCCGGCGAAACTAACGGCGACACAAAATTCGCATAAACTCGCCCGGCCGATGCCGGAGAGAGGAGTGGGCAAGGGGATAATGCAATTCCAGTACTTACAATAAAAAAAAACACCCTCTCAATCAACATCCGTATATTCAAATAAAAAGAACCCCCCCCTCCTTTTTCGTGTACGTAAGATCTACAACCCCAAAGAAGGATAAAAAAAAAGAAAGAACAATGAAAATACTCATTTGACATACTCATCCGCGCGCACAAAACCATAAAACACAAGGAAAATGAAACGTTACGAACCTCCCCGCTTACCCCATACCAGGGGCTCTTGGCCCATGCGACGTCGACGACGTCGCCATGGCCGAGCTGCTCCGCCGCCCTCCCGCGCCGCTCCGGGTTGTGGCCTCTAGCCGGACATCCTGGTCGGGAACTCCACTGCTTCAACCTCAGGACCCACCTCGTCTTCCATCCTTCCTCTGCTCTTCGCCAAAAAAAAAGAAACGCAACCCGCGCGCTGCGATCGAAAGGGAGCCTGAAAATGGCCAAGAAAAACAAAACAGCGTTAGTTTTTTATAACGTTAAATAGTTTTCCCGCTTTCTCCGTGGCGGGACTACTTCCCCGCCACGAGCGTGCTAACCTCCCCCGATTTCCCCCGATTCCGAGAAGCCAAAACTTAGCAAGTTGCGTTTCCCAGTATAAGTGACGGTTGGGGCAGCGAAATGGATCCCGGAATATTTCCAACCGTCACAACTTGTAAATGACTTGGCAAATAAAAAGGAGGACATCTAAAAAAATTTTTCGCAATCATTGAGACATACTTGCATTTGTTTCAACTGCTACTTTACTGAAAGCTTTACGTCGGTGTTCTATCTTCCCGTGCCCTATGCCTTTCAACGACCTCTTTATCATTTCTTCCTCTTTAAAAATTGCAAGCATAAAGGTACGGGCAATCAAAGTAGCTGGAGCGATGGTCTTCGCGAAATTGTAATCGCTTTCTTTCAGGAACAGGTTCGATTCAGGCTCGAGTTCAATAACCTGGTTAAGACATGTTCAAATTAACAGAAGTATTAATTATTTGAGACCTAGAACTACACTCGAATGCCGGTTATTGCAACAGCTCGGGAAACGGGTTCGCTGGTTTTTCAAACACGGTACGGGCCCCCACTCTTGCTACGCTCGTAGTGCGCAGTCAGACGCAGTCATCGTATTTCCCTTGTGTCACGAAATCGCGCGCTTTACTCATCAGTAGGGTGGGGGTAGAGGAGAACAGAGACTGTAGCAATAATCGGCGAGATTCCGTTGCAATAACCGACGCGTTGTAATAATCGGCGTTGCAATAACTGGCGTTCGAGTGTACGTCTTTTTCAAATAAGGTCTGGAGGTTCCTGTGGTGGGATCAGATGTCACGAGAATATGTCAACGAATAAGTGGTTGTGGTTTGGATGGGGTTAGAGTTTCACGAATACATGTCACGGAGGTAGAAAAGTCTGAAGGAGGGTAAAGTGCCACGAAAATATGTCGGGTCGGAAAAAAGGGGGTCGGAAGGGTGGGTTAGATTGTCGAAAATATGTCACAGTAGGGAGGGAGTTCGGTGGGGGGGGTGGAGGTAGAGTGTCTTGAACATGTCACAAAGAGGAGGGGTTTAGACAGTGGATAGAGTGTAACAAAGCACATCACGGAAATATTTCACCGATAGGAGAGCTCTGAATCAAAAGTCTATGAAAATAAAAAAATCCAATTATTTCCTTGAACCACTTATTTCATGATATGTTTATGATGTTTGCGTGACTGGAAAACTGAAATTAAATGAAATTAACGAATTGCATGAATTTCAATAATAAAAAAATGATTCTTCCTGAGCTACTTCTAAGAATCTCAGAATAAAACAATATATAAACATCAAGTAGTAGGTATTTCCTCACTGGGTGTAGTATTATTAATAAATCAATTAAACTTGTCGATTCCCAGTCAACGTTTTTATTTTATTTACATTTCATACGTTTCAACCATACATGTGTGTTCCTCTTCAGGGGAAACTCATAATAGTAAAAATTTATGTTATTTTATAGTATATATTCTATACGATCTATATAGTATATATATATAGTCTTTATATATACTATATATATAGTCTATATAGTATATATTCTATTATATACTATCTAATAATAAAAATTTATGT
This sequence comes from Platygaster robiniae, assembly GCA_028476575.1. Lineage (NCBI taxonomy): Eukaryota > Metazoa > Arthropoda > Insecta > Hymenoptera > Platygastridae > Platygaster > Platygaster robiniae. Next base: position 7,300,198 of record CM052027.1, on the reverse strand, counting down.
TATTTATATCATAAACTTATGATATTTATGGTATAATAGCAAAAAAAGATGCATCTGTAAATGCTTATTCTGACAATTTTAAAACAAACCTTCTGGTGTAACAGATCGCGATGGAACCATTCTCACTGCTTGCTCCAGTTTTCTCTCAACATTGCCTAGCGAGCGATTTTCATTTACTTGTGGCTGCGTATGATTCGAAAAAAACTCAATTACTTTTCTTGTATAATAATTTCTTTCTTCCGCGGGAGTGTCCGCAGTTTCCGACAAATTTAGCTTGAAATGTTTTTGATTAAAAACTACAATGATTTTCAAAATACTTCGAAAATGTTTTTTGCTGCAACGCACGTGTTTTTTACTAACTTTTTTTTTCTTTTGTTGCTTTTGAGTAAATTCCTCTCCAGTTTTCCATTGAAGATATGGCTGCTCGACGTAATTGTTTTAAGGAACTTTTCTCAGATACGTTGAGCTCTTCCTCTAGTCTTAATCTTGTTTCCCGTTCACTAAACTTGTCAGCGTCTGCCATTTCGCGAGAAATCTCTTCAAGCTTCTGGTACTCATCGATACCTATTCATTTACAGACTTTTATGGACAGTGATAACGTATCTCACGTTCAGGGGGTACAAGCTTCACAAAATTCATGCGAGAGTTTCTCACACTCCTCTTTCTCCTACTCCCCTGCACTCCTCTTTCTTCTATGCCTCGCTTGCCTACATACGTTCCCACCACTTTACTCCCTTTACACCCGCATCCCACCTAAGCACCAATCGTCATTTCGAACGGATTTTAACTCTCGTCTCACCCAACAGAGGCGCTCCGAATAAGCTTCAACGGGCTTTACATGAGTAAGCTTTGTTATACGTCAAATAAGGGGGTACGTCAACAATGAAGCTAAGAGTAAATAATTAGTTGTTTTCTATTCCTTCAGTGACTCAAAATGAATCATGTATTCAGAAAAACGCAAAGAAAACATAATATTTACAAGGAATCTATAAAGTTATAATAATTAAACGGTGATTATTTCGCGGTTGACTTTGGGTGCTGCCCGGTCTTTGCCGTTTGGAACTTTCCCTCGTCTGTTTCTGCAGCGGTGGTACTCCGCCGAGTACCGGGGCCAGGTGGTCTGCTGAAAGAAATCAAGTCAGGAAAACCTGGAGCCAAGAAAGGCTACACGGGCCGAGGATATTGGGCGAAAACCGGAGCCGAGTCCGGAGCTTTTAAAAACACAGTCGTTTTTTAAAGCGTTTATGACTCAAAAAAATTGAACAAATATTTCCAGTCACAGAAATCTTAAAGAAATTTTGATATCAATAATCTCAGTTGAGATTAGTAGAATTAATAAAAAAAAAAAACTGAAAAGCCTGATGAATCAACTGAGACTATACATACACAACCCCTCACATTTGGATTATTCGAGTAGATCTTCCATCCAAGCACATTCAAGAATCAATTATCTAGTTTCCTAGTTCGCACTTCCGCCACGAGGCAGCGCGCGTCCGCCGCGCTGCCTCAAAACATTCCATCATACAAAAAACTATAAAACTATAAAACTCATTTATCAAAAAAAACCTACGATTATAAACCATTTCCTATTTAATCACATTGTGATCGGAAAAAAAACATTCAGGTGTAAAACACTATCGTTAAAAATTCCTCAAAAACAACCAAGGCACGATCACAATTACAATGTCCATGTTTAAAAAAACAATTATATAAAAAGTGCGTAGAAATTCTCCAATCAACATGCACTTATTGTTTTATAGTTTTATAGTTTTTTGTATGATGGAATGTTTTTTTAAAATTGAGGTTTTTTTGATTTGTAAGGATCCTGAAGAGAACCTAATTGGTTGGTCTAAATATAGAGAAAAATAAAATTGGAAAATATTAAGAATATTTTAGCTCTGAGAGATCATTTTCCCACTGATTACCTGATTGAATTACGGGAAACGGAGCATAACGATAATTATAACTTGGATCTATGAAATTTGACATTGGATCTTCAAAATGTCTAAAAGTCACGGAAGATGTGATAATATTCGGAGGAAGAATTACTTTGGAAATATAAAGGACAACTATGGAGAAAGAGCGGCATTCTGCTTGAAGTTATGGCTGAATACGGTGATGTCTATTGCCCTGGCGAAAAATCAATTGTTTTTTTTGACGGAATGTAGAAAATTTGATGTATTTCCTAGGCATATTGAAGTTTTGAGTTTTCCTGGCATATCTTTTCGGAGTAGATTTGTCAATAGGATGTGTTTGAGATATGTGTATTCTACGAGGAGACGCGTTCTTAATTGGGAGATAAGGGACACGTTTTTTTATTTGAAATTTTTGAAAACGAGAATTAATAGGATTGAAGGGGAATTGAGAGATGTTTTACATAGTGATATTTTGGAACGATTTTTTCATTATAATGTATACAACTATCAGAGATCATTTGATGAACAGTATATTAGATTCAGGAAGAAATTCAATAATTTGATTTATAGACAAGATATTTTTCGGTTTCGGAGAAATAATAAAAGTATTTACAATTTGACAAAGTTGAATTACCGGAATTTGTTAGATTTACCTTATCTTTGGGTGATAAATTGACTTTCTCTTTGACATGTGATAAGAATGTAAAGACGATTAAATTCATTAAGGAAATAGAAACTAAATTATTATGTTTTGATCGGAAATCAAAGACTGAAATTAGAGGTAAATTACTAAACGAGATTTCGAAATATTATAATACGAAGAGACATATGTAACACGCCACTGTCGTGTTGAATAGTTTTGTTATTTCACTTAAAAAATACTCGAACATTGAGAATAAAGCGTCATTAGATAAGCTATCGAAGGATAATGACAATAAGTCAAATGGTAGCTTGAATGAATACCTGAATGAGCAAATGATGAACATTTATAATGACATATTTGGGTAGATCACTTACTTCACGTCGGTTATCTACTCAAGTTTCAACGATTTACCTTTTCATTTTCGCAACGTTACCTGATAATAGAAAATGATGTACATTATAAGAATGAATATGATTTTTAATTTCGTTCTTTTTTGTTGTTATCTTCTGCCAATTTTCATTGCCATCTATCCCCCTCTTAAAAATATGGTTCGATTTTCGGGTATAAAAAGACGCGCTTTGCCTTGAAAAATCGCATTCGAGCCTTCGAAGCCTTGCGTTCTAATACAAATTGCGTCAGTTGACATATAACCTGCCCTATCTAGGAAAAGTTGCCGGCTGTTGCCAAAATTGAATTGCGTCTTGGCAAAACCGCCCTCTTGTAGGAAAACTGCGGCTCTGGCCCTATTGCGTCTATATACACCCAACGACACTGTAACAGGCTAATATATTTATTTCCAGAAGTAAGAACCAGATTTATCAACGAGAATTATTTGAAATTATAGACTATTATATTGAATATTTCGTACAGATTTATCTTGCTGGAGACTGAATTTAATCCTGTCGTTTTTACTGTATTTTTCTGTGGGGTTTAGTGTACAAAACATTGACGAAATTCGAGACTTACCAACGCGGGTGTGCCGCAAGCTCCAGGAGAGAGAGGAGGAAAGCAAATAAACCCGCAAGAAAAAGTCCCCATTTTGCGAGATTTTTAATCAATGAAGAAAGGGATTCATTGATTGATTTGGATGGGCGTAGAGCTTTCCAAAGTTTAAAATTGGATCTGGATAAACACGAGCCATTTTGGACTCGAGCTAGGATAGAAGCTAAGATAGCAGAGAATACGAAGAAGAGGGAATTTCAAACCATCGATGATAAAATCTCCGAGGAACATTGGAGTAGGGTTTAGAGTAGATTCAGGAAATCACGGGGATCTCGGTCTTGATTTTGATAAACTTTTTGATAATGACTCAGAACTGGACGAGTGTTTCACCAAAAGATTTAAGACGGGAGATTGGGATTTAAACCTTGAAATAGGGAGATTGATTGATGAGTGTGCATCTCTTTCGGAGACGTCAACCCTTCTATAATAACGTTGCCAGACCTGGTACCTGTCATTGTTTTCATTTACTCGGCATAGATGGTATATTTGTATGGAAAGATTATAATGACAATGACCGTGTAAAGACCGGAACCTTGTAATACTGTTTCTATTTAAATAATAACACTGTACGACAGCATTCTCTAGTATAAGGTTTTATTTGTTTTTATTTAATACCCTCGGGACAATTCCTACAACCCAAGGGCCAGGTAGAGCCGTTGCTCTACATTGGTCCTCTTCTGGACATCGGGGGACAACGTTGGCTTTTCCCAATCGGGGTCTCGCGTGTCGCACATATTAGTTTTATATGAAAAATTCATAATGAATCAATTTGAAATGACAAAAAGATTTTTTTCATTCAACAAAGAATTATTATTTTTTTCTGATACAACAGTCCGTAAAAGTTGAATTTATCAATTTATCAGTCGCTTGGAGCCAAATAATTCAAAAACACCAATACTTGTGATGTTCCTTTTATTTGACAATGTATTGGGTGTATATTAAATTGACATGCTTTCAACCGAATTCTGGTCATCCTTAGGGGGTAACTATATTTATTTCCCATCTTATATAAATAACTCCTCAATAAATATTCCCTTCCGCAAATATCTTACTTACATAATAATCCCCATAACACAACAAATCGTCCAAGAATCAAAAACTGTCTTTTATCTTAAATGTATAAATAGGTAATTCACAAAATATTATCGAGCGAGGTAAACGAGCTCTTGTCGATCATACATTTGGACTCAGATTGACGAAATGAAAACGCAGATACAATCTTGAAACATAGCGAACAATGTAAATAGACTTACGACTAAAGCGTGATCACGTTGGAGAAAATAACCGGAAAAGAACAATCCACAAACAACAAACAAAAATAGATCACACGAATATTCCATCATTAATCCATAAATAAACCAAAATTACTTCAAAAATGAATAAATAAAAAAAAAATAAATAATTCATAATCACTAAACAATTACTATATCATCACTCCACTAATAAATAATTAATTGATACTTCTAAATTTATTAAATAAATAAATATATAAATAAATGAATAAATCCATATAAAAACTAAAATCAGGAACTTAATGAACTAAATGAATGAAGGAACACAGGAATGATTTTAGATTAGATTCAACGAAACATAGTGTCGTGACGAACCACAGAGTAAATTGTGGAAATGATTTTGACTGGGAAAATATTGAGATTCTTGATCGAGAGAGTAATGAATGGAAAAGGGATTTATCACAGATGATTTTTATTAGAAAAACTGCCAATACACTTAACAAACAGGACGACACTAAGAATTTGGGTTCGATTTATAACGGGTATTTTGGGATGCTTCAATGAAATTGACAGAATTTAGAAATGATGCGATTGAAACTTTAACCTTCAATATGTTTTTGTAGATAATATTTATCTTTTGGAAAGTTATTTTTGATTTTATACGTCGTTGTGGCCATTTGTACGTTGTCCATGGTCAGTGCATGTTGATTGAAGAATTTATACGCACTTTCGTATATAATTGGTTTTTTAAACATGGACATTTTAATTGTGATCGTGCCTTGGTTGTTTTTGAGGAATTTTGAACGATAGTGTTTTACACCTGAAGGTTTTTTTTTCTGATCACAATGTGATTAAGTGAGAAATGATTTATGATCGTAAGTTTTTTTTGATAAATGATTTTTATAGTTTTATAGTTTTTGTATGATGGAACTATTTTTTAAAACTGAGGTTTTTTTGGTTTGTAAGGGTCCTGAAGGGGACCCAATTGGTTGGTCGAAATATTGAGAAAAATAAAATTGGAAAATATTAAGAATATTGTGGCTTTGAGTGATCGTTTTCCCACTGATGACCTCATTGAATTACGGGAAACGGAGCATAACGATAATAATAACTTGTATCTATAAAATGAACATATATTTTGTTTTACCTATGAAAGTGAACAAGAGTTTGTCAAAGCAATTGCGTCTAAGCTGCTTCGGCCACAATTTAAAAAAATTGAGTACATAAGGGACAAGGTATCTTAAAAATTTATTTGAGAATTTGGAGTTTTGATAGCTGAAAGCAGTTGGAAAACTCCAGACGAAGTAGCTGAATTCTTCCAAGTCGTTAAAATCATCTCAAGAGCGCGGATAACCGCCGGTTGCAAATGGAGATAGGTCGTAATAGATTCGTGTTGCTCAACCCATCTGGTTGAAAAAAATCTTTTCACCCGATCTTCTTTCAGCTTTTCATGCTCAACAATAGCATTTTGGAGCGCAAGTTGGCGTTTCGAGTCAAAGAAACCGTGAATACTTTGAAGAGTGTCCAGAGAATTTTCTATTGTAATTATGTTGCACGCAGAACTGACTGCCAAGTTAAAGCTGTGTGCAGCGCAATACAAGTAGAGAGCAAGTGGTTATTCTTTTCTGATGGCAGCTTGAGCTCCATGAAACTCTCCACTGACCGATTTTGCACCATCGTATCCTTGTCGAAAAAAATAAGTACAGTCTAGTCCGGAAGATTGCAAGAAGTCGAGAAAAGCAGTCGCTAATCCCTTTCCAGTAAAATCAGTGACAGAAAGGAAGCAAAGGAAATCTTTAAGAATAACAAACATGCCATTCTGTTTGTCCAAGTACCGTACGCAAATTGAGGCTTGCTCTACTCCTGCAATATCTGCAATATTGCAGATATTGCAATATCATTTCCAAGAAAAAAGAAATCCATTGACTTGTTGACTCGATCAATAATGTGATTGAGAATATGATTGTGGCAAATCGTGATCAGCTCATTCTGGATTCTGTTGCTTATGTACATTGCATTTTTTTTGTGAATTACTCAAGTGGTCTCTCAGCTTTTCATCCGTTTTCGCTCGATACCTCAAGATAGCTCGGAAATTCCCATCATTAGTTGATGGTTCATTTTCAGAAATTCGTCCCGTGTCCTTTGAACCTCGAGGAGCTAGGCCTTGTCGACCACAAAGGATAATTGTTTCAAGATTAGGAATCAAGCGTAGTCTACTTTCATTTGGGAATTCTATTTTCTGCTTTGAGAGTTGTAAATCTACAGGAATAGTACTTTTCTCTTCAACATCAGCTCTCAATGTCCATTGCAAGAGAGATTTTTTGTGATATTCTAATGAATTGTGGTTTTTAAAAGTTTCCAATGCTTTTTTCCAGTTCCTCAACGGATTGCTAACTAACTGACCAAGGTTTTGGTGACCAACTCCTCCTCCTCGAACTTCAAACAGCACGCAGAATTTGCATAACGCGCCGTCTTCTTTTGCAGAATACGCTAACCATGGGTATTTGTCGAGCTACGATCGTTGAAACTTCAAATTTCTAGGCCCTGATGCAGGAAAACTGCATGGTTCGGGGGAAGTCCAGATTTTTTTTGTAATCCAGGGATCAAGTTTATCCCTTCAGCTAAAGATTTTTGCATGAACAACGGAATATCATAAGGACTGGTATTATTTTTAGCAGGAGTAGCATGTGAAGACGAGATGCAAGGCGTTTCCGCATCAATATCCATGACAGCAGTCCCCTGCTAAATAGACAGATACCTTTTACTTTATTTTATTACATTTACATAAATTTTTTATCATTTTCATACAAGTCGAATCATACCTGGATTGCTTCGGCCTGTGGTACACAAAAACTTGTTGCCGCAGTAGTGGGCTGAGTGTGTTCACGAACGTCCTGTAGATGTATTAACAATGTTATAATTATATATGCATGTATCATCATTACAACGTTGGTTTTCGGAAAAAGTTTCAACTGTGAGTTGGCAAGATTCTTGGATTACAGTTTTTTATGATTGAACAACATAAAAGTTTTCTGAAAATCGCGGAAATTCTGACTAAAATTATATTAAAAATCTAATAATATGAAAAAGACGTAACAACTCTCTAAACCTCTCTGAATACAGAAACTCACGAACAGAGATGGGCATAATCGATTACTTTGTGTAATCAATTACATTTGGATTACGGATTACATGTAATTGAAATATCACTGGAATACGGGATTACATGTATTCCTGTAACCCGCTTCTAACGGATTATGGGATTACAGTTATTCCAAAAATCCCGCACGACGGATTACATGTATTTGAGTAATCCTCTCAAAAACCAAATACGGGATTACATGTATTCCTGTAATCCGCTACTAACGGATTATGGGATTACAGTTATTCCAAAAATCCCGCACGACGGATTACATGTAATTGTGTATTTCATTTTGTAGTCCCTTAAAATAACTGGATTACGTTCGGGCATCCATCCTGATGCACTGCAAATGTATAATGTTTTGCCATTTTTGTCATACATTATTACCAAACAAGTTATTTTATGGGCCGCGGAAATCTAATCTTAAGTCAAATTCGCAAAATGAATTTGTTTCAATTATTCATCTAAACAAATTTGGCAACATACATAATTACTGGCATGCATTTACTTTTCTCGTTTCTCTGGGTCGTTGATGACGAATTCAAGGTCAGGTTTGGGAAATGTATTTGTTAAAACTATTGATATAAACAAATAGAAAAATATAAAAAATTATCTGGAGATTCATGTTTCCCGTGGTTTTATGCTTTCTAGGCCACTTATTACAAATCTAGCGTGAGATCTGAAAAATTCATTTGCTTCAACTAATACCGTAGAGCTCGAAAATATGGAAAACTGAATTTACCATGTAGCTTTGGGAGCTGAAAACGGTAATTTCTAGGAACGATTTTTTCTTTAAGCGTCACAGAACCGTTCAAAATCTAGAATCTAAAAGGTCATTAACTCAGTATCGTGTCATTCGTGTCTTATGTCATAAGTGATGACAGCACTGAAACGAGAATCCCAAGGGGATACCAAAGGGGCCTCGAATCACGGAAAAAAATGTTTCATTCATCCAATGAAAATTTTCACTGTCCAAATGTTAAGCACATTTTTTTCATTGGTATAAGTAAAGTTTTTGTAAGTCTAATAACCTAAGTTTTTAGTCTAACAAAAACTTTACTTATACAAATGAAAAAATGTGCTTAATATTTGGACAATGAAAATTTTCGTTGGATGAATGAAACATTTTTTTCCGTGATCTTTTTTCTGATTTTTATCTCGTCATTAACTTCCTGTATCCACGAATTTGTCGGATTTTTTTCAGTCATCTAGGAATGTAGACAATGAATAAAAATACGACACGACAGAACCAGTTTTATCTCGTTACGGTCATTAAGTAGCAAAGACCCAAAAATGAGACACGCATTGACCTGCATTCATTGTTCCTGCAGATACGTTTTGCTTACTCTTAGTCACTCTTAGTATCGCTTCGTGTCTCAAGTGGTTTAGACATCTTTTTTGTGAAATTCTATCGTACTAGAACATTTTCTCATTATTCATGCGCGTATTTATAAAAAATTTTCATATTCTTACAACATGAGTGTGCCAAGCTCTTCTCGCGATAACGGTGATATATCCGCAATCAGTGAGTGTTCAGGTGACAGTGACAGTGAAAATGAAAATAATAGAGATATACAGCACGATGATGGCCAAGACAAAAACCGTTTGCTGGAAAAGTTACGCGACCGCGCGATTTTCGATGGGACTTTTTTCGAGATAGACGCCAACAGTTCGACAGCGGATGGGAATGTTCTATCGGTCACCTGTAAAAATTGTCCCACGCCCACTGCTGTAAAAGGAAACTCGCGATCGACTTCAAATTTCGTTACACACTTGAAGGTAATGTTTTTATGTCATCTCTTATATCAATGAATAAAACTTTTAATCTGAAATTTCTGCGGAGAAGCAGCTGCTATATGTATGAATAAAATATTTTCGTAAGTGATTTACATGTAGTTCCGAAAGTTTTATGAACTACTTACGTACAACAAAAAATGCCAAAATGAAAGAGTTACTCTGTTTTTCTATTTGATCCTTATTGAATTTGAGTTTCAAACTTAAGTAACTGTTACTTTATTTGTGAAAAAAAATGTTTCCAGCAACGTTTGAAAATTAACGGAAGAAATATTGGATTTATGAACAAATGTTTCTTACGAAATTAGTTGCAAGGTCACGTGTAATTCATTGGCTTTTCTAAGTTTTACGAATGTAATACATGGTGTCCCAAAATCGACAATCAATATTTTAGACAACTATAGTATGCGAAACTCTGAGACAATTCTTCCTTTGCCATTTTTCGAAATTCAAAGAATTAAATTTGTTCATGAACGAGTTTTTTTGAGCTGCTGAAAGAGCAGAAACTGGGACCCACTGCTAGGATCAAAAAACGAGAAAAAATGTCTTGATCATTTTGAAAAATTTCCCAGTTCAACATCTAATTAGTTTCAAGAATAACAAACCTTGCTCAAATACATTACGATTGTTACAAGTAAGCAGTGATTTTTAGTTTTTGCGTTTTTAGTGCGTTCTTAGATTATTTTTTCATTTTCAGCGAAACTACATAATGAGATTAAAGTTTTATTATAGATTTTAAATGCTAGATTTTCGAACTACTCAATTTATTTACTTAACAGCTTAACCGATAATTTTTTTACGTACAAAAGAGGCGAAAAATCTCAAAACTAATAGAAACAAGCTAGAAGTATAATTGGGGAAAAATTATAAAAATTTTTAATCATACTGGAAAATTCAATGTTACGTATAACAGTCTATTCCTCCAGGGGCGTAGGCAGAATAAATTTTCGGGAGTGGTTTTTCGAAAAAAATTATTTTCTTCGGGATTTTTTATTTTTCTGGATTGCAGGATTTAAAAATTTTACAACTTTTAAAGATCCAGAGTAGTGTATTTTTCATGTTTATATTGAATATAGTAGGATTCTATTTTTGTGATTTCCATGCAAGTCACTGAGATTCAGATTTTTTTTTATAGTACTTTTAGTATTTTTAAAATATTTTTTGTTTTATTATACATGATTTTCAAAAAAAATATAACGAATTTTTATATAGCTTTATAACATTCGATACTCTACAAATGAAGGTTCCGAAAATTTCTTTAATAGATATATTTCAATATTTTTGAGGAAACTATACTTTTTAGATTTTCAGATATTTTCTACTTAGCTTTTCAGAATTTTATGGAATTTAAGAATTTTCGTATTTTATATATCTTCATCAAATTTTGTAATATTTTCTGGCATTTCAATAGATTTTCAGTATTTGATGCTATAGTATTGCAAATTCCAACGAACTTGAGTACCTAAATTAATTTTGAAGACAACAGTATCTTTCACACAGATTTACAACACTTTTTGAATTTTTCTCGTACATTTTTAATATTCAAACCATATAAAATAACTTTTTATAATGTTTATGAATTTTCTTTAAGGTTTCCAGAAATGTATGCATTAGATAAATTTTTCAAAACGTTATATTTACATACTTTTGGAGTATTACATAACACTGTGCGACACCAATTTTGAAATCGAATTTTGACGCTACATTATGAAAATATAGGCTCCCCTGAACTAATGTACGAAGTGATTTTTTTTTTCCTGAGTCACGTTTTTCGGTAATTTTTTATTTAAATAATTTTATGAAACTTCCGTGTTTGGCAACCGATTTTTTTGATTCAGTCCTTTTTATAGGTTGTCGATACTACTGAGCTCACTTTTTCAATAATATTTACGAAAAAAAGTTTTATTTCTTGCATCGATTTCCATGCAATTCCATAAAAAAAAGTGACTAATGATGCTTGAAAAGCCTTTTGTTGACATCGCCATTCACTCGCCATGGGGAACCTATTGTGCAGAGGATACCAAGCATTAAGTGCTACTTTTTATTTTGGACAAACATTATTAGTCACTTTTTTTTCATGGAATCGCATGGAAATTGATGCAAGAAATAAATTTTTTCTTGTAAATATTATTGAAAAAAATGAATTCAGTGGTATTGAAAACCTATAAAAAGGAGTTTAAACCAAAAAAATCGGTTGACAAACACGGAAGTTTCATAAAATTATTCAAATAAAAAATTACCGAAAAACGTGACTCAAGAAAAAAAAATCACTTTGCACACTAATTTACGGAATCCTACATTTTCATAATCTAGCGTCAAAATTGGATTTAAAAAAAAAGCCTGAATTTTGTCGCACAGTGTAATTTTCAGTATATTTTCTAGCGTTTCGTTCATTATTTACGGAACCTGGAGGATTCTTCATTATAGAGATATCACCGAATACAATTTTCCTTGCTTACAAATAATAAATTCGTAAATAATTACGTACGGATTTCAAAATACAGAAAATCATGCATATCTGACAGTTATTCTTAATAACCAATCATAATCCAAGTAATAAAAAATAATGATTTTTATTATTTAGAAAGAAAGAAAAATTCGATTATCCAGTTCGGCAACATTTCGAAGTTTGGAATTCAACTGCAATGGTGAATTTCCGTCTTTTGAGAACTTAAAACCAAAATTAAAAAAAAAAAAAAAAAAATGAAGCACACTTATAGTATATAAATCGATAAAAAACTAAAACAAAAATAATGGAAAACTAGATGTGCAGAAAAAATTACGATAACATTTTTTAATCAATAAGAGCTTCTCAATTATTCGGTGGTTCTTCTGGTTGTTCCATAGTTTTCTCTACACTTACGTAATGCAGTATATATTCGTCTATTGCAGCGAAAACATCCGGATTTGGTAAATGCTTACAATGCTCATAAGCTTGCCAAATTGAGTGAAGATACAATTCAACGTCGAAGGACAATTCTGGAAAAATCTGAATTCTCGCAAAAACTTCATAATAAAAATGTTGCTAACTACATTTTGAGCAGCATGGCTCCACTCAGCACCGTCGACATGCCAGCTTTCCGCAAAATTTTTCAAGGTAACATATTCACTGTTAAGAAAATTACAGAATTTCGAGTTCAATAAATTTTTTTGTCTAGCTTGACTCTGCAGTCGCCTCTAAATATATTGCCGCTACGTGTCCTTTTTTTATCTCGTGGCTGTTAAGACGACTCGGAAGCTACTGTACTCCAAGAGAGAGGAGTAGAACGGAAAATGGTTCATAGGAAGAAGGACGGAAAGTGAAAGTCTTCCGAGTCGTCTTAAAAGGATCTAGAAAAAGAGGTTCGCGTCAACATACTTAGAAACGAGAGTATTTGAACGTCTGATGGAACTAATTCACAAAAATTTGAACAATTTTGAATTTCCATTACTTATTTTCAAAACACCATTCTGAGGATTACTTACATGACACATAAATGTTCAAATATTTAACTTTTTCATGCTCGCATGTCGAAAACCATTTTTCACCAAACTAAAATCGACTTCTGGCTCCCAGGCACGAAAATAGCTATTTTTCGCGTTTGTGAATTACAGCGATAGGGAATTCTCGCAATGTTTTTCTATCTCAAGTGGCCCAATAATTTTTTTTACTGCCAATTGAGACAGCGATATCGTAGCGTCTTCAAACTCATATTTTCAAAAACAAATTAAAATGAACAAATTGCCATTTACACATTAATATAAACAAATTGTTTTGTTCAAATTGACATAAACAAATTATTAAAAACAAATTTTTATTATCTAATTCTTATCAACATAGTGTTATCAAAAAATTGTCATAAACAAATTTTTACAAATGAATTGTCATCAGCAAATTATTCAAAATAAACGATAATGATTGTTAACAGAATAAACTATATCTGTTGCTTAATGTGTAATTAGGACGGAATGTAATCTACATGATTATTAAGTACTACAGATGTTGCAATTTCAAAATACATTATGTTTTTATGGTTTTGAATTACATTTATTTAACCATGTACGCTGTGTCTTAAAATTTGCTTAATACATTCACCGATAATAAAATTTACGTCGAAACTCAGCATTTTTAGAAATTTCAAATCAAGTTTTTGTGCATCTTTAAAAAAGACACTTTTTTATCAAAAATATTCTGGGTCTGTTCACAGACCTGCCGATTGCTAGAGAACGTAAAATAAAACCCATGAGCCGCTCACAAATGCTTCGATTGGTGAATAACAGATTTGAGCAGAACATGATTCACATTCGTTCTGTTCTAAAGAAAAACGCGTACGTGTGCACAACTGCGGACATCTGGAGCTGCCGCAACAGAAGTTTTCTGGGAGTAACTGTGCATTGGGTAATATATTTTAAATCAATTCTTTGATAAATTACAGTGGTAATTATAAAAAAAATTGGACTCGAATAAGTAATTGATGATTTTCTTCAAAAAATTATAGATATCGTATTCAATAAAATATTTTGTTTGTTTATTGTAACTAAGAAAATACCTATATATATATATATGAAAATATATACACACACATATATATATATATATATATATATATATATATATATATATATATAATTTTTTTTATTTTTACAGATCGATTTCAAAACAATCAAGCGGCATTCTGCCGCAATCGCTTGCAGGAGATTTAAAGGAACTCACTCCTACGATCAAATTGCATCATTACTCCATCAAATCCACGATTCGTTCGATCTGGACGCAGAAAAAGTGCGGGCGTCGATAACAGATAATGCAAGCAACTTTGTCAAAGCATTCAGAGAGTTTGGTTCGCAAGAAACAGATCTAGAAATTGAGGACTCTGAAGACGATGAATCACTCATTGAAAACGAAGAATTCGAAGAAGGTTTGTGTTGTATTATAAAAAATTGTTGCGAACCCTTAAACCTCTTTTCGTGACACCCCCCCCCCTCTCTGCAGCCCCTCATTTATGAAACTCTTCCGACTCAACAGCCCCCTTCTGTAATATACATATTTCGAGATGTTTACATGGTTCAATGGAGTAAATAATCATCTTTCATTTGCAACCGGTCTCACGTTTCTACGATAAAAATTGAGCCCAGGATAATTTTTTTTTTTTTTATGTACATTCGAATAATATTTTCGGTCAAATCTAGCTAAAGCATCGCTCTCTCACTCTACTTGCTACTCTATTACTAGGTGTACGTGCGTGACGGTTCCTCGGGGACTGGTCCCTTTGAATTCTCATTGTGTCGAATCATTAATATCTTCTAGTTCACGCTTATTACGGCCAAAAACGGAGTAGAAAATGGAAAAGAAAGAAACGAAAACGAATCTATTTACCTGCTTTGAAGACTGAAACTTTAAACGCGTTTTTCTCGAAACGATGTTTTGGTCGTTAGGTAACTTTCCACAGACCGAGTTACAAATTATAAAAAAAATATATTTACTCAGATGCATATGCTTTTTAGTGTAGTGCTGTCTAGATAAAATGTATCTCAAGTAAAATTCCATTCAACGAAACAAAAAATTTTATATTCTTTTTCCTAATTATTAGATGCGGATGACAGCTCAGGGGAATGCGAATCGATCGGGGATGATATCGTCGTCCGCGTTTCAATGGACGACATCAACATTCACTTGCCGTCACATTTAAGGTGTGCGAGTCACACTCTTAATCTGGTGGCAACGGCTGACTTTCAGAAAATTCTGGATTCGTCACCAGTATTGTCACAAAAACATCGAGCAGCTGTGAGTAAGTGCAAGGTTCTATGGAACAAACAACGCTCTCCCAAGCAGGCAGAAATCATTTTGGAACATCTTGGACGCTCCCTGAAGAGACCGGTTATAGTACGGTGGAACTCCCTGTACGATTCGTTTAGTTGCGTTGCTCTAGTTAAAGAGAAAATCAACAACAATTTGTATGACGCGTTGAACATAAAAACTACCCGAAGATTGCGAAAAGAAGATTTCGTGTACATCGATGAATACCTGGAAGTGATGAAACCAGTAGCCAAAGCCTTGGATGATTTACAGTCTGAAAAAAAATGTTATTATGGGGTCCTAACTCCCACTTTAATTTCATGCGTCATTGACTTGAAAAAAATCACCGCTGCTAAAAATTTCACGTACTGCAACTCATTGTCAGGGGGGTTAATCAAAGTAATGAAATCTAGATTCCGTGAATTTTTCGAAATAGAATCGTCTGGAGAAAATGCTGCAATCGCAGCAGCACTACACCCTTGTTTCAAGCGGCGTTGGTTGCAATGTTTGGGTGCTCGAAGCAATTCCAAAATGACCAAAATCATGCTTGAAGCAATTAGTAAGTTCAAAAACGGTCCACGACCAGAAAATATTTCAAGTGGTGGTGGGGATAATTTTAATTTCGATGGATCGGTTTTTGATGCAAACGAGTCAGAGGAGGAGAATGTTTGTGACACTGAACTCAATGTTGTCGATTGTACCGACGTTACTGTTGTGATGAGTTATTGGGACAAAGATTGCAGCGAAAATGTATCTGACATCTTGAGCGAAGCGGAAATTGTAAGAAAAATGTTTGTTTATTTTAATACGCCGTTACCTTCGTCTGCTCCAGTAGAACGTCTCTTTTCTTATGCTACAATGATGAATCTACCGAAATTCAACAGATTGACTGACGCGAATTTTGAAAAAAGAGTTTTATGTAAAGCCAATGACGTTGTTTTACATTTCGATGATGAATAAAAAAGTGTTTTGTATTGTACACCCTATTCTTTTTATTCCTTTTATTTTTAAAAGTTTTTATCGTAAGCAACTACACATCAATTTTCTTTGAAAGTCGCTAAATTGCAGATATTGTCAATTTCTGTTTCAGTCACTTTTACAAATTCTTTTGAATGTATAGAAACTTCCGACATTTGATACCTTTGTCGTCTCCTCAAACTTTAGAAAGAAAAGTTAAAAAAAATTGAATAATTTCAAAACTTTTAATAGTCAATGATTTTGCGAGATTCGGAAAATTTGCAAATTTCATGAAATGTTCATAAACTCTGCAAATTTTGTTCGATTTCATATTTCCTCCGAATAAGTGTAAGAGTGTAATTTTTTCATCTGTAATTTTCGCAAAGTATTAAAAAATTATGAAAAATTTCATAGAGTTGTATAAATTCTCATTATATTGACCAAAAAATTGTAAACTAAAAATTTGTAAACTGTTTGAAATTTTAAAAACTTCAATAAATCAAAAAACCATGAAAAAATTTTTAAAATTGTCCATAATTATCAAAAAATTAGGTAATAAGTTGAATTTCATTAAATGTTCAATAATTTCGTATATTGAACTAACTATCGTACTTCTTGAACATATAACTACGACGAGAATCTTTCATATATTCAAATAAATCTAAAAAATTCCAAGATTTTAACAAATTCCAACAAATCTTAATGAGTTTTGTCGTTGAAAATGAAGCTCTCGTTTTTAATTCCGGATTAAAAAAATTATAGACTAGCGTTATGTAAATATTAAACCAAAATTATTTAAAAATTTATCCATTTTGATCAAACGACTGTTTAAATGACATACACACACATAACTAGTAAAAATTAACAAATATTTATTATTTGCTCAAAAAGTACGATAATTAGTTCAATATACGAAATTATTGAACATTTCATGAAATTCAACTTATTACCCAATTTTTTGATAATTATGGACAATTTTAAAAATTTTTTCATGGTTTTTTGATTTATTGAAGTTTTTAAAATTTCAAACAGTGTACGAATTTTTAAGAACTTGGTCAATATAATGAGAATTTATACAACTCTATGAAATTTTTCATAATTTTTTAATACTTTGCGAAAATTTCAGATGAAAAAAATACACTCTTACACTTATTCGGAGGAAATATGAAATCGAACAAAATTTGCAGAGTTTATGAACATTTCATGAAATTTGCAAATTTTCCGAATCTCGAAAAATTATTGACTATTAAAAGTTTTAAAATGATTCAATGTTTATTTTATTTTTTTAAATTATTCATATTTAAAACAGAATTCAATCTTTTCCTAACTAAGATTTTTTGTTATTTTTTGATACTTTTTGAGTATTCCAGATTTCAGTTCGAAATTTAAAAAACATCATGACGCGTACTTAGAAAAAATATGATAACAAACAGAATCTACAAAATGTCACTTTCAGATATATTTAACTCAAATATATGAAACTTCAATGTCACTCTCTTAAAATTTTTTTCAATCAAATTTTTTTTCACAAATTTGAAAAAATTTTTTTTCATTTTTTTAAAAATTTTTTGAAAAAAATTTGTTTTCGTTATAATTTTTCCAAACACTTTTTTCTTTATTTTGTTTCAAATATAAAAAAAAATTTTTTTAATTTTTTGTACAAAATTAGAAAAAATTTCCAGAATTAGCTTGCACGCCCGTGCTCGCCTCGAACTGAAAATTCAGCCTGTACGACGAAAGCCTACTTTGAGGCATTGGTACGCAATCTACTAATAGACACGAGTTTTGAAAATTCTCGAGTGTTGGAAATTGAAAATGAGAGCTGTTTCAAGAAAGTTCATTGAGCTGGAAAATGGGGCTCATGAGCACGTCAATAGCTTTCCCCAACGGGAAGCTGCTCATGTTCCTTAGGTCTATACATACCTGTTTTCACGGGAGAGATAAAAAAGCATGACAATCGTTCAAAGCACATTTAGAAGATTCCATGTTCCAACTATGCCCTGAAAGTTTTTCATCCACATTCCCTCTCAATAATGTCTATTCAAATCGCTCTAAGATTTTCGTGTCCAATTTCGGCGCTGAACGAATTATGTTCAGTTGTGCTTCAAAAATTAAAACTCTACACTTTCGGCCCTCAGGGTGTCAATTGAAAAATATTGATCATCCATTTAAAAAACCGTAAAATCAATAATTGTTTATTTTTTCCTAATTATTAGACTACATTGTTCAAAAATATAAATATTTCGGATATATTTTCCGATTCATAATGAGCGACCTAGAAAACCGTGGACAACATACTGTATTCTATCAGTGTTTCGTTTTTTTCATTTTATGTAAATAAATAATTCAAACAAACTAATTTTGCTTATCTGACTTCAGAATCGTAATGAGCGGCCTAGAAATTGCGGTAAACATACGCTTCTTAATAGTCACAAAAATATTTTTTTTTGTTAAAATAAATTGTTTACCAATATTCATTTTTTAGATTTGAATTCAGATTCGTAATGAGCGACCCGGAAAAACAGAAAACATATATATCTTGATAGTTTTTCGTTTTTTTCAATTTATGTAAATAAATTATTTAAACAAATTTATGTTGCAAATCTGACGTCAAATACGTAATAAGTGGCCTAGAAAGCAGAAAACCACGGGAAACATGAATTTCCAGATAATTTTTTATATTTTTCTATTTGTTTATATCAATAGTTTTAACAAATACATTTCCCCAACCTGACCTTGAATTCGTCATCAACGACCTAGAGAAACGAGAAAAGTAAATGCATGCCAGCAATTATGTATGTTGCCAAATTTGTTTAGATAAATAATTGAAACAAATTCATTTTGCGAATTTGACTTAAGATTAGATTTCCGCGGTCCATAAAATAACTTGTTTGGTAATAATGTATGACAAAAATGGCAAAACATTATACATTTGCAGTGCATCAGGATGGATGCCCGAACGTAATCCAGTTATTTTAAGGGATTACAAAATGAAATACACAATTACATGTAATCCGTCGTGCGGTTGGAATAACTGTAATCCCATAATCCGTTAGTAGCGGATTACAGGAATACATGTAATCCCGTATTTGGTTTTTGAGAGGATTACTCAAATACATGTAATCCGTCGTGCGGGATTTTTGGAATAACTGTAATCCCATAATCCGTTAGAAGCGGGTTACAGGAATACATGTAATCCCGTATTTGGTTTTTGAGAGGATTACTCAAATACATGTAATCCGTCGTGCGGGATTTTTGGAATAACTGTAATCCCATAATCCGTTAGTAGCGGGTTACAGGAATACATGTAATCCCGTATTCCAGTGATATTTCAATTACATGTAATCCGTAATCCGTAATCCTGGATAAGTAATCCCGCCCATCCCTGCTCGCAATCTATTATACATAGCATCGAATACAAAATTGCTGAATCTTTGTAATCGTTTGCAGACTATTTGGTAAAAAGAAGAGAAAAATCGAACCAAACTATTGTTTCAAATTTCCACTTTGTGTAGTTCAATTGTAAAATTGCCAATAATTTTTTGTATTTTAATAAATAAATATACCATAATCCGATACTATAAAAAAATCCCATTTTTTATTATTAGGCAAATTTTTGTGCGACTGATAGGTTTCGAGTAACAGGCGCTCAAAAATTTAACGATTCATATAGAGATAAAAACTTTCAAGAAATCATATACACATCTTAATAAATGCTTCAAAAAATTACCAAAGAAAAATACGTACCTAATGTTTCTAAATGTAGAATAAAAAAAATTATGTCGAGAAAATTTAAAATTTGAGTATAAAAAACAGGTGAGACGACGCTTATATTTAACACGAATATATAATGAATAAACATGTGCCATTCTACGTTCACAGTTTTGGCCACTGAAAAATGTTTTGGCTGAAGAATTTATATTTTTTGTTTAATTTTCTTTCTAAGTGTAAGTACGATGCACGAATCAGTGCTTTAAGTCGACCTGACTCCACAAAATTTGGCATAAATAAAAAACTCTTTCACTTCCCATTCTTAGATTTTAATGATACATTAGTTTAACACAAAAGATGTGAAATGAAAGTTATTATTTTTCATGTTCATCATGTTACTTTTTTCTGTATTTCTGATTGCTTACAAATACTGTATTTTACTTGCATGAATTAACATGTTTGTATCTTACTGTGAAATTGGCCGTTCAGGAGCTAGTGTCAGATCTCATATGAAATCTCACGTGAGATATGAGATCTCATGTAAAACGAGAGATTAAGATGAGAATTTCATTCTTAGTAAAGCTAAAATCACAATGCCTGATATTGAGACATGAGACCAGTTTTCAGCATTGAATAGGACTTTGATGTGCTCTTATTTTTGTTCTCATAATTGGCATCATGTCCCGACTTGGGGGATTAAGCTATAAGGGTATAAAATTTCATTGATATTTAAAAAGAATTTTATGAAAAATGTATATTATACATATATTGTAAGTATGTATGTATATATTACATATAAGGTATTATCCAAGTAAGAACTATTTTGAAAACCACTAGGGGTGTGCGTGATCCTAACTTTTAGGGAATTCCGACGCCGGGATGGGTCGGAAAAGGCTTCGGGACGGGAAAGGCGCTTTCCCGAAATTTTCGGTAATCCCACACTAGGAAAACTGGAGAGCGATCGTAGCGCTGACGGACAGAGTTTAAACCACGGCGCTAGACCAGCTCTGGAGACGGAGTAAAATCAACTCTGTCAGAACGGGCTAGGGCAATTCTCCTATAGGCGTTATTTAGGCTCCACATTCGGCGCCAATAAATGCACATTACGCACAGTCGACAGTACTCTGCTGATGTTTATCTTCGCGAGCGCGCACATGTGCATTATATTGTTTTTTTTTTCACAGAGCAAGTTAAAAGTTAAAAATAATTGTTCAATGAAGAAGTGTGTGGTTTTTAAAGACCGTGAGCAGCTTGGCGTACATTCGTGACTTATCACATACATACACCACTGAGGAATACGCAAAGGTAAATATGTTGAACACAACAATAACAATAACACATTGAGAAACAGGTTTATTTTCATTTTTGATTTTATTTTTTTTATATGTTCTGCGCAGATCGGAAATATGGACCATGACAATAATTTGAGTTTCAACACCTCGGCGTTTTCAAATTGAAACGGTGAAAAATTTTCACCGTTAAAACGTGGCTCGATGTGTTTTTTTTTAAGGAATTATTTTCTGGTTCCGGAATATGGCAAAGTTTTGATGGGCCGGGGTTTTCTTTTTTTTGAATAATTAGTGAAAATGGAAGCTCTCTGCCCTGGGTTTCGACGGCGAGGTAAGTGGATTTTTTTTTCTTCTTCGTTAATTGGTCATGATATGGCTCCTGGTAATTTTTTTTTGCTCTCGAAGGACCGCCAAGGAATTAATTAGATATTGATATATTTGTGAGAGGGTAAATGATTTGAGGCAGGGGTATTTTATGTGATAGGAATTATTTGTGGATTTTTTTTTGTGATGATACGGGGAGTGTCATTTGGATCTTTCGCGGGATTTATTGATTGATCAATTGATTGCTGATTCATTGTATTGGCGTATGGATTTTTTGTTATATATTCCGGTATAGGCGTATTTTGGAGATGAGGGATTTTAGGGAGATAGGAAATTTGTGAGCTGTATTTGGGATCGTCGGGAAGGTAGTGCGGGCCAGAGGATTCATCCCGGGCGCCGTCATGGGGTCCGATCTTGGAGGGAACGAGAGCCTTCTCTGGTGGTGGTCGAAGCGACGTCACATTTCCCAGGTTGGCCTTCTTCACGAACTGATACCGCTATCGTCTCTATACCGGGGCCCCCCTCGCCTTCCATACCTTGGCGGGGATGCTCGGGCCTTTCCGGAAATCCGCGGGTTTTTACGTGACCGGCCGCCGATTCGCAACGCTGGCCTCCGCTGATTGGCTGGGAATCCCCACTCGACACCACCGGAGAAAGGGTTGGAAGAATTGGAGCTGTTACTACTCGAGGCTTCTTGCGTCGACCATTGTACGAAGCAGACGTGTTCTTGGAGGGCGAAAAGAAGTCCCGCCACGGAGCTGACCTGGCAACAAGCGACGCCTCGACGCCGATTCCCGGGTACAGCGAGTTTCGAGGTTTTTGAGTTTTAATTGATTCTGGATTCGATTTTGGTCTTGTTAGATATTGATTTGCCATACCGGAAGGGGAATTTATTGATTTGGGGAGTTTGGAGAAATTGAGTGAATGATTGGGAGTGTGATTTTAATTGTTAAGATGTGCGCGAGTTCCGTTATGGAGTAGTAAAATCCTTGGCGAGTCACGGGCGAGCGAGCGTAGAGAAAATGGGTTAGATGTTTAATTAGTTGGGAAAAACAGGCGGGAAGAATTCCGGGTTAGCAACCGAGTCGGGCCATAGATTTTGGTCGGGTTAGCAACCGAGTCGGGCCATAGATTTTGGTCGGGTTAGCAACCGAGTCGGGTCATAGATTTTGGTTGGGTTGGCAACAGAGTCGAGTTAAGGGATTTTTTTTTTTTTGCAACGGGGTCGGTTTGGGGAAAAGTTCTCGGGGTCAGAGGGTAAATTCCGGCATTGTTTTAGGGGTTCGATTTATGGATTTAAATGCCCCGGGCTGGTGGAATTTTAGGGGTTCGATTTATGGATTTAAATGCCCCGGGTTGGGAAAATTTTAGGGGTTTGATTTATGGATTTAAATGCCCTGGGTTTTTTTTTTTCGCTATACCGTGGCCAAATTCTACACTTTTAGGCAGCGGCCGTAAAATCGCCATTTTGATCGGTTTTTTTTAGTATCGAAACCTGGCGCGGAGCGCCGGTTCGTCGCGAAGGGATAGAGTCGAGGATGGATTCCGGGATTGACTTGGGAGAAGTAAACTCTCTGACCACGAGCGGGCCGCCGCCATTTTTGTTGACCTGGTTTTTTTTTGCTGTTGCCAGGGGGGATTTTTCTTGTGAATTAATTAAACCCCGGCTGGGCTTCGGATTTGATGAGAATATGGGATAATTATTTATATTAGTGATAAGGATGTTTTTCTTTTACGTGATTTATCTTTAATTTCCGGCTATATCACGGACTTGATGAATATATGGAATGGTTTTTTTTTCTGTGATAAGGATTTTTTTTATTTTTAATTTCCGGCTATATCACGGATCTGATAAATATATCAATTAATTATTTATAGTCGTTATGGAGATAATTTCTTTTGATTTTAATTATATTGGATTTCCGGCTATCGCGGAATATTTGTGACAGATGTTTGTAGTTGATATTTTGATAATTAATAAATAAGGGACCATTTTTGTAGAATTGCGAGTACTTATTTTCCCAGAAGCAATCCACTTATCTGGAATCTGGTTTTTTTATTTGGGAAGGAATTTTGGCGTTCCATTGCGTGGATTTTGGAGAATTTTGAGTTCCGTTTCAATCGTTCCGGGGTTATTAGATTTCTTTCTTAATTTTTTTTGCTTGTGAATTCTGATTTTTTTTTATTCAATGTTCCCTTCATGATTTTGGCTTAAATTCTTATTTTAATTGGAATTATTAGTTTATTTTTTTTCCTCTAAGATTTAGGATTTAATTTTCATTGGCGGTCTTAGTAGATTAATTATTTTATTCTGGAGGATTATTGGAGAATTGAAGGTTCCTCGTACCTTCTCAATAAAAATGAGGTGGCGATCCTGTAAGTATATTTTTGGGACATGGTGAAGGTGTTTTTTTTGTAGATTTTGGACGATTTTTAATTATTTAATTATTTTTGATTTAATTTTAATTTCATTTCCCGGAACGGTGGCGAAGGTTTCGTGCGATTTCGCCAAATTAATAGGGAGTAATTGATTTGTGAATTTGGCAGAAATTTGTCACGTTACAAAATTCAATTATTGGAATTCCAAAATTTGACCGTGGTGCACTTGAATGCACAAATACAAGGAGTAGTTTTTGATTTTTCATATCCATTGTTATTAAAAACCAATCCTCAAAATATTTACCATTCGACGAAATAAAATAAAATTAATTCTTTCATAACACGTAAAAAATTTGTCGTTTTTGCGAATAATATTGTACATTACAAAAAATGAATGTAAAAATGTTTTCAACATTTATCACTTATAGTAAATTATTAGATATTGCACACACACACACACACACACACACACACACACACACACACACATCAGAACATACCAATAAATGACCTGCATTCCACAAACTATCGTTAATTTTCTAACTGACGTGATTTTATTGATGAATCATTTTAATTAAGAAACAAAACTGTTATTGAAGTTTTAAGGCAAAACATGCATACCTCATAAAAGTTTGTTTGCTTCTTGTTCTTTATAATTTAAAAAAATTAAGTTCATTTTTTTTCAAATTTTCAAATATACTATATTCCATAAAATGTTTCATATATTGATTCATTGCATTTCATAATAATAGAGAATTTTCAAAACTGTACAATTCACATTTTAACCATTTTATTTTCTTATATATTATTCTTCTATATTATATTATTCAAGTATGTTAGTCAATACGATACAAATCGATACGAATATTACGCGCGCCTGACGGTAGGCTAAACAATGTATTCAATGCGCACAAACTCCCGAATCAAACTAAAAATCTCGCGCTGAAATCCGACCGAACAAAGATCAAACTACTAAAAAGACGGACTCCGAAATAATAACGACAGACAGTAACTCCAAATTAATAACGAATGAACAGTATTCTAGGCGCGAGGTCCGCTTTTATAGTAAAGAATATCAGTATTTCTTATTTCGCGAAGTCATGATCGCGGCGAAATGCTGATATCTTAAGATATTGCTAAATCACGGACGGCGATAAGCAAGAATATAATAGTGTCTGAAAGCGATAATCCTTTATTTCTAAAATGCTTATGTATAAAAAACCTGCTAAGTCCCGGGCGGTGATTAGCAAAAGATAATATAATCTCTATTTCTAATATATTTATTTGTGATATGCTAAGTCACAGACGGTGACTAGCAAAAGATAATATAATCTCTATTTTTGTGATATGCTAAGTCACGGACGGTGACTAGCAAAAATATAATATTACTTTATTATGTCACTCGGGACGTGACATTCCTCCCCTCTCTAGTGTGCGCGTCCTCGTGCACTTAAAAAAAAGGAATGCCAATGGCTATTTATAATAATGAACTCCCAAATCCAAGGTTGAGTTTACAACGCGCAGAGTAGTAATTGGCAAATAAAATTAACGTACATATAAAAATACGAGTGTGGGTATCGAAATTTACGCGATGTCCATAGGCTCGCCCCTGCCCATCTGGAAACGCGCGCCCTCGCGTGTGCTTGATGCCGGTGTTCTCTGGTGATTGCCCCGGGGTTTGAAAAGTTCGCGAGCCGGTAACAGTGGTGGTAGGATGGCTCCATTTCGCAATAGGGGTGGAAGACGGTTGTTCTCTGCCTGGAGCATGTCCTTGATTCGCTGATCCAGACTCTGCCTCTGAAGTGGTTGGGTAGTGGGTGGGGGTGCTGTGAGATCTCTTGAGGTAGTTTCTTGTGTGCTCTTGGTGAGATCTACGAGTAATGGTGGATGTCCCTTAAGAGCTGGCCGTAATTTTGTTTGGTCTCTCATCTTATTAGTGCCAATGGGTGCTGGTTGTCGATTTTGGGCTTTCGGTACTTTAGCCCGCGATCCTCCAGTGGACATCCTGGCGGTGTTACAGGTTGGTTGAGTCTTCGTTCTCGTGGTTTTTGTAGGGTGATGTAGGGTTGCTTTCGTGTACATCTTAAGGTAGCAGAATATCGTCCCTTTGCAATTGATGCAGGTCAGCTGGACATGTAGAGAATTTCGTTTGGTTGGACGGCCCTTGGCACTGTCAAATTTGAACGTGTGTTGACAGTGTCGACATTTGATCACGGCCCGTTGTGGATCTTTGGGGATGCGGCGGGCCTCACTGGATTTGGTGTCCCTCTCTTTGTGGCGGCCGTCGGATTTGGGCTTGCTCTTTTCCCTTTGATGTTGTATGATGCTCTGGTATGAGGTGGCGAATTCAGGGAGTGGATTTTTGTATCCTGGCAATCTCCCTTGGAGGTACTTAATTAGTACCCATAATTCAGGGTGTCCTTTCTGGTCGAATTCCTGGAATCCTGCGTTCGGGTCGATTTCGAAACTTCGGGCGTGCTGGCGAGCTTCGGCGAGGGTTGTAGGAGAGTGGTCCATGGTGAAGCGATGAACGGCTTGGTCTTACAAGAAAACTCTCTCCGAGTGAATCTATATCTCGAATATATACTAAGTCTAATCGCCGGGTTGCTCATTACATATTAAAGGCGTATCGGAACATCGTTCTTTTAATATGTCCTTTGAAAAGTGCAAATCGTAGTCTATTATTTATATATATCCATAACTTATCTTAAAATTATTTTTATATATATTCCTTTTCTAAAAGTGTAAGTCACATATCTTAAAATTATTTTGCATATTTCTTGAAAAGTGTAAGTCACGCATTTCGAAACATTATCTTAAAATGATTCTTTTATATTCATTTTGAGACTTATCTTAATATTATTTTTATATACATCCTTTGAGAAATGTACGTCAATTATTTTGCATATCTTTTGAAAAGTGTAAGTCATGCATTTCGAAACATTATCTTAAAATGATTTTTCCATATATATTCCTTTTCTTTTTTCTTTTCTTTTTTAAAAGGTGTAGTCTGAGTTCGTTATTTCATTATTGAAAGGTCATTTCCATGTATTAAAATTAGATTCCTTTTCATTTTTGTTTCTATTTTGAGTTTATTGTGAAAGTGATCGGAAATTCAAGTAATATAACGGAATCGGTGGGTATATAAACTGTCGTGTTTTGATCGCAAAAACATCATTTCGATTTCTTTCCTTGCAACGTAAGTATTCTATAGCTATTAACATCGTAAGTCCGCTTAAAAGAGTCGCATTTTGATAATTATGATTATTGGTCTATTTTTCAGTACAATGATTTGGGCTAGAAACTTAATTCTTTTCTCGCGATATCGGACGGCTCCGCTGTCGAAGTTTCGCAATCTGGTATCTTGGTCCTGGAGAGCCCTCTGCTTCTGGCTAGCCGGCCTCGCTCGTCCGGTAGGGCTTTGCCAGGCTCGGCAACTGTGGGCGTCGTCTTGGGAGCCCAGGTTTTGTCGGCGCCTGTGTTCGCCGGGGTTCGACCTCTGCGATGAGCATCGGTATATCCTTGCCGTATTTTGCCGAGACTACCATTTTATGCGTGACGTTGCCGTGAGCGATGTCCCGCGGGGCTTGGTGACCTTCGTCGAATTAAATCTCCGTCGGGAGTTTGAGGTAATCTTTCCCGTAATAGGCGACGATGGTCATCGCTACTACAATCAGATTCTCCAGGATTGGGTAGCGGGAGCCTACTGCTTGGGGGAGGATGGATTTATCCTAAGCGAAGAAGGGAGTGCTTGGGTTGATAACGGCGATAACGGCGCTGATGAAGTAAATCCCGAAAACGAAGAGTGGGTGTAGAAAAAAAAAAAAAAAAAAATGTCCAGATTGTATAGCATGAAAAAATAAATAATTCTTTTCTGTTTATGTCGTTTGTACGTAATTTGTCCTTGTGATTTGTAATAGGTGGAACAGATTCTGGTGTTTAGATTTTATTCTATTTTCATCGCTAAAATTTCTGATTTAAAATTAAAATTCGCAATGTAATTTAGATGAATAAGAAATTTTAACTTTTAAACTGCACTTGTTTTGTCTCTGAAGGGCTCAAATCAATTTTAAACTTCTTGAAAGGGTAAAAAAAACTTTTGAAGTACTAATAGTGATAAGGAAGTTAGAAGTTCGATAGTTTAAATGTTTTGAAAGGAGAGAAAAAGAGAGAAAAAAAAATCTGGAGAATTAAAACTCGGTTATGCAGTTAAATGGGAAGTAATGAATAATCTAAGTTGGCAGGTCGTAATACCGATTAACTCCCGTCATAGCGAATACGAATGATGTTTAAATTCGGGAGTTATGACTATGAGATAAGATGCTCGGTTTATCGTAATTTAAGTGGGGATTAATAAATTTAGCTAGAATTTGTCAATGATTGTGATTTAAATTTATGATTCTTGTATTTACTAGTGTTTTAAAGACAAAAAAAAATTTTTTTTTTTATTTTTTTTTTTTATTTATTTATTTATTTTTTTTTTCGGTAGTCTGTCATTTTCAGGTTCTAGTAAAATCATGGTTTTTGCTTGTTTTGCAGGGGTTCTATCTTCTTTTGATTTTGTTGCTCCTCTGTTTGCAGTTCCTGGGATTTTTCTTGTAGCATTGCTATTATTTCGACTGGTTTTTTGGAGCTCTCGTCGATCGATTCGATTGTTGTTTCAATATCTTTTTTTTGGTTTTTCGGTTGCGGTTTTCTTTCGTGTACTATAGGTTCAAAGGGGGTGGCTCTTCTGCTTCGCGGAACTGGGGTTCGCTCGTCTTTTTTCTTTTCCAACTCAGTCTGCTCCTGCCAAAATGTTGCCATTTCCTCGTCCTCGGTTGTCGGTTGGTAAACTGTGGGGTTTCTTCGGCTGTGTCGTTGCTTGCCGTTCCTTTTGCACAAACTTACAATGTCCCGTATGCTCCCCATTTTAGAAAAAATATCTGTTCCGCAGAACCACCATAAGAGTCCCAGTGTTGTTGCCGTTCCGAAAAAACTTATGAGAGACCATGTTAATCCAGTATTCCATTCGATTTTTTCTTTTTCTATTTTCTTGTGTAATTCTTTAGCCTTTTCTATGATCTTGGTCAGTTCGATGTCCTTGGAGAGGTGATTCTTTGCTTTAGATTTTTCGTACTCGTGTGTTTTTTCTATTTCTGACATGATCTCTGAGAGGTTTGTTCCTTGGTGCATTGTTTCTTCCTCTAGTATTTTGACTATGTTAAGTCTGTTTTTTGTTTTGAACGTTTTCTCGATTTCTGTTCTGCCCTCGTCAGATGTTGTTAGGATCGCTGTTCTTGAGAATGCTTTGCATTTCGGTTCTAACGTGAGTGTTCCTTGGCCCGCTAGCGTAATTTGTTCCGTTGTTTTTCCTTGGCACTGGATATCGATTACCTCTTGTTCCGCGTTAGAATATAGCCAAGTGTTTTTCTTTGTCAATTGTGCCCAAAAAATGTCTTCGATTATGGCGGTTCTCACATTGCAGCGTGTGAAGTCTTTAAATGTTGGTCTGGTAAGAATTTGTATTTCACAGTTTGAATCTGACGTTACTGAAAAAGCCATGTTTATATTTTTACATATAAGTGCCTGGTCAATTTGAAGGCATTTGTCTATTTCTTCTATTGATTGTGGAAAATATAGTAACAAATCTTCAGATACAGCAATGAACTTAAATTGTGGCTCTATATACGCGAATCTTTTGGTTGTAACATCCTGGAGTGTTGGGAAAATGTGTGTTCTGAATAAGTTATATTTATCTACTTCTAGTAAATCAAATTCTAGCACGTTGATTAATCCTGAGTTTGATAAGTATATAGTTGTTTTAGTTATATCCATTAGTTTTGCCATTCCTAATTCCGTGAGATCTGATGGTACTTGAAGTCCTGGATTTGCTAGTTGGATTCTCTTGCATATCTTGAGTAGTTTTTCCGCTGGAAAGAATTCTGGATGAATCCGGCCAATTTTTGAAAATAAGATGGCGTTTGCTGTTGTTGTTATGTCCAGCGCGTAGCTGGTTACGTATGCTTCCAAAAGAGATGCTAGAATCGAGATTTCCAGGCCTTTGGCAATTTCGTCGACTGTTTTTTCTGTAGCTTCAAATTTTTCTCCAAAAATGTTTACTTTTGTTTTGATTACGTCAATACTTTTTGAATGTAATCTTAGTCTGGATTCCACAATGCTTGTTTGTTCAGAAAATAAGTCAATCAATTCCTCCGTGTCGTTTTTTGCTGTTTTCAAAATCCGTTTTATCATTTCAATGTCTTCTAACGTTGCTGTTCCATAAATCAATCTATAGAAGTCACCAACGACACCCAAGATTGCGCGTTTTTTTCTTGATTGTTTTCCGGATATACTACTGATTGCTTCTCTGTATTGTCTATCTGCTGTTGTTAGCCGGGTATGAGTGTTTTCTATGAGTTTTTTAACGCGGCATTCGTCTGTTTGGCAATGTTTTTCCATTTTTTCGAGAAACTTGTGCAATGAGGTGCTCCATTCTGTGAAGTGTTCTAATTTCATGTGATTGTATATTTTCCATTTTGTAGTTGTTGTACGAATGACCCCAATTTTCTCAAAATACAGTCCTGAAGAATCTTCGATTTTTAATATCCGTGTAGCCTTGGCCAGTACAACAATCCTGTAAATTTTATTCTTTCAGTTCTTCTAACTGAAATGGTGCTCTTGAAAAGTTTATTTGTGGGAAGTGCGCTCTTTTCGCTCTAGCCATAGGAATTGTTCGTTCCACCTTTTCATCGTCTATTACTGTAACACAGTTCTTTTCAGTATTAATTCTCACCACCTCGTATGGGCCCCGATATTCGTCGTCAAACTTAGTATTTTTGACTGGTTTCAGCTCGAAAACAAGTCACCAACTGTAAACTTTTGGATGTTCAGTTTTCTGTCAAAGTATCTTTTCGCTCGGACTTTTGAATTTAAAAGATTTGCTGCCGCGTCGTTTCTTAAATCCTCCAGTCGTGCTGAAAGTTCTTCAAAATACTCATCGTAAGTTGTGGCGTCCTTTATTGAGGGGCTGGATGTAATTGTCCTGCATTTTTTTCCGTATACTAGTTCGAACGGCGTGTATAGTGTACTCTCGCTTTTTGAAGTGTTGAAAGCCCACATAGCGTATGTTAAGTATTTCTTCCAATGTTTTTCGCGACTGATGAAGAATTTTAAATATTCTGCGAGTGTTGCGTGGCTTCATTCTAATGAAGCGTTTCCATGAGCGTAATATATCGAGCAGAAAATTTGCTGAATCCCGAATAGTTTGGCAAGTTCGGTATTTATTTCACTTGTAAAATATTTCGCGTTGTCGGAGATAATATACTTAGGTGCCCCCACTTGACAGAATATCTTCTCCACCAGGGCTGTCGCGATAGTTTTACTATCGATTTTTGGCACTGGGATGGCAAAACTATACTTCGTCAACATACACATAGCTGTGAGAATATATTGTGGTTTTAACTGGGGTTGATGTGGTGGCGTAACTGGGCCATAGATATCAATTGCCAATCTTTCGAAGCTGTCTTTTCCACCTTCAGTTAAGACCATGGGCATTTTCGTTTTCACGCGTGTTAGTTTCTTTCTTTGACACTCTTCACAGGCTCGTATAAAGTTTTCCACTTGCTCTTTCATACCAGCCCAGTAAAAATCTGTTTCTAGCCTATCGTATGTCTTTGTCATGCCCTTGTGTCCATGTATTCCGCCATGTATTTCGCTGATGATTTGTTCCCTTTTTTCAATGGGTGGTACTTGGATGATTTTTTCGCAAAAAATGATTTTTATTTGTTCTTGTAAGAAAACTACTCTCAATTTTTCTATGAACTGTTTCCAAGCTGCTGGATTCATTATTTCTGGGTCCTTGTTGATCGCAAATTCGTATGTTTCTGTTCCTTCTAATATGTTTTTTAATGTTTGTATTGCCTTAATCATTTCTCTGTTGGAGAGTTGTTTTTCTGTCGTCTGTTTTATAATAATTCCGAATGAGTACAAGTCTTTTCTCTTCTTTTTCATCACTATGTTGTTTTTCAATGGGAATTCTTTTTTGTTGCCAATTTCTATTAGCTTCTTTTCTTTAAGCAGTCTTTGTAAATTTGTTTCTAAAATACCATCATTAGCGAGTAAGTATACTATGTTCGTGTTTTCTTGTACTACATTTTGCCTGGAAATTACGAATCCTCCCTTCATTTCTTCATTTCTTAGTACTTTTGGTCTGCGATCTGGTGGCATGGCTGTAATTTTTTTGTTCGTTGTTCCTGATTTTTCTTGTTCTAGTTGAAAGAAGATGATATAGATTTCCGAGCTGTTGAATTTCTTGGCGTTGGTTCTACTCACCACTTCGTCGTTGAAAAGAAAATATTTTATCGGTCCTGTGCGTGCAATGGCTGTGTAATGACCGTTACCTGTAGAGTCCCCAGTGTGCAACACGGCAGAAATCATTATAAACGAGTGGGCTTGCCCTATGGTAACGCTTGACTCAAACTTGATGTGTTTCCTAATCTTGTTCCCATTGTCGGTAAATCTATTGAATACGATGCATAAAATTGACGGTGGACTCGTTAATGTTCGTCTAATTGATGCCTTGGTCGTTGTCTCGCAATTTTTGCAATCGTAGTCCTCAAGTTGGTATTCCGCTTCAAAATATTCTGTCAGAATTTCGCCGACGGACTCGTTTTCTCTTATAGCCAGTTGTAATTGATTCGTTGTTTTTTCTGTTGTTGATTTGAGGTTGCATTTTTTGCATGTAATTTCAGTTCTTATGTTCATGTAGAAGATCTCGTTGACGATGTTCATGTTTCTTTCCGTCCTATGATATAGCTCGTTATCTAATTCCATGTTTTCGAGTATTCCATATAGAAATTCGTGGGCATCTTGTTGTTTCCCCGGAACTATAGTTGGGCAGAGTTTCTGTAGTTGGTTGTAAATTTCCGATGGTTTAATTGCTTCTCCGGTTTTCTTGTGGCACTCACGAAGTGTCTCTGACATTAAACAGATTAAGCACTCGTTTTTTGAATTTGCATCTTCGTTGCATCTTTCTTCATCTAATAACCAGCTAGCGAAAGCTGGGATGTGAAATAATGTTTGAAGTGTGCTATTTAAATAGCACGTGTTGCCTAAGTTGTATAGACCTGCGCCTACCGGAAGGTCCTCTCTCCAACCAAATTCAATCAGATTTCTTACCCCCTTATCTTCATTTCCTGTATCGCGTGGAATTTCATTAGCGATATCACTGTTTTCTTGTGTGAATTCTATATTTTCATCTTCGTTATACTTGTTGTTCTTGCTTGTTTATGTTCCCGACGATTCTTCTATGTTTAACTCTTCGATTTCATCTTGCCTTGGTATCTTCCCTTTTCTTTTTCCTCCGTCTTGTGTTGTATTTGAGTCTGAACTACTCGTAGTATTGGCTTTTCTTTTATTTATTGTTTTTTCTTTTGTAGTTATTTTTGGAGGAGGTTGGATGATTTCGTCTAACTCAGATAAGTTTGAATCTAACATATTTTCTGTGTCTGTTTTAATTATTACATCGTTTTTCCAATAGTTGAGAGATGAGTCACTATCGCTGTTATTCTCTGGTATTTTCTTTTCGTTTGTATTTTTCTTCGTGTTTTCCGATTTCGTTGTTTCATTTACTTGGCCGGTTTTCGAAGTGTTGGTCGATTTCATTTTCTTTTGATTCCCATGTAAAGCATCTTTGTTTTCGCACGTTTTCTTTTCGCCTACGTTTTGCGAGGGTTTTATTACCGAAGATTTATCAGTGAAGTCGATAATTTCAAACAATGTATCTTTTTTATCAAGGTAATTTTTCTCATTCGATTTATTATCAATTTTTATATTATCATTATTTTCATCGAAGTTTTCATTTTCATATTCATTGATATTTTTATTTTCATCATTATCTTCATTGACCTTTTTATTTTGGTCATTATATCCATCAACTCTTTTATTTTCATTATTATCTTT
The DNA here is from genome assembly GCA_028476575.1 of Platygaster robiniae. Classification (NCBI taxonomy): domain Eukaryota; kingdom Metazoa; phylum Arthropoda; class Insecta; order Hymenoptera; family Platygastridae; genus Platygaster; species Platygaster robiniae. Next base: position 7,266,094 of record CM052027.1, on the reverse strand, counting down.
TCCATTTGCCTCAATTTCATTTTCATCGGCATCGCTTCCAATTTTCTTACCTTGATTTTTTGTATCATCGTCTAAGAATTTCTTTAGTTGACTTCGAGTTCTGAATTTTTCTCGATTTTCTTTGTCCTCGCTATCAGTGTTCTCCGATTCCACTGATTCGTACGTCCAACGCTGTAGTTTTTTCTTTGGTTTCCTCGCCTTATTAACCACTGTCGCTATTTCTTTATCGTCATTCGTATCATATTCCCAGCATGTTTTTTCGTTTTCCTGGTCTGTGCCATTATTTTCGTTGTCCGCTTCGTAGTACCAATATTTCTTCTTCACCTTCTTCTTATTTTCTTCGTCGAGTTGCCGTTTTTCTTGGATGATGTTTTCGGGGTTTTCCGTTTTTACCACATTTTTATGGAATTTGACGACGTTTTTGCGTTTTCCTTCGTTCTCAGTTTTCCTTTTTTCTTGGTGTTTGTCCTCTGTACTTTGCTCTCTTTTTTCCATCTTTTTCTTTTCTGACATCTCACTATCTGTTGTATTTCTATCTCGTGGTCGTTTTTGCGCTTTTGTCAGTAAAACATGGTCTTGGTTTGTTAGTTCTTTTATTTGATCAGTTGGATTTCTTGAGAGGGCGTCGGCCACAACGTTGCTTGCCCCGGAACGGTATGCGATCTCGTAATCATATTCTTCTAATTGAATGCGCAATCTCATTAGTCTTGCAGCCAGTTTTTTCGTTCTTGTCAGGTGACTGAGTGGACAGTGGTCCGAAAGCAAGGTGAATTTTTGTCCAAAGATGTAGGGTCGGAACTGTTCTACTGTGTAGACAAGTGCTAAAGCTTCTTTTTCCGTTGTCGAATAGTTGATTTCGGCGGCTATTAAAGATCTTGAGGCGTAAGCAACCGGGAGGTCTTTTCCTATTTCTCCTTGAGACAGCATGCACCCGATAGCGTAGTCCGACGCGTCGCAACTGATTAGAAATAGTTTTTTGAAATCTGGCAATTGTAAGATAGGTTTCTCCAAGAGTTTGTTTTTTAAAGTGTCGAATGCCTCCTGGTGATTTTTTTCCCATCTGAATTTGGTATCCTTTTTTAATAATTGAGTTAGGGGTCTAGCAATTTGTGCGAAATTTTTTACAAATCTTCTAAAGTATGATACAAGACCCAAAAACGATTTTATCTTTTTTTGATCCCTTGGTGTTGGATAATTCTTTAATGCTTCCAATTTACGCTCGTCAGGTTTAACGGAGTTTTGCGAGATATGGTGGCCTAAATATACGACATCTTTCCTTAGAAACTGGCATTTTTCAGGGTGTAATACCAAGTTTGCATTTCTTAATCTGTTCATTAGTCTTTCGAATCTTTTTCCGTGTTCTTCCAGATCTTTGGCGAAGATAATGATGTCGTCTCAGTAAACGAGACATTCTACGTATGTCATTCCTGCGAGTACGTTGTTCATCATTCTTGAGAAACATGCTGGGCTTGTTTTTAATCCAAATCGCAATCTGTTGAATTCGTAGAGTCCGTTCATTGTTGCAAACGCTGTTTTATGCTTTGTTTCTGGATGTAGAGGTATCTGGTGGAATCCTGACGCCAGGTCAAAGGTGCTGAAATATTTTGCGTCACCTAAGCAATCCAATAAGGTGGCTATATTTTCCAGCGGGAAATTGTCGCTTACTGTTTTCAAGTTTAGCTGGCGGAAATCGATGACCATTCTGTATCGTTTTTCTCCATCTGGGCCCGGTTTTTTGGGGACTATCCAAACTGGCGATGAGTATGGACTTTGCGAGGGTTCTATGATGCCATTTTTCAGCATTTCGTTGACTTGCTTGCTGATTTCTTCTCGCTGTGTCGGAGCAAAACGGTACTGGCACTTAGCTTTCACAGGGACTTCGTCTGTTGTCTCAATTTTATGGTATATGCTGTTGGTGTGGCCTAATGCTTCGCCCTTTAAATGAAAGTTGTCTTGATAATTTCTCACCAGTTCTTGGACGTGTATCTTTTCCTGTGGTTCCAGATTGTTGATATCAATTTTCTCCATTATTTTGTCGTATCTTTCTTTTGTACATTCTTCCGTGGTAACTCTTAACATTTGGGCGTCGTTATCTAGATTTTTCATAAGATTTTTCTGTTGGTTGATTGGTGAAATTTGCTCAACCTCCCAGAGCTCGATTGTTGGTCTCTTTACCCTTACTTCCTCTTCGTTCGCGTTGACGACATAGATAAAAGCAATACCGTTTCTGTTGGTGACCAGTGCTTTTCCCAGGTATACGTTCGGAACTGTGCTCAGTTTTGGAACGTAACCGTATTCTATATCCTTGTTCGCCACTCGTATGTACATCAATTGGCGTGACCTTGGAGGGAGTGTAACTATATCCTCGTTGAAAATCACCTCCTCTTTTCCGAAAACAATTGCTCTGTCCGCGTAAGAAATCACTGCTCCCGTATTTTCGAAGAAAATGGATCCCAGCATTCCGTCATCCTTTATTGGAAAATCCGCGTCGACAACTTGAAAATTTTGCGTGTGGCCATGTAGCGTCAATTTTACTTGACCTAGTGTTTTTACTGACTCTCTAGTGATTCCTGTTATATTAAATTGGACGTTGTCATTTATATTTATGCTTTCTTTTAGCTGTGAAATTTTTATTATATTTATTGTAGCGCCCGTGTCGATCAAGGAAGTTCCATAGTTTTTTATTAGTTCTGTTGTGTTTAAATTTACTGTTGGAGATTGGGAAATTCGGCCATCTGCGATTTTTACTGTTCCTCGACCTTGATGGTGTTCACTCAGGCGTTGTTGGTACCCGAATACTGATGTGGCAGGGTACCGCTCATCCTCATCAGTTTGGAGTTTAAATCTTCTCTGACGTTTGAGGCTTGCTGGCTGGCATTGTTGTTGTTACGGTTGTTGTAGTTTCCGTTTTGCCTCCATCCTTGGTTTTCTCTAGGAGTACGGTTCCAATTTCCATTGTCTCTCGGATTGTTGCGGACTGCGGGGTCATTATTTCGCGGATTGAATTCGCGTACATTCGGGTTCGGATTCCAATTATTTCTTGGCCTTGACTCGTACTGATTTTGACGGCCCCCTTGGTAGTTGCTAAAATCTTGATTTCGCCTTGAAAAATCGTTGTTTCGCGGGTTGTACGTTCGATCTGGCGGAACATAATCCCGGCTTCTTGGGTTCTCTTGAAAACGTTGGTTCTCTCGGGTGGTTTGAGAGTTTTGGAATCTGGTGTTTTGCGTGTAGTCGCGTCTATTTTCACTTCTGTTCGCAGGCAATCCGCGCATTTTGCATGTTTCTGAAGTATGCGTGCCCATTCGGTTGCAAAAGTCGCAATATGTTGTGTATTTATCATTCAAGTGATATAATTTTCTGTTTCTCTGACGTGATTCTTCGAGGGTGCGTGTTTCGCACCAGCGTTTCTCGCATTGTCTCGCTGCCCCTATCGCTTCAGCTAAATTTTTGGGATTGTGGTTCGTGACACGTAGTTCTATCTCTGGTTTAAGACCTAAAATAAATTTTCTCGTTGCTGTTTTTTCCAGTTCATCAAGTCTGATTTTCCTCGCGGCCTCGTTGGAGTTTGCTTTCTCGATGGCTATTTTCCCTCTACGTAAAAGTTCGATGATTCGAGTTCCGAAGCTTTCTGCGTCGTCGTCGACGTCCTGGAACTCGCTTTCAATTCGACTTGTCCAGTGGCCGATATCGTGGCCATCATCGTAAGCAATAATCAGCTGCTCTAACAGGTCTTCTAATTTTTCGAAGTGCCACAGCTCCTTTCCGAAACGTCTGTATGCATTTCCTTTAAGTTTCGTTGTCAGGATGGCCATGAATGTTCTTTCCTGATCTGGGGCTATGAGTGCGAATATTCTTTCCAGACTGTGGCAAAATTCGTGTACTGGCATATTGTGTCCATCGAACACCGGGATGAACGCTGCTGCGTCCTTTGGTTTCATATATGAGTCGTTTCTTCTGTTGTTTCCTTCGTTGTCGTCGTCCATGTTGTTAGGCAATTTATGGGAAAAAAGGTAAGAAAGTCTGACGATGAGAGTGACTCGAAAGTCAAAAGAGTGACTCGAAAGTCAATTGAGTGACTCGAAAGTCAGTGACAAGAGTGACTCGAAAGTCAGAAGAGTGACTCGAAAGTCAATTGAGTGACTCGAAAGTCAGTGACAAGAGTGACTCGAAAGTCAAAGGGTACAATCAAAATCGCAAGAAAAAAAAATTCAACTCGAGTATTACTTGTCTGTTCGTTGAGCTTTGGTTTTCCACGAATACTTTGCAGTATTCAAAGCGTACTAGCCCTTGCTGCCGAAACAGGTGGTATCTATTAAATAGGTCTCGCACTTCCCAAAAATAAATTTACATTCCTGATTCTATGCTTTCTCACTTGAATAAGCAGTTTTTTCTTCTTCTCTTTTTTTGTGATATTCAAATGTACTTACCCAATGAAGATGAAGAATGTATAGATGGCTCTCATTGTTTTTTGTACTGGTTTTCTATCTTCTGGTGTAACTTCCCGTTGTCGTAAGGTTTTGATGCGTTTTTACCAAAAATTTCACGAGAAAAACAACCAGCTTTGCGCAAGGTAGCGTTACCGCTGCCACCAGTGTAACGTATCGGTTTATGGGCCCGACCGATACCGCGCAGGGAAAAGGTTGTTTTTCAAGAATAAATGTCCAAAATAATAATACATATATTATATTATTCAAGTATGTTAGTCAATACGATACAAATCGATACGAATATTACGCGCGCCTGACGGTAGGCTAAACAATGTATTCAATGCGCACAAACTCCCGAATCAAACTAAAACCTCGCGCTGAAATCCGACCGAACAAAGATCAAACTACTAAAAAGACGGACTCCGAAATAATAACGACAGACAGTAACTCCAAATTAATAACGAATGAACAGTATTCTAGGCGCGAGGTCCGCTTTTATAGTAAAGAATATCAGTATTTCTTATTTCGCGAAGTCATGATCGCGGCAAAATGCTGATATCTTAAGATATTGCCAAATCACGGACGGTGATAAGCAAGAATATAATAGTGTCTGAAAGCGATAATCCTTTATTTCTAAAATGCTTATGTATAAAAAACCTGCTAAGTCACGGGCGGTGATTAGCAAAAGATAATATAATCTCTATTTCTAATATATTTATTTGTGATATGCTAAGTCACAGACGGTGACTAGCAAAAGATAATATAATCTCTATTTCGGTGATATGCTAAGTCACGGACGGTGACTAGCAAATATTTAATATTACTTTATTATGTCACTCGGGACGTGACAGTAATATCAGAATTTGAACGCACTTCGTGTTACAAGTATGTTTTCCGGCCTTCTCCGACAGTCGTTCCTCCAAATGTTTTATTTAGAGTTGTTAAAATAATAAACCTCTCTATCATGCAAAGTCGATGCGTTCCACTAGTTGAACTCATTGAATCAGCCAATGGCACGTAGATTTTTTCTTAACTTTTATTGTTGAACTTTAATTTTTAATAGGTTTTTTGAAAATTAAAAAAAAATACATTATTCAAAAATCAAAATGAGCTATTATATTTTTCTGGAACTTCCCTAGTAATTTTGAACCTCATAAAAACTTTATAAAAAGCTGAAATTTCTTGTGAAAAATCGTTAAACAAAATGTCATCAGATTTTTTTTTATAAAATTTTTTCGAATTATTTTGTATAAGAAATATCAGTTTTTTATAAAGTTTTTATGGGGTCAATTTATAGGAAACTGATTTCTTATAAGATTATAATAAGGTTGACTTTATAAGAAATGGATTCTTATGAAAAATTTTTTTTTCTTATTAAGTTTTTATAAGTTTCAAGATTACTAGGGTTAAATCAAAATTTGACATATTAGATGATGAAGGTTTCAGTTTTTTAATTTCGACAAATTTTTTTGTTATTAGAATAACAGCTGAGAGATTCCATGGTCTAGCAAATGAAATAGTCACAGAATTTCAAGAGGAGACAAGTTACATTTGGTTTCTCCCAAGGACCGAAAAAATTAATCCATCCGGGAAACTTCATGATAAATACAGGAATCTACGTCGCGAATTAATTGAATACGGCATTTTAGGGGGTGATCCAAACATTCCAACAGAATCGGATGATAGTACGTTCAAAATTTTATATATCTATGAGCCTGTTAATGTAATTCTAATGTAAATTTACTCTGTGTACAGCCAACGTTGTTCGAGAAGAACTAAGTTGGTACCAGCACAATTCTGGATCAAGTCACCTCTTTTTACCAAAATGGACAACTGACTTCACTAGGAGGGCATTCTGCTGCAAGAAATGGAAAATTCGCGAGATATTCGAATATTTATTATATTTAGATATTTGCATTAAATTTCACAAAGAAAATTGTATTTCTGTTTCCGAAAAAAATATGACATGTTATTTTATAAAACAACCGCTAAAACCAAAAATGGAACTATGAGCAGAATATAATAAAATGATATATAATAAAATTTGAATATTATAAAATAATACAATAATATATTACATATTATAATTCATCGTTATGTAATACTATGAAAATGAATTATGATCTGTATATCATCATACTATAATAAAATTGTATCATTTATATGAAATAATATGTGTATAAGAATATATAGTACATAATGTAAGGATGTGCATTATTTAATTGGTATATAATATAAATATAACTTTTTAATGTATGAGTTGCAAAATTGATAAAAAATGTGCTTATATGTGACATGATTTCTTATAAATACAAAAGTAAAAATATATGCATCGAATTTCACGAAAACATTATATTTCTGTTTTCGTACAAAAACATGGCTATTGTTAATTCGTGAAACAACTGCTATAACTAATAATAAAACTATCAGAAGAATATAATGTAAGTATATACGTAACATGAAATTAATCGAAAAAAATATAATTATATGTTATATGTTATAATTCATTCATCATAATAGTATACAATAATGTAATTGTAGTATGTAAAGAAATAAATGTATTATATAAAAAATATATGCATAAGAATATACTCATAAGATATTATAATATAATATAATAAAATATCTTCGATTTATTTCAGCTGGAAATAGACTTTGCCTTGAAGTATCCTGATTATACTGATGTTTTTATCGGCAACTGGATGAAATTATCCGATAGAATTATTGCAGTGTCCAAAAATAGGAAAAAAGATAAGAGAATTAAAACGCTCTTGGAAGCACATGCCAATCTTTTGAATACAGGTACATTTATTACTTAACTTTGGCTTTAAACATTGTGCGAAGTATAGTTGAAATAATAGTCTTTATAATTGTTCTTCTTGATTCAGAGAAAAAAACATCGGTCGCTCTTTTGCTGCTTCCAGCATTGCTGGGAACAGCAACAACCAAAGACAAAAGAAAGGCTCACTGGAGACCGACTGTGAATGACGTTCAGGAATCTTTTGTGATACACGCTGACGTAAGTTTTTCAACTATTTGAACGCAATGCTACTCGAAATCACGTATGTTACTTATGAATCTGTTTTTTTTTTAAGAGCGAAGACAAGCTTGCCCAAATTCTGGGGAAAAAGGATGAATTGTACTCATCACTCGAATTGCAACGATGCCCTGTAGCGGCAATCGTTGGGAGTCTGGAGGCACCAGATAAGTCGGTGGCAGTGATTGACAACACGTTTTACTACCTCGAAACTCCGTTGAAAGCCGTGGATGTCGCCTTCAAAGCCTACCACGGGCTCTCAGCTGAGTATCCAACAGAAGGAAAACACGTCTGGACATTTCTGGAAAGCCAGGTTTACAAGATTTCAGACAAAGTCGTGATGCAGTCCTCAAAATCTTTGATTGCTGATTTGAAGAGCGTTGTCAGTGACATGCCTGTTTAAAACTGTTTAAGACATGTATTTCTTAATTTTTAACTAAATTGTTTTTTCTCTTTGATATAAAGTCTGCTTTTATATTGCGATCATAATGTCAATTCCACAAGAACCAAAACTAATTGAAGTCACCGCGCAATTTTTGAATTCATTGCATGGAGAAAGACATCTCCAAAGAGATCAAATTCAAACCATAGTAACTAAGTTTTCATCATAAATTTCGAATGTTTATGTGCCTTTCTTGAAATAAAAGTTCACAACATGTGATACAACTGTGAACAGCAAAGAAGATCATTTAAAAGTTGTAGAGCGAATTCTTACTGAAAATTCATCACCTTTTGAAACATTCTCAATAGAATTGAAAAGATTAAAGATATTTCATGAGCGTGGCATGTTTTCAAATCCCATTCAATACACTCTAGGATACAGAATAGAAATTCCATCCAACGAAAACTCATTTGTAACCAAATTCCATCCAGTTCATGCTCATTTCATACCCCTTAAACAAACATTATTCGCAGCTCTTAGTGAAGAGGAATTTTTAAGTAACATTCTTTCGTATAGAGAAGAGCTTCTTGAAGATAAAATCAATGTGAGAAATGTAATTCAGGCGGAACATTGGCAACGTAGAATGAAAAGTCATGGTGATAAACTCGTTTTGCCTTTGACACTTTATCACGATGATCTTGAATCTGGGAACTTGTTAGGGTCACACGCGGGGAAAAACTCGATTGGGGTTGTTTATGCAACAATTTCATGTTTGCCACCACAGTATGCCTCCAAGTTATCGTACATTTATACCGTACTACTTTTTAGGGCACATGACAGAAAAGAATTTGGAAACTACATGACATTCAAATACTTGATTGATGAGTTGAATGAGTTGAGTTCGGAACGGATTCAGATAGAAATTCGCGGAAAAATGATGCGAATTTTTTTTGAATTAGTGTTCATAGTGGGAGATAACTTGGGATTGAATAGTATAATGGGATTTGTTGAAAGCTTTTCCGCGAACTACTGTTGTCAATTTTGCCGAATTACAAAAGAAGAACGTAAATTATCGTACGTGGAAGATAGGTCTCTCCGTCGGATAGAAATAAATTACACTGAAGATGTATTGATGAACAGTGTAGAGACTACGGGAATTAAGGAGTGGTGCGTTTGGAATAGTGTTGAAAATTACTCCAACTGGGAAAATCAAGTTCTCGATGGCATGCACGATTTTTCAGAAAGGGTTTGCGCTTACACATTACAAGGGATAATGAATATTTTAGTAAATGAAAAGTTAACAACGATCGCCGAAATAAATTGCAGCATGAAATCTCTGCATGTTAAAAAATTGGGGGAGTGCAATATTCCAAGTGTTAGAGAACATGGTTCAATCAAAATGTCTGCAGCGGAGACTTTGTGCTTCTGCCGATATTTTGGTTATATAATGTCTGAAATAATCCCTGAAGGTCATCCATGTTGGGATTTGTACATAGTGTTGAGCAAAATTGAGGACATTATTACCTCGCCGATGCTTTCGCATGGCAAGGCAAAACAAATGGCAATGCTTGTTTCGGAACATAACTACTTGTACGTGAAACTCATTGGACCTTTGAAATTGAAGATGCATTTCCTTCTTCATTACAGTGAGACGATTTTGTTATTTGGTCCAGCTACGCAATACAGTTCGATGCGCTTTGAATCAAAACATCGCGAAATAAAAGCGTTTTCAAATCATCTTGCGGGCTCGGTAAATATAACAAAATCTCTTGCTATAAGTATGCGATTAAAGATAGGTCATGAAATTACAACAGTAGCTCCTGACATTATCTTTGGCTCTATTGTCAAAACTAACTTGGTGGAAAAATTACCAGGGCAGTACAAATTGCAGGAACCAGTTTTTTATTCCTGGGTAATTGCACATGGAACAAAATTCAAAACAGGGGATTATATAGTGCTTGAATTATTTGATTGTGAATTGCCGAAATTTGGCGCTATTTAATCAATTTTTTATTGTAATCGCACTATTTTCTTTTTGGTTTCTCCATGTTACTCAAAATTATTTCATGAGCGATATAATTCTTACGAATTAGCATAAGCATTGTTCGTGAGAAAAATTACATTGTGCTGTTCAACTACGTTCCCAATTCTTTTGTCTGTAAAAAAATTGAATACAAACGTCGTATGTTTTTATTACGGCAGCATTTACTATAGGAATATGGTGCACACTTGTAACTGCAGAGGGTCGAAATAAAAAAAAACATCCTTCACTGACAAGTAGTGAAAAACAAAAATTTGTGCATTATTTTCGTTTATATTGTAATTGTTAACCTTTCTATTAGGTTGTTTTATGAAAGTTAACATTCTTTGTACACTTATGTTTGGTAGGACAATAAAAGTTATTATTGTGTTCATAATCACCAAAAACCTGCTATTTTTAATAAAAAGAACCCATACATTTGTAGAAGAATTGTGTTTCGTGGGACAAAAAAAATAATTACTGTGTTAAAATCACCATACCGTGTTTTTTTAAATAAAAAGAATCCATGGATTTTTGGAACAATTACGTTTGGTGTAACCAAACAAATTATTGTTATGTTAAAAATCGCCAAAAACCTGTTTTTTTTTTTTTAAAGGAAACATACATTTTAAAAACAATCATGTTTGGTAAGACAATAACAATTATTACTGTGTTTGAAATCACCACAAACCTTTCAATTGTAAATAAAAAAACACATAAATTTTTATAACAATTATGTTTGGTGGGAAAAAAAGTAACTGTGTTTAAAATCACCAAAAACCTGCCAATTTTAAATAAAAAGAACCCATATATTTTTAAAACAATAATGTTCAGTAAGACAATAAAAGGTATGATTGTGTTCAAAAACACCAAAAACTTTTTAATTTCAAATAAAAAGAATCCATATATTTTTACGACAATTACGTGTGATGGGATCAAGAAAATTATCATTGTGTTTTAAAACACCAAAAACCTGTTTTTTTTTTCTAAATAACCCTTACATTTTTGGAACAATTAAGTGCGGTAGGGCATAAAAATTATTATTGTGTTCACAATCGCTAAAAACCTGTTATTTTTAATAAAAAGAACCTACACATTTATATTCTATGACAGGCTAAAACATAACTCGCAACGTCATCAGAGTACGCTTGAGCTGAAAACAGCGTAGACTCAATCCCGAAATCGGAGTTGATTCTACTCCGTCAGCCAGTGCTGAATTCACGCTTTCAACCAAGATCGGAACTACTCGTGCGTGCGCGCAGCGCTGACGCCGAATTCCCTACTCCGACCGACGGAGTAGAAAAGACTGTAATTCCGCGCAGACTCGACTCTTTTCGGAGTTACGTTTACTCCGCAATTTTCCCAGTGCAAACTTTACGGGAATCCCGAACTTTCCGGGAAATCCCGAACTTTTTAGGATTCTCCAATATTTCGGAATACGACAATCCTAAAATGTTCCCTCATTCCAAAATTCATAGATATATATAGAAGTTGTGAAAATCTTAGTTACCAGGTTATCTACTGATAGGCTGAAAAAATTCCTGTACGATTCCTATATGTATTTCAGTTTTTCCATACACAGCTTTGAAAAATTCAAGAACTACATAATTATGCTGTACTTATATATTTTCTAAACGACAAAAACTTCATTCTTTGTTGATAAGTGAAACTTTATATATAACGAATCTTCCAAAATATTAAGTGTTATGGATAGGGTTTAGGGGCTGCCGTGACCAGGATCCGTGGGTTCGACCGGTCCTCGTTGCAGAGAAGAAAATCACTCACAATACGATCTTTGCACAACTTATATATTTTGTCCTTTTTTATACAATGATACGCGAACAACCGTGAACGATTCGCGACGAGAAAAACACGAGAACCGAGCGACGAGAAAAACACAAAAAAGCCTGCGAGGAGAAAAACACTAAAAAGCCCGCGAGGAGAAAAACACTAAAAAAGCCCGCGAGGAGAAAAACACTAAAAAAGCCCCGAGGCTCGAAACACCCCAAGTATTTATACTAGCGACGGAAATCTATCACAGAAAAAACTACGTTTCGAAATAAAATGAACATTCGCGAAAACAAGATAACTAATGAATATTCTATGATGAGTCACAATTTTCACGTCCCGTGATAAGACTATTTTTGAAAGAACATCCTGTGATAAGACTATTTTTGAAAGAACATCATGTGATAAGACTATTTTTGAAAGAACATCATGTGATAAGACTATTTTTGAAAGAACATCATGTGATACGACTATTTTTGAAACTTTTCCAAAGCGCTTTTACATTTTACGTTTTTTGCTTTTATGATTTGTAGAATTTTACAACGTTTTTCATGTTACGGGGACGTAACATTAAGATGACAAATCTTTTTCGATCAAAAGTTTCTTTGTTTGTTCGTTATGTTACTGATTTCATTAGTCATTAGACAGTTCATTTCTTGTGTATGACGTTGTTCCATTCATTTGTTTTTCAATGTAAGTGAGATCTTCTACTTCAAAAAATGTCCATCAGAAACTTATCAATCCGACGCAATCACAAATCATAATGGTAAAATGAAACTTCTTACTTCATCAATATAACCCCGATTGCAAATGATTGACTCGAATTTCGCTCATTCATGTTTGCAACAACAAGATGTATCAATAATTTATACATCTTTAAGTATTCTCATCACAGGGATATTATCGTCAAACCGACGATGTGTTATTTATTTCACAAACTAAGTCGAATCGTGTGTTAGCTAGAGAATCAGACAATAACGTAGCTTTATGCTGACGCATCTTTGTACTTTTTTGGAACAATCACTGGTTGACTTGTGAGTGTGCGTTGAATGAGCATTTTCTATGCGACAAAGGCGTTGCTTCTGGTCGGTGCGTAAAAGCGTCATCAATACAACATCACGAACCAGCGCTCGACCTTCCAAACACTACGTCACAATCAATGCAGCATCAAAGCAGCATCATGAACTCGCATTCAAATTTGCGAAACGATGCTGACATCAATGCTTTATTTTTAACTTGATAAGGCTGCGTTATGATGTTGCATTGAATGCGTTGATTCTGTCGAAACGCTCGTCTCACGAGCGCTCATTCTTATACGTCAGTGATAATGCTACTATGTTGGCAACATAACAAAGCACACTTGTTATTAACACAAAAACGTAGGATTTTGCCGACGCATCTTTGACAATTCATGCTGCAATTTCGGTCAATCATGATGCAGCATTGAATGTGAAATGATGTCTGCGACAATGCTATCTGGAAAATTCATAAGGTTGCAGTAAATTTGGTTGTCGGGCGCAAGTAATTAATATTTTTGAACAATGTTCATACGAAACATCGACAATGCTAATTGTTTTATTCTTAAAACTTTCATTTCTGTTTATCAAATACTCCAAGAATAGAACACTTTCATAATTTAGTTATTTTCTTCATTTGTTTTGGACTTTTATTGAGTTTTGAACCCGATGAAAAAATTTTCAAGTACAATTGATCAATTTTAAAAAGCTAGATAATTTATCTCAAATTAGTCGAAATTAGTTAGGTGTATTTTTTAATTTAAAACTCTGGGTCATGAATTCATTACTTCCGCATGCATTTTTTATTGTTTAATTGTTTAGTTATTTAATCAGAATTTGAAATTATAAATCCATTTTCCAGATTTTAGTTCGAAAATCGTAAAATAAGAAATTATCTCTTTTACAATGATAGCATTTCAAAAATCCTGTAAATTTAGTATTTCGATACAAATTTGCGATTTAATTCGAGTTAAAGAGAATTGAAATGGAAAAAAATGCTTCGAAAGCAATTCTACAATCTAAATGGCTGGATACATTTCCATTTTTTCTTCGATTCATTGGATTACAACGATAACCAATTCTCGAAGATTGCAGAAAATCCCCGTTGTAAAACAATATTTCTCTGTGGTTCGAGACTCGGCGGGATTTAATAGCGTTTCGCTACTCGCTACTCGGGTTGATACCGAGTTGCGGTAAAAATTGAAAATTGCGGTAATTTTAGAATGTCCTAGTTGCGGTCATATCCGAGTTGCGGTAATTCTAAAATGTTCGAGTTGCGGTCATGTCCAAGTTGCGGTAATTTTAAAATATCTGAGTTGCAGTCATATCCAAGTTGCGGTAGTAGTTTTAAAATGTCCGAGTTGCGGTCTTGTTTGAACTGTGGTAATGATTCATCCGAGTTTTGGTAATCTAAGTTATAGACTTACAACCAATTGCTTCGAGCCACTCGATAAGCCACTGATAAGTGAAAATTTTCGTATGTTCTGTATCAGTGAGTGAGCTACTGTTTAAAGGGAACGAACGCTTTCTGTATCCGCAAATTTTTAATTTCCTAACAAAATGGTACTTTTAACAAAAATGCTCAGCGAAAAGGGGAAGCCTTTATTGTTATTAAACAGTTTTAAGTTTCGCGAGTACAGACAATTAAAGTCTAGTGAAAAACAGTGGGCTTGTACAAAAAAATCATGTGCCGCTAAATTGTATACAATAGGCCAAGATGATTTATTTTCAAGACAAACCGGAAAACATAACCATCACTCGGAAAATGAAAATTCTACAAACAGACAGATGGTCAATAATGCTGTGAAAAGAAAAGCCCTGGATGATGGATTTCGTGAACGACCTCGGAAAATGATTAGGAGAGAAATCGAAAAAGACCCAAACATGATAAAAACAATAACAGATTCGGATTTCTTGCGAATAGGTGACGACTGTTCATACATTGCGTACACTTGTAAGTTGTTCGTTTTCCCGTCCATTATTACATAATTTTATTCTGCAGGAAAAAATATGAACCGAGCGAAATTGTCGAAGTTTCCAAAACTGCCAAAGACAATAAGCGACGTTCACAAGTATTTAAACGAAATCGACGTCATTACCATCTCAGGGGAAGAATTTTTAATGCATAACGATGCATCCACCAGCACGATTATTTTTTCTTGCAAAAGCAATTTAGAATTTTTATGTCAACTAGACATCATATTGGTCGATGGAACATTTGAGTATTGCACGCGGTTTTTCACCCAACTATTTACAATACACGGCTTCAAAGATGGAAAATACATACCGTTGGTATTTTCTGTAATGAAACACAAAAGCGAGGCTGCATACGCGAACATTTTTTCAACATTGAAAAAAAAATGTGTCACCTATGGACTTGATTTTGCACCAAAAAAATTGTCTCTGATTTCGAGAATGCTATTCTCTTGGGTGTCACGAAGGAGTTTCCTGAGGCAGATTCTATAGGGTGTCGATTTCATTTAGGACAGGCATGGTTTGTTTTATTATCTTATCATCTAACGTTGTTCAAATTCCACTTTTTCACAATAATTACTATTCAAGGTGGCGGAAAATCGCTTCTCTGGGACTGACACAAGATTACAATGATACGGATTCTGAGATAGGAAGATGGCTTCGCTACTTTTTTGGTCTCACGTATCTTTCGCATAAACATGTGGGTGACGTTTTCGTTGAATTAAGTGCCCATCGAATCTCTGATTCAAGACTAGAAAAATTTTCCAACTACTTAGTGGATACATACATCGACAGTGACAGTCGTTTTCCACCAAGTTTGTGGGCAGCACCTGATTTAAGTCCATGGAGAACGAACAACGGATGTGAAGCTTTTCACTCAAAATTAAAATTCGAAAATAGTTCGCCACACCCAAACATTAATAACTTTTTACGAATTCTAAAAGGTCTCCAGATCGACACATACGCAAAAATAAATTCGTTCTCTAATTCCAATGGCAAGAATACAGATGACAAGGAAACAGTGTTTTCGCGAAAAGTTTCTCAATATATAGAACGAAAAATTGATCAATTTTCATACGTAAAATTTATGTCTTCCCGCAGTCATTTTGTTCCAAAGTAAAAGGAGATTTTGAATGCAAATTTTTAAACTGTAAAATACTGAAATAAACGATCTCAAGTTATCATTTTTGTTTTACATATTATGAAATTACCGCAACTTGGATGTGACCGCAACTCGGTCTTTTTAAAATTACCGCAACTCGGATATGACCGCAACTCCGCCTTTTTGAAATCACCGCAACTTGGATAGTGATAACAATTTTATCAACTCATTACCGCAACTCGGATAGTACCGCTACTCGTATTTCAGAGCAGAAATTAGTATACTTCTTATCATCCTGAAGTTTCGATATTCTAGGAATTTTGAAAATAGCCAGATTTTTCAAAATTCCTGAAATTTTCTGAACTCCAGAATTTTTCGGAATTCCCGACATTTTTTAGGATTCCTGAGATTTTTTTGGATTCCTGGCATTTTTCAGGGTTCTTGACATTTTTCGGGATTCCCGACATTTTCGGGATTTCCGAAAAACTCGGGATCCCGTCCCAACCCGATGCAAAATTTCCCGACTTATCCCGACTCCCTAAAATCTCAATCCCGCATACCACTAAAAACCACAGATTTTTCAAATTTTTCTAAAATCAATTTATTTTGAATCGTTTAGGTAATTCAGGTTGGTTCATTTTTTTGGTGTGGAATGTCGGGGGGGGGGGGGAGGATTAATTAACAGAATGGGGAACTTTCAACCATTTTCAAATAAAAATTAAAAAATATTTGAAACTTGAAATAAAAAAAAAATTGACCTTTTTTTTTTCTTTATTAATCAAAAACTGATAGAGATACAAAAGGCTGTTATGTCACTACTCAGTCGAAAAACTACTGAGTAGTAACGTCACAGCAGTTTTCGAACCTCTGTATCTACCTCAACTTTTAATAAATAAGAAAAAAGAAAAAAAAACGTGCTGCTTTGTTTTTCATTTTCTATTGGACAGATTTTATATAATTTTTCGTACAAGTGGTCCATTATTTACTCCATCGATTTCTGTGGGTTTGTAAAAGGCAATGTTTGACCTACATAATTAAGAAAAATTTTTACACAAACATAATATTGCATCAATACTTTTTTTTCTGATATACATTCTTAAATGTTTATAGTAGTACTTACACAAAAATAATGTATTTTCTTTACTTATAGTTTTTCCCGTTTATAAAATGGATTTTAAATAATTTTAAAAGTTTAAATCATTTTAAAAGTTTTATAGTATTTATTATTAGAGATCGAAAAATTTTTAATTCTTTATTTCAAGCAATCAAGTAACGGGGTCCCCTGTGTAAATTTTCAAAAATTAAAAGTTTTTCCAGATATTTACACAGATGAATTTAAATGTTCCACCATGCATATGGTGCAGGGGCACATTTGTACAATGAATACGCTACATCTTGGAAACGGCGAATCGTATGAAAAGTTAAGAGATCAATATGATAAGTATTCCGACGTTGTTTATTTAAAAAAAATATTGTTACGAAAAAAATTTGTTTAACTCAAAAAAATACGAAAAAATGACATTGGATGACTAGCGCCCGATATCTTTGTTCCAGTTGGTTACACGGCTTTGCTTTAAAAACATGAATTGTAAAGATTTTGATCATCTTCATGTTTTTGGTCTATAAAATTTTCTGTACGACTTACGGTTTTCATGGTAAATCAAATCCAAAAACTTTTCCAGTTTCCAAAAGTACGCAGGGGGGGAAGAGGGGTCACAATTTTTTTAATTTAAGCTTCTCTTATAAACTACGAACGACTGACGAAGTATGAAGACATAGTAGATTTTCTAAACGGAATGACCTTTTTTGATGCCAAATTAACTGTACTAGGATTAAGATTAAATATACGGAGGACACAAAATTTAGTAGCGATAAACATCATTTTAGCTAAATTTTTTTATTTTTCAAGTATAGAAAACTCTATCACGAGGTTTTGTAAGATTTGTATATAGCATAAGTATGCTATAAGATATAAATGTAACAAGATTGAATATGTTTAATAAGAAAGAAACTTAAGGACGTAAGATTTTATATCGAAATTTAATCTTAAGATCATAATCTCGATTTGTCTTATGAATAGTAAGGTAACGAGTAACATCACATTTCATGGAAAAAGATAGCAAACATGCAGGTTGTAAAATATAATTCATAAATTTAGACATGGTTAACTGACCTCTTCTTGTGAGCTTCCATTGTCTCCGTCATCCAAATCTTGCATCTTCTCATCCTCGTTCATCTACAAGTATAGAACTTTATAAATTAAATTATTATTACGCTGCATATCTTCAATGATATTTGGAAATCGCATGCGTTTTTGCAAAAAACGAACTCTTTTTAAAAAACGATGCAGTTAAAATTGCTTCCGCAGCCTCTAAGCCATCGCGAAAATGTCCACATGCAGCTCACTAACGAGTAACAGTTGCTTAAGTTTATAAACTTAAGTTTAGACAAAAAATGAAATTAAGACTGGTACGTACACGCATCAGTCTGAATTTCATTTTCGTACCTACTTTCGCGTACTAAGGGGCGAAAAATTTTGCATTGGTACGCGAAGGTAGGTACGATAATGAATTTTGACGGATACGTAAGCTCAAGTACTATCACTTGTTTGTGGGCGTGTGGACAAGTGGACATTTTTGCCATGACTTATCGGCAACAAAAGCCGCCGAAATTCCGTGCTCTTATTGAGAAAAATACGGTACGTACCAGGGGATGGACCTCGTGATGCAAACTCGGGCTTATTTTAGCAGCACTGAAGCGCTACGCGCCCTCGTGCAGCCAAAACCACCCTCATCTGAAATCACTTGGTTTCGTTTCCTGGTACGTAATGTATTATAATATTTTTTCATTATCGAGTTGCTTTGAAATCCATTTTTTATAAGTCAATTATGAAAAGTTTGTTGTTCACCACATCATCAGTAACCCAACAAATTCTGCATGCGATAGGCACATTTGGCGGTGCATAAAACATCTGCACAATTTTAGGATAGAACGACGCCCAAGACAATGATGAAAACCTGCTCCTTCAAATCACCGGATATCGAACATGTAAGATTGTGCGATCGAATTATTTGAAAGTCGAAAATTCAGATGACTTAAATTTTGCACTTTTGGGTGAAAAGAAATTGGCTAATGCTTAAATTTCAACGTAGTAGGATAGTAATGTAACGATTTTTGGATAATCCTGAGAAAAAGAGGTTAATGCCCAATAGCAACCTTCAGATTAGTGATATTTTATTTGTGATGTGATTGGCCGACTGAAAAGTTAAGTTGGCGGCAGAGTAGAATTTGAATTTGGAACCCCCCCCCCCCTACCGAAATTTACCAATGTATAAATGCTAAAATTAATAAAAACATAGTGTAATTCTACTTGTTAGAAAACTTGATGAAAAAAGTTGGATACAAAAGTATTGAAATCAGTACTGAAATAATATATACAGATAATGTATTTGATTGTTAAGTAATCTTTAAATGGATAAAAGTACTTTGTTGAATTTAAATTAATTCTTAATCCTGAAGAGACAACAATGCTTCAACGTAAATAAATCATAGCGTAAACAGGATCACAATTTATTATATGATACGACATTATACTGGAGTGATCAACAACAAAAAATTAAAAAACATCAGATATTACAGTTTCGCTTCGAATGCAGATAGGGTACACTTTTTAACATTGAAGTTTTCTGAAAATCTAATAGTCTCAGAAGTTAAAGTAGTTGAAAATTAATTGAACAGCTGCTGTCATCAGGATGCATAACAATAAGGTGCTTTCTTATACGCAAAGTATAATTTTAATTAATTAACAAAGAAACGATTAGAGTTGCATACGCTGTCACATTTCATGTTTCTTTTTTTGTGATTTTCAAAACAAGGGCGTCCGTAAAATGAACGATTAAAGTTGTCGCACGATTGAATTCCGAGAGTTGAGTCACACGCTGGTACTGTGTAACATTTTGGACATTTGTTCGAGCATCGATGTTGAGAAAGTCTATAGTACAATTTGTTGCATTGGGAACAAAAATACGTGGATGCAGAAGCCGCGATCAAGTTGACAATAGGTTGGTAATGTTTCGTACGTTCGTAATACATTATATGTAGCGTATGCCGCATGCGACCGTTAATATTTGATACGTAACATCGCCCATCGTACAGCGCGGCGTCGCCTTTTCCAAACGTGTCAAACTCGTAAACAATGATAACCGTAGTTAATCGAAAATAGTACTCTTAAAATTTTTCAATCTCGCGGAAACCGCGACCATTTTCAAGTATCGTTACACCAGCCTCGCGAATGAGTATGTTTGCTTTTTGTTTTTGCAGAACGCACGAACCTACCTTAATTTTTTCCCAGATTTCGTGTGATTCTCCGCATCTTAAAGTTCCGTGTAACGCTTGTGCATAAGCGCAGACTAGAGATCTCGGAAGGCACAAGTTGTCGTTATTCAATATTGTTAGAATTGATCTTTTCTCTACATTTTCATGATTGAATGGAACTCGCCCTGATCCGGATCGCGATTTTACAATATACGTCGATATTTTAAAATTGTCATCTAGGCGAAATTCCGCGTTGCTTTGGGTGACTCGCTCGACAAGATTCCAAATGTCTGAGAAATTGAAATCTTTCACTTGTCGAAAAGAAATCCAAGCACCTTCTTTTTCAAATTTATCAGAATTGAATGTCAAACCTATGAAATCGTTTTTATTAGCGTTTTTAGTGAAATATTTGTGTAATTGTTGAAACGCGTCATGTAACCACATGATTGGATTGGCGTCTTCTTCCGGCTCGTTAATTTTTCTCGCGTACGCGTCGCCTTTCATTTTGAATCTTTTGAAATATCGCGTTGATTTTGATATAATTTTAATTTTTCCCTCGTCTTCATTCCTTCCTGTACCATATTGTTCTATTTTAGAGAAAAAATTTTCCAAATCCCCTAAATCGATGAATTTACTCTTTTCTGCTGAGATATTGTTCGTCCAATTTTCGTTCAAAATTTCGTCGTGGGATGTCATGGCTTCAGCAACGTAATTGAGAAATTTATCTGATTCGGGGGTTTCGTCAGTCGTAGAGTTTATTAAGTCAAGGAATAACAAGCTTTCTTCTATATCACACAATCCCGATAAATTTTCGCCTCTTATGGCTTCAACAACGTCGTTGAGAAATTTGTCTAATTCGGGGGTTCATCGGTTGTTGGGTCTATGAAATCTGGGAAAACTAAACCCTGGTCTATTTTTTCCTGCGCATTTTCATCACTCACCTGTCAAGAGCCAGGCTCTTCCCCTTTTTTCCCTCATCCGAATATTACATTTGAACTCAACAATTCCAGTTTTTTTTTCAATCACGCGCGGTGTTATCTACACGACTATGATTAAACGCCAGTGCTAGCGAGGAACAATTAGAACCTAATTTCAATAAGCATTATCTATCACGTGCTTTAAGCATGTTCGAAAGATTCTCTTAATAACGCCCGGATAAAAACGGACGAAAAAGGTTGCAAATGTTTCCCGGCGAAATTGTATAAAAGGCCCCGGGTTTTATGAAAAAGTCGAAGTCGTTCCAAAGCTTCTAACCCGTCCACTTCGTTCCGAAGACAAACGGTCCTACAGAATTGCTGAGAACTTCTTCAATTGGCCCATAAGGATCCGACCTGAAGACGATCCAATAGCCTAATCGATTCATTTTGCCAAATTTCGATTTTTACCAAGACCCAAGCTGTGCTTGAGGCCCTGATTTCATTCGAAACGAGGATAAGAAATTAAAAGTAAGAACTCGAATGTAAAATTGCTTACATTACTGATAAAAATCCAATTTTGTATCTTTCCTATTATCATTCAAGTGTCGAGACTTCGTCTCAGGCAGTGCAGGTTTCCGAGCACAACTTGATTTAATAATGAAAGAAAGAACGAAAGGATACCAGGTAATGAAATATCATCTAGAATAATTCAGAGAAATAACTTTCCACAGTATTGCGTCGAAATTGCCAAATAGTTACTTAAATGATATTCTCTCTCTCTCTTTAAGTGACGACCGTACAAAATTTAATATGGAGTGTAAAAAGCGCTATTCGGCACCACAGAGTTAAGCCTAGCGCTAGGAAAACCATATTTAAGAAAAAAGGAATTACGAATTTATTTCACCGTCTCCGGATTCTGAAAACCCTACCACTAGAAGAGAATATTACTTTAGGTGAAGTAGATTCTTTAATTGCGAGACAACTTTCCGCCGAATATGGAATAACCTTTGTCACCCCTACAAAAAGAGTAGAGTTTTCGTGTGTACGATGCGGAGCTCCACAGCAACATTATCTAAAGAATACAGTTGATGAAAAAATTAAGAATCCTGCTCCTGTTCCGAAGGAAGTAGAGATAGCGGACCAAGCATTTTATGACTCCTTAGAGAAAAAGTATTTTTATAACGCGTGTTATAACGACTGTGCCAGAGTCATCTAAACCATTATCTTATTTACGACGTAATGAATCTTGTCTCAAAGAATGTGTTGTAAACTTCTATAATGATAAATAAATCATAATATCTTTAAAATATTTCATACGTGTGATCATTATCCTTAAAACAATTCTCCCGACTCCCATCAAAAGTCGGATCAAGGGTCACCATAGGCCGTTGTCTATGGAGGGTCCTTTCCCAAACGACGAGATTAAGGAATACGATTCTTAGGCAAATAGCCTAACAAAGAAGAAAGGGGGGGGTTACATAATTAATTTAGCATTCCAAATCTCGCTCGTGACAGGAAAAAAAATGGCGCTGCGAACAGGGTTTTCTTGAGTTGTTTTAAGGATTTAAAAAAGAAAAAAAAAGAAAATTTTTTTTTGGCATGACTCTGGCAAATTTAGAATAGATTAGGATTCAGGAAATTAGGCCGGGTTTTTCTTCTCTTGTGTGCAAGGTGTGTTTAAATCTGGAAAGAATTATTTCATCTTATTATGAGTCACGTGCAAACAGACATAAATCGATGCACGAGAATTATTCTTGAGGTTTTGGAAACCAATGCTCTGTCAAATGAGGATATAAAGATTTTATTGAAACAACTTCTAGATTATTTTTATCGGAACTATAATCCAGTCAAAGCCTTTTTTGCGTATTCTAGAGTTATTGTGGCACTCAAAGAGACACACGAACATATTTCATGGTAAATATATTCAGGCTTTTAGAGCCGTTTTTGTGACGATTTAAGAGTTCAAATTTTCTAATGCTATGCTTCCTCTCTCTCTTTAATAAAATAAATTAAAGCCTTCGAAAGGAGGGATATTTCTGCTTTGATATTTGGAACGGGTTGGCTCGGCCAATATCAATTCAAGAGATTCATTTTGTCTTTTCCCACGATCGATGTCTAGAACGGGTTGGCTCGGCTGACATCGGTTTTCGGCTGGAATTATGACTTGTAATGGACACGTTTCCAAAGTATGAGGAAAGCATCAATTCTATTAAACAGGAAGAGATTATAAAAAAATTAGAAGCAGAAAAAGAGTTTAAAAGACAGAGTTTTCTTGCCGAAATTGAAATATCGAAGAAATTTTTGAACAATGGATACACTCCGGAAGAATTCCTAAATCTGCCTAGATCCATGAAACATTACCTGCAATACGAACGAAAGATTTTGAGACGCAAGATTAAAGATTTGGAAATAAAGTTACGTCAACTCAAGCATTGACAAGGAGTATATTTTGAGATCGTTTCCAATGCCTCAAGGATTTAACCCTAGTTACGACACCTCCCATATAACTAGGAGTCATTTTGATAACCTCTCTGAGGAGGAGAAACAGGAATATTTACGTCGCCAGATTCCAGATACAAAACCTCGTCAGCAAATTCCTCCTAGCAAAAATGACATAGAAATTGAGAAAGAGATAGTTGAGAATTCTTCCACGCCATATCGGGCGAAAGCAAAAGGCAAGATGGCCGACAATAATCTCAAGTTACGCGACGTCATAGATATTGTTCCCCGTTTTTCCGGAGGAACTACAGGGCCTAGTTTCTGTGAATTTGCCTTGGCCTGTCAAAAAGCAAAGAAATTACTACCGAATGAACTTGAGGGTAGCCTCGCTGGATTAATTTCCGCAAGGTTATCAGGTAGCGCTGCTAGGGCTTTCGAGAACAGTGTTCCTGAAACCATTGATTCACTTTTGAAAATTTTACAAAATCTTGCTCCACTGGAGAGCACTTTTGAGCTTTGTGGGAACATGGCACGGACAGTACAAGGTGTGAACGAAGATGTCAGCACCTTCCTTTATAAAATACAAGACTTGGGAAATCGAATTATAGAGATTATAAAATCTGAAAATGATGGGCAAATTGCCGCTACCCGAAAGACAGAAATTGACCTCGAGGCCTGCAAAGCCTTTATGAATGGATTGAAAACCGAGATAAGATCTCTTATGACTGACACCAATGATTTGGCTGTTGCTGGGCCCAAGGCTATTCAAATAGAGAAAACTCTAGAAAGACGTGACAATTTGAGGCAATTAGTTGGAAATTGCCTATTGTGCAAATCGGGCAACCATGAGACCAGCGATTGCCCGAGAATGAAGAATATCGAAAATCAGAGTAAGAAAGATTTATGCCAATTATGCAAGTCACCTGGACATGAGGCCCCAAATTGCCATTCTATGAGGAACCGTGGATGTCGATATTGCAAGCAGATGGACCACACCATAGAAAACTGCCGGTCACGACCAATCAGAGTCGTTCAGACTCAGGGACCACCAAACAATTATGTACGATACTCGGGGCCTAATTTTTACGATCGACAAATGTCTCGGTACGACAATTCTGCTCCTAGCTCTCGTTACCAGAATTTTTCCATCTACGGTCAGAATCGGAACCTTCAAAATCGACCGAATTTTCAAAATCAAAATTTCCAAAATCAACAGAATTATAATAATCGAAATCCCCAAAATGGACGAAA
The DNA here is from genome assembly GCA_028476575.1 of Platygaster robiniae. Classification (NCBI taxonomy): domain Eukaryota; kingdom Metazoa; phylum Arthropoda; class Insecta; order Hymenoptera; family Platygastridae; genus Platygaster; species Platygaster robiniae. Next base: position 7,241,424 of record CM052027.1, on the reverse strand, counting down.
TTTTCCAGACCAGAACTTTAATAATCGACAGAACTATCGCAATCAGAATTTTCAAAATAGACAAAATTCTCAGAATCAGAACTTTCAAAAAGACCGGGATTTTCAAGGCCAAAACTTCCAGAGTCAAAATCGAAACGGCTCCTTCGATTCCCAATCAAAAAACGGGAACAGCTTCCCGCATGGGGGAGGCGAACCCACACCGAACCTTCAAACCAAGTAAAAATTCATAATGTCTCCACAAAGCTTCCAACCACTCCATGCATTGAAATAAAAGTAGAGAATAAAGTTTTAAATTTCATGTTAGACTCCGGAGCCAGCATTTGCCTTATCAAAGAAAAATTTGTGGAAGATCAATTCATCAATAATTTCGAGAAAGTGCAATTAACTGGTATAACTGAGGAACAAGTTGATACCCTGGGTACAGTTATTTTAAATATTTTTGGAATGCCAACAAAATTTTTCATTGTACCAAATTCTTTTCCAATAGAACCCCACGATGCTATTTTAGGAAACACCTTTTTTCAGAAAAATTCTTCAAAAATCAACTGGGGAGACCAATGTTTCGAAATAAAAAACCTCAAAGTTCCATTTTATAATCAAAATCAATCCAAAACTCAAGATTCTGTTAAAAAAATTACATTGACTATTCCTGCAAGGTCAAAAAGAGTCTTTCGTATAAACTTAAAGCCGACATTCTTGAAAATAGGAATGATCGAATCGATAGACTTGGAGCGTGGCCTATATGCCGGCAAAGCAGTTGTAAAGAATTTTGAAGGGAAAACATTTTTACCTTTTACTAATACCACTGAAGATGATATCAAAATCGACTTACCCGAGCAAGAACTTCATGAAATCTTAGAAATAGACGAGCGACAAATTGCGTCAAAAAGGGAATCAAAGAAGAAATTCAGAAGAAAACGAAAAAGGAACGAGAGAACCACGAAAATTTTTCAAGTCAATACTAGAACACGCCTAGAAAAGGTTAAAGAATTGTTACGTTTAGATGATCTGAGTCAAAACGAAAAAGATGAAGTACTAAACCTTGTTCGGGATTCTGTTGATTGTTTCCATTTGCCAGATAAGCAGCTCAATAGTACACATTTACATCAGCATTCAATTGTCACTGAAGATCACACACCCATGAATTCGCGACAGTACAGGTTTCCACCGAAATTGAAGGAAGAATTGAATAGGCAAGTAGGGGAACTTCTCGAAAATGGCATAGTCAGGCCATCCTTTTCACCATACAACACTCCTGTGTGGATAGTTCCGAAGAAGGATGATAGTCACGGGAATAAAAAGTGGCGAATGGTCCTCGACTTTAGGGGGCTCAACGAGAAAACGATTGGAGATTCCTATCCTCTGCCTAATATTATAGAAATATTAGACCAGCTAGGAAGGGCTAAGTATTTCTCTATTTTTGATCTAGCCTCCGGGTTCCATCAAATTGAAATGAAGCCGGAAGACGCCCCTAAAACAGCTTTCTCAACAAGTCATGGACATTGGGAATTTGCAAGAATGCCTTTCGGGCTCAAAAACGCCCCTGCCACTTTCCAAAGGCTAATGGATGTAGTACTCTCTGGTTTGCAAGGATCAGAATTATTTGTATATATGGATGATATCGTGATATATGCTAGAGATCTGAGTGAGCATCGAAGAAAATACAAACTCCTGATTGAAAGATTACGTAATGCAAACCTAAAGTTGCAACCTGACAAGTGTGAATTTTTGAGGCGTGACGTCACATTCTTAGGACACAGAATTACAGAGAATGGTTTGAAACCCGACCCAAAGAAACTCGAAGCGGTTAAAGATTTTCCGAGACCCAGAAACGTAAAGAATGTGCGACAATTTCTCGGTTTAGCATCATATAATAGAAGATTTATCGAAAATTTCGCCAAAATATCAAAACCTTTGACTCAATTATTGGAAAAAGATATAGATTTTCATTAGAACGATAACCTCGAACAAGCATTTCTGACACTTAAGGATAAACTTTGCAGTAGCCCTGTAGTTCAATATCCAAATTTCAACGAACCCTTTATTCTTACGACTGATGCGAGTCAATATGCTATAGGAGGTATAATTAGTCAAGGGAAAATCGGTCAGGATCGGCCTTGTGCATATGTGTCACGTCAACTTAATAAAGCCGAAAGGAACTATAGCACCTACGAGAAAGAAGCTTTAGCAATAGTTTTCTGCGTTTCGCATTTTCGGCCTTATTTATATGGTAGGAAATTCACCATTCTAACTGACCACAAGCCTTTATGTTGGATGAAAACCGCTAAAGATCCAACCAGCCGACTTACAAGATGGAAACTCAGACTTGAAGAATATGATTACGACATACAATATAAAGCTGGAGTTACGAATGTCAATGCTGACGCTTTGTCTCGGAATCCTATTCCTGAGGCAGAAGATATATTTTTTGAAAGTATACACATGATTACACCTCGACGTTCTACTCGAATCAAAGAAGCCACTCATAAAGGAGCACAATATAATCAAGAAAAAGAAAAGAAAATTCCAAAGAAGAAGTCAAAAGTTCGTCAAAAGAAAGAAACAAAGACCAAAGATAATAATACTGAAATCAGGCTGAAACATGAAAGGCCCAGAAAAATAGATGAAAACGTGAGCAATTCTAGTAGTGAAGAAGAAGAAATGATTAGTCCAAGGAGATCTACAAGGAAAACTACGAATTACAAACCCGAGTCAGAGAGCGAAGGTGATGAATCACCAGGAAGGGTAGAATGCGAACCGATACCCCAACAACAAGACTTAGAATTAGGAAGCTCGGATTCCGAACCCACAGAAGATGAAGAGAACGAAGAGGAATATGATATAGAGAAACTGATACTTGGGAAAAATATCTTCGAAAGTAGAGATCATCTTTTTATGAAACAGGGAAATTGCCTTTTGTTTTTCGACACTGATAACAGGCCTGTGGGTGAATTTTCAAAAAAATTTTTCAAAAAACGAGAGATCAAAATACCCAAGAAGCTGGAATTTGGTGATTTAAGTTATAGTAAGACCGGGAGAAACTATTATTTCACACTTTGTACACAGGATAATTTGTCAGTTAAAACCGAAGAGGAAAATTGGGAAATAATGAAAAAGGGATTAAGACAACTGAGACAGATTATAGTAGAGAAAGAAATCCGCACGATAAATTTTCCTAAATTCAAATCAATGAGTAAGGTCTCTTGGGAGAAATTTGAGAACGAGATAAACAAGATTTTCAAAAATGAAAAAGTACAGATTGTGATCTGCACCGGCCAGATAGAGATCCCTTCAATCTCGCAAAGATATAGTTTAGTTGAAGAATTTCATTGCTCAGCTATTGGAGGCCATCAAGGGTCACCATAGGCCGTTGTCTATGGAGGGTCCTTTCCCAAACGACGAGATTAAGGAATACGATTCTTAGGCAAATAGCCTAACAAAGAAGAAAGGGGGGGGGGGTTACATAATTAATTTAGCATTCCAAATCTCGCTCGTGACACACCTCTAGTCTAACTTCCTCGAGAATTTGTTTGTCGATGAAAATGTTGATAAAGTCAAGGTCATCGTCGTCCACCTCCTCATCCTCATCCTCCAGCATCTCTTGCCAGGTTTGACGGGCTTCGATGAATTTTTTGTACAAATCTTTGAGCGCGTTGAATGCCGGGTAATGGGTGATTTGTCGCGCCACAGCAACATCGAGTGCTGCTTCCAGAATTTCAAATTTTTCGAAAAATTTGAGTTGGTGTAAACGATCAAAGTTTCTGATATTACACACTTCAAAAATTTCTTTCACTTTCACCAAAGCGTCACTGTCCGAACAAGATTCCAAACTTTTGAAAAATCCTTCATCACATAACTCGCGCACTGTGTGGTCTCTTTTACCCGCCGCGATCGCTATTTGTCGTACGATTTCTGACAACATTTTGACACTTGAACTTTTCGAGCAAAAAACTATTGTTAAAAAGTTAATTTATGATTTGACACGTCAGCAAAGACTGACACGAACATGAAGAAAACGTTAATTTATACTAAATATCTCAATAGAGCGTATCTCCTAGGAGTGGGGTACGAATCTACATTAAGATAGAACGAGATGCGGATCTTCAAACGTTTTCTTTCGTTGACGATGGAATTTATTTGCATAAAATTGATATGTGAACGCTATATTTGCCGACAAAGAAAGTCATATTAAATTAACAAAAGAGCGCATCTCCTAGGAGTGGAGATATGAAAGGATGATTATATTAATGGGTGAACGTAGATGCGATTATTGACGCATATTTTTTCATGGATAAATAGCTAGAATGGGTGAACCGATATTCTTGAAGCATATAAGTTTTAGATGACAAATAATATGCATAAACTCGATATGCGAACACAAGTTCGCCGACAAAGAACCTGATAAAAATTTAATCCTTAGAGCACGTCGCCTAGGAGTGTGGTATAAAAAGATGATTATATTAATGGGTTAACCTAGATGTGATTCTTGGCGCATATTTTTTCATAGATAAAAAGCTAGAATGGGTGAACCAAAATTATTGAAACGTATAAGTTCCTTACCGATGACAAAGAAATTGAGAGTATGCATAAACTCGATATTCGTTGACCATACAAAGATCGCCAACAAAGAACCTCATTGGAACTTAATCCCTTAGAGATAAGAAATAATACGATCGAACCGCTGTGACTAATAATCTTCCTTCAGTACGCTTTCGGGATCGCGAACGCGAACGTTTGTTCGCAGCGAGTTGAATAAAGTGTTAAATAAGTGAAAGTGTAAAAGACATGTGACCATGGGTTTACGTGAAGCACCCCCGGACGATGAGGAGGTAGAAATTATGGATTACGAGGAAGCAAACAAAGAAGAAGAGGAATAGGAGGAAGGAGAAGAGGAAGAAGAAGACGGGGAAGGAGAGGAGAAGGAAGAGGAAGAAGACGGCGATTGGGTGATAGAATACCCAAATTACGCGGCGCCGAAAATACCTCCAAATCCTCCGGCCGGGCATCAAGACAATGAGGTCGTGGAGGATTGGGACGCCAAATTGGCCGAGGCGGAGGCCAACGGGGTCGTTTTCCCCCTTTTTTTTGCCGACCGCAAGGACTATCTCGAAGGGCCGGAGCCCTAAATTATCATGATTCATGGGGAAAACGGCCAGGTGATCTGGCGGGTGGTGTCCGGCCCGTTGGCCGGATTCGACTTTTAAACTAAAATAGACTGCGTGAGTGTTTGTATGCGTGTGCGTGTGTCTAGTGTAAGGATAGGATTACAAGGAGTACATTGTGGGTGAGTAAATTTATTTATTGTATTGTAATTTTTTTTTTGTAATTTTATAGTATTTTTTTATATTTTATTGTAATGAGTTATGTATTTTTTTTTTTTTTTGCAAGATTGATACCCTTTTAAAGCCGCGATATGCCCCCCCCCCGGCGGTGAACATCAAAGGGCGGATACTCCCACCCTCCCGCAAATAAAATAATAATACCTCTATAGGCGGCGAACATCGAAGGGATCCCCCCCCCACTTCCTGGAAAAGTGCAAGAAAGCGGCCTAACCCCCCCCCCCGGCGGCGAACATCAATGGGCGGATGCCCCCCCTCGGCAATTAAGATAATAATAACTCTATAGGCGGCAAATATCAAAGGGCCCCCTACCAATTCCTGGAAAAACGATTGCGACCGACGCGTGATGACGTCATTTGTTTTGACTTCCCATAGTGGCAGCTTTCTACTCTGAAATGAGAAGTTTTAATTAAACTTCCAATAACGCAGATAGTATTTCAGAATGAAATTTATGATTCTACGTTTGACTTGCAAAATTTTGAAACGAACGACAGCCAATTGGAGCTCAATTTGCTCCAAAAAAGCAGTTTGCTCAAAAAATACAACAGGTTCAGTCAGCACGTAGAAAAAGTAATTATCTTTCAGTCAGACTTGCAAATCTAGTTTATTAACACAAGTTCGTATTTTTTCCCACTGTGTCGTGGAGAATGACCAGCTATAAGGTGACCTTGTAGAAGAGGCCCGTCGTCTAGGTCTAAAGAAAGAAGCACCCACCTCTCACGTGTTTTAGAGGAAAAGGAGCGATGGGATTCTGGGTAAAGCTGCAGTGAGTACAGAGGAAATTCTCCAATGTGTTACACGATCCCAGACCAAGATCCCGATTCCGAATCAAGACATGCAAATTTTTTTTCTGATGGAAGAAATCACGCTCTTTAAATCTGAATAAGTGAAATCGCCACTTTTTCAAACAGTGAAAAATTTTTCACTGTTTTACCAGTGACTTGATTAAAATACACTGACGGAACAGTGAAAAAAGCAAGCTCGCTAGTGAAATTATGCACTGTCAGAAAAAGTGAAATTTTCTCCACTTTTTTAGAAGTGAGTGGATACCGTTCTCACTGCCCGAAACAGTGAATCAAACTTTTGCCGCGCAACTGTGCCAGTTTGTGCCAGTTTGTCCTCGGTGACAAGTGACAATCGTCAACAATCGTAGAAAATCAAAACGCGTGGAATAAGAATATATTAAAAGTTTTCCAAGTTTTGCGATTTCTAAGTTTTGCGATTGGATGTTTTTGGTTTTAAATTTTTAGGCATCGGTTGTGTACGAGTGTCCTGTGGCGAAAAAATGTAAGTACTTTTTAATGCTTCTTTTTGAAAATGAAAAGGCCTGCAAATCGAATGTTTAAACATTGTAATTACACATGTGCTATATTAAAAAAGGTTGCAAATAACCTCATAAAAGTATCAAAGGTTTTTGATAACCCATATGTTGTATGGGACTTTGGGTAAGTTTTTTTTTTTTTTACCTAAATTTTCCCGATCTTCCCAGCTCTTACAAAAAATATTTACTCTTCCAACTTTTGTAGGCTAGGTTTTTTTTTCAATTGATTTTTTAATAAATAAATGTTGATGATAATAAATGGTACTTTAATATTCATTTATGCATAAAAAGTTATTATTTTATAGATTAACTTTTATATTATATTTATCAATAATTTGATTTATACTACAACAGTTTATAATAATATATAAAATAATAAAGATCATAAATAAATAATAATAAAAAATAAAAAAAAATTATAATAAAAAAAATAGAAAAATTAAAAATAATAAAAATACAATATTATTTTTAACAATTTATTATTTTATTTTATTTATTTATTTTTAATTTATTTATGAATTTTTTTTCTTTTTTCATATTCAAATTTTTTTTAAGCATGACCGATCCTAACAATGCAATAACCCTCGGGGTTGAGGAGACTGCTGAATTTTTGGAAACTTTGACAGGAGATGAGGAAGTGAGGGATGCAATTATCGGTACGCTCATGAGCAAATTTTCTTATCTTTTTTTTAATAAAGTACAATGTGTTATTTTTTAAAGCTAGACCATAAAAAATTAAGGAGAAGGCAAAGAGAGAGATTTTTAGTTTTATAACCAACTGGTTCAATGATTTAATAATTTATTCATCATCATTTAACATTATATTTAATTAGGTCTCTCAACCTGAACTAGTTATTTAATAATATTTGTTAGAATATAATTATTTTAATAAATCATATTGAATGTTGTTTAATATTTTTCATGATAAAATAATATACATAATTCACGCAGTTCAATAAAATCTTAAATTATTATGACGACTAGATTGTGTTCTATATCGTACTTTTCTTTCAAATATGTTAATTATAACGTGCTTTCATTTTCTTCAAGATATGAAAAACTTGAAATTTATTAGAAATTTCGAAAACTGAAAAACTTAGGAGAAACATCGAAAATTTTAGGGATTGTCAAGTGTTTTGAGTAATTCTAGAAATGTGTATAATTACAGTAAAGGGTCATAATTTCATAGATTTGTTCATTTCCTTTAACAATCTGAAAAATTAGAAAACTATCAAAAAATTGCGAATAATTTTGATCAGCTGTACACATTTTTTTAAGTTTGGAAAGTTTCATATGGTTGGGATTACGTTGAAAATTTCGAAATTTAAAGAAAATCAAAAGTATATTGAAAATTTTCATGAATTTGGTAGATTGTGCTTATTATTTCTCTGAAATGTCAATGATATGATATTATTTTCATTTTCTACACATAATATTTCAAGCTGGTTCCACAGTGTAATACATTATTGCAATAATTACTATATTTTTTTGGAACTTGAGCCTTTTATGTACACTCGAATCTCGATCGAGCGTTTTTCGATCGAGCGCTCTCTAAATTACTGCGAAGTTCTCGATTGCTTTTAGACTCTGAATTTCACAATTAATGAAAAATTCTCGAATTTTCCGAAATGTTTTAAAAATCATAAACAGAATGCCATATTTTTTATACTTAATTTACTGACATCTGAGCACTTAATCCAGGTTTGACTGTATTCGTAAATTGAATTTCTCACTTGACTAAAAATGATGAGCTCCAGAATTTACTGTTTTTATTGCCAACTTTTCCCCTAATTGTTCATTAATCATTATTATTTTTGTATTAAAATCAGTTCTAAGAAGCAGCAGTATTCAAAGTACGATGCTGAGTTAAATTTTTTGCCTTGGAAATTTATGTTCCTGACCTTTCGGAAATGCCTTTAATGACTAATAATGAGTCATTGATAAAAACACGTTGGTGATTATAACCAACTGGTTCAATGATTTAATAATTTATTCATCATCATTTAACATTATATTTAATTATGTCTCTCAACCTGAACTAGTTATTTGATAATATTTGTTAGAATATAATTATTTTATTAAATAATATTGAATGTTGTTTAATATTTTTCATGATAAAATAATATACATAATTCACGCGGTTCGATAAAATCTTAAGTTATTATAACAATATATGTGAGTATACAGACAAAATTCAGATTCGAAAATAAAGCAATGTAGCAAAATCTGAAAGTCTTAACGAATCCTGTAGTTTTTTTTAAATTTTTGACCTGATAATTTTTTAACAAGAAAATAAATTTTTCTTTTTATTTATTGAAGTTTCAAATTCTAGTGAGTTAATACAAAAACGATGAAAAATTCGCTTGAATCACCAAAATTTTTAATTCAATGAAGATTCATAATTGTCTTAAAATATTTTTTGATGAAATAATGCGGTCTATATAAAACTCATGAAAATCGTTGACATTTCAACACTTGTAATAATCTAAATTTTTACCACAAACATGATCAAGTAAGTTTCGATTTTTAAATATTTTGTGGTGTTCAAAGAGTTCTTTGGCTGAAACATTCGAAAACCGGCGAGATTGGATACTAAACAAATCACCAACCACGGCAGAAATTTTGAGTGTGTACGCAAGATTGAAAGACTACAATGGTGAAATGGCAAGTTTCATGTGAAGACAAACGATATTATATGTCAAGTTTCATGATAAAATGAAATTACAATTTATACTTCATTATTCCAGATTGATTACGAATTCTCGCGAATGTTCGAAAATTGTGGAGACAACTTTTTGACTACTTTCCCCTCGTATTACTCGAAACAAATTTTAAAGTACACGAAAAATTTGAGGCCAGACATCCAATCCCAACTTGAAACTGTAGCCACTGATGGTAATTTTGCCCCACTATTATAATCAGAACATATATCAATCTTCATTTTAATTATAATCACATATACATACTTCAAATTTTACACCGAAACATTCTTGTATTCTCTCGCTTATCCTTAGAATTTCTGAAATAACTTAGTTACCTGATATTTTACAGGCGATTTGAAAGCTTTTATAACGCTTTGTTCATTGCTACCGGTTACCAATGCGAAAAAGGTCCGAGGTTGTAAAAAGAAGAATAATGGTGGAAATCCGAAACAGGTTAGTTTTTATAAATTGCATCGATTATTGATTTAGAAAGCAAAGTAATTACCATAACGAACTTCGTTGCTGTTTTAGCCGAGGCTGGAGAACGAGCCATCATCGCGCAGCCCTGATTACAATTTGACGATCAAAAACATCATCCCCAACCCAGAACTACTGATGATACTTGCAGTGAGTAAATTTTTGTTCAAAAACTTCAAATTTTCACCTGAAATTTCTCCATGAACCTAAAACATTTCGAAGGGAAAGGCATAAGATCTTAGAATTTTTTAACTGAATAACTGATTTGATCAAATTCAATTTAGATTTTGGCTTTTTTATACTGTATTCCATGTTCAATTTTTTTCCTTTTTTTTCTAAGATTTATAAAGTCTTTTTATACCATTTACATTATTTATAGTTTTTTTTTAACGAACATTTGTTTATTAGAAACTACTTTGTTTAAATTTTCATCTAATGAAAATGAATTAGGCGTTCGGAAACTCGCTTTTATATCTATTTTTAACTGTTCAGATTGAAATATAAATGATAATTTTTTTTATTTTATGCTAACATTAACATGAGCTCACAGTAAGCTTACACGGAAAGAAATTTTAAAATTACCATTACTCAGGCAGTAATTTATGTAATTATTGATGATTGTATTAATATTGAAAATGATTTGCTTACAGGAAGGCATAAATTTGCAGTCAGCAGCACAAGAAAAAAGGAAAATTGCTAAAGGGCCGGTACAGCCATACTTGGTTTGTGTCAGAGGACGTGAAAAAACGTCTGTGTTTGTCCAAGGAGACGGGTGGTTTGTTACTCCACAAGTGCAAACGACATGCTCGGCCTTTGACACATTATTAAAAATTTTTTATGTTTTCAACTTATCGTTTCCATATACGTTGCTAGGTTTTTTTTATTTCATGTCAGTCTACTTGTATGGGGTTGAAACCAAGTGCACTTGCTCCGTGGCTTCACTCCATACAAATATAAAAAATTACAAAGAGCCTGTGAATGCGGAGTCGCGGATTGTGAGTGAAGTTGATGAAGTTGATGCTTAGTCCAATAAAGAAAATCTAATCTATCTATGATGTTTTTTTACACTCTTTTTTTCATTATTTAAAATCAAATTTTTTAAAAAACATCTCTTCAATATGTAATTTGTTTCGATATTAAACAATACACTATATCACAAGTGACTTATCCTAAATTTATCAAACTGTTTTGAAATTCGACTTTCACAGTTTGAAACAGTCAATTTCAATAATTCGCTAGCAAATATTTTATTTTACTACTAAGAAGAATGCTTTTTTTAATAAGTCAAATTTCACTATTTGAAAAAGTCGGTGTTCGCTGTTTCACTAGTGAAATCTCTTTTTTACAATAAGGAGAAATACACTTCTAAATAAGTAAAATTTCACTGGTTGAAAAAGTAGGATTTCACTGTTTAACCAGTGAAAATTATATTTTACGACTCAGGAAAATGCACTTTTGAATAAATGAAATTTCACTGTTTTACAAGTGAAATTCACTTTTTCATATAGTGATTTTTCACTGTCAAACAGCAGTCAAAATTCACTGTTTCCTAGTGGAAGACATTTCATTGCTGCCTATAGTGCATATCCACTGCGAAACAGTGGAATTTCACTTATTCAGATTTAGAGAGCGGACATCAATTGATCTCGAATAAACGGTTTTTTTTGAAGAACTTGATCACAGGGGAACTTAAGGCAAAGACCTGATTCCGTAGGTAAAAAAATCAATTTTTTAAAGTCTTATCTTATTTCACCGAAAATGTATTCAAAAATATTCCGCCAAAATTTCAGTAATCACTTCAAAATAGTTTCATAGCTCTCACCTTAATTTTGAAATTCAATAAGAGTTATAAATTTTGCCCCTGATCTTTATTTACATTAAAACGTGACCAGTATTTTCCACCAAAATATGAAAATCTATGGTGAATTTTTATACCACGAGTAAATTGGAAACATCTTATTTTGTTTTTCAACAAATCGTTTTTTTTTTTTTTTTTTTTTTTTTATAGCCAATGTATCGATACATATCGAAAGTTTTTGGGCTTTTGGATGCTCAGCTGAATATAATCAAATATACTATCAATATACCTACTATAAAAAAATCGAAGATGACATTTATAATGAATTGTCATGAATTTGTATCATCGTAAGTAGTTCGGCGACCTCAAAAATTCCTCTGGATTTGAATTTATTCATTTGCACTCGATGAATTGCATTTTTACCTTGCGACATTGCAATAATCGCAATTTTGCGTTTGCAAAGTTGCGACTTCTGAGTTGCAATTTCGCAATTCAGCGCGTTTCTACGAGGCTCAATGAACCCGCTGAATTGCAGGTGGAACTCGTAGAATATATACCCGCGCCCAAAAGCCAACGGGCAATGTTGTATTAAAGTTCTCCGGGTTTTAATGTTCAGATCCGGGCTATTTAGAATTTATTCCGTATTCAGTGTAAATTCAGTATTCAGCATACAGTATACAGATCAGTTCGGGAGCATAATAAAACTACAGTAAATTATTTAAATTAAACAGTGAATTATTCAAATACTTGGACTGACAGTTTATGTCTGAAAATTTTTTTCAACTCCTCTGACGAAGAAGGTGAAAGAGAAAGAAAAAAGGGAAGAGAATTTTTATTTGGTTATACAGTCAAGAGGAAAGAGAAGAGTAAAGAGAGGTAGTGACAAATGGAATCATCATAAAGATAAAGAGGATAGGAACGTGAAATTTCAAACATTGAGTTAAGTTCAAAGGATTACATTTTACATAATTGAAAATTTGGTTTTAATAATTCATAAAATTGTTGTGATTTGAAATTATTAGATATTTTAATTTCCTGTTGAGGACTACAAAACACATGGTCGAAAGCTAGAACGAATAATTTAATGAATGGACGGAATTTAATAATCTTCTGTTTCATTTGGGGATTGTCCTTACTGGGGATTAAGAAAAATTTGGCTCCAAGAAATCGTTTTTACCTATACAAAACTACAGTAATTCAGCCCCACCGGAAGTTCGGGTCCCTTTAGTAGTTAAAGCTCTAATTAAGGGCAAAGTAAGGAAACCATTTTTTTCACTGTCTGATGAAGGACAAGGTAAGGAAACCGATTTTGTTAACGTCTGACTAAGGACAAGGAATAGGAAACTGACCTTGTAAACGTGTGAGCTATTTAATATAACGTTGAATCTGTAATATTTTATAGAGCCCCTAAAATATTTATATAATCAAGTTGTACCTACAATTTATACCTATTTATATATATAGCTTTAGGACCTTCAAAGGCCTATTTAAAACCACGCTCCGCTACTGAACTATTCTAAATATATTTACTTTATTCTGGAAGTATTTTTCTTCTATTTATTCATTCATTTTCCACCCTTACCAAGCCAAAAGTGATTCCAAAAGGGAAATTTTTCCAGTTAATTCAACCTATCATTTCATTCACGGTGCGAAACGAGTCATCTCGCGTTCGTGATTGTTTGCTACAAACCTACCTGGTTTGTAACAGAATATTTATATTCAAGTTGTATACTTTTTCAAAATTGAATATTGTAAACGAGATATAATTCAAATCCGTCCTATTAAGGAAGTTCTCGTTCAACGACAGTTCGTAATGTTTTCGTTGTCTCAGTTTGAATCGTATGTTACACTACATCATTTTTTTTTTCTTAGCTATTTAATGGATTGTTACAATCTCATAAAATCTTCGTAATATTCTAGAAGCCTGCAAGTGTATTTCCTGTATCTTTACCATGATTGATAAAACTGCGCAATCCGGTCATACGTAACAGATGTAATCAGACACTTATTGATAACGGACATAGTCAAACAGGATGTCAAAATATGTTGAATATAAAAAACTGTTTCGTAATACTTGTAAACTGTAACGGTAAAACTAGAACGGTGATTGTGAAACATTATTCACACGATATATTTCGTGTTGGATTTAGTGTCCTCAGTGAAATTTGCAAAATTTTGTTTAACACTATTCAGAAAATTCCGATGAATATTCTTAAGTGAACTGTAATTTTTTCTGAAGTAAGATGCTCCTTTTTCCTTAACAAATAAAGAAAAATAATCCTTAGCAGCCACAAAAACGATAAACCAAAGGAACCAAATTCCAAGAAATTGTCAATTATTAGTCTCGAACTAGTCCAGTCACTTTGCAGGACATTCATTAAGTGTTTATAGCAACATCGCCATGCGAAATTCAGACTAATAAGTAGATAACATTTTCCACATCATATTAGTCTATGTCCGAACGTCTTGTAATAGGTATGGAAATCGTTTTATGGAAAAAATGTTTTTAGACAGTTATTTACGCAGCTTAATATTCTTACAAAATATTATCTACTTATTAATTCGAATTCAGACATGACGATGTGATTATTTTATTTTCTGACCATCCTAAAGAGATCATAGAATAGGCTTGAATATATTTACACTTTGTTCAAAGTTGGTCGCTTTAGTTTACCGTTTTTTGGCTCCTATGGATCATTTTCCTCTACCTGATGAACTATTATTATTAATTTTGGAAATGTAGTGTTCTCTTCCTTTATTCATCAATCAGATACGTCCATTAATGTTGCGATCTTCACATACTCAAAGGGTAACATAACCTTCTGTGGAATAGAAACATGTAACATCATTTATTCTCGTTGTTTGTAGCTGTATCAGAAGTATGTAATGCTGTGGTTTATGGCAAACATTGATTAACAATTTTTAAAGTCAGTTCGATTTCGAAGTAGTTTCCGAAATTTCGTACCCTTTCTAGCAACGATATACATGTTTAAATATTTCTGCTATGTATAAAAAAAAATCTCTAATCTTAAGCTATCGCAACAGGACACAGAGTATGATAAAAAAATTGTGCACCAAATCTAATGCAAAATATTGGTTTTCACCTTGTGATACGTCTTAAGTAAGTAAAGGTTGTAATAACAGAGCTCATCTTAAGACCTACGAGGTCGTGTTACCCGCACAACGACATAATAAGTGATAAGGGGTAAAAAGTTCTTTATCACTTCGTAATACTTAAAAAAATTCACAAGGTTTTCAGACAAATCACTTTAGGTCGAGCTGATATTGCTTACAAACCTGTTAAAGAGTAAAAAAACCGGATGATTTTTAGACACGTGCGCTTTTTCCAAAATCTTTTCAATCCCTCGCACGCTTTCACCTCTTTTTAAAATCACAACAGTTACAGTTCTTAGTTTGTGTAGATCTACGAATTTTTGAACTGATTTTGCAGTGTCTTCAAAAAATTAAAAAATTCATAGTTATTATTGAATTTACAAGGTTCAAAAATTCAATAATCATACATACTTATTATGATTGACATCATTTCATTTCTTAAATAAATAAGTTGCAACTCTATTTGTACCTCACTATCTTTTCAATAACATAGAGTTGTCGAAAAATTAGTGGTTTGTATATAAGGCGAAGGAATTAAACACTGCCATTAAAAGACTTTTTCAAGATTGCCTATCAGGCCACTAAATTATGAATAACATGTACCATCCACCTCAATTAGGCCAGAAATAAGTATGTAGGCAATTTTACGACTTCAAGTACCAATGAAAAATCGCGACTTAATTCAAATTTTTACGCATTATCATTGGGTAATGGTTTAAAATTATCTAAATATTTTAACGTTTTCCACGAAAAAATCATATTTTGAAAAAAATGTTCTTTGTTTAATTTACAGAATTTGTGAGCTTCACAAAGTAGATTTTGTAATACTTAGGTCACACATTGACATCCCTAGAATAGCGTTTGCCTAGTTTTGGCATATATCTAATATGTTCGCAAAGTCCTAGTTTTTCATAAATGATTGGTTTGCAATATGCCTGTATTGATAGTGGTCAAGTTGTTGGAAGAGCATTCAAAGGCATACCAGATAATTGCATAAGGTGATTCGGCAGACATGCTTGCAAATTGTTTTCGTGGTAATGGGATGTATGTTTATTTTGCAACAGCAAATGCTGTAAAATACGAAAAAATACTTTGTCTCACCTTAAAGTTACTATTAATAAAAATTGTTTTAAATGTAAGTATGTTTGATATTTTTTCTCAATCACAAGCGACAAATTTTGGCGATAACGCTGTCCCTCAATTTATTTCAATCTAAATATTATTTCTGACTATGAAGTACGTTGCTATTTTCATTGTTTATGTTTGTAACTGCAGCTTTATGTAGGAAAATATTTTTTTTTTTTTTTTATTTGTTTCGATACTGAGCGATGGCCTGACGAGAATAGCTATATTTTAATGGCAGTGTCGTTACTCAATTGTTAAATGGATAAAAGAAATATATGCATTGTACGTGCTGTAAGTGACTTTCAAAAATAAGTCATTGTGTAGTTTTTGGCTCCATCATTATGAAAATGACAAAGAAAAAATTTTGACGCCGATAGATTAACAAAATTCGTTGGTTACAATGTGCCCAAACTCATCATTTTAAAAACTATTCGACAGTGTATTGAATAATTTTCAAACATATTGTACTCCGTAAAAAAATATGCCACGTCTTTTTTAGTATTCTACAATGTCCGAGAATACTTAGTGAATTCAGGTATAAAATCAATCTCGAGGCATATGTTTTTGTACAGCAGGATCTACACACGAATATTCTACGAATTGTTGTGTTCGTCTATTCTTATGATCTTTCATACTCTTTTTTATATAAACATGATTTTTTAAACGAAAAAGAACTGATTTTCTTTCACGTTCAGATAACTGCAAATGAAAATATTTTTGGAAAAATTACAATAATCATGTTTTCAAGCTAAAATATTCAGTCACACTGAGTATTCTGACCTAGAACTACTTCACAAACACTGATTATTAACCCTCATGGAACAGTTTGCGAAAACTGCAGAGAATTCATGTTGACGCATTTATATATAATTAAGTTTACTTTGATCATTGATACATCAATTTCTGTGTGTTCAAATAGTGCTGATGTTTAGAATTCAAAAATCTCGACTCAATATTCGTATACAAACTTATTGTATCGAGGATAATGTCACAAAATGATAAATGAATTCTCCGAGAACACATCTATTTTTTCAATCATGGAGAACATATAAGGTCAATTTGACACTACAGTGGTCACCATTTTTATTCTACAGATGCAATCAGCTTGAAAAAATTCTGGAATATTCTACAAAAGTTTTTTAACACCTTATCCAAATTCGGAATTTTTTTGAATGAAAAAAAAAAAAAAAAAAATTATCAACATTCAGTAGAATGTTCCTGGACGATCTCAAAGCTAGGGTCAAGCTGATCCCATGTGTTTTCGAAGAGTTAAGCAATGTTTTAATACAAATAAAGTTGAAAAAATTTATACTTAGACACATGCTAGCTGTATGAATGCCATAATGTATAAAAAAAAAACATTTCAGTTTGTATTCGTAAAAGCAAAAGCAATTGAACTGACTTAAAAATATTTAATCTTAAAAAAATAGAGTTTTGATACGGCGTTAAGGATTCGAAATTTCATTAAATTAACGAACAGAAAAGAAGCTAGAAGTAAGCTAGTAAGCTAGTAAGCTAGAAGCTTACTAGGTTTCGGTAAGTTTCAAAAAAGATAAAATTCAGTATAATAGCAAAATATTGAAAGTCGTAAGACAACTGATATATGAACCGTTAGAAAGCAGAACCGAGCGAGCGTTCTGGCTGGTAGGATAAGGGTGGGGCACCGCAACGAAGAAGAAGAAGCAAACGCTGATACCGAGAATTTTCAATAGATTTTCTAAAATGTTTACCGCGATATCTTCGAAACTCAAATAGATTTTTTCGTGAAATTTGGTCACAAAAATTGGTTGGGCTATAGCGATGCCTTTAGTATTGAAAAATATTGTTTTTTTTTACGTAATCACTCAATTACTAAATTACTCAATCAATAATTTTTTTATATGAGATAATAGTTTCTGTTAAAATTTGATCATAATCGATCGACTATGATAACAATTACGTAAATAAATAATCGAATGCACCGCTGCGCGAGGACAAACAAGCGTGAGTGACTAAAATCGGGATAATAAAACAATCATAGGTAGATCAAATATTTATTAATAATGTTCCTACTCTAAAAATCTCATCAAAATGAAATATCTCAACCAGAAATTGCGAAAGCAATGTTTCGAAATTCAGAATATATTAAATATTTATTGCATATGAATTACAAATAAAATTTTAGAAACTGACACTTTGAGAAAACAGAAGATCGGAAAAATTGCAAGTTAAACGTTATTCACATGACTTAAATTATTATCGAGCATCTGACGAATAATTCTGTTAAATCTTATATATGTTGATCTAACGTAAAAAAATAACTTGATGATTTGAAGATGGCAACGGAGCCTGTAAGTTTAAGAATTTCGAAAGAAAAAAAAAAAGACTTGAAGAATTTATTGGTTCATGGGTCTGAAAGTAGTAAAGAATATTTTGAAAGTTCTTTTCAAACTGTCTTGATTAAGCCAAAAAACAAATGGACAAGTGGATGCATTTACTGACTACAATGGAATTCCAGAAAGTTTTTTTATCTAAAAATCAATCACTTTTGAAGATTTGAAAATAGCAACGGAGTCTACAAGTTAAGAAATTTCGAAAAAAAAAGACTTGGAAAATTGAATGGTTTACGTGTCTTAAAGTAGTAAAGAATATTTTGAAAGTTATTTGCAAACTGTTTTTATTGAAAAAAGGTTTGTAACTATGAGAAAACAAAAAGTTCAGTTTACAAAGATCTCTATAATTTGCAATAAAATAATGTTTAAGACAAAGTGCGAAATTAGGTATGTATTGTAAATAATGAAAATCTTTTCTTACAAACTGCATCTATTAAAATGAGTGGGATTAGAAAATATTTGATTATAATATACATACCTCGTGAAGCAGTGCCAAGTCCAGCGTATAATCTAAGTGTTCACCGTATTTTGAAGTTTTACATTATATTTGAATGAGAATTTTAGCGTAGGCACATTATTAATAAATATTTGATCTACCTATGATTGTTTTATTATCCTTATACCTTCCGAATACCTTCATCAGTATGCTGACAAAGATTCTGAGTGGGATTCATTTCTTGAATTAGCTGCTTTTTCTTATGATACGTCCGTTCACGAGTCGACAAAAATCACACCCTTTGAATTAGTGTTCAGATTATCTGCTCGTGAAACTTCAAGTCACACATTATTGTCTGAACAAAAGATGGGAAGTTATAATGATTATTTGGTTGATTTAATGTCAAACTTAACTGAATCTCCGTACTTTGACAGTGGGAGATGACGTTTTCATTAAGAAGGTCCCTGAAACGAGTATATTAGAAGATATTTATACTGGCCCACACAAGATTATTGATGTTTTGAAATCAGGTTGTTTAAGAATCAGCTGCAAAGGTAAATATAAGTCCGATACGGTAACACCTGATCGAGTTCGCCATTCATATGTAAGTTCGGAGGCACTGTCTTAGGCTTTATATTACTCGTAAAAGGTATGATGATGATCACCTCAGAATTTATCTAAATATGTGTCAAGTAGATTTCTACACTCCATGACTCACACGCATTTAAAAGTACTAACTAAAATTCATAATTCAGTCATTTTAATCGACAAAGTCAAGTTTAAATTTGATTTTTTCAATATAAAAGGTTGTCCCATTATCTAGAAGTATGAGGTCCCGATTTTGTAAATTTTTTTGCAAGTATAGAAATGGAGACAAAAACCTTGCAAACCAGCTATTGGTTTCAATCGGAGGACCTGAGTGGAGGCACTCTTTGTTCCCTGAATTTTCCTCGTACAAAGACAAATATAAATAGCGCACATTTCTCCTTTGCCAAAAGCAAGGCTGGCAAATTAATTTTATTTGTCAGCCCATTGCTATTGTGAACTTATTGTGGCAAGTATTTGTGAGGGGAACCATTTATGTGAGAGGAAGCACACATGGATAGTTGAAACGTAGGGAATGTAAATAAAATGAAAACGTTGACTGGGAATCGACAAGTTTGATTGATTTATTAACAATGAAACTATTAATGTTCACATGTGGGAATAATCTCTCAAGGTTTCCCAGATCCTCAATTTTGAGAATTCGAGATTAACCATCGACAACGTACAGAGTGACTCAACGACCTTACTTAATATTGACGTCGATATCAATGGCGAATATACTGACATGACTTTTCCACTACCCTTGAACATACTCCTCCAAAATGATTCTTTCACAGATTTCACTATCACCACTAAGGATAAGATTTTCAAAACCCACAAATGCTTGTTATCAAAACGGAGTTCAGTTTTCGAAGCCATGTTAGACGGAAATATTAATAAGACGGACGCGATAACTGAGTTGCTTTTCTCCACCGACGCTTTTGAATCTTTACTAACGTTCTCATATACCAATCAAGTGAAATTCGAAACTTGGACTGAGACTATAATTGAACTACTCTCTCTTTGTAATTATTATGATATTAAGGATCTGGGAAAAATTTGTGCAACGGAGTTGATCTTTCGTTCAAACAAAAAGTCATTTTCATTGATTCGTCGAAATCAGTGGCAATTCCGAAACGAGTTTGCTAACCTTTATTAAAATGGCCTGATAGAGCCAATAGTCGCAATTATTTATATCAATTTTGAATTAAAATTTCCATTCTTAGCAGATTATCATACATTTTGACCTTATTTCTTTTTCCTCGAATTTTTTTTTTCTCGTTGTCCAATCCGGTTTAAACTTTCCGTTGATTCAAT
Organism: Platygaster robiniae; assembly: GCA_028476575.1. Lineage (NCBI taxonomy): Eukaryota > Metazoa > Arthropoda > Insecta > Hymenoptera > Platygastridae > Platygaster > Platygaster robiniae. Next base: position 7,220,838 of record CM052027.1, on the reverse strand, counting down.
TCAATTTACGTTGAAGGATACTTACTTGCTTCAAGAAAAAAAAATTTTTTTTTCCCCCTCTTTTGTATGTATACATGAGTAGATTAATAATCTAAGAACTATTTTTACTAACACAGATCATGCAACTCCCTGCATCTCCACCTACCCCCCCCCCCCCCCCTGGTGGATGGCGTCCAACCCATACAGCATATAGAGATATATTCAGCATTTATTTTGAGGTACTGCATACGCGGAACAAAAATTTACGCTCACACCCGAACGGGCAACAAATTGTGCAGTGATTGCATCAATTCCTACATCCCGATCGACAGACGGCAGAACTGGCTATGTTTTTCAACCAGGCATTCGCTGGTGCAAAGCAATCCTTGCATTACATGTCTTTTTTGTCGGCAAGTTTTTCTGACCATTCGAGGTCCTTCATTTTCCCCGGAATGTATTTTTGCCTTTTTGAATGACCCAAATTTTGTGACATCTCATGAACTCTTGGTTTGAAAAGGTTAAAGATAGTCGCATTCCAAATATTCAAATATATACTCATATTTGTTGTACCAAATTATATATACTGTTTTAATTATAGTCTAACATGTCCATAGAATTAAGGTACTATAACCAAAGATTACAGTTTTACATCATATTGTCAAATTTGACTATAAATAACCATCATTATATACATAAATATATCGTGATACATAATGCCTTGATAGTTAATAATTTAGACTATAGAACCTCTGGGAATTTAACTTATGGATTTTATTTAAATCTGGATGGAAATTAATTTCCCAGTACCATGAGTTCTTTATACCATGAAATACTGTTAGGATAATCGATATACAAAAAAAGCTTATGTTTATGTAATCATGCTCTATATATTGGATACTCAATTCTAAGAAGACTGTGAGCGAAAGGCAAAGGGATTATTCAAGTTTCTATCCAAAACCTAAGAGCGATCATTACTTCTTCCTTTTTTTAGGCATACATTCAATGTATGCTCAAAGTTTTTAGCAATGTGATGTGACGTGCCCGTCTTTCATAAAATAAAAGAGAAAAATCTATATATCTGTCCCCCAGGTTTCCCTACTTCGAGCAGATATAATTTTTATCTTTGTACTTTCCGGGACGTTTATTTTATTGAGTCAAATGTAAATTTTTAATCTCGGTGGCCGTAGGAACTAGTGTACAATTTCTCTATAAAAAGGGTAAATTATTACACGTGTCACGCTGAAAGATGCAAGGGGCCTATAGGGTAATAGTAGTATTAGCGTCTTGAGCAACGCGGTCACGAGCCATACTCGTACCCTGACCCACGGTGATATTTTTATTACTCGCATCTGGTCCTATTTTTCGGCCGATTTGAAAGTGCACGTGTTAATACCCAGATCCTTGGTGACATTAATGACATGGATCTGGGTTGATTTTAAGTACACTTGTTTATAAATTTATCTTTTAAGTCGCCAAGGTTTAGAATTTCTGGACAGGTTCCCGGAGTACCCTCAAATTTTACGATTTGCTCGAGAGGGAAGCTAGGTAAATAATGACTCTTCTATTGTTTCTTAGAATGGATGGGATGTAACATTTTCAACCCAATTAGAGTACCAAAATCCCCACTTTTCTCTAACCACCCCAATTAGGAAACTTGAATCCCTTTTTTTGCTTTTCGTCCCCCACCAATATTTTTTGCGTATGAAAACCCAAACTTTAGGCCACATCATCAGAAGTAGTAGTATTTCTCGAGTTTATAGATTTTTTTTATTTTTGTGACGTCATCCGTTCTTTTTTTGACGGGAAAATTCAAAATCCTTCTTTATTTTACATACTTACTATAAGCTTCAATAAAAGTTCAAGGAACTTGATGCTCACGAAAAGTTAAGTATGTCATCACGAGCGTCATTATTACCACACTAACGATACGTCGAAAATCAGTTTTCTTTTACTAAGCAATGTATAATGAACATCAGAACATTATAATAATAATCTTTTTCGTCCAACAAAGAAACCCAATTTACGCGCATTGTAAACCTAATCTCTAAAATAATCTATTGAAGAAAACAAGATGATTTAGCAAAAAGTAATCTGAGAACATTCACCTTCAACCAATTAAATTCAAATAACCCACCCTCTATCAACGAAAAAGAAATAGTATATAAGCCTCTACAAGAAGCGAAATTTTTTTGAGAGATATGTTTACTCCAGAGCTTGAACCATACTCACGAGTAAGTACAGTCTCCCCTGCCAATAGTGCCGCAAAAATTTCAACTCCCACATTTTTCTCGGAAGCGCAATACCCCCACTCCTGCGCTGCTCTCGAGGCACGCTCTCCGCTCCGAAATTCAAATCGATCCCTGGCAATAGTGCCACTGTCAATAGTGCCGCTACTTCTTATTTTTTTTCAATCCGTGTGTCCCCTCGTGTCTCCGCTCTCCTTACATAAATATATGTAAGTTGACGTCGTTTGGTATTGTTTAGCATTTAACATATGTATGTTTGGCATGTTTACATACGTTTCTTGCGCAAAGTGACATTTCGTTTTGGCTGGTTTTGGCTACGTAAATTTTCTTCAGGAATCGAAATTATTTGGTTTAATGTGTGCAGAGAAGTACGAGGGGGGACCCAAAAGTAACGGGAATTAGGTGGTGGGGGGACCGCGGAGGGGGGGATCGGGTTCTCCACTGGTTCTCTTCCAAGCTGCTACTCTCCCAAGTCAGTGTGCAAAGTTCATTTGCTGTGAGTGCATTCGTTCGTCCGTAAGAATTTTTCTAGTGAAACGACATTTTCCGTTTCGGCGAAAACGTGAAATGGCTGAGTGCGGAGAGCAACGCGCGGCTGTAAAATTTTGTTTTTAGTTAGGAAAAACACCCGCGGAAACCCTTGCGATGCTGAAAACAGCTTATGGGGATAATGCTTTGAGTAAAACGCGTGTGTACGACTGGTTTTCGCGTTTCAAGAATGGAGAGATGTCAATAGAAGACCAACCTCGTTCTGGGCGCCCCTCGACTTCAAGAACGGACGAAAACATTCAAAAAATCAACATTCTTGTTCATGAAGACCGTCGCCGAACCATCGATCAACTTTGTGAGATGTCTGGATTGTCATGGAGTTCAATTCAGAGGATTTTAACTGAAGATTTGAGCATGAGGAGGATTGCAGCCAAATTTGTTCCTCGCCTTCTCTCCGACGATCAAAAGGAGCGTCGACTTTAGGCCTGTCTTGAGCTGCAAAATCAGTTGGATGAAGACCCAGATTTTTTTCTCAAGGTTATAACTGGCGATGAATCATGGTGCTATGGCTACGACCCCGAAACAAAGCAGCAATCAAGCCAATGGAAGACACCTCTCTCTCGCCTCGTCCAAAAAAGGCACGCCAAGTGAAGTCCAACATCAAGACATTGCTCATTTGTTTCTTCGATTGCAGAGGTATTGTGCACGCAGAATTTGTTCCTCCAGGCCAAACGGTCAACCAACACTTCTACTTGGAGGTTTTGAAAAGGTTGAGGGAGAACATCCGGAAGAAAAGAGCGGATCTTTGGCGCACAGGAGATTGGTTCTTCCACCATGACAATGCACCTGCCCACACAGCGCTGTCCGTGAAGAAATTTTTGACCAAAAACGGCATGACACCGATTGTCACTCCCCCTATTCACCGGACCTTGCCCCCTGTGACTTTTTTTTGTTCCTCTTCGCGTACAGCTTTTCCGCCGAAACGTGACAATGTTCTCAGTTCAAATAAATTGCACGAACTCTGGAAACGTTTCAAATTTACTTCGCTGATCGCGAAGTTAATTTGCAGTGTCCAAATCAAACAATTTTCGTCACATGAATCTAATGACTTACTCCAGGTGTGCTTCATATATGAAAAATATACATGTTTGGAAATTGTTTTAGTAATCTTGAAAAAAAAATACTGATAGTCGAATACCTTGAGCTGATTCAGACATTAAGGTATTTTTCTGAACAGTCAGAATGCAAATTTTTTTTTCTCTGATAACAAAAACAACTGTTAAGATATCAAACATTTTAGAAAACGTTACTTCCTTATCGAAAAATGTATCTTACAAATAGACACAAGTTTCCAAAGAGATTCAATATTTGTTCAACGTTTTAGTATCCACTCAAATAAATATTCGAAGAATATGAAAAATTCAACACTTGTACAACTTGAACGTTGTTTTGTTTTGTTAATAAGATTAAAATAAATCACATAATTTTACACTTTTTTTTTTTGATAACTCTTGGCAGAAAAAACCAAATTTTTCAATCTCATGTCCTGTTAAAAATTAAAATAATTTTTTTTTTTTTTGCAAAAAAAAGAGTTCCCATTCAAAATGTTTCTTTCAAACTGAACGTGCAATGTGCAAAATTAAAATGAATGTGCCCCGTGCTTTAACGGGTGGGAAATTATATCTCATTTTCGAACTTGATCATAAGATTCATAGTTAGGATTCTGTTATCGAAAAAAAACTTTAAGTAACATGTATGAAAATCGTTTTTCTACGAATTTTCGGTTTTTTTTCGCCCATATTAATTACATTCTTTCGAATGGCTATTCGTCGAAATGTGTTAGAACTGCCAGAAAATACTTACTTCACAATGAACAATATTAAATTTTGAAGAAAAATTTTTTAATAATTTAGCTAACGAAAAATAAAAAAAAAAGGTAAGAAATTCATCATCGAAGTAGTAAAACACATATTTTAAAGGGATATAAAAAATTTTTGAACTTGAATTTTCGGCTCAAATCAACACAATTGAATTTTTTTACGGATTACATTCGGTCTAAAAATACATTATGTATGAACATTTGAATACAAAACATGTAGGCAAATTGAACGAATGTAAAGATAGTACTCAAAATCATTATTCTTCTGAGGATGTAAAATCTGAAAATACTTGCATATATTTAATTTGGAAATTCCTTGCGTATATGAAAAAGTAATAAGTTCACTCATTTCTGACACACACAGACGAATATTTTATTAAACGTTTCGTTTACTGGAAGCAAAAAAGGTTTTCGTTCTACAATGTTTGATAAATAAATTACCTAGAGTTGAAATTTTTAAGTAAAAAGCATAATAATAAAAAAAGTTCTAAACTTTTCAGTCCCAACGACTTGACTTGTAAAACGACAGATTAATCAAGGCTCAGATCATTACTTCTATCTACATCGTGTTTTTCATTTTTTTTTATATAAAATGCTATTTCTGGAAGACAGCAATTACCTATAAGTATTATTCGATAGACTAATGATTTAGGCGATGATTTGTTCATGAATTTATCACGAGTGTTTTACGTGATTGCTCGAAATAGTCGCGTGATCGATTATTGTAACGATGCTATGAACACGTATTCAGTTGTAAAGAGCTATTAGGAAACGTTTTAGCGAACGAGGAATGACGAAAATGATCAGAATCGGAAAGAACGTACGATTTAGATATTATAGAACGTTCTGGAAATTGAAGTTGTAAAGCCAAGTCCTAGAGTGGGGAACCGGGTATAAATATGCCTCGATGTTTGAGCTCATAGCTTTTTCTTTTTCGGCTGCTCTCGGACTTGGTCAAGGAATTGATAATGTTTTTTGGAATATAATTTTTATCCGTCATCATTGTACAATCAATTATATTGTATACGGCATTGAAATAAATCTGTCGAAATAAATATTTCTAAAACCAGAAAATATATGTGTGTTTTATTTTTGTACATTACAAAAAAAACTGGTGTCAGAAGTGGGATACTGGAAAGTATATAAATTCCGACGATTTTTCTGAATTTTCATGCCGATTAATTACAAATTTTACACTGATTGAAGCATTTTACAACGTGGCAATATTGAATCGAGGGGTTATGCTTGACGTAACGTGCCCTGAGCATAATTAAAATCTGGATCTCTGTTCGCAAAATTCCAAAAACGTTGCCAAAGACCAAGGCTGATAGAAAAGCCTAACCTTCCTTTTTCGTCATCTGCGAGAAAGCTGCAACGAGAGTTCTGCAACGTCACGGCAACCATCTACAAGAAGGCCACCACGTCACGACTACTATCTCCGAGAGTTCTGCAACGTCACGGCAACCATCTGCGAGAAAGCTTTCAGACAAAATGCTGTCAACAATTCTATTGTAAGTCATAAGACATTATTCTGCAGAAATCAATATACTCTTGTTAAATTTTTATCTAATACATTGTAAAAGATGGCTTCTTCTACTTTGACGATTGCGGAGAAAATGCTATGTGAATTCGGAGGGGAAAAATATAAACTCTTTGAATTCATAGACAACGCTGATAAGGCTATGAAAATTATAGATGAAGGGTCCGCAGAAATTTTGTTCAAAATCATCCAGACAAAACTCACCGATAACGCGAGAGCATTGGTCAATACCAGGAGTTTCTCGGACTGGGACGCGTTGCGAAAACATTTGCTAAACACCTATTCCGCGAAAAGATCCCAAGGTCAATGGCAGCTTGAATTGTCTTCTTGCAAACAAGGAGAAAAGGAAGATGCCATGACGTATGCCTCTCGGGTCGAGAACTTGCTTTTGAAACTGACCAATAACTTAGACGAATCTTATTCGAAAACTGAGCACGCGGCTTGCGTAAAACTATTACAAAATCAGGCTTTGAATGTATTTGTGTTAGGGTTGAAAAACGAGATTCGTATTATAGTAAAACCAGGAAAACCAGGAACGCTCGAAGACGCTGTGCAATGCGCAATGGCAGAAGAAAATGAACTTAAATCCAGATCGGAGATTTCCAAATTTCCGAAGTACAAAACATTGCGAGATATGTAACCGTTTGGGCTACACGACCCACCAGTGCTTTTTCAACAACGAAAATACGAACCTTCAAAAGTTTCCTAAATTCACAAAAGTGAAAGAAGAATCGGGCGTAAGGCGAGTCGATTTTGATGATAAAAGGCCTAAAACCGTTCAATGCGCGTATTGCTAGAAATTCGGTCATCATATTAGTGTGTGTCGTAGAAGAGAATTTAACGAAGAACGCAAAAAGACGTTCGAGAACCGAAATACCAAACATTTAAACGAGTCACAGTCCCCGGCAAACCGAGCCACGCCGAGGACTACAGTATCTCAAATCGAGGCTCACCTATCACAGTAAATTCAGGAATACGACTTACGTAAAGCGAAATGTCCGTTAAGCTAAGAACGAAGAAATATCATTTTTGTTAGATACAGGAGCTGACGTTTCTCTTATTAAACTAAGTTTTCTTCAAGGTTCAACAGTTGTCTATAACGATTACAAACTAACGCTTACTGCACTAAATAATAAATTCTTTGAAACACTCGGATATTGTTTTCTAGATATTTTTGTTCAAAACGAAATAGTGACAGGAATATTTCATATTGTACACGACAGTTTCCCACTAGATTTTGCAGGTATTTTTGGAAACGAAACAATTCACAAACAAAGTTTAATACTCGATTACAAACAAGACAGAATAAAATTTGCGTCCGGTAATCTTCCCATTTTTCATATAAAAAAACAAGTAGAAAAGAATTCCATCAATCGAAAAGATCAAGGGGGATCAATCGCCAAAGACAAGGAAAACCCGGGATTATCGATAACGAATAACCGAATTGAAATTCCTCCTCGCTGCAGGTGTATCGTCCCGGTGAGAGTGAACGCGACCCATTTGAAAACGGGAGTAATTCCATCGAAACAAATTCAAGAAGGTGTATTCTTAGCTGCGAGTTATGTTACTATCAATAAAAACTCAGAGGCTCTAGTGTCAATTTTGAACGTTCTCGAAGAAAAAACAGAATTAGTTTTGCCATTTTTTGAAGTCGAGGAAGTTGAAGAGCAATCGAATTTTAGTAGCATTCATCGAATGAACGCTAACCACGGACCGAATCGATTAGAAAAATTAAAGTCGTGCTTACGTTTAGATCATCTGAACCAAGAAGAAAAAGAATCAATCGAGACTCTCTGTATCGAATATAACCACATTTTCCACCTAGAAGGCGACGTTCTCTCTCACACCGAGACGATCACACACGAGATTCAAACTAAAAGTGAAGAACCGATCGCGGTTAGAACATATCGTATCTCCGAAGGGCTGAAGGGTGAATTAAACAAACAGATAAACAAAATGCTTGAGGATGGTATAATTGAATTGTCAAACTCTCCATGGAATGCCCTAATTTAGATGGTAAAGAAAAAAAAGGACGCATCAGGCGAGAAGAAATGGAGAATCGTTGCAGATAATCGAAGACTTAATGATATCACTATCGGTACTTTTCAACCCTTACCTAACATCGAGATCGTATTAGAGAGTTTAGGCCATTCCAAATATCACTACCTTAGATCTATCGTCAGACTTCCACCAAGTCAAAATTTATTTAAAAGATGCCCCAAAAACGGCTTTTTCTGCACTAGGGCAACACTTCCAATTTAACAGAATGTCCATGGGCCTGAAAAATTCGCCTGCCACTCAAACTAAACTTATGTCAGCTCTTCTAGTGGGTATTGAAGGGTTACGGTGTCAAGTTTATCTTGACGATATTATTGTGTTCGCGGACAGTTTAAGTACCCACTTTATCCGACTGAGAGAAGTTTTTGAGAGATTGTCTGTACACAACCTCAAGTTGCAGCCGGACAAGTGCGAGTTTTTGAGACGTGAAGTCATGTACTTGGGTCATATGATAACGAAATCGGGAGTAATGCCGGATCCAATGAAAATCAAAGCTGTTACACAGTTCCCAGTTCCCAAATCGCAAAAAGACATAAAATCGTTCCTAGAGTTTACCGGATATTATCGAAGATTTATTGAAAATTTTAGTGAACTCGCGAAACCTTTAACGAAATTATTGAAGAAAGATGAACCTTTTAACTGGACAAGCCTACACCAACATTCTTTCGAGATTTTGAAATCCAAACTCACGAGTGAACCGATTTTGCAATATCCTGACTATACTAAACCTTTTTCTATTACGACCGACGCAAGCGAAATCGCACTAGGGGCCGTTTTATCCCAAATGTAGACGGAAAGGAATTGTCAATAGCATATGCGAGCAGGATTTTAAATCGCGCAGAGTCAAATTATTCCACTATAGAAAGAGAACTCTTGGGGATTGTATTTGCCGTGAAACATTTCAGACCTTATATCTACGGTCGAGAATTCTTCATTTATACATACCAAAAACCCTTGCAATGGCTAAATAATATGAAAAATCCCAGTTCAAGACTATTTTAATAGAGAGAAGAATTGAGGGATCACAATTTTATAATTAAATATACTCCTGGAAAGACTAACGTACAGGCTTACGCATTAAGTCGAGCTGTTACCGATGAACAAAATACGAAAATCGATGCGAATAATACCGAAATTCGAAACGTCGTCACCGACACTTTCACAGAGACGTACTTAGATTTTTTCGAGAAAAGACAAAAAACCATTATTTTTAATAACAAAATCGAAGAATGTAACGAATCGATATTCACAGTCAAAGATAACTATGTAATTTGTATTTCGGCCGATCTTGAGTTTAAAAGTACTATCGAATCAGAGTTCAGAGAAAAATTTCAACACTTAAAAAAACTAAAATCTCAGAAACCAAAAGTAGGCGACGTGATAAAAATCAAAAATCAAGAAAAAGATATTTTTTATTTGATTGTCAAAGAAAATTATTGGGACTACACCACTTACAAAGACCTATTCCAAAACTTTGTCACCTTGAAGAATCTTTTGAACAAACTGAATCTGAAATCTGTTAGCATGCCTAGATTTAGTAAGGGATTTGAAAGATTAAGATAGGAGAAAGTCAGAGCGATGTTGCGTTACATTTTCCGAAATTCCGAGATTTCTTTTCGTATTTTTTCCAATGTCATCGTCGAGCCCGATGAAAATCTAATTCCAACTATAATTGAAGAATATCATGCCAACCCAGCATCTAGGCATAGTAGGTTTCACCGCACTTACCAACGAATAAAAAGCCAGTTCACTTGGCCGCACATGAAACGAGACATCAATCAGTTTATAAAATCTTGCCAATCATGTCAATAAAATAAAGTCTTTCGAAAGAAAAATAAGAAACCTATACAGATACAATCTCGACTAGAGTATTTGAACGAATTTCACTTGACATAGTCGGCCCTCTGCCAGAAACAGAATCCGGAAACAAATACATATCGACTCTCCAAGATGACTTGACGAAGTTTTCACAGGCCTACCCCATCCAAAACCATGAAGCAATAACTATAGCTAATGAATTCGCCACGAAATTTATTTGTAAGTTCGGGATTCCAGAAACGATCCTAACTGATCAAGGCCAAGATTTTATGTCAAATCTAATAAAAGAAATTGCTAAACTATTTAAGATAAAACAACTGAAAACTACTGCGTATAGGCCGCAAACAAACGATGCGTTAGAACGTTCTCATTCCACGTTAGCAAATTATCTTAGGCATTATGTAAATGTCGATCAAAATGACTGGGATCGTTGGGTAGATTTCGCGATGTTTTCATACAATTCTACAACACACACTTCGACTAAATTCACGCCTCACGAGTTAGTTTTCGGAACAAAACCAACAATCCCGACGTCATTGACAAAAGAACCAGAATTTTAATATTCATACGATGATTATGTAGACGACCTCACATTAAAACTTAGAAAATCTATGGAGATTGCGCGAGAAAATCTTATCTCTTCAAAGCATAAGAACAAGAATTACTATGATAAAAAGGCAAAGTCCGTTAAATATGAAGTTGGAGATTTTGTATACTTAGAAAATGAACGGCCGATGAGATCGAGGAAATTGAGGAAACCATACATCGGACCGTACGAAATCACAAAAGTGAATTCTGAATCAAACGTGACGCTAAAGATTGGTCGAAAAGAAGTGGTCGTGCATATTGATAGGATAAAACATGCAAACTGAAATCTTCATATCCTCACCCCGACCTGACACAGAAATTATATGATAAGATTCAAGTGGAAACGTTTTTTTTTGACACAAAAATATTTACACATATATACATTTAAGTTAAAAGGGTCCTGTTAATCACTTTAATATATTATTATCGTTTATCGGATTTAGTAGGTTCCTAATCATGGGAGCAAATGCCGAGGTGTACCAAAATCATAAAATGCAATCTTCACCCGGGATATATTATGATATAATGGGAAAAGCAACGATTTTCTCTAAAACCTGGAAATTAGTCGCTTTTTTGGATTTGGCGCAGATCGACGACAAAATCAATCTTATCCAGAATCACTTCAAAAAAGTGAAGGAACTTTGTAAAAACGACGAGGAAATCCTCTCATGCAGAAACTCTTTCAGACTACTTACAAAATTAATTTCCAATTTAAAAAACACCGAATCTGTATTGAAGGGCGTTTTAGGGCACCCACCGAATAGAAAATAACGTGGATTATTGAATGTTGTAGGTTCTACTATCAAAATTTTTACAGGGAATTTAGACTATAATGACGCGGAATATTATGATCAGGCTATAAAAAATCTGGATGAAGAACTTGCTCTAGGGCACATAATGAAAGACCAAGTACAGGTAATAAAGTCAACAATAGTGAATTTTGATGAATCTATAACTAATGTGAACATTACGCGAGAAACTCTAAACCATAACATTTTTAAATTCTCCAAAATTAGGCAAACACTTACAATAAAACTTTTCACGGATTTGAGATGAACTTGTTAATGGAAAATCAGATTCAATTCATAAACTTTTTATGCGAGAGAGTGACAGATGAACTGGACGAGATAATCAACTCTATCGGGTTCACAAAATCAAATTTTATCCACCTGCGTATTATCTATCCAATGCAATATGTTACAGAAATTTAGAAGACTTTTAGATTCATGCCATCCGGTTTGACTTATCCAATAGATCCTTCCTTATCAAACGCGCACAACCTTCTTGAGATCGCTACCGTACAGGCTTATTATTCTCAGAATCGACTCGTTTTTATCATTCAAACTCCGATGATATCGCAAACAATATTTCAATTTAACGAACTTATACCGCTTCCAGTAAAACAAAATTCAGATAATTATGTTTTTATTCAACCCTCATACAAATACGTTGCACTATCTACTTCGAGAACGACTTTCGTCACGTTGAACAACCTTAAAGATTGTAAAAAGATGTATAAAAATTATTTTGTATGCGAAAACAAACAAAAAGTAGACACCGTGCTCAACAAGAATCCTTGCGAAATTGAATTATTAATGGAATCCGGAGAGAGGGTACCAAAGAATTGTGACGTTAGAATAGTAAAAATCAATAGGGAAATTTGGCACAAATTGTCAGAAAAAAACATCTGTGTTTATGTCCTAAATAAACCATCAACAATTACCATCTCCTGTATGGGTAAAGAACCGATCGACAAACTTTCGACCGGGATTGGTATGTTGGAAATATTTCAGCATTGTCATGTTTATTCTCCAGAAGTAATATTGACCACCGATGGTTCATTCACTTCAAATTTCTTTGTAAAATTCTTGAAATTCAATGTATCCTTCAATGGTAAATTACTTTTGGAAAGGCTAAAAATTCCAAGTTTAAAAGGAAATCTTTAGGAAATGTCGAAGGTTAAATAAGATTTGGCCAAACTTGGTCTAGCAGGTTATAAACTTGATCAAATTGAACGCGAAATCGACGAAGCTCTCAAACGGGAAAAAATTAAAAAATCAATATCCTTCTGGAGAAACTGCACGATTCTGACCATCGCTACTGTTGTAATTACTATTGCATGCGTAAGTCTGTATTGTAAATATATGAAGAAAGCTACAGGAAAAAATATATCTGTTTTAAATGCTCTGACGTGTTCAAAACCACTACGAATGATTTGTTGCGGTAGTGGAAACAATGATTCTTTAAATTCTAGTACAACAACCGAAAGTGACGAGAATCACCCTCGTAACGCAGATTTAAAAATGTACACTATCAGAAACGAAGATACGAGGGGGGACCCAAAAGTAACGGGAATTAGGTGGTGGGGGGACCGCGAAGGGGGGGATCGGGTTCTCCACTGGTTCTCTTCCAAGCTGCTACTCTCCCAAGTCAGTGTGCAAAGTTCATTTGCTGTGAGTGCATTCGTTCGTCCGTAAGAATTTTTCTAGTGAAACGACTTTTTCCGTTTCGGCGAAAACGTGAAATGGCTGAGTGCGGAGAGCAACGCGCGGCTGTAAAATTTTGTTTTTTGTTAGGAAAAACACCCGCGGAAACCCTTGTGATGTTGAAAACAGCTTATGGGGATAATGCTTTGAGTAAAACGCGTGTGTACGACTGGTTTTCGCGTTTCAAGAATGGAGAGATGTCAATAGAAGACCAACCTCGTTCTGGGCGCCCCTCGACTTCAAGAACGGACGAAAACATTCAAAAAATCAACATTCTTGTTCATGAAGACCGTCGCCGAACCATCGATCAACTTTGTGAGATGTCTGGATTGTCATGGAGTTCAATTCAGAGGATTTTAACTGAAGATTTGAGCATGAGGAGGATTGCAGCCAAATTTGTTCCTCGCCTTCTCTCCGACGATCAAAAGGAGCGTCGACTTTAGGCCTGTCTTGAGCTGCAAAATCAGTTGGATGAAGACCCAGATTTTTTTCTCAAGGTTATAACTGGCGATGAATCATGGTGCTATGGCTACGACCCCGAAACAAAGCAGCAATCAAGCCAATGGAAGACACCTCTCTCGCCTCGTCCAAAAAAGGCACGCCAAGTGAAGTCCAACATCAAGACATTGCTCATTTGTTTCTTCGATTGCAGAGGTATTGTGCACGCAGAATTTGTTCCTCCAGGCCAAACGGTCAACCAACACTTCTACTTGGAGGTTTTGAAAAGGTTGAGGGAGAACATCCGGAAGAAAAGAGCGGATCTTCGGCGCACAGGAGATTGGTTCTTCCACCACGACAATGCACCTGCCCACACAGCGCTGTCCGTGAAGAAATTTTTGACCAAAAACGGCATGACACCGATTGTTCACCCCCCCTATTCACCGGACCTTGCCCCCTGTGACTTTTTTTTGTTCCCTAGACTCAAAAGGGACATGAAAGGAAAACGTTTTGGGACTGTAGAAGAGGTGAAACAAAAATCGCTGGAAGGTTCAAAAAACATTGAAAAAAATGAATTTCAGAACTGTTTTGAACACTGGAAAAAAAGATTGAACAAGTGTATTACAGTCAATGGGGGTTACTTTGATGGTTATAAAAATTGTGTGTGAAAAAATTTGTCAATAAAAAAGTTGTAACACAATTCCCGTTACTTTTGGGTCCCCCCTCGTACTCCATTGTAGCCCCGTTGACAACATCGGAATTCAACTAACATAAAGGATAAAATGTAAACTTTTTATTGAAACCTTTATAATAGTCATAATTTACATGAGAAGAATTGTATTCTGCACGATACCCAAGATCGAGTCAAATATTAAGAGAATTTAGGTCCGTTTCTTTACCCTGACTTCCCTCTTAAGGGGTTATATACAAAGTTGGGGCTCGAAAAATCGAATATTTTTTGTTTGCATATTCTGAAAGAACATACTTTCGAAAATATCTGTGCCATAGACACTTGGCGCGCGGCGCCCAACGTGCGGTTGCGGCGCCAGCTTAGGTAACCGGTTTTTTTAATTCGAAAAATATCCATATATCGATACTACGTTCCTCGAGTATTTCGGAACAGTTGATAAATTCTGAACAAGTGTTTGTGTGCATAGCAGTTACAAGCTAACCCTTAAAGTAGCAGCATCAAAACAAACAGTTCTGTCGCGTTTTTTACTTCAATTATGGGGCGAAATAAAATATCCAGAGAAAGCCGATCGAGCAGAAGCGATGTAAAATCGCGTCTGAGAAAAAGAAAACAGTACTTTAACCCCAAAATCGTGAAAAGTGACGACAAAAGTTTCAGCACGTCGCGGAAAAAACTAAAAAATCGTGGCGATGTCGAAGTGCCCGTTGAACTTACCGTTGAATACCGTATTATCAATTTCTTGCAAGTTTTTTCGGCTATCTCTCAGTATGTAAAATGCAAAGTTTGTGACAGTGACGTGAAATTTCAACCTATGGAAACACGCGGACTCGGTTTCAAAATCGCCGTGACGTGTGATAACTGTTTGCAACGCAAAATTTCTTCGAGCCCCGTCATTGATCATGCTTACGAAATAAATCGGCGTTTTATTTTTACAATGAGATTGCTGGGCTTGGGAGCAGCAGCTTATTCCAAATTTTGTGGTCTCATGGACATGCCACCATTCTTAAAACAATCATCGTACGATCACGTCATGACAAACATCCTTGCAAGTGTGAAAGAGGGATTCACTTTATTCGCGAGTCGGGCTGTGCGCGAGGAAATCGAGAAAAATACCGGGCCGAATAAAAATCACTTGACAATATCTGGAGACGGGACGTGGAAAAAGCGTGGTTTCACGTCATTGTTCGGGGTCATGTCTTGAATTGGATATTTTTCTGGGAAGGTTTTGGATATCAACGTGAAGTGTGCATTTTGTAAGGCGTGCCAGTTGTGGGAGAATAAAAAGAAGGACTCCCAGTATGAGGAATGGAAAACTCAGAATGAACCTGATTGTCGCGCAAATCACCAGGGATCAGCTGGTAAGATGGAAGTGGATGCGGTTCTCGAAATGTTTAAACGGTCGGACGATTTACATAACGTTCAATATGCCAACTATGTCGGAGACGGTGACTCCAAAACATTCAGTGCTATTAAAAATGCTGATATCTATGAAAATTTAACAGTTCAAAAAAAAGAATTTATTAGGCATGTCCAAAAACGAATGGGGAAACGTCTGAGAAATCTTAAAACCCAGGAAAAAGGCCTTGGAGGAAAGGGAAAACTCACCGGCAAGATGATCGACAAACTAACAGTATACTATGGCTTGGCGATACGTCGCAATTCAGATTCGGTCGAGAAAATGCGGAATGATATCTGGGAAACTTTTTTCCATTTAAGATCCACCGATAAAAATCCCAAACATGAAAAATGTCCCGCTGGAAGCGAGTCCTGGTGCGAATGGCAGAAAGCTTTAGCCGCGCTCCCCAAGAAAAAAAGGAAAGGCCCCAAAGAAAAAAGCCATGCCTAATTTCAAACATTCCTACCCTGCGCTACCTGAAAATGTATTGAATGCCATCAAGCCAATTTACGAGGATTTTTCAAAAGAAGAATTGCTTGCACGTTGCGTGGGCGGTTTTACTCAAAACAATAACGAGAGCTACAATCAGCTCGTATGGAAAATCTCCCCAACACATCTGCCAGGAGGTGTAGTGCCCGTTGAAATTGCTGCCTACTCGTCTGCATGTATATTCAACGAGGGAAACAAAGCAATTTTGAAAATTTTCGAGGCCTTGGGAGTGCCCTGTGGGACGCATTCCCACCAATTCGTGGAGGACGAGGACGAGCGGCGCATCCCGATTGCTGAACTGCGCACACAGGACGCGACTAAAGAAGGAAGAGTTGCTCGCAGACAACAACAGGCCGACGTTTTGGATGATGGAATAAACTCTTTGGAGTCCCATTATGGTCCTGGCATCGATGACGATTTGTAAGTTTGGCTGAACAAATGTTTCGCACGAATGAAGTTGACACAAAACTTTAAACGCAATTATCTCGGAATGCGTTTTTTTCAAAAGTACTGTTGCGACGAACGTGATATCTCAAAAACTTTTCAATCGATTTTCAAAAATTTTTTTTTTTAATATTCGTATTTACGATCTCGTGTACTTGAACGATTCATTTTTATTCTGAAAATTTTTAATTTTTTGCAAGGAATTTTTTTTTTGAAATTTTGACCACCAAAAAAATCGCTTTTTTCTCTCAACGTGGTTTTTTATTGAAAAAAAAAATTTTGGGAAACCGAATCGTTCGAGTACACCACAACACATTTTTCTTAAAAAATTTTTTCTTTTTTGATTTCAGTTGAGCAATTAGCTTTGGAGAACGTTCACCGTAAACCTCTGCAAAAAAAAGCGCTGCGGGGTATGGGCCATAACTCCGACAATTTTCAAAATTTTTTCGAAATTTAAAGTGTTTTTATTTCTTCGACAGTATTACTACAACATTGTGTTTTGCTTTTTCCGATAAAATTTGCATAAAAGCCTTTTAAAAAAACACGAACTTAGCTCACTTTTTCGCCCCAACTTTGTATATAACCCCTTAAGAGGGGAGGTGTAATGTACTCCGATCATTACTTCTATCTACATCGTGTTTTTTATTTTTTTCTTATATAAAATGCTATTTCTGGAAGACAGCAATTACCTATAAGTGTTATTCGATAGACTAATGATTTAGGCGATGATTTGTTTATGAATTTATCACGAGTGTTTTACAGGATTGCTCGAAATAGTCGCGTGATCGATTATTGTAACGATGCTATGAACACGTATTCAGTTGTAAAAAGCCATTAGGAAACGTTTTAGCGAACGAGGAATGACGAAAATTATCAGAATCGGAAAGAACGTACGATTTAGATATTATAGAACGTTCTGGAAATTGAAGTTGTAAAGCCAAGTCCTAGAGTGGGGAACCGGGTATAAAGATGCTTCGATTTTTGAGCTCATAGCTGTGACGAGCATGGGTTTTTTCCTTTCACTTGTCCGAATATTATTTCGTAACAAAGTATTTTTCAATCAATCAATTCGAGCTCAGGAAATAACAATTTCCTGCTTGAAGATAGCACTGCGATATCTTTATTACAGCAATTCCGTCATCAATCAATTCCACTTGAAAATCGATTTACGTTTAAAAGAACATAAAACTGTTATTTTAACATATTTTTCAAGCAATAGCAAATATTCTCCAAAATGATATTAGCTTACAATTTACACTTAAAAAGAACGAAGATAATAAGTCGTATTTAATTTCAACTTCCTTTGATAAATTCTATTTTTTTTCGAACTTGGGTAGTATAAAAAGCCCCGAATTTCGATGCAACGTCGGAGTCGCTACCCGTTCTTCGAACCTGAAACACCTTTCTAGGTCCACACTGTTCAAGAACAAAAAGCTGCCTTGTCCTTTTCAAACCTATCCTGAGTCCAAGACGCCTGACATCAAGACGGCTAAAAATTGACTTTTTCCGAATCCTACTTGCATTTTAAGTGAACCAAGCCCGAATTGTATTCGAGGCCCAGTGGTCCTTAAAACAAGTCTAAAAGTAAGCCCTCCTGTTGAATTATAATCAAGGTAATCTCGACCGTTTCCCCTTGGAACTATTCCATATTATTATGCAAGAGCAGAGATTCTTCTCCGCTGGGATAGTTTCCAGGCCCAACTTGTTTAATAACAAAGAATAACAAGGAAAACAAAATGATAAATAGTATGAAAAGAAATAATAAAATTGAAGTTCATAAATTAACATATCGAACCTGCCAAATGAATATTTAGTTTATTTCCGTCTAATATCCGATTATTTCGAGACTCAAACAACTTCTTCTTTCCTTAGTGCATACCGTTCAAACTTTAATTTGGACATTAAGGAGCGTAGCCAAACAGCACCGACTAAAACCAAGCGCCTGGAAACGCGATTATAAGAAGAAAGGCATTTTAAACATCTATCATAGGCTTCAACTATTAAAAACTCTTCCTTTCGAATTAGAAATTTCACTCCAAATATAGATAAAAAAATAGCTCATGCAGCTTCAAGGAAATATGGGATCATCCTTGTTACCCCGGACAAAAGATTGACCTTTCAATGTCAAATTGTAATAAATCCCAGGGGGTTACACTTGATCAAACTCCCGTGGATAAAGAAATCGAAGAAATTGCTAATCTCTACTCTCCTCCAGAAATGGCGGACCAGGAATTCTATAACTCTTTAGAGACCGGTTATTTCTATAACGCGGATTATTGTAGTGACAGCGTGCCAGAGCCATGTGAAGTTTGAAATTGCCTTGTACCGACAATCCCAAAAACATTGTACGAACTAAAACTTAATAAACAAGGAATGATTTATTAGAAGTATAAATTTGACGTTGTAATTTCATCCTTAAAGCATTTCCTCGACTCCCTTTAAAAAGTCGGATAAAGGGTCACCATAGGCAGTTGTCTATGGAGGGTCCTTTCCAGTCTCGACGAGATTAAGGAATAAAAAGATTCCCTAGGCGCGTAGCCTGACAAACCCAACAAAAAAAAATATATAATCATAATGTTGTTCCCGATCTCGCTCGTGACAGGAAAAAAAAATGGAGCTGCGAACAGGGTCTGTGAATTGCTTTAAGGGTTGAAAATTGATTATGCCCGACTCTAGCAGTATTGACAAGAAATTTTAGTATTGGAATTACAATTTATGAACAGAGAATATCAAGTTGAAACTATAAATTAGGAGTGAATTATAGATATTTGTGGCTTGGAATTTTTTTTTTTCGGTGTGCTTTCTCCTTTTCTAAATAAATTTTAAACCTTCAAAAGGAAGGACATTTCTCGGTTGATACTTGGAACGGGATTGCTCGGCCAGTATTGATTAAGAAAGATATTTTGTCTTTTCCCGAGATCAATGTCTAGGACGGGATTGCTCGACTGACATTGATTTTCAAACAAGAATATGAATCCAAATGGATAATTTTCCGATCACTGAGGAAAGCATCGACACCATCATCTTTTGTAAACAATTTAGTCCTACTGAACTAGAAGAAACAATAAAATAGTTGAACGAAGAACTTGAAATTCGAAAACAGACACTTGTGAATGAAATTAATGACTTAGAAAAATTTTTGAATAACGGATATACCTCGGAACAATTTAAGGAACTACCAAAATCCATTAGGCATTATTTGCAATTTGAACATAAGATTTTGAGTGGCCGAATAAAAATATTGAGAATAAAATTGCGTGAAATCTGGTATTGATTGAGTTATCTCGCCTTGTTCTCACAAAATCCTTTTCAATGCCTCAGGGATTTAATCCTAGTTACGAACAGTCTTACGTAACGAGAAGTAATTTCGATAAATTGTCTGAAGAAGAAAAACTAGAATACCTATGTCGCCAAATTCCAGATACCAAAATTCGCCAGAAAATCACCTCTGACGATAGTAGAGAAAAATTTGAACATTCACAACAGAAACACGAAGGAGAAATAGTTAAAGAATCAGGCATATTGAATAAAGAGGTGGCAAAATTCAAAATGGCTAGTAATCAACTCAAATTACGAGATGTCATAGACATCATTCCCTGTTTTTCTGGAGGAACGACAGGGCCCAGTTTCCGCGAATTTGCCCTAGCATGCCAAAAAGCAAAGAAAATGTTGCCGAACGAACTTGAAAGTAGCCTCGCTGGACTTATTTCCGTGAGATTATCAGGAATCGCTGCTAGAGCTTTTGAAAGCGACACTCCCGCAACAATTGAGTCACTTTTGAAGACTTTACAAAATCTTGCGCCATTGGAAAGCACCTTTGAACTCTGTGGGAATATGGCCCGAACGGTGCAGGGAGAAAATGAGGATGATAGTACCTTTTTCTACAGAATCCAGGACTTAGGTAATCGTATAATAGAGATTATCAAAGCCGAAAACGACGGCCAAATTGAAGCAACAAGGAAAATGGAGATTGAACACGAAGCTTGTAAAGCCTTTATGAACGGCATGAAAACAGAGATAAGATCACTCATGACTGATACTAACAATTTGTCCATTGCTGGACCAAAAGCAATTCAAATAGAAAAAACTCTAGAACGTCGCAACAACTTGAGACAACTCGTTACAAATTGCTTATTATGCAAGGCTAGTGACCACGAAACGAGCGACTGCCCGAGAATGAAGAGTATTGAAGATCAGAATAAGAAAAGCTTATGCCAACTATGCAAAACACCCGGACACGAAGCTCCAAATTGTCTTCCTGCAAAAAACCGCGGATGTCGGTATTGTAAACGAACAAATCATACAATAGAAAATTGTCAGTTCCGACCAATTAGAGTTGTCCAAACTCAAGATTCAAACAACTATGTACGAGACTTTAGACCAAACAACAATGGCCTCAACTTTTATAACGACCGCCAAACCTCTCGCTACAATAACTCGGGTCCAAGCACGCGGTTCAACAACACTCGCTACCAGAATCCCTCGAACAGTTGGCGCCAGAACAACCAACAGGCCCAGAATTTTTCCAACTACGGCAATTTTCGAGCTAATGAAAACTACCAAAGTCAAAATAAACATTTTCAAAATCAAGGTTTTTCGAATTACCAAAACGGACGAAACTTCCAAAATCAGAATCAGGATTTCCAAAATCAAAATTTTCAGAATCAAAACCACCAAAGTGGATCCTATTTTCAAAATCGAAACTTTCAAAACAGATAGGATTTTCAAAATCGAAATCGAACCTCTCAAAATGGACAGAATTTCCAAGGCAACTCCTTCAATTCCCAGTCAAAAAACGAGGACAACCTCCCGCATGGGGGAGGCAAACCCATACCAAGCCCACGAACAAATTAAAAATTCATAATATTTCTACTGCAGTTCCAACCACTCCATGCATAGAACTAAAAGTAGAAAACTATAAATTAAATTTCATGCTAGATTCTGGAGCCAGTATTTGCCTTATTAAAGAAAGGTTTGTCACAGATCAATTCATCAATGAATTTGAGAAAAAGCAACTAACCGGTATTACAGAAGAACAAGTTAATACTCTTGGTACAGTAATTTTAAATATTTTTGGAATACCAACTAAATTTTTCATTGTCCCTGATTCATTTTCAATAGAACCCCATGATGCAATTTTAGGAAACACCTTTTTTCAAAAGAATTCTTCAAAAATAAATTGGAAAGATCAATGTTTCGAGATCAAAGACCTTAAAATACCATTTTGTAATCAAAATCAAAGCGAACAATCTACAATTCAAAATGCTATCAAGAAAATAACATTAAATATTCCTGATAGATCAAAAAGAGTCTTTCGTATCAATTTAAAGCCAACATCTTTGAAAGTGGGATTTATCGAAACAATCAAGATTAAGAATGGGTTGTATGCTGGCGAAGCAGTCGTTAGAAATTTTGAAGGAGAAGCCTTTTTGCTCTTCACGAACAGTACAGAAGAAGATATTAAAATCGACTTACCCGAACAAGAACTTCACGAAATCTTGGAAATTAATGAACAAACAGAGCCGAACGAGGAACCGAAAAAGAAATTCAGAAGAAAACGAAAAAGGAATGGAAAAACTACCAAGATGTTTCAAATCAATACGAGATCACGCCTAGAAAAGGTTAAAGAATTATTGCGCCTAGACGATTTGAGTCCAAACGAAAAAGATGAAATAAACAATCTGATTCGAGATTCGGCTGACTGTTTTCATTTGCCTGATGAGCAACTTACGAGCACGCATTTACACCAACATTCTATTACCACTGAAGATAACAAGCCCATTAACGCACGACAATACAGGTTCCCGCCGAAATTGAAAGACGAGTTGAATAAACAAGTAGAAGAACTTCTTGAAAATGGAATAGTTAGACCATCCTTTTCGCCGTACAATACCCCAGTATGGATAGTTCCGAAAAAAGAAGACAGTCAAGGAAATAAAATATGGCGAATGGTCCTCGATTTCAGGGCCCTAAATGAAAAGACAGTTGGAGATTCTTATCCCCTACCCAATATTGTAGAAATATTAGATCAGCTAGGAGGAGCTAAATACTTCTCCATCTTCGACTTAGCTTCCGGATTCCACCAGATCGAAATGAAACCTGAAACGCCCTAAAAACAGCCTTTTCAACGAGCCACGGACATTGGGAATTTGCGAGGATGCCATTTGGGCTCAAAAACGCCCCTGCCACCTTTCAACGGTTGATGGATGTAGTTCTTTCTGGATTGCAAGGGACGGAATTATTCGTATATATGGACGACATTGTAATTTATGCCAGAGATTTAAGCGAACATCAAAGGAAATACAAACTATTGATAGAACGACTAAGAAATGCGAATTTAAAACTGCAACCCGACAAGTGTGAATTTTTCAGGCGTGACGTCACATTTCTGGGACATCGAATTACAGAAAATGGGCTAAAACCGGATCCAAAGAAACTTGAAGCAGTTAGAGAGTTTCCGAGACCAAAAACCGTTAAAAATGTAAGGCAATTTCTCGGGCTGGCATCATATTATAGAAGGTTCATTGGAAATTTTGCAAAAATATCGAAACCTTTAACACAATTATTAGAAAAAGACATAGATTTCTATTGGAACAACGACCACGAACAAGCATTTCTGACTCTTAAGGATAGACTTTGTAGTAGCCCCGTGCTACAATACCCGAATTTTAACGAACCTTTTATTCTTACTACCGATGCGAGTCAGTATGCGATAGGAGGCATACTTAGTCAAGGAAAAGTTGGAAAAGATCGACCTTGTGCGTACGTATCACGTCAATTAAATAAAGCTGAGAAAAACTACAGCACTTACGAGAAAGAAGCTCTGGCAATAGTTTTCTGTGTTTCGCATTTCCGCCGTATTTATACGGTAGGAAATTTACGATTCTAACTGATCATAAGCCCTTATGCTGGATGAGAACGGCCAAAGATCCGACTAGCCGTCTCACGAGATGGAAACTCAAACTCGAAGAGTACGATTATGACGTACAATATAAGGCAGGAGCAATGAATATCAACGCTGATGCCTTATCTCGAAATCCCATTCCCGAAGACATACTATCTGAGAGCATACATCTGATTATGCCTAGACGCTCTACTCGAATTAAAGAAGCTACTAACAAAGGATTGCAATACCGTCAAGAAATTGAAAAGGAAAATTTGAAGAAAAAATCAAAGGTGTGTCAAAAGATTGAGGAAAAAGTAAAAGATAACGAGAATACTGAATCCAACATGATAGAGATTAAGCAAAAACGTGGAAGACCTAAGAAGGTAAAGAAAAATACGAGCGAGTCTAGTAGCGAAGAAGAAGAAGAAATATTTGTTCCAAAGAGATCTACTCGAAAAACCGCGAGGTACAGAAAGCCTGACTCAGAAGACGAAACTGAAAAATCGATCACAGACGAAGAACCTGAATCCATACCAAAACAACAAGATTTAGACGTAGATAACTCGAACTCTGAAAATAATGACTAGACAGAGGAAGAAGACAGTGATGAGGAATACAACTTAGAGAAACTAATACATAGTAAAAATATTTTCGAAAACAAAGATCACCTTTTTATGAAACAAGGAAGTTGCTTATTATTTTTCAATACTAATAACAAGCCTGTAGATGAATTTTCAAAGGAATTTTACAAGAAACGAGAAGTTTAAGTACCTAAGAAGTTGGAATTTGGTGATTTAGTTTATAGTAAGAGTGGAAAAAATTACTGTATTATACTATGTATACAAGACAATTCATCTGAATTCAATGAGAAGAGAACTTGGGAAACCATGAAGAAGGGAT
This sequence comes from Platygaster robiniae, assembly GCA_028476575.1. Classification (NCBI taxonomy): domain Eukaryota; kingdom Metazoa; phylum Arthropoda; class Insecta; order Hymenoptera; family Platygastridae; genus Platygaster; species Platygaster robiniae. The sequence continues at coordinate 7,196,511 of CM052027.1, read as the reverse complement.
TAGAGCAGTTGAGACAGATTATCATAGAAAAGGGGATCCGCAAGATAAATTTTCCTAAATTTCAATTACTAAACGAAATTCCTTGGGAGAGATTTGAAAACGAAGTAAATAGAATTTTTAAAGATGAGGAAGTAGAGATTGTAATTTGCACTGGTCAGATAGAAATCCCTTCGATCTCACAGAGGTACGGTTTAGTCGAAGAATTTCACTGTTCAGCTATTGGGGGTCATCAAGGACATAATAAGACCTACTTGCGTTTAAGATCACGATACTACTGGGCAAACATGAGGGACGATGTTAGAAATTTTATCTCGAAATGTTTAACGTGCAAAATAAAGAAATTGACTCGAAAGAAAATCAAACAACCGATGGTGATCACTGACACACCCGGTACCGCATTTGAGAAAGTTGCTTTAGATCTGGTCGGCCCTTTTCCACCTACCGAGAACGGAAATAGATATATCCTTACCATGCAAGATCTCTTGACAAAATACTGTATAGGGGTCCCTTTGCCTGACGCAAGCGCTGCTTCTACCGCAGACGCGTTTATCAAACGACTGATTTGCATTTTTGGAACCCCAAAAGCCGTGCTCACTGACCAAGGAACTAACTTTCTCTCTGGACTCATGAGGATAGTAGCCAAGAAGTTTAACATCAAACAATTTAAGACTAGTGCATTTAGGCCTTCGTCCAATGGTAGCTTAGAAAGGACGCACATTGTTTTGGTACATTATTTACGCATTTTTCAAGAGGAAGACTCTGAGTGGGATCAGTGGGTAGAGATGGCCATGTTTGCTTACAATACGAGCATTCATGAGTCCATCGGCCGCACGCCCTACGAGTTAGTTTTTGGAAAAATCGGTCTTCTGCCCTCCAGTCATCCACTACCAAGTTACGATAGATTAGAAACGTATGACGAATACCTCGTTAAGTTAATGGCTAGGTTAAATACTATCAGGGAAGAGTCTCGAAATAACCTGATAAAAGCTAAAGAGAAATACAAAGAGTATCACGATCATTGTTTGAACCCGGTCTCACTCTCCGCGAATGATTACGTATTCCTAAGAAAAGGAATAAGGTTTGGCAAGTTCGACAATTATACTGATGGACCGTTTAAAATAGTAGAAATTCTTGATGATAATCGAACGAAAATAAGAATAGGAAATTCAGATAAAATAGTCTCCACTAATAGGTTAATACGTACAGAAATTAGAAGCGACGACGAAATGTAAAATTTAGAAATTCTCTTGTTATAGAATGAATAAAATGTTCGCCGCTCTCGTCATCGTCACCTTCTTTTCCCCCGCTATAGGACTACTCGGATATGATTGTGGGACGTTGGATGCCAACATCACACGGTTAAATCTGAAGGACCTGGGAGAATGTAATATTTCCCACCCCCGCGTCATTAAGACAGAAGTACCCTTACAGTTGCTCCAGTTAAACGAGTTCGGAACCTTGTACGTCCAAATATGCAGAATAGAGATTAAGCGATTGGTTACTCCTTGTAGGTTTTTTGCTGACCACTCAGTCTCAAATGGTCTTGCTGAATATTTTCGCGAACCCACTAGAGAGCAATACAAACACCTCCATGAGCGAGGACGAATACAGTTAGAGCAAGTGACCTTATCGGACTTCAGAGCTAACACTACAGATACCAGGACCGTCACACTTGCTGGAACTTTAAACGTTGATGGCAGTTGCGAAGGCGCTACGTATGGAGACAGATTCGGCAACTGGCAAAAGGTCACCGTACAGGCCACTGTGAAGATTACCCTCCAGGACTACTACGCACCAGTTTCTACAAAAGAAGGAAAAATTTTCTTCAACTCGGGTACTCGTTGCTCGATGAAAAAACCGTTTTGCTCGATGACGAATGGAGACTATGCATTTTGGGATATATTACCTCAGGGACTTTGCAACTATCAACAGTACTCTGTACTGTATCAAGGCTCTGGATTCCGACTAGAAGACCACTCTGAAGAAAAGATGAAACCCGTCTATACAGTGGAAACGAGAGACACGACCTTTGCCTTAATGAAAAAGGACTCGCTATCTGTGTGCGGATATGAAGTTTTTTCCACAGAACACCCCCGACTGTTCATCCTTGAAGCTGGAAAAGGAGAATTTCTTATCCCAAAACAAGAAATCAACCCGCGAGATATAGATACCCTTGCCTATACGAATTCTAAATTCATCTACATAGAAAAACGTATGAAGAGGCAGTTTGAAACGTTATATTACGACGTGATAAAAAGGCGCTGTAAATTGGAGAGAAAAGTGCTTGGAAACTCCCTGGTGTTGGCCACGTTGAAGCCAGATGAATTCGCCTACAACCTCATGGATGGACCTGGATATATGGCTATTATCTCGGGAGAGATTATAAACATCCTGAAATGTGCTCCTATAATAGTCAGAGTCAAAAACACTCAGAACTGTTATCAGGAAATCCTCGTAGAAGCGAACAATAAGACCTTCTATCTGACGCCCAAAACTCACATCCTGAAACGTAGAGGAACACCTATCTCGTGCAACTCTTTGACTCCAGCCACGCACGAAATCGACGGAAAATGGTACAAGTTCACGCCCAATCCTGTAGAGACAACGGCACCCCAGCGGTTGAAACCCTTGTCAAGGCCTACATGGGAATACCACAGTATTTCCAACCTCGCTTCCTCTGGAATCTATACTGAAGATGATTTGAAGAAATTCCGGGAAGATACCATTTTCCCATGGATCGCGCTGGAGTTCTAGAAACGATAGCAAAGGGGTCATTAGGAGACCCAGTTGACATCGAAGGCCTTTCCATGAAAAACCTACTAAACATCGAAGACATAGCCAGAAACTTATGGGATAGCATGTGGTCAAAATTCTCCTTATTTGGTACCTTCAGTGCAGGATTTCTGGGAATATATTTCCTTTTGAAACTTACCAAAGGACTACTAGACGTAGGGCTTCATTTAATTGTCCTTCATTCAGTATTTGGATGGGCCATTTATCTCCTCGCTGCTATATGGAACAATCTTGCAACAATCTTACTCCATGTAAGGATTCCTTCGCGAAAACGAACTCAAAAAGTTGAAAGCGAAGATATCGAAGCAGGAATCCCCATGAGCATTGTCCCTCCCAGCGTTCCTGAAGATGAAACCGATCCAAAGAAGATGATGACGACACTTTACCCTACCACCGAGCTGGATAAGCTTTATCAAGAATTACAACCTTTTGGACTTCGGGGATGAAAAGTAAACCTTGCGCGCGAATAACTATAATATTAATACCTTTATGATGTAGAAAGAAAAATGGAAAATGTAATAAAAATACATATAAAAAAAAAAAAAAAAAAAACAAAAACAAAACAATAGATTCAAGCAATATTACTATTCGAAAGAAAATAATTCATATCATGGACGATTTGAATACTTATGTAAGAGAAACTTGTACTGAATAAAGATTAATTGAAAATTTACTTGCGTTATGAGAAGAGGAAGAAAAGGAGGGAATGCGAGGTAGGTTAGTTGACCTCCCTCTCTTCTTCCAAATCTCTAATAAGATAAGATGTTATAAAAATAATAATTGCTTATATACATAAGTTAGAAGTAGGAAATGTTTTCTTAGAACGTAATACGGAGACTATTCTATTCTGAATTAATGTGGAAATTATATTACAAGAGTAACTCTTCTACGAAATGGTCATGAAATTCTAATTGGTGCTAGACTCACTTTTGATTGGACATTGATGAAACAACGAGAAAGGAATGTATATTGCAACGCGCAGAGATTTAATTTTTAACTACCTTGTAACGACGAACGACATCTCTAATGTTCACAGCAGTTGATCGCAATTATGAGTACTTTATAAAGAAGTTTTACACTCGACAGAATAATACAATTTTTTATACGGTATATGGCTCTGGCAGCGTCGCCACATTTCGAAAACTATACGAAGAACTAGGAAAAATTGAAAATAAAAGGAAGCATATATATACGTACGCGAAGGAAACGAAAATTGAAAATAAATAGAAGCATTCACTATAGATACAAGGAGGAAATATGAATATGAGGTATTTGATAAAAGGATAGATTTTTTTGAATCGTATTTAAGGGGAAGAATATAAAAAATTCATATAAAAAGAAACGTTAAGCTAAAGGTACGAAGAATATAATAAATAGAAGGAAAAGAAAACTTTTTTTTTTACGAAAAAGGATCATATGTAGGAAGTTCAATAGGATTTATGGCCCCGCTGGCGTAACGAATTACTAAAAATTAGATTTTCCAACCTAGCTAGCTGTAGGAATGTAAAAGTTTCTAGTATGAGAAGTAAAAGGTCCTAATTTTGCGGCCACGAAATAGGTTTTCGGGTTACGACAGTTTTCAAGCAGGGTATAATTATGTTCTATCTGAAATAAGTATGCATACGTTGAACAAAGAGAAAAATATGAGTACTATAAAACAAAAGGGAATAAATAAATGAGAAATTATACGGTGAAATAAAAGAATAAAAGAAATGGAGACAATTAGGGATGAAAGTTAGTCCCATTAATAAAACAAAATGAATTTGAAAGAAATTAGGAGATTAATAAAATGAAATTTTCTTATGAAGATAGTTAAATAGGATTTATGGTTCCGCACGTGCGATAGTATTGACAAATTCCCGAGAAATTCTTTATGTATGTTGAACCGCGTTTCCGACCCATCGTATTAAAACGATAGTATTATTTTATAATGCGAGGACCTCTCGAGAAATTCTATACATATAATGATACGGGTCTCCAACCAAATCGCGGTGTTTCAAGAGAATATAATTATATCCCATCTCTAACTAATCCTTCAATAAGTATCGAGAACGAATAAACTAAAAGAATATATGGTGAATTGAAATCAAGAACAAGACAGGTTACGGGTAAACCAAAAACCCAAGATATCAAAAACTTTAAATACATACAAAGAAAATTAAAGAATAAAGGTTCTCGATCTTTCACAGACAAATAAAACGTTCTCCGCCCAGATACCGAGATTTCTAAGCGAAAAATAATCCAACAATAATGACCCTATAAAACACCAGTTTCTAAATGAGGAATTCACATCGATAAATAGAAATGAATCACATGGGTTCCCTTCCCTCCTCTTCTTCATTGGTAAGAAAGAAATTGAAATTGATAAAAATAATTACCTTTCTAGCACGCTGGAACCATTCTTACAAAACGGAATAAAACGAGTACTTACAGTCAAACGATTCTTACCTTCGACAATGAACGCGAGTGATCAAAAAACTAAAGACCAAAGAAACGAAAATCGAGAAGTTATATTCGAAAAAATAGTAACAGCGGACGAAAAGATAACATTAATTAAAAGGCTACAAAATACACGAAGAAAATTGTTGAGACTAGACGAACATAGAAAGGTGGCAATGAACTTTCCAAAGCAAGCCAATTTGACGAGCAAGGACAAGTGGAAAATGAAGAGGAAGAGTAAAAATTAAAGAAACAAATTATGAAGATAGACGGAGAAATTAACGAGATTAGGAAAAAGATAAGACTATGTCAACCAACACAAAAATCACAATCGAACCAAAACCAACCCAAGTGCGTCATCATTAGGGATGAAATATTGTAGAATTATGGGAAATTTGTAGGATGAATAAATACGAAAAATAGGTTGAAACAAATGAAGTAAATATATTTTCCTTTCTTGAATTAAGCCAGGGGAGCAGTATCAGTAATATCCCCCTGCGATAGGAATCGTATGAACTCCTCGGACCTTAAACCAGTACCCAAGACGTCCAGAACCCCAAAATCACGATGCCAAGAACTCGTAGCGTCACTCACACGGATGGTGATTTCGGTAAGATCTGGGAGATCAAGATATTTTTTTTTTTTTTTTTTTTTTTACAAGGTAAAGGCAAATCCATAAAAAAAAAGGGTGGAAATTTACCCAGATTATCCTTCTCGATCATTTCGAATAAAACAAAAACGAAAATTGGAACCGCTTCAGGCCCAGAGATGTCCCACGAAGAAACCTCAGTACCTCGCACCATTATGCAAATACTCCTTGATTCCATGACTATGAATAATAAGTTGTAGGGAAATAGGTTGGGAGGTTATACTTGGGTTGATTACAACAACTGAATGATATTTCCAAACGTCTCGACCCTAGGCATAGTATGTCAATGATCACGATACACCACACCCACTTAAGAAATCACCACCTATCAAGGCGGTGGATTTCTTCTAGGGGAGAGGAGGTGTGAGGAGCATGGGTTTTTTCCTTTCACTCGTCCGAATATTATTTCGTAACAAAGTATTTTTCAATCAATCAATTCGAGCTCAGGAAATAACAATTTCCTGCTTGAAGATAGCACTGCGATATCTTTATTACAGCAATTCCGTCATCAATCAATTCCACTTGAAAATCGATTTACGTTTAAAAGAACATAAAACTGTTATTTCAACATATTTTTCAAGCAATAGCAAATATTCTCCAAAATGATATTAGCTTACAATTTACACTTAAAAAGAACGAAGATAATAAGTCGTATTTAATTTCAACTTCCTTTGATAAATTCTATTTTTTTTCGAACTTGGGTAGTATAAAAAGCCCCGAATTTCGATGCAACGTCGGAGTCGCTACCCGTTCTTCGAACCTGAAACACCTTTCTAGGTCCACACTGTTCAAGAACAAAAAGCTGCCTTGTCCTTTTCAAACCTATCCTGAGTCCAAGACGCCTGACATCAAGACGGCTAAAAATTGACTTTTTCCGAATCCTACTTGCATTTTAAGTGAACCAAGCCCGAATTGTATTCGAGGCCCAGTGGTCCTTAAAACAAGTCTAAAAGTAAGCCCTCCTGTTGAATTATAATCAAGGTAATCTCGACCGTTTCCCCTTGGAACTATTCCATATTATTATGCAAGAGCAGAGATTCTTCTCCGCTGGGATAGTTTCCAGGCCCAACTTGTTTAATAACAAAGAATAACAAGGAAAACAAAATGATAAATAGTATGAAAAGAAATAATAAAATTGAAGTTCATAAATTAACATATCGAACCTGCCAAATGAATATTTAGTTTATTTCCGTCTAATATCCGATTATTTCGAGACTCAAACAACTTCTTCTTTCCTTAGTGCATACCGTTCAAACTTTAATTTGGACATTAAGGAGCGTAGCCAAACAGCACCGACTAAAACCAAGCGCCTGGAAACGCGATTATAAGAAGAAAGGCATTTTAAACATCTATCATAGGCTTCAACTATTAAAAACTCTTCCTTTCGAATTAGAAATTTCACTCCAAATATAGATAAAAAAATAGCTCATGCAGCTTCAAGGAAATATGGGATCATCCTTGTTACCCCGGACAAAAGATTGACCTTTCAATGTCAAATTGTAATAAATCCCAGGGGGTTACACTTGATCAAACTCCCGTGGATAAAGAAATCGAAGAAATTGCTAATCTCTACTCTCCTCCAGAAATGGCGGACCAGGAATTCTATAACTCTTTAGAGACCGGTTATTTCTATAACGCGGATTATTGTAGTGACAGCGTGCCAGAGCCATGTGAAGTTTGAAATTGCCTTGTACCGACAATCCCAAAAACATTGTACGAACTAAAACTTAATAAACAAGGAATGATTTATTAGAAGTATAAATTTGACGTTGTAATTTCATCCTTAAAGCATTTCCTCGACTCCCTTTAAAAAGTCGGATAAAGGGTCACCATAGGCAGTTGTCTATGGAGGGTCCTTTCCAGTCTCGACGAGATTAAGGAATAAAAAGATTCCCTAGGCGCGTAGCCTGACAAACCCAACAAAAAAAAATATATAATCATAATGTTGTTCCGGATCTCGCTCGTGACATAGCTTTTTCTTTATCGGCTGCTCTCGGACTTGGTCTAGGAATTGGTAATTTTTTTGGAATATAATTTTCATCGGCCATCATTGTACAATCAATTATTTTGTATATGGCATTGAAATAAATCTGTCAAGTGAAATCTTTCTAAATCCAGAGAATATATTTGTGTTTTATTTGTGTACATTACAGCACATTGAAAATTAAAACGTAGGAAAATATAAGCAAAAAAATTCAAACTACGTTGATACTTCAACGTCTCTTGATTTGAGTTTTCGATCGGAGAAAATTAGCGATTCACTGACTCAAGTAATACATATAGCAGACGAAATTCAAAAATAAAACAAGCAATTTAAGAGTTGATCCATACTAGATGCGAACGAACGATGAATAAAACGTTTTCTGACTTTGATTCCTTGATATTGTTTGATGAGAAAGTTGTGTGATGTTTCTTGTTCCACAGATCTCTCAATCCACTTGAGAGTTGTTGCAAAAAAAACAAAATCTCAAGTAATCTCTTTTTTTTTCCTTTTTATGAAGACCCGTAATATTTGAACAGTTGTTCGAACTGTTTCAAGAGTAATTTCACCCAACGCTAGTTAAAACACGTTATTCTAGTAATTTTCGAAAAAAAAGATGTTAAAGATTAAAATCTAAAAAAAAAATTACAAAATAAAACAAAAACAACAAAGTGGGCAAGTTAACAAACGAAAAATTCGATTCTCGCACTTTCCGAGTTCTCAAGGATTTTTGAATTTGGAAAATTTTCTATGAAACGAGCTGTTCTTTACGGATGCGCGATCACGACTTTCGAGTTGCTTCAAACTAAGACCGAGACGAAGGTTGCTTGACTTTCACGGTTTAACGTTGACTGTTAATTCGTTATCTGAATGCGTGGCAAAAGAGGGAGAGTACTTTTAGATAAGAAAAAGCTGAGGTTTCAAGAACTCAGTTAAGTTGATAGCACTTCACGAGAAATCGACATTGGGGCCCCTCATATTGATTGCCCGAGTGAAGTGTCCGATGACGAACGTCGTTCTTGTTATCTGGGCCCATCTGTTTGAAGATATCAGGCCCCATTTCGAAATAAGAAGGTTTAAATGGTTTTCAGGCCTTAGAGACATGAAAAAATCTGGAGGCGTTTGAACGAAATTTGATATGAAAGACCTTGAATGGTCAAAAGGTTAACATACCGGGTGTTTCAAAAGAATTGTAACTACATAAACAGTTTTATGACGATTTTTTGATTGCACAATTTTTCTCAAAACTTGACATCAGAAAAAAGTTTAAACTTTGAAAATTTTATGAACACTCTTCTTCGACAAATGGAGATTAATTCACAAACTGAATTTTACCAAAATTAATAAGATATTTTTCTGAATCGAAATTTCTATTGCTACATTTTACAAAACTCAAAATCAAAAAATATAGTGTGTCTATGCAGAAGTGTAAACCAATCAGATTTGTGCTATTTCGGAGTTCATCATTATTCTTTCGATTTTCATTTTATTCACAATAGAAAAGGAAAACTTATTTTGAAATTAATGAAACTAACCTTTCCGTTACCCCCGGTAGGGGCCGCAGGACCTTGCAGCGGTCCGGGGGCTTGAGCTCCTGATCCTCGCAGCGTCATGCTAGAAGGAGTGGGCACCCCTATAAACGGGCTCTGCCATGATTGGAAGGGGGGCCCTATAAACGGGCCCTTCCTTGAAAGTGTGAGCGAAAGGGCATGGCACCGACCCTAGCCGCGGTCGCTTCGTCCTGCCAAGGGTTTTCCTTGGCGAGGGAAGGGGCGGGCTAGGGGCAAGAGGGCTGGCGGCGACAAAGAAGCGGCCTCCCGATGTATCCGTGCACAGCGGACCATCGGGTAGCTGACTTCTAGGGGTCAGCTCTGTGCCCTAATCCAAGGTGTGAACTACCATGCTGATGGATGGATGGCATCCAGGTTAGGGTGTCTCGGACGGTGCCCTCAGAGTACCAGGTCGAACTCTGTTGTATTTAGACCCCACCCGGGCATGCGGGGCTCTGGCCGGATGGAGCTTTAGTTCCCTAGCTTTTCGTGGGAATATTTCATGGATTTACTAACACGTGGGGAAAAAAGGGGGGGGGGTAAAACGGAGGGTGGTGAGACCTCTTCGGGAGCCGGAGGGACCGGGTCCTCGCGGGGGAGTGAGGTGTCCATGGACACTGAACTCAACCCGGGGACTGTCGGGGTCAATCCGGTGAACGCGGAGGGAGCCCACCGGACCGAAGCAGTCGTGGAATCGGGGTCGGGACCTGCAAAGGATACCGAGCCGATAGCACAAGAGCAATCGCTGGAGGCTGCACCTAGAGGGAACCGGAAGTTATCCGGGGCCCAACGGAGGAAGCGGCGGAAGGCGAAGAGATCAGTGGAACGGCCCAAAGGTGCCGAGGGGGCCCAAGAGGACACCTCGGCACTGACAGGTCGGGTAGAGGCGCTGCGCCTGGAAGGAGCGCAGACGCCAAAGAGGAAGCGGGACTCGAAAGAGACACCGCCTTCCACGGAAGCGGCTGGGAAGAGGAAGAAACCTGGGGAACCAGGGGACTCCTATGCCCAGGCGACGGTCCGCCATCTGACGAGGGCGATCGTCCCGGAGGGGTACCCGGACGTGAGGCTGGATGCTAGTCATCTAGAGGCCGTCCGGGCTGCACTTCTGGGGAGGATCATGGCCCTGCCAGATGGTGCGGAAATACCCATTCTCACGGCGTCGTCGGTGAGGGACGGAGCCGTGGTAGTGGTAGCGGAGAACGGCTTCTCCAGGGACTGGCTGGTGGAGCAGATACCTGGGATCGCGCTGGGGGCCATGTCGGGGCTGCGGGCAGTGGAGGTGGACGTTGTCCAGAGACGCTGCCGGGCAACGATATGGATACCCGGGGCGGTCACGAAGTCGGAGGTCGCGCTGGGGGTGATTCATAAGTTGAATCCCTCGGTAGGCGCGTTGGGCTGGCGAGTCTACGCCTTGGCGCAGGATGCACCCCATGGGGGTGCAATACTGGCTGTGGGGTTGACGGAGCCAGAGGTGAGGGCCGTCCAGGCACTCGGGTGTCGGCTCAATCACGTCATGGCCAAGGTCACCGTTAAGATCGCAGGCCATGGTGTGGGGGAGTCGACGAAGGATACCGACTCACAGCAACCAGCGCAATAGATGCTGGCTGGGGCTGGGGTTGAAGTAATCCAGATTAACTTGCATCGAAGTTACGGAGCCTCCTGCCATTTGGGGAGGGCCCTTACCAAGAAGCACACATTTATAGCCCTAATACAAGAACCATCCACAAGGAAGGGTCGAGTAACGGGGCTAAGCGGCATGGGGAACATCCTTCAGGGGATGGGCAATGCCGAGAGACCGCGGGCCTGTATTGTGGCACGGGGACTGGACGTCGTAATGCTCCCTGGTCTCACGACCAGGGACGTCGCGACGGGGAAAATTACGGTGGGAGGAGGGGCGGGGGCAGGGCGGGACATCGTCCTGTGCTCGGCCTACTTCCCCTACGAGGAAGACCATCCTCCCTCAGAAGAGGTCAGGGCAGTTGTGGAGTATTGCAGCTCCAAAGGACTTCCCCTCCTGCTGGGCTGTGATGCCAATGCACACCATGAGGTGTGGGGCAGCACAGATACCAACAGAAGGGGGGAACAGCTGATCGAATATCTGGTGACGACCGAGCTAAGCGTGCTGAACCGGGGAGGTGAGCCCACTTTCAGGAACGCCCTTAGGGGAGAGGTCATTGATTTGACCTTGTGCTCCGGGGGCGTTGGCGAGTGGGTCACAGACTGGAGGGTCTCGAACGAGCCCACCTTGTCTGATCACAATTACATCCGTTTCCGGGTGCGGCTCGCCGTGGAGGCTCGGACGCCGCATAGAAATCCGAGGAAGACGGACTGGGGCCGTTATGAGGCATCAGTGTCCGAAATAATCGGGGGGATTCGTTTCCCGGGGATTATCCATTCGGTGGGAGAGCTGGAGGGTGCTGTGGAAGCACTCCAAGAAACTCTCATCACTGCCTATGAGAAAAGCTGCCCGTTGGCAGAGGGCGGCACTGGAGGAAGGGGGGCCAGGTGGTGGAACCCCGACCTGGAGCGTCAGAAAAGAAAAGTGCGCTCGCTCTTGCATAGGGCGAAGCGCACTAGGAGTACTCCGGACTGGGCTGACTACAAGGCCGCAGAGAAGGAGTACAATAGGTCGCTGGGGAGGGCAAAGAGAGAAAGCTGGAGGCGATACACAAGCAGGATAGAGAGGGCGACAGAAGAGTCGAGACTCTTAAAAATCCTGGCCTGTGAGACTCCCAGGTGCAGGACTTTGGTCCGGGATGCAAATGGGAGGCACACAGAGACAGCAGAGGGTTCGCTTCGGTGTCTTCTGCTGGAGAACTATCCGGACTTCGAGGAAGGAGATACGGATATGGTGACGGCATGGGAGGACTGCCCGAGGGGGAGGGGGGCGAAAGCCCCCGCCCCCGAGGACAAGAGGCTCGTGACTGTCATAGTAAACAACAGCAGGTTAAGGTGGGCGCTCGGCACTTTCGGGCCGTACAAATCACCGGGTCCTGATGGCGTTTTCCCGGCTCTCTTACAGAGGGCGGGGAGATGCATACTGGGACCACTGATCGGGATTTTCAGAGCCTGTCTGTTGTTGGGGAAGGTTCCCGTGTCCTGGAGCACCGCGAGAGTTGTATTTATACCCAAAGCGGGGCGCGGCGGGCACGAGAGGGCCAAGGATTTCAGGCCTATCAGCCTGACGTCTTTCCTACTTAAAACGTTGGAGACAATGGTTGATAGGTACTTGAAAGATGTTACCCTGAGGGAAGTGCCCCTTCAGGGAAATCAACATGCCTACACAGAGGGCAAGTCGGTGGACTCGGCCCTCCATGCTGTGGTCTCAAAGATTGAGGGACAGCTGGAGGAGAAGGGTTACGTAATAGCGACCTTTCTGGATATAGAGGGTGCCTTTAATGGCACCCCGTACCAGGCGGTTCGCGAGGAGGCACTTTATCATGGGACACCAGGACTGATAGTGAACTGGATGGTGAACATGCTGAAGGCCAGAAGGGTCACTAGCACCTGGGGAGGGGCTAGTGTGGTGGGGACGGTGAGACGAGGGTGTCCACAGGGGGGCGTGTTGTCGCCTCTAATGTGGTGCCTAGTCGCCGATGGACTCCTTAGGGATCTACAGAACCTAGGAGTGTTCGTCGTCGCATATGCGGACGACGTTATGATCCTGGCCAGGGGCGTGCATTTGCACGTCCTAAGGGACCTTATACAGAGGGCCCTAAAGGTCGTGGAGAAATGGTGCATGAGGGTGGGACTGTCGGTTAATCCGGACAAGACCGAACTCATGCTTTTCACAAGAAGGTACAAAGTGGAGCCCTTCAGGGCGCCCACCTTATTTGGGAAAATGATCGGCCTTTCCGAGTCGGTGAAGTATCTGGAAGTTATCCTGGATTCCAAGCTGAGTTGGAAGGAGCACATCATGAGACAGATTGCGAAATGCTGTCAGGTTTTCTGGCTGTGCCGCGCAGCCATGGGCAAGCACTGGGGCTTTGGCCCCAGGGTGGTCCAGTGGCTGTACAACGCGGTGGTCAAGCCGAGATTGACACACGCAGCGGTCGTGTGGTGGACAAGAGCGGAGCAGGAGGGGGTTTGGAAGAGCCTGCTAAGACTGCAGGCGCTTGCTTTGAGGGGAATCACGGGCGCTCCCAGGACCACACCAGTGGCAGCCATGGGGGCATTGCTCGGTGAGGCCCCTCTATATTTGGCGATCGAGACGCGGGCGGCAGCCACGGCGTCAAGACTGAGGGCGCTGGGGCTCTGGAAGGAGGGGACCAGACACACACGGATACTTAAAAAGTGTCTGAAAGATGAGGGGGAGAGAACTCTTCCCGATCTTATATGCCCGAGGTTTGACTTTGCTCCTCAATATTGTGCGGTGATACCGCATAGAGAGGAGTGGTCAGCGGGCAGACGACCGCTCAACCCCTCCGGGGACGTCTGGTACACAGATGGTTCCAAGGGGGAGGAGGGAGCGGGAGCAGGAGTGCTCGGCCGCACAGATGGGGTCTCATTGGCGATCCCACTGGGCAGACGAGCCTCGGTCTTCCAAGCGGAAGTTAAAGCCATACTGGAGGGATCCAGGAGGGCAACAGAGCTAGGGAAACATGGGCGGGGGGTGATGTTCTGCTCTGATAGCAGGGCAGCCATCTCTGCGCTCATGTGCCCCAGAGTTACGTCGAGGGTGGCGCAAGAGTGCCGGGAAGCCCTGGCGGAATTAGCGGGGGCGGACAACAAAGTCACCCTGGTGTGGATTCCGGGTCATACCGGAATCCGCGGAAATGAGATGGCGGACAAGCTGGCCAAGAGGGGGGCGTCTGCCTCACCTTCTGGGCCAGAGGACGCTATGTATGTCCCCCTGACTTATACAAAGGGGTGTTTAAGGGAGTGGGCTGAGAAAGAACACTCCCGGTACTGGAAGAGCCAGACATGTAGGCAGGCCAAGGCCCTGCTGGGCGATAAGCTCAGTAGGGGTAGGGCCAAAGAGGCTCTGTGCTTGGACAGGAAGGACTTGAGGATCCTGACGTCGATTTTGACGGGACATGGGAGACTCATGTATCACCAATCGGTGGTGGGGAAAGATGTTAGCCCCTTATGCAGAAGATGTGGGAATGGGAATGGAACGACCACCCACATTCTCTGCGAATGTGATACCCTAGTCGAGGTAAGACACCTCTTCTGGGGATCCGGTTACATCGAACCACGGGAGGTGGTGGAGTCCTCGCCCATGAAAATCCTGGGCTTTTGGCGCAGGGTGGGAATGGGGGAGGACTAGCCAACTCCGGTGTATCGATGTTTATGACGGGGATCGCAGTGGGCCAACTGGCCTAAGTGACACGAACCTGCCTGTGGGCAGGGGGTGCCCCTCGGTTGAGGGGACCCGATTTTATATCAATAATCAATCAATCAACCTTTCCGGTATTTTTGGGTCTCCCTAAACGCGCTGTATGTTTACTTATTTGAATGTGTCAATAAATATCAATTCAAACATAATTACATCTTTCAAATCGGTTTGCAGGTTCTATAGCTCGATACATTAAAAATTTTGAGTTTTAATTCCAACGTACATCGTACGTTAGTACTTACTTTTTTAAGTATAAATGCCATTTACAGTATAATCTGGTATTCTCATGAATTTTTACATGAGTTTCTAGAATTTAACGTGTAATGAAAGTGTTCGCTTCTTCAAGTACAGAATATCTAAAATGGGCCACATGCCCAAAACATCTGGCATGGGCTACAGACACTCGAAAAATCAACACACGCCGAATTATACAAAACACCTTCCCTTATATGAATCATCATCGCTGTGTCATTCCAACATTCGGTCCAAGTGTTGG
The DNA here is from genome assembly GCA_028476575.1 of Platygaster robiniae. Classification (NCBI taxonomy): domain Eukaryota; kingdom Metazoa; phylum Arthropoda; class Insecta; order Hymenoptera; family Platygastridae; genus Platygaster; species Platygaster robiniae. The sequence goes on along the minus strand of CM052027.1, from coordinate 7,181,265 downwards.
GGTTTCATCAGAACGTAGTATTGTTATTAATTTTTTCTTTTCTTTTCATGCAACATTCTATAATATTGCATTAGCTTATTTTACGTTTTTTTCCAGAATTATTAGGTTATCAGGTCATAACGATATTATTATACTCATCTTTGGTTTCTTTCCAACGTTTTTACTAGCATTTCTATCATCACCCATACTTATAATGTGTCGCTATTAGAACACAGTGTACAAGCGATATTTTTAGAGTTTTTACTATCGTTTGATTGTTAATACATTTGCTGTTCGTAAATTGTCGAAATCATCATTAGTTATCAGCTTCATTTGTAGCGTAGATTATTCGCAAAGTATATTCATTTTTTGATAAATGAATGATTTTCCATTTCCTGGAGTTGGCTGCCCAAGAAGGTCTATAAAAACGATGACCAGACACGAACGCACAGTTGTTAGTCGAGTCGCACACAAATCGTAAGCTGCCAGTAGCAGTCAAGATCAATCATTTCGTGCATTCGTTTATCGCGTCACGCAATTGTTCACCGCCGTACTCCGTTGTTCTCCGTTTAATGTATAAACACTTATTTACTGCGACGAGCGGGGTTTTTTTCCGCTCGTCCAAATTTTGCTTATTCCAAGTGCAAATAATTTCCTTTTCAAAGTAGATAACTCGCCGCGATATCTTAATCGTAACGATCCCGCCGACGCCGGAAATTGATGCTCTCGAATAGGAATAAGAAATCAATTTTGATAAGCACTATTTTCATACTATCTTTTAACTTCACAGTACAAAAAAATAAAATCATTATTCTCATAGCGAACTCTCCGATTATTCAACTCTTGATAAAAAAACACATTTGCTATTTTTTTCTTTCAAAGAAGATACACGATTTCGATTTTTCAAACTTTTATCAAATCAATTCGCTTAGTCATTTGACTATTTTTCATGCGATAATTATTCTCACCTTTTTTTTATCTAATTACCCAGACACAAATGAACTAAAAAAAGAACCACTTATCTCGTTTGAAATAGTATATAAACCCGCGCGTTTTGTCAAAAACCAAGTTAGTCGTTTCGATGCTTCGATCTACTCGCTTCTCTTATGAGATTGCCGAAATGAGTGATCCCTAAAAGCAATAGGACGACTTTCTAACAAAAAGCTATTTTTCGCCTAGTTTAGTGTCAAGTGCTGATTTTGTATCAAAAGTATGTACAAGATATCACTATAAGAATCTTCGCCAAGTTAGTCGTTTCGATGCTTCGATCTACTCGCTTCTCTTATGAGACTGCCCAAATGAGTGATCCTTAAAAGCAATAGGACGACTTCTTACACATACGCTATTTTCGCCTATTTTTATTTTTGCATCGAAAGTATGTCCTTACTATAAAGACCTACGCCCAGTGGTCCTGCTTCCCTTTTTCTGTCGTCTGTTCATCGCTCAGGGCCGGGGCTAGAGCCGTACCCAACTTGAGCAACGGATTTGACCAGCTAAATCGAAGCTTTTAAGCACCATGAGGGATATATAGCTAAACTCTAAATTTTATTGGTTTATTGTCAATGTATCTTTCTTTTTTAGAACGCGAGCCCACTTCCTTTAAAAATAGTTTTCGAATTTGCTCTTTTTACTAAAAGCCACGTTCATTTTCCTTTAAGTGCCATCCGTGCAGAAACTTATCTGGAGCCTCAAGAGTTTAGCTAGGAAAAGGAAAGTCAGGCCTAGCGCCAGAAAATTGTATTTCAAGAAGAAAGGAATATTAAAGATATATTCGCGTTTGAGGGTTTTGAAAGGGCTTCCCTTACACAAAGAAATTTCGATCGAAGAAATAGACAAGCTCATAGCTAAGCAACACTCTTAGGAAAGCGGAATACTCCTGATATCCCCGAGCAAAGAAATAAAAGTTCAATGTGTCGATTGTAATAGAACGCACTATTACTCCCTCCCGCTTTCACGCATTGATTCTGAATTGGAACCTTTTCTCAATGTCTCTAAGGATGAGGCGACTCCAGCATTTTTTGAGTCATTAGAAAAGGGATATTTTCATGACGCAAGTTCGGAAAACGATATGCCAGAGTCACACAAAAAGGAGCTATTACAAATAAAGGAAGAAATAAGGGAACTAGTCTAGTTTAAGAAGTACATTTTGTAAAAGAAACATTATAATAATAACGTCACCTTGTGATTTCAAATATAAATTATTGTGTTTTTATTTAACCCTTGAACAATTCTCCCGACTCCCTTAAAAGTCGGATAAAAGGGTCACTGTAGGCCGTTGTTTACAGAGGGTCCTTTTCTGTCGACGAGATCAAGAAATATAATTATTCCTAGGCACGCCGCCTAACAATACAAAAAAAATAAATAAATGAAATTTCTAAATTTAGTTAAATATTCCGGGTCTCGCTCGTTACATTACTGTCTTCAATAAATACTATATTACTCGAGTGTTGTGACTTTTTCGTGACAAGAGTGTGCCTGTCCCAAGAATCCAGGGAAGAACACGACACAAGGTTGAAAGATTCTCTAAGTTACGCGATACACTTTGCAGAGGCGTAGGCAGAAAAAATTTTCGGAAGGCATTTTTCGAAAAGAATTATTTTCTCAGGGATTGCCACAGTATGATTAGATACATCATACTCTGGCATCTATTTCAGCTAGTGGCTAAAATGCTAGTATTTTCAAAATTTTTTGCATAAATTGCGATTCATAAAATTCTTAAATATACTATAGGGTAAGTGGAGGAGAAATGGATGGATTTTTAAATTTTATTTAATCGATCAGTTAACTTGCAACAGGAAAAAATTCCAAGCAGTGTAAGTTTCGATTTCAACCCTTTTGATTAAAACAATGCTTGCTACAGCTGCAAAAATCACGCGTGTAAATGTTATTATTAAATGAACATTGAACATTTAAAGAAAAAAATTTCATAAGTTATTGCCCGAGAATGCTTGATTTTCGTATTGCAAAGGTATATTTATTGTACTTGTTTTTTACACTAAAAATGGATTGTTATCTAAAGAATCTTTACACCCAACTGATACTTATGGGTTTTTGAGCCTCCGTATTGTTTTTTTTTGTCAACAAACCTTTTTTTTTTAATTTTTTATAAAGCTTATGATGAGCCGGTTTTCCTGGCTCATTTTTCTTCCGCGAAAATCGAAGATTTCACTGACACGGTCGCTGTTTGCTCAGTCACGGGAACTTAGCACTGTTTCTATAGGACTACTCCCTTGGGTCGCCCCCATCGGAACGAGGATGCCGTAGGATCAAAGTTGCGCACAATCTTACCTGCCCAAAAAAAGGTTCTTTAATCCTCATTCCGAGTTGCGCCCAAGTTCGAAAAGGTAAGTTACTCCCCCTTCCGAGTTGCGCACACTTTCAAAAAGGTCCACTAATCCCCCTTCCGAGTTGCGCCCGAGCAATATAAACAATTTCATTTTTTCTTGACTTCCGAACTTACCGAGTTCCTTCGTGTTTCAACTTGTTTATGCCTGCATATCTGACCATGCGCTGTATGCGAAAAAGATATCGCTTTTACGAAATTTCATCAGTTCACGTGAGACACTAGACGCAATTAGTTGCTAAAATGGCCGCGATATCTAAAATGTTGAGTGAAAAAGGAAAGACTTTGCTTGTTTATAACGGTTTTAAATTTCGGGAACATCGATTGAAAAAGTCAACAGGTGAAATGTGTTGGAGATGCACGAATAAAAAGTGTACTGCGACATTGTATACGCTTGGACCGGACCACGTTTTTTCGAGTATTTTAAACGACCATTCCACTCACGTTGCCGACAATCAGCAAATTTTGAACAGACAAAAAGTGAATAACGCGGTGAAAACTAAAGCCCAAGAAGAGTGTTCTTTTGAAAAACCGAGGAAAATGATTAGAGCGTAAGTGAAAAATGACGAGGAGTGCATGGATACGTTGACCGATACAGATATGGTGCGCATTGGCAAGAACCTTAATCGCGCAAAGTTGCAGTGCTTCCCGAAATTGCCAACATGTACAGACGATGTGCATGATTATTTAAACCAATCGCAATGGAAGTCTGTAAGAGGAGAGGATTTGGTTTTACACAACGATAAATCGAGTCACATCGTAATTATGTCGTGCAAAAGTAATCTTGAATTTATGTGCAATTCGGAAATCATTTTAGTTGATGGCACATTCGATTATTGCACGAAATTTTTCGTTCAAATGTTCAGTATTCTTGCATTCAAAGATGATAGATATATCCCGATCGCGTACAGCCTGCTGAACGATAAGAAGCAAATATCCTACGCGACAGTATTTTCTGTTTTGAAAGAAAAGTGCTCCGAGGTCGGATTGATTTTTTCGCCCAAGATGGTTGTTTCCGATTTCGAACAGGCTATTTTGTCGGCGATACTACAGGAGCTCCCAGATACAACAATGATTGGTTGTCGATTCCATCTCGGCCAAGCCTGGTAAATATATTTATATCTGAATATAAACTTTTGCAATATTAAAATAATTACAAAATTTTATGAAAATTTGAAATAACTTGGCCTAAAATTGATATTACTCCTCATTTATTCGATGCACCTAATTTTTTCAAAGGTTAGGTAGGGCTGCTTTAGAAAAAAAAGGATGCGAATTTTCAAAATTTTTTTATGTATTATTATTAACAAAACTCAAAGTAAAAATGATATTTTTCATTTATTGTATGCACCCAATTTTTTTCAAAGGTTAGGTGCGGTTCTTTAGAAAATTATTATAAAATATCATAAAAACGAAATTTGATAGGCATCCTTTGCTTTTTCAATTAAGGTGGCGGAAAATTGGTGAATTGGGCTTACAATCCGACTTCAAAGATAAAAATTGTGAAGTAGGGCGATGGCTACATTCTTTTTTTGGCTTGACTTTCCTTCACCCTCATGATGTCGGGGATGTTTTCGCGGACCTAATGGCTGAACAGCCTGATGATGCCAGGGCGTCTTCATTTGCGGATTATTTGGTCGACACCTATATCAGTGAATCCGCGACTTTCCCACCAACACTCTGGGCAGCTGCAGATCACAGCGTGTGGAGGACGAACAACGGATGTGAGGCTTTCAATTCTAAATTCGCGACGGAGAATGAGACGCCACATCCTAACATTCACACTTTTCTCGAATGTATTAAAAATATGCAAATCGATACATACGCGAAATTGAATGCGGTGGCTTCTAAAGAAATACTTGGAAGATTGAAAAAAGGCCGCTCATTTTTGATCGAAAAAATCAAGCAATATTGTGCCAACGCAATCGAAAAACTCGTGTATGTTAAATGCATGGCATTCAAATATACACCATTTTGAAAATGTAATATAATTTAATCAGTATAATATAGGGTTAAACAATTATTTGATACTACTCCCAATTTATTTGTTGCACCCAATTTTTTCAAAATGTTTCAATTTTAACATTTCAGGGAATACTTGCTTTAGAAAAATTTGTTTATGTTTTTATACCTGGCCAAAGTACCTTTTCTGTTCTTGTGCGCAACTCGGAAGGGGGATTAGTGGACCTTTTTGAAAGTGTGCGCAATTCGGAAGGGGGATTAACTTACCTTTTTGGGCTTGTGCGCAACTCGGAACTTTTTCACGCCAATTTAGAGGATTTGTGCGCAACTTGGTGTCAACCGAGGATGCAATTAAGCATACGCGAAAATGCAGAAGAAATTGTCACCGATTTTGAAAAGGGTAGTCGATTGTAGATAGTTTGTAAATATGACTTGATTGAACGGACATTCTTGGGATCCTGGTATTTGGGAATTGATGATCAAGTTGACGGCCACACGCGTGGGCATTTGTTTTCTTTGTAAACAAGAACACTTTCTTTGAATCTTGTAAATGGATTAGCTGTCTGATCCTCTTCAAATAATAAGGGCCCAGTGGGATACTTCCGGGGTTTCACGGCAAGTTTCGCTACCGGACAAGCATGTTGATGTTGTTTTAAGCGGGTCCCATTGTTGGTGGATCCCCGCGAATTCCTTCGCGTCAAACTGACAGGTGGGCAGAGGAAACTGCATGCGCTGACCCGTTGACGAGAATCTGTGATTTGTCACTTTCACTTCGACACCTACTATTATTGGAGCGATCATCGATCACTTGGGGTAGATTGTCTCCCGGAAGTTAATGACAGGATGTTACTCTTCTTCCATTTCTTCGCATATTCCTGCACCGACTTGCTGAACGAGTCAGGATTCCCAATGACGTAACCTCACCCCTTTTTCGGATTCTCTCACATTCGTGTACAGACTTGTCGAGTGAATCAGAGTCTTCATTTACGTAATCTTCCCCCTCTTGGATTTTCGCATATTCTTGTTCGGACTTATTGAAGGAACCGAGGTTATAAATAGGACCAAACACTTTCATTTTAGTCAGTCATTAGCCAGTCTCAGTCAGTAGCATCGAAGTAAAGAAGGGAGGTTGGGCTCCTCCGGAGCTGGTAGAGTAGGGTTGTGAGAATAATTAAAGAGTACTATTGAGATTTTGAAGATTTAGGAATTATCATTATTGAGACATTGGAATAAAAACGATGCAGAAAATTTGAAAACTTGAATCGATTGTTGTATGACCGTATAATTATGTTTATATTTTAAGTAAAATAATAGAAAATGTATTTTTTTTTTATTTTTGTAACCAAAATACATTTTCTCTTTTCTTATCATGTTATTCATTAGTAATATCAATGTCAAAAATGTGTTTTTGTCAGGATGAAACTGCAAGTCAGCATTTAATGTTTTAGCTATTTTCGTAGACGATAAAATGTCTTATCGATTTCTTCATAAGCTTTTTCAAAAAATTTTTATCGACCATTTTTAACATAATGATTCTATCTTTCAAAAGTCCGAAATGATACGCGATTAGAGTATTTATCGAATGTACATGATTCGTATTGTCTTTCCAATGTCAGCGTCGATTACGCCTACTGTATATAAAGACGCGCGATTTTAGCTTTAGCAGTAGCTCTTGTTTTCCATTCGCGACATCGAAACCTTCAAAAGCTCTATAACAGTCACGACCATTCTAAGTACCTATCTGTGAGCGCGAGTTACGCGAGTTACGCGAGTGTGTGAAATTCTTTGGAAATATAAGGTGAAGGTTTTTATTGGAAGACTGACTACTTTTCTTCCATTCAACCCGAATCCTAACACGATATTGAAGAAGATTTAAGATCACTGTAAGGACTTTTGGTTATTAGGAAGTGAGTGGGAAGTGACTGATAAGAATATAATACAATTCAAGTTCCAATATTCTAAATCTAGAGCGACTAGGAATTACTAAAGTTAAGTTTCACACGAGTATATCTAACTTAAAAGGTTGAACGGAGAATAAACCACAGTGTAACGGAGAAGGGAAGAGAGAAAGCTAATCTTTGATTACAAGTTATAAATAAATTTGAATATTTTATTATTATAATTTGTAAAAAGTGTATGTCTATAATCAGAGTGTAAAAGAGTGTTTAAAAAAAATACTAATTTTCTGTGAAATCAAAATCCCAAGTGAAGTGTATCAATTATAATTACTTGTGAATAAATTATAAGTGTGTTTACAAAACTGGTTCCGATCATTTATTGACCTGTCTCCCTGTTGAAGTTTCGAAAGATTCTGTTTTGGGGCAGACAAAAGGGTACCTGGGGGGTAATTCCCCCGGATTATCCTGTTCCTGTTACGGGCTCGCTCGTGACAAGCTGCTTACGATTCACTATAAAATTTTCGTCAATAACTTTTCCCAGCACAAAATTTATAGCTATACGCATCAGTAAATAAGAAAATGAAAACTCAATGTCCATTTTGAAAGATATTCATCTATCTCTCCTCTAATAGTAAAAAAAGAGGGCAAGGCATAAATTTAAGCCCAATTATGTTTATTTTGGTTAATTTGACTTTTTAAAAACCATCTTATGTTTAAATTAATGCAGCAGATCTCCAAGAAACAGAGTTTGCATCAGAAATAAATAAAGAGAATGAATGCTATGAAAAAAATTCTTGACACTATTTGCAATGACGCACACAAAAAATTTGATTGTAACTTCGCATTGCATAATAAGTATATGATGAACTCTTGGATTGTTGGTATCAGTGGGAAGATTTATCAATACTGAAAAAACGAGCCTAATCAATAACGAACTTTTAAAATGGCGGGTGAAAGTTCACTTACAAATATATATATTTTTCATATGCTAACATTTTTACAGATTTTACGTAGGTTACGAAAATTGTAAGATCACGAATGCCAAGTTTATTACATTTTGATAATGGGAAAGAATAATATGAAAAACAATTTTTCAGGAAGAACTATTTCTTATACTTTAACGATAGTTAAAAAATTGATCGTCATATTCGAGTATCTATAGAATTTCGATTTTTTTTTTACATATATATTTTTGTATAGATTTTTCGGACTCGATGATTTAAAATATATATGGTTCCATTAACATGAGTGTGACGTCCCAAACATTTGAGTAACAAATATTCGCGTTCACATTTGTTTCCACACATTTTATTCCCATGATTTTTAGCTGCGTATGCTGACTAATAGCGAGCGGAATTGGAGATGCCTGGGTACGAAAAAGCCCTGATTTAAGCTAACGCTTCGAATCAGCGCTTTTAAAGGGAATCGTCACTAAAGACGTACCCACGGTCCGAAAAGAGATAACAGTTAGAATGAAGGACGGGCGACACCGATCGATTCACTTCTTCCGGGCCCAACCGGATCGGCCCGGAAGACGTTCGACTGTTACAATTGTGAAAAGAGCTTTTCCACGGCCAGGAAGCGAGACGTTCATCTGTGGACGCACCAGTGATGGGGGACCGGGTTCCATTCGCGCAGCCTGGAGCACGAGTGGGGCAGCAACGTCACAGAAATCCCAGCTTTCCCGCTCGTCTCCGCGTACCCCGGTCTCTTGGGACCCCGGGCCCAAAAACACTTCTCTATGCATGAAATCGGTTGTAAACACAGTGGTAAACATAGCTATTGATAGCTATGGTTTCTGATTAGAGCGCAGCCTTTTCCAAACGTCACTTTGCCGATTGTGCTATTTACATATGAGTGCATAAATTCTCTTTAAGGAGTTAATTCGAATATGATGTTATTCATAATTAATAAAAAAGAAATTTCATAATCATCGCTGTAAATCCCTACATTATTTCAATTATTTATATGTATGAATAATGTAGATCATTTTATACATGTACATTTATAAATATCATATATCATTATGATCATTAATGGTAGTGAATCGTTTTGATTTTTAAAATCATTAGTACCAAATAATTTTTTTCAGAATTGTAATAGGTAATATTTAAGATCAATTTTTTCGAACGAAGCCTGAGCACAAATATATGAAAGTATCTTTGCTGGAAGATCGAAGTCATTAATTTATTCATTTATTCAACTTTCTATGAATTTTGCGTTAACTAATATTGTACACCTGAATCCAATGATAGTAATGAATAATTATACGAAAAAATTCGGTATGATTCACGAAATTCAACCATTCAGTACTGGTTTCAAAATTCAATTTTTTTAGCATAGATGTTTATGCAGGAGAAAATCTGAAATGCTGTATTTTATTGAATTTGATTATGTCTATCTAGATCTAGCTACTACGTTACATGTTATAATTATTCGGTAACAAAATAATATCCTTAATAATATGATTCGCCTCCGTAAGAGTACAAAAGTACTTGAATGTTGAATACAAGATTTTTATTTGAACTACTAGTTTTTTAATGACTGGTTTTGTTTCCGGTATAATTATTTTATTGAAGTGACCAAATTCCCTAACGATAAAAACCAATAAAAAGAATTCCATACGCTTATTTCAGATGATTATGCAAAATGAACATGAAATTCATATTGCAAAATATGGTATTTTTATGTTCGATCCCTCTCTTTCCCAACATTTCCCACGCAGGACCTCGATGGCCCTGTCCGAGTGAAGTCTCCAAAGTCAGAATTGTTGTGGTTAAAGTTAATTAAAAGGCATCTAGTAAATATTCACGTGAGTTTTGAATTACTCCCGAAAAGATTGTAGTGTTTGATTTCACCGTCATCCCCGTTGGTTGCCAAGTGCGGGCTAAGAATCACAGTAAGACGAACCTAAGTCTCCGCGTAGGGGGCGACCAGGAAGGTCGTCTCAACAACATCATCAAGCAATTAATCATTTATTATTATTTATATTGTAACGTTTTGGACTTCAAACCCTGGACGTCACAATGATTAAATATTATATTTATGTATCATAATGAAGTCTACATCGATTTTTAGTACTCAATTGATTTTTAGGCACTTTTGTTTTATGAATCACTTTGGTTTTCTATGATAATTATAGCAATTTGGAAGGAGTTAAAACAAAATTATAGTGATCTAGAATTTTGAAAAATCTAGATTTTTGGGATAGAAAGCTCTACAATCTCAAATTCCAGAAATATTTATAACTGCTAGAAATTATTGAAGAACAGCAAGTACTCTCAAAGTTTCGAAAAATTTCCCCGATTTTCACAACTTCCAGGCATATTTCAATATTCAAAAATACCATTCAATTATGGAACTTTCGGTAGATTTTTGAAACTGAGTGTACAAGGATATCAGGCTTGACAGAATTGAGTTATGCTCATTTTTTCACCGAAAAAACATCTCTATCGAATTTTAGTATTTTAGGAATTCTTTTATATTTCAGTTTTAACATTCATTTCAGTATTATTGAAATTTTGTAGAGTATCTAGAATTGTCCTTGAACTACAATATCATTATGGATTACTATGTTAATTCAAAGACTCAATACACTGGATTCCGGGATTTGCAGAATCGAAGTATATTGGACGATATTTCGCATCACTGTTTTCAAAATATTTTCAGAGTCCTAAATACAAATTATTGTGATTAATTTTAATATTTTTTAATATTTTTTGACAATTTTTTTTAAGATCTTTACATTGATTGAGAGTAGAATAACTATACATTGCCGCCCGTAGGACAGTAATTTGTTTGTTAACGACTTTGATCACGACTTTGAATATACTTCAAAACATTGAAAATTCAACGAAATCCAAGAATTTTTCTAAGAAGATCCAAGAAGAAAATTTCTTAGTCCCGTGTTTTTCATGAATGTATAGATTTCCTTCAAATTCATAAAAGTTTATGTCCAGAATCTGTGTTGAAATATTCTTCGTTTCGAGTAGTACAATTATATTTTTTTACAGTTATAATAGTACATTTTCCATGGTGCAAACGATTTTTTTTTTTATCAAAGCAGGAGAAAAAACAGATTTTCGTCGGCGAAGCGGACAAAAAAGTAGGCTTTTCAGACTACTATGATAAATTATATATTTTTCCCTTTGTTTGAAAACTATATTTTTTTCGGGTTTTCTTTTGTTCGAATCAAGTTTTTGTTTTTTCGACTTGTATTTTCGGTTTTTAATCTTAATCTATCATAACTTCCTTTTTATACCTTAATTTTTTGTCGATTTGATGGAAGTTTACTTTCAGGAATGTCTTCGTTTAATTGTACTGATGTGATGGCAACGTTTTGCTTCCGTCCTTTCTCCGTGGGAACAGATGGGTTAAGATCGCGAATTTTCCTGCGGAAACAGGAAGAGGGGTGGCAAGTAAATGCTATTTTCCATCCTTTGATCGAGGTCAGCCTGTTCTGGCAACTTCACGTACGGGGGAAATGTATGTATATACTTGAGACAGAAGTCATGAAGTTTCTACATTTTCGAGCTCGAAATTGCATTAGTTGAGAAAATGTGTTTTACCTGCCTTCTTGCATATACCGAAAGGCTGTATTCAGGTAGGGTTGTTCGATTTAGCCCGAACGAGTGACGAGATTAGCAATCTGTTCATAGGAAAACTGAGAAAAGTCACTTTTGACTTCGAAAGTTACGTGAATTGCGTTCCAGTAAGAGAAAGATTTCTGAACGGGAAAAAAAGTTGCTCTTGCTTGCAGAGTATGGAATTACAAGACATTCGTCTGAGTATTCATCCCTGGATACTATTACGCGAAAATCTGGGATAACACATTAGGAATTTTCGTTAGTTGTTCCCTCCCTACCAACCATGTCGATATCGACATTGAAATCGACAGTCGAGTCGACATTTTAAAATCCGTATATTCATGAAAATGAACTGTGCCTACTATTCCTGAGGTGATGTTTTTACGTACTACGGTGAAAAACTTATTTTTATGTTGGATAATTGTTATATATCAACGATTAATGACTGGAATGTGATATGACGACTCGTCGTGCCGACTCCCTTTTTCGTTCTAAGTCCCACTCAGCACCAAATATTTAAGTCTCCGAATGTCGTCAGTCGGGTCGTCACATTTAAATTCACATGTGTGACAAAAATTAGTTTGCCTTATATTTAACAAGCATACTTTATGCGTGTAGATGCGAAAAGTTCGTTAATATGTCGCATAATATTGGTTGATAGTGATAGATAATCGTGTTTACATGACGACTCGTCATGACGACTTATTAAGACGACTCGTCATGATGACTTATTAAGACGACTCGTTATGACGACTCATTAAGACGACTCGCCGTGCCGACTCCTTTTTTTTACTAAGTCCTATGCAGAGCCCGAATATTTCAAGTCTCCAAATGTCGTTATCAGTGTCGTCAGTCGGGTCGTCACATTTAAATTCACATGTGTGACAAAAATTGGTTTGCCTTATATTTAACAAGCATACTTTATGCGTGTAGATGCGAAAAGTTCGTTATTATATCGCATAATATTGGTTGACAGTGATAGATAATCATGTTCACATGACGACTCGTCATGACGATTTATTAAGACGACTCGTCATGACGACTCATTAAGACGACTCGCCGTGCCGACTCCTTTTTTTACTAACAAGGGGAGCTCGTGTAATGTCATGCGAGTTGACTTTCGAAAACAGGCTGATTTTATAGTTTACATACATATATAAAAAACCCTGCAGCCGTTTTTTCCAGTGGGCCTCCATTGAAGTGTAAAATTATTACAAAAATCTTACTGCTTGGGGATTCCACGAGTCATCGATATAAGAGTGATTGGAACATTAGACTTAAATGGACTCGTGGCAACGCATTGGCGTTGCAAGCTGGCAGTCTGGGTTCGATGCCTAGCAGGAGCAACTTATTTTTTTTTTTTTCTTCAATTTGCTTTGTATTTATCGATTAAATTTATCAACGCTATAAACCAATATGTTTAAATCAATATGTTCATATTTATATTTTTGGAAATATATGTGGACTTGATGTCTTAAGAACGCAACGGTACTACGTGTTAATCCCTTAAAAATTAATTGACACAATATCGTATTATAAAAAAAGAAAAAAAATGATACTATTATATCATTTTGAAAAATCTTACGTGCAAGTGCATTCCCATTTTTTAGCATTTCCCGTACTATTCCGGATTACTCTACTTTTTGTAAGTGAATGCTTTTTTCTGTCGGGAAAAATTATCACCATCTTATCAGTTCTATTCACCGTGGGTTCCCCAAAATTTTTGTCGATTTTTCCTGTCCGAAAAATGTCAGACATAGTCATCAGTACTGTTCACAACTCGGTAACATTCAGTGTATCAGCAGCTCTTTCGCTTTTTCTTTATTTAAAAATGGATCATATTAGTTAAAATAAATCTTTGGAATTAAGTTTTGATGATTCATTCGCTAATGAATTATCTCCCGAGAAATTAACAATGGGAGTTAATCATATGCTCTCATTATTGGTTCAAAATAATGTTATTTTGCCGAGTGTCGAGAAACCATTGAATTATGTGAGTCGTTGCTTGAGTGAAGCTTTTTTTAAAGTCCTCAATGATTTTATCAATGAAAATCAAGTTGTCGACGAAGAAGATTCGATCCATTTCGAAGAAAATGAAGATTCGTATGAATTGGTAGGTTTGTGGAAGAAATATAAAATTGATATTTTTCCTCACTACTGAAGGATACTACATGTTTTATGAGAAAAATACTACTAAATTAATAACCAATTATCAATGAATTCCTTATCGCAGTGCACTGAAGAAGGTTTTATTGACAAATCGGATGATTTTGATCCAAAAGACTACGAACCAGCTCCACGGGATTACGTTCCATTAGATTACAAAAAAAAAGTTGTTGATTTCGCTTCTACTCATCCGAAATACAGCTTCATCATGCTACAAAAAAACTTCTCCAAGCTAAAGGATCCAAAAAATCTTCAGAGGTGGAAACACGACGTCCAAAATGGTGGAACGAGGCTTGACAAACTACGAATGATTGATTCTGAAACGTTCGAGCGGTTTAAAGAAGCCAGAAGTCTTTGTGAGCAGGGAACAATATAGAAACATTGTGGATTTACATCATGCAAAATATTTCTTATGAAGAATATTTAAACTATTTTTATTGTAAGAAGGCTTTTTCTTGCCTTATATATCTAAGGTTGTAAAATTTGTCGATTACTACTTATTCATCATTGTTGTTGTTGCTTCAATACGAGTAAATTTCGATAAAAGGCCATAAAATACAGATTACTTGATATATGTCTTTCAAAGACAGTAAACTTTGGGTAAATGTCCTTCCAATTTTCTAAAATCTTTAAAAAACTCTAATGTCTTCTAAATAATTATTTTATTATTTAATTAAAAGACAAAGTTTTTGATTAAAAGACAAGAGTTCAATTAATTAATATAATGTCGATTGATTAGGTTACAACGAGGATCATCCAACAATGGGCAACTTCAAGTGCCTTTCCATATTTGTCGGACAATTTTAAATTTTCGGCAAGTTTATCTTATGCGACGAGCTTTAAGGCGAGACACAAAATCAAACAGCGAAAAGTGACGAAATTCGTCGGAAAAAATGACGTCGCGACGTTGGCTGATACTTTGGAAACCGCGGCAACTTTTCAAGAACAAACCAGTGAGCTCGTCAAAATTTTTCCACCTAAACTTGTCATCAATTCAGATCAATCAGGCTGCCAATACCAAATGTGTTTAAATCGGTCTCTAGATTTTCAGGGTGCAAAAAAAGTTTTAATTCGTAAAGATAGTTTGAATAAGTTGACGCACTCTTACACTGTTCAGTACAGCATCACGGCCGCGGGAACTTTACTGCCTCATGTTTTCATCTGCTTGCAGGAACTGGGTAATAAGTTCGGCCCGCGCGTCTTGAAAGAAGTTGAAAATCTAATGCGTTTATTCGGAAATACCAAGGTAACGTGTTCGAAGTCAGGGAAGTTGACAAAAGATTTGTACAAAAATTACGTGGAAACAATTTTGAAACCCTACGTTGGAAATAATGACTTTTTGTTGATTGTCGATTCATGGGGAGGGCAATCGGATTCCACGATGTATGATTCCGTTTTTTATCGAAAAAATAAATCAGTTTCTTGCACCCTGAAAATCATTCCCCCAAAGTGCACCCCATTGTGTCAGCCTTGTGATGTTTATTTTTATCGACAAGTCAAAAATTTCATCAAAAGGATCCAAAATGCCCCCGAACTTTTGAAAGAACAACGAGAAGTGTCATCGCGGGCAGATGCTATAAGAATTCATTCCCTAATCCACAATCAGTTGAGCGCACCGGCATTTTCAAAAATGCTAAAATATGCTTGGTTTGCATCGAAGTTGACCCCCGAGAGGAACATTTTCCGCAATGTTAATCAAGTGTGTTTCCCCTCGACAATGTTGAAAAACAAATGCGATTGTGGTCAACCACCATTCATCGTTTGTTCTTGGTGCTCAACGAATTTGTGCTTCCAATGTTTTTATGATAAATACCATCCTTCTAACTGTACTGTAAACGAGTAAGATGAAGCTTTTTGTATACGTGCTTGAAAATATTATTCGATTATATATTAGTGCTCATGTTATTTATTTTATGCCACTACTACTGTACCTTAATAAATTTTTATTTTTCCTGCTGAAAACAATTTTTTAATTTTACATAGTATATTTTTTCTCGGTAACTTTATTGTATTGTCATTTTTTTTCAGCATTGCCAACATGTATTGTATAATGCTGAATTTTCGTTCTTAACACATCAAATCTACATATATTTCAAAAAATATAAATATGAACATATTGATTTAAACATATTGATTTATATTGTTGATAAATTCAATTAATAAATACGAAGGAAATTGAAGAAAAAAAAAAAAAAAAAATAAGATGCTCCCGCTAGGCATCGAACCCAGACTGCCGGCTTGCAACGCTAATGCGTTGCCACGAGTCCACTTAAGTCTAATGTTCAAATCACTCTTATATCGATGACTCGTGGAATCTCCGAGCAGTAAGATTTTTGTAATAATTTTACACTTCAACGGAGGCCCACTGGAAAAAACGGCTGCAGGGTTTTTTATATATGTATGTAAACTATAAAATCAGCCCGTTTTCGAAAGTGAACTCGCATGACATTACACGAGCTCTCCTTGTAAGTCCTACGCAGCGCCCGAATATTTCAAGTCTCCGAATGTCGTCATCAGTGTCGTCAATCGGGTCGTCACATTTAAATTCACATACATGTGTGACTAAAATTTGTTTGCTTTATATTGAACGAGCATTTTTCATGCATGTAGATGCAAAAAGTTCGTTAATATATCGCATAATATTGGTCAATGGTGATAGATAATCATGTTTACATGACGACTCGTCATGACTACTTATTAAGATGACTCGTCGCGACGACTTATTAAGACGATTCGTCGTGCCGACTCCCTTTTTTGCTTAACCCCCACCTATAGCAACGCCAATAGTATCGCCCTTCGTCGCGTGCACTCGGGTGCTTCCTAGTGTACCTTATGAGTGCGTAGTGACTGTGTGGTCTCATAACGTCATCAGTGACGAACACACACGAACAGGTGCAAGTGCTACCGGTGTAGTGCGGTGCAGGGAGCAGTGAGGTGCAGCTCTCAGCAAGAAATTTTTTCGGGCAGTGAAATTTATCATCCAATCCTTGTGAACACATCGGATTCTCATTTTTTATGCAAGTGAGTAAGTCAAGAAGATTATCGTTTTTCGTATTTCTATATTTCTATATTTATTGCACCGATTTCATTTGAACAAGATGTACACGTTTTATCTTTGCATGACTAACCTTGAAACTGACATTCTGACTTAATTTTCTGGCGAGCCTTGAAATCTCCGTATATACTTCAAATTTCTAATTCTCAATGTATTCGAAACCCACGTTTCTTCAATTTTCATAATCCAATAGCGATTAATGGGATTTCCTCTCGAAAATTACTTATTAACGGTTTTTACATGGAAAAGTATATTGGAATGGAAAAATTTATGATTCATCACATATGTTGCGTGTACTAAAGACAGGGTACTAAGAATAACAACGCCAAAAATCGAAAATAAGTTATCCAGTTATTCTGAGTGTAGAAAACTTTCTTCGTCGAATGAGCATACTCTAAACTTCGTCAGATTTTTTTATCGTCTGAAAATTTGGCCTTAAGACGACTCGGAAGACTTTCTCTTTTCGCCTTCCTTCCTTTCATTACTTCCCGTTCTACAGTAGGTTCCGAACGAAACATAACGAAGTTTCGACCTTCACCCTCTGCTTACAATTGCTTACAATTGGACCCGCGTTTGAGCTACTGAATAACTGAAGTCGAGAAACCGGATGTTCCGGATAAGCTTTTTGAAAAGATGTAGTAAAAAGCGTAGAAAGTCACCTATAGAATTTACGATTTACAATGAGTAAGGATAGTGAGGATTACTTACAAAGTTAACTTGTATGTGAAAAAAAATTCTTATTTACGAACACGAATTGAATTCTTTTTTAAAAGTCATATCACAGTTTTTGAGTGCAAATGTTATTGTATACTATTTGGTGTTTTCCATCAAAAATACCGAAAACTATTATTTCTTCAAGTTTCAAGAAGGAATGCACAATAAATACAATAATTAAAAGAAATAATGTGATGCATCAGTTATAGAAATTGAGAATAACGGTATTTTATAAACATATGCCTTCCTGGACACTAAATTGTTTTTAAAATTTGTTTTTGAATAATTACGACAAAAAATAACGCAAACTCCTTATTTTCATGAGTTTTATGAACAAACACACATTTAATATTCAAATTATTGGAAATAACGAATGTAACGCAAGTGCAACGTACGCTATATCATTGCAGAAACTTTGCCAGGGAACCTAAATCTGGAAAAAATTTTTTAGACTAGAAAAAACATTGCGATTCAAAAAATAGAAAACTAACAAGTTGTCTGTTAATTGCCGAGGTCAAGTACTGTCTTTTTTATGAAATGAATTTTAATGTTGCCTTAATATTAATATAATATTAATATTGAACAATAGTTAAAAAAATGAGAATTTCCAAGTTCCTAAAAATTATTTGTTGTTACATCATTCCTAAACAAACAAAAAATTCATTATAATTTAACAAAATAATGTTATCAAAATCAACCATCAGAACGCGTATCTAATAACTACTTACATTAAATATAAAATTTTCGTCATTCGCTTTTCAAATAAAACTTGCAATATAGCGCGTTTTGAAAATCGTTTTCGAGCCTTTGTTTTTTTTTATATATATAATTTCCACAGTGTCGAATTATACTTCAACTTCAGAAAATTCTATTCTCTGGATTAAATGTATATATTTTTAGTAAGATTTGGGATCGTAACTGACACTTCTAATAAAAATTACAAAATTACATTTTTAAGAATTCACAATTTTTCAACATTTTACAATATTTTATTATGGTTTTTTCAACTTTTTTGGTTTTTTTCGGAATTTGAAATTTGACAACTAAAATTTATGTAAGAAATCACTAACAGTTCTATATTCTGTAGACAAATTCAATTTTTTTATAACATGCAAATTTGGAATAAAATCATTCTAAAGTTTGAACTCAACAATACCAAATTTCTCATAGTTTTGAATTTCGCTCATCATTATATGATTTTTTTGAATTTATAATTAAATGAGGTGCTTTTTGAGAATTGCAACCTATAATGTCAAAAAAATCTTTTTTCTGATTATAAATAACCTTATAATTTAAAAATGTTATCTTTAACTCTGTGCAATCAGTATTTATTCATTTTCATTTTTTTCTAAGTTCCTAATTATTGTAATATTTCACTCCGATCTTGGAAGTTACTGTTTTTATTCATTTATATAAAAATAAATAAAAACAGTAATCGAATGTCCTGTAAACTTTTCATTGCATGTAGTAGACCTCTTTTTTTTGGAATGCGTGAGAAATTATTAATAGATGAAGTTGAAAATTGAAAAAGATTGGGAATCATAAAATTTTTTCAGCATTTTAAAACTTTTTTTTCTACTTTCGTGATTCTTTACTGAGTTCGATCATCTTGTTTAGCTTTTGCGAAAATTTCCTCAATGATTAAGAACATCATTGCAAGTCCTGAAATTGCTTAGAACGGCCATTGTTCTAGGATGGATCGTTAAACATGAGCAGCAAGAAAAGAGTACTGTACAAAGGGAGACAGGTGTCTTCGTCATGGTACTACCGAATGCAAAAAAGAAAAACAACAAATGTTGGTGAATTCTTGTCATCTGGTAGTGACAGTGACGCCTCTCAGAATCTTGAACGCTCTACTCTATGCGAAAATAATAATAATTTTGAACAATTCCCAAATACATGTGACGTGCCGATTGACCCACATTCAGATATTATTTCACCTAATGAAGATGAGCTAAGTGAATCTCAAGAAACTACAGAATCTATTACTGTCAAATTCAAACGTGCTTTGATAGACTGGTCACTTTCAAACAATTTAACACTAACATCGGTCACTCAGTTGCTACATTTACTAAAAAATGCTGAAAACGTTGATTTTCGCGATTTGCCTAAAGATTGTCGTACTTTGTACAACACACCACGATCTATCAAAACTAGCAAAATGGACGATGGTTCTTTTACTATTTTGGTATAGAAAAATGGTTATCATTGCCAAAAATCAAAGAGTACATTTTAAAACACGTGTCTAACGATTCAATTGAAATCTCTATCAACATAGATGGCTTAGACTTATACAAAAGTTCACGACTATCAGCTTGGCCAATACTTTTCAAATTATCGAATGTTCCAGATGAATTAATTTTTGTCATACAATTCTATGTTGGACCTCACAAACCAGCTTCATGTGAAAACTTTTTGGATTTTTTTGTGAATGAGTGTAACAAGCTTATTGTCAATGGTATCAAAATCAATGGTCGCATTTTTCAGTTTTGAGTAAAATATGTTGTGTTTGATCTTCCAGCAAAAAGTTTTGTTTTACATATCTCCGGGCACAATGGAAAAGAATCTTGTTTGCATTGCAATGTCAAAGGAAGTCGTAGGTTGAATCGAACATCATTTTATATAAAAAAAAGCAAGATGAGTCAACTCAAATTAAGAACAGGCCGTAAATTTAAAAAAAACCGTTACACGAATTTGCAAAAAGGTTTCAGTTCTCTATCTAAATTACTCCATTTTGATCCAGTAAATTTTGTTGCACATGATTACATGCATCAGATTTGTCTCGGAATTACTAAATGTTTGATCAAGTTGTGGCTCAATCTCAAAGACAAAAAATTTGCAAAGAAAAAACAGTACACTCTAACATACTTGAAAATCATAGCAGTTAATAAATTGATAAAGTCAATTCGAAAATCTTGCCCAGTAGAATTTCCGAGAAAGTGCAGAGAATTAAATGACGTGGCTCACTGGAAAGCTACGGAATTTCGAATGTTCCTCTTATACCTAGGACCTATCGTTTTGCGTAAGCGATTGAGTGACCAAACATATCAACAGATTCTTTTACTTCATTTTTCGATACGTTGTTTGTGTGACCCTGAACTGAATCTTGATACTTTGCCATTAATAAATGCATTCTTGACTAAATTTGTTGTTGGTCATGCTATTGTTTACGGTAAACACAGCATTTCACATAACGTTTATACTCTGCTCCATGTTTGTGACGATGTCCGTCGTTTCGGAAATTTAGATCAGTTTAGTGCATTTCCATTTGAAAACTTTTTGTTCAAAATAAGACGTATTGTTCGTGCAGGTACTCTCGCGATACAACAACTTATCAATCGTGTAGAAGAAAATGAATGTTTCATACCTAACATCGAAAAAAAAGTCAACATCGTGAAAAACTTCAACTCTCCAAAAAGCACGGTTCGGGAGCTGTACCGAACAATTGTCTTTTTGAACATTATCAATTCATGAAAATCAGAACAGAAAATTTTATTCTTGATTGCAAAAAGACAAAAGACAACGTTGTTATCACCAACGACAAAACATTAGCAGTTGTATAAAATATATTGCAAGAAAAAAATTCCGAACAAATTTTCTTGATTGCGAGAAGATTCTTAGAGATAAGTGATGTCTACGAATTTCCCATCTCGTCGAGACGCGTTGGAATGTATCAAGTAGATAGCTTAGACGATAATCTAATTTGTATAAAATTGAAAGACGTGACCCACAAGGGTTTTTACTTTGAAGCGGATGGAGATCGATTTGTATGTAAAATTCTTCATACACTGAGCTAAATTAGATAAATTGCCCTTGTACATTTTGTTATTTGTTTAAATATAACTTGTGTGATCCGTTTTCTTCGAGCAAAGCTAGCTTTTAGTATTTTCAATTATGTAGGCGTTCAGATAACTTTGACCAATCGTAGAGCGTTCCCCGAGCTGTCGATTTTCAAGCCGTTTAAAAAATATTGGTAAGAAAAATCGAAAATTGCACATAAAATCATCCTTATCTATTCTATAAAAGGGGAGGTGGCACTTTTCCCGGAGCCTAAAAAAAAGTAGTTTTCCTGTCTTTGAAACAATAAAGCAATACGGAAACTTTTTAATAATTTTCGGATATTTAGATACATGTCTTTATTTCAATTTTTGATTGTATACATAAGGTAAATATTCAAACTGGCGACTGCAGCAGCTATCTTCCGATATGTTTTCCGGAAAAATCGATTTTTGCCGTGATCATTCTACAGCCCGAACAAACCATTTAAACACACAAAAATTTTTTAGTCTAAAGATGAGGCTTTTCTTAAGTGCGAGAATCTCTAAAATCTTTATAAACAAATTATTAAAACAATTTTTAAGCTGCTCATAACAACAAAACAAATAAAACTGTAAAATTTGGACTTTTTTCTTTATCATATGATTGTGTTACTCGATTTCAATGTCTCTTAGCGTTTTTCAGTTCCACACGCGCACTTAAGAAAAGCTTTACTTCTAAAACAAAAATTATTGTGTTTCAGGCGATTGGTTCAGGCTGTAGAATGAAAACCGCAGAAGTCGATTTTTATTAAAAAATCTATTAGAAAATGCACATTTGAAAAAAATTTGATAAATTTTCCATGAAAGTATTGAAATTTTTTAACTCATATTATTCTGTGTGGGATTTTTCCCATAAGTAGATCTAGAAAACTTTCTATACACTATGGAATTCCTCCATACATATGGAAAATTTTCAAAAATTGATGGAAAAATTTTCTAGATCTATTCATGGGCAAAACCTCAAACAGAATATGGGTTTAAAACTTCCAATATTCTAACGAAAAATTTACCAACCTTTTTAAGCAGTGTGGCTGCTACAGCCGCTATTTTGAATATTTATCATACATCAACAATCAAAGACTACAATCCAAACATGTACCTAAATATACGCAAAATTGTGACATTCCTTTTTTGATTAAAGAATAACTCAAAAAAACTACGATTTCTCTAATCCTTTAGGTCGAATGCCTTCCTTAACATGAGTAAATTCGGAATTGACAACGTATTATTATGTATTGAAAGTTAGCTGTATAAATCGCTATCAAGTTTTATTGAGATTAAAACATTATGCATGTTTTTTCAGAAAAGCTACAATATCGTCTTTTGAAGATAAAGCGAGTGCCGATAGCATTCCCAAAGTCGGAGATAAGAGAAAAAGAACAAAAGCAAGACGCAAAAAAAATGAAAAAAGTTACAGTATTATTGCAAGTAAAGAGGATGGTGACGTAACTATTTCAGTGGTCGCTTCGAAATGGGTTGATGAGAGAAAGAACACATTCTTTTACCCCCCAAAGGCTATGAAACACAGCTACAAACTGCTCCAAAAGTGTGCTGATGCCGATAAAAATGCATGGGACAGCTACGCGATTCATAAGATCTACGCCAGCTCTATTAGTATGTTATGATATTCTTTTATAACTATTCGTTATTAATCTCATAACGTGTATCAAATGTGATGATAATTATTCTTGATCAACTTTTTTGATTTCAGCAAAGTTGCAAGAAGCGGAAAAGAAGAGCAAAAAATATGAGAAGCATAGCAGTGGCGAGACAACCGACTATTCTTCAAAGAAAAGGAAACCGAAAACTCCAAAAAGGTACGGTCCTGGAAAATCCTCCAGTGAAAGCTCATCCAGTGAAAGTGATTCGTCAAGCTCAGGGTCGTTGGCTCCAAAGGAAAAGGCTAAATCTTCTAAAAAAACTGCAAGTTCATCGGACACTTCAGAGGATTCATCTTTTTTGGATGTTCCAAATCCTAAAGGTATTCTAGTGTCTTATTTCCCATGTCCATTTATATTATTGTAACAAGACGGCAAACGCACCTTTAATGGCCCTGATCGATATTGTCAGTATAAGGCTATGAGAAGGCCAGTTATCAATATAAAAGACTAAGAGATTTTTCGGGATTCTTTTACTATTTTTTTTATTCTTGGACTTCTAGATTTCTTTACACGCTTTGAACCAATGTTTTAGGCTTTTTAACCACACTTCTGAAGACGCTGAAAAAGCCTCGACTCACAATGACACTGTTGAAACCTAAGTGTCAGGTGCAACCAAAGTATCAAAAGATGATTCGCAACTTCTGACAGGTTTATAATTCATTACAGTCTGCGTCAATAATAATGCAATTAATATTGTTTTCTTACTAATACATATTTCATGCCTCGCGGATTCTTCTATCATTTTGAATAATTTTGCAGAATTCCAATGCCTTCCCACAGATCGCATTTTTTTCTTACTTTATTGGACTTGCGACAATTTTATAAAATAAGTATGAATATTAATGAATTTATATTGAACATTTAAATTTTTACGATTGTGAAAACGTTTTCTCTGATGTGAATTTCTAGGAATTTCTCGGTAAATTTTCTTGATGCGAATAGAATGCTAATCTAGCTTTAGGAGAAATTTAACTTGAAAGGATATAGCTATTTGTTTGACAAGTGGAGAAAACAGGCGATTTCCGAAGAGTGTGTATATGGCTGACACGAGCCGTAGGCGAGTGCTGCCAACACACGATTCGGGATTCGCCTGTTTTCTTCACGAGTTAAACATAGAGCTTTTCATAGTGTGTCTGTCGAATTCGATTTTCGACGTCTCCGAAGACATCGCGACATTGCATCTAGATTGCTATTTATTTCAAAACACTGCACAAAAGACTGAACAATTGCCACTCGATCATCATTCAGCACAATTCAGCATATATGTACGTCGGTGTACTATATATGCATATCAACGAGTCAGTCGTACCAACGGGAGTACGGGGGTCAGAGAGTGGAAGAATGAGATCGAGCTAATACTTTCGCCACGCTGGTGGGTCATTTTCATCTCTTGTGGAGAAAGTAAAAGCCGAAGCGACCCGAAAGCAAGCCGAGCAGGGCCGAAGCAATCTGAGCAGAGTCGAAAGTAGTCGAGTCGAAATCGACTCGGGAACACTCAGGAATCGGCTATTTTCGCGAGTCTTCGGAGACGTCGAAAATCGGATTTTCGACAGATGAACTATGAAAAAAATTTTACTTCCTTAAGAAGTAGACTTCAAATTTTTCCAGAACCCTCTCTCTTAAGTTAAATCAATAACAAATTTCTTAAATTTAATGCCTAATGTTCTTTATTTTGTACAGAGAGTATATATACGCACGTGAATTGATTTTTGACTGAGTATTGTTCTTCGACTAACTAGTAATTTTTTTCATAGATTCATGAGTATTTCTAATTTCAATTGAATGATGACTTAAGAGTAGGTAACGAAAATCAATTTTCAGTTACGAAAAATCAGTAATAATTAATGATATTTATAAGTTAAAAAGGAGAAAGGTTGATAATTATTAACTGATAATTTTCCAATGATTTAACGTAAGAGAGGCGAGAATCACTTCACAATGAAAGCAATATTACTAGTAGTTATTCGATGAATTGAACACTAGCTGTAGCGACTGACATGATTTTTCAAATTTAGGTCCCAGTGTATGTAATGATAGCTCTCAAATCATTGATAAATCCCCAAACAACTTGGCCGAAACTGAAAATAGCATTGTCGAAATGCAACGACCATCACAATCAACTATAGGCAACTATAATTTTTAAATTACATGCAGTGAAAGTTTCGTGATTATCAAACATAACTTAATATATTGAATGTTCTACAGATACTTCGAGGAAAGTTGTTAACTCACGCTTATTGAATAAAATCGAAAGCAATATCACCATTCCTGCTAACAGCGAAGCACTTTTATCAAACATGGAAAATATGATCCGAGGTAAATATTAAGAGACGTAATTATTATGTCCATTCTCAAATTTTCAAACATCTGAGCATTTGAATAGTAATGTTTTAACGAAGAACGTCTTTCTCTGACGAAATAAATCTCTATAAAAATAAAAAAATTCTTTACAACCTCATACCTAACTGCACATCGCTGTGAGCTTTTTTTTCAAAACTCTGAAATGATGTTTTCGTTCTAGAAATTGGTCCCGTAGAAATAAAAACATTGGAAGAGAGAATGAAATCTTGGATTGAAAAAGATTTTAAGCGGGGTTTACAAGGGACAATGAACTTGTTGCTTAATGACAATTTGTCCACTTTTTTGACAAATAATATCACACAGGTACGGGTTATAACACCAATTACTGTTGAGACGTATGATAAACATGTTTCCAAGAATCATATTGACAAAATCTTTTTTTTTTTCAATTTTCAGGTGGTTGAAAATTTGAGTCTTATGTTCAGGCCAAATGATGCCATTACAGTAGATGAGCCTGACGTAGATGACAACATCGCTTCCTGCAAATATACGGCGACTCTTTTGACATTGATTTCGTTAAAACAATGTCATGAATTTGATAAGAACCTACTGAACAAAAAATTTTAGAAAAATTTGTAAATCCTGCTACAACATATTTGTTCCATTACAGTGCGATACGGAACTGAGATTTAATAAAAAAATTTTTTTAGGATGACACCTTATCACAGTTGAGGCATTCCACGTGTAAAGACACCATTTATAAAATGGTTGGCGCAGTGATTGCTGAAGAGGTCCCTGTTTTATTTACTGTGAGCGGATCAAATGAATCGGAAGCATTCAACGCGAGCAGGATTTATCAGCGTATAATCGGTAGATAATTTTCTAGTACGTTACATAATAGATGAAGGAGTAAAGTGTTACTTCAAATTCATATTACAAAGTATATATTATTATATAGAAAAATATATATATATATATAGTAAATGACGATATTTTTTGAAATTATAGTGGAAAAATCTTGACTTTGTTTCAGCTAAAGTAAGGTTGTTTTTCCCATTATGTACAACTAAGGCCATTGATCTCCACATCGGAAGGAAAATTACTAACATGAAGGATTCTACGAAAAGGCGACACCCGGAAGTTTTTAATAGAGCCAAAGAAACTTATAAACAGTTTCTTGAAGAAAAAGAAAAAAACAAAACAAAAGATGTGGATCCAACTGCGATTGAAGCGAATAATAATTAAGTAGTCTAGTTTTTAAAGTCAATTGATTGTGAACATCTACGGGATCAGTAAGACTCGAATAAATTTTACATAAAAAATATGATTGTATTTTTTCACAGAATTTCAGTTTTATCCCAATCAGGTCTTTTTTGAGTTATCGCAAACTAATTGGTTTGCAACCGTGGTCATCCGTGGGATCATCTGTCGAGTCTTGAAAAAGTGTTTCTAATGGTCGTATGTTGAGTCATTCAACAAATTCATCAGATGTGTCGTTCAAAAAAGTCGTCTGTCGATTCGTTCAGCAAAGTCGTCTGTTGACTCGTCCAGCAAAGTCGTCAGTCGACTTGTCTAGCTAAGTCGACTGTCAACTCGTCCATCTAAGTGGACTGTCGACTCGTCCATCTAAGTCGATTGTCGACTCGTCCAGCAAAATCAATTGTCGACTCGTCAAATGAAATCGTTATTTGAATCGTCAGACGATATCGTTTGCCGAGTCGAAAAGTGACCAATTTCGAGAGTCGTCATTTGACTCGTTTTTTATGTCGACATTGTTGGTAGGGCTGTCTGTCTACACCTTTAGTATATGGACATAGCGCTGATTGTCAATTTCTTTGATTTCGAGGTAGCAGTGGAGACTACGGTAATGAGCTTTTCCCACACCTTCCTTTATACTCGCCCTGAGTCATCACCGGTGCTCCCCGACTTTCTCCAAGAGAAAGTGTGGTTTAAGAACTTGAATTTTCCTGAGAAAACCGGAAAAGGATTAATATAATCTGCCAAGCTTTCATGGGGTTTGATCTATTTTGGCAATATAGTGGAAGGGGAGGTTTAGATTCAAAGCTGGGACATCCCTCATGGAATTTCCTAGATCGTGGGTTCCAGGAACCGGCGAATCATTTTCGACAACGTAGAGAGTGGCTCGGAGAATTGTCTCGACTTGTTCGTGGACTACTCTTTGAGCTTTAGAGACATTTCTTTTGAGCCGGTGATTAGTCTCGGACCTTAGCCCGACGATATTTACGGAATTCCCGATCAGCACCAGCAGTTATGAGTATCGGGTGCACCGAAGCGTTTTATTTGCTCGGATTGAGATGGTCCGTGAGCTGCTGAGGCTGAAAATTGACGAATTTCGTGACCCCACTCAACCGGCGGAAGTCATCAAAATGTTCATACAGTTTATTTATACGAACCGTGTGGACTTTAGGAGCAAATTAAAACCCATTCTCCTCTTGTTATCTTTCTGCGATAAGTAAGGAGTCCCAGATCTCGCCAGAATATGTGCATCAGAATTGGTTTTCTGAATCAGATACAGTACCAGGGTGCAGATTTTCAACTGTCATTGGCAAAATGAGTCCGCCTTCCTTAAACTCGCCTGAACCACCTGTTCTCCCGCTTTTATTTCGCAAAAAAAGAAAAAAAAGAGAGTAAACCGCAGAGAATCTCGTCAAACATCACAAGAATGCGGATCCGCCGTTTATACTAAGACAAATGTATTTAATTACATTCACCTGTATGTTCAATTTTAATTTATGTGTTTCAGAAACTTGTAAAGAAGCATGGCATGTCTGCTTTTCCTATTCCTCCTACTCCTCTTCTCATCCACGCATACAATCATAGGTTATGTTTGTAACTTCAATTATATACCTATCGCTAATATGACAAGTATTTCTTTGATGGAAGTTGGTAAATGTTTTTATCATGATTTAAATAAGACAACAGTGAAAGTTCTCTTACAATTGCTTCAGGCTTCAGACTTTATCCAAACTACTGTTTACGTGTATTATATTGTTGCGAGAAGAACAGCTTTTTATTGTGGGATTTTCTGACGACAGTTCATAGTTCGAAATCGAAATATGAAGTATATTTAAGAAATTTCGAGGAATCGATCAACTAGATGAATGAGTGGGAACATTATGAAAGAACCAGCTGAAATAGCTCTTATAGCAGTCGAAGCTGTACATTCGGTGAAATGTCAACCTATCGAAGTACAAACCGATAACCTGAAAGAATACTACGAGGAAACGCAAGTTATTTGTAACGATAAGACTTACTTTTGATTAGAAATTTAGATTGAAAGGGGACGGAAGTTAAATGCAACCACATGGTACCAATAATGTAAAATTCGGCACAGACTAGTATAAAATTAATCGGAACTCTGAACTGACCAAGAGCCCTGAGATATTGAAACCTAATGATCCGCTCACATGGAAATACAGCGACCCGGGAAGTTTGGCAACTTCAGGAATTTACACACAGTCAGAGTGAAATCAGTGACAGGATCGTAACTGATTTTCCTCGATCGATCAGTTTTTTGCTTTGCCTCCTCCGCCTCCGAGCTGAGTTACGCTGGGTGGAGGAGTGGGGGGGGGCATAACGGCATAGCTATGCTACTTATGAGACATGTTTTAGGTGTTTGGTTTGCGGTCTGGAGGTCACGTTGATATGTTTTGCTTTGTGACGAGCGGCATTCTTCCGCTCTCGAAAATGATATTTGATTTGACCCTGAATTGGAGATCGAGTACCTGCATTTCTTTTGTTACGACTAAAATTCCAAAAAGAGTGAATCGTCATTTCCGAAATGCAAGGCAAGTGTTTTATGCCCAATTCGTGATGATGCATTTTGAGTAAACGCGAGCCGTTGACTTGGAAATGCAGAGCGATCATTATTTTAGCCTTTGTGAGAAAGTCGGAAAAGAAGAATGTGCCGATGTGCTTAATTGACAAATTGAGTACGGGGCGGCAACACTTCCCTTTCCCGACTAAGAAAACCGATTATAAATATCGACGTCTTTCGGCGATTTTTTGGAGTGAGTGCGACAAGTGTCGCGAGTGCAATTCGTACTTACAATTAGTACTTTGTGAAAATTGTAATAGTACTTTATTGGGCTTTGTATTTTCTTTTATTATTTTATTAAAGACAGTAATTGTGAATTGAATTTAGTTTTGTTTATTTCTAATTGAACGTCTGTTCATTTCTAATCAAAATAAACTGAGTGGTAAATAATCAACTAAACACACCAACGACGAATACTGTTCATACCCCTAGACGACACGCAGCCAGCAACCAAAAGTAAGTTATATATAATATTAAGTGAACCTGTAGGGGGGCTAGAGAGAGGTAATTCTCCCTTGAAGTCCTCTCTGTTGACGCCGAAGTCGCTCGTCACAGCTTGAAAAAGCAGGTTATTATGGCATCAAAATACTACGATGCATATTGGTAACTGTGTCCGGCAAGGTATAAAAATGGTGACTAACGTAGTCCAAATTTTTCTCATTTGAATTTGCCCTCGTGAGAAATTTCGTTGTGACGTCTTTGGCTTCGACACTGTATGTCTGTGGAGCGTTGGCCACACTACCTTGCGGCGAAAAAAGGAGGTAGTAAAAGTAGAGAGCAATTAGGCTGCATAATGCTGATGAAAGGACTAAGAATATTTACGCCGTGAAATACTAAACGTATGTATACCCTCAGTTTCCTTTGACAGTTGTTTTTTGTTTTTCATTAATTCTTTAACCTCAACTGATATTATTGATGTATGAATTCGAATTTATTTCATATTGCGTGTAAAACAACAACAATTTATTACAAAGCTTAACTTTAAATTGGCTTTTTTATCTTCGTTACACTTCGCAATCACTCGGAAGGTGAACGTTGTGTTGAGCTTCTGAAAACCTGTTTAAATCAGAGAAACTTACGTATTCAAACTAAATTTTTTCATACAGACAAGCTTCGGATCTCAAAGTCGCGAAAAAATTCTGAACGATAGATTCAGATAGAAGAAGAAAAAGAGAAAACGAAGTAGAAAGTGTGTCATTAGCGGATTCCAGGTAAGATCCCTGTGGTACAAATAAATATTTTTTTATATTACGCCCAACAATATACAAGTCTTTTGAAACCGATTAAGTGGTAGTAATACTTTGATCAATATTCCTAGCCCTATCAAACAAACGGAGATGTCTTCTTCACTAGAGTTCTGAAACTCGTGGTATACTGACTTTTCCATATTTTTGTTGAAAACGCTATGCGATATTTTTTTTTTTGTACCGCTGGTTGGCCGCGCATTTTGGTTATCGCCATTTCCAATAAATTAGTTTCATACGGCGATCAAAGTGTTCTTTTTCACCGTTCCAAATCTCCGTCAAACGACGCTCCCATCTACTTCAGCGCACGGGCCCGTTATCAACGCCCCGTGGCACACAATTATGAATCCTCATTATTGCAATGAGAGACTTATAAACGATATTTTTTTCAAACTTGCAACTGCTATTACCCTGTCACTTGTCAACTGTTATTTATCAGTTGTTACAGATTCTTTTTTAATGGCTGGAGGGAGGAGTCGAAGTTGCTCCGTAGTCCTAAAAGTTGTAAAAAAGTGCTATGCTACTTTTCACGAAACTCAAAATCAAAAAAGATATTCGAGCCAAAGATCGAACGAATCTGACTGGTTAAAACTTGTGACCCGAACATACATTTTCTTTCTTCCCAACATTTAATCCCAAAGCCATGCTAGACACGCGAATAGGAATGTTGGTGTCTAACGCTGAAAAATTCGAAATAGAAATGTACGCAATGGAAAACTCTTGAATAGAATCGCAACAGTTGGTTGCTTGCAAAATTTGCGGCGAGTGACAAAGTTTTAGAAAATTAGATACGTGAACGGAATATTGAAAATTTTGAATCAGTCATCATGTTTTGAGATTTATAATTTTAGTTTTTGTTCTAAGCACTGTGCCTAGTTTTAGACATCAAAAAAGAAATATGATTTAATTGAGAAAATTGTGAATTCGAAATTTCTATGATCTGGTTTGCGCGTTCGAAAGTTGTAAGTTTAGGATATAGAAACTTTGCTGAAGAAGTGTTATTTTCCAATGCAAATATTTACCATTCTGAGAACTTAAATGAATTTATTTTACTTACTTTAGTTAATTTTTTAAAAAAGGATTAACTTTACTTTTGTCAATTTCATAACTGAAGAATCCATGATTTTTGTAACTTCTGGCCTATACACCTATATACAATTCATTACTGATTTCAATACTTTTGTACCTCACTTTTTTCATGAAGTTTTCTCTTAAGTACTCTTTTTTTATAATTTCTAGAATTTATACATTGGCAATGTTCGGTGTTGGTGGTGGAGGGAAGGGGGGGGGGGGTTAAATTACAAAACATACACAGATTAAATATGATGTTATCAATTTCAATTCGAAATAAATATTTTTTTCTAAAAGTTTATAATCCGTTTATTAATAACAAACTTATGAAACGTTCAATTTTCAGGGTGCAAGCTATGACACTTGATCCTCAAGCCAAAATAGACAAGCGAATGGGAAATTTAATGGTGTCCTGCGCTACAGAAGTCGAACGGGAAATGTTCGAAATGGCGAAGTCTCGATTTAACTTTAAAATTACACAACACACACAAATTGAATTTGATGCTATCAATTTCAATTTAAAATAAATACGTATTTCCCATAAGTTTATCATACTTTTATAATAACAAACTTATGAAACGTTGAATTTTCAGTTAAGTTAGTTATTTTCCAGTTCAATAATATTATAGGCATACATCAAGCAGTATAAATAAGCACTAAAACTCTACAACTGAAAAATACAATTAATATTAAATATATACACACATCGATAAAGCAATACACACTAAAACCTTACCTGTTAAAGAAAACTATTAATATTATTAATGACTATCAATATGATTTTCAATTTGTTTATAATAACGAACATAAAAAAAGGTTCTAAAGTCATCATGAGATTAAAAATCTGAAAGAGTAGAATTCATAAAAAAAAGGAATAGTTTTTGAAATACTATCTTCTGATTTAGAATTCCGTTTTTTAGCTCAAAATCAATCCGCAGATTGAAATCAGAATAAAAAATAAAATAAAATTAAAACCGTTTCTGAATAACAAGTCTGGGATTTATAAAATATAGTCCAAGAGAAACTTGTTTTTGTAATGGTGGGAAATCCGTAGTTGGCAAAGTAAAAAGTTTTATTTGTTTTGTATACATGAAAATTTGGGTCAGTAAAAAAAAACTTTTTTACCTCTCAAACATAAAAAATTAGCATTTTTAGGCTTGTTTCGAGAGACTAATGTGACATATTTGGAGCAAGTGGGCAGTTAAGTCCATGCGCATGCGCAGTACCTACTGCCAGTGGAAAATTCCTTTACTTTTGACCCGGTGGGCTACAAATTGCACAAACGGGGCAGGGAAGGGGGAGCGAATCTCAGTTTCTCCGGGCTAAAAGAAGTGTACTCATGTTTTTTGACCGACGTTTCGTAATTGCCAACTTCACGTACTTCACAAAATCGGCACAAATCGGTTCAATGTCATGGCCGCCTGTCAGTGAATAGTATTTTTGTCATCAAGTGTCAAAAAAAATCCGAGTTTTTCTAGTGTAAACAAGCAAAAAACAACGAAAATGAGTGACAATGAAAATTTTGAAAACCGGGAAAACCCAAAATCTACTCTCCCATCGCTTCAAAGAGAAATAGACGAGGCGGTGAATGATATTGTGCCGGAAAAATCGCGAAGTCAATACTTTGCCACGTATTGCAACTTCTAAAACTGGCAAAAAGACAATCGAACGACAAGTTTCTCAGAAAATACATTGCTGGCTTACTTCTCCCAACAACAAAAAATTTACAAACCGACTACACTTTAGGCGAACTATTCCATGCTGAAATCCATGATAAAAATTGCTCTTTAATTGATTACTCACATTTTTTTATAATTTCCCTTAATATATAAAAAATACAGATTCTCCATTATTATATACTCAATGTAACTATTACAATATTTAAAAACTGAAATTCACAAAATGAACGTGAAATAAATAAACAAGACAAATATTGCTCATTTTTATATTTTTTTTCCACTTTTTCTATTTTATAAATTTATCTTACTTTTATCAAAATCATATTGATTAAATATCATATAATTCAATATGCAAACAAAACCTAAAAATTAGTATTGATGTTGATAACAATTATAAAATGAAAATTAATAATGATTTTTCTAAAACCAAAATTAATTAAAATTAACATCAAATCAAATTAAATTCATACTCTTATTTAATTATTCATCTTCCAAATCGAATGAAAAATTTGTTTTCAATTACCTTTTAACAAAAAATGACAAAAAAAATAAACTGACACTTAATTAAAATTAAAATTTACAGAAAAACTCAATTCAATATAGTTTTCATCTAAAAATAATAATTTATTTTATTTCAAAAATGATAATAAAAATTTTAATTTCAATTTTAATTAAAGTTTTAATTTTAAAAATGAAAATATATACAACTCAAATTTAGCGGAACTATGAAACACTATGAATTAAATAGAGACAAATACTACACGATTAATATTATAATAAAACAGAATAAATAAATAAACGAAAAAAATTGTCAATAAATGAAACTTTTCAATTTTTCACATTAATCTTGCGTTTTATGTCCGGGGGGTCCGGGGGGGCCCCCCCGGACCCCCCGACCGTCGTAACACTGTCCCCCTGTACCTCATCCCGCGTAAAATATATTGTCGCTGTCTCAATACTATAAATTACATTACGACTACTTGCATTAACAAAAAAATTCCATATGTGCCCCTACTTTTCATGATCTCTCTCAACATGCCTGAAAATGCTAATTTTTGATGTTTTCGAGGCAAAAAGTATCGTGTTTATCACGGAGCACACAGCCGATTTGAATTTGTGTGATTGCCGCCTTCGCTTCGCTCAGGCGGCAAACTTCACACTCATTCCAATCGGCTGTTTGTGCTCCTTAATAAACAATGTACAATTCTCTAATATAAAGATGGAGGAGCAAAAACAATGGTTGTGCTACACAGCAAGAGGCGGGGTGGGGCCTTTTGTAAAAAAAATGCAAAACATACGATAATGAAATATACTAAATAAACGATTACATCATCACATTCCTAAGCGATGACGTCATCATCTATTAATTAAACCTTGAACTATCTTGTACGCAATTACATAATTTGTTTTTGGAAATCGTTCGACAAGTCGCAAGTCCTATATTTACGCAACAACATGAATAACGTCATTCTAGTAATTTGATCATCATTGTCATCGCGGAGGAGCTGCGACACTGAAACGCGCCCTTTGGTAATATTTGCACATATTTACGTAGGTTTGACAGAGGTTGCTTAACTTGAGTAAAGGTGCTCAACTTGGGTTAGGATAAGGGTGCTAAACTTGAGTCAGGATGAGAGTGCTTCACTTAGGTTATATTTCTATATGTTAGCTAAAGTTTGACCATGGGTGTTTTACTTGGGTTAGGTTCAATAAGGGTAGGCTAGGTTCTACTTCGATTAGGTTTTATAAGGGTAGGTTAGGTTACTTTTGATGTTACACAATATTTACCCCCTTCTCTACAAAATTCAATAATGATTCAAAGCTTACATACACTTCTTTCGGATGGAACATTATCTGATATAAAAATGATAACGCCAGACAGAAATTTTAAAGTTCATCGATGTATTTTGGTTGCGAGGTGTAACTTTTTTAGAATATTATTTTGCATTGTTGGAAAGAGGTGCAAGAAAATCGAATGACTACTAGTAATTTTTCGAGTGAACTAATTGAAATGCTTTTACCTGCAACATACAAAGGCAAAGTAAAATTAAATAATAGATTATGATGGAAAAAAAAGATGGTTTTTTGATGCGGCGTTAAAGATTTCCATTGTAATCGAACAAGTTGTGACGTGCTCCTTTGCACGTCTTCGTTTTGAAAAGGAAACATGGTATTGAATTTCCAACGCAAAGTATTTGGCTGATTATTATTTTTTTTTTAATTAACTTTTTATTTTTTTTTTGTGGGAATTGTGTCCACCCCGAGTGTGGCAATCATTGAAAGGAAGATCTTATTTCCCAAGTTTGATCTCACAGACGAAAGTTGACATTTCGTTACGATATGTGAGATGAATTTATGGCGCCTATGTTTGGCATAATTTCATGGAACGGGAGAATTGTTCCCTGTTGCCTATTTTTTTTAACGTGGGATTTTGTTTATATTCCACAACTCATAGCCATGAGAGATGTCAACTTCCTGGATATTTGGGTTTCAAGCATCGGTTTTGAAAATTATGTGTCTGATCAGAAATAATATGGGCTATGTTCGAGTTAGGGAGAGTCTTTGGTACCATTTTGTTGAATTTTTTATTTCGATCACGATTACCTTGGGTTTCTTTATTGAGCGTGATTTAACCCGGATATGGAAGTGCTCAAGAGAACAGTCGGGTATTGAATCCGACACCTTAGGCGCGTGGATAAGTCGCCCCTTTTATTGAGTTCGCAAGAAAACCTGTTGACCTATTGAGGGGTCTCATGTTTAGGAACTTGCACTAATCTTTGTGTCAAATTTTCCCGGTTTGCCCTCTGTTAGCCAAAATTCGAGGTAATAAAAGGCCTTTTATCTATATTATATTATATTTAAGAGAGAGAAGTGAAAAAACGTTTTCTATTCATTTTCACATTTTTAATAACCAAAGGAAAAATTTCATCACATTTTTTCCCAGCTCAAGAAAAAAAATGTGTTCGTTTTATTAATTGTTAGGTTGAATATTGTGAAGTGTGAATCCAACATACATTTCATCACAAACAAACGGATATATGTACGAGCAATGGCAGATTCAGGTGGTGATGATAGGGGTCGCAAACGAAAGAGTAACCCTGAATCTTGGACCAGAGACGTTAAAAAACTGCTACAAGTAATGTACGTATTATAAAATAAAATTTAATATTTAATAATGTTAAAACAATAAAATTTTGAAGTATTCCTACCATAAACTTTGTTTTTCCTTAATTTTGTTACGTTTCATGTTTTATTTCTACATAGTTCATCATTGTTCTTTGTATGATTTCGCAATTTTCTTTAGTTTATTGTAATTTTCTGTATTTTTCGTTACATAAGACTGACAGTCAAAAGTTTCATAACAGACAAGGGCGAAGGCAGAAAAAATTTCCGTTAGGCGTATTTTAAAAAAATACATTTCCTTCTGATTTTCACAATTTTCAATCTTGGGCGATCTATTCACGGGAATACGATTTTTTTTATTTTTCTCGAATTCAGGGATTTTGAAATCTCGCAACTTTTGAAGTCTGGAATCGCACATTTTTCGTATACGTGTGTAATAAAATGCAATTTGATTTTTGTGCTTTATAATGAGTTTGAAATTTTTTACTAATACTTTTACTGTTTTTTTGTCCTTCTTCAGTATTTATACACCCTAAAGAAACGTTTGCACCATAAGATAGATAAATCACTATAGGGAATAGTGGGAACATTAAATCACTGTCGGTATTTTTTCTTAAAAAGATATACGAATAAAAACAGCTTTCAGCGCCATCAGTATGTCTCTACTTCTGGGAAAAATGTATGCCAATAGGATTTTAGGACTACTGCATTCTGTTGCAAAAAAAAGTGTTTGATGCAGGTTTATGAAACAGAGCAGATACGATTATTTAAAGAATTCTAGGGATCAGGGAACTACAAAGTTAAAATGTTTTTATCAAAAGTATATTGAGGAAGAAAGAAATGGAAAATACATCTCTCGGAAGAGTGGTACATTGATCAGTGAATTGGACTTATCTTTTCCCTACACAAAATCATTTCTCTTGTGTATGCATATCATTTGTTTGTGATGTTTTCAATATTGGCAAACGTCAAATTGGCACAGTTGAACAAAAAATGTTGAAAGAAAAGCCAATTGGAGATGAACGTGGTAAACATGGAAACCATTTTTTCGCGTTTACACATGACGTTAAAAAATTTATTCGTTTACACTGTGAAAGTTTGAGTCATACGCAATCACATAATTCCCGAGACAAATCAAAACTAAATTACTTTAATGCATCTAAGTTGACTTTGCGTGCGTTATATCATTTATTTTTAGATTATTACAGCGCGATCACAGGGTCATATGATATTCCGATAACTGAACAAACCTATTTCAATTACTTCAATTACAATGTTAATTTCACATTTGATTTACCATACACCGATGTTTGCAACCTTTGTTATTTATATGAAATTGAAAAGGAAAACACTGAAGAATATGAAAAACACAAGGAATTGGTTGAAAATTACCAAGATATGAAAAGGGAAATGTTACAAAAAGAAAAAGTACAATAAGTACAATAAGAATTTTATTTTGGACAAAATTTACCATTACCCCCAATTCCACTTAATACCCAATTCTACTGCAGATTACTTTGATTCAATATTTTCAATGTTCATGTGCATAATAGTTCTAAAAGTTACATGTATCATTTTCTTGAAAGGGAATTGAAAAAAGGGGCCAACACAGTGTGTAACCTTATTTTTCATACAATCAAAGAAGAAATTAAAATTGACTTGTATAATAAAATTTTTTTATTTTCGGACGCCGCTGGAGGACAAAATCGAAACTACTTGATAGTTAAATTTTTGTCCTATGTATCAAAAATTTTACGAATTGAAATTCAATACTTTTACCTAGTAAGAGGACATTCATGCTGCCAGTGCGATAGGAACTTGGGTTTATATGGGCAAAAAAAAAATAATCCATTGAAGTACCTTGCGAGTATATCGAGTTGATAAAGAGTTCTCGGAAATTGCACTTTCTTATGTTCGATGTATTGAAAAATACGAAAATGAAAGATTTGGAAAATGTTTTTAAAGTCGATAGTGAGCTTAAAAAAATTAAAACAAGCGAAGTTGTGAAGCTCGATTATTTTGCAAACGGCTTAGTAAATGTCTGCTATAATTATACAGAAAAAGTGACTGTTCGTATTAATAATGAAGTTTCAATCAATGATGTTGCTAATGCAAGTTTAGCCACCGAC
Organism: Platygaster robiniae; assembly: GCA_028476575.1. Taxonomy (NCBI): domain Eukaryota; kingdom Metazoa; phylum Arthropoda; class Insecta; order Hymenoptera; family Platygastridae; genus Platygaster; species Platygaster robiniae. The sequence continues at coordinate 7,142,698 of CM052027.1, read as the reverse complement.
AATGGAATTTCAGCAGAGAAACAGAAAGATTTACGATCATCATGTCAGTACTTAAGTCAAGGTAGCAGAGTTTTTTATGAAGGATTTTTGAAAAAAGTGTCGACAAAAATGAAAAATAATAAAAAATGATAAAAAAAAGTGCTTGAATCAAACCGAAGTGACAGACTGAATTTTTTTTTTTTATAATGTATGTTCACTATTTTTCGTTTAGTTAAGTTTATGCGATAGTAATTATATAAAAATGCAATAAATATTCCCAGATCAGATGGAAAGATAACAATGACAAGTGGTTTTTAATAGTTCCCTAATCCTACCAATATTTCATCTTCAAAATTTGCCAAAATATCTAGTTTATCGCACTACACATTTTTTATTGGCATGCGCGACGCATAGGACTCCAAATACAGCGCAACATGTTGAGGACGCGGCAACAAAAAGTTCGCTCTATTCTCAGTGTTTGTAAAGAAAATTTTCCGCAACTTTACGAAAAACTTTCCTAAAGCATATCTTACAACTTTCTCGCTGACATTTTAATAATATCGAAAATTCCCAGCATACTTTTTGTCGTTTAAGTCGTGGGTGTTTAGGTTCTAACGCGCGTTGTTTAACAATTTTCATTATGTGCTTTTCTTAATTTTTAACCAATCGGAATAACTTCATTACTTTTTTAAACATTTTATCCTGCTATGTTTGAAATTTGAAAACTTTACCGTCAATATTGAAGTCTTGAAAGCGAGTTGAAGTTTAAAAAACATTGATATCATCGCGTACTGAAAATCGAGGTTTTATTTTTTACGCAGAAACTAAAAATGTGAATTACGAAAAGTAACATATCTGACTATTTTTCTCCGTTTTTTTTTTCAACTTTGAAAAATTAACAAGGAAGGCAATAGTTTCGCCCGTGACCTTTCACTTTTTCGGCTCGTCGCGCGTGTACCGCCTTATTGCATGGGACTCCTCAATTATTCAATTTAAGATCTATCTGATATAGAATTTCTCCACCCTTGCCCAGAATTCGTACGATTTTTCAGTAGTAATCCTCCCTATTTTTGTTGAGAAGTCTAACGAATTTTAATTGTTCTAAGGTATAGAATCTTCCTAAAATCTCAAATCATCTTCCCAGGGCACCATCTACCAGATTTTCGTTGAAAAATGATGATTAATTTCAATAAATTCAAAGTAGCATTAGGTCCTATGCATTGTACTTAGTATAGGCACAAAATCTACGAATTTTTGTAAAATTGCAAGTGATTTGACGTTTTCCCTCTCGCGTTCAGCTCTCCGTTGGAACGTGACAAGTTAACGTGCCTTGTTTTCGATCTTAAAGAAAATTCCACCCTACTCTCGAACTTAATAATGAGTCTTTGATCGTATCGTTACTATACAAAATTGTGAATCGAAAACTTTGGGTGCTATACGATCTAAAAAAATTTTTTCGCCAATTTTTTCAGTAGTATTATGTACAGTTTAAATCGTTTTTTATCTTCTCTAGAAAAATTAAAACTTGTTTACGAAATTTTTCCCGTCTATTTGTTGCGTTGACACGAATCCATTTATTGGTAAAGATTTTTAACAGTAGAAAAAAACAATAATATAACCTTATGCTCATATTTAATTTTTTTCATTATTCTGAGTATGATTGAAAGATGGGTGACTAATGGAAAAAAAGTTTTCGACTTTTAATTCAGCCTGAAAGAATTGACTTCGAAATCAAGAGGTTAATCAATGCAAATCGAAAAATACGACGTGGAGAAAAAAATAGGACGAAAAATTTAAAGCACTATAATACAACAGTTATTTTGAAACGTATGTTATCGTCATAAAATTCACCAGTTACTGTAAATAGAATGATGAATATAGGAGGAAAATTCAAAAATGAAAGAGTTGATTCTTTCCAGATCCAAACCACTGATAATTGAATTTCCTTACTCTGGTTAGACGCCTTAGGTTTCTCCTTCTCTTTTTTTTCCAACTCGTCTGACGATTGCTGTTTCACAAATCTATTAATCCACCTCAAAGTTGTACCGAAAATAAATTTTAGTGAAATATAAAGCAATCTTTTTTTATCTCCTTAACGTTAACAACAGTAAAATTTTCAAAAAGCATTTCACTAAACGCTTTTATCAAGATCACTTTTTATTAATTTTTGAAAACGTGGATGCCAATAGTTATTATACTTCAAAACAAGAAAAAAAAGGAACAACTGAACTAACAAAAATATTATTCACGCACTTCACGAATTCCGAGGTATTTTCGAAACCGGGAAATTTTTTACGATATGAGCTGTTCCCAACGATTTCGTATTCACGACTTTCGTTCTGCTTCAAACCGAGACCTATATGTACTGACTGCTGCTGACTGCCACCAGGGGGTGGACACTCCATGGGTTGTTTTGGCAAAACAGGCAAAAGCATATTCGGGTGGTGGGAGGCGAAAGTTCATCGCGCTATCTGCACCTTCGCAAGGTGTACTTTAATTCCAGCTCAACTGGGACGTTTACCGACCCATACCGACCTGATTTTATTTTTGTCACTTGTCGTTGTTGCTTAAATTGTCAACATTATCGAATACTGTCTCTGTCTCATTTAGTTCCGGGATACATTTTACAGTGTTTTTAATAAACAGATGTCAACAATTGCTTGACAATTGTCCACGGTCCACCAATAAAGTGATTCGAGTAAATGGGTTTGTTCAGTGTTTGCTGATTAACGAATTCAACGGAAAAGTGTTCAACATACAACAACGAACGTGTACGACCACATCAATATAAAATAATTCAACGATAATAAAAGATTAACTAATTCTAATGTAACACAATAATTAAAATAAAATAGATGAACAGTTTTTTAATTTCTCTTTTTAGAATTTCAAATAATATATTTTTTTTTTATCGACAATATTCGTTTTTCAACAGTTGTATTTATGTACACATGTGTTTTTTAATGAATTTGAACTTTTTTATTCTGCAGTATATTTTATTTAGCTCTTTCAAATTTTAGTTAATTGCATTTTATTCCATATTAATAAATTAATTTCAATTTTATAAAATAAAGTTATCGGACAAAACATATATTTGTAGAAATATGGGATATTAAATAGAATTTATGTGATGAAAGTATATTTATTTATATTTAAATTGTTTTTGTTTTATTATGATGGATTTCAGTCGATATGATTTCTCAATTATTCCATGAAGAAAGTAAATTTGATTTCATTTATTTTTCCTGTAATTGAATCTCAATTTTACTTTCCGGAAATTTTAATAGAAAATACTCATCGAAGATATATAGAATCAAAACACCGAAAAAAAATTCGATATTTATTAACACAAATATATCAGAATGCAGTCGATTAAGGTTGAAAGTAGAAAATATTCAGAATATCAATAATATTGTATGCAAACTATAAATTACAATAATTGTTCTAAATTCGCGTCGGAATCAGCTTTGACAGGTATCGAGAAAATTTTTCGACCACGGGTTCGATAATCGATAAGTATCGTTCGAGATTTTCTCTCTCCTTGAGTGAATTCCAGTCAATTCCAGTCATATTGTCACATCATGTTGCTCATGTTTGCGATTAATTCTGTTTAATTCTGTTTAATTCGCGATCGCTCTCCGCAAGTGTCGTGACTTCGCAATTGTTGAGTTGAAAATAAACAGTGCCAGGACTGCACAGGACTGCATTACAAAACCCGAAAACCGCGTTGACCTGGAGCCTCGGTAAGTGCAGTTTCCGCGTGGTTTTTTTTTCCAAAGTCGAGTATGTTTACTTTAATTGCAATGATAACCCACATAAAAATCATGAAATCAGGAGGGATGCACTACGGGTTAAATTTGTGACTCAAAAAGGGGGAACGCTTGCGAAGCAGTGCAAACATAATTATGTTTTATTACTTTTTGAGCTTGGAATGAAACTCAGTGTTTTTTAATAGTTTTTTAACTGCAGTTAGAAAACAACACTCATATGAATATTTCGGCTTTTTTATTCTTTCAAAAGAAATTTTTTTAATTTCATTTGCGTTATTCTTGAACAGTCAAGTTTTTGAATAATTTAAAAAAAAAATTTTTTAAAAAACATACTACAAATTCCAAAAAAATGCTCCATTTGCAAGACATCATTAAACAAGAAAATGAGAAAATTTAGAAAATATTTCCAAATTTTAACGAAAACTTCAAAATTTCGAAGAAATTTCTTAATTATGAAACAAGTTACCAACAAAAGAATAATTTCATTTCGAAAAAAATTGTTCATTTCAGATGAATGTCTAAACGAAATTGAGAAACCCCACGAAAAAATATTATAATTCCGAAAAAAAAACAAAAAAAATGTACGAAAAACATATTACATAAAAATATTACAAATAATTTCACAATTATTAAACAAACAATACAAATTACAAATCTTCGAAATTACAAAAGTTACAAAGATAGTTCGAAAGTTACAAATCTTCAAAAAACTATATCATTTGAAAAAAAAATACAGACCAGAAAAAAATTTAGCGATTCTGACAAATTATGTGAGACATCGTTACTCACAGTGAGCTCACCTCACAGGAAGCTTCCTATTTCCCCATTTTTGTGAGCTTCCTGTGAGCTTCATGTATAATTAAAGAAAAAAAAACGTAGTTTTGAGTTTGCAAATTTATTATATCATTTTTAATATAGCTGCAAATTAGTGAACAGTAAAATTTTATGTTAATGATGATCTGGGGTTACAGTGATTCATCTGACAAAATCCTTGGCGCAGATAGGATTCAAACCCGCGACTTTTTCAGTGCAAATACTGAGACGTAACTGGTGAGCCATTCCATCCTTTGTAATATAGGTATTAAAAAAATTCCTTCACCTTTATTTCCCGGGAAAATCATGATTTTGTTTCAATTTTTTCGATTTTCTCATTTTCGAATTCGATTTGAAATCACAATCTAATGATTATTTGCATAAAAATTGTGAATACACAATTTTTAGTACAATTTTCAAATCAAAAAGAATTTTTAAGATTTTGAATAATTTTGAATCATTTTCAAGATTTTAAATGATTCTCAAGCATTGAAATAGGTCCAATGATTTCCATAGCTTCAATAATTTAGTTTCTAATAGTGTCCATATTTTTCAAAGTTTCAATAATTTATGCTTTCAGTATATTTCATGATTACTATGGTTTCAATAATTTCCCTTCTTATAGCTTCCACACTTTCAATGGTTCTTATTATATTTCTGCCAATTGTTTCAATGATTGAGTTTTAATGATTAAAATAGTGTCAATGATCGAAATTGGTTCAATGATTTTCAATCATTTTCGAATCCGATTTGAAATCACAATTTCATGATAATTTGAATAAACATATTTATATCACAATGTATTATTAAATTTTCAAATTGTAAATGGTTTTTGATTACTTTCAAGATTTTTAATGATTTCCGATCAAAACTCATGAGTTCTCGCAAAAGTCGCATAAAACTTTCTTTAAGAACTCTTCAATACCTACCTAGAATTCTATTCAGAACTCCTGTGCGTAAAAATCAATTATTCATTAATAATTAATTAACATGACTATCCGAATAAAAACTTGAGTAATGAGTTCTCGAAAAAGTGTAAGATAACATACTTATATAACTTTTTAAGAGCCATCCAGAACTATATTCAGAACTCCGGTGCAATAAAATTAATTATTCATGGTAGTTAATTATCAAACAATAATTACATTTTTGCACCGAAGTTCTAAATATAGTTCTGAGTAGCTCTTAATGAGAACTAAAAATAAATCCTGTTCTACTTTTGCAAGAAATCATTGATTAGGGTATTAGTTACGTTTTTATTCGGATAGTTATGTTAATTAATTATTAAAGAATAATTAATTTTATCGCACAGGAGTTCTGAATATAGTTATGGATAGTTCTTGACAAGTTCTATAAGAAAGTTCTGTCACACTTTTTTGAGAACTCATTAGTAACGTTTTCATTCAGATAGTTATGTTAATTAATTACACAGGCACACAAGAAAAAAAAATTTCATGTCCCAGAAGGTAGACCTACCCTATCCTACGTTTTCGGGGTTACTGAAACCGAATCTGACCTCAGAATTTCTCGCTTAGCTCTTGTTTTCTTTCTACCTTTAAAAAGGGGTGGGAAAATAACTCTGATTCAGATGCTCCGAGTTGTGAGTTACTTCTTTACGAAAAAAAACCTTGAAAATAATGATTGTCAGCTTTTGATGATACACTTCGCAAACTATTCCGAATTTTTTGTAACTTGCGTGATATTAAATTGTATTTAAATTCACAGTGTTATCCTTACGTGAATCTTAATATCGATTTTCAACGAAACCAGTTTGCTACGTTATATGAAATGTTTGTGAATTTTCAATCATCGTATTATGGCAGAAAGAATGCTCCATTGTTAACAAAAACTCAATTCAAAGATAATGCTCCTCTTGTTGTCATCGACTGTGCTAAACAAAATGATTCCTTGATCACTCGTCCAGTTGATGTTCGTCTCGAATTTGAATCGGTAGCAGCTTTTCCCGCCGCAACTGCGGCTTACTGTCTTATTATACATGATAAAATTGTCGAGTATCAACCAATCAGCGGTATTGTTAAAAAACTATGAAGAGTGTAACGTTTGATTGTAACCCGCCTACGGTACATGTTATGTATGTGTGGGATTTAGCGTATAGACTAGCGAGACAAAGTCCTTGGGAACAAGCGGCCCGTGATTCCTATAGATTCAAAAGACGAATCGCTCATGTTGAACGGATTCTAGATCCTATTTTACGTAGAAAGATTATTAATCAAAAGTTACTAGATTTAAGTTATGAAAGCTCAGATTTTAAGCACTAGATTTAGGTTATAATGAATAAGGTTACTGGATTGAACCATATTAATTATATATTAGCCATAATAAGGCTAGGATTTAGTTAGGTTTCGTTAGTTTGTAAGAATCATCAAAATGAAGTACATCGTGGACGTCCAAGGATTTTCCGTGCAAAACACCTTTGTTGTCAAGGAGCTTGCAGTTTCAAGGCTTGAACCCTTCTACGCTGACGCTGTCACCACATTATTCAAGCCACCATGTGCCTGGAATGGTTTGCCTCCGAAAGCAAAAGCAACAAATATGTGGCTAACACGAAACTATCATGGTGTACCTTGGAACTCTGGAGATATATCCTACGAGGAAATCTATCAAGAGATTAAAAATCAGTTGAAAAATGCCACATTCGTCTTCGTCAAAGGATTAGACAAAAAGCGATGGCTAAAGCAGTATACCAATACGGTCATCATCGATTTAATGGATATGGGCTGTCCATCACTGGATGATTTGCGAGTCTCTGCATGCCCCTTCAACAATTTTCATCGACCTGTGTACGATCATCACTGCGCTACGGAAAATGTTCGGCGACTGCGAATTTGGTTTTGGGAAAGATTTGGCGATACGCCGTCAGTGAAAAGATCATTTACATTACTTTCTCACGTAAGCGGAATACATGAGTTGGATTCTGAAGATATCTCTGTTCTACCTCGTGAGTTTCTTCTAAACTTTTAAACGAAAAATATAAACAATGCTTGGGATAAGCTTCCACTAGAATTACAAAAAGATAAGGAATTCCTCGCTTGTAAGCTATGTGATAAACATTGGAACTTCGATTATATCGGTGACTCCCCGGACGGACCGCCGCCAATGCGAAATAATTGTCTTAGATGTAAGCAAGAGAAATTGTAAAAGTGACTTCAATAAAAATGGAGGGGCTATTCTTAAGGTTGAGCCTCACAGCATTGGGCGGGGTGGGGCCCTATGCAAAAAAAAAATGATGACGTAGTCGTACGTGTTTATTGTGTTCTAAAAATAGATTTTGACGAATGATGACTCATCGCTCAGGAATGTGATGGCGTAATTCCCAAGAATCGACGAGCGTGTTCAAACCTGTCGAGATTTTGCTCTGTGATTGGTTCATGTGAAAGGAGTGGGGGTAACTCTCACGTGATTAGTCGAACAAGTTCTAAAAATAGACTGACCTTGAACAGAACACTCTAGAAATCATAGCGTCCCTAACTGCGCAATAGATTTTCAAGGTCAAATGATGACGTCATCGCTTAGGAATGTGATGACTCATTTTTCCGAGAATCGATGAGCGTGTTTGAACGTGATGACGTCATCGTTTATGTGCTGACGTAATTTCCAAGAATTGTTGTGCAGGTTTGAACCTGTTGAGATGTCGCTCTGTGATTGGTTCATGTGAATGGAGTGGGGGTAACTTTTACGTGATTGGTTGATAAAAATGTGGTGGGGATCGGATATAAAAGGAGGAGATTCTGAGCAGCAGCGTCAGTTTGTCGAAAAAACGCGTAATGGACTTTTCAAAACTTAACGCAGTTGCTCGTCTGGAGAACTTTCTCCCGATGAAGAAAATCGCGGAATTGGAGAAGAATAAATCATACGCCATCAGTGACATTCGCTCGGTTACCACGAAATATGGTTCTAGTGTCGTTATTACTCTCGACGATGAATTCGACGTGTTCTTGCCTACTCGAATTACAAACGCTTTGCAACCGTCACAAATGGAACAGATGCGGGAACAACAATTTCATTTCCAGTTCCTTGGCGGTTCATCAAACGCGTGTGAATTCATCCAGCCATCAAAAATGAAGAAATAAAAATTCTGTATTATTATTATTATTTTACGTTGTATTTATCAGTTTATAAATAAAAATGGAGGGGCTACTCTGAAGGTTGAGCCTCACAGCAAAGGGCGGGGTGGGGCCCCTTGCACAAAAAAATTAATTACTTTCATAATAATAATATATACATTGCGTAGTTCCACATGTCAATTGAATCAGTGCCATCGCGGTGTTGTAGCGACATAAGTCAGGCAACATCATAGCGCGAAACCGTAGCGCGACATCGCAGCGCGACATCGTAGTGCGACAACGTGACGCCATCTTGAATTTAAGGTATGATATGACGTCATTATGAGTTTTCGATACCTTATCGATTGGGTTAGGTTCCTTCCTTATCGACTGGGTTAGGTTTCTACCTTACTGATTGGGTTAGGTTAGGTTCCTACCTTACCGAGGGGCTCCGCCCCGCGGACCCCTGCGCTCGAACTGTCATAGCTTATCTACTAAAGAACTACAGAACTATATCTTTACGACTAAGAACTCAAAAAATTGTACCCTTTTTCAAAAATTGCGGCGTTAACTTTAGGGGAGTCCATTGAACATTTCGAGCGTCGACGTTATGTGCCCATGTCACCGGGTGTTATGTTCTTGAGGTAGTCCGCGTGTTCCAGCTGTGTCGTATGTGTATGTGAGCGTGTGTTTTTTCCTGTTACATTTGCATCAATAATCATCTTAAGTAAGTATATTCTTACATGTGGAAAATTGTTTCTTTTCTCTAAACATTCTTTCGAGCTTTGGACTCTCGTGGCCCTTCCCCCCTTAATCAATCCTCCCGGGAACAGACAAATCATGCAGTTCGTCTCTCCATTTCAAAATCTTTACTCCACAATCACACCTTGCCATCACATCCCTCGAGCGATTCGATTCCTCTTCTCGCCTTTCCGCGCTTCCTTCCTTTCAACCCTCGCATACCTACACCCACACATCTGAAGAACGCTTCCCTCTCGTTCCCGGAAAAATATCTCTTTTCTTCTATGTTTTGCTCATTCCGATTCTCTTTTGCTTCTCAAAATTATGATTTTTGTTCAGAAACATCTCAGTAGATCTCTGTAGATCTCTGTAGAGCTTGTGATATTTTAACAGATCTCTTTATTTTCACTTGGGTTGTATGATGATTATTATATTATATTATTCAATTATATAGGTATTATTTTTTATTACAAATATTCTGATTCAATTCGCGCTTTACACGCCCGTGCTTGCAATCAGCTTAAAAAGTGCGTTCAATCAATTACTCAAAAGCTGTTCACGTTATTTTTTTTAGAATTGGTAAAATGAGAAAGAAATATCAAATATGAAAATTTTCCTTTTGCAGATTTGGCAATATGCTGGGCGATGTAGAACCCATCAATAATATAGGAGTAATCGACGTTGACGATGACATTGACGAGAATTATTCCGACGTTCCTTCCATCGAAAGCGACGTGGATCCCAGCGTTTCAGAACCAGAAGTCAGTGATGTCGAATCTCACAACGATGATTCCGAGAGCTACATATCTGCAGAAGAAGTTTTTGATGACATTGATATGCACGAAGATGATGTCATGAATGATGTACAAGACGCACCGGCAGCGAATGACGACCAAGGATGGGAGAATCCGTACCCACATGGAGGCCAGAACGCCCTTAATGGTCGTTTTATTACGCTGCCACCAATGGAACCTGAAAATCCGGAAGGTCGAATCGACGTCCAGCCGCGAGATGAGTTTCTCATGGAAGTGACTCACAACGTCATTGGCCACGAAACCTATACTCTCCTCATACAGCGCCTTGAATGGCTGAAAATCAAAAATCCTCATTGGCCGATTCCGACAAGCATGCCCGCATTTTGTAAGTGTGTCGGACGAGACAAATTAAAATTCAATTATCTGCTGCACTGTGAAGAGTGTTTACAGATCGTTGGGGAAACAGAAAAACCGACGAGACCATGCGCACCTGACTGCGGAAAGTGCGGCCCGAGAAAAACAAGGCAACCGCTGGGAACACTTATTCACGTGCCTATTAAAGAACAATTATAAGACTTGTTCAGTAAACCAAGCATGACACGCGACTTGCGGTATCGTTTCACCCGGACTGGAATTGGAGCCGACACTATGACGGATATCTACGATGGCGAAGCTTATGTCGAGCTAACAAGACCAAGCAAATTTCTGCACCTTCCGGCGCCTGATGACTTGGGAACTGACATCAACCTGTCATTTACGCTTTGGGTCGACCACGTACAACTCAGCAAGTCGTCGAAGTCGAAAGCATGCGCAGTTTTGATCATGGTCAACGAACTATCGCCTCATGCGCGAAAGAAGCACATACTATTGGCGGGAATATGGACAGGAAATTCGAAAGCGCCGCATCCCTTGATCCTCAAACCTATCGTTGCGGAATTGAGACTACTTTTCACCACTGGAGTAATATGGAGTCCGATCTCAAACGTGCAGGTCGTCAGTCGTTGCGTTGTCCTCATTTTCTGCGCGGATTGCGAAGACCGGTATCCTGTGCTTCGTATGACACGGCATAATGCACTAGACGGCGGCTGCACGTTCTGTCTGGCAAGGAAGCGTCATGAGAGTGTAGATGGGAGGCAGAAACTGCATTTTTCTCCAGGAATCGGCCAGATCAGAACCGACGCTCAACTGCGAGAAAATATGAGGCAAGCAACGGAGACACAGGAAACGGTCAATGGCGTGATTGGGTGGTCACCCCTTCGAAATCTACCAGTCTTCAAGTTCGATTCCGGCGTCATCGTAGAGCCATTCTATGATCTGTACGAGGGAGTCGCTAAAAAAATGCTCAGCATGATAATGACGGACAGCGACATTGCATGGTTCGTTGCTGGAGGCAGAGAGGAGAACATGTCGTTGTTTTCGGCCAGAATGACATCAATGAAGCTGCCGTCACGTGTATCTCGCCGTCCACGATCAGTAGACTCTTGGCCACAGTGGAAGGGGACCGAGTGGAGAAATTTTATTCTATATTATGCGGTTCCATGCTTCCATGGCATCCTTAAGCCGGATATTCTCAATCTCTTTTGCAAGTTGGCCAACGCGGCATTTATTCTGAACAATGAATGTATCAGACGTGAAGACCTGGTCGACGTTCAAGCTGTTTTGAATGATTTTGTCGTATCGTACTTCAACAAATTCAAGGAGAAGCACATGACGTACAATGTCCACATGCTGGAGCACATCGTGACAACTGTGATCAACTGCGGACCAGCGTGGGGTTACTTACTCTGGCGCGATATTCGAATCATGGCAACGGAAATTGGCATCGTTTGTAAAGTCGGCGACCGCAAGAGCACAACAAGTCGTAGATCGTTTTCTCCTGTCCAAGTTCATAGAGGCGGAAGTGAATGATCCAACTGTAGCCCCCTACGTTCGAGAAAGAGTTTGGGCACTATTACGCGGTGCGCAGTGGGACATTCAACCTGATGACGCGACTGGCCGTTATTTTCGAGGCATAACGATGGTAGGAGATCAACCTGCCAACGATGAGGAGGTGTTGACATTGGCAAGAAGTAATGTCAACATCGACAGGAACACCCCCATAATCCGTTATACCAAAGCTGTCATCAACGGTACAGAATACCGTACCTATTTTGGCCAACAACATCTCTCATTCTGCAATTACCTTGTGTATACTCGAGCGGGATATGTTAACATTTTTGATATCATCTCACTGGAGTTAAATGGACAGAGAATCGCGGGTATAATTGGTACGATTTTAGAGGAGGGTAATGCACAAGCTGGTCGGAGGATTGCAAGCACGAAATATATGACAATCGTCGTTCCTACTGATCGCAGGATTTTCGTTCGACACGAAGATATAATTTCTCCGGGATTCACTGTTGTCGTAGGAGAATGAACTTGGGCAAGAAACGGATTAGAATTTGTTGACGGTGCTACGGATCCACCATGTTTGCAATTCACGTAATAATAAAACTTTAATCAACAATAATTTCTAATAAAATGTTACGTTGAATTGAACTTTCTACATTGTCACAATTTTTTTTACCTTCAAAATAATCTATTGCTCTAAATTTCCCTTGTAAATCAATAACAAGTACCTGTACAATGTAAATCACTCTTTATTTGGAAACCGTTGCTACCTTATACATGAAAACAAAGAAATCAATAGTAAAGTAAGTTGGGATGTACTCTAAAAAAGAATTTTTGCAGACGTTTACTTGATACAATCTTGTACTTGGACGGCGATCGTACGATGGATAAAATAGAAATTCGTCGCACCGACAACGACAGAGGTGAACTATACTACTGTTACTACTGTTACTATGCTGATACTACTGTTACTTAATTTTCACTCTACTCAAAAGCAGCCCCCGGAAACTCCGGTCCGATTTCATTGTCGTTCATTCGGAAGTATTTGGCTCAGCAATATCAATACATTGCAGAGATAGGAAGTTTCCAAGGGCTGTTCAGAAGAGGACATGTTAAAGCTAACAAATTTTCAAATTGAAATTATCAAATTAATCAGTATAACATCGTGGCAAGTGAAGCGCTTGTTCAATGAGTCATCGAAGAAATGCGCTAACAAATTTTGTTACATTCTGTGCTGATAGGTCGTAAGGAAGATAAGAGACGCTGTAAGCCAGCAAAGAAATTTACCTTCTCTGAGAAGAAGAAAAAGGACGGCAAGGCGAAGAACGAGAAAGCCAAAGCATGGAAGGAGACGGTATGTAGTCTGTTGAAATAGTAATATTAATTTTTAACTTTTTCACATTTTTCTTTAATAAAGTCATTTATTCGGTTAAGAGTTCGGACCAGTATTATTGAATAGTATGTTTTCTTCTTGAATGCTACGAATGACGCGTTGACTTCACGTAAAAATGCAAGTAGAAGCTTGTGGGAACAAGTAATCGCAAAAAATACGATTATCGTATAAGAAATTAGAACAGATTGTAATGTAAAAAAGAATTATATGCAATACGTAAATTAAAATATAATTATTTCATTATTCGTCTCTTCTTTTAAAGCTTTACAGCACGTGTATATTCACGCATTTCAGAAAGAGTCAAAACGGAAACGAGACTTGGCTTTGCGTTCATTGGATTTGGAAGCCCTCAACGACCTGCCGTCACCGGGAGGATCAAAAGAAACAGTAAGATGTTTGTTGCCACGCTAATCATTTTCGTGTTGCCGCCATATGTTCCATAATGCCGATGTATAGTAATTTACCTGCTGCTCCGAAAAAACAAGCGATTCCACGGCGGAATGTGGAATCGGCTGGGCGGGGAGAGTGCCCCCACGCACGAAGCACGACGCACGCTCGTCGCGCGGTTAATTTTAGATTACATATTCGCTACGGAATTGCATACTTTTTCGAAACGGCGAGTATTCTTGTCCGCCTTTTCCGCGAAAAATTGTACTATCCTCGGTCGATTTTTGACGAGAAATCATTCATTTTCAAGCAGTGCCGTAAAAAGAGGAAAGTCCGACGAAACACCTACTTTCTCGGCAGTTTCTGCGTGCATGCGTCAGGAACGCCCGAGAAAGTAAGTGTTTTCTTGTACTTTTTTTCGTGGCACTTGTTGAAAATTGATGACTTTCTCGGCGAAAACCGGCCGTGAAAAATCTACTTTTCACGGCAATTGTGGAAAACATTGTAATTGGCTCAGAAAATCAATAAATATTTCTTCAAAGTTACTGCTACTTTGAAGAAATACAATAATATTGTTGTTTCACTTTAAAAGTGACTAATTTGTTGCGTTATCTTGCAATCTGCAGTTCATCACAATTTTCAAATTTTTTATCACATTTGCGAGCCTTATTCTGCCCTGCAATGATTGTTCAATTAGAGAAATTCGATTTTATAGGAAAGAGTGGAATACTTTTCCCCTCGCTCACCTAGAAGAGTTTCTTTCAAGTGCTCATATCAATCAAATGAACGCTCCCCGATCCCTTACTCAATTCTCATTGTGTAGCATGTGCAAGCTATTTGCAGCAAGTTATTGCACAAGTAAATGTAGAATACGTTGAAAGAGATTTTGTTCAAACGCAAATATAGGCAGACGAACTAATCATGGAGACCCACACCAATGATCAAGAGATTTGTCCCCTCAACAACGAGCTGCATCAGGAGATTCGGCCCATCGACAATGAGCACAGCCGAGAGATTTCGCCTCGTCACGAGTCACCAAAAGTGAATTCACTCTTGTTGCCTGCAGCCATTAATGTATCCAGCGCACCAGTACCACCCATCGCGTCTGTATCTCAGCAAGCACGGGCCTTTTTCAACATCAGTGGAGTCAAATACGAAACCACTTGGATTGCCCTACAGCGGCTGCCTGGGACGCGCCTCAGCAAGCTGCGCGATGCCACGCGAGAGTCTTTGGCAGATCTCTGTCATGATTCGTCTGGCGGAGAATTCTTTTTTGATAGATGCCCTAAATCTTTCATCGAGATTCTAGGCTTTTACAATACCGGCCACTTGCATATGCCAAAGGATGTATGCGAACAGAAATTCTTAGAGGAACTCAGGTACTGGGGCATCTCCGATAATAAAATTGAGAGTTGCTGCCGGCAGGTACCGAGAGAGAACTCTTCGATGACAGTTAAGCCAGAGATAAGTGATAGCAAGGTGGGTACCATCATTTCTCCATTTCACGTCAACAGCCATAATTAATTACATTATATTCTTCGGCCTGCCCTTACCACTACATCATTTACTTGCTGTATTTCTTTTTCTCCTTCCCCCTTTTTGATTAATTGTCACCGATTTCATACACTTACAAAAAACTTCATCGTGACTGAAGTGCAATCTTTTTGACGGTTTCGACCGACATGATTTTAAACTAAAACGGTTTCGTTTTACATGGAAAGTATTGATTTCACTTTTGAGCTTGAACGATTTTTCGTAAGCTCTAATTTGAGAGTAAAATCATCTGAAGCAAGAACGATTACTCTTCGATTCATATGAAATTTATGTGCGTGCATTCTTGGATATCTAACTGGTTATTTTTTGCCATTGTTTACCGTTTTTTCTCACAAGTACTGTATGGTCTATTTATTAATTTCTTCCACTTTCTTCCACGCGGGATTTATCATTATGTTTCATTCCATTTTCTACTTTTTTCTCTGACATTGTCCATGGCATTTTTATCGCCGTCTGCAGCTGTACGGGTTCTCGTCTCTACTGAAGATGAGAGTCTAATAGAGGTGTATTATTGTTGATCATTTCAGAATGTACAACTTGGCAAAATGTCGGG
Source organism: Platygaster robiniae (assembly GCA_028476575.1). Lineage (NCBI taxonomy): Eukaryota > Metazoa > Arthropoda > Insecta > Hymenoptera > Platygastridae > Platygaster > Platygaster robiniae. The sequence goes on along the minus strand of CM052027.1, from coordinate 7,126,799 downwards.
AATATTTGTTCGCTATTCTGATTTTTGCAAACTGCGCGACGCCACGGACCTGTCATCGCTACTCGTGGCAGCTGTTAATGCTACGTGGAACCGGAACGAGCAGTTGAATATGTACTGTAGAAAACCGCCAAACAATCCGAACGCTTTGCAGTTGGAAGAAAAAGACATCAATCATATAATGCGTGAGTAAGAGTCAAGTTTTTTATGAAATTAATTCCGTTATCTTAAAATCCAAAGAATTAGTAATGGAAAATACTTTTTTGCCTCTCAAACATTAAAAATGAGCATTTTTAGCCCGGTTTCGAGAAACACAAATGGCGCTTTCGAGGCCGATGCTCAGTGGTCATAATGCGCATGCGCAGTACTACATTTGCCCAGTATAACTGGGCAATCCACTACTTTATTACCCAGCGGGTAAAAAAAGCAGAGCTACCATGTTAAATATCACGTTAATCGCGTATCAAGTTGGTAGCGCTGGCCCCACATTAAGCCGACCAATCACGAACCTGGAAGTTCCTGATTGGTTGGTCCGTTGAGTCAGCTGGAGAAGCACAACACACACAGATTCTCTCTCTCTCTCTCTCTCTTTCTCTTTCTCTTTCTCTTTTTCTTTCTCTATCTATCCTTGTCTATCCTTTGACAAACAAATCGCGGTTGACAAGTGCGGGCAACGAAATGTGCTTCGTGAGTATAAATTATTGGTCTTTCTCAACGGGTTAAAAATGCTCATAATTAATGTTTTCCAGGCTAAAAGTATGGCGTGTTGCACGGACCACAAACAACCAATTTCAATGAGTGTGATTGTTACTCTCGCTTTGCTCGAGTGGCAAACTTTACACTCATTGAAATCGGCTATTTGTAAACCTAGCAACACAATACAGTAGCCTCTTGAAAGAAAAGAATTTTTCCTCTATATTTTTTTTCAGCTAGCGAGTTTTCTCATCAACCTAGAGGACCCTTTTTAATGAAGCGCGAAGTTTAGTGAATGAACATGTTTGTATTCGGGATAATACGAACGTTCACGCTTATTAGTGACCACAATGGCCTGATTCTCGCTCCACATCCTCTGCGACGTTCCCCAAGAAAAAACTTAAACTCTGGACATTAAACTTATTTTTTTTCAAAGCCACTCAAAAGAATTTTTTCCTATAGATTGAAATTGTGAATCCGATGTTTTCTCGGGGACCGGAACGAATTATTCACAATGCAGCTTTTGTATGAGGGGGCGACCCTTTGTCCTTCTATTCCTCCTAGTGAAATTCTCTTCGACACCAGTCTACTCTTTCAAGAAGCTACTGTATACTATTTTGTTATTGTCAAGAATCGATCTCTAGGAGCAAATTTGTTGGCGAAAATAAAGCCCAAACAACTTCTTTTTCTTCTTTTTTTGTATTATTTCAAGCCTTCAGCTTTTCATTCAAGCCCTCTTCAGGAAAATATTCGGAGAATTTGAATTTGTTCTTTATTTGTAATTTTTTTGTCAATAATTACTGTTAAGTTCGATATTTTTACTTTTTCTATTTCAATTGTATATAATTACGTCTCCATCTTCCATTAATTTATTTCGTCAATATGTGTCTAGAACCTTATGTATACTTGTCAAAATTACAATCCAAAGTGAAAAAAAAAAAATACTTTTTTGTATATGCAAAGAAAAAGTGCGGAAAATGAGGCTAGCTTTACATTTTTCTCGAGATCGCGGCATCTTTCACCAACAATATGTCAAAATAAAAGGTGGAAATCAATCGCAGCACAGTCCACATTGAATGAACCTCACAACGAGGCTGATGTCATCAATTCCAAAGTGGTAGTAAATGTCCTATCTTTACTGACGTGAAGAATTTCCACCGAATGTATTCCGATATAAAATAGACTTTGTATTAAATATTTTTCAAAGTACGAAAGTACAAATATTTTGGAGGCGACAAATTTTCATTCTTTGCACACATGTCAGAAATCAAGTGTACAGTATTATACAATTCTCAAATTTAAAAAAGAGTAAAATATTTTGGATAGAGTCATGAGGTCCGTTAGTACTTTGCTTGCTCAGTGTTTGTTCAAAGAAACGTACGGATCAAATAAAACCCCATATCTCAAATCAACTCTTCTCGATTCAATCTTGTGTGTCCTGTGTTCAACATTGAGCGCGAATTTTGTACGAGCAATGTGCGTGAAACTCATTTGCATTACTAGCTTTGTAAGACATTGTGTAATATATTGGTTTTGTTTCATGTAGGGACGGTATGGGGAGATGGGGAGCTGTTTCGCAACATTTGAAAGCAATAGTTTAGAAATGTACTTTTTGGTGGTGTAAATGAGTTGCCTTTCGTTAAAAACTTGACACTTCCTGCCATTTCCCCTTTGGGCAAAATGTTGAAGGCGACATTTCATTATCTTGGAGACGACGGCGTCGTGACTCTCGTCGCCTCAAGAATACTAGAAAACCAGGATGGATTACTCCCTATGCTTGCCCATGGTGCTTGGTATGCCGATATAATTCCAACCTTCGAATGCGCAGAACGTCAAAATTGAACCTAGCGCACATTCGAAGGTACGTTTCTCTCTGTTGAGTGAGAACGACGCACACACACTATGGGCCGCCAGCGGGGGAAGCGCAGCGCGCGGGGACAATTAGACACGCTTACGTTGTGGAGGATTTTCGACATACGTCGGAGTGTGAGTAATCCATACTGGTTTTCTAGTATTCTTGCGTCGCCTCCTATTTTTATGAAGTCGGTGGGAGTAGGGGGATGGGAAGTCTTGAAAAATTGTCGAGGCGATGAGCGGAGATTTTTTAATTATTGCGTAATCGGTCTCATAGCCGTTGATTTTAATCGTATATTTCCCTATGGTCTAATACGAGGTGACCTATTGAAATCGTCTTCTTGTTTGCCCAAAGTGGAAATAAAGAAAACAAAACCTTGTTTGCCATTCGTCCCATTTCATCTGTTAATTTTTAATTACAGCTTGGAAATCACTCCATCCATTCCTATATTTTGCAGGTATTATGCGCATCATGAAAGCCATGACAGAGAAGGGAAAGGCCAAAACAATTGACCTATCAGGAGAAAGTATTACGCGAAAATTGGTCAGAACACGCATCCGTCACTATTTGAACGAATTGAAAAGGCGGAAAACTGGAAAAGCAGGAAAGAGGAGATCAGGGGGAAAAAAGGGGAATAGAAAAAAATGAGAAGATTGATAATTATGAGTACGAGACAATGGATGAGAGTGATAGTGGCAGTGAATGAACGAAAGATAATGAAAGCGAGGAAGAGATAGTTGACTATGATAATGATGGAGTAGACGATGATGAAAGTGGCATTGAAAGAATGGAAGAAGATGAAGGCGACGAAGGCGATGATTGTGGTTCAAACGAAGATGGTGCTCTGGAAAGTGCACATGGAAGTTCCAAAGCTGTTGCGCGCAAATTGTTCTTTAAATAAATTTTAAAAATGTGTAAAACATTTTTAAGGGTCCACCTATGTGAAGGCGGTATTTCGGACGCTTTTTTGAAAATTTCCTTTAGGAAAACTAATTCGAAAATGAGAATAAGTGTAACGTTATTTTAAAGGTTTGTGCTTTTATTATTACAGTAAATGTTTTAAAAAGTGTAATCCGTAGACTTGTATTTATTGAGGGCATTAAAAGTAACCTCCTCAAAATGAAATATCAAAATTGTGGGTAAGATTTCGCTCAAACCAGTTACCTTACACACAAAAATAAAAATAACTTTATTTGTGCTTATGTTTTCGAGGTACTGGCGTAGGATTTAGACGAAATTTAGAAAATTGAATAAATGGCAGTACCTTTTTTAAAAAGTTGATCATTTTCATGCTATTTTTCGATATAATATTTGCTGTAAAATGAAAAAATAAAGATACCGAAAAATTGCTACGTGGGTACCTTCAGTTATCTCTATAAATGATTCAGCTAAAATTTTAAGTCCATCTGTTAAGTAGATTATTTTGAATCCTACCCACAAATTTCAAAAACGTGGTTTCGAGAAAAATGCATTTCAAAGTTTGAAAACACAACAGAACTTCGCATTCTTGACTTACATTCATTCTACAATATCAGGACCATAAAAATTGCTTAAAGACATCATTTGTCATATCCTCAAGATGCAAGATTTGTCAAAAGAAAACGAATCGATTTTTCGAAACATCTACACAGGTTAATGTTTTATTGTTGAGACTCACAATAAGCGTACTATTTTTTATACAATATTGGACTAATTATTAATGCATGGCCATGGAATATGCTTATTGGTTTTCTCCCTCATCTAAGCGAAACCACTAACCTTTACCAGTGGCTTCTTCGAATCTCAAACCCTTACAAGTATTTTCACTTTTGCGATCCATCTTATTTGTGATCGACATTTTTACCGTTTCTGCTTCAATACCAGCTGATGTACTAACGTGGCCGTGTCATTCTGTTGACATCCGAATCTTTACAATACGAGATATAAGAGAACACTTGTTCTTAAGGCGATGGGTGCACTGTTGAGGTGCGAGAAAGACGCAGAGAATAGAAAGCGCGTTAGAGGAAGGGAAACGCGAAGGCGGCAGCGCACCCATGCCCTTGAGGGCCACATTCAAACTACTTAAAATGCGGAATTAACCGGTCACCATTTGCCAATGAAAACATGACTTTTCGTCTCGCAACAATAGGAAGGTCACATTTTTCGTGCGATTACAAGTCCAGCAGATAGTCTCTCCCAATTACACTGTGCTTTTTGAAAAAATATTGAGCAAGTAAATACCTTGGACAATAATAAGAGAAGAAAGTTGCGTGATGCGTCGATTTTCCGCACAAGTTTTTCTAATTTGTTGAAGATTTGGTCAACTTCGACGTCATTCATGTACTCTTACCGCTGAGACGCCGGCATTTCCCCGAAAAAATAAAGCCCCGAAAGGGTCATTTACCCGAATATCAAGAGACCGAAAGGATGAATCCCTGAATCTCAAAGTCCCCGAAATCGCACGAGACCGCGCGTTAATTGCCCCGCTTACCCAATGCGTCGAATGAAAAAAGAACCGAAAATCCAACGTCCCGAAACATAATATAGTCGAAATTTCGAATGCCCGAAAATAAAAAACCCCGTTTCCTTAAAAGACCGACTTCGCGATCGCCCGAGAACTCACATTTCCTAACAATTAAACTTTGTTTAATTGTTAGGAAATGGGGGACTCCCAGATTAGGGGATTCATCCTTTCGGTCACTTGATATTCGGGTAAATGACCCTTTCGGGGCTTCATTTTTTCGGGGAAATGATGGTGTCTCCCAGATAACGTGCCATCCGGCACGGCAACAGCAGTTCAATCTTCTCTGGAAAAGGAGTGAGCACTGAAAATGCTACTGAAAATTTATGATTCAGATATTAATTTTTCAGACGATGAGTTTGGTAGAGAAAATAACGAGGAGGTGGACGAGCCAAGAAGCGAGAACGTTGATGAGGAGATAATCGATCCTGACTGTGCAGCGTGGGAAAATCCGTTCGCCATCAGACAGTAGTGACCAGCGTTGCCCATATCTTTTTCATGCTTCAGGCCCAAAAAGCGTGATTTTTGCACGTGTGCGTAACACAAAATCACTATTTTTGAGCCTTCAACATAAAAAATTATGTTCGCACCTGTGAGCAATCGTCGATTTAGACTCCGACGATTTTACGGCTCGGCTTCGCCTCGCCTTAAAAACCTCGTCTTCGCCAAAATCGACTTTTTGCTCACAGGCATGAAAATAGCTATTTTCAATAGTGGATGCAAACTAGAGAATTCCCATTCGCTTACGAGGATGGAAAACGACCGTTTCCCGAACGCGGCATCTATCACATTTGCAAGACGAAAAAGGCGATTTTTCCACCCACTCGCTCCTAGAAACTCCCCTTTTTCTTCCGTATTTAGAAAAGTAGTATGTAGACCTCGAAGAAAACTGTCATTCGCTCCTCGTTAAAAGTGAAGCACCTCGGCTTCGCCTCCGATGTCAACGTCATACTAGTAATGGAAACGACTGTTTTGTCTCGGTGCGCAATGTAGTATTGTTGATATTTACCATTTTTACTGCATCAAAGCGAAAGATTATGTTTAACAGATAACAACTCTACTTTTATGAGTTGCTCCGAATGAATCTTCACTTTCTGCGCTGGTGCAAGGGTCATTTTTTCGAGAATTATCAATTAATTTCTTCAAGACGAAATGAAGTTCCTTATGATTTTTTTACCTACAATGTATTATTTTGAAATAAAACTTTGGAAATGTCACTATTTAACATTTTGTGCATTATTTCTTTGAATCTCCCTGTGAAATGCAGTAAAAAATACGTACAAAATTGCATATAATCTCGCGTTACGAACTCGTGCGAGAAAAGCTGAAACATACTGCAAAAAACATTTACATTTCATGTATGACTCATTCCATGGTTGATGCTTCTCTCCTCACAATTGTATCGGAGTGTTTGGCAATCCGTTCAGTTGCTCGTCATTAGCTGTTGCAGTAGTAGTGTTTTCAGCGCGATTAATTAGAGTACACAAAATCAGATATACTTCGTCGAATATTCAACACTTGTTGAGTCAATTTGACAAATGCAATCCGATTTGTATACGCATGTTCAAACCAATTAATTGCATTATTTCGATATATGAAATTCGAAAACAGCGACTCCGACAACCATAATCCGTATGTGCTTCATACTGATTTTCGAATTCGCCATTAATTGTTTAAACAAATTGTTTAAACAAATCAATTCCATTATTTCCATATCTAATTCGAAATCAGCGACCCCAAAAACCATCATTCATATGTGCTTCATGCTGATTTTCGAATTCGCCATTGTAACGAGCGAGGTTGACTCACTCGATTTACCATTATTCTATACTTATCTTCATTTTCATTCTCAAAAAGAAATTAAGTATGAAAATCTATTTTTGTCGTAAATACAATAATCACGTAGACGAGACATCTAATCGCTCAATACTCCACGCGACGTAGTAGTTATCTCGCAACGCTACTTATCGTTATATGTTCTCAATGACTCTGAAACGCTATTAGAAATTTTATCTCAAACGTGCAACGACAATGACCTCCTCAAAAATATGAGTGCTATAAGAAAATTTTATCTAAAAACGACAATGACCTTTTCGGAAATCTTTCGAATTTCGCAATCTTGCTTCAATCTTTCAAATTTCATTTTCTTTTCATTTTGATAAGCGAATATTTCGCAATCCTTCGGATATATAAACTCTGGATTTTTGACCAGAAATAAGTCGTCTCCAAACGACTCAAACCAGCTCTTTCAAAGCTAAAAACACAACTCTTGCAAAGTTAAAACCCTGCTTCAAAGCAACCAAATTTTCCAAGTAAGCATTTAAAATAAAAAAACTTTGTACTTGCTTAAAACATCTATTCTATACTATACCTTGTACCCTTGATTTGGTGATGAAGTCTCGCGACTTCATCCTCATAAAGCATCCAAATGACTCCGAATCAAGGTAAAACAAAGTTTTAGTATGGAAAAGCGTCACTAGCGAATACTTAGTAAAACTAGAACAAATATCGTATAAAGTAAAATAAATGAAGAAATATAAAGAACATTAACTACAAACATTCGAAATAATAAATTATAACACTAATATTCAATAACACTAGGTAGAGATTTTTAATATCAAAAGAAAGAGAATTAAATAGAATACAACTATTAAATAACTAAACAGACGACTTTATTTTAACGAAAAAGAGTAAGAGTTAACAACTAGTGCAACATGACTAGTTTAAATATAATAGGTGAGGATATAAAGGTATACAGGATGTTTTCCGTTCTTTTTTTTTGGTAGTGAGTTCTAAGGACTTCCGATCCTATAAGCGAGGGTGTGAGGCTAGTGAAAGGATAAGGAAATGGGAATGCTCTCGAATACAGGCTTCTCACCTGTGTTCTGCTAAGTTCCAGAAGAATTTAGACCTATACTACAAATATAAAAATTTAGAAAAAGAGGCCTTCAGGAAGTTTAAAATAAGACACTTAAGGAAACCCCGTCCCTTCTAGACAATGGAAAAGATTTTAGAAGCAAGAGAAACCTTTTTGGAGAGGGATCAACCTATAGAGAAACCTAAAGGGTCCCAAATTGCCGACGCAGAATTTTACCAGGCAATGATAGATGATTTAGAAGTAAGAGCGGGTATTTTCGAAGAGTACTTGTCAGGGCCAGAGCAACGAGAGAATGTCGCATAAATTAATAATTATGAGAACCGATAACTCACAGAGGTTATCTTTTATTGTTACTCATGTATACTAAAGATTTTATTAATAAATATTGGTAATTAACCTGGATTCCCTTGTTTCGTCATTAACCAATAAAACAATTCCTCGACTCCCACCAAAAGTCGAACCCAGGGTCACCGTAGGCCGTTGTCTACGGAGGGTCCTGTTCTGTGTACGACGACAGTAAGGGATATATTTCCTTGGCATTTAGCCAAACAAATTCCTCATAAGAAAGAAGAAATTGAAGAAGATATTATTCAAAATTTAGAATGTATTCCCGATCTCGCTCGTCACACCATTGATTGTTTTAACAAATTGTTTAAACAAATCAATTTTATCAAATTCGAAATGAGCGACCCAAAAAACCATCATCCATATGTGCTTCATACTGATTATCGAATTCGCCATAAATTGTTTAAACAAATTGTTTAAACAAATTAATTTTATTATTTCCTTATCAAATTCAAAATCAGCGACCCCAAAAACCATCATCCCTATGTGCTCCATGCGGATTTTCCAATTTACCATTAATTGTTAAACAAATTGTTTAAAGAAATAAATTTTATTATATTTAGATATGAAATTCGAAATCGGCGACACCAAAAACTATGATCCGTATCGCCTCAAGCTGATTTTTAGAAATTTTCATTGATTGTTGAAACAAATTATTCATTAACACTTATTTTTAATTAACCAAACCTTAATGTTTATATAGATTTGTGATTGAAAGTTATTTTCAATTTCGAATTGACTATTCCAAAGCATGCGCTATTCTTTAAATTCACTTCCGGCGTAAACAACTTCGAGGAGAGAGAAAATCTCGAACGATACTTATCGATTATCGAACCCGTGGTCGAAAAATTTTCTCGATACCTGTCAACGCTGATTCCGACGCGCAAAAATTCTTATAATCGCAAAAACATCTAATTTTTCAATATGTTAACGTCAATTTCAACGTGTTTGACGATTTATTCGCGATTTGAAGGTAAAACGTACTCGATAATGTTCTCTAAAGCGGAAAAAAAGCATGCCATCAAAACACCATCGTTTGACCCTACGGGATATTCTGTAATAGGTGTAATAGGTGTAATACTATTACACCTATTACACCTATTACGACAAATCGATAGTCTGCCGAAAACAAATCGTTGCCCGCGGGAAATTTGAAATGAGGTAAATTAGCTCAGTGGTTCTCATAGTCTTAAACATCTCAGAGGGAGAGAAGTTTTTAACAATGTATTTCTTACCGGAAATTTCAATAATAAATTTATTAAGTATCAAACATTGTGTTTAGTATTTTTTTTCTCAGAAATTCAATTTTTTTAATAAAAACATTATAAACATCCTGTAATAAAACACAGCGTTCCTTAGATCATTTAATTCACCAGAAAGTGGCGCCACCAAGTTTGCTGCTTTGTATATTAGCAGCGAATTCACATGGCCCTGCACAGCCCTGCATCCGGCCCAATTCGGCTATTGTGGTTAGTTCACGTTGCGTGTCACCTCATCACTTTGTTTATCACAAAAGCCTGATACATAGTTTTGAAAATCGCGAACTCGGATAATCCGCGACTCCGTGTCAGTGAAGTTTATGAAATCGCAGCAAGTGTCGCGTATAGTGAAATTTCGGTAGTTTCGCCGTTGTACGAGGCATTGCGGATATATTAGCCGGCTGCTTACTAGGAGGCTGTCGCTCTTGATCAAGGCTTTATTTGAAGGGCTACCCCGGAGCCAAGAGATCTGGAAATCATCGCGATCGCTTGGAACTTGGAACCGAAGTCACTTAATGGTGAGTCACATTCAGTTGCTGTCGTTGCAAATCCACGATTTAAAGAAAGAGGTGAGGGAATGTGATATTCCGGGCTCAGAGAGTATGTTTACATGACTTTTCAGGGAATTCTCATTTCATAGAAAAAACTGTAAAGACTATAGCTAAATATAGCTTACTTATTCCGGAGTAAATTTTCCGTATTTCCCTATTAAGGGAACAGAAATTTGTTCCGAAATATTACGAAAACTATTGTTGTCATAGTTTCTTCCGTAGTGAGTTTCAATGACATTAATTAACGAAAGAAATATTTGAAAAATATTGACCTATTCACAAGTTTTTTCTTGACAAAAAAATCGCAACATTTATTGACATTCGAATTTTCTAATCAACCATGGCCGTCATGTCAGCATCTGTATCTGAAAAAATATGTATAATTAAATATCTTACTGTCGATGTTATAGAATACAGTGCTATGTAACATATTTTTAATTATTTAAAGTTAATTTACAAATTTAGTTGCTCAAATAAAACATTTTTTCTATTGCGACTACGTCGTGAAAAGAAGTTAAAAAATGTACTTTAAGATTTTCAAGACAACACATGTTATACAAACACCAGTTTTCTTATTACAAAAATTGTCTCTTTTTCTCAATTGGTTAAGAAAAATATTCATTGGGTATTGAAATTGCTTAATCTCAAATAGAGTTTGAAAGATATTTCAGTAAAAGATATTTTTAATTTGGCTGGACTATCGGCACGCCAACAGTGTGACCGTGTGGCAGTGTGTCGGGAATCTTCGGAAAAATGCATGACTGTTCAAACTAACGGCAGTGTTACCGTGTGACTGTGTGGAAGTGCGTTAGATTATTTCAGAAATACGTGTGGCAGTATTGGCGTGTCAATAGTCACAGCCCTTTGATTATAACAATTTTTATTACTGGTATAATAAAATAAAAACTATTTGATACTTTAGTATTGCTGTAAATACACAGCTTCTCCATCTAAAACTCATACTACATTCTTTTGGAAAACAAATCAATAAATTTTTTAGCATACTTTATGAAAGTGCCTTATCCACAATGAAAGATTACGCTTAAGACAATTTGATGAATGAAATCAGTATTCTTTGTAAGTTAACCTTGTTAATTAGCAAAGAAATATTTCAGATTTTACAATAAAGCAAAAGAATATTTATTTCCAGTGGGCAAAACAATTATCAAAAAAAAAAAAATTATGTACAACTTATTTTTTATTTCTCACTCTACATATTGTAAATAAAAGTGAAAATATACTTGAAGATTTTCTAGGTAACAGTTGTTATAAAACCAACAGTGTTTAACGTATTCATTTTTAAAATTTTCCTTTAATACACAATTTTATTTTAAATTCGTTGAAAAAAAATATAATTCAAATAATGAACTTGATAGAGCTAGAATAGAGTTCAAAACAATAATTAAGTTCAACAGTTTTTAGATTATACTCCAACATGCTTATCTGGGAAGCGAGTTGCTGAGACTCGACTCTTGGCGTAGGTAATGTTCCATGAAGCGTTCACGCAGCAGGCACTGACTATAGTTTGAGTTACTCAAACTATAGTTCTCGAGGTCAATATATATATCGTTCGGCTCGCTACTGTATTTTAATGAACGTTTTTTTTTTTTTCCCATGCTAGTTTAGTATCCATGGGTCCTATTAATCTCGATGGGGCACGAAAAAAAAGTCTTTTTGTTAGGAGGAACTATGTTCCTGAGCAGTCCCAGTTAAGCAAGTGACAATAAATAATAATTTTTATTGCTGATAAAATAAAATTTAGAAAATAATTTTAAAAAAATTTCAAAAATAAAAAAAATTGTATTGAAAATAGTGGCAAATGTACTTATTGTCAATTATTAATTCTGTGGCTTCCCGCCATAACAGAAAAAGTCACACATGCCATAACGTTCAAAATTCCATCAGAATATCATGTAAAATGAGCCTTACGGCATAGGTGACTTACTCTGTTATGGCGGGAAGCCACAGAATTAATATATGGAAAGAAATATATTGATAGGTCAATGAAGAATTTAGTCTGAATTTGGATGAAATAGCTGTATAGATTCATATAATCCCTTTTTTTTATTTTATTTTCATTATTACAGCTATAAAAATACTCACTATCTAAAAACTGTTTCACGGAATCATACTTTTAAGCACTATTTAAGTCTTATTGAGTTTAAGTTTGAATAAATATTTTTCTAGACTAATGACGAAAAAAAATAATCACGGAAAAACTATACTTTATTATGGTATAAAAATGCTTCCAGAAAATCATTAATGCGATATAAACTTTTTGAAGGCAAGATTTTCGTGCTACATCTTAATGGATCACGCTTGGACCAGAATAGGATTAAATCTTGTTATCCATCTGTGGTACGAATTTGATCCAAGGCCTTTGATGGGGAATGTTTTTAGCTCAATATATCAAAGTTTCTAAGAATTTCGAAACAGTTATACAGGGTGTACCAAAATCCCCGCGCCAAAAAGAAACCTTATATTCCTTATTCAATTACAAGTTGAAAAGTCCTCTACCACTTTTTATGAAACTCAAAATTTAAAAAGTTATTCAGGCTAAAAATTAAAACAATAAATTCCTTCTCACGAAAAGTGGGGCCAGATTTAACGAACCAAACTTTTTCCACATCTTCTTCACATTTTTCCGAGTCAAAAAGTTCTATGCCACTTTTCAGAAAACTTTAACTTACAAAAGACGTTTTTCCGTTAGTTTTTTTTTTTTTTTGCTTAAGTATAAGTTTCTGGGTTTTCTCTTCCCCAAGTTTCTGAAAAAATATGCACGTTGTTTATTTTACTGAGCTGCGTTATGTTAGCACCCCAACATTAAAAAGTTTAAAATTCGTTATACATGGTCGATTGACCGTAGTTAAACCATTATAATATATAATAATAATAATAATAATAATAATAATAATAATAATAATAATAATAATAATAATAATAATAATAATAATAATAATAATAATAATAATAATAATAATAATAATAATAATAATAATAATAATAATAATAACCTGCCTCAACTACCAAAGTTGAGCAGAATTGAATTTCTCACATTTTTTACATAACTCTATTTTTTCAAAAATCATTGTTCATTGCTACCAATTAACAAAAAATGCTCTAAATTGAACCGATGGAAAGCACAACCGAGCGAGCACTCGGGCTATTAGGAAAGGGTGGGGCACCGCGACGAAGAGGAAGAGAGGCAAACGCCGATAGCGAAAATTTTCAAGAGATTTTTTTAAACGTTTACCGCGATATCTTCGTAACTAAAAGAGATTTTCTCATGAAATTTGCGCAGAAACACTGATTAGGCTATGGCGATGCTGTGAATATTCAAAAATATTTTTTTTACATAACAATGATAATAAACGAAATATTTTTTATTCCGTCAAAAAATTGCTCAAAAATTAAAACTTTTTGCAAATTATTAATTCAATGATCTTTGTAAATTATCAAAGAATTATGGAATAAATGATTTACAAAAAGTTTGAATTTCTGGGCAGTTTTTTGAAGAAAAATTTTTCGTTTATAATCATTATTATGTAACAAAAAATTTTTTTGAATATTGACGGCATCGCTATAGCCTGATCAGTATTTCTGCGCAAATTTCATGAAAAAATCTCTTTTAGTTTCGAAGATATCGCGGTAAACGTCTTAAAAAATCTATTGAAAATTTTCGCTATAGGCGTTTTGCTCTCTTCCTCTTCGTCGCGGTGCCCCACCCTTTCTTACTGGCCCGAGCGCTCGCTAAGCAGTGCTTTTCATCGGTTCAATTGTGACATGGTCATAGTTTTCACAACTTTTCAGCTATATGCATCAAAAAGAAGTAGCACATTTAAATGGCACAGTTGTAGAATATGAAATTTCCAACAATTTCCATACAGGAATTTTCTTCGTACGGTTTATACGTGACCGTGGTGAACGCGCATTTTTTATCGATATGATGTGTTATTTTATAGATTCTATTTGCATTTCGTCGCGATAAGGAGCCGTTCACATGTTACGTTACGCTCTTAGGGGAGGAGGGGTTCAACGATGTGTTGTGAAGCGTTACGATGGGGATGGGGGGTTCATCGAATGCGTTACGTAACGTCGAACAAATACGCAAAAATTATTACCATTACTACCTACAATAATGATTGCGTTGCGTTACTAGGAGGGGTAAGGGTAGTGAGGTTTTTTACGTTGTGTTACAACCAGTGGGGGAGGGGTCTAAAAAGGTCCAAAAATGCGTTAGGTTATATGTAACTATCGTAGCCTAATTTCGTGAATTTGAATTGAAATAAATGGTTGAATAAGTGACGGATAAATGAAATAGTTTGAGTCATTCAATCGATTTTAGTAACATTATTTATTCAATTTTCATTAACGTTTGATAAAAACAAATTCATCTGTAATACATTGCTTAACTGTATACATTAACTTTTTACTTGAGGGTAGTCATAAATGGTAACTAATAGAATGAATATACGTTTATTAACGTACATTGAATTATTATAATAAATAAATTTCCTTCTCCAATTTCAGCGCAGCAATTTCTTTTCTTAACTGTTTACTCGGGAGCATAAACTGAGTCTGGACAAAGGAATTAAAAAATGATTGTAGTAAGAACTGATATTTTCAGTAGTACATTTAATAATGCATGACTAACAATTTTTCAAACTTCTAGTCCGTGAGGCAGTTAGTAGTTAATAAATTTCATATGTTGATAAAAATTTCGAAAATTTAAGTTATCAAATGCAATGAAAGTTTCTATCATTTTCCAAATTTCCTGGGCCAAGTTAACAATATTATATAATAATAATGTTATATAATATCTGTTTAAACTATGAGTATATATAAATTTATTTTCATTTCAAGATAAAATTCTGAAAAAAAAAATGAAATAAAATAAAATAAGGATCAAACAGTTTGCATGCATCTGAAAAATCGTAATGGAATTCAAACGCTATTAAGATTTTGTAATAGATTAGAAATTTTCACGATTTGTACACATTGAAAATTTTTCATCGTTTTAAAACTATCAATATTTCTATACGGTTCGTAAATTTGTGATTTCAGTAAATGCTCATGAATCCAATGCCTTGCATTATTATAATACTTCCTTTTCATATTTCTTAATTTATAGCAGTGTATTTTTCAATTATTAACACTACATTAATTAATCACTTTCCTACCGCTTTATATTCTCTATTAAAAAAAAAAAAAATTATAAAAATGGAAGTTATCTAAATCATTCACAAAAAAAATTGCTTGCAGTCTATAACTCTAATAATTAGTGACGAAAAATTTGTTTCCATTTTACTTCTCTATACTTTTTGATTTATGATTTTTTATTACTGCGTTAGTAACCACATTGATTATTGTTTTATTTATCCAATAATTTTTAGAACTATAATTCTGATCATTATAATTAATTGCTACAAAAAGTAATTGTAATTAATTTATGTTTTTTTTTTATATATAAATTTATAATTATACTTTTTTCATATTTTTTTACATTCATAATTAGGTACATGTAATACTCTCAGAAATCTGTTAACATCTGTTATTATCTGTTAACCTAACTGATAAAAATTTTCTGTGATTCTACAAACTTTCAAATTACTCCGAATTATTGATATTCTTTGAAATTATCCATGTAATTTATTATTGCAATTTTTCTTGATTTCTAGAGTTTAACTGACATTTGCAGAATTATCGATTATCTGTCTATGATTAAGCTTTTTCTGGGATCACAAAAATTGAAAATATGAGTTCTTTAACTATATGAAATTTAAAATTTGTTTCATAATCTACAGTATGAATAAACATTTTTCGGAACCCTAAAAACTATCAGAATTTTTTAGATTTATTGACAATGTTCCAAATTTCCAAAGTTTTTTATTATTCTATATGTCTATGAATTTTTTTCGATTCAAAAAATTATCATCTATATCTGTATAATCAAACATACTGCTGCTTTTCGAAAATTTTGAGAATATGACACAATTTTTGTAGTATCACGGAATTTTCGAAATATTGCAAAATTTACTAAACTGATAAAAAAATTTTTTGATTCTACAAACTTTTTGAATCTCTAAAAACTAATAACAATTTTTGAAAATTTCCATGTTATTTATAATTGAGTTTTTTCAGAAATTAAAGATTTTTATTGAAAATTACTGAAATATCGAGTATCTTCGTATGATTGAACATTTTCTGAGCTTGCGGAATTTTAAGAAGTTCATACATTTTCCATTATATTATTGAATTTTCAAAATTTTCCATCATCCACAACATTTATTAACATTCCTTGAAATCCTACAAACTGCTAAAATTTTTTAGAATTATTGACAATTTTACGAATTTTTAAAGTTTTTGATTTTTCGAAATGTCTATAAATTTTTTTGGGTTTTCAAAATTATAGTCCATCTCCGTATAATACAACATTCTTATGTTTTTCGAAAATTTAAAGAATGTAACACAATTTCTACCGTTTCAAAAAATTTAACGAATACATCAGAATTTTCATTGATCTCCAAATTTTTTTTTTTTGATTCATGATTTTTTATCAATGTACTAATAATCACATTGATTATTGTTTCATTTATCGTATAATTTTTAGAACAATAATTCTGGTCATTACAATTAATTGCTAAAAAAAGTAACTGTAATTGCTTGGTTTTGTTGACACTGTTTGACAGCTATACGGTAGACGTGAGTGTATTTGTGTGTACTTGAGCACGTGAGCACACGTGAACGTGAGTAGTGACTGTAGTGAGTAGTAGGAGGCAGTGGGGACGAGCTTAGGCAAGGGACGCGGAGGGGAACGGGGAGTGTGAGTACTGAGAGATGAGATCTCGGCTTTTTCGTAGATTTTTCAGATTATTGAAAAATGATGTTTTTTTTTGTAGAAGATATTTTAAAACTGATTCCCTGGCATTCAAAAACCCCCTAAACGAGTTATTTTCCACCGAAATTTAACAAAAATTGAGGATTTTATGCTTGTAGTTTTATTTATACTTAAAGAAATGTATTGTTGCGTAACAGAACGTGCTATGCAGAAATTTTTTTTCACCGCTACGATGAAAAATATCGTTCGCACTATGGAAAAAAATAAATTTCTCCCTCGGGTGAATATTTTCCTCGCCTTCGGCTCATGAAATAACCTACACCCTCGCGAGAAATACTTTTTTCTCTAGGTGCGAAAAGTACTATTGAAAAGTCTTTTCAGTTTTTTGTTGTACTCAAGCTACATATTTTTTAACAAATCATCCAGTCATTCCACAAAAAGTGCTTTTTGTTGTTCAAAAATTGGAGTACCTACCACATTAGATTTCGTTTTACTTGGGGCCGTGGTAAATCAACCCGGGGAAAACCAAGCCATTGAGTCAAGACCATCATCATTCATGCCGTAAATTTCATTTTTCATGGACTTCTCAGTAGAATGTAGCCTCTTTTCATGGTAGCAGACTTAATATTCTGTGACTGGGGAAAAATTTCCTCAGTTTTAACTCGGAAAGCGTACCGTGTGTTCGTGTTAAAGTGGCCAAAAAATTCAAAAAGCTCGTAAACTTTCCCAATTTACTGAGGGAAATCGTACCGTGGGATTGGAATAAAGTGGAACAAAAAGTTCAATTAGTTGCAATTATGAACCCTTTACGACGAAGTGATAGATCGAACAAGGGACAACACGATAATCGTTATACACCTGAGCTCAATAAGGAGGAAAAAAGTGATAAACAACCATCATCGGAGTCATCGGAGACGTTGGAATCACCACCTAGGCCACACACTCAGACTTCGAAAAGAAACAACTCTGCACATACAAAAGAAGTATGTACGATAAAACCATGAGAGTAACTCGTTTCCCTTTTTTCATGTTTTTTCCAAATACAGGCTTTATATCGTTGAAAAACTTATGTATAAGATTGCACACTGCTTTCGCTCTCATTTCAGTCTTTTATTGTTATTATACTTGGATTATTACGAAGTAAAAATGCTAAATTATTACTGAAGTTTTTGAGTAACATGCAAGTGTCATATATAGGCTGTCTATCATTTATTCATAATGTAAACGAAATATCTCTAAACGTTGCAGCCGTGACTAAAAAATTACTGATTTTTTTACTCACAATTAGTCAAGTTACAAACTTTTTTTTTATGCAAGCACATGTGTAAAAGTTTCATGTGTTCCAAGTTTAACAGAAATCGGATGTAAAACATTCTAAAATTCGCCTCCCAAGGTTCCTAAATGCACTTTAACAAGTATAAACCAGTTTCCATTTACGGATATCGTTTTAAAGGCAAAATTTTTTTTTCTTTTTTCGAACGTTTCAAATAGGAAGTAATGCCCTTTTGGGACAGAGGAGAGGTGCGTCAAGCTCTCAAGGAAAGAGATTAGATATATTTAATTTTGTTTCTAGTTGCAACAAAACGTTTTGCTCGAATAATACATCGTATTTTCGAAATCTGTTTGTTTAGACGAGCTCTCCAAGAATAATTTTTTTATGCAAGGAAAATTATATAGCATTTGTGACTCTGTACTACTTGGCCCTCAGAAAAAATCAGTTACCTTTTTTGAAGTTTTATACGGGGGGTGTCCCAAATTAAAACTACACAGTTAAACTATGGAAAATTTTCAGCAAAAAGTGCGAATGAGAAAAAAAAATATATGACAGTGTATCTGAAATCAGAAAAAAATAAATCACCCTAATTAATATTGTAAAGTTGATGTAAAGCGACTTCACATAAACTGATAAAAACTTAATAAAACATTGCTTTTCCTGAAATGCAATTTGAAAAAAAAGGATGTTATAAAAAAAAAACCGATGTTACAAGGGCTTAAAAAAAAAAAAAAATCATAAGAAACTAAGTTGATATAAATGTTGGTGAAAACAAATTTTTCATGAAAATTTTTCCCAATTCAGTAAAACATGTTAACGATTTCGCTTCACATCAAAATTGTATGTAAAAATAATAATTTAGAGTAAAAAAATAAGTCTTATTAATTAATGAAAATATGGTTCTTAATGAATAACGTTAATTAGATATGAGAACGCGAAAATAAAATTTTCGGTCTGAAAATTAAAAAAAAATTCCATGTATTTTTTGCACATTACTATATTAACCCCTTTCCTGCTCCTGATTCCTGCCTTGGCAGCCTTGGCTTAGATTCTACATGAGAATGAGGAATAGAGAAAGAATCTCCAGCAACGGCAACAAGGAATAAAGATTCGAATTTTAAAACCAGTTCGAAAATCTGGCCCCATTTTCCGCTTGATAAGTCCCATTCAAACTTCTTCTCTCGACGACTCGTTCGAAGGGGCGAGGAGCGAGCGAGAGGACAACTGTATTTGAGAGAGTTGGAGATACTCGGGGAAGCGTGGTGGGAGAGCTTCCCCGACCTTCCTAAAACTGACTTTATGTCACAAATAGACACACTGAATGGAGAGCATATACATTGTGAAATTATGCACGCAATTAAAAAAAAAAAAAATTATCTACAATTTTTTAATTTAATTAGTATATAGTGCATGTGTAACAAATCATTAAAAGAACACTACATAATTCACAACATAAGCATATATTTAAATGAATGCCGGAAAATAGCTATTTTTTTGATAAACAAAATTTTATTTGTTCCAGAAAACCATCAAAAAAGCTAGAATTGAAGGGGCACATTATGACGATGTGATTGTTGAACAAGAGTTCAATAAAACGCAACGAGAATTAATTGTAAGAATTATATCTTGTGCACATAATATATGCAAAGTTATCGAAAAATATTTTGTTATAAATTCATTGTTGTGTAACATGTAAATGTATTCAGTAATAAATATGGCGTATTCCATATCAAGTGTTCCCACCTAAAAAACTTGTAGCCTCAGATTTTGATGAAACTTAGTACAATTGTTGTCTTAGTTGGATACAACATTATTGTTATTTATTGTATTTTTTCCGCTCTTGTAAAAAAAAAAAAAATGAAAAATGTAGCATAGTTATTTTTGTGAATTTTTTCGTATTTTATTATTTATTACATGTTTTCTTAGAATGCGACATTTTAAAAAAAATTTTTTCTTTATCGAAATGAAAGTTCATGCTTTTCTCGAAAAAAATGCTCATACTATATTGTGGGAGAACGTGAATTTATTTGATTTTTCGTGGGTTGAAACTGACGCGTTTGCGCGCCGAGGTAGTGATCAGGCGTGGCGTGGCTCGTTCTCTGCCAGCATGAATTGTTTTCGTACATTAATTTATAAATTAATTTATAAATGTTTTAATAAATCCTTTAATAGATCTATCTTTTTTCGACTGAACCAGCCACGCCACGGCTGATCATTAGCTCGGCGCGCAAACGCGTCAGTTTCAACCCACGAAAAAACACATAAATTAACGTTTTCCGACAAAATAATATTAGCATTTTTTTTAGATAGAGATATGAACCTACATTTAAACGAAAAAAAAATTTTTTTTAGATATCGCATTTGAAGAACACATCAAATAAATAATAAAATTCGAAAAAATGAACCAAAATAATTATGAAAAATGTTCGGTATATTTTTTTTTTAGAAAAGAGTGGAAATAATACTGTAAATAACAATAATGTTGCATTTTTTATGCAAACATTAGCTGGATTTCTAATTTAATGATAATAGACGTACAGATAAAAGAGCGAAACTTTGAGCCTCTGAATCACAGCAACCCATGCATATTAACGCCCCTCCTTTTGCATTATCAATGTACCCAACTAAGACAACAATTGTACAAAGTTTCATTAAAATCTGAGACAAAAAGTTTTTTAGGTGGGAACACTTAATATGGAATGCCCCATATACAGAAAGTATACTCTCTAAATCTTGGTCAGTGAGAAATCACGAATTCTCAGTGAGATTCCACTGACTGCAAAAGTGAAAATCCGTTCACTGAGAATCAGTGCGATCTCACTGATTTAATCGGTGGGATTCAGGTCGCTGTGTGAATTAGTAAAAGGAGGCTGTTTTCATCACCGATATTACACTGAAGTAATCAGTGAATTTCCCTGGATTAATCAGTGGTAATAGCTTTTCGCTGATATTTCAGCGTTCATCACTGATTACTCAGTTGTTTTGAGATGAACTGGATGAATCAGTGAACTTCTCACAGATTCAGATTTAGAGAGTATATAACAGAAAAAAATATTTATGTATAATACAGAGTGTATCAAATTCCCCGCGCCAAAAAATCATATATGTAATTTCTTATTGATTTTGGAGGCATTTAGTCCTTTACCGTTTTTTATCAAACTGAAAATACAAACTTTTTCGATGTTGAGTACTATAAAAAGTGGTAAAGGACTTTCGACTCGAAAAAATTATACCTTCTTCTGGCACAGGGAGTTTGATGCACCTTGTATAACATTAAAGAAAATTATGCAGGGTGTATCAAAAACCAAGGACGATAATTTGCCTGATTTTGAACTATAATTTTCTCAGTGAAGAAGTCCTTTGCCACTCTTTGAAAAACTCAAAAACATAAAAGATATAAAAGCCATAAGTTTTAAGGAATAACCACGATTCTTCGGCAAGTGGGTACAGGAACCTTAAGACAAAATTTAATAAAATTCGTCATATATTTTTCTAAATAACATTTTTTTTTTCTTCTTCTCACAAAAATGACACATGGTACTCGAAGGACAGGTGCTAACCAATCAGATTTGTTCAAGCTTTTCCTAGGATATTTTTTTTATGGCAAGTTATGTGAAAGGTAACAAAACTAACGAATGACTTTTCCACTAAGAATAATATGCACAAAATTGAATTTGATTTTGTTCTCAGGTTCCTGTCTCCACTTGTAGAACGAAACTACTACGATTCCATTAGGCAGGAACTTTTCAATATAACTGTTTTGAAGGGTTCTGACTCTGTAAAAAATGGTGAAAATGAAAAAATTTTTACCGAAAACTGAAAATAGTACTAGACAAAGAGTTGTAAGTCGGACAAAATCATCAAATTTAGGGGATGAAAATTTTCACTCTTACCCCTTGCATTCTGGGGATGATTTTTGAGAATAGAAATGTTTCACAAGTTTCTGAAGACGCAGTAGACAACTCAAAAAATACATAAGCAAAAATATGTTTACAATTTTCAAATAAACATCATACTGAATTCTCGAATACTTACCATTTCTGAGGGTAGCTATGAATCAGGGGTTGAAGAACTTTTTTGAGACTGAGTAGGAGGTTCGCAAATGCAGTAAATTCTACCCTTACTATGATGCTACTCGCACAGGTGCACAAAGGAGGGTAAAATTGTTTTCAACCCCTTAGTTTGAAGGAGTGGTTTTTGAGGGATGAAAATTTGAACATTTGAGCAATCGCACAAGTGGCGGTAAAAAACATAAGTTCGAGAAAAGGTTTTGTTCGGTCTCCGAAGCAAGGATGTTACGGATTTTTAAAACATTCATTTCGCTATGGGGGTGGTTTTTGAAAAGGGGTAGGAAAAGTGCTTGAAATGGTTTGGATATACATTGAATGGCCTAGAGTAGAGTTCTACTCAAAAAAACTGTTTTATAAGTCTCAAAAAAGCGGAAAATTTTGTATCAATATATTCAACCCTTTAAAGGGGGTAGTTCCCGGAGTTGAAAAACAAATCAAAAAATACGGAAAATTCCGCGAAGTGTATCAGAAGCTGACAATCATTATTTTCAAGATTTTTTCGTTAAGAAGTAACTCACAACTCGGAGCATCTGAATCTGAGTAATTTTCCCACCCCTTTTTAGGGGTAGAAAGAAAACAAGAGCTAAGCGCGAAATTCTGAGGTCAGATTCGGTTTCAGCGACCCCGAAAACGTAGTACAGGATGGGTCTACCTCCTGGGGCATGACCTTTTTTTTTGTGTGCCTGTGTTACCTAATCCTTCCGCTCTCATGCACCTAACCATCTTTTCTACTGCAGCACGGGTTCACGCATCTCGACCGATTCTTCGATCCGTTCCCTGAATTAGTTTAGTATAGAAATTTCAAAATTCAGGTTGATTTTATATACTTCTAATTTAAGTTTCTGATTACAAATTTCAAAAATATATATTTTTATGTTCTTAGCTCAAAATAAAATAACAGTATTTTGACATTTGTATGCAAGTTTTTAAATTGATAAAGTCGATAAACCTTCCATTTTTCGAACTATTGCAAGAGTAATACGTGTAAATCAAGAAAAGTCCGAACTAAATCTAGAGATGTCTTATTCCATATTGTATCGGATGTTACATAGGTACAGCTCTGAACCACTGTATGTGATCATATGTTTCAGGTCGTACAGTTAAAGCCTGGTACAACGAAATAGAAACTCAGGACTATGGATCCTTTGATGGATGTTGAGTCGGACGGAGCCGTCACAGAAGGCGACGACGATTATAACTCGACAAGCAGCGACGAGAACGATGAAGGAGTACCCCTGATCGACGAAGAGTTAGTCAGGGATATCATGGCAGACGATGTTCCAGATGAACCTGCAGAAATGGACAACGAAGAAGAGGAAGAAGGGGGCGCAGAAGATGATGTTTTCGAAGATGACGAAGACGTTGAAAACGATGAAATTCCACCAGCTGGTGGTGGTTCTTTTTTTGGAATACTCGATCCTCGTTTGTACGTTCCGTGTTCTCTGAGACCCGAAATAGCGCCGAAGGATTTTCTCGTCTTCTTCTTGGCACTTATTATACGATTCAAAGCACCGTACGTCATGCTTTTGAATGTTCTGCAAATGTTGAAAGGTGTTTGTGTGGGAAACTGGTTTCCAATCAATAAAGATAAACTATGGAGGTGCCTAGGGAGACGTGAAGAAGGATTAATATACGTTGTCTTTTGTGAAAAATGTGGCGATAAAGTCGGAGAAAACAAGGTCGTCACAAATCCGTGCAGATGTGGAGAATGCGTTCCAGGTCGTTCAAATCAACCATTGGCTTGGTTCGCTCCTATGGACGTGAAAGGACAATTCAAAGATTTTCTCAACAGCCCTGGGGCATACCACGCACTACGCTATCGTTTCACGCGAGGACAGCGTCGTGGACGTCGACGAAATCGCTGCATTCAAGACATTTATGATGGCCGGATGTATCGACGCTTAAGACGAGGTTTCTTGAAGTCACCATGGAATTACTCCTTCACATTGTGGGCTGATGGAGTTAAACTAGCTAAAAGCTCCAAGGCTTCATCTTGGCCCATTTTTCTAATGATCAACGAGCTGTCACCCCGAGCTCGATCGCGTCACATGATTCTAGCAGGCATTTGGGTAGGCAACGAACACCCACGAATGAATAGTATCATGACACCTATTGCAATGAGACTACGTGATCCTTACATCAACGGTGTTAGTTGGAATCCAACAGGGCACAGAGAGGTCATCAGTCGTGTAATAACATTGCTCTTCACGGCTGATTCCGTAGGAAGACCGGATATACTTCGAATGAGAAGGTTCAATGGTGCGGACGGATGCACCTTCTGTTATCATCCTGGCTTGCAGTATGGTCGACGAAGGGTGTACCCTTGGGAACCAGAACACCAGCTTCGCACCCATCAAGAAATTTTAGATGATATGAGAGAAGCTGATAGGACACATCAGGTTGTCAACGGGGTCAAAGGAATGTCTTCAATCGCACTTCTTCCAGGTTTTGATCTTGGTTCGGGCGTAGCAGTAGATAGCTGTCACAACGTTTTCCTCGGGGTCGTTAAGAAACTCTTTTTGAAAATGTTCTGCGAAGATGTCAACACTCCTTGGTACGTGGGTCGACCAGCTACGAAAGCCATCATCAACGCTCGTTTGACTTCTATCAGACCACCCACAAAGATCTCCAGACGTCCGCGATCAACCGATCTTCACAAAGACTGGAAAGCCACCGAATGGAGAAATTGGATTTTATACTATGCTCTTCCATGCTTGCGTGGCCTTTTACCTGACGAAAATTTCAACCACTTGGCTCTACTGTCGCACTCAACTTTCCTTTTAAACCAAGAATGTATAACGCAAGAAGAAATGAATCTCGCTGAAGAAAAGATGTTGCAGTTCGTTAGAGAATACCAAGATCTCTACGGCGAAGATGCTATGACCTTTAATATTCATATGCTTACCCATCTTCCAAGGACAGTCCGGGATTGGGGGCCTTTTTGGGTACACAGTGCGTTCCCATTCGAGTCATGGAATAACCGTATCGTTGGTTTCGTCACGAATGGCTTCAAGCGTGTCCATCAAATATGCGTCCGATATTTGTTAACCAAATTTTTGGATGAGAAGATGGAAGACCCTAACTTGGCAGAAGTTACTCGTATACATCTGAAGAAACTCCTGATGAAAGGCAAGTGGGCAGAGCATCCAGAGCAATCTACAGGTTTTTATTTCCGCGGGCAGGATGCTGACAAAGTTGAACCAACCGAAGAAATCATGCAACTAACAATTGACGCCATTCCAGAACTTAGCGATGATGTGGAATTACAGTTTTTCAAGAAAGCGTCATTTCATGGAGCTGATTACCAAGTAGATAAAAACCTAGAAGACAATGAAAAGCCGTTGTACTGCAACCACCTCATGTACAGTCTCGCGGGATTCTTCAACATCTTAGCGATAGTGTCATGTGTTGTCGATGGTCAACGTCGAGAAGGAATCGTTGGGAAACAACTGCTAGTGAACGAAGCGAACAATTTGTTTGTAGGGAATGGACATATAAAAATCCTTTCAGAGAACCACGCTGATGGCGTGGAATTCATTCCAAGTGAGGACATCCTTGCCCCAGCGATGAAAATGGATATTCAAGTGGAGACAGAACAGGGTGTACTCTCAATGGAAAAATTCATTGTCCCCCTTCCCAATGTGTGGGAAACTGATTAAGGTATTTATTTAATTAATTAATTCTTTCAGATCAGTTTGGATAACAAAACCCTGCGTTTTAAACGTTTAAATATTCTCCTATACTAAATGATTTTAAAACTTTGTAATTCTTGGGATAAATCTACTTTTAGTAAAACAAAATGCCTTAAAAATATATCACCCAACAATCATAAAGCGATAACACACCTGTCACACATTCCGAAAACAGAAGCGTTGAGTTCAAAATTTGCAGTCTAAAAATGTTGATAAATTATTTTAAAAAAACGCAAACTAAATACAGACAAGAATTGAATAAAACACGTTCAAAATTTTCACCTCATTTTAACCATCAGTTAGATGTATATATTGTAATGATTAAACCATGCCTTATTTTTATAATTCATAATTCTTCAAACGGTCTTTCTACGCCAGAAAAAAAAATCGTACCATTCATGCAAGCTATCAACTTTCTTTATTCGGTTCTTATAAAGAGAAAGATTAAAATATTATATTTATAGAAACTAAAATTAAGAAATATTTAAGAATAAAACGTTCCACTCGCATACTTCTCAATGACGCAATCTTATTCTTGTACAACACATTTGTTAGTATTAAAAACAACTGACCTCAGAATGTTGTAGAAGAATAGGATAGCGCCATTAAGAAATATGAAAGTTGAACGATTTATTGTTTAATTGTTTGTTATTTCAATTTTTATTTATGTACTACTGTGAATGTAGTTCCGAATGAAGGGAAGCCGTAAGCTTCGATAAATGATTCGAATTTTTTCAATGTTTCTGCTTCAAAAAGGTCGTTTGAAGAGTATTTAGTTGTATAAATCATTTCATTTCATTTGTTACATCTATTTCGCAAAGTTAGATAACTTTAGAAATTGATTTAGCATATTGAGAGACATAGAAGTTAAAGCTTGATTTACTGAATTAGTTACTTCATTATAAAAAAGCTGCTTAAAATTGAATTTTACTATCCTCTATGATCTCTTCAAAAACTTCAATTATTGATACACCAAGCTTTGGAAACATTATTTTATTGAATCAGGAAAAATGCGGCATCACTTTAGCATTAAAAGTTTTTTTTTCCTAACATTTTGGTAATGTTGGTTAAATCTTGAGTATGGTTCTTACAATTGAATGCTTAAAATTCTATGTATTTCTGTTTTAGCGCAGAAACTCACGTTACAATGTCTATTTTTCTTTGTTGCAGGTTTAAGAAAAGATTCACAAGAGCGTGTCAATAAGAAAAAAAAATTTCCTGCCCGTTACATAAATTCTTCGCCGGAAAATTTGTACATAATTGTATATATTAGAGTTAATGATGGGCCCAGATGTTTTGGAGTATCGTCACGCTTGGGGAGATAAAATTTTTGCTCAGGTAGCGTTTTTTACTAACCTCATGTTTGATTTTCGTTTTATTAGAATGAATTTTGAACGGAAATGTAAAAAGTTGAAAATGTGAATACTCGACAAATAATAAGATGATTTAAAACATTGTACTGAATGTTAAGTAGCATTACAATGAAAAGTAGTGTACCGAAATGTATGATTAAAATGTAGTATGTGCAAAATATTCAGAGATAATATACTAAATTTCTGAAAGTTGTGTTACGATTTTGAATTAAAAGTTTTTCAAAGGTAGATTTTCAAAAAAAAGTTTTTTTCATCCCCCACGCATCGAAAATGAACATTTGCAGTCCTGTTCCGACAGTAAGAAATAACGTATTTCGGGCCAATACGCTATTTGTCCCGTGGGAACAGGTCTAAACATGTTCATATTCGATGTTTTCGAGGTGAAAGTTATTGTGTGTGTCACGGAGCTCAAGCAGCCGATTCGAACTCGCGTAATTATCGCCCTCATTTCGTTTAAGTGGAAAACTTCACTCTAGTTCGGATGAGCTTTTTCGCCGTAAGACACACACTATACTATCGTCTGTGTAAGGATTTATATTTTTTGAAATTTTATCTTTAAAAAGGGAGGCAAAGCAGCATTCTGAAATTTGAAATTTTTTTTCTTTATTTTTATGAATGTAAAGTCTACCATCTTTTTTTTTTAGGCAAAAACGAAGATGTTTTAAAAAATTCTTGCTGAGCCTTGCTGTTTGCCTGGAAGATAATGTAGGGCATTGACTTCTAATTTCCTCGTGACGAAGAGGACGATTGTTGTTTCTTCAACGCTCCTGCATTCTCAGGAAACTCTTATTAGACCATCTACCTTCAAGAAACTTGACCAACTCCACGCCTGCATTTTTAACTGCGATATCAAACCTCAACTTCCATCAGTCTCTTCTAACAAGAATTATTGGAAATCGAAGATCTTGTTGGCCACGAACGTCGAGCACACTTGTTATGAAAATACGATATCTTTAATTATTTTTAATTACAATATGTGGAAATTTGGTTTACTGATAAAATCAAAATGGTATGAGAGAAGATAATTATAGATATTGAAAATTAAGTCGATTGAAAATGAAACGTGAAAAATTTCAGATTCAATGTTAAAGACAAGTACTATAGCAATACGAATTGTTCATTATGTTAAATAATAATGTACTATATTAACAGCCCACGCAGTGAAAGAAAATTTTGGTTGCAGCAAACACTTAAAAAAGCGAGCAAAAAATTTGTTTATAACATCCAAAGTTTTCATAATAAAAATAAATACTCCATTGTTATGATAAAAAATGAATTTACAAAACTTGGGTTGTCACGCCAATATTTGACTTGGTACATATTGTGATTAAATTATTTTATTGCTGCAAGCAAACATGTCCTTTCATTGCATTTTTTGAAGAGGAAATATTCAACAGTGAATAATATATTTAAAGTCAAAGAATGCAAAAATTGTGTGAAGTTAAAATACTAGTAACTTATATGAAAAAGTTTCAATGACGAGATTTGTAGAAAATGTTCAGTTAAAGCATACAGAACTCTGAAATTGACTGAAGGAATGGAAATGCGATTTAAAAAAACTTTAAATTGAAGCATATATGTAATTGAGGTTATTTGAAACTCTAAATATCAGAGATTTGATAAATCGGAAGTCTGAAAAGTGTACTACATTTGTAACAATTATATCGCAAAAGACAATAATCTAAACCAGCATAATTTTCAATACACGAAGTTAAGAAAGGTCCATTTAATGGAAAATTTAAATTTTGCGATTTTTTCGTATCAAAGAAATGTTAATATTACAAGTTTTTTCAATGAAAATTTTGAGTTAACTTTGAGTGGGCGAAACTAAAAACAAGTGAAATTGTATTTATTAGTAATTTTGAGCATTTCTGTAGTAAAGTGTGTTATTCGTCATGATCTTCCCTAAAAGGAAGACCAATTGAAAGGCTGAGAGGAAAAACCGAACATGCGGAGACAGAATAATAGTTTTACATCTATCTCTCTCTCTTAATAGTTTGGTTTTTCCTCTCAGCCTTTCAATTAACAAGTATAAGTTGGGAAATCGTCGTAATCGATAGAAATCGTAAAGGTGTTATTTAATTTTGTATAAAATTAGCACCCAATGAACGTAATGTTTGCTTGTTTATGAAAAATTAATTATAGATGTGATTCCCTCAAAAACATTGCGAAATATTGTTCACTTAATGTGCATTATAATTGTATAAATGTTGTTACATCGTTGTTTACTAACTTAATGTATGAATTTTGAAATCAAAAGCAGGGGTTTCCAGAGTAACTGAGGTAGGAGCTGTATTTGTGGAAATGTAAAAAAACCAGCAGCAAGTCTTTATCTTCGTTTTTGCCTGCAACTCTTTGTTCCATCCACTCTTTACTGGCACTGTGGGTAATTTATATCCCAACTCATTCGAGCAAGTCGTGCGCATCCAGTATCTAATCATGGCACAAAAAAAGTATATACATAGTAGTTGTGAGTATGTTTATTGAAGTTTAATTCCTTAAATACTCATGAATCAAAATTTTAAAAACAAAACGAAAATACTTGAAAAAAAATTGCTGTGATGCAATTACTTTTATTCGAATGTAGCACACTAGAATTTGAACTCAAAATTTTGTTGGTTAAATTGTTACTCACAGTGCGAGTTAAGGGTAAAAATCGACATTGTAAAAACAAGCGATTATGTATTTACTTATATATTAAAAGGGTTGGCCGTCAAAAGGAGCCAAACCGCTCTTTTTCATTTGCGTTTCTGTTACAAATTTCTATTTATATTTGAAATCGTAGTTTTTTTGGGTGGGAAATATTAGTTTCAAGGAAATTATGGTCTAGTAACCAGAAAACGATATTTCGAAATGCCGAAAAGGGAATTTTGTTTGATAAAAATTAGCGATTCGATAATTTTATAACTACGATTTCGTAAAATAAAAAACTTAGAAATAGTATATTTCGTACAAAGGGAAAAACAAAAATTTCTCGCGAGGGTGAAGGCTATTTCCCGAGCCGAAGGCGAGGGAAATATTCACCCGAGGGAGAAATTTATTTTTTCCCATGGTGCGAACGATTTTTTTCATCGTAGCGGGCGTAAAAGCCTACTTTTTTGCCCGCTTCGCGAGCAAAAAACGGCTTTCACGCCCGCTACGATGAAAAGATCTTTTTTTTCTAAACTTACATGTAATAATTATAGGATGTACATTGAATATGTACACCCTGCTGAAAAAATCCAAGTGGATTTCCAGTTGTAAATCCAACTAGATTTCTTTCGGGATAACCTAAATGAAATTCTACTTTAAAATCCAAGTAAAATTCTAATCGAAAATCCAACTGGATTTCTTTCTGGAAAACCTGAATTAATTCCCACATGGAAATCCACTTGGATTTCCGAGTGGAAATTCATTAAGTTTTTTCAAAAATGAATTCAGTTGGATTTCCGATTAGAAATTTACTTGGATTTTTAAGTAGAATTTCATTTAGGTTATCTCGAAATAAATCTAGTTGAATTTATTCAGCAGGGCAAAGGTAAAAAAATCCTAAAGAGCAAAAATTCCAAATAAGGTCCTCTTTTTAACAAAAGGTTCCATTTGAATACTGTTGTGTAAGGAAACCTTGTATCTTTATATGTTTGTAAATATTTAAGATGAAATAGTGATAGATAATTCGTGTTTAAGTTGACTCGTAACTCTACTATTTGGAGCCCCTGTGCACGCGTACAAGTGTAAATAAATAATTGCAAACAGAGACCGACTATATATTTAAAAATGCATTTCTTATTTTAAACGCTCCTGGAAAATCTTTCTTGCTTGCCGTGTATTTTTTACATAAGCTAATTGCTTCATGTTTAATTAAAAAATTTTTTATTTTGTGAGTCCTTCAAAGTAAAAAACTCTTGCATTCGAATTTAAAATGCAAAGCTATAAAATTTGATTGCTGAAACTGAAATCTGCAATTTTCATATTTTTCAACTCGAAAAATCCAATTCATTCAATTCTCTGTTCAATGTTTAAAATGCTGAATTTGATATTTATTATTAACGATTCTGACTTCAATAAAATATTAAACACTTTTTAAAAAAATTTTTACTTCGATGTTGTCGCATCTGAACTGTTCTAAAATAAAATTATAAAAACCTCTATGTTCCGATTTCATTTTTGTTGTTAACAATTTTTTTGTCTTTACCCAGTCTGTAAAGTACTGAAACAAAGATTTATTTGTTTAAAAAATCCTGTGAACGAATACAACATGAACTACTGTGAGAACCACTGGTTGACTCCATTCATTTTAAATTTCCCGCTGACGCCATTTCGTTTCGAGTACAAACTCGATACATAGCAATATCGATAAATCGCTGTAATAGGTATTACACTCGAAAAGGTATTACAGAATATTCGCTAGGGGACCATCAAAACACCATCGTTTTCGATGGTCCCTCTTTTGCTAGGGATCCAATATTTGTTTTTTATCCGTCGCATTTATGTACACGTATGTTTATCAATGAATTTAAACTTTTTCATTCTGCAGTATATTTTATTCAGCTCTTTCACATTTTAGTTAATTGCATTTTAATCCATATTAATAAATTAATTTCAATTTTATAAAATAAAGTTATCAGATAAAATATATATTGGTAGAAATGTGGGGTATTAAATAGAATTTATGTGATGAAATTATATTTATTTATATTTAAATCGTTTTTATTTTATTATGATGGATTTCAGTCGATATGATTTCTCAATTATTCTATGATATAAGTAAATTTGATTTCATTCATTTTTCATTTAATTTAATCTCAATTTCACTTTGCGGAAATTTTAACAGAAAATACTCATCGAAAATGTATAGAACCAAAACACTGAACAAAAATTATATATTCATTTACACAAATACATCAGAATGCAGTCGGTTAAGGTTAAAAGTAGAAAATATTCAGAATATCAATAATACTATATGCTAACTATAAAATTCAAAAATTGTTCTTATTTCAAAATATTTATCTTTAATTTATTAAATTTGAAATCATAGCCTTTATAAGATTGCTTCAACTTTATCTTTTGCTGTCATTTTTTTTTATGTATAAAATTGAAAAAAAAAAAAAAAACAACAAAAAAACGCTGTAGATGACAAATTCTAAGTAATTACTCTTCAAAAGTTAATATGGGTAACATTTTATTTTTTCCATGTATGTCACAATCTAAGATCCGTTTCTTTTGCTTGAACATTCATTTTCGTAGTCCTTTATGTTTTTAGTTGTTAAAAAAGAAAAAAAAGATCAAATTTTTCATACTCTCTGCAAAACCTAGAAATGAATAGAAAACTAAACAAAAAGTAAATGACCACATCAATATAAAAAAATTTAACGATGTAAAAAAAATACTCGAAATGGCAGCTGATGAGAAAAATTATGAGTAAATGATGAATGGATATGCAAATAACTTATCAGAAAAAAAGTCACGATATTGTGGCTTAACAATAAAAACTTTCATCGTATTACTGAAAACTTTTTATGCAACTGTTAGAATGTACATTGATAATTTCTTCTTTCTTAACTACAATGGAATTTTTGCCTATTGTCTAGATTTTTAAATGTGACCTTCACTGTAAAAAAATTTAGAAATTTTCCCATAAATATAAATGGGAAAATTCCCATAATCTCTATTTTCCCATACATGTTCGGAAATTTATGATGAACCATAGTACTTTTATAACTTGCAATCATAAAATTAGGATGCTATAATGGGAATTTATATCTATGGTAGTTTTCCCATAATAATTCATATTTTTCCCATTAATGTTCATAAATTTTCCAGATAAGTCATCGGACATACTCTATATCGCATTCCTTAATTTGCTACTTAATGCAAAAATATTTCAATCGTTACAAGAGGAAAATTTAAGGAAAAAAATGGAAAATTTCCTATTGTCAACTATGGGATATTTTCTATATTTTCCATTTTCCCAT
This sequence comes from Platygaster robiniae, assembly GCA_028476575.1. Lineage (NCBI taxonomy): Eukaryota > Metazoa > Arthropoda > Insecta > Hymenoptera > Platygastridae > Platygaster > Platygaster robiniae. The sequence goes on along the minus strand of CM052027.1, from coordinate 7,093,521 downwards.
TGATAGTCAGAAATTTATGTTTTGCTATGGTATCACTCCATTTTCAATAGTAAATTTTCAGAAATGTCAAGCAAATGGGAATTTTCCTATAATAATCCACATTTTTCCCATTAATGTTCGTAAGTTTTCCGGTTAAGTACATCGCAAATACTCTATATCGCATAACTTAATTTCCTACTTAATACAAAAATATTTCAATCGATACAAGAGGAAAATTCAAGGAAAAAAATGGGAAATTTCCTGTTGCTAACTATGGGATATTTTCTATACTTTCTATTTTCCTATTGATATTCATAAATTTATGTTTTGCTATGGTATTTCTCCATTTTCAATAGTGCATTTGTAGAAAAGTCAAGCAAATAGGAATTTTCTCTTAAGAAATGCAATTTTTTCCAAAAATATTTGCGAATTTGCCACGTAAGTATATGGGAACTATTTTACCTAATGACTTATTAAAATTGCTACTTATGACTGAATATGTCTATTTTGATCTGCGCGGAAAATCAAGCAAAATAAAAGAGAATTTTCCATTTGAAAACTTTAAAAAATTAACCATACTTTTCTTATTTTCAAACAATGTCATGAATTTCTCAATAACAATAATTTTTCCTTCATTTTAAAAAGTGAATTCAAAGAATAGTCAAACGATCGAGATATTTCGCATAAAATATGCTATTTTCTCTATAAATATTTGCGAATTTGCTAGATAAGTAGGTGGGAAATATTACATTCATGATTATTGAAATCGATATCCAGTGACTTAATATATCTATCACGATCTGCGGAAGACTAAGCAAAAAAAAAGAATTTTTCCCATCGAAAGCTTTAGTAATTTTACCACATTCTCCATTTTCCCATAAATTGTCAGAAATTTACGATAAATGATAGTATATTTCTTATTGACTATATAAAAATTACATTTGTATTCATGAAATATGTATTCGCGCATAATAGAAGCATTATCATTCGCCGTATTGGATTTTCTTGTGAATTAATATTCCCTATAGGGAATATTAGTTCTTGTTGAAGAAACTCTTTTGAGTGTAACCATTCAAATTTCGCGCTAAAATTTCTTAAGTTCAGCTGAAAGGGCAGTTCGGCAGTTGTATAGTGTACCTGCTTGTGTCTTATTTTACTGCCTCATACTGCCTTTCACTGCATTTCCCTTTTACCGGCTTTTACCCTTGTGCACTGGGCCGCAGCAGCGACAAAAACAAGGAAAAAACTGTGTCACGTTTCGACCAATATCTGCCAATTTTACTACTGCATTTTCCTCAATTTTCCTTCAAGTATACAGGTAAGAAACTGCTTACAAGTTTTAGGAGTAATTTATCAATTAAGATGAGCGTTGAGAAATTTATTGTGCATATTCTTTCCGATGATTTTGAAAAACATGCGATTGCATGCAATCCTAGCAGATAAATAGGGTTATGTTATGGACCTCGTGTTCCGAAGCCGAGGACGAAAAATCGGGTTTTGGTAAATTACTTTAAAAAATATCGAAACCAATCCGTTTAGCTGAAATAATAAAAACATGAAGGAAAAAGTACATTTTTTTAGTATATTATTCTTCGTAGATCCTTCGACCACATGGTTTTCAGAATCTTCAGAAATTTATATGCTTTATAACCCCTCATGATGTATCGATATATATATTCCTCAATAAGTTAGAAAAAATGCGATTTTTTATAAAAAATCGTTGTGACTGATAAAAAATAACTCTAAAACAAGTAGATCGAAAAATGCAGAAATATTCAGCGAAATTTAAAGTATTTTGTATGTATCGTAATATTACACAATATAATCTAAATTTGTTAAAATTAAATTTGTAAATTAGGGAAGATTACGATAAAGTAAAAAAAATTATTCATTTTTGTGACTTTTCGGTAATTGCGTATTATATTCAAACAACTTTTGGTGATGACATCATAAATTTTGAAAAACAAAACCTAAAAGTATTTTAGTAAGATTCATAATTTGTCTTTGTTAGAACTTTAACTTGAGTAATTCAATTAGAAATTTCAATATTTTGCCAAAAACTCAGATAATTATCAAAAAAATTTTTAAATCATAATTTAATCCTTCGCAGTTATTTTAACCTTAGTTCTCGACCAAAAGGTAGAATTATTTTATTCTAAATTTTAGAGATGGATCAAATATTCAAACATCAATTTAAAATTGTTCAGAAATTATATTAGTCCTGTTCTTCCCAAACGTCTACTAACTTCATTCTCAACTTCAAAAATAAAACTCAAAATGAAAATTACTGGAAATCATCAACGAAATATATAATTTGTTTAAAGTTTTGACTTTTAATAATTCAAACGTTATAAGATATAATTATCAGTGCTATAATTTACACGTACAATATTTTATATACAATAAAAATTATATCGTTTATGATTTAAATATCCTAATCTTATTGAAATTTTATGAGAGTTACGAATTTTTCTATAAATTATAACGTCACAATATTTATTGATTGTGAGTATTCCATAATAACAGATTTGATATGAAAAATTAAATGTAGTTTTTCAAACTTATTTGTTAATCGACCAATTCTTTAAATTTGAAAATTATATTTAGAGGCAATATTTATTCAAAAATACCATTTTGTTTGTTCATAAAAATCATTAATTTTTTAAATATCTTATGATGTAAGAATTTTTGTTGATCAGTACTAGATACCTAGTTATGGTGTTATATACTGAGAATATATGCATATGTTTGGGATAAAGTTTTTCCCAATCTATTAAATTCGGGCCCTCAAAGTAAATTTTTTTTGTATCATAAACTTAGTTACGTGACATTCTTTTTTTCTTTCCTTGAGAAATAGCCACATTGATTATATCTAACATTTTCAAGGTTCCGATTGGCGTTTACTTCCACTCCAATAACTTTCGACCGATAGAAAAACTTCCAAATCAGTGAATTTAGAAAATATCAAAATTAAGATAATCGTCACGTCGACCCAACATCAAACGATCAAAATGAACGGACTGAAGCACCTTTATATCGTTATAAAAAGAAAGAAAACCTTAAACCTTGTACATTTCTCGAGTTCCATATCTTCTCAAATAAGTAAAAACCAGGTGAATTTAAAATAATAGTATTAATTCACGAGACGATCAAATTTAAAAAACAAAGAAAAACCCATTTGATGGAAAGGTTTCGTTATAGAAAATAAAAACTAAGAGAATATGTAAAACAATGGGATAACGAAGAACAAACAAATTTCTTCCAGTGAACGCCTTTGATCGATAATGATTCGTAAATACAACATAAGAACAAGCAAAATAAATTCATAGGAAAAGATAATAGATACCAATCAACCTTTGATTCAAAGCAAAGAAGAATTATTTTACGCAATTCCGGTCAAGGGTATCTCATGCTGAGTTTTATCGGGCTTTTTGCACACGAAACTTAAAATTTAAAGAAAATATAAAAACCACCGCGTCTAAAAATCGGGAGTCAGTCCAGTGCAAAATTCGTAAACGGGTCGGGAATCCGGTTACGCCTTACAAGTAAATTTCGGTACGGTCTGCGCATTTTTGGAAGCCATCAAAACCACCCTTTGCCGGAACAATAATTTTCATTGAAAATAATACCAGGTTACGAAAAGTAAGTGGAATATCTAATCTTGAATTTGGTCTTTGCGTAATTGTGTAATTCGGTCAATTTCGTTTTTGATTTCCGGTTTTTTTTATTTAGTATAGTTGCTTACGCAGCAACTTCGTTTTGTTTTCCTCGTTTTGATTGTTGCTTCCGTAGCAAATCCGATTTGGTTTACAGTTTTTATTTTTTTTTATAGTTGCTTACGTGGCAACTTTGTTCACTTGTTATATTCTTTTAATTTAGTATAGTTGCTTTCGCAGCAACTTCGTTTTGTTTTCCTAGTTTTGATTGTTGCTTACGTAGCAACTTGTTCACTTTTTATTTTATTTTCATAGTTGCTTTCGCAGCAATTTGATTTCGCTTTACATTTTTCATTTAATTTAGTTGCTTCCGTAGCAATTCGGGTTTTGATTTCTGATTTAATTTCTTTTATTTCCGAATAGCTGCGTGCGAAGCAAGTTTGGATTTGGATTTTCGATGTAATTTCTTTGTTGCTAAAATTTATTTTCTCATTATTTGTTTTTGACTTTGAGGCTTGCGTAGCCATTCTATTTTTAATATTCCCTTTTTCCCTATCCCTCCGGAGTGAGGAGTTTGTCGACAAACCTGTACGAGGCCAGAGCTAAGGCACGGAGTCTGGGGTTGTGTGCGTGAGCGGGGTTGCGTGACTTCCAGAGGAAAGGGCACCCCGAAGTGTGGGTGGAATTGAAATACCACAGCGGGAGGATACCAGGGTTCGACACCTTCCCTACCGACCTTCAGGAAGCAATCCCCTTCATACTTCTACGACTAGGCGAGGCCCCCTCCAAGAGACCCGCGGTTCAGCCTATAGCTTCATCCTCTGCCCAACCCGCAGGAGAGAGTGAGCAAGTTCGGCGGGGCTCGAGACAACAAACTTTGGACGAGCGCGTGGCGGAATGGCTGGCTAACCATGGGCCATTTGTTCCTACGCCATTAGCGAACACTTCCCTGGCCCCGAGTTCCAACCGAGTACGGCCCAGAATCATAGACTCCCGGCCAATTAATCTTCCATTTGGATTGGCTAAGTCAGTTCGGGACATCCTGCGTCGTAACCGCCGGCGACGTACTAACTCGGCCCAGCAACCTCCGGTTCTGATCGATTTGACAGTAGATTCCCCCCCGAGGGAAGAGACCACTTCGCTGGCCAGGAGACGGTCCCGCCTGCCACCCCGGACCCCCTCACCATACCCCTCCCCAACAACGGAAGCCCGCCTCCTAGAGGAAGATAACGGGCCGGCCACCCCGTCCTTGCTCAGACCTGGGGCCGACATAGGGTCCCCACTCTCCTACGAGACACTGTTTGGGACGTCAAAAATCCGACCCTGAACGACTTATATCGACCTAATATTATATCAGCTTATCATTAACTACGACTAAATGAGTGGAAAATAAAATACAACCTATTATAAGCTACTAATAAATGGAAATTCTGTGTATATGAACGGTGATTCATTGATCACCCCCTCTCCTCCACGAGAGTCTCTCAGGAGACACCTGGTGGCGTACCTCAATACGTAACAATAGATTTATTATGTAAAAATGAAATATGGATTGACGAATTCAATCTGAAGTTTACAAATTCTTTGAATTCAATAATATCATCAGAAGACATAATTTATAGAATATTATTTTCTTAGTCAATGAACTTCTTAATTTTTTAATCAATCATTATGTGTTAATGATATATTTTAAATGTTACAATTACATAGTGACAAATTATGAATGAATAGATCTATTATGTGAAAATGAAATGTGAATCGACAAAATACATTTTGAAATTCACTAAAACTTCTACTCTAATGGTATTATTAAAATACATAATTTACCAAAGAATATGATTTTGTGTGTGAATGAAAATTATACATTTATTAATTATTTCATTGTGTTATTATATTTATTGATTATTACCTAATACATAGTGATAAAGATTTATTATATAATAATAATATGTAGATTGACAAATTTATTGTGAAATTCACAAAATCTTTTGATATAATCATATTTAATGATATTCTTTAGAGACATAATTAGATATTATTTTCTCAGTCAATAAAAATTATAAATTTCTTTACCAATCATTATGTGATATTATTTTATGATTATTACTGTAACATGGTGATGAATTATTGAATCATCTAATATTTTATTATGCAATAATATTTATTGATTATTCATAAATACATACTTATGGATATAAATATTCAAGAATAATAAATAGCCTAATGTATAGAATAATATCTTATTCCTAGTCAATCAAAATGATAAATTAATATGGAATAATTTATTATTTTTTGTTCATCACTTTAACATAGTGATGAATTATAAATATATATATTTATCATGTGGAAATACAATGTAGATTGACAAATTTATTTTGAAATTCACAAAAACTTTTACTCAAATGATATTATTAAAAGGCATAATTTTCGATAGAATATGATTATGTTTGTAAATGAAAATCATACATATATTTATTATTTCATTGTGTAATAATATTTATTGATTATTACCTCATACAAAGTTATAGATTTATAATGCAATAACAAAATGTACATTGACAAATTTATTGTGAAATGCACAAAATCTTTAAATTCAACGATATTCTTTCAAGACATAATTCATTGAATAATATTATTTTTTTGGTCCATAAAAATTATAAATTTTTTTATCAATCATCATGTGATGATATTATTTCTTGATTATTACTAAAATATTACCCTAGCAAAGTGTTTGCATCAAATGTGGACCACAAGTGGACCGGATTTTTTGGTCCACTGTGGTCCACTTTATATCCAACACAGAAATTTTAACTCTGAACAGTATATACTATATCAATTGTTCACATAACTTATTTTTATACCTTTTCTTTGTTTTTTTTTTTTTTTTTTTTTTTTTTTTTTCACAAAAAAGAAACTTCTATTTACATACCATAATAATGTGTTAGTATAATTTCCTGAGCTCTGAAAATTGTATTTTGGTAAAAAAAAACAGGAACAAAAGGTATGAAAATAAGTTATGTGAAAAATTGATGTAGTATATACTGTTTAGAGTTTATTTTTCTGTATTGGATCAAAAGTAGACCACAACTGGTCCACATTTGATCCAAACACTTTGCTAGGGTACATAGTGATAAATTATAAATCTAAAAATTTATTATGTGGAAATCAAATGTGAATTTACAACTTTGTTTTAAAATTCACAAAAACTTTTGCTTTAATGATAATATTGAGAGATAATTTATTCAAGAATATTATTTTGTTTGTGAATGACAATTATAAATTGATTTATTCTTTCATTATGCTACGATATTTTTTGATTATTACTTAATACAGAGTTATAGTTTTATTATTTGAAAATGAAATATATGTTGACCGATATTGACAAATCTATTATCCAGTTAACAAAATTCTTCAAATTCAATCATGATATTGAATAACCCAATTAAGAGAATAATATTATGTTTTAAGGCAATGGAAATTATAATTTTTTATTTGAAGTATGATGAGATAATATTATTTTTTGGTTATAATTATTAAATAGTGACAGAATATAAATCTATACATGTCTTATGTGAGAATGAAATGTCAATTGACAATTTTATTGTGAAAATCACAAAATTTTTTTATTTGATGATATTATTTAGATATAATTTACTGAATAATATTATACTCTAAGTCTATAAAAATTTTAACTTTTTTATAAATCATTATTTGATAATCATATTTTTTAATGATTTCTATTACATAATGATGAATTAAAAATCTATAGATTTACTTTGTGAAAATACAATGTGGATCGACAAATTTATTTTAAAATTCACAAAAACTTTTACTTTAACGATATTATCAAGAGACATAATTGATTGAAAATTATGATTTTGTTCGTAAATGAAAATTAGAGATTTTTTAAATATTTTGTCATGTTATAATATTTTAATTTATTTTTAATACATAATTATCAAATGTAGGTTCATGGAAATAGAAAATTTTTTCTTCCAGCCAACAAATTGTTAAAATTTAATCATAATAATAAATGACCCTATTTGGAGAATAATATTAATTTTAAAATCAATCGAAGTACAATCAATCAAAATTAAAGCTTTTATATCAATTGTTACGAGATAATGTTATTTTTTTTATTATTACTATTGCATAGATGTATTACTATAGTAATAGATGATAAATCAATAGACTCGCTATCTAAAGATGAAATGTAATTGACAAATTTATTGTGAAATTCACAAAATCTTATGTAATTTTCATATCTATTATGTAACTATCATATTTAATGATAACTTTTGTTACATAATCATCATATTTAACTATCATTATTATTACATAATAATAGAGTTATTATGTGACACCAAATGGTTAACTTGCATATTTAGTTTTAAATTTCAGAATTTTCGAAATTGATAATATTTTTTGACGATTTATTAAACTATATATTTTTGTTAATTACATTATTCAATAATACAATCGATTTAAATACTTATAATATTCCAACAGTGTATTTGAAAATTTAATATGTTAATTTTAAAAATGTCAAATAATGAACAGCCAATAGGACAGTTACTTTTCATTCTTTAAAATTTTCTTACATTTGACTAACGTTTCATCCCCTATTCTGGCACATCTTTAGGGTCTAATTCTGTTTACAAAAATTACCGATATGAAGCTCGCTGATCAATAGAAATAAAGAACCAAATCATTATAATTTATTCCTCGCAAATTACAAAGCCCAACCGACTCAGGAAGTCAATACCTCAATAAAATTTCTGATTCGTATACAAAATTAAAATACAGTAAACTTCCACCTATCTAGAGTGAAAGGATTACCTTCACCTCCCACCACCAACAATTGCGCGACCAATGGGACAGAACAGTTGAATGGTAGGAACTTGAAATCCATGCGATCGTATTTTGTTTTACGCCAGCATTTGTTTTTGCGCGGTTCCTAAAATGCTCGAGATCGCTGATTGGCCGAGATCGTTCTCAAGGGCGGGCGAACAAAAATCGGCTTCGAAAACAACGTGGAATGGTGGGAGCCCCTCTCGACTCTAGATAGCTGAATGTTTACGTTTTCAGCAGGTCTAGATAGGTGGAAGTTCACTGTAATAATGATGAGAACCATGGTCAAAAAAATTCTCCTGGTATTCTTTCGCCTAGAGGTAAGAACACACTAACTCCTATTGACCGTTCATTATTCGACTTTTTTCAAAGAAGAAAGAAAGAAGACGTATTTAGATTTACTATTTACTTAAATATTTTATAAGATTTACCACTTCAATGATCATGCAAATTTTACTATTTGTATATCCGTTATGTATGAAAATTCGCAATGTGAGCATTGGAAATCCTAACTTTTGCATGTCTGGAGATTCAGTTTGAAGATGTTTAAATGTCGATTTTGCACATTTTCTACCGGTGCCTTTCCACAACACTTGGATCATCATAAGTTTCATACAAGTCTTACTCATACATTCCATTGTGGATACAATGGGTGCACAGAATTTTTTTGCTCGTGTCAATCTCTTCGCATACATTTTATCCGCATTCATGACGTTGAGAATTACAAAAACGTTGTTCTCAGTAATAATGAGTCTTTAGCAAATGAGTACCTCAAATATCCATGCAATGTTCCAACTTGTCAAAAAGAAGAAGATAGCCACTATTTGTTGATTAAACATTTGAAAAGTCATGTAACCCGAGGAACTGCTATTCACTGTCCTTTTTCTATGTGTACTAGCAAAGGAGAATACACTACTGTCAATTCATTTACGAGTCACCTTTCGAAGTATCACAGAAATGTCGAAGTTGAAAAAGATACTGTTTCTGAGATTGATGTTGAAAATATTATTCCCCCTTCAAATCATGATTTTGACAGCTTAAATTCTGGGATGAATGATGATATCAATTTCGAAAAAATGTTAAAAGAAAAATTACCTACATTCACATGCTATGATATGTTCAAACGCAATGTTGCAGAATTACTACTCAAGTTAGAAGTGCAGCTTATGGTTCCAACTAGTACAATTCAGTTTTTTGTCAAAGAATTATGCAACCTAGTTGATCAAAGTGAGAATACAAAACTTGATGTTTTCAAAGAAGTCCTCTCAAAAGAAAATTTTTCCGATGTTAAAATATTATCAATGAGTAATCAAATAGCTGACAATATCTTTTCCAAAAAAGTTTGCATGAACTCAAAACTGATAATAAACGTAAAAAGTTTTATAAAAGTTTTTTGTCTTATGTAAAGCCTGAACAAAAAATTCTACAGAACATTGATGGTAAAACTCATTTCTTTCATTATGTTCCGATAGCGAAAACGATTTCAGCTATGTTCAAAGACTCTTCACTCTATCCAATCTCATTGTTTTCCAATTCTCTGAATGATGGCATTTTAAGAGATTATACCGATGGAAGTGTATTTAAATCTAATGTTTCCTTCAAACAGAATCCCAAATCGTTAAAAATCATTATGTATCAAGATGCTTTTGAAGTTGTTAATCCTCTTGGATCTGCTCGTGGTCGATACAAAATGGTCGCTGTTTATATGAGTTTAGGCAACCTTCCAGACTACGTTCGTTCACACATCAATTCTATTCAACTTGTCGCCTTATGTAGGGAGAAGTATTTCGATCAGGAAAAAGTTTACGGGACAATAGTAGGTGACATTGACCAGATAGAAACCAAAGGGATTGAAATAGTTCCGAAAAAATTGATTAAAGGTACTGTGGTATTTATTGCTGGTGATAACCTGGGGAGTCATCAGTGAGGTGGTTTTCCTGAAAAATTTAGCAGAGTAAAGTTCTTTTGCAGATATTGTTTGATAAACAGAGATCAATTTTCTTCTGAAGTGACATTAGAAAGTAATCATTTGGAGAAATCAACTCATCCCAAAGAGGTCGCGAGTAATTCCGAACAAGAAACAGTCGTTCTTGATTCTGATAGCGATAGTTTCAGCGATACCGATTATGCTGGCTCAGAATCAATTGAATACTTTGATGAAGATGAATCAGACACTGATTTGGAGGGGAATGAAACAGTACAAGATCATGTATTTTGTCAACGATATCCGAAGAGGACCGTCGCATCATATGACGAAGCTTTGAAGCACGCCACTTTGTCCAAGCCGTATCAAGGAATCAAATTCAATTCAGTGTTCAACAGGCTGCATTATATTCACGTGTGCATGCCAGGTCTTTGCCCTTGTTGCGGCCACGATTTATTAGAAGGCGTAGTTGCATTCGATGTTGCACTTTTCACAAAATATTTCGTGGAAAACGGTTGGTTTAAATATTCAGAATTGAACAGCAGGATTGATGATTTTAAATATTCATCTGCTGACTTGAAAGACAAACCAGTTCGGTTGAAAGATCAATGTTCGAAGTTGACAGGAAACGCTTGGCAAAATTGGACATTCTTACGATTGTACCCTCTTCTTATTGGAGACAAGATTCAAAACCCTTTGGATAAGGTTTGGCGCTGTCTGTTGCTGTTATCAGAATGTGTTGAAATCATTTTCGCTCCCGCAATTCATGAATCGTTCATTTCATACTTACAAATTTTGATCGACGAATACTTATCTTCAAGAGCCGATCTTTTCCCTGATGATAATTTAAGACCGAAACATCATTATTTAACTCATTATCCGAAACTTATTTCGGAATTCGGCCCACTTCTTAGAGTCTGGACTCTTCGCTTCGAAGGAAAGCATACGTATTTCAAAAGGTATATCAGATCTCTTAGAAATTTTCGAAATGTTACGTACTCCCTTTCGGAAAAGCACGAATTAGTTCAAGGACTGTTGAGACAAGGCGCTGATTTAAGAAGTATGCAAGCAGTTGTAGATGAAATGCCATTACAATTCGATGTTTACTGTGAGGAGATTCGAAATCAACTTTCAGCGAGAGGTCTCAATAAAGACGTGAGACAATGTCGCAAAGCTGTTATAAAAGGAACCTTGTATGAGAAAGGAAAAATTTTGGTTTTGAATCAAGAAAGTTATAACGGAAATGTAACTCTTGGAAAAATATGTTCGATCATATCTGATTGCACAGAAAAAATCTTTTTTTTGTTAGAAATAGTTCAAACAACTTTCAATCAGCAATTCCGTGTCTATGAAATCGGACAAACGGAACGTTATGAATGCTTAATGCTTGATGATGTTTTATCCTATGAACCGCTTGATGTCTATACTGTAGATACTAAGAAACTCATTCGATTCAAACATGCATTAGTGAAAAACGCTCTACAATAATAAACAATCAAATTATTTGCCACAAAGTTCACTAAAAATAACAATGTGGAGAAATTTCTTAGTAAGTTGATAAAGTTCTTTATTTCACTCATTATTATATTTATATCACATCCTGCAGACTTTTTCAAGAATGTCATTAGTAATTTTTCAGATATTCTCGGCATATTTGTAAAGTATGATGTGATTCCATGAGTGCGATGTCGAATTTTTGTTTAAAGTTTTCAGAATTTTTGAGTGCAAGCTTACAAGTTTTCAATAAGAAAGTAACAAAATTTCAATGTTAGATTAAACGCTCATATTTTAAAATTCAAAAGTGGTTCACAAGCTGTTGCTTAAGTTAAAAAATTATCACTCTTGTTTAGATGGATCCTTATAAAAATTGTTAACCCTTTTATTGTAATTGAGAAAAAATCAACTTCCATAACGCAATTTAAAAACTGTAAATTTTGACTTAAATAATGCTTGACAAGTTTAATCATACAACATCAGTTGCAAAAATTCAAATAACGAACGAATAAATAACAAACTAGTTGCCGACTCAGCGCAAGGAGTTTACATGGAATTTACAAATAGTGCATTCACACGTGTATGTGAACTTGAATAAAACACTTAAGTAAACTATTTTTATGAAGTTAACGTAACATTTACATAAGTATCTAAACTACCAATTTTGAAGGACTGATTACATTAGGGTGTTCGTGAAAATAAAAATTTACGTACTTGCTGAAAAAATCATTATATTTGATGAAATTGAAGAAAAAAATTTTTTTCATTGTAGTAAGTCTTCGCTCAAAAGCAAAAACCTTTATATTCCTTTGTATATTTGATGAGCCTTTACAACTATTTATAATGTACTTTCGCCTTTGCGTGAAGACTCACTCTATAAAAAAACTAAGTAAACCATTTTTTCTTCCATTTAATCGCATTTGTGAACTTTTAGGAGGATACGGAGAAAACTTTTTTATAGACATCCTAGTTTACATAGAGATTATTTTATTTTTATTAATACAGTTTGGAAAACGTTATCACAGAATGCTATAGTTATCGCTTTGCGCCCTTGATTCAAAGTATATTGAAATGACAATAAAAAGTTTGCAATGTTTACATACACAAGTGAAAGTAGCATTCACTAAGAATTACTATTTTATGGTAATTCATCAAATAAAACCTTTCCTGAAGACGTTTGACTTCATTTACAGCAGCACCATGACCTTGCTAACAATCATCAGTTCAAACCGAAAGAAAAAAGTTCTTGTGTCGGCAGTGACAATCAAGGATTTCATTGAAGCGGCTTGCCGGAAAATGCATCTCACAGGCGATAAACAATACCAAGTTTGTACAAAAAATTTAGTTAAAATCGAAAACTTACGGTTGAGGTTAATTAATGGAGGTCCAAACTTTAAGCATGGGCCGTCCGTAAATTACAGAAGGTAATTTGATGTATTTTTGACACTCTTCCTCTTGTACATAGATTACCAAAAAATAAGACCAGAGAGTTTAGGAGAAAGGGAAAATGTCAACTACGTTAATTAATCCCATATTCATGTCACACTTAGGTGAGGGAGTTCAGTGTAACGAAGGGAAAGAGGTCTGGAGAGGGAGTAGAGTGTCACAAAAACATGTAACGATTAGCGGCGTCTCGAGAGAGTAGTAGTCATGGAAATATTTCACTAAGTGTAGTGGGTCTTTAGGAGGTGAGGTGTAGAGTGTCAAAATATATGGCACAAAGGATGGGAGGTCAGCAGAAGGGTTGAGTGTCATGAACATACGTTATGAAGAGCGTAACTGAAGGGGGTAAAGGTCGGTGTGAAGTTCTGGAGAAAGTGTGATAGCAATAAATGCAGTTTAACCTAACGGCACATGCTTGTGTTTTTTTCATTTAGCACTACAGTTCAGGCCTGTAGCGAGGGGGGCAAATGGGGCAAAACCCCTCTAAGTATATCGATATTCTTGGATATGAACATGTTTTCTGAAAGCAAGTGCACGATAAAACTCTATCGAACTTTCCTTTTAAGCGAAAGAACTAAACATAGTATTAAGCTGATTTCTAAAGTGAAGAATTTTGATTTCTTGAAAGTGTGCTTAGAAAATCGTAATAAATAATCTCCACTTCTCTTAAGAATCGCATTTGTTTAAATAAGTTCAAACAAAGTTATGATAAAATTTTTGCCTTCCCTAACGTACAGACCTGGCTACGGTCCTGCTGCAGTTCTACTTATACATATATAGATGGATAAATTATTTATAAACACATAAAAACTAATGTACAAATTAAACAGATTTTTCTGGATCGTAATGGTACACTTATCGATGAAGATGACTTTCTGGCTTCATTTTCGATTTCTGATGATATCATTATACTTTCGTCTGAGGAAACATGGATTTCCAAAGAGGATTCAAATAGTTCAGAAATCAAAGCCACCGAAAAACCCCAAACTCCAGGTAGGAACCAAAGCCAGAGCTCGAAAAATTTCTTGAGTTTGTTTTTTAAAATTTTAATAATCATACAAAGACAGTCACAATAACTATAGCTCTTCCTTCTGCAACATAATGTAGCATATAAATAGTAATTTTTCCAATAATAAACTATTCTTAATATTTTCCAGAACAAATACTTTAGAAAGATATTTTTTCTAAAATTTTTTCTAATTCATGACGTCATACGGTAAAGAAGGGGGGTAGAGAAATTTAAAGTCATGCGTGACGTCATATGTGAACGGCCTTTTACTTGTATAAAATCAATAAAGTCCCTAGTGTAAATGAAATCCATCATTGCTTCAGGTCCTGATTCATAACTCGTTCTGAACAATCTCTTATTGAATTTTATGAAAAAGCTAAGTTTTTTCCTTCGTCTATAATATAATTTCTGCCTTTTGCAAAAATCAACCTTAATTCATCAGCGGTCGTACAGAGACGTGAACCTCTATCTGTCCCGTGGAATAAATTTGACAATGACACAGTTACAAAACTTGAAAATCACGAGAAATTATCAAAGAGAGAAACTAGAATGATAATTAAAATCTTAGGGTCTCACATAAAAGGCACGTTACGTGATTTTTCCAAACCAACCGCAAGGCGTCTGATTGAAATCTTTTTGAGAAAATATCCACATGCTTTGAAGATTTTCGATGCTGATGGAGCAGAGCTATCCAACGGTTTTGCTCAGTATTCTGAAAGACTATACAATCATGTAAATTTCGGTAAGCTTAAAGAAGAAAAAAAGACAAGAAAAAGAGGCTTAAATGGAGATGAAAATTCTGAATCTTCTGGCCCTAGCAGAAAAAAAACCAAAGTCTTTGACGAACATGGATGCGTCGCTTACGAAGTTCCTTTGCCTCCTGAAAAAACAAAAGTTTCTCAAGAACAAGCCAGGTTAGAGTTGTTGAACTCAGATGACTCTAATGAAAAAACAAAAGATCTTATGGATAAGACTTATCCAACCCACCGTAAAGATGTAATTGATCGAGTTAGTGAGATAGCTGATTTTTTGAACAAATGGCCTCACCTCACTAAAGTTGAACATTTTATACGACACGCATCAACCTTGCTCGGAAAGAGCGTAACTGAAGTTTGGGAAACCGAAATTGCATCCAAAGGTGGCCTACTTTTTACTATTTTCTTGCTAGAGTCATCAAAAAGAGGGCAACTAAGCAAGAGTGGACAAGAGCGAAGAAATCGCTTGAAAGAAACTATAACAAATGCGAACTTGGCAGAAGAAAACTTGCGTGAACAAACCCCGAAAATCGTTTCCTTGTTCCAGTTGCTCTCTCGCTATTTTTCTGAAGATGAAGGTGAAATCTTCAAACTTGTTTCTGTAAGTAGCAAAACAATTGTTC
Organism: Platygaster robiniae; assembly: GCA_028476575.1. NCBI lineage: Eukaryota > Metazoa > Arthropoda > Insecta > Hymenoptera > Platygastridae > Platygaster > Platygaster robiniae. The sequence continues at coordinate 7,077,787 of CM052027.1, read as the reverse complement.
AACTTCAGAAATACGCGATATCTTAAAAACTATGTATGAAGATATTTCTAAAAAATTTTGATGTCACGTCTTCATTTTCTACAATGTTTTTGTTCAAACCTAACAGGGTGGGAATCTCACCAAAAATTTTACCATGTTTTTGAATTTTTTAAACGGCTCCAAGATATTCTACGTAATCCAAAAGTGTTTCATCATTATAAAAGCAATTTTAATAATATAAACTCCTCACCTTTCCAGGATACTTCATCCTCAGAAGATTTGAAATTGATTGGCAGAACTGACAGGCCGATTCTGCTTATTAAAGGTGATAAAAAAACTCATCAGTTGATTAGCATATTCTCCTTAACAAGAATCTCCCCTTGCAGTCATAAAAATTTCAAAAATCTTGCAAAATTATGGCGAAAAAATTTTCATTCAACTTTTTTCACTTATCTTGTACAGCCAATGATAAAAGGAATATATATATACACACACGGGTTATATTTAGTAAACTCTTGGAAATATTCTTAATACAAGTTTTACAACAAAGAATTTCGTAGAAATAGATAAATATTTCTATCTAGATATCCACAATATCTTAGGAATATCATTCAATCAATACTTTGTTGGTGATCGTTCAAGTATTCCATAACAGAGTAAGAGAAGGGAATCATGCTCAATACTACGTTTAATATTTACGCTTATAAATAAATTTATCAAGTAAGGGAAGAGGGTTCAGCAATTTAAAAATTCCATTTGTTTTACTGGAATTAGCTTTTGCTTAGGAAAAGATTATTAACCTTAAATTTCACTCATTAACTTTTAGGGCTATCCTTGCACGATGCCAATGCGACCTGTCACGTTTTCCTTGAGGGTTTTCAACTAGTGACACCGAGATCTGTAGTTGAAGGTTTATCACTCTTCTTTTTGGCCTTCTACGTCTATGGGTACAATTACAGCGAGAAGAGCTGTGTCACAATGGAATTCATACAACGGTTAATTTTTACTCTATCGCCTTGCATATGAATGTGAATAATTTAGTATGCTTATACTTGACCTTTTTTTTTACAGAGTCTTTCTCAAAATATCACCCAAAACTGGCCACAAGAGGGGGGAGAAGGCGAAACAAAAGACGCAAGTCATCAACCCCAGAATCATCAAACTCATGGAGTTAATGAGACATAACACCCAATAAAGTCTCAATGTCTCAATGTAATATACTATTTAATAAAAGATGCAGTCTGGTTGAACCTGTTTAAGTTGAAGAATTTTTCACTTTTTTTTAAATAGCATATTTTTGAACTTTGACCAAATCCAAGTACAACTGGAATGAAATCTTCCTACTTCATGTAAGAATAGTGTTAAACTTATGTTTTGCGGCCCTTAGAAAAAGATTAAAATGATCAAGTAGTCTCATTTACTTTTGCAAATATTTTTTTCAGCGAAATATTATATTAAGTTTGAGCAAAGTTTAGAATAGATCAAATTTCAATTTGAACAACTTCTACTCTATTAAAGTGAAATTTTTAATTAAAATTTTCTAATCCACGACACTTATGACTTCAGAAATGACCATTTTCCTATTCAAGTATTAAATGCGAAAATATTGAATTTTCCCCATAGTATCGTAGTATGTTTATGGTCACATTAATTTTAATGTCGTTAAAGAAAACAGAAAAAATTTCGTTGCTAGAACTACAGTTTTTTATTTGTGAAAAACAAAACAGTATGTTTTATAGGCAGGGAATTTTCTACAAATCGAATAATTACTATCCACAACTGAATATGATAATACTTGGGATTAGAAATGGCACGGAAAACGAGAAAATATAAGATGGTCAAATCTTGAATTCAAACTCGATGACTATTAATACTTTCAATGTTTAGAAAGATCTTCTATAGTAGTTCAAAGTCATCAAGTTTGAATTCGAGGATTGACGTTTGACCATCCAATATTTTGTCGTTTGCTGTGAAAGTACTCCCAACTATGTCACGATTTTGTTATGTATGAGGATCATATAAATTCGAATCTAATATACTAAATTTCCTAATCATAATATGAAATACATCACCTAGCATCGAGGGAAATTTCCGGAAAAAAAATGGGAAAATTGGTAAAATTGATACAAATTTTACAGTCAACAGAGGTGAAAAAACCATTATAGGTAAGTATTGAAATTTCCTCACTACGAAGTGAAAACTGTCGCACTAAGGAAAGGTAAATTTATTGATCATTAATGGGAAAATTTCGATCAATATTAGTAAATTTACTATTAATATAAAAGGAAATAGTTGCACTGCGCGTATGAAAATTTCTTTAATACAAAATGAAATCTACCACATTAAGGATAGGTAAATGTCTGAATCATAAATGGGAAAATTTCGATCAATATTGAAAAATTTACCTCTATTATTAAAGGAACAAGTTGTACTGCGTGTATTAAAATTTCGATGTATGAAAAGTGAATTTACTAAGTCGATGTATGGTAAATTTTAAAATAACAAGTAGGTTAATTACGTCCAATTCAAAAATGGGAAAATTTCCATCGCAAATAGTAATTTTCACTTCCATATAGTAGGGAAAATTTTGACTGCGTTTATTAAAATTTCGATGTATGAAAAGTAAATTTACTATGTCGATGTATTGAAAATTTTTTAATATCAAATAGGTTAATTACGTCCAATTAAAAAATGGGAAAATTAATATTTTTTTTTTTAGAGTAAAGAAGTAAAATCAATTTGAACGTATGAGCTGCTATCAATTAATAATTGCTATGAGAAAGAATTCAATTTTTCTTTCATTTTACAGAAATAAGCCTGCAAAAATAAGGTTTTCTAAAACTTTGCTTGATCGGTTTCAAATTTTTTTTTACATTGCTGACATAGTTTCCGGAAATGAAATCTCAATTTGCAATAAATAATGTTATATTCATCAATAAGCGTGGCAACATATCATGTTTCACATCAGACTCATACTATAGATATATTATAATGGTGTAATGGATATTGATTCAGGCAGTACCTAGGAATCCCCGGTTCGATTCCTGGTTCTAACAATTTTTTTGTTTTTGTTTATTGTTTCTAACAGAATTTTACGAAGCTGTATTAAATAATATGTATCATTATTTATTTCTACAACATACTACATCATTTTTATATAGCACGATTCGATGGAATTGTTCGCGAGTTAAATATGTATATACAATTTCTGATATTATGTTTTCTGTTGAAAAAAACTTTTCAAACTTAATACGTAATGGACTATTCAATTTTCAGAAATTTATGGAAGTTTTTATAACTGAATTTAAATTTTTCTTTTTTTTTTTAAACTATCCAAGTATTCCAAATTTTTTTCTAAGGTTTAATAATGCATATTACAAAGATATATGAAGAACACAAAAAAAATTTTTATTCTTTTTTATTCATCAGTCATCCATCTCTTCAACACTTCTCTCCCAGGGAATCGCTGCGATGCCCTGCTGCGTTCCTGGTTGTAATACTCTGTCAACGAAAGGTCACGTTTTTCCGACTCGAAAACGTGCATTGTGTCAGCATTGGCTATACGTTGTCAAGAATGGTTACTTGAATGGTACTTTTCACATTTACTAGAACATGTTAGCGCTCCCCAGTCAGCCAGGCGTGGGATCCCAAACTGAGCCATTCACATGGGAATCATCATGTATTGATCAGTGATGGCCTCTTGCTTGACAAAACGAAAGGAATCATTTTTTTGAATGCCCATTATTGATCCATTATTGACCAATCAATGATCAATCTGTTTGGTCAATGATGGATCATATTTGCGGTCCTAGTCTTGCACCAACATTGATCCATCATGTTGATCGTTCGAAAAGATCCATAATGGAGCACTCATCGACCCAAATGATAAGTTATCGAATAAATTATAATTCGTCATGTCTTTTATGTTATTATCAAACAGTTTATAGAGAAAAATTATCCAAGGTTGAAAACAACCGTTCTGCTTAATAATTCACTCAAGAAATATGCTAAACTGTGTATTGATAAATATTTTATTTGATCATTTTGAATCATGCGCCAACAGTCTGCGCGGCGTGATTTACACTGCTGCGCACAGCTATTAGCTGTCAGCTGAGCATTGCGCGCAATTTTTTCTCTCGGTAAACACGACACGAAACAAAAGTGCGAAAGCCGGCGAGCCCAGGCGAGCCAGTGATTCCAGCCAATTCCAGCGAAATAAAAGTGTCGAAAAATTCGAATATCGCCCGAAAAACGTGCCTTGGGTTGCCAGGATTATTGTGAAGATTCTCACGTAATGTATGTGTATTTTGATAACCACAAAACATGGGAAAAAGGCATGCATAGTACATATGTGACACGCTATGAGAAAAGATACCTCGAGTGTATTTTTTCTCATTTTCGAGGTACAGGGCGAAATTTTAGAAAATTCTATTAAGTTATACGCGTTTTTTCAAGCAATGATTTAAGTCAAAGTCAAATGAGTAAAGAAAAAAACAAATGAAAGTGATACATCACCTACAATTTTCGCATTGACGAAATTTTGATCTCAGTGAGGGAAAATTGTAAAGTATATGTGAGTATTATCGTTTTATCCGAAATTCCCCAAATGAAGAATATAAAAACTGTTAGTAATGTAGTATTTATTCGAAAGGTAAATTAAACATGAAACTCAATTTGCATTATTCATACATATTCAATCGTAGCTATTTGAAAAAGTGTAGATATTAAAAATACATGAAAAAGTACAATGTGTACAAAGGGATTATTTACTCCATGTTAATTAATCAATGCTAAACAGAATACATACACGGTAAAAAGAGAGATATAATATATATATATATATATATATATATATATATATATTCGTGTAAAGTAAAATAACTGAAAAAAAAATATTGTACACTAATAAATTGGGAAAAAGTGTTTTATTGATAGTTTATATATCTCATCAAATGCAAATAATTATTAATCTCGCCATATGTGAGTGTAAATACAATAATTTGATTCAAATATATATCATTCTTTCAGTGTAGCAAAATATAATTTTTATGAAATATAAATAACGAGCTGTATGGGAAAATATTAATACGTCAATGTTTCACAAGTATTGATTTGTGAATGGTTTTGTATTATAATTATTATTCTCCTGATATATATACATTTTTTAAATCGCGTAAATAAATGATTAGGTAAATGTATTTCATCCTTAAATTTAAAAAAAGTAAAATATTTTAATTCATAATATAAAAGAAATATAAAATTCTGTTATTTTATTAAATAATAATATTCACTCCTATAAATTCCAAAAAAAGTTGCAGCTGCCACTACCACTACCGTGTCAGTAACCCTTGAAACGAAACTTCTTGTAGCTCACTAATGTCTATCTTTATCTTAGGAAAACAATGGAAAAGCAATTATTAAATGAAATTTCTCAGAGCCAATCCAATTTCAAAAAGGTGTTAAAATTTTGTATTTAATTAAAAAGGTGTGATTTCTTTAACTTTTAAGAAATATTTTAAAAATATCTGTAATTTTTGAATATTACAAATCCAATTTAAAAAATATTTAAATTTTTTATTCAATTTGAAAAAGGTGTGATTTTTTTTAACTTTTAAGAAAGATTTTTAAAATATCTGTAATTTTTAAATATTACAGAATTTTCTTTAATTGACTTGTCATAATATTTGAAATTTTTGTAGAATCATAATATCTTTACAGAATGTAAAACCTGTAAAAAACTTGCAAATTTTACCGAGAGAGTACTAAATGAGATAATGAAGTATAGGTTTTTTAAAAATGAGCTGAAAATAGCTCAAGAAGCACTGGAGCAGTACTTTTCTATTTCTGAATTGAAAATTTCTTATTCTTTATACTTGAAATGATTTTTTTTAGATCCCTAAAAAGTCGTTTGACTTTTCAGGGATTCATCTACATGACGATATATGTATTCAGTTCAAATCATCCTAGATTTAAAAAAATTCTCAACAACGTATGTTTTTTATTGTTCAAATAACTCTCTATTTTCTTGGCCCTTTTCACTTCATTTAAATGAAAATCGCAAAAATTTATTAGTTTTTCAATTTGTATTCCCACATTAGTCATACCTTAGATGAGAATACATCTTTTTCAATTATTAAACAATGTTTTTCATTTGTTGAATTTCGAATATGCATTTTTAATTTTTGAACAAACACTGCAGATATGGGTATTCATAAATTTTTTTCTGCATATAATGTATTAAAAGTCGAAATAACACGCGTGTTTTTCTCTTTCCAGTTCAGAAAATTAAGAGCAATAACGATGGACGTTTCTTCCGAAGAATCTTCGCCACCTTCAAAGTACGATTTGCGTTTATACACTACCTAAGTATACATTGTACAAGATTAGATTCACAGTATGGGCAGGCGGCGTAAAGTAAAATCGAATATTAGACTATCGCTTAAACAAGATGAAGAATTGTCGCGAAGGCAGCGCAGGCGCAGAGAATCGCGAGAACGGCAACCTAAAATTTGTAAATAACATTGACTCTCATTGCTTAAGAAATCCTGTCTTCGTGCATGACACTGATTCTTCGACAATCGAGGAAACTTTTTTGAGAGATATAGTAATGACGTCGAAGCGGAAGATCGATGTAATACGTTCAATGAGAGATGTAATCAGAGTAGCTCTTCTTTTGAGTCAGTGACGAGAAACGATAGTGATCTTTCATGTGACGATTTCGAAGTACGTGTTTTTCCATCTGACAAGTCAAGCGATGATTCGTTATCAGAAGAGCCCTCAAATGCAAACAATATTTTCCAGAATCGAATGCGCGTTTGTTTTGCAGATAATAATCTCAGTCATGCTCAAATGAGAAGCATTTTAGATCTACTTCGAAGCCACGATTGCTTTTCAAATTATCCAAAAGATCCTAGAACGGTCATGAAAACTCCTCGAGAACCTGCATCTTTTCGTGAAGTTTATCCTGGAGAATATTATCATATTGGTTTAGTACATGCTCTTACTGATTCTCTTTGCGAATGCGACCTTTCAGAAATTCCTGATCTTCTTTTTGTTGATATCAGTACAGATGGGGTTGCTAGCGATAGGACTGGGAGAATTCAAATTTGGCCAATTCAATGTCGAACTGTAAATCTTCAAACGTCAAATCCACAAATAGTAGGTTTTTACAGAGGGTCTGGGAAACCGCAGGATCCAAACAAGATTTTCTCAGATTTTGCCATCGAGGCAAAACTTCTGAAAACAAACGGTCTGAAGTATCAAAAGCGCGTTATACGAGTCAAATTTCGTCTCTTTATCGGGGATGCTCCAGCAAGGTCTTTAATATTACACCATATTGGTCATATTGGTTACGAACCATGTTCAAAATGTCATGTAAGGGGTGAAAAAATAGGTAGAAGCAACATGTTCTTCACAAGTTTTAAGAATGTTCCTAGAACTCACGACGAGTATGTGGCACGTGACATTGAAGATTTACATTTCAAAAAAGGGGACACCCCGTTAAAGGGTATTCTAGATGATCTTGTTGAAGACGTTGTATTTGATTACATGCATCTCATCCTACTCGGGATCACAAAAAGATGGTTGACTGCGATTTTTAATGGTAAATTTGGAAAGAAAGTGAAGTTGTCAGCAAAGTTACTCAATGTGGTCTCGATAAGATTAACTACTGTTGCAGCGTTCTGTCCTCGGGACTTCTCAAGGAAGCCAACTTCATTATCTTTCTTTGCTACGTACGTAGCCACAGAATATCGACTGTTACTTTTGTATACACTCATAGTGGTTTTTCTCGGTGTTTTGGAGTATGAAGTTTATATCAATATTTTATTATTCCATGCTTCAATACGATGCTTGACAAAGAACGTCATCGAAGAAAAAGATTTTTCCTTCGCCCAAGAAGCTCTTGAAGAATTCGTTCGCACGTCTATCGAAATTTTTGGTGAAAATTTCGCTTCGTATAATATGCACGCTGTACCTTTTTTAGGAAGTACGTTAAAAAACCGGAAAAAGAATTACAGCAAATACGTAACAGATTGGAAGAACAAAAAGAAATTCCAAAAAAAAAAAAACCTTTAACTTGTCTCAAATTCGTTAACGAACACATCGAAGGACCTCTCATTCCTGACATTGGTTTTTGCATTCAATATAAACAAGTCCAAAAAAATAATTTATTTCTTTCAACATCGGACTCTGATAATTGTTGCATTTTGAAGAATGATAAAATTTGTATTGTTAAAAACGTACTGCAAAAAGGCGAGCAAGTGTTCGTTATTGAACAGGTATTTGATAGAGTGAACAACTTTTATGACGTTGGAGTGACGTCTCAGTCCAATGGGATATTTAAATGTAGTAAACTGTCCGACAGATTAATTCTTGTGGCGCTTGAAGATATCGAAGCCAAGTACTTTCGAATGCCCTTTTGGGAGGCACGTTATCAGGAAAATGATGGAACATTACATTTAGATGTCCCTCATTCGAATTAAGTAGTAGGACAGTGAGAGTTCTGCCCCGCCCACTCCTCCTCCCATAACGTGACCCCCCTCCCCTCCCGGGCCCCGCCCACTCCCCTCCCCTCGAAGTTTTCCCGCGTTATTCCGGGATTTCCCGGATTTTCCCGCGTTTTTCCGGGGTTTTCCGCGAATTTACACAATTTTCTCGCGAATTTCCTAGATTTTTCCTAGATTTTTCCCTGAATTTTCCACGAATTTTCCGCAGTTTTCCCAGATTTTTTTTGGAATCTTTGCGATTTCTCGCTAATTTCATGCAAGTTTTCTCAAAATTTCCTGGAATTTTCCGCGATTTAAACAGTTTTCCAATCCTTTATCGCAGTTTTCTAACCCTTTTCCGTAGGTTTTTGCAAACTTTTTCTACCCCTTATCGCGGATTTCCTTCCTTCAAAACAAGATGGTGGACAGAATAAATTAAAAACAAAATGGTGATTTGCTAGGCATGATGGCAAACAGAATAAATTAAAACCAAAATGGCGGACTTTTGAAGATTGAAATACTTTACCTTTGATGTATTTTTCCCCAGAGTCGGGACGTTGATAGCACTTACACGCACACTCACACACGCATACACATACCCATGCAAATTAATACACAGAAATTTTACATTTTACAAAGGGCCCCACCCCGCCCTTTGTTGTGGAGCACAACCAGCTAATTGCTCCTCCATTTTTATTGTTCAGTTTTTTACAATTGTTCTTACAAAAACTCACAAGCATTGAATTTACCACCAAGGAATCGGAAACTGACTGTTAGCTCTGACTTCACAGCGTCGACAAGTTTTTGAAGCTGATCCGAATCCTCTTGTAATGATTTGCCAAGCCTTGCCGGGAGAAAAATCTCGAATTCCGTATCCAGAGTGATGAGGAATTTCGATCCATACTTGGTTGTAATGGAGCGAATGTTGGTGACTTTGTAACTTTTATTGAGTTCTAACTCGATAATTTTACGCGTTGGCAGAAAATTCTCTACACGAGCTATTTTGTTCAGCTTCGTGAAGTCCATGTTGCTTGATAAATATTTTTCTTAAGACTGACGCTCTACCGCTCGCGCATCCGTATTTCAAGGATTATTTGACCTTGAAAATCTATTGCGCAGTTTCGAAAGTGATGACGTCACCTCGACAAGTTTAAACAAGTCGCCGGTGTACTGAGTGTCGGTAAGGTAGTACGAACCAATTTATACCGCTTATTATTCAGTCTTAAAACTAATATCTACTGATTATTGTTCAAATCTTTAGCTTTTCTACGTAAAGTAGGATCTAAAACACATTCAATAAAAGCGATTCGTCGTTGTAACCTATAACGGTCACGGGCCGCTTGTTCCCATGGACCTCGTCTCGCTAATCTATGCGCAAAATCCCACACATACAGCACATATAATGTAGGTGGGTTACAATCAAACGTAACACGCTTCATAGTTTTCTGACAACTCCGCTGATTGGTTGGTATTCTATGATACGATCATGTACAATAAGACAGTATGCAGTAGTTGCAGCTGGGAAATTGGCTCCTGATTCAAACTCCAGACGAACATCAACTGGATCAGTGATCATGGAATCATTTTGTTCAGCACAGTCGATAACAACAAGAGGTACATTATCTTTAAATTGAGTTTTTGTTAGCAATGGAGCATTTTTTCTACCATAATACGATGATTGAAAATTTGCAAACGTTTCATGTAACGTTGCAAACTGGTTTCGTTGAAAATCAATATGAAGATTCTGATAAGGATAATATTGTGAATTTAAATACAATTTCATATCACGCAAATTACACGTATCAAAGTTGCTCATATTTCCAGTTCTCACATTTTTTCGTCCAACTTGGAATCCTATGATGACGTATCTCGGCTTTTCCAGTTGAGTCGTTGTTTTCACACTCCATACGTGCTTTGTAGTTTGAGGTAAAAGTGGATACTCGTAAAGTTCCCAGCTTCGGAAACTCATGGCGATCGTTGGATCAGTAGCGATGAAATTAAGCATTCGAATTTTCTCCAAGTCCGAAACTTTGACGTATGGAATTAACCATTCAATTTTGCTAATGGTTAGCTTGTATTGTTCTTCGTTCGCAGCAAGCTGTGTGATTACGTTGACGTCGGTGTTGGCTCGCAGAATAATGAGTTCATGTTTTGCATTGACGATAACTCGTTGATAATCTTCAGCAAATCCGAAGATGAAATTCAGTGGAATGCATATGTCAAAATATCCATTGTTGTTAGTTATATGTCTTGTGTCGTCAACAATCCATCCAGCATTTTCCATCATATCCTTTTGAGTAGGAGTTTGTGCAATGTAGGCCTTCATCGTTGTTGTGAGACCGACATTCTTGACTCTTTCGATCTCTACAGCATTCAGCTCATACCGCATTTCTTCAAACATGTGGCAGATGCCATTGTTCACAATCGATGTATGAGCAACATCAGTTCCATCTGCTTTTGTCAATCTTCCTTGTATATGCAGCGAACTTTTGCAAGGCAGTATATATGAATCCTGGTTTTGTACGCTGATGCGAATCTCATCGTTGTTGTTGAATGTTGATGAAGCATATGGCTGGTGCGCGTGTATTTCATATTGCGCTATTGACTCGTCGAAGATGACTTTTTTCTCGATAGATAACATTGTATCAGGCAGATGAAGCAGCAGAAAATTTTACTCTTAAACCGAGACTTTTCAGGAACTGCACGTTTTGCGGTGTTAGCACTTTGAGTGGTTTGTACCGACTGATGATTCTTGGACGTGCTGTGTGACTTTTATAGTCTCCGTAGACGATTCCCATTATTCACTTTTCACATGAAGTCTAATAGTGATGACTTCTCCTCGAAAATTCACCAACTTGCCGTCTTGATCCACAATACGTAGCTGGAGATGATGTATTGCCTGTATGGTGATCGGATGATAAATGACGTGAGTTGGTAGTTCGATGATCTTATATCCTGGTGGCACCACGGGAAAAAACTCATGAATAGTGTGCACTTTCTTCTTGTTTATATACGCTCCTGTAGTGATGTTACACTCGACACGTAAGGCGTTGATACTGAGTATTCTCACGGGAAATTGTGATTCATGTTCCACGTCAGCAGCAATGACTACCTGATCAAAACCTAATAGTTTTCCGATAGAATCTTTTGGTCGAAAATCTATCGGTCGATTACATTGAATTTCACTACGCAGCGTGCTACTATTCGCCCGTAACTGGAGCTCGATACTTGGTGGCAGCACTTTTTTCAAATAACGCTCAATGTTCTCCAACTCATAACTTCCCGAGGGTATAGTAATCACGTTATCGTCAACATAGAATTTATTGTTGCCGACGTCGATGTTGGGGATTGAATTAAAAGTCAGCAACTCGACTAATCCCAATGAATACTTTTTTTGAGGTGACAATTCGATCGGAGGAAAGTAATTAGTCTCCAATACAGATGACGTGCCAGAGAGTGTCAATGTCAATGTATCCGCCATGACTGCTGATTGTAGACTGATACACATTCACACACCATCGATGCTTTTATCGAGTAAAAACTTGAAACACAAGTGTCCACAGATAATTTGATTATAGTTTTGATACTGATCACGATTGTATTGAATTATGCTACCGACACCGAAATAGTCTACAAGTTCGCGAGGTGGTTGTAGATTGCCAAAGCTATCAAAATACATGATTTTATTGTCCGTTTTCCTGTAGGCGACCCAATGAGTTCCATGACTATTTTTACTATCCAAATTAATAATGGCAGCTTCAACTCTCCTGGGTCCATTTTTCGGTAAATCATTTCTCATGTACACACCTCGAAAATGTGGAATTTTTAACAATTTTGCATATTTCAACAAATCTACGTTGCTGAGTGCTCGGTGCGGTAGCTCAATACGTTTTTTAAATGCAGTCTCATGCCAGTTCCCCATGGTTTTAAATACAATCCTTTTCCCACGGCGATTGATTCCATTTTGAGGTTATGACGTTTTGATTCCTCCAATTGACGCTTCGCAGCTTTCGTATCGTTGATAGCTTTAGCGATGCTTGCAGCGCCACCTGCTAACGCTCCTGTTGCACTCAATCCAGCGAAGATTGGTAGTTAAACTGCTGGTAAAATACCTCCAATTTTGTTTGGTACGGGAAGTACACGAGGTACTAGAACATTCTTCTTTTCTCCAGCTTCTTTCACAGCTGCTCGTGCTTCTTTCAAAGTAGATTGTACAGAGCCAGTAGCTTTAGCTGCTACTTTCGCTGCATCGATGACTTTTCTCAAGGAAATCTTTTTCTTCTTTACCACTTTTCTGACTCTCTTCGCTACTTTCCTAGCTTTGTTTTTTAGTCCCATTCCGAGTTTTTTCTTCAGCCCCATAATGCTGGCTATACCAAGTGCTGCTGTTTTTTCTCCAACTCCGGAATCCTTGGCTAAAACGCGCTCAATTGCTCTTTTTGCAAGCAATTGATCAGCTTCGTGCCTAGCTGCTAGATTTTTACGATTTTTTGAATAAGCTATATCGTGCTCCCTACACGCTGCGTCGAGTGGATTGATTCCACGATCCCCACGTGCTAACCTCTTGGCAAGCTTTGTACCTGGACCGCAAAATTGATATCCAGGTATATGAAGTTCAACGGGGAGCTTGTTGATGATAGTGTTGACGAGACCTTGTCCTCTCACAGTCATTGCTTAACTGAGTTCGCGACTATAAATACCTCGTATTTATACTTTTTGTGTCAAACGCTCGCGAACCATCATGGATTTTATACAGCAGAATGTAAAGTTACCTGTTGTTAACTTTGATAACGTGACAGAGAGGCGGGAAAAAATCAAACGTGATGGAAAGCTACTACCGAATACAGTTCGCGCTATCATCTGTGGACCTTCAAATTGTGGAAAAACTAATGCTCTGCTCTCACTTCTTACACATCCAAACGGATTGAGATTCGAGAACGTCTACATTTACTCGATATCACTCGAGCAGTCTAAATACAAGTACTTGGAAAAAATCATTGAACCGATCAAAGGAGTTGGATATTTCCCATATAGCGACAACGAGCAAGTTGTCAGTGTGGGGGATGTTAAACCAAACTCTTTAATGATATTCGACGATGTGGCGTGTGAAAACAAAACAATATACGAGCATATTTTTGTATGGGACGGCATCGTGATGTGGATAGTTTTTATCTCTGTCAAACATACGCACGCATTCCCAAACACTTGGTGCGAGATAATGGGAATATGCTCATACTGTTTCGTCAAGATGACATGAACTTGAAACATGTGTACAACGATCATGTCAACACTGACATGTCTTTCACACAATGTCGAGATTTATGCGCAGCATGTTGGAATGATAATTATGGTTTCATCGTCATTAACAAGGATAGTGAGCATGGACGTTACAGAAGAGGGTTTGATTGTTTCTATAAAATAAAGTGATTATACAAAATGATACCAGTATCGCCTTAACTCTGCTCAAAGATGGATCGTAGAGATGTACTACACCACATTGCACAAGCAAGCGAAGCCATCCGTCGCAAACATCGTCTGCTGAAACGTGGGAGAGCTGCTGTAGAGACGTCGGTGCAAGAAGTGTTCAAGCCCATCATCGATCCACTCTAGTCATTGACGAAACAGGATATTGCAATGAAAGAAATTAAAAAAGAAGAAATGAAACAGGAAGAAGTAAAAGAAGAAGAATCAGCGTTGGAAGATAAAGAGCAACAGAGTGAAGATTTTGAGAGTTTTAATCAAACCCTCGGTGATCAAACATTTGCACCAAGTAATGTCAGTTCACCAGCTCCTGTTAACACTCTGACTAAATACTTGAACATGTTAAAAAACAAGTCACAACGAAAAAATCTCGACACGCAGTATGGAGTACGATCGCTGGAAACTGGATTGCATATTGGAAACGCGTCGATCAGTTTTGCGGTAGACACTGTTCATGTAGGAATGAAGGAGTTTGAGGAAACGCCAGGATTAATCGAACTGCTTTTCAAAAAAATACCAAACAGTTCAATCGTAACTAAAGTCGACGTGGAAAACTATAAGCAAATCATTCGTCAAACGAGTGCAGATAGAAAATATTATCGTCCTGACGAGAGTCTTCGTGGAAGTAAAGATTGGAAATATCTCACATACATTGCTGACAAGAAAGTGGGCACAGGAGTATACAACGTGGTTAATCGTGGACGTGACATCGACTACGTGCATTGGGATGATCCGAACGAGCTCGTTGATCGCCTGCGACTTATACTTGCGTCACAAGTGGCTGGTAACAACAGTCACATCAACGAAATAAACTCTATCGTCGAAGAACTAAGAGAAGCTGAGATTATATATTGAGGGGATTGCATTATACAACTTCATTCGCAAGCTAGACAATGGCGAGTGTAGACGTTTTTGGAAAACACCTAACGAGAACTCAAGGACTTCGCGGCCCTCCAGGTGTTGGATTCCAATTGACCGCTGAGCAAAACTATGATATGATGGGAAAAAGGTTATGCAACGTTGGCGAATCGATGGAAATGATGGATGCAGTGAACCTCGAAGAAGTAAATAGAATCGTAGGAGATGCGATTCAATCACTGAGATATGTGATTGGCATTGTGACTGACAATTTGACAAAATCGCTGGAATCCTTGAATGATATGTATCAAAAACATATGCTTGAATATTCGAAGCAGATTAATGTTATTCTACATCGTCAGCAACGCATTGAGGAAGTAGTACATATCACACCCGAAAAAAATGAGTTTGAATAAAAGCAAGTATACAAACGCGTCACCCTCATTACCAACCCAGACATTGTAAAGATGGACACGAAAGAAGCTCTTGTAGAAGAGCTCCATAAGCCTGCAAGGAAAAATTATCGTCGTCGCCATGTTGATATGCGAGGGCTGGATGAAACTTGGCAAGCCGATCTCATCGACATGGCTACGTATGCTGACAAAGGCTACAAAGTCCTGCCCACCGTTATCGACGTCTTCTCCAAGTACGCGTGGGCTGTACCAATAAAAACCAAAAACGGTCTCGACGTCACCGCTGCCATGAAGATTGCGCTCAAAGATCGTCAACCCAAGAACCTTCACGTCGACCAAGGCAAAGAGTTTTACAACAAGGACTTTAAGGCACTCATGAAGCAACATGGAATCAACATGTACTCTACATTCAGTGGCATGAAAGCATCCATTTGTGAACGCTTTAATCGCACACTCAAGAGTCGGATGTGGAAACGATTCTCCCTCCAAGGACATTACAAATGGCTCAACATCTTACCTGAATTGATGTCCAGTTACAACACCACAAAACACCGCACTATCAATATGAAGCCTAAAGATGTCACTCCAGCTGATGAAGAACGCCTAATCCATGAAATTTATCATACCAAGTATCAGAAAGAGAAGCATAAATTCAATACTGGTGACAAAGTCCGGATCAGCATGTATAAACATGTCTTCGAGAAAGGATACACACCCAATTGGACAACGGAAATATTTTCCATATTTGCTGTGAAACCATCGCATCCAACGACGTACAAACTCAAAGATTACCAAGATCAACCCATCGATGGAAGATTTTACACCGAGGAACTCGTCAAAGTCAAGCATCCGGATGTTTATCTCATCGAAAAAGTGTTGCGCAAGCGTGGAAATAAAGTATATGTAAAATGGTTAGGTTTCGATGATACTCACAACAGATGGATAAATAAAACAGAAATGTAGTGACAATAAAATTTATTCATTTTACATCATCGTGTTTTTCATTATCCCACACACCCACATACATAACTCAATGTACAAAAAAAAAAAAAGTCGATGCACAGTTAATGTTTGAATTCATTTCCGCATCACCAGAGCCCACTCCCTCTCACAATCATATGGGGTGGTAGAATTCATGATGCGTTTTTTTTAACGTGGTATCCCCAGTAGGCCTAATTCACGAGCTCTTATTCTAAGTTATATAAGACATCTAGTTCATACATTTAACCTTATCATCGAATTTCGATCATCTGTATACGATTTCGATTCTAATCATCTACTTCCATTTCAATGATATAATGTCCATGTGCCAAAGTATCAGTTGTGTTTGGCAAAAGAAATCTCTTGTCATCAACCGGACTGAGAGCAACTTTTGTTTGCCTTATCGTTCGAATTTCATGTAAACGTGAACGGAAAAGATGTTGAACGCGACGCTCTGTTACATTATGATATAAACAATTCAAATAATCATTGAAATCTATTGTTTTTGCCACAACAGATGCTTTGACACCTTTGACTTTCTTAAATCTATCTTGACCTTCAACGCGTAAACTGTACATTTTACTTCTTAGTCCTACAAATTCAGTGATGATTTGCCCATTGCATTCATCTTTCATGAGTCCCACAACTTTTTTGTTTTTTTGTTCAATCCCGAAACGATTGGCTGAGGAATAGTCGGATGTATCGAATTGATAAGAATTTTCTTGCATCATCTTGTATGGATCAAGATTTCGGATTTCATAAATCAAGCTGTCAGTGTCTGTGTATAAAAGTTTGGCATTTGTTTTGGGTCTCATGAAATCGTAATGGAATGAATAAAGACAAGTTTTTGACAAATCAAGCACACAGAAACCTACATAAATCGGCTTGTTCAAAGTGACTTGTACGCGTAACAATTTAATAGCTACAAGATTTTCTTCGAAAATGATCCTCGAGCTAAAATTTGGTTTCGAGATCAAGGCTTCAGCTCCGTAACGACCTAACCATTTCGTGACGAGTTTGACATCAATGCGATTGCGGACATTTTCCATTGTCTTTCCATACACTGCATTATTCATCAGTTTATACAGATTTTTTTCAAATTCATTCTTAGCGTTTTTACGTAAATTACTATTCAAATCTATATAAATTTTCAACCAAGCCGATTGTTTGAACTTTAAAATCCTATGAACATGACGAAGAATCAATCCATGACTCAATACCTGCCTCAAATTTCGATAATGTATCTAGTTTTTGATTCCAATGTTGTCAACAGCTTTGCATCCTTTGAACCCGGAGGACATTTCCTTTCAGGACAAAATGGTAAGTGATTATGCGCGTCATGAATTTCTTGAGGATACTCGAGATCCACTTCAAGAATATAGCCTTCCTCCGCGTCATCAGCTACATCCCAATAAAAATCTTGTGTAAAATCTTCTATCCGTTGGAAACCTCCGTAAGGCAAATATTGTGTCATGGCCCAACCATACAAATTGTTGACATCATAATACATGAGATATTTACATTCTTCCTGAGGGTTGTAATCAGGTTTATAGTATGGATTATTAGCCTGAGAGTGACGATGACTGCATTGACTGATACCTCCTCTGATCCCGCGTTCAACAAAAAGTAGTTGGTCAACATCTGTGAGGAGCTGGAGTTCGATTCCGGTATATTTGAGCATAGCGTCCCAGCTCAATCCTGGTAGGGTATAATAGTGAGCTGGATCCAGATCATACACTCGCAAACAGCTTTCCCGAAAGTTCTCGAACACGTCAGCGAGCAAGAGAACGTCGGTCTTGAGGTACAGTTCAGAGTACTCGCCCAGAGTTTGGATGTTGACTGATTGCCACACATCTTGGGCGTGGTTGTAATCTTGGGTAGTGACACCGTTCCCGGTGAGATGACTGAAGAATTGCTCTTGTTGAGGTATTTGTTCTTCAGCCAATTTTTCCCATGAATCCAAGTACTCGTACGGGAAGACCCCTTTCTTCATCAGCAGCTTCAGATGTCCTTCATCGAGATGTGCAAATTCCTGACGTATGATTGTCTTTTTGGCCTCTTCCAAGTATGATGCCAGCTTGTCCAAGGATGAGGCCATGAAGCGAAACGAATCGATAAATCGTAGAGAGATTTTATCATCTTTTATGTACTTTGTAAAAGATATGTATCGCTCCATGGTCTGGGGTATCAAGCTGACTCGTCCATCAGCACACTTGGCGATTTGTTTCACAATAAGATGGCTATCATAGCCGCTCAAGTTGTGGAATATGACTGGAATCGTGAGCGCGTCCCGGTATCGGAGGTTGCATCTGCTGTGTGCAGCCCCTCTAAACTCTCCCGTCAGATGGCAGTGGTCTCGAACTTTAACGTCTCCTTGCTTTTCGATCTTCTTCAAGAACGGTTGTTTGCAGATATGACATTTTTGAGCTGTACACCATAACTTTTCTTGATTTGGAGTAAGCGGATTCATTGGTTTTGGGTCGGCTAACTTTTCTTTCACTTGATGAGATAAAAATAGCAACTCGTTAGATAACCACTGTGCCGGATCAGGGCCTCGATAGCTCGCGTAGCGAGATTGGCTGTCATCGAAACTGCATTTGACGTAATAACCCACACTATGAGCCTCGTGAACTTGTAAAACTTGAGTGTTTTTATCACTCTCGGAATCGATTTTCTTTAATATACATTCAAAATCGGCGTATACCGTGTACGGAACCCTCAAGTTATTTTTATGATTGTCCAATTTGGTTTTATCTTTACCCTTTTCAGGCAATTTAATGCTACATCCAGCGAATTCTTTACAGTCGATTTCATGAGCACATAACTTCTCCTCAGAGTGAAAATAGTGCAAACACCTATCGCAAATATATTTTTGTCCATTATGTTTCGAAAGTTGACTGCCAACGAGACGAGAAAGGTCTTTAATCCATACATAATGTAATATGTGTGGTTCACATTCTTCATCCTTGTCATCGTCATCATCATTTTCATTCTGATAATAATTTTGAATAAGTAAAAGATTGACATGCTTATCATGTTTTTCTGCAGTGATACGAATGGGCGCAATAGAAAAATCTTTGTTTTTTACAAGTATATAAATATTAACGGAAATTTCATTGAGTCTTTCAAAAAGTGATACTTGCTTGGGCATTACAGGAAATAAAATTCCCTCAAAGTTCAACTCATTCGCAAAAGGTTCATAGTTGGAAAGTCGGCCCGGATTCTTCACATTTCTACTAACTGGATGTAGCACTGATAAGATAGCCCATTTGAAACATTCATCATCAAAATTTTGAACATTGAGACAGGCCTTTTTATTTTGAATTTGTTTGGGTAGTTCTACATATGAACTACCGTGCAAAGGATTATATTTATTCATATGAACACTGAGATTGATGATTCTTTTCAGTGTCCAGCCAGAATCTTTTTGTTCAAAATCTTCAACATCTCGAGGGATCCGTACCTGTACATGATTATGATACCACTCTGACAAGTCTGTTGTTTGTATGATTGGAGCAGTTTTAGTTGAAAAATATTTAGCTCGGTCACTTCTTCACCATCTTTCATGATGGTAAACTCGGCGTCGAGGGAGGTGTACACTTTAAGAGCATTTTGACTCTCTAAAACTTTTTCGATCTTTGAAATACAGAGGGACTTGGTTTCCTCTAAGAAATCACTAATGTCCAAATGTCGGATATTAACTATTACCCCAGATTGGAGATTACTGTCAAACGCGGACTGAACGTCCTCCCAGGACGTTGATTTACCGAGATTACCACCATGTACTAAATATTCACTTAATTCTCGATTATAGCTACGTAACTGAAGGATAATGCGCTTACACTGAAGTTTCACAATATGTTTACATTTTTGACCAAACACTGTCAAATTCTGAATACATACTTTAGCATCCTCAATCAATGCTGAGGCATTTCGAGGGCACACGGGTCGCAAAGACAAAGCATTTATTTGGCGCCGCAACGCTTCTTTTGCTGCGTTGATAGCCATTTTTAAAATATTTCTCGACACTATTATACTTTGAGGTCGCGCGACACTGTTCAGTCTCCTACAAAACTATTTTTATATACATAGACCATGTAGGGTGTCCCTTGAGATTCATTTTTCAAATCTTAGAATGAAATTGTTGAAATATTGATTTCACATGGGTATCATTCATTTTTTCAAAAAATTTTTCACATAATCGATTTCTTCACAAATTCTATCATTATGAAATATTCCACAAAATTCTTCCAGAATTTCGAAATTTTCTGGAGTCACTCTATCAATTACCGCGTTTTCACAAATTTGAACAAGATTTTCATCGAGAAAAAAATGTGCTATTTGATATAGTTGAGTAATTTGTGTTACAGAAAAATGTGAAACGTTGATATCAGCAGTATATATCCATTTTAAAAATATTTCAACAGCTTCATCAATAAAATCTCTGAAAAATATTTTGTTCTCTTGTACTTCTTTCCAGGAATGCCGGAAAAGCAATTCAAAGTATGTACATCTCGCGGATAAAATACATTTGTGAACTTTGAACTCTCTATTTTGTGAAATTATAGCAAAATCATTGAGGTTTTCGGTGTAAAGTAAATTTTCAAAACCTTGTTTCTCTAAGTTATGAGAAGAAAAATCTGAAAACGAATCCGAGGAAAAAATTGCTGGACGCACACGGTAAAGAATTTCAACGTCGAAATGTACTAACGATGTTTCTACCTCAAAACATACAGGTTCCAAATCGAAAGTGAGATTGTCCTGATGAAAAAAATGTGTGGTCTCTGCATTCGAATTATCTAAGTCTCCTAGGATGATAGCTTGGATGCGCCAATTTTTTTCGAAATTGAATCTCTTCTCTGGATCACAGTGTACACTCAGTTGTAGTTTACTTTTTTTCCACTTTTGTTACCGACAGTCGCCACTTACAATCGATACAATGTATTTCTTCTGAATGCTGTTTATCACCAATGTTTTCCAAGTCAAATAACTGATTCAAAAAACTTACAGTCATCGTACACAATTACTATTAAATTACGCGGTATGATAACGTTCGGAAGAGAACTGACGTTCCATCATGCTGCCTCGATAGGGTTCACAGATCGCGAAGTGAGAAGTTTGCAACGCACTTTTTAGCACCGTTTATATAGTCATTACGGTTCGTTCACTTTGTGAAATGACATCCTCGACCGAAACTTTAGTATTTCTATAGCATGCGTCTTGATGCATGGACCATAGAGAAATTTGATACTTTGTATAAGTCTTAAAGAACAAGTACTTATAGCACATTAAAAAGAACATACGCGAACTGATCGAAAAAACTTTTCGACTTTTTTCCGAAGACTCGAGTTTCAGAGGTTTGAAGAGACTGAGGATTTTTAGAAAATGTGAGGTCTTTATATAGCCTTTTTTGCGACTTGGGAGGTTTCTTTTTTTTTTTTTTTTTTTTTTTATTGCAAATTTAGGCCATTAGTAGAGTAATAAAATATCTAAAGCTCTAGTCTAATTGAAGGAACAAAAAAAAAAAAAAAAAAAAACATCTAACGAAATCCAGAAAATAAGATTCAAAGTGATTCAAAAAACGAAAGTGCCTAGGCGACATAAAGTCTGGACACCAGAGTTATCTAACGCGCTGGGTGTAACTGGACCGGTTGAATACAAGGTCAAATTCTTTGCCCAACATAACATTCCCCTCTACGCTACTTACCAATTCGCTTGAATAGATTTATTCTTTGGGAGACTAATTAAGTGTAAATGTAGTCCATTAGCAGAGTAATAAAATATCTGAAGCCCTAGTCTAATTGAAGGAACAAAAAAAACATCTATCGAAATCCTGAAAATAAGTGTTAAAGTGATTCAAAAAACGAAAGTGCCTAGGCGGCATAAAGTCTAGACACCAAAGTTATCTAACGCGTCGAGTGTAACTGGACGAGTCGAATACAAGGTCAAATTCTTCGCGCTACAAAGCATTGCATACCAGTTTCCTTCCTAATTATCTGGGAAAAAAAAAATGCCCTCTCTTTCGCTCATCTAATGGATATCTATCTTACATCATGACCAACGTGTTTTGTAATCAAGTCCGCCATTTTGTTTTTTAATTGGCATTGAAATATTCACCAACTTGATTTCTAATCCGCCATCTTGTTACGCCACCAAGGGGTGGGGCCAGGGGGCTGGTCCAAGGGATATGGGGGTGGGGCGAGGGGGAGAGCAAGTGGACGGGGTCTACGAGGATGGGGGAAGGGGTGGGGGTGAGCGGGTCGGGCCTGGGAGCGGTAGGGAGTCACGTGATGGGTGGAGGAGTGGGGGGGGGGCAGAACTCTCACTGTCCTACTACTGAATTACAATGACGATGATGATATCGATGATGTTATAAACGAATTACTGATGAGAAATCCTGTACGAAATGTATATATAGTATGTAAGTTATTGTAGATAACGTAGTTTGAGGAGACTTGTAGAGCTACAGTTTCAACACGATAATCACATAAAAATCTATTGGTGAGTCGAACGAGCTCTGCAGCACTCAATGTATTTGCACTTTTTTTTTGCCTGATAGTTAGATAGAAAACGAGTTTCGATTACTTTTTTCCTCGACTTGCGCAATGAATTCCAGTTATTTCTTTCACTGTTAACAGCAGCATTGAAAATTTATTTCTATTGAGTCACCTTTGTCAAACTGATGCCAAAATACACGATTAGATAAAAGTCAGGCAGACAATGATGAAACTGTTAAACAAAAATTTTTTCATTTCAGGAAGCAGAAAATCACTCAGCGTAAAAAAAGCTACAGGGTCAAGAAAGTGCCCCTAAAGCTTTTATCGTCGGCATCTGATGGGGTTGTGCAGAAAAAAATGCATCTTCCACAACACAAACCTTCAGCTGCTGCTCAAAAATTACGAGAAAAATTTTCTTCAAATAATACCAGCACGACCCAACAGCTGACAGCAAAAGAGGTTCTTCATACAGCAATTCCAGCGAACCTACCGTTACTACCCAAATGAATACTCCTGCCTTTGAAACTGCAAATTCCCCCACTTCCGAGACAATTCCAGATGATGAAACTGCAAATTCAGTTACTGCCACGACTATTCCCACTACTTCAGCTTCAGCTTCCATGAATCACAATATTAGAACCAATCGTTCCCCAGCCACTGTACAACGGGAAATCTTATCAATCGCATCTTCAAACAGTTGAACATTTAACAGCGAGAATGAGGTTTCGTCGTCAGGAACAGAAAAAAATGACGAGGACAAAGCCCGAACCAAAGTACCAATATGGGCCAAGATCCTGTATAAAAAATTAAAGTATGACAATTTTTAAATATTTCTTCTAAAAGCAAACTGATATAAAAAAATTAACATTTAACTTCTTGCAGCAAAATGGAAAGTTCACTCAAGACGAACACCGAATTACTCCAAGATGCTAGCTCCAAAGTCGAGTAAGTTGACCAAATACTTCAAAAGAATCAGTGCTAAACATTTTTTGCAGCTTATAAATTGTTCCCGTATATTTCCAGCTCCCTTTCGAAAACTGTGGAAACGCTACATCATAGGATTAGGAAAATGGACCGATCAAAACCAACGAAGCCATCTCAACTTCCATTGAATACTAAAGAAGAATTTTTGGCTTTTGAAGAGTTGTTGTCTGATAGCGATCTGTACGAAAAAACGGTACACAATTTGTTACTGAAACCAATTTCATAATCTCTAATATATTTATTTTTTCAAATGAAAATTCCACTTCATACGAGTAAAAATCTTCCAATTGAAGCTCGAATTAAAATTTCACTTTCAATGAGTAAAATTGACCTTGCCCCAGTGTAATAAATAACTCGAGAAATTTGAGTACATTTCCACATTTGTTTTTGAAGGAAGTATTATTGTAAAAAAGATTTGAATTTCACTTATTGAGAAGGAAATTTTTATCGGAATAGATATGTACAGTTTTCACTAGCATTGAGTGAAATTTTCACTTGAAGAAATTTTAAGAGTATTGTCTTAAATAAAAGATTTTTTCTAGGTCTCCTATTTCAGGTTCTTAGGCGGGAACAGTGTCGAAGACGCTGTAAATTTAATAATGAAAAAATCCATGACAGAAGAATGTTGCAAGGATTTAGTATATTGTGGCTTGAAAAAAGGTTCAACCAAAATTTTGGACACAGTCTTCGATTATGCTGTTTATGGGAAAAATTTGTTTTTGCTGTTTCATAGATTCGTAAAACAAGTTGATAATAAATATTTTTTATCTACAGAATCTCTAAAAGCGCGGGATAAATTCGATACGCCAGACGCGGATGATTTCAAAGATGCGTTCACCAGGGCACTCGAAAACGCAAAACAACGACTCCGAAATAGTCAGAAACGACAGAGCGGTGTTACAGCAACTGAATCTGGAATTGTACGTGACTGAGAGTAAGAAAAGGAACCTATGGTCTCAAAAATCGTTTTCTAGTTTTCAACGTCAAAAAATAGTTTAGAAAATTTCCTACCTAAAGAGCTATATCACGAGCCGCTATGATTATGATTAGCCGTAGAATAAATTTTTAAAAAATACGAACAAGCTGTTACGAATGAAAAAAAAAGATTTATTCTCTTTATTTTTTAAAGATGTCGTTTCTGACCATAGGACCTTTTTCTTATTCCAAGCCACAAACAATTTAGATATTTTGAATGTCGAGAATTTTATTCATAAACAAACGCAATAAATGTATTAGGTGCTATTATCATCACCGAATTTTAATTTTTAGGAACGGTTGTAATCTTTTCCTTCTAACAAGGAAATTGAAAAAAATGTAAATAAAACTGTTTTATTTTCCATACAAATTTATTTTTTTTCATGATTTCAACCTTTTTTATTTATTATTTGGCAAGAAGAAAAATTCAAAGATGATTATATTAGACTAAGTGTCAAAACTCAGACATCCATGCTGAATCCAGAAAATCATTGTGAATGGTCCAAAATGACTCCATAAATGACAATTTGCGAGGTCCAATAGAATTGACCCATAATAGACCGTATTTGCGGTCCCAGTCTTGCACCAACATGGATCAATTACAATGATCAATGATGGGGCCAAAATTGATTTTTTTTGGCTGACTGGGTCCTGTTGGACGTCCTCGTTGCATATTTCTGATGAATTCATAACTGTTAATGAATTCAATAAATGATAATGAATAGTTCCCCTGAATTTATTTAATGATGAATAATAAATTGAAAATTTTTCGTGCCTTTCGCCTATAAAACCTCATTTTATCGTGTACTCATACTTATCTTATCATATGACTCATTGTATCATATACTTATACTTATATTTCTTCCTTTATTCTCGTTCAACGAGAATAGGCATGTGAAAAGTCGTACGCGCGTATAATAAAACATTTTCCTATTCATTCGGAAAATGCTGTATTTTTAATATATTCTAATTTCATGTTTGATACAATCTTCGTCACATTTCAAACATGGGTAATAACACAAAATTTGAAACCGGAAAACAATACAATCCTTCTGAACTTATCTAATGAAGAGCTTCGTCATAATTACGTGTGCTACAACCACTTCGACGAAGATGATTATATCCCACTGACCAAAAAAAAACTACTTCGTGATGGCGCAGTGCCGAAACGAAATTTGCTCGAAGATTAAAATGTAGTTTTACCACAAAGAATAGACGCTGAAGCAAGTTTTGATTCCCAAACTTTGTCTCTAAGTTTACCAATTCCAGACTTAAACATTTCAAATTGTCCAACTTTATCGCGTTCAAGTTCATTTACTATTGCTAAGACTAATAGTACATTGTTGAACGCTTCGCTACCCAAACATCCACCAGACGAGCAGCCAAATGTCCCATTGGAGTATAATCATCAAGGTTGTCAGGTCATTCATCAGGTATAAGAATAATTCTCCACTGGTGATACTTTGCAACATCACACAGTATCACCCCAGGGTTATCATAAATAATAAAATGTTTCAGAGTATAACGCCCATTCAAGAGACGCCGAACAAGATGATTCGTACATACTCTCGTACGACACCTACCCAACCAGTACCTGACAAATTCTTCAAAGGCAACTGCTCATACTTTGAGCAGTTGCCATTAAAGATGAAGGGGACATTTATGTGGGAAGAGGCAACGCAGAGTCACCAATTTTTGAAAATAAGACCGGGCAAGCGCAGCCCGCAAATGAAGAACGTGAACATTGTAGAGAAGAAAGAGACCCTGAGGGATACGTTTGACGGGAAGTGAATACCGACGGTTTCTGTACGCAGAGCCCATGTGCCCAGAAACGATATACCGATACCCGGCACATCGCTCGATTTAAAAAGAAAATCGACGAAGTTCTTAGCAACACTACCATTGCAAAGGAAATCCCGAAATTACCAGGACAGTACGGGCTTCTTTTTCAAGAAGCAGTGAAAAATGATCGAAGACTAAAAAAGGTAGTGACTCGAAATTTCTAATTGTAATTATATATCACTAGGGGGGCTTCACCACCTGCGCGCTTCGCGCGCCAACCCTCATGTAGTATTTGTTAATGGGAGTTAGTATATCAATATAAGGTATTGGGGGTTAATGGAAAAAAAAGGAAATATTTGGTAGTTTATAGAAGTTAATGTTAATTAATAGAAGATGATAGTAATAAATAGAAGATGCTAGATTTTTTTATAGTATTAAAAATATGCAAATTTATAAGAAGAAATTTGAACTGTTTGTCGAATGTTAAACAGTCAAGTCGAAAGTTTTGGATTAAAATTTATAAAAGTTTATGTAAGTTCATGAGAATTGATTGGATTAAATAGGAATGATTATGGTAGTTAATGGCAGATAATGATAGTCAATGGCAGTCAATGGTAGTTTTTAGTAAGTAATGGTAGCTCATGGGAGTTTATAAAAGGTAATTGAGGTTTATGGCAGAAATAGGAAAAATTTGCAAGTGAATAGGAGTAAATAGAAGTCAATGGAGATTAAAAGTGGAGTTGCTGACACGGCGGGGGCGGTGATCAACTTCTTTTTACTATTTAGGGAGATTACTGGTAATTAATAGAAGTTAATTGGATTAAAAAGGAATGATTGTGGTTGTTAATGGAAGAGAATGATAGTCAATGGAAGTCAATGGTAGTTTATAGTAAGTAATGGTAGTTAATGGGAGTAAATAGAAGTCGATGGCAATTAATGGTGGAGTTGCTGACACGGCGGGGGCGGCGGTGGCCGCGGGCGCGGCGATCAACTTCTTTTTATTGTATAGGCAGATAATTTAACTTTGCTGGAGATTATAAACAATTAAACTAATCGAATGAAAATAAAAACATGTAACGTATGTCATCCATAAATATGTATATTAAACTACTCCTAGTATGTGGATGATATAATGTTAGAACAATTTATGCTAAACAGGGACATCGATTCTCTGAAGAGTATAAAAGAATGGCGGCCAGGTTGTGGAAGATATCGCCAAAAGCATACCATTTTTGGCATCATCACTTCCCTTTGCTTCCATCCGTAAAAACGTTAAAAAGAGTCCTTCAAAACGTTCCTATGAAACCAGGAATAAACACCTATCTTTTTGACGCTCTTCGAGGAAAAGTAAATGCGATGCCGTTAAATGAGAGGCTGGTCGTGATCGTATTGGACGAAATGTCCATTCAAGAAAATCTCTACTATGGTCAGTCTAAAGGATTCATAGTTGGAGTTGAACATTTTGGACTCAAAAACTTGAAGCGATTGGACATTGATGGGTGTGTCGAACTGTCGGGTGAAAGCACGAGAACGCCAAGAGTAGCAAACAAATTGCTAATGTTCTTGTTGCAAGGAGTTTGTTCCCAAAAGCGCATGCCAATCACGTACGGTTTTGCCGATGGAACAACTGGCAGAGACCAGTTGAAAAAATCTTTGACTGATCTGATCCTTAATTCGGAAGATTGTGCGTTTTTCGTTCTGGGAGTGATTTGCGACCAAGCCTCAACGAATGTCGCAGGGTTTTCGAACTGGATGACTTCCCACCAATGGAAAAGCATCGCTAACGACCAAGTTGAGCGTAAGTACCACTATTTACGTTTATCAAGAGATCTCACTGCACACTTACTGAGTGTGTGTATTGTGCTGACGAAGCATAGCTCTACTTCTAAAAAGGTACAACTCCACGGCAGATGTACACATTTACTGTTACTTTTTGCAGGTGACCTCATTCAAATTGGGAACCAACAAATTTCAGTCCTTTTCGACTACGTCCACCTCTTGAAATGCATGAGAAATCTTTTGATGGATCATGATCTCCTAGTGGCCATTCCGGGAGAAAGATCTCGTATCATTTCTTGGGGTACGTTGCTAAAAGTGGTGGAATTTAACAAAGGGGCAAAAGGTTTGGACGCGACGATTATGTTCCTGACAGAGGCTCATCTTTATAAACAAAAATGCCTAAAGATAAAGGTGAAGTACGCTGCGGAGGTGTTCTGCCGAAAAGTAGCCGAAAATTTGCGTACAGTGGCTGCCCTAGCAGGTAAGACAATTGTTTTTTTAAAGAAACATTAACTGGTATCCGGTGTCCAAATCACGTTTGTTATTTTGTTTTCAGTATTTTTTTTTTTATAAAGTTAATACTACTATTGTAACAAGTTAATTAATACTACCATTTTTCTAATCAAGCCTACTCCTTCATTTCCACTTCAATTATTGAACATTTTTGTTGCTAGCAGTCTCATGAAAAACAAGCAATTACACTAGTATGTATCTATAGCCCATGTCGCGGCTTTGCGCAAAGTTCTTGATTTTCAAGCGAAAATTGAACCTTGTATGCGGCACGAAAGATGTAGACAATAAAATGGTGATTTTCGTGTATGGAAACAAGAACTCGCATTTTCTTGAGTGCGAAGTTATGCGAAAGAACTTAACAGTTTTAATTTTGTTCTTATACTGAAGATTTAACCATCCAGGAGCCAGTATAAGGAAAATCTACCAGTATAGAGTTGATGCTTGAAACAATTTCTAATCAAAGACTTGATAACGATATTGTTGTTAGGCGTGAATTGACAGGTCTTATACGATAATTTTTTGGACTAACAAAACAAAGAGACTGAATAATTTTCGGTCGATCGAGAATATTATAGAAATTAACTCTAAAAAAAATTTGTATGAGGTCGTTGGTGGGCAAATACTGTTGTCGAAGGTTGTAAGCAATTGTCAACTATGGAACGTTCTTCGTCAGATCATAGTTTGATGTAAACGACCATTTAAGGTCCTGTATGAATTTTGTTTGATAGCTTTTGCAGAGGAACATGGGGTCGAATTTTACATATCGTCACACGAGGCCGAGGATTGCCGCTAGTTTTTTTTAACTGATGAACGACTGGTTCGACGCGATGAACGGCGTAACGACACCCAACAATCAGCATCTCCTTGTATGGCAAGAAATGAAGAATGTCGCGAGGAACATGGTGTTCTTCGATGTCATACTAAACACCGAGAAGGATCCGGCAACTTTACTTTGCAGCGATGTTCGGGCTGTCAAAACTCCAACGCCATCAAGTATCGTGAAGACCATTCGAAGCTTTGAACAAATTTAAAAGCGACTGCAAAATGAATATGAAATCGAAGAATTACATGGAAGGAACTTGAACCAAGATCAGTTGGAAAATAGTTTCTGCATTCTAAGGGCCATCGGGCATGCGAACACTTCTCCAACGGCAGCTCAAGTCGAGGGAAACATAAAGGCATTGCTGATATGTGACCCACTGAATTTCAACATAACGACGTCCAATTGCAAAAACACCGAGTGCTCCGGCAGTTTCCTTGACTTGAGTGACTTCGTTGGACCTGCGAAACCGCGATACGTCATCGAAGAGTCAGAGCATACCCACTGCGACATACCTGAAGATCAAAGGTTAGGAGGAGTCTTCAGTGTGGCCAATATCACCAAACGTTCTCTCGAAATTGCAAAAACATCTAAGAACTGTACCGCATGCACTTCAAGCCTTTCAAATCAAGAATTTAAAGTAGCACTGGAAAAATTGAGACTACATTGGCTGAAGGACATTCGTTCATCTTACTGCAGCTGTAATCTCGGGCTTGAATTCAGAAAAATTGGAGAATCGAAGTTTAGTAACCTTTAGGTAAAATGCTCTAAGCATTAAATCGCCCTGAAGATAATCGTGTTGCACTTGGCAGTAGACAATTTTCTGATGTTCTGGTGTCACAGAGGAACAAAATTTTTCGTTTCCAAGTACTCAGAGAACACTTCGACAAGCAGTGCCGTTGTGAAACTTTCAAAATTTGTACAAACGCACGGGAAACCAAATAAAGCCCGAAAGTCTGTGACGTCACTGTGTCATCAATACAAGATGAGAACTCAGCTCCTGAAATGCCGGCCACTTCCGAAATGAACCTCAATGTTGGACAAGTTGGAGATGAAGACATTAGAGTACCTCGTGGGATGCTGAATTTTGAAAACACTTGCTATGCAATCAGTGCAACTCAAGCTCTCTACGCTCTGCCCTTTGTACGAGATTTCATCTTAAGTGCAGAAGAAGACGAAGAAGGGAGCATCAACAAGTTCTTGAGTCCACTGTTCAAGGAAATGAGCGATCCATACAAGAAAGAACCCTTGGATCCAGCTACATTGCGAGCATTGTGTGCAACCTTGGGATTTCAGAAGAATCGGCAGGACGACGCCGCTGTATTCTTCAGCCAGGTTCTCAACCGACTACTGGAAGAATTCCCATCGTTTGCGATCAACGCAGTATCGGTTGCAAAGGAAACGCAGTGCTCGAGTTGCCAGTACGACGGGAGTTCAAACAGAACAGCTTTGTGCTTATCAACTTCAGTCACCACGAAAACAACGCAGGCTGGATTCTTCGCAGGACTGTACGCCCTTTATGAAGATGAAGTGAAATGTTGCAATTCCTAACAATCGGCGTCCCGTGTTTTCCTCCATTCTAAACCACCCGCGATTGTCCAGACCATCGGGAGAATAGAGTGGAAGGATGGAAGAGCAGTTAAGATCAAGGGTCATATGAAAATGAACACCCGCTTAAAAGTTCCATTAGAGACGAAAAATGTGAACATGAATCTTGCTGCATTCGTTTTGCATCAAGGAGAAACAGCTAACAGTGGGCACTATGTATGCTACACGAAGATAGGCAAGACGTGGTACAAATTAAACGATGGAACTGTGACCTCTCTTGCATCTGAAGCAATCACGGCATTGACAAAAACAAGTTCGCCGTGCATCGTGATATAGAAATGATGTACCTTCTTTCAAGGTTGCACGAATTTGTGCATATTTTAAATATCATGTCAGTTAAAATTATTCTACTCAATTCGTTGGTCAATAATATTTTTTGCTCGAATGTACAAGATCCCCTAATTTTTTAAGCATAGATTTTCGTTTCCATTGCTTTGTTGTAATATATTGTTGATTTATCAATTATCTTACTCTTGGATTCTTTATTATTGTTGATTGTTTTTTTTTACTCAAAAATTTTCATTTCACCTTCTTTGACTTCATTGAATGAAAAAATAATTGTATTGTCATTCATTTATTATTGAAATAATTTTATTCCTTCATGAATAATTGATTGATTGAATATATCATTTATGATCTTATGTAGGACCAACATTTCCAACATTTGCTCTTCGATAAGTTAAAATAATATGAAGCCCATCTGAGAATCATTTTCTGTAAATTATCGAAAAACCTCTTTTCTTCATACGTGATGGCTGGTCATGCGATTCTTACAGTAAAAGAAACCCTGAAAGCACAGTACCTGCAATATTTATGTTATCATAAGGTTTTCACATTGTGTACGTAACGTCAAGTTTCAAACGAGTGAAGAAGGTAGACTAGCAAATTATCGTCAATATAATCTATTATTGTATGAACTCAAAAATCAGTTTGGTTGGTTCAAACAAACGTTTGGTCAATATATGACCAAACCAATATTTGGTCAGCTTGAATAAATTTTCGGTTTGAGCAAACAAGTTTCGTTGAGCTGTAATATATTTTTAGTACGAACAAACACATTTTATTTTGCATTCATTATTATTGGTTTGATTGAAACAAAATTTCTTTAAGACTTATAACATTTGTTTGCATGTGCCACACATTTATTTCAGTCAACCTAATTTTTGTTTGGTCATATATCGACTAAACGTTTGTTTGAGCCAACCAAACTGGTTTTTGAATGCCATCATTTCGTCAGAGATCTGGTCAATGCCAAAATTGAAACCAATTACTTCCTTTTAATTCTTTGGCTTCATTGACAGACCTGTAGTAATTAACTCTATTTTAACAGCAAATGCAAATAATAAATTTTTTTAGTCATACAATTGACTAACGATCAGAGCCAAAACCAAAATAATTTTTTTGATCTGTGAATTCGTGCAAAACGTTTTCAAACTTTGAACTTTATTATTATGAAAGGTTCATTTTTCTGTCTAATAAGTAATAGCCTACTTTAATGCAATTTTTCACGAAAAAAAAGCGCGATTGAAAATGACACGTTTGTTCATTTCAGATCAAACAAATGGAGCTGACTGTTTTATTGGTACGAACAAAAGTGGGCAACCGCACCTTACCACCACTTTGTCGTAACTGTGATAATTGCTTTCAATCCCTCCTTTCTTCAAACTCATCGCCAATTCATGCATATCTTGTAAGTTCCAGGTAAATTAAAATTTTGTATGTTTTTCATAACTTACTAAAATTATTTGAAAGCGTGAAACAATTTTTACAGGTTAATATTTTCACATACGATGGAAAAATGCAGCGTTGGACACTGCATAATCAGCGAGTTTAATTTTAAAAATGCATGTTTGATGCTAAAAATAAGAGAAACAGTTTGAAAGTCCTGGTTGTCAACGCGATTCGTCATTTCAAACATTTGATTTAAGTGGAGCCTCTATAATGTTAGTTCTAGGAAAATGATTGGCAATCATTTATAATTATAGAACAAGTTTTTTGATCTTAAGCTTTTATGAACAATTTTTTATTGTACCCAAAGCAAATAATTTAACAAGAGGTAAAAGATCAATTTTTATTTCTGCATTATAGTTTATACACAAAAATAATTCAAGAACCATAAGTCTCTTAGAAGACTTTCTGACAATTATTGTAGCAATTCAGAAATGAATATTCTATTAAGAGATTAACTCACAAATTTATCAAGTGTTGTATATTTTTACAACGGATTTTCAGTAAATTGAAAGTCCATTTTAAATTTAAAAATCATGTTAAATTTAATTTATATTCATTGCTTTTCGCAAACGTAATTTTCAAAAAAAAAAGTTATTTTTAAGTTTCGAAGTGATGTTCAGGTACAACATTTGTCTTTAAGAAACTGAAAGTTTTCAAAAATTATTAATATCTTAATAACTGTAGTTAAAAACCTGTTATACTTTTTCGCCTGTATGGCACCGTTTTAAAAAACTTTGAAGTTTTAATGTTACAATTCATACATACGTTTGGAAAACTAAAACTGACAAATTAGATGTAATTTTATTAATGTAAGTTCAAAGCAAGAAACTGTGGTTCTTAGAAATTCGGTTATTTAATTTTGTCGAGTATAAAACTGTATATTATTTCAGGGTCAAATGAGAGTGATTCAAAACCATTCTCCTGTATTTCAAGTACGTTTATCAGTACAATGTATTGTTCGGTATTATTTCTCGAAGTTCTTAATTATATCTTTGAGTAGGGAGTTATTTGAAGAAATGTCTGGATTATTAATGCTATTTCATCGATTTATGATTTCTGTTTCATCAAGAAATATGTTACCTAAACATTTACGTATTCATTGTAAACGACGATATGTTAATTCTTAAATTTTTTTTGCATTTAAAGTTCGGAAAAAAAATTTATAACTTATGTGAGTGACATAATTTTTAAATAGTGAAACTGGCAAGTTAATTTTATTTTTTGAAAGAAAAGAAAATTGAAAGTAGTACATCCAGCGATGAAAAGCTTTTTAATTATTGTAAGATATTAGACATTATGAAATAATGTTGAATCAGTTATACAATCAATGTCAAATAAACAGGTTACACTGAGTGCTTAACAAAGAAATGTACTTGTGGAGAGTAAGAAAATGTACAAACTTTTGTAATGTAGAGGAGCACGGGGCATTTTGACTGAATTTTCGTTAAGGAATTTTTTTGAATTTTCCTTTTTTGTTTTAAAAGATGTATTTGTTCCTATTCGAGAGCTACAACACTTGGCTCAATATTGTGAAATTCGTATAACCCTGAAATGATAATTGACAATCTGACCATTTTTTTAACACTCAGCGAAAAAACGGCCAACGTGCCCCGATCCCGGGGTATGTTGGCCGAGTTGATGAAATAAAAGAAATAGAGTGTCAATGATTGTATATTTTTATTCAAACTTCATTATTCAAAAGTGTCACTAAGTTTGTATACTAACTTGTATTTTTGAAAACTATAGAATCAACGGTTTTTAGGAATTAAGTTAATGCAATATGTAATCATATTCCACAATTACCAAAATGACTCAATAGTTTTTTTTATTGTGAAATACAAAAAATTTACGTGTTATTCAAAGTGATTTTTCTGTCTTAATTATAATCTTAAAAAAATTGAAATGTATATTTTTGAAAATAGCTGAACATTCTTTTACTTTTTTGAAAAAGGTACCTGACGCGAAGCAGTTTTCAAAGTCACCAAAAATTGCCATCCGACACATGATGATATTTAACAAATGTATGGTATGAAAACATTTATGGATAATTTGTTAAATTACACATGTATCAGAAGTATGCTATCGTTATCTAGTAATTTGCTATAAATGAAAGTACATCGTAGTAATTAAAAAATTTGGAGTTTACGATGATAATTTTCTGAATATTTATTATTACTAAATGTTAGTGTGAGAGGGGGGTGGGTTGACTTGATGATTACGCTTGATTACTTAGGTAAGGGTCAAAATCAGGCAAAAATGTAAATAGATATTTAATACTTGGTCCTCAATTTCTGTTTACAACTCGGCCAATGGGCCCCTATAAAATTCGGCCAACCTATCCAAGCCAGACTTGAAGTAAATAAATCAGAATTCTATGACGATAACAACGGGTTAAAATTAAAATGCACTTTACATCATACTGATTGTATATCATGAGACATGGTGAGGAAGAGAATTTTTGGGAAAACTCAAATTTAATAACAACGAGTTAAATTCTACAAATTAATTATTTTACTTATGTGCATGGAAATAACAAATCCATGTAACAACCAGAAAATACGCGACTCACTGATCGGTTTTCGTGAAAAATTTTTTTGGTTTTCTGGTTTTGACAAAGTTATGAGCACTCGGCCAACCTACCCCACGGCCAACATGCCCCATGCTCCCCTATCACTTACAATTAGAGGTATAAATTTTATTTTCCTTAGAGCGTCTTTAAAAGAATTTGTACATGAGATAAAAAATTACTGAATTATGAATACTGAATTCTACCAGTCGACAACATTTTGTAACATCTACATTCGGAAAAAAAATAATTGTAATGTAACTTGAACAATATCAATTCACTGTGAGTAATTTTTAATGAAACTTCTGCCATTAAAGGAATGTTTTTCAAAACATTTTTTATTTTTATTGCATGTTATGACAGAACAAATAATATCCCAAGAGTCGAAAATTTTCGTTGAAATATTACAAGAAACTATGGTCAAAAACTATATTATACCCATTACTTTGAAAAGTTAATTTAACATTTAATTTGGGGTTTAACAAATTTTCAAATCACAGTGGTTATTGTTTAAATATTTTTTTTTTATATTTGATATATACTTGTACCCACAATTTCGAAAAAAAGTCATCGCGCTATATTTAAAAACAAATCTTAGTCTCAAAGTTTCTATTTTTTTTAATTGAAATAATGTGCATTTTAAAAAGAAAATTGAAAACGTCATTAGATGCCCATTATTGATTCCAAAGAATAATTATTTCATTGTCAAAAGTTTTATTTGCGTTAATTAGACTGATTTGTAAAACAAGGAAAGACAAAAATGAAGATAATATTGTCATTGTTGAATTGCGATTAAAATGTAGAAGTAAACTTCAATATTGATGTTAAATTGACATAATCAAATCTTAGAATTTCATTATGAGACAAATATCAATAATATTTATTCTTGTGAAAACATTTGGAAAATTTTATTATTTAAAAATGATTTACATTAAGTAAATTATTAGAGAAAGATGTAGAAGTACATTTTAGTATTTGACGTTTAACCGACAATGTGAAATGTTTAAATTTTCAATGTGAGAAATATATCAATATTTTTTTCAATGTAAACATTGGGCAAACTTTCTTACTTAGAATGTTATAGGCTAAGTAAATTTATTGTTGACATTTTTTTCCTATTTTATTCTTACCATGTAAAATGGATGTAGAAAATCAAAAACAAACTGTACAAAGCATTTCACGAATTATTTTCAAATAATATACTTCAGTTTCAGCTAGTCTCAGTATGTTTTGCCCTTTTTTTCATTTACTATTAACGTTGTATACAAACATATACAAATATCGTTGAGCTACTTTTGCGAAGGTTCAGATGGCGTTCGTGTTGATACTTTTCTTTCTCGGATTCTCCCTACTTTTTTTGCTATGAATTTAACCCGTAGTGTCCACCCCCTGACTGCCACTGCCAGAGACCCAAGTTCCTATTAACGCGTTGAAAGAAACGCGCTGCAGCAAACCTGCCAGCCAAATGCTTGTACTACAACTATCCCGAATTATTCTTAGGCTACCCGCGACCATCCGAGTAAAAGTAAAGTAAAGATAAGCATAGCATGCGATGATCGGGGTGAAGGTAGGGAAGCAGAAGCATTGAGAATTGAGAAGCTTGGACAAGCATGAGGAAATCAGAAATCTGTAAATTTATTCAACGAGAAAGTACATGCGCTGAAAATAAAGGATGAAATCATGCATTGCATTTTTTGTCAACAAAATTGTCGAATTCGATCAACCGGAAACGAGAAATTTCACTATAACTGATATTTTAACGATTTTTGTTAATAAACAAACGATTTTTTCATTGAAAAAAAAAGTTCAGAATTTCGTGTGATAGATCATTTAGAAGCTATCGTTTTTAGCTACGAAATGATATACTGTTCTTTTTTGAGAAATTATAAAACTCAAAATCAAACATGATATTCAGTTTCAAAATTTTACTAATCAACATGCTTCTTCGACAAGTAGGTGTAGAAACCATAAAGACGAAAATTTACTGAAATGTTCTCTACATTTTTCTGAATCGAAAAGCCCTTCGCTACTTCTCACGAAACTCGAAATTAAAAAAGATATTCGAATTAGATAATTATTAACTATGTTATGACTATGAAATCGAATGATTAATAAAACATTGAAAATTTCTACTATTTCACGTGCGCAGTTACATAAGTAATTAAAGAAATAATAAAAATATTCACAATCTGTAAATAAATGTCGAATAGTATATGCTCTGCTCCAATTAATCTTCGATAAATGAGAGGTAGAGTGATCCCTCAGAGCCAAATATTTCAACTCCATTATTTATTTATCAATATTTTGGCCAACATATGGGGCCCTCATCAGGATTCTTATAAATCTTCAAAAAAAAGTTTTGGGCTGATGTATTTGAACAGATTTTAGGCACCTCAATGGGCTCCCCTTTATCTCCCATTCTGGCGGATATAGTTATGCAGGATTTTGTTTGGATTCCTTTAACTTTGCATGCTCATTATTCGTCAGATTCGTGGATGATATCTTGGCCTTGGTGCCGAAAGATAAGATATCGGATATAGTTTCGACGTTTCACGATTATCATCCGAGATTACGGTTCACCCATTAAGCTGAAATTAATGGTACTCTGAATTTTCTAGAATGAAAGATAATGAGAAATATAGAAGGACTTAAGATTGATTGGTATATGAAACCGACCTCTTCAATGAGATTTGTCTACTATCTATCTGAACATCCTTTACATAAAAAGATCGCAACTGTTACTAGTTTAGTTGATAAGAGTTTAAAATTGGCAGACAAAGTTTTTTATCACAAAAATTTCAACATTATTAAAGATATCTTGAAATTGAATAATTATCCGATTGAATTTATTGACAAATATATTCGAAAACGAGTAAGGTATCTAGAGAAATCCAATCAAAATTATATAGTAAAGAACAATATTATTGATAGTTTTGAAAGTAAGAAAAAGTTGATTTTACCTTATGTTATTAATTTAAATATTAAATTGAAAAAGATTTTTAAGAATTACGATTTTGAGATAATTAATAAGACAAATAATAAATTGAATAACGATATCATAAAAAGAGGTAAAGATAAAATAAATTTTCTTGACCAACGGTGTGTTGTTTATAAAATTCAACGTAATAATTGCAGTTTTTGCTATATTAGTCAGACAAAAAGGAACTTTAAAACGAGAGTAAAAGAACATGAAAACAATATAAGATCAACTTCTTCTTCTTTGAACGTATTATCGGAACATAGATTACAAACTGGTCACGATTGTGACTAGAAATATATCGATATTTTAGATAAAGAGACAAATTAGTTTAAAAGGAATATTTCGGAAATGATTTTTATTAAGAAAACTAATGGAAACCTCAATAAGCAAGAAGACATGAAGAATTTGAATCCCGTTTATGATAGATATCTGGGTATTTTGTGATTAATGTTTTGTTGCGTTTATCTGTTATGACATTCAATTTGTTTCTGGCATCAATGAAAAGGCGGGGATTTCTCGCTGTTTTATGAATTCAATATCAGTCATCGTCAGTTCCTTACATAAGACGTTTGTAAAGGCTCCATAATGAAAGTTGTACGACGCTATGAATTTTGAAGATATTATAAATTTGATGTTGTTACGACGATGAATTTTTAGGCGATTGGTCAAAGAATTTTGAATTGTTGGTTTGACCTTTATTTATTGAGAACGAATCTTTTCGATGAAAGGAGAATTGATGTTTGAATAATACACTGTCGACTTCGTGAGTAGATCTGAGTTTATCTTTACATTCTTTTAGAAAATTATTTATCATGATTATTATTTTGAAATGTTTATATATGAAATAAGAGAGATATATTTTTTTTGAAGATTTATAAGAATCCTGATGAGGGCCTCATATGTTGGCCCAA
Organism: Platygaster robiniae; assembly: GCA_028476575.1. Classification (NCBI taxonomy): domain Eukaryota; kingdom Metazoa; phylum Arthropoda; class Insecta; order Hymenoptera; family Platygastridae; genus Platygaster; species Platygaster robiniae. The sequence continues at coordinate 7,038,443 of CM052027.1, read as the reverse complement.
ATATTGATAAATAAATAATGGAGTTAAAATATTTGGCTCTCAGTGATCACTCTTCCTCTCATTTATCGAAAATATTCACAATCATTTACATCTTTTTTCAGAAAGTTAGAAAAGTAGAACGTACTTTTTAGTATATAGAAAATTCCACGTAAACTCGATGAATACACTGAGAGAAATGTTGCTCAGTTTGGTATTTTTAAAAAATTTATTAACCTTTGAGAAATTTTATTTTAATGAACTATTCTAGTGGGTCGTCTAAATATAACAATGTTTTAGTGCAATTGTTCATAAATTTCTGTGGCTTCAATACGGACTTATTAATACTCTGAGAGAAATCGGGTTTAGTTCCTATGCACACAGCACATAAATTTTTTGTACAGTAGTTGCCTTGACCAAAAAAGTTCAGAGAAGCTACTAATTTTATAGTTATTATGACAGTAATTTGGACTTTTTGTGTATTCGGTTTTTATGACCAAAATTGATGATTAGAATCAGCTTTATACGTACTCCAACGGTTAGTACACATACATTTTCTTTATATGTACTGCCAAGCTCCTTTGGTTCCTACAACCGCAGTGTTCGCTTTTGCGCTAGACAAATCGAGTATTACTTTCATTTCTTACAACGAGGTAAACCTGTTGTAGCAACTATTAAATCTTGTAATAGTCACACAATTTCACTTTCACTGCACTGGAGATGAGTGGTTACCATCGACATACAGATCTGGACCGCTGGTGACCGACTGCGCATCCATTTGAGAGTAGAAAAAGAGGGCGATAGGCAATTGCCTATCGCTCTCCTTTTCTGGCAGATTCTCATTGGTTCTCGCAGGTTCTTGGAACCCCCACGCCACAGGCGAAAGTACAGTCATTGGATGAGAAAATACAGAGATGGATAGCTCTCTTTCTAAGCCTGAAAATGCTTGCGCATCTTAACTAGCGGTCCAGATCTATATGTCGATGGTGGTTACTTCCAAAAAGATATGCAGCCTAAGTTGAATTTTTATACGTAGTGTGACGGTTGGATTTTCCCGTTCAGTTTGTTTCGGGATTTTTGGGTATTTCATTCCAACCGTCACTACGGGGCTAGCGAGGTCCCAAGAACAGCTACGATTCTGAGAAAACACGGAAAGGGGGTTAAACCGTTGGCCTACAATACAGTGTTGCTGCGTGTGAGCGGGGTTGCCGGCGTTGGCGGGTCGCGTCGTCGTGGGTTGCCAGGCCAATCCGGGCCCTCGGACGCAAGAATGGGGGAGAACGGGGGTCGTTGCCTCCTCGCAAAGAACTCGCAGTCGTGACGCGCCGAGTGTTCGAGGAGATAGTGACGTAGTCGGGGAGAAAAAAAAATTGTTGGAAAAGCGAAGAGGAGAGAGGATACCGGGAGAAGTGTCGCAATTGCTTGCGAGAAGTTCTAGATTTTCCGAAAGTGAGAACCGGGAGATGACGGCGAGGGTCACGGGAAGTGGGTTCAGGATGGCGGGCTAAGGCACCACGATGTCGCGGGGAAGGAAGCGCCGGCTCCAGGGTTCCAGCAACACCATCGTCGGCGGGGGGTGGTGGCCCCTAGGAGTTAGTGAGTAGGAGAAAGTGAACGGGCCGTCACGGGGGGGGGGGGTTCCGTGTGGATAAAATTTGGCCGGGGAATTAGTTATGATTTCATTCAGCTGGGGTTTTGCGTGAGTGGGAGTTAAGGTTTTTCTTTAGGGCGCAGGATGTATTTTTCGAGTTAGAGTACGCTTTTTGTAGATGGATGATGTCCGCGAGATTTTGAGCGGTGTTGAATGGGGCGGGGGCGGCGTTGGTTCGCCCTCCCCCTGGATCATTTCATGTATGCCTTTGTTTCTTTGATTTAATTATTAATTGAATAAATGCATCAATTTTATATGCAAATCTGTGGTGTTTGTGTTTTTCACGCCCTCCCCCAGGAAACCCTTTATTGCCCCTTTCCCCTCCCCTCTCCGGCGACTGACGTGGCTCGTCGGGGAACATCGTCCTCTTCTACGAGGATAGGGTAACTTGGTGGGCCCGGTAGCGGGCACCTCGTTACAGTAGAAAATGTAAAATTATAGAATTTTCAATAAAATTATTATGAGAAAAGTTACATCCAATGAACTTGATGAAAGTAAAAAATCTCATTAACAGTAAATGGAACGTTACATTTGCAATCGACAATAATGTAATTGGAAAAATGCCATCTTATTTAAACACCTACTTCATTATCGAGATGATTATTTAAGACACTCAAAAAATAAATTATTAGTCGTATATAATTTTCCTGAAAATTTAAATGTCCAAAATTATTCGGCTCTACAAAGTGTACCACGCCAGCGTTACGTGTTCAATATTCTTACATTGAATAAAAAAAAAAAAAAAGAAAGCAACGTCGTTCGTTTTTCACTTTTAACTTCAAATATTGTTGATAGCGCGTCAATAGACGAGTCTATTAAGCAGCAATGAAGATAGTCTAAATGATCGGATGATAGGCGCTTCAATGCGCTCTATCAGGAAGGTGATGATTTAAGAAATGAGACATATTTCGATAAATTCTTTTCTTTCCTAAAATCTTTCGCAATACTTCACTATAATCAGAGTCAAAATATTAACTCTAATAGCTTCGATAATAGGAATAGTCAGATAAACGAACATACATATCACAATAATTTGCAATTCTATTCTTTTTGCGAATTGCCATTTTGCACATTTTCCTTTTCCCTCCTAAAATTTTAGTCTATTTTTTGTGTATAAAAAGGCTCGTTTTTGGCGAACAATTCGCATTCGATCTGCACGAAGCCAAGCGTCTAAACGACAACCCGCGCTCAAACAGCAAAAACCTGCGTCTATCGACAAAACTGCGCCTATCGGCAAAACCGCACCATTAAATCGCTGCCAAATGCACTGCTACAGTCCGATCTTTTTCTTTCAGCTAAAGAGTAATTATTCAATGTTTTATAATTGGTTTAATTTGTTCTTATTACAGATTCTATATTTATATTTCAGTGTACAAGAAATTCAGTCATTTTGAGAATTATCAGCGGGGATGTGCCGCAACGGAAAGAAATATCAAACATTTACAAAATCGTCCGCAAAGATAGAATCCTGATTTCAATAAGTTCTATGATAATTTCAAGAGAGACGAAATCATAGCTTATGATGGAGTCAGAGCCTTCCATCATTTCAAATTGGATATAGCGCCTCCAGAGAAATTTTGGACACCAGAAAGAATATTTATTAGCACTAGTTTGTCTCTATCAAATTCGAATAATAAAAGATTGTTAAAGAAAGGGAATTTAATGGTTAACGGAGGTTTAGATATTACTGTTTAGTTAAGTGAGGAAAATTCACCCAGAACGAAAAGAGTGAAGGAGAGTGAGGAGAGGGAGGAAATTGAGATCGAACGAATTGCTAAAATACTGGTTTCTCCTCCAAGAGCACTGTCGCCCATCTCTTGAAACACTTTGCCAAAACCTAATTATATTGCTAAGAGTAGTTGTGATTAACGATAATTTTGTGATAACGATGATATGTAATGATGATAAGTTTTGGAATGACGATTTGATTTGTAACCGAATAACACGTTTTGCTTGACAATCCTTTTTAGCCTCTGCGAAAAAGGATTGGAAAACTCGCGAAAAAGGGGTAGAAAACCCGAAGAATAGGAGGTGAAAACTTGCGAAAAACCACAAAGGTGGCAAGCAAGGGGCCTGGGGTAAGGGGGCGGGGCCTGGTGGGAGCCGGAGGCATGGGAGCGATCAGGAGGCAGGGGAGCCATCAGAGGGCAGGGAGGGGAAGGGGCGTTAGAGCCATCAGTAGGGGAGGAAGATGGGAGGAGGAGTGGGGGGGGGGGGTGGCGTACCCGTGTGACGAGCGGGGATCGCGCCCGTCACTCAGGTTCTTTTCGTCGTCGAATCGGGTTTCGGCCAACGTTGGTTTCTCGTTGTCGCTGCTCTTCTTTCTTTTCTCATGTAATTGTTGATTCACTTTTCTTTTTATTGTTTATGGATTAAAGTAGTTAAGGATAACAATGAACTTATAACTTCACTCAATTCACAAATTTAATTATCATCAAACTTAGAGACTAATACACTTGTAGAGGTTTATTGAAGATTAATAAAGGAATACAAATCAAATCTAACTCCGAATCTAAAATATGAATGAATGCCGAATGAAATGCCCAATGAAATTGCCAACGTGCCGCCTTGAGGGTGCGGTATTTAAACTAATATTTCTCCCCAGGAAGGGGAAATGTTAGTAACCAGCGATTGATGACATCGATCAATTGCGTTGGCACTTTTAGAATCTCGCGTTCGCGTTTTCTGAAACCGGAAATGCAAGTCCTTTGTTAAAAGGGCTTGCATTATTTTAACGGTATCTAGAGTCGGCAAATCGTTGTGCCGTTTCGGAATCGTTCCGAAATAGAATCAAATTTCGCATGAGCGGAAGAATGCCGCTCATCACACCCGCTTTGTCTCACCACTTATGTTATAAAGGCAGGCAAAAAAAAAGAAAGAAAACAGCAACTGAACTAGAATATTTTTCAAAACAAGACGTGGAAAATCATCAGTTTCCCATAAGCAACGTTACAATTTAAATCCGACAGTTATTATAACAATTAAAATGAGAAATTACAAATAATACATAGAAGTGTTATTTTTTTCTCCCTAAAAAATAAGTACGAATGCCTCAGTAAATAGATAAATTGATTTAAAAAGAGGGGGGGGGGGGGGGGGGTAAGAATTCATTTAATCAATAACAAAAGTTTGAAGTTGAAGCAAATTGATCAAATTGAAAGTGAATCTAAAACGCGCAGCATAAATGAACAAATAATTTTGTCATATGCCATTAGAAGTGAAGGGATGGGTAAGGGTGAGAATATCATGATTGGGAATTTTTTGATCTATTTTTCATCAACAAAGTCTGAAGAAGACATTACAACAAAAATCTGTTGCACCCCGAAGGATGATCAGATTTACGGAAGGAGTTGGAGTTGTACCGTTGAAGTTAACGTGTATTTTCAAACGTGGGACGAGAAGAATAAGGCGAGTAAAATTTTCATTTTTCCAGATAAACAAGGTCAGTTGATTTATACGATTAGCAATATAGAAATAAACAAACTTTACATTGACGGTGACATTACTATACACATGACTGAAAGACAAGAAATTGATAAACAAAAATATTACTCAGAACAGCAAAAGACCTTGAAGAAATTACAGCCCATTTCCAAAATTGCAGGAGACATTGGTAAAGAGACAAGGAATTCACACAGATTTTAAATAAATATCATCGGAGGGAATTTCTTTTTCAATGAAAAAGGCTGTTTTGGCTTCAAGAAATATCATTTTTTCGAAAATGCTAGAATATCCCTGGTCAGGAAATATTAAGGGGAGCACTAGATGTAATATTTCAAAAAAATAGATTTTTTTTTGCTTAAATCGATAAATACACTATCGAAGAACATTATTGCAAAATTTTCAAGTCGAAATCTGAATAGTGAATCTCTGTAGTGTCATGAACCGCAACTGGCAGGCTTTTTGGTCTTAACCTGGAATTAAACGCTCGTGAAGTGATAACGCCGAATCACGCGAGTGGCGTGGGCCAATCCCGTTACTCTAAGAAATCAGTGATAGAGTAAATGACAGTCTTTATTAGCTATTACGTACAATTTTGAAAGTATCTGAAATGTCTGGAATAAATCCACGAAGAATAAAAGATATTGAAAATAGAAATGATTACACGACACAAAATCGATTCTTTCAATGATGTCATGGATTGCGTTCAAAAGTCCTCTGTTTACAAACAAGCTGTAAACGCACATGATGTAACTTGGTTTGAGTAAGATTCATTTTGCAAAACTCATTGCAGCCTTTTCGCGGGAATATCAAAATTTCATCATTTTGCCATCAATGATCAAGGCATTACTTGTAAGCAGTTTGCTGACAGTGAATCAAGTGATGTCGTATGTGTGATTGGAGATGGAAAAGGATTTCAATGTTTACCGCGCGAAATTCAACCTGAAGGCCTCTCGCATTCGAGACAATTGTATGTGACGAGCGGAGTTTTTCCACTCGTCTACTAAAGAAAATTATAATATATGGAAAAAACCCGGACAATTATCCAAATCAACTAATTTACTATCGCGCAAATTAAGGATGAATTTGCAATCTTAGAGCTTAATCGTAATCGCAATAGGAAATATAGATAACCCCGAGTAGCTAATAATCGCAAAGATTTCGCAAGAACTACGAATTAACGGATATTCTAAATCGACAGCGGATGCAAACGGCCGAAAAACGTTCCGAAGATTAGCTGTAATTTACCCCTCCACTATTATTTTGCAAGTTTTGGTAGTATATAAGCTCGGGCTTCTTGCCATAACGTCGGAGAAAATTCTACCGTCATACGTCCAAAAACTATTCAATAGTCCAAAAGACGTCCTTTAGACACAAGAAATAACCCCGACGAGTCCGTAAAAGAAGTCCGACCTGACGACGATTTCTTTGACTCCATCATCGTTGGTGGAAAATTAGAAGAAGACTGGAACTGTGTTCCTAGCCCAGATTCTGTTTCCATACAACTTAACGCAAAAGTAAATCATTTTATTATATTATATAACCATATTTCATTGTAGAAATTGAGCAATTCCTGGCTATCAGAATCGCCATTCTAGGAGTAGAGATTTATCTCTGCTTAGGTCGTTTGCCATACTAACCTAGAGTGGTACCCATCGAGGTTGGGATTTGCTTGATATCTATCTTTATGATTTAACTCAATGTTATCATAACGATGGACTACTCTGAGAATTGGGCAGATAACTATTAATAAATTCTTATAAATAAAGTTTGATTGTCAATTCTAAAAGTAAAAGATTGTCTTTTTAAATACAACTGTTTAGATTACCATTCGAGTGTTTCATTATTTTAAAGGGGTTATATTATGTCAAAGAGGGTTATACCATATTATTCAGATAATTTAGAATGATGTTGGATCGGTTAAACATTTTATAGTGAATACGGTAGAAGAGTTATTATGGATAGCCAAGAGTGCCGCCAGAAACAAGGGAATAAAACCAAGTGCTCGTAGAGTGACATTTAAGAAACGGGGAGCCCTGGATCTTTACAATCGCATTCGCATACTTGAGAAATTGGACCCAAAAGCGAAAACTTCCTGGGGAGAGATAGACATCAGAATCGCTAAAGAAGCTTCCAATCTTTTCGGTATACCATTAATTACTTTGAAAAAAACGAATAAATTTGACCTGCAAGTATTGTAAAAGAACCCAAGACTTCAAATTAGATCAGGGAGACGAAGAAAGGGAATTATTAGATCTTCCAAAGATAGACAACAAGAATTCTGAGAGTTCCGAACAAGTAGCAAACAACATAGAGACCCATTCTTCTTTAATGAACGATTTAGCTGAAATGGGAGAGCTCTGGTTCTAAGACGCTGAGAGACGCTTTGAATATTAAAATAATAAGTTAAAATTCCATTATAATGACAATTGAGAAGTTTCGATCAAGGTTGTAAACGTAAATGTATTAATAATAAGGATTGGAATATTATAATTGAAACTTGGATTTTCATTGAGCGGATTTATGTAAGATTTTCACCAAGTTGTAAAACTAGATGTATAACTGATAAAAGATATTGACAATAATAACTCCAGCCTTGCTGGATTTTAAGCACAATCTATTTTCGTTATTATTTCTGAAGTATTATTCCCGAAATCCTAAAACAACCTGAGGGCCCACTTTAAGCAGAGCTTTTATTGGGGTCCTGTCTGTACGAGAGAACGGAGACCAGCATATTAAGGAACAGCATTTCGGATTAAGATCGATCATCGTTGGTTTGAAGTTCGCTCGTCACATGTATTTGTACAAAAATATTGGAGGTCTATGCTTTGTTTTGTTAAAAGTTGATGATGTTGCGCCAAAGCCAGTTTCTACTGAAAAAATGACAAAACATGCGCGCAAGCGAAAAGTCACAAATATTGATGAATAATGAACATATATTAAGCCACCGCCGCCGAAAACAAATATTAGGTATCCTAATGCGCTCCTCTCAATTCTCCTTACTGAGAGCTAACGCCTGTCTGAAACATAAGGTGGCGCTCCGAAAAATCCTCAAAGCAAATTTCACAAGATTACACCCCCTGGCTTACTCTAATAGCAAAATGAGGGGTTTTTAAGGTTTTTTATGGATTATTGATACATGATTTTCTCTTCCCTTGGAAGAAATTTATAAACAAAAAATTCTAGCAATGAAAGTTTTCCTCGTCTCGCATTCGTTTCAAATGTAATATTCATATGTCCAACTGTCACCTTTACAATGCAAAATCTTCTAATTTTTTTTCAAGAGAGATAAAAGAAGCCATTAACCTAGACTCCATTATACACACCAAGTGATCCCAGTATTCTTATGTGAGTTAGCTAAGAAAGAGAAGTCTCTTTTATGAAAAGCCCTGCCTCTCCAATGGTTAGTAAATGAAATTAAATTATTTATGACTGTTTAAAAGTTGCGAATTTTCAAAAAATGCAAAGGATAAAGTGTCTTCTGATTTTATGAGGAATTGATGATTTTCGGATGGTCCGCCGACTTTAGAAGACACTATATTTCATGGTTTCGTAAATTGTAATGAGTTTTTGTGATTTGTAACCTTTATTAATTTAGCGACTTTCAGTGATTATTTACATCACTTCATCATTGTTTGTCTTTGTCATTTTTGTAATTTTTTGCAACTTTTGTAATTATTTTTTACTTTTCGTAATGTGTGTGTGTGTGTGTGTGTGTGTGTGTGTGTGTGTGTGTGTGTGTGTGTGTGTGTGTGTGTGTGTAACAGCAAATATAACCAACTATAAAGATACACAAGTCGCAAAATATCACGAAATGTCATGAAATATCAGTCAATGTCACAACATCATTCAAATATCACAAAATCTCACTTTGTATTATAAAAAAACTTTTTGCCACTACTGCAACCGTCACCATAATTAACGTAACTATTACTAGTATTTTACTATTACGAGCATTATTACAGACACAGTACTCTTCTATAAGCTATAAGATGAACACCTCTTCCTGCAGGGTCATTTACAATAGCTGAGTGCTCAGCAAAAGTCAAGCCTTGAATATAATTATCATTTTCAGACCACAAAAGAGAGATCGATATCGAGAAATTATTTTTGTAAAATTTGTTTTAGGTTTAGGTTATTCATTAGAATGAATTTTAATACGTACATTCATACATTCTTTGTCAACCACTTTGCTGAAAAAGGAATTCAACTTACGGATTGCAGCGTTTTGTAATTGCACCTTAATTTGCCAAAGTGCAATTTGGATTTCTTTGGAATCACGATTCTTAGTTGCCCAGGCCATTGCTGAGGGATGGGGGGCTGTCGCACAGTGCGACGTAGCAATAGCAAAAAGGACTCGAACGGTGGGAGATATGATGTGCACCCATGGTGCGCAAGAGATTCGTGACGTCGTTGAAATCGACCAGTGTCGCCAAGCTCAGTGTCTGTAAGCGGCCTATGCTAGCAATGGTGATAGGAATTCTGGCTCATTCCAACGAGGGAAAGAGTCCGACTTACGGAAACGAGCGAGAGAGAAAATATACTTTGCGCGGGCAGCGTAGGGGGGAAAGTAGGAGTGGAGTGGAGTGGAGGGTCCTTTCTCTCGCGCGCGCTGGGGATCACGCGGGATTTCTCGTATTTCAAATTCTGCGCGGAATTGCAATCCATATTGTTTTATATGATATTCTGTGCTGTTAGAGATTGTATGATTTTTTTAGAAAATGCGTGGAACAACTGTTGAATGAAATAAACAATCTGAAATAACGATGTCACGAGATTGTTATTAAAATTTATTGCGAAATATTCTGGTAATTTTTACAACGTTTTTGGTTGAACAATTTGTTTCTCATTCAATCATTCATCATGTATTTTGCATGAGAATTTTAACAATATTACACCATTAGAATAATTAAACTTCTCTGGAAAAAAGCAATTGGATTGTTGGAAATTGTATAATTCTCAACGAGTGCAGAATGAGCTTCAATCATCAATATGATTGCAAAACTCGCCTTCGGCTCGTCTTGCAAACTTCACATTCGCTAAAAAAGCCATTCTGCATAAGTTGAGGACTATATTTTTCATCACAAGTGAAGAAAAATGCGATTTTCAATTTTTTTACCCGTGGCGGAAATCGCATTTTCTTCACTAGTGATGAAAAATACAGTTCTCAACTTGTGCAGAAGAGCCTTTTTAACGAATATGATTTCAAAACTCGCCATCGGTTCGTGTTGCAAACTTCATATCCGCTAAAAAATCTCAATCTGCATTCGTTGAGAAATATACTATATTTCCAACCGCATAGATCTGGGACTGTCTGGGACTCGAAGTAAATTGGTCCCAAGGGACTTGGACCTCAAGCTTTATCTGTACTTTATGTAATACCTCCCAAGCTTTGTCTATATATAGACAAAGTATACTTCATATTGTATCCGGCTTTTTTGTTTCCAAAAATTTTGTCTACATTTTCATTCCAAAAACGACTTTTTTTACAATTTAGAAAATTTCATTTCACCTAGTACATCAGTTGTCTTCTGTGTTCGGTGCAGATCAGAGAATTTCGGTCGTTTACTTGGTTTCTTTCATTCTTCTTTTTTCTGTGATTGATCATTTTCATTATGGTGAGAAAATGTGCTGTGCATTTGTGCAAAACTGGTTGGTGCAATAAAGGTTGTGGTTTTAATTCTACAGGGTGCGCCATTTCTTATGTCGGTATTGTAACATTGAATAACTTAAACATTTGACAACCGATTTACTTGACTTCACTTGTTTTGGAAACGTCAATTCAGTACAATTTCAACCATGTATCGCTTCACACCAAAAGAACGCGCTGAAATAGTTACTTTGTACATTGAAAATAGTCGTTCAGTTGTGTTAACTCAACGAGCATATCGTCGAAAATATCTTGGCAAACAGGCACCATCTGACAACACTATTCGTCGTTTGGTGTCGAATTTTTGTGACCACGGGACAGTGAAAGATCGCGAACAACCCGTTCATCAACGACCAAGACGTTCAAATGAACTGATTGAAGCTGTCAGAGAGAGCGTTGCCCAAAACCCAAAAGTTTCATATCGTCACCGCGCTCAGCATCTCGGCATCAGTGGAACCACTCTACGGCGCATTTTGAAAGATGATTTGCATTTGTTTCCGTACAAAATGCAATTAACACAAAGAATATTGCCTACAGATCATCCACGTCGCTTGGAATATGGACAAACAATCGCTCGAATAGTTGATACTGAACCTGATTTTTGGAAGCGAATTTTAATGACCGACGAGGCACATTTCAAACTTTCTGGAAGCGTTAATAAGCAAAATTGCCGCATTTGGGGAACGCAGAATCCACACGAGATCCATGAAACGCCATTGCATGACCAAAAAGTTACTGTTTGGGCCGGCGTTTGCGCCAAAACCATCATTGGTCCTTATTTTTTCAAAGAGAACCAAACGATCGATGGAAACCGATATCGGTGGATGTTGGCTCACTATGTCTGCCCACAAATGCGTGAAAAAGGTCTTGAAGATTACTGGTTTCAACAAGATGGTGCGACCTGCCACACTGCGAATCAAACAATCCAGTTTCTGCAACGAAAATTCCCTGGACGTCTGATGTCAAAAAGAGGCGACATTGAATGGCCACCCAGATCTCCAGATTTGACCCCTCCAGACTTCTTTTTGTGGGGTTATTTGAAAAGTAAAGTGTACGCCAGCAAGCCGCAGACCATTGAAGAGCTTAAGGAAAATATTCGTGCCGAAATCATTGCTATACCACCCGAGATGCTCGAAAAGGTAATGGAAAACGCCGCAAAAAGGGCATATTTTGCTGTGAACAATAAGGGCGGCCACTTGATTGATGTTGTGTTCAAAAACTAGTCTAAATAAATTGTAAAGGACCAAACTAAATAAAAATACCTCATTTACAGAAATCGGTTGTTTTTTTTTTCAAGTTATTCAATGTTTACATGCCGACATAAGAAATGGCGCACCCTGTATGAAAAATGAATTAAAAAACGACATTCTGGATATCATTGGACGGCCCGATTTAAAACGTAAGTTTTATTTCAATGTGTAATCGGTAATTTTGGCCCGCCTCAATCTTTAGTTAATTTCTATTATTTTAAGAATATGGTATAAAAAGGTGACATAATTTAAAATTGCAGAAGGGCTTTTCAATTTTTGTGAAATCGATTTTTCGTAAATCTTTTTGCACAGTTAGGGAATTTTAAAAATCATGACTATTTTAAAAATTTACCAAAAATCTAGCGAGTTTTGAAAATTGCTACAACTTTGTGAATGTTAAGTAATCTTTGCATTTCGCATTTAAAATATTCCTCAAATTTTGGAAATTTCTAACATCAAATTCTGAATTTTCAAAAATTATGAAGATTTTTACAAGATTATGAAGTTTTACAAGTCTTTCAAATACATTATATTAGATTTTGAAATTTTTCAATATTTTCTTAACAAAAATTCCGAAATTTTCATGCGATTGCACAAATTCGATTCCTTGGAATTTAATGCAAACCTGTTTTATCAGAGATAATCATTTTTTTCCGCTATCATTTTTACAGATGCGGATAAAAAAGTCTTCGATAACATTTGCATTTGCCATAAGCATTACGAAGAATCGGCCTTCAGACCTGGTAATACAAAAAGAGTTTTAAAAGACTCAGAATTACCAACATTGTTCCTACCAGAAATCGACGTGCGTGGCAATATTATTGCCCAAAATCAAAAGAAAACTGATGAAACCGCTGTAGCTGAATCTAGTGAATCTCAGGTCGAAAAGTAAGCACGTATTGCAATTACAGTAAAAATTGTACGACAAATTCAATAACTGGCATACAGTTTCCGCAGTTTTTTTGCCATTGTTTGTAATTTTTCGTGTCAAAGAAACCCTTTCGAAAACGATATGACCTATATATGACCTACACACACAAAATAATTAATTGCTGTAGATCGGTGAAAAAATTACGCATGTCATCCAAATTTTTTATATCGCGCAGCGATGATATAAAAATTAAATATCTCGTGATCTACTGTATGGAAATTCATAGTTAAACATTTAATTTGATACTGCACATCGAGAGGAATAAGAATTTATACAAAAATTAGCGGTTGTCATTGAGTGCTACTAGTTTTTGCGAATGAAAATTTTGATCCTATTATTTAAAAATAAATATGCCTATTGAAAATGTTCGATTCACGAATGCGAACAACGCAAAATTCGTAATGTACTTCGCTGCAATATTATTTATGCAAGTTTCATAACAAAACAGATCACATATAGGTCATGCATCCCAGTGAACCTGTGAGCCCACCGCGAGCTCGCGGCGAGCTCGTAGCGAGCTTTAAAGAAGGTGAAATATTTTGAAAAAGTGTTGAAAAAAAACGTACGCTATGAGTTCGCAACGAATTTTCATCGAAAAACGGAAATTTTTAGAAAAAAATCGAGCTCACGACTAGCACGCAGCGCGCTAACCTCGAGCTCGATGCGTGCTCGAAATAGGGAGGAAATAATGAACGCGCTGCGAGCTCGCGGCGAGCTCACAAGTTCACTGGGGTAGGTCGTCGTTTTTTAAGGGACTAAGAGATTACTTTTTTGCACTTTTCTAGTTCTTTAAATCCATTGGTCGCATAATTGTAATTTCCCTTAATTTTGTAAATTTAAAGCCGAAGTCGAACTAAAGATCGAGAAGAAGAGGAAAAAATTAGGCATACTCGCAGTGCATCATTAGATCGAACTTCTTCACGTTCATCCGAAGAAGATTATGTCGACTCAAATGCAGATTCATCCGAGGAAAATTCTGACGAAACTGACGAAAGTGGCGTCTCCAGAAATGGAAGTTCCAGTTCAGATGAAACCTCACAATCAGACGAAGGTGGTGAAAATGAAGCAGGCGACAACCAGGCAAAACAGCTTAAGGTTTTAAGCAACGTTCGCCGTGAAAAAAAACTTCAAACTGAACAAGAAAGAGTTTTTTACAGAATAATTAAAAAACAAGCAGCTGAAATAGCAAACTTAAAGTACAAGTTGAAGAAAGCTAAGGAGAAAAAAAATGTTGTAAATAAAAAACTGAAAAAGAGAGATCGTGATCATCTTTTTGAGAAGGTTATTGAAGATTTGCCAGAAGAAACAAAAAAGATGATGCGAACGAATTTTTACAACGCAACCAGAAAAAACGTAATCTCAATAATCTATATTTATGATATTATTCAGTATAATATTACTAACACGAGTTCATCAATATTATTAGTTCATCATTAATATTTAAAAAATGGGAAAAAGTTTTTTTTCATTTTTCGATTCTCATTTTGTTGCACACAAAAACTATGCAAATAGAAAATTTTTTGACATTTATATAATATCATGTTACGAAATCTACATTGCATTCAAAAAATATTCAGAAAATTTTCATAAAATTTTTTAAATAAACTATTATAACTAGGGCATATCGTACATATTCGAAATATCCTGATTTTTACAGAACCGAAGATACACTTCGGAGGAAAAATTGGGAGCCCTATCAAAGTACGTTGTCCTAAAGGGCAAGGGATACAAAAAACTTCGCCGAGACATGGCAATGCCGGCTGTGAACGTACTCACGGAAATGATGAAGAAGGTCCCATTAGAGCCAGGTCTAAGTGACTTCATGCTTGAAGTTTTGGAAGCCCGAGTGAAACTTCTTTTGGAGGACATGGATAAATTTTGTGTTCTTCTTTTTGATGAAATATCTCTTCAACAAAGAGTAGAAGTGAAAGGGTTGAAAGGGGTAGTTTGCGGGTTGGAAAATTTTGGTTCACACGGGACAAACGAACCGGCTGATCATGCGATCGTTTTTATGATTCGTAATTTAAGAAAAGGTTGGACGATCCCCGTGTCCTATTGTTTTTGCAATAAAACCACAAAGACAGGCCAACTTCAACTTCTTATTGAAGAGCATATCAGGAAAATCAACAAGACTGGACTAACCTTGCTTGGTAATAATATTCTGCAACATGGCCTTTTGAGACGTGATTACGTAAATTTTATTCAAACTTTACGTAGATAATTTACGTACAGTTTTCATGCCGTTGCGTCCGCACGCGGACGTAAACTTAAAATTTCATTATTAATTTATTTTTTCATTATTAATTATAATATTAAAATTTAATGGAAATGATGTTTGCATAAAATTTACGTGAGCAACTTGTGAATAAAATAACTTATTCTACATAATAAGTTATGCAAACCGTTTATGTTACACTATACAACTTTGTTACAGCAACTGTTTGTGACCAGGGTTCAACCAATTCGGCTGCAATTAAAAAAATGACCGACGAAAGTAACTTCAAGCGGCGGAACGAATCAAGAAGTGAACGTAAGTTGGCTTACTTGCGATAATTTAAAAATATATCTAAATTTAACTTACTTTCCTTGCACTCCATTCAATTTTTCCAAACCCAATATGAAAATGTATTTTCTTACCTAACCCAATTTTTATTATAGAAAAGTTCTGGAGTACGTAAATCATTGGAAAATAGCAGATTTTTGCTGAAGAAAGAAGATTAAAAAATCTTAAAAGAAATTAAAGTTGATGAAATTTAATGTTGGTTTTTAAGCAAATCACTTGTAAAGTTCATAATTTTTTTCGTTTCATTTTCGAAAACTATTTCTTGAATTCGAGAAATTGTTGTTTTCCTTTATTAGAATACATTTCAATTTAATTTATTCTTAGGCAGTTTTAATTAGAAAAAAAAAATCATTTTTTATATAGGGTGTACCAAATCCCCGAACCAAAAAAAACCCAATATTCCTTATTGAATTTCGAGTCGAAAAGTCCTTGACCACTTGTCATAAAACTCAAAATTAAAAAAGGTATTCAAGCCTAAAGTTTAAACAATAAATGCGCTCTTTAGACAAGTGGGGGTCGTATTCATGAACCAAACTTTTCCCAAATTTTCTTCATATTTTTATGAGTCAAAAAGTCCTTTCCCGCTTTGCACAAAACTCAAAATCAAAAAATATATTCGAGTTAGAAGTTTTAACTAATCAGATTTTTTAGTTTTTATTCTCGAATTACTTTTTGAATTTTGAGTTTTATGAAAAGTGGCAAAGGACTTATTGACTCGAAATTCAATAAGGAATATTGGGTTTCTTTTTGGTTCGGGGATTTTGGTACACCCTGTATAATTTTTTATCATTTTTGCATCCGCTTAACATAATATACTATTTTTATGCGTTTAGGCGACACACTTGAAGTCGACAGCATAGAAGTAATTCCAGTTTTCGATACACCGCATCTACTCAAAGGCATGCGGAACAATTTGCTGAATAAACATCTCGTATGGGACACTACTGTCCCTAAATCGCAATGGGAATTCGCTAAATGGAAGGTTTTCGACAACGCTTTCAAAATTGACGAGTGGAAAATGGAAGCAGAAAGAAGACTGCAGAAAATTACACTTTCTCACCTGGAGCCAAAAGGACGGGAGAAAATGCACTCTAAAAAAGAAATCTTAAATTACGATGTTGCTTAAAATGTGACAGCGCTTAAAATAAGGCAGTTTTTTATTTTCAACTACTAAGCTCTTAATGTCAGGTGTAATTTGTAATTAAATTATGATTTTTTGATTGATTCTCAACATGTTATCTGAAAGTAAATTAGCGCCCACGTTTTTCCTGCCATCTCTTTTAATTTAAGTAAAACATCATTTTTGATGCCGCCAGCGTCTTAAATTCAGTGCCCTAGTAGTTTGATTTCCGCGAGGACTAGTATTGAAATTCGTAGCATGCACGCCAATGCACGCTCAGCTGTTCAAGCTCAACCTCAAATTCCCACGTGTATTCCGTGCATCGAGCCGTGCGTGAAAACTTATGTTTCAAGTTTTTCAATAATTTTAGTGTTCCATCGACACGGAATAGGGTAAGTGATTAAATATCAATTTTTACCATTTTTATGAATAAATTTGATGATGTGTACTTTTTCCTATTTTGCTGAAAATCACTCTCAAAAAATTGGAAAATTTGTGGTTATGGTTGATGTTTACGAAATGGTAAAAAATTTTTCATCTTCATTTTTGGATTTTAATTCGTTAAAAAAAAACATTGAATAGGAATTGCTAAATAATTTATAAAAATTCATTATTCTTCAGTATGAAAAATGCATCGAAAAGCAGAAAATTCAAGGTATATAGTCCTGAAAAGTTACATTACTAGAGAAGTTTCTTTCTTCAACATGATTCATAAATATTTCTTGTACAATAATTTAAATTTATGAATAAACAGATATAGGTGTTCTGAAATCCTTGATTTAATGGACATAATAAATTTTGTAACAAAATTAAATTCATTTATTAGAATGTAAATTTTAGGTCAAATTTTTTATATTCTCTTGTTTTATGTAATTTTGCAATAAAAGAAACATTTTTTTTTTTTTCAAGATCATCAATACTATGTAAATAATTTAAAACTTGCTAATTGAAAATTTTTAGTTATCTTGAAATTGAAAAAAAAAACAATCATATTGGACAAAATTCTCATTTACATTTGTAAATTTTTCAACTATTCAACAAAAGATGAACCACAATACCAGAACTTATTTATAAAAAAATTATTTTATCTCTAGTACGAATATTTTTGTTAAAATCAAAACTTTATATATTAAAATACTTTAAATCAATTGGTTTGAGTTCAGTGTGAATTTTCACATAATCATAAGTAGCTCAGTTGGTAGCGCACTCGACTGGCAATAGTGCGATCCTGGGTTAAAATCCAAATCACTGAGATGAATTTTTTTTCCCGTAAATTTTGGAAATTTCATGCAGTACTTATAAAATTTCTATAAAATAATTTCAAGTTATATGATTTTTGATAAAACATTTTAAGGAGTTTTTTATAATGTTACTTTGTAAAGATTAAAAAAAAATTAACTAAATATTTCATAGAAAACTTTATACAAAATAAAATTACTGGGGTCGCATTTGAAAATCCAATCTTCCAATTGTTTTATCAGATTTTCATTCATAATTTTCGGAACACGACTGAAGTAAAAATATCACTTAAAAATCTTCCTTTCGATATATATAATAAAAAAAAAAACCGAACAAACAAACAAAAACATGAATTTGAAAGTTTATATGGGCAATGCGTTTACAATATTTTTAATGTTTCAGCAATTACAGGAACTCTAGCAGAAAACCTTCATTCTCGAGACTCTTCAATAAAAATAAGTAAGTAGAAGTTTAAAAGTAAAAATTTTCAAAAAATGCACACTTTAAACATTTGCTTCCCATTAGAAAATGCAGGATTTCTCTGTAACTATCACGTTTTAGTTTAAAATGTAGCTGATCGTTTCTAGAAAATTTTAAATCTAATATCTTATAATTTATGAACATAATTGTGGTATTTAAAGACTTTGAATCATCAAATATTTTTTGGACAAATTTTTTATTTAAATGCAAAAACTATATTTTTCTTTTTTCATTACCTATTTTTACATAATTGGTATAATTTTATAAAATTTACTTATATATATGTATGTACGTACGTATGTATGTATGTGTATCTGTAATTGATGATTATTTAATAAATAAATTCAATGATAAAAGGTTTTTAAATAATATAGTTTTTTCAATCTAAAATGAATAACATATATAAATAATTTATTGAAAATATACATTCATATGTCGATATAAAATATATAACAATAATAATAAATCTACTAATTGTTAACCTTCTCAACGATTTATATTGCAATAAAATATATTTTTAAATAATTTTCTGCTTGTCTTGTATTTTCCAGATAACTGTCCAGGAAGTTTTAAAAAATTGAGTTGCGCTCAGGGTCAAGATTGAATTTTAAGTAGACGAATCTTCGTACTACAATGTAAGCGTGTTTTGTCCACATTGCATATTGTCCAACAAATATTTTCTCATAAATGTAACACACTGGTCAAAAACAATTTTAAAGCATTCACCAAGCACTTGTGCTACTTTAACTGTTTTACTTACGTCCCTAGCAAAGTGTTTGGACCGATTTTGCGGTCCACTTTCAGTCCCTTTTCGATCCACTTTTGATCCAACATCTTTTTCATGCCTTATAGATTAGATATGAGTATAAAATAACTGTAATATTGAATGTGACTCATAGAAAGTCATGTCACTAGGTCTCGAGCTATTTCTATGTTTACAAATTTTTATGATTCTAATAATCCTTTTATTATTTTCTAAACTATAAAATTAAAATATTCTCTTACAAACAATAATGGGCGACGGTAAAATGAGTATGGTGCGTAATTACGCTGTCTAGAGGTAAGATTTTTTAGTTGGACCGAAGTGGACCGAATCTGGAACGGAAAATCGGTCCAGATTCGGTCCATATTCGATCCAAACACTTTGCTAGGGGTTCAATCCTGCTTTGGCTTGAAAAAAATTATTCATATGAGAAACTGTTAGGTGGCTCAATTTACTTAAATTTAACGATACTGTTTGATTTACTTACTGAATTAAAAATATTCTGAAAACCATAAAGTACAGTGAAAAACAAAAAACAAAAAAAATCATTTCAAGATAAACTACCGTGAGACGAATACTTTGATCATAGCAACTAAAATTTGGTTGCATTGAATGAAGTCTAGCAGACTTGTATATGACTAAATATTTTTAATAATTGGAAAAAATTATTAGTAAGTTTGACTAAACTACTGATAAGTTGAAACATAAAATTTTGTCAAATTCACTAAACTTTCATTGCATAGACTAAAACCTTCGGTCGTGTATGAGCCTACTAAAGTTTATTCATGTCAACTAAATTTTAGTTGTTTCAACAAAAGCATTTTCGTCAGTGTAGACTGTCTTATTACATTTGATGTTTGAGGCGATTGAAGTCAGCATATTGTAGCAGGTTTTGCATTAATGCTTATATTAAAAAATTTACTTTAAAACCAACTCTTGAGAATATCTATCAAAATGAAAATTTTCAAAAAGTATTCCACCCTACTCAATATATGAATCACGAAAATTAACTATGGAGAAATGTCCATATTGCCAGTCAGTAGTGCTCGGAGATTATGAAAATTTAATCAAGCACCTTCATCAGTTCCATGCAAATGCATCCAACTTGCTTATTAAATGTAATCATGATGGTTGTCCGAAAACTTTCAAGAATTTTTCCACCCGAAAGGCCCACATCAGTAGAAAACATAAATTCTACGAAAAATGTGATTCACCACAGAATGTTATTGAACCAAATGTAATGGAAGAATACGATGGTAATGATTCCTTTACAACTACAGCAAAAGTTAATATTCAAAATACTCCCAAAGATATCCCCTCAGAATGTCTTTATGAAGAAACAGTTTTGAAAGAAATTGCGGAGGCTCAAATGATTATGTCTTTGAGAGTAGAGAAATGTTCGGAATCTGTAATCAACAACGTCACTGAAAACTGTCAAAGTTTGGTTCTTGCTTGTCTTTCAGATTTCAAACATAAAGTAGGGAAAGCTCTTAAAGATCGAAACCTCAATTTAGATGACTATTTGGATGTTGATAAGGCTATGGAAGAGTCAGGTTCTGTATTTTCGCATGTTGATACGAAGCATAAGCAGGATGTTTACTTCAAAAAGAATTTTGGCGTTATACCTCCTCGTAAGATAACATTGAATCCAAGAATAACTAAGGACTCACAAACCAATTTTTTGGTGAATAGGCAATCATCACTAGATTCTGACACGATGATGTACGTTTCTATAATCGATGTTATCGAGCAATTGATGAAGCATCCTGATTATCGAAGCATTTTAGCCAGTAACAAGCCAAGTTATGATGATATTCTTAAAGATTATCGTGATGGTTCTTCCTTTACATCCAACTCGTATCTGAATCAGAGACCTGATGCACTCCACGTGATTTTATATTATGATGACGTTAATCTGGTCGACACTGCTTCTTCGAGATCCTTTAGTATGGCCTACTTCTATTTTACGCTAGGAAACATACATCCTAAGTACAGATCTTCTCTCAATTTTATTTTCCTCGTCCTTGCTGTTGAAACTGATGCTATGAAAGCATGTGGTGTAGAACAGATTTTATCTCCAATTTTCGCTGACCTTCAAAAACTAGAAAATGGAGTCGAAATAAATGACGAAATTGTATATGGTACTCTTGTTGACGTAATAGGTGACAATTTGGCAATCCATAAAGTTGCTGGCCTAAAGGAAGGTTTTACCGCCACTCATCCATGCCGTTACTGTATGGTAACTTTAAATGATCTTCGAAAAATGGTCAGAGAAGATACCTCTTTGATTCGAACTCAAACAGTGTACGATACACAAGTCAACGCTTTGTTAAATGCGCCCGATAAAAAAACATTTCAGACTTTAAGTGAGCAATTCGGTTTGAACGATGCCTGCATACTTAACAATCTTCAAGGATTTAAAAGGATAAGAGAAAATCATCTGTGGAACACCACCAGACATTTTGCATGATCATATCTATACACAATTCAGTGTTCATTTGCAATTGATATTGCGACATACTTTGGTAGGGCGTTTCAAAATTATGGATATTACTGAATTCAATGATAGGCTGATGGAGCATGATTATGGATTTAATGAAACGCGGCCATCCCGAGTCGAAGCAAGTCACTTGAAGACTGGAGGAAAAATCCACCAAACAGGTTCTCAAATGTGGACTTTAGCGTTGACTGTTCCATTTATTCTTGGTGCCCAAATACCACCTGGTGATGAATACTGGGGAAATTATTTACAATTGCTTGAAATTTCTTCGCTCGTTTGTGCCCACAGTACTTCCGTTGGATCCATTGAATATTTACATCACTCGATAGAATTGTACTACTGCAAATTCTTAGAATTGTATCCTGAGACACACCTACTGCCTAAGCAACACTTCTTGCTGCATTATCCACGAATCATGTTAGAGAAAGGACCATTGTATCAGTACAATACGTTCCGTTTTGAGGCCAAAAATCAATATTTTAAGGATTTGATGAGAAAAAACAGGTGTTTGAAAAATCCAGCTTTGACCTCGGCTAACAATCATCAAATGCAATTTGCACTTTTTCTCAATGGACCATTAAAAAAACCAGAGCGCCAAGGTTCTGTCATTTGCAAATCTCCTCTTGATGTCAAATATCGCAATATTATTAGTGAAGAAGTAAATTGTTTGACAACAGTTTCTTGGATTGAAAAAAATGGTACAATTTACAAAGCTAACAAATGCTTGGTGATGCTTGACTTAGAAAATAATTTACCTAGGTTTGGTTTAATTAAAGATATTGTTTACATGAGTGAGGAGCCAATATTTATATGTCAACTTCTACGAACTTTGTCTAAAGATCTCCATTATAACGCGTATGAGATAACCAGTGAGGGCCCATACACAATTGTACGTATTGACGATCTGGTAGTGCATAATGTATTTTTTGTTCATGTAGTAGAAAAACGAAACTTTGTTGTCGTGAAAAGAAGCGTAGGTGATTTGTGCTAATGTGCTGCAATAGAAGTTAGAGACCATGACAATTGATGCGAAAGGCGTGAAAAGGGGGCACTGCACAGAGCCATCTTGTGAGAACTGTGACGAATACTTGTACGATGCAGAAAAAGGAGCCGGTTGTCAGTATTGTGGATGCTATCCCACCAAGCATAAAAAAATTGATGGTAAAAATTTATAGTCTTACATACTATGGTTGTGAACTAATGATGGTACTTATGTGCCTTGCTTTTTAATTTTTATGTTGAATCTAAAAATATTCATTACTTCTTTAGAGTATTTAGACTCTCATTTAAATTTATATGTAAAAAATCGAAAACTAACTTTGTTATTATTATTGAGGAAAATAAATCGGATTCATTTTTTTACATGTAATTTTTGAATGCAGCTTAAAAATTACATTAAAATTTGTATACAAGTTTTTCGACAGTTTGTCTTTGTGAACTTTAGATTATCCAAACCTGATAAGTGGCATAATAGATAAATTACTACATAAATCTTGCTTTGAACTGGTTTTATGAGCAGCATTTTCGAAGGCATTTTGTAATAATTATTAGACATAACAATTTGTGTATATTTTGTACATCCAGATGCCTCAGTACATCCTGTGTTCGAAGGTGATATTAGCAATATGTCCGAATGTTCTCCAGTAGCACCAGAAAACACATTGGTGCTACCAACATTGAGTACAATCATAGATAACAAGATCCAAATTAGTCGAAAGTCACCTGTGCAGCCTATAGATATGGAAAAATTTAATCGAACTTTGCAAGACTTCCCTACAAGTAGCCGAGAAAATACTACTGTAAGTACACATTTTATTAATGAAAATAGTAATGAACTGCTCGCATGAAAAATGTGTAGTGAATTCAGCTTCATAAGATATTTTATCGTCAATGAGGATCGAAACAATCAAGTAAGTACATTTGTGAGCTCACAGTGAGATTCAAGCGAGTTAAGAATGATTTAGAGGTAAATGAAATTTAGTATGTACCTCTTGTTGCAAAACGAGTTTAAAAATTTTCGACCGGGGGAAATCATACTTTTCTTCTCGTTCGCTGTGTACTATTGTACTACGAAATTGAGTTCAGACAAAAATTTTAAGTTCAAGATCGTATTTAAAAATAGTTGAAAAAATTTTGTTCAATTATTCACCTGAATAATTCCGTGACTAGTAGTATGTCAAGATAAAACTTCAGGATTTGTTATGTCATTACAGTATTGGGGCTATGTCGATCCTGATTCAGGCCGCCTTTCTCCAGTCATGCAAGTTGAATCGACCCCAGTAAGTCGAAAAGATGAATTACTGCCTACGTTTTCTTTGGATTGCGTTCATGAGACCCAAGGCACTTCAAGCTCGCCAAAACAAAACATCAGTTCTAGCACGGAGAGTAGTACTTTTAACAATGTCGTCTCCAGTCTGTCAAAGATAACTAAAAATTTGTACATTTTACCTTAGATTGCTAAAGTCGCTGTACAGTATGCGGTTCAACGATAATTGTACATCACTTTTTATTTGTGACAGAACGAAAAGCATCTGTTATGCGTGCCTATGGTTCTTCCTGAGGAGACTTCAAAAACCATTGCACAGACGAAGAATATGACAGCCTCTCAAAGACAATTTATCATGAGATGGGTAGTAATGACAATGCAAAATTTTAAACTCACTTCCGAGCAAGATTTAATTAATGTTGCAACATTACTACTAAAGAAATACCCTCTCATTGCTTGCAAGCTGACTACCGGAATCGTGAGTAAATACTTGAAGCTGACAAAGTCACTGTCTGACTTCCTGCATTTTGAATATACTTGCAATATGTGATCAACTCTTCAAAATCGTTTTTACTATTGAGAAAAACTAGTTTATGCATTTAAAGACGAACTTTTCTACACGAACGAAACAGTAATGCATGAAATATTCATGATTCTATTCTCAGTGGTATTCTCAGTGGTGATTTTCCATTTTTTAAATCATTCATTGTGTAAAGTAGCGCTTCAGGAAATAATGTCCTTTTTTTGTTACGATTTTTTTACAACATTTTTAATTTTTTAAACATTGTGTGCACATTGTGAATAAATGTTATTAAAACAATAGCGACTACATTTGAAATTCACACGGCATTTTCATTAAATTAAACCTTTTTTCCCTGCATTTAAGGCAAGTATATTCTACAATTATGTTTCAACATGTCTCATTTATCACTAATACGTTCAGAATCTAAACTACGTGTAATGCTTAATTTAAGAGAGCGTAGCCCTGCTGCACGCTATATTCTTCTAATTTTATGAGTAGTAGAATGCTGAAATTAAGTAGGCGTTGCCTTGCTTAACGCTGCCATATTTTGATTTTAAACAAATCTAATGCTGAAATTCAGACAGCAGTGTTGCGTGCGTTTCCCAGTCCCACATTTTTAGTTCACGTTGCGCTGAATTTAAGACGATGCTGCCTTGATTTAAGCGATACTCTTTCGTATATCACTACCTGCATACCAGTTTATAAATCGACTTTGAGACTTACATTAAACATGATTTGAAAGCTTGAAAATAAGTATGAGCTGTCTTAGTTTTGTTGCAACTTAATTTAAGACATCTTTTGGCACTGAAATTAAGGTTTCCTTTTTAGAGTGTGCGTGTACTCTATGCAGCACAAATTTTCAGCAAAACTGTTGGAAAATTTATATTATCGCTGACCAACGAGCAGAGTAATTTTCCTCTTTCAACTAAAAATCAGTAAATCAACATTTCTTTCAGATAGTTACATATAATTATTATATTTTGCAGAAAGTTATGGACGACCTTCAAAAACAAGGACAGGCAACTCGTGGATTGACGACAGTCAAGGACGCGATGCAAACACGACAGCTCGAGTCGCTTTATTTTTGAATGACCTATTCGATAGTGTGAACGGGAAAGACGGACAACAAAACTCCAATTCACTGAGGTGCCCAGTGACGGAAAATTCACTGCACCACGAATTTTGGATTTACGCGAAAGAAAAATTGTCCAAGATGTCTTTTTACAAGCCCAAGGAAGACAAACTCAAGCCTATCCCGTCCCTGACTCATTGGAAACTTAAGTTGGAAGGGTACGAAAAGCTGTGGGCTCGATTGAAGAAAGAAGGTTTCACACAATTCGAACCTCGTAAAGTTAATCAAGACCCCCTGGAAAACTTTTTTGGGCGCATAAGGGCGCGATCAGGAACCAACAGAAACCCAACTCCTTTTCAGTTTCAATGCGCCTTTAAATCTATTTTATTGGATACGTTGGACTCCACAGAGGTGGATAAGGGGAACTGTGAGGCGGACGGGAACAACTTTTTTGAACTTTCCTTGTTAAAATATGTGGAAGAGAATCCAAGTGCAACAGTTCGTGATTCTGACGATAAAAGAATAGCGTATCAATCGAGGTTCAAATTTCAATTTGACGAACTCGTTGAGTACGTCAATCTTGGAAAACTTTTGCCGAAAATAACGAAAAAAATCAAGTGTAAGGATTGCCACGAAGATTTCTGTACAAAAATGACCTCCGATTATATTTCAACATCAATCCCCTTCGCAGTCAAGGATTTAGATAAACACATTCATTTTTTGAACATTCAGCAGATATTACAAGAAAGATTACATCAAAAATTAGACTTTTCATGGCAAGAAAAATGTCACCCAAAAAACTTCACAGATAACCACAAATCGGAAATAAAAAATTTTGCAATTGCTCAAGTTGCACTTGAATTATCATCAGCTTGGTGCCGGGCCGCCAACCAAGCAATGAAAAAAGAAAAGAGGCAAAAACGTTTGGAAAGGTCGGATGATTCTGCAGACAAGAGCGGGAGCGAAGTGGCTACTACCCAAAAAAGGAGAAAAACTAAATATTAAGTGATTTGTCGTCGTCGTTGTGAAAAAAATTGTACAAAAGAATTCGATGAAAACTGATCTTTTCTAATGTTTAATAAACAATATTAGTAAATTTTTGCAAAAATGTTTTCCATTTTCATACGATTCCCGTGATTATTACTTTAGCGAACTTTAAAAAACATAATACTGCTATACATTATATTGAAATAAATACCCTAGTAAAGTTTAATTTATTAGCTGCGTAAAAAAATAGCAGTTTTGAAATATAATGTTGCGCCAAATTTAAAGTCCGAGAAATCCCGCGTGCCGGAGAAAGACCCTTCCACTCCACTCCTCCTACTTTCGCCCTACGCTGCCGCTGCCCCACTCCGAGCTGAGGAGTATTTTCTCTCTCGCTCACATCCGTAGTTCGGACTCTCTCCCACGTTGGAAACAGTTGGAAATTCCTATCACCCGTTTTGCTCGTCGCTTACAGACACTGGCCAAGCTGCTATTACCTTGATCAAGCGTCGACCTCCCACCAACGCTCAATTCACGAAATATTTTACCGAACTGATGAGATCCTTAAGAAACGGAGTTTAAGAGCTCGTGCCATATGCGGAAGCAGCCTCCGCTATACCTGGATTGCCCCCGAACCAGGCTGTAACACGGCAAGTGCTAATTTTCCATAGAGCACGAGCACATGTGATTCCTAACAACTGGATCATTTCACAAGAACTGCGCGACGCCTTCGGGCTTTTATCTGATTTGTGTGCGGCATTTGTTCAAATACCCGCAGGTGGTAACGTACGACCCGATCGGTTTGAAGAGATTTTGAGGAATTCAACTGATGACACAATTTTGGGTTTTTTCGAAGAACTAGCCTTCTTAACTCCTGATGATATGAAATTGCAGACAGCCGCGACGTTTATGCATTACGTCTCCTTGCTAAATAAGGGAGAAAACTTGTCGGAGGAGTGGCTCCGCAAGCGTTCCGAGAGACTTAACCAGTTCGTGCAAGGGCGCTCGATTGCAGACGAGACATCAGTAGATGTAGTAAAGGCTCTACATGGCATGTACAGCCGGGAAATTATGGACTCGGAGGAAGTCTATAGAAATTTAGTCATAGAGTGGAATATCTTCCAGGACAACCGCCTATCACCGTTATCATGGGTCTTCGAGCGGGCGATCGCGTCGAACGTGACGAACCTCATGATGTTGGCACAAACCGTCTCGAAGCTTGGCTATTTCAATATTGATGAGTGTGTCAAAAGTAGGATCGCGGTAGGACGAATAGTTAAAAGCTTAGAGGCAGCTGCAGATTTACTTCACAACCCGTGTAGTTCCATCTTCGTACCCAGCATGCCTGCGGCCAATTATCCCGACCTCGCCTAGATGGCGGTTTTCATGAACCGCCAGTTGCTCGGGAAGCAAACGATGAGACGTTACACAGTTCGAAGTTTTTTAGATTTTGCATTAACTTTTTGATATTTATAGACCTTGAAAAAGCAGTGAAAAAATATAAATCTTTCTGTAATGTTCTTGGGCTCTTTCTAAAATTGCGCTTCTTAGACCCAAAATTTTACGCGCTCCAAGCGTTAATGAATCGTTCGTTGTAGAAATTGTGTAATTTGCATAAAATTCAAGCGATTTTTACTTTCAGTTGCAGAATCTCTTGCTATCAGTTTTTAAAATCGAATAAACAAAAAGGAACCTCGAAAAAAAAAATATTGCTCTGCGAACCATAAGATCCTGTATTTTCAGCTAGCATTCATTGATAAAAATACCCAGAAATAATTTGAACCGCGAGTAACCGCCTTGGTTTTTTTTTATTTTAGAGTCGATTAAAGCCTTTTCTGGAAAATATCATAAAATTAGCTGCTACTTTTTGCAACCTTGTAATTGACACGAATTTTTATATGGTGGTTTCTACGCACCTGCATGCGGCCGCAGCGCGCAAACCTGCCGCGACGCGTCGCGACGTGTTGCGTTAGCCCGGATGACGCTGCGCTTTACTTTTTCTTTGAAGCTCACTTCAATCTAGCACTTTATATGTGCAACATTCTGTGTAAAAAGTGGTACAACATTGTTAAATTCTAAGAGTTTGTGATTGTTGTAAACAATTCGTGGTCAACACGTTTCGGGATGGATTCTTCTTTTCCGAACCGTAAGTCCTATTTTTTAACTATTAATTTGAAATCAATGATTGTTTTTTATGATTTCGCTAAAGGGCCGTATGTACACAAGACGTTTAATAGGAGGACGGGGGGAGAAGTGGATTTCTACAAAGTTTTGTGTGAGGCAGATGGAAAATATTAACAATATTAAGTAAAAAAAAATGTATATTTTTGCATTGGTACGCGAAGGTAGGTACGAAAATTAATTTTGACAGATACCTAAACTTAAGCGACTGTTACTTTTTCGTAGGCTTATGGACACTTTTCTAATGACTTATTCGCAACAATAAGTACTCTTATCGAAAAAAATACGGTACGTACTAGGGGACGGACCTCGTAATGTAAACTTGGGCTCATTTTAGCAGCACTCGTCTGCAATCACTCGGTTTCGTCCCCTGGTAATGTACTATTTAGTTAATTGTTACTATGAAAAAGAAAATTTACCCGTCAAAGCAGAAACATAGAACGAGAAAATAACTAATTTTTTTAATGTACACTGTATAAAATACATTAACAAAAAATCGAATAGAAAATTAACTATTTCTTTTCAAATTAATGTAAGTCATGCGATTTGGCAGTACTTTTGTTTGCAGCTTCTTATTTTTACCGGTAAAAATTATCAAATCAAATTTCAAAAATTTGACTTGTGAATTATAACTACTTGGTGAATACTCGTTAACTACCAATGTGACGAAATTGCTGTAACCATTCCATTTCTTTATAGTATCATTCACGAGTATGTGACGTCTTACATGTTTTTTTTTGTTGAATGAATAAAGACTCAGAATTAAGCTTTCTCTTTTAAAATTATCTTCTTGCAAAGTTCGACGACACCTAACGATTTTTATTTCCAAATTATCTTCTTGCAAAGTTTGACGACACCTAACAACTTTCATTTCCAAATTATCTTCTTGCAAAGTTCGACGACACCTAACGACTTTTATTATTAGCGTTTTAAAAATTCTTCTTGCAAAATTCGACGATATCTAGCAATTTTCATTATCAGCGTCACGGAATTTCAAAAGACTTAGATTATTTTACGAAAGAACGGTATATAAACCCCGACGAAAAAGAGAGTTTCCTTCTTCTTGGTTTTTTTGAAAGTCGATTCGAAAGTGAGTTCTCCTCTTTTTTTTTCATCAAATTGATTTCTTCGAACTATTATATTGATATTTTTGAATTATTACATTGATATATTGAAAATATTATATTGAAGTTGTTATATTGATGTATCGGAATTTTTATATTGAGATATTGGAATCATTATGTTGGAATTGTTGTATCAATGTATTCGAATTGTTAAATCGATTTCTTCGAACTATTATATTAATATGTTTGAATTATCACATTGATAAATTGAAAATATTATATTGATATATTGAAATTGTTATACTGAATGTATCGGAATCGTTATATTGAGATGTTGGAATTATTATGTTGGAATTGTTGTATCGATGTACTCGAATTGTTATATTGATATATTGGATTGTTATGATATTGGATAAAGACCACTGGAAGGTTGTACTATTTGAGAATCTGTGACAATTATTTGATTGAGCAGAATAAGAGAGTATCTCATCCCAGGATCCTCTCCGTCATCTTCGGGGCCGTAAGAAATAGTTCCTACGGTCCTATCTGATTACTCATCCTCACTGAGGACGTAACAAATACGTTTTTTTTTTTTACTGTTTCAGAAAATAAACCTTGCAAACGAGATTTTAAGATCACTCGCAGAGATGTGTTTGATGTGGTGAGAAGGCATTTAATTTTAAAAAGTTTTGGCGGAATCCTGACAATAATCGAAAGCGATCCTTCAAATCGTCAAGGTTACACTTGCAAGTTACGAGAAACAAATCAATCAATAGCTCAAGCAACACTCTCAAAAATGAAACAAAAATAGCAAGAATCTCATAGAATTGAGCATAAATTTGTAGATAAGAACGCTAAATGGCTCGAAGAGATTTACATTGACGATGAATCTATCAATGGTAAAAGTCGCCAAACAGAGGCTGCAGACTCAGAGAATAAAGGGCGACGTTCTTCAAATTTCTCTGAATCCAGTTCAGGATCGAAGCGACGAAAAACAGTGAAAATTTGCGATGAGCACAGCACTGAAGAATTAGGATACGCAACACAAATGAAACTGCCCGCTGAGGGAAAGTTAGATGCTGCTAAAGTCGTCGAGGACGTATTATTGGGAAGTCCATCAAAAGCTTTGGAATACAGACGTTCTCTTGACCAACCACGCGAAGTACAGTTTTCCGGTGAGGCAGCTCTGGCATTATTGATTAATAATAATTTATCGAAAAACCAGTACTTAGGTATTCGCACTGCTAGTCTTGAACGAAATTCTAAAATGTATCCTTCACATCACGAAGTTCTTGCTGCAAAAACACATTCTTATCCGGATAAATCAGAATTAAAAATAACAAAATCTTGTGCTGAAGTAAATTTGCAAGCTCTTTTAGATCACACAGTTGAACGAATTTTTGTGAAAGAGGTAGGCATTATCGAAAGTTTAGCTACTGATGAAATTGATGAATTTACTCTGATTTTTAAGTGAGGTTGTGATAGAACATCAGGCCACAGCAGGTTTAAGCAGAAATTTGAGAATGATGATGGGCACAAAACTGACGAGTACATTTTTTTTCTTCACTGGTGCCCTTGCAACTTTTATCTACTAACCCTGACACCAAGGAAAAAATTATTGTTTGGAAAATTCCCGTCCCTCGACCCCTAGATTCTACCGTCCACTAAAAATAGAATTTGAGCATGAAACAGTAGAACTTACGAAAATGGTAGTTGACAACATTCAAGAACAAGAGAAAAATCTTCAAAAATTTGAAACCACTGTGAATGGGAGAAAAATCCAAGTTTCTTTTTCAATTGCTTTGACTATGATAGATGGTCAAGTGTGCAATTCACTAACCGATATCTTTTCTACTCAACGTTGTCACCTTCGTCTTTCTACATCGAGTCAATTTAACAAAATTGATGAAATGTTACTGAAAAAAATTAATAAAGATCATTTGCAATTCGGTATGCCTATCTTGCACGCATGGATTCGCTTTTTTGAGTGTCTTTTACACGTTTCCTATAAATTAGATGTACTCAAGTAGCAGGTTCGAACGAGTGATAAGAAAAAAAAGGTTAAAGAACGAAAAAAAAAATTTTTTTTAAAAACTCAATGAAAATCATATTATTAAGGACTTGATTAACATAGATTAAAGATACGCCTAAAGTAGAGGAAATTTTTAGAGTCAATGTGCATTATATCAGATCAATCATCTTGTTTTCGAGAAATCAGATTGAAAATTTCAAATCAGCAACCCAAAAAACTACAAATAGCATATTTTTCAGTAATCAGACTAGATCTTCATATTTTGACCACCTTCTGGCCATCTTGAACCATTGTGGGCCGGGCCACTCTTGAAAATTTGACGAACGCAGTATATGAGAAGGCGCAAGCCAATCTCATTAATAACATGACTCTGGAGGCAGAGCTTGCAGCCTTTCAAGAAGCGGGGTTCCGTATCGAAGTCATCGAGGGACGACTGTTCAAAGTCCCAGAGCGGGAAGTGCGAAGAGCACCGCCGTCCGTCGTTTTGTCTGATGGTACAGTGTTGAATTCGTTACCTACTGCGATGAACGCTCGCGAGAGAGTGATGCAGTTCATGGCCAATTATCAGGCTCAACAACAAGCTGTTACGCCAGTCTTACAAGAAGACGCTTGTGTCGTTAACTCATTCATTTCCTCTTTGCAAGAAGCAGACTCCCCAAGAAGCATGGCAATCGAAGAGCGCAATGCTTCTCGGGCAGCGTGGCCAGGACGGGCCCGAGCTTTACCAGCGGGTACCATTCTTTTGAGCCGCGATCAGATCGTCGAAGGAAGAATTGAGATCAAAAATGTCTTTGCGGGCTCAGGGTGGAGGAAACAGCCTTACCCCATTCCTCCCTAACCCTATAGGCGGGTTAGCTCAGAACCAGCTGAACCAACAGGAGAAACTAGACGGGAGAGCTGGACAAAATGCTGGAGGCAATCCGAATATCGATCCTCTTGTCGACGGCCGCCGGGTTGAACTACCTCCTCCAGGGGTCAGACCGGATAGATTAAATGGCGCAGCGCCACTCGACTTCGGCCAACAACAAGGAGCTGGGGGATTCACTAATGAATTCAACAATGCCTCGAATAATGAAGCTGAAGATGAGCTATAACGTTGCCGGATGAGAGATAATGCAGGGAATTTGATCCAGCCCAACCTTGACATCGACGAGATATAAAGTGCCTTAAAACCGTCTTGTACTGTGAGAGTATAAGGGAAACAATGAAGGATAAACTTTATTGAAAAGAGCTGGTTGAAAACAAAAAAAAAAAAAATTATGTTACGAACCCGGCCGGGTCGTAGCAAACGATCGCCAACGCGAAGTGACTCGTCTCACGACCGTGAATAGATTGATTGGCTGAATCAGTATATAATACTATCTATTTCTATGTTGTAAGTATTCACTCGGATAGGATTGGTGGGAAAGGAATAAATAAATAAGTAATAGGTCTATAAATTCGTTATGTATTTAAAATATGTATTTAAGTGAATAGCAGAACTAAATGAGACGTGGTTAATTATATAAAACTGTAATATGCTCACTTTATTATTATTTCTATCTTATTTAGATTGTATCAAATTCGGTTTTGTTTGTATATCAAATATTTCATCTATCTATCTATCAGATTTTTCAAATTCCAGATTATTTTAAATTGCTTACATAGTTTTAAAGTCCTTGTTATGTTGTTATTCTTATTCCTTTATCCTCGTTTGTAGCCAAAATCTGAGCCTTATCCTTATCCTTAGGTTTAATTAGGCCTGAATTTCCTCTGGGTGATTGAATATTCAATTTATTATACTCCTGATTCGACTCTTCAGACGGGGAGTTAGATTCCCAATTGGCGCTGATTCTTTATTATTATAATACTTTATTAAACTGACTTATACTTCCGAACTGGTATTATTAAGACTTATTATATTGTCGCTTATATTTCTTCCGACAACTAACGTTCCGATTCTAAATCCAAAATTGAACTCGACTCAACTCAACTCAACTGTACTGAACTACACAGAACTGCACTGAACTGCACTGCCCAGGGGCCTTTTGGCGTGGGTATATAACCTACGAGTTCTACTTGCAATTCAGCGAGTTCATTGAGCTTTGAAGGAACTCGCTGAATTCGGAATGGCAACTCAGCAGACTCAGCAGTCGCGATTTTGCAAGGGCTGCTGTTATGTCGCAAGTCGAAAAAACGGAGTTCATTAATTTCTTTGAAAAGAAATCAAATTTCAACCCAGAGGAATTTCCGGGGTCGCCGAACTAACATTTCCAATTTCACAATCCATTACATATTATTAGGCATGAAGAGCTTGTGCCACTCATTAATAAACGCTCCATACATACAATAATTGATCGGACACAGGCTCATCTTATCCCGGTTGTTTGAAAGCAGTTTTACAAATTGCAAAATTTTATGAGCACATGTGTGAAATTCCGAAACTACTACGGGACCTTTTTTTGTTCCAATGGTCTCAATCCAGAAAATAGACGCATCAATCAGCAATCCCTACACTGGTAGCTAATATTTTGCAATAACGGGCTCAATAATTTTTTCGGAGCAACAGAGCTCCCAATGAACCGAATAACAAGCGTGAGTTTTTATCATATCATAGAGTAAAAATATTTATGTACTTTGAATAAATGCTATATTTTTAATTTGCAGATCATCCTCAGGCGACCTGAGAGAATAAATTGCGCATCAACTCTGCAAACAGTAGCTGAACAACATGTTACGTTATTGTTCCTATTATTTTTTTTCTTCTTCTCTTTATTACTATTATTGTTACTGTTATTATTACGATTACAACTGTTATTATCACGATAAAGGCAACAATTAAACAGATAGCTAATTTTTTAGTCAATGTTGAATGAAATGAAAATATGTTCATTGTAGAAGCCAACGGTTGCTGTCATATTGATGACAGATTATTCAGAAAACCTGGTGCGTGAGATGTAGTGGAATGTTTTTCAGAAAGCACCTAGGTTAGGAACTGTATCCACGTTATGGACACCATGCGACTCAATTATATTTCAATACCCAAATGTCCTTTACTGTTAAGTTGATATCACGATTGAACATTGAATTCTACAAATTTTTAGTGAAACAATGTAATGTTTGTCCATTACAATCCATCACCAAATTTATCTAAAGAAAGTTTATTCATAATCATGAAACCTATTTAATTTTAATCACAAGAAAATTTCTAATGAAGGTAAATTGCGATACATTTTCTTCGTCAGAAATTTTTTAATATTCAATTAATAGAATCACAACAATAATAACTCTACAAATTTTTCAAAACTGAGTTCATTTATTTAGAAATAATATGATAACCACGCAATTTTCAAAAAATACGAGCAACATATATAATAATTTAGGAACATGTCAAACGTTTTTTTACCTAACTAAATGCTTGGTAAATATAATTTACATTAACTTTATAATTGACTGTTTCATTGCGATTGAGAAAATAAATCATCACCAGAATCAGCTCTCCCGTACGTGAATTAGGTGATTAATTGCGGACCTTGCTCCCTGCTTAAAGTGATGATGTTATAACCTACAACCACGAAGGCTGATACACATCGACATGGGATCGCAATCAGGAGGAGGCGAGAGGGTTAATTATGCCTGTTGCAAAAAGGAGTTGAAAACTGCAATATGCGTTGATTGTGGTGACGCATATCATTTTGGCTGCTTAGAAAAGTGTTGTCCTAAATTCGAACGTATTGATAAATCCCGAATCCATTGTGCGTGTACACTCAAAACTAACAACAAATCGACAGATACAACAGCTGGTCAAATACTAGAAAAATTGAAGAATGAATTGAAGAAAGCGACAGACAAAGCTGTGGAGTGGGAAAAAGCAGCGAAAAAATTTCAAGGTGAGCTGAAAACATTGAAGGAAGAAAATCTATTGATGGAAAATTTGATAACTGAAAAAGATAAAAGTAATAAGCTATTGAAAGACAAAATATTACTGTTGGAGGAAAACAAAACTCTTCTAACGAGTTTTAATAAGCCATGCTATTCAGAAGTTATTAGAACACCAAAAATACCAAACATGACGAGGACAATATAGAGTAATGCCCCTTGGATAATTGTGAAGCCAAAGAGTAAACAACAAACCAAAAAAACGAAAAATGCTATTTCTGAGAAAGTGAACATCAACAAACAGAGATTATAAATCCTTCAAACAAGAGAAATCAAAGATGGTGGAATAAAATTGAAGTGTTCAGATGCTCAACATGCAAATAATCTCAAGGAAAATCTGGAAAAGAGTTTGTCTGAAGAGTATGAAATTGAAGAAAAACGCCACAATCCTCGACTGAAAATACTGACTATTGCTGATGAGTTTACAGTTATGGAACTAGAAGAAACGATAGTAAAACTAAATTTTGATGAATTAAATAATGAATCGCAACAAAATATCAGAGTTGTCCACATTCGGTTCCACAACAAAACACGAACATACACGGCTTATGTAGAAACTAGTCCACAATGTTTCCGACACCTAATAGTTCAAGGAAAGATATACATCGGATGGCAAAAATGCAAAGTAGAAGAAGATTTCAACATAAGGAGATGCTGGAAGTGTTGCGGATACAACCATGGAGGTGCTCGTTGTACTCATGAAGTGAGATGCTGTTACTGCGCAGGACAACATGAAGGAAGTAAATGTACTAATAAGGACAAAAAAAGATGTGCCAATTGTGAGTTGACCTGTAAAAAATTTAACAATCAGATAGAGTTTGAACACACTACCTTTAATCAACAAAAATGTAGAACTTTTATTGATTTAAAGAAAGCTTATATTAATAGAACAAATTATGG
Source organism: Platygaster robiniae (assembly GCA_028476575.1). Taxonomy (NCBI): domain Eukaryota; kingdom Metazoa; phylum Arthropoda; class Insecta; order Hymenoptera; family Platygastridae; genus Platygaster; species Platygaster robiniae. Next base: position 7,001,939 of record CM052027.1, on the reverse strand, counting down.
AGACTTTTGAGATTGATAATTATTATAACATTTTCATGCTTACACTCATTTCATTACTTTAACACAGTTAATAGATAACATCAATACAGGTTCCGACTTGGAATTCAAAATTAATAATTGTGATAGTCTACAAGCTCTTGAGAAGGTTATTGTTAGTAAAAATGGATTTTTGATTTACCACATTAATATTCGTAGTCTTAATAAACATTTTGAAGAATTAAAAATGACTATTTATGATATGCACATCAAGCCAGAAAAAATTGTTTGCACAGAATCATTTAAAATTAATTATATAAATGAATGTAAATTGGAGAACTATGATTTATATTACAGAAACAGTGAGAATAATAAAAATGAGGGAACAGTTGTTAATATACTTAAGGGGGTGGAATTATGAAGTTTTCAATATCGCAGTAGGACAAATTCATGGCTTTAATGTAAAATTATTAATGGGCAAAACAATATCTTATATCACAGCATTCTACAGGCCACATACAGTTAATGGCAATCAATTTGTGCAGGAATTAGCTAAATTCTTAGATGAACATGAAAAGTTTGAAAATCATTTCATAGTATGTGATATGAATTTGGACATCACAAAATCCACGGCGCTTATTAATAATTATATAAATAATTGCTACCAAAGAGGCTATTTGTCGTTTATTAATAATGATACTAGAGTAACAAATAATTATAAGCCATGCATTGATCATATTTTTGGAAAATCGGAATTGCATATAGAAATTTTTACACCAATAATTTTGAAAACAACCTTCACTGATCATTTTTCAATTCTACAGCAAGTTGAGACAGAGATAGATAAATCAGAGATAAAAGAAAAACGGGAGATGAGAAAAATTGATAATGAAAAACTTATTGGATGTATTTCTAAAGAGTCATGGTTAAAAGTATATAATGAAGTAGATGTGGATAGTATAGCAAGCGCTTTCATTAATATTATCAAAAAATATTTACAACTTTCTACAAAAAGCTATATGAGTAAAAGTAAAACAAAATTCAGAAAAGAATGGATGAATAATGAGTTGTCTATAATGTGCACGAGACGTGATGCAATGTATAAAAGGACGGTTAATAACTCTAATAACGATAAATTTGAAGTAACTTTTCGTGAATTTAGAAATAAAGTTAACAAGATAATTAAAATAGCTAGATATAATTACTTGAAGAAGGTGAGCTTAAGGGGTTCTGGAACCCTCCATTCCTACTCCTATCACGTGACCCCCCCTCCCCGCCCCGCGTCGGTAAGGTAGGGACCTAAGATGGCGGCGGTTGGTAAATTACCTACGTCGGTAATAATCACCTGCAGTCGGTAAAACAGGGGGCGTATCCTCTGTTGTACAAACAGAGGGTTTTCGCCCCCCGTTATCAAATTCAATTTTTAGATTTATTTTTTTATTTTTTTTTATTTGATTAAATGATTAATATATATTTTTTTTTATAATGATTACACATATATACTTATAATTCCTTAAATCTACTCTTCTGCGCCATATTCCTCAAGCATATATCCATTCATGCATATAAAACGAGTTTTTAATAAATAATACTTTTCGCTCTCTTCATTTATTTGATAAGTTAAATCTAAAGATTGGTCGGGATTATCTAAACAAAACGAATCATGTTCACTTTCACTCATTACAAACATTCGCTCTTTCAATATCATTACTCTACATATTCCAATTCGCTCACATTCATCCTCGCACTCAGACAATTTTTTTCAAACGCTACAGTTCCCGATAAATAATTCTTTCTCAATTCACTAAACTCTTCATGACATTTTTGAAATTCTTCGTTGTTTTTTTGAAGCAAGTCCTTCAAAGTCTCCATGTCATTTTCCATCTGATTAATCGATTCCATCACCACATTAAATTGACTGATGTCGCGGAGAATATTTACCACCGCGGTCAAGCGCCTCATTCGATCGAGTTCCCGTTTCTTTAAAAAATGTAATAATACAAAAAAATATTCTTAACCCACCTCATTTTCCTATTTTACTCGCGCACACACACTAGAATTAATCACTCACCGAAATGAATTGTTGGGCGATTACAACATATTCCTCCCCGAGTATCCAATGACTGGTATGTAATCCATTTAGTAGTAGGGACTGCATCAAGTGTACTACTTTTGCAATGTATTCCTCACTTGAAAAATTGCGGAAACGTTCCGGAAGGAAAAATTTCACGTTTTCAAAAAAGAATGATGGATACATTTTAATTCTTTGGAGGTTTTCGTTAGACTGTAATCGAAAAAAGAACACGCATTTGGTTTGATACAGATTTTTGGTAATGTAATTGAATGCCATGTACAAATTCATAAACACCATTGGAACCTAATCACCTCACGTGAGCACCCTATCTTTTCGAGCGTGTCCAAAACAATGAGCGCCTTGAAATCTCAAGTGCACCTATAATAATTTTCGGGTTACAATAAGACCCTACATTTCTACTCTGCGGAGTACTTTTAACATTTCCTAAGTTCACACGAAAGCGTATAGGAATTGAATCACGAATGAAGAAATTATTTTATATTAAAGAATCTAACTTAAATTCATACTGAAATTTCTGCTTGAAAATGATGTATTGTCTAATGTTCACAAGATATATGACTAGAAATATAATTCAAGTATAGGATAATTTAAGACAATTATTTATACTACAAAAATGTTAAAAATATGATACCGAGATAAAATTTACCTCATTTGTTTATAATATTAAATTTCTGGATGTTAATTTAATTTTAGAATCAACAAATTTCATGTTATTATTTAGATTACGAAAACAATTAAAATATGACACTAAGATAAAATTTACCTCATTCGTTTATAATATTAAATTTCTGGATATTAATGTAATTTGAGAATCAACAAATTTCATGTTCTTATTTAGATTACGAAAACAATAAAAATATGACACCAAGATAAAATTTACCTCATTCGTTTATAATATTAAATTTCAGGATGTGAATGTAATTTGAGAATCAACAAATTTCATGTTATTACTTAGATTACAAAAACACTAAAAATATGACACCAAGATAAGATTTGCCACATTTGTTTATAGTATCAAGTTTCAGGATGTGAATGTAATTTGATCTGAGCTAAATATAGATCCAAGTGTTTATATGAAAAAATTGTGACGTAGATAGAATTCAACTTCATTGATGATTTCTAACAACGGTATCCTTTGATCGTGACAAATTTACGACCTTTGTTTACAAACCAACTTCCAATTCAAGATGTAATATGATCATAGCGTTTTTCGCTGTGTAGTTATCATTTGATACTTTTGCTTACACTTTCTGTGCAGTTATAATTTGAGCATCCTGTTTTGTTTCTGACGTCATGGTCATTTGATTCCATCAGTTACAGATTCGATTATCTTTATCGATCAATTCTCAAAATCCATCTATGACTCATGTTGAGGAGTGGGGGATTGGTGATGACGTCACTTACATCTATATAAGTCCACTCAATTTTACCATAATCAGTCAGTCGCATTTCACGCATCACTCTAAGCATCTTAATATCGCTTCGCGCAACACTCCGCGTCAACTTAAATTGTGCTTCCGTACCATCTTAATTTCGCTTCGCGTCAACTCCAATTTATTTTTCAGACCGATAGTGAAAAAGCAGAAAAATACTTTTCATCAACATAACAATGAACTTATTTTCATGTGATTTTTTAAAAGAAAATGGTGACGAGTGCTCCAAAGAGGTGCGCAGTTATAATTTCACATGGAAAGTGAGTGCGCGTAAAATCAGCAAAGACACATATCAACCAATTATTGAATGTCGCTCTTGTATTGATACTTCAATTGATTGGCGACTAGCAACAAAAATCGAAGAATATGCTAGATTAACTTTTGTTGACCCCGACTTCAAGCATATTTTCCATGCCGGCAGTGGAGGATTTGTGCTTCCAGCAGGGAAATTAAGGGAAGATGGCAAATTTATTGTGGACGTGAACGTATACTTCAGACATTGGGATAGATTCGACTCTCAACAAGGTGAGCGACTAAACGTTTTCGCGCAAAGTTTTGAAAACTTGCTATTAACGGGTAGTCAGGCTGATTTTTCGATTATCACGCCTGATCGAGAATTCAAAGTTCATAAAGCCATTCTCGCATCGCAATCGAAATATTTTGAAACTTTATTAAACAACAAATGGAAGGAAACCGAAGACAACAAAATTATTATTAATGAATTCAATAGTAATATTATTCAACGCTTTTTCTCATTTTTATATACCGGGGAGGCGGACTTTCGTATGAATCATTTTGACACTGTTTTTAATTTATATAGAGCCGCTGATATGTTCCCGAATTGCAATTTCCGAAACCTTTACGCGAAAGCCATTGCAAACCGAGTTGTTCCGGAAAATTATAAAATAATTGGTGATTTCTGTGACGTTTCCCCGGATGATATAATTTCATATGAAATCACGAAAGCGAAAAAGTTTATGATACAAAGTTGTAATATGTCGTGGTAGTACCCGAACATAACCGAGTGAACATTACCGAGTATACCCGAACATAACCGAGTGAACATTGTCGAGTGAAAGTTGTGTGAACTCATTTTAGTCTCACGCTACGAATAGTCGCGCTACGGTTTGTCGCGCTACGGTTTGTCGCTTTTTTTTTGAACATCATCATTGCTGTAAACAAAGTCACAGACGTAGGTCGGCGTCAACGACAACTTTTATCGATGCAACCCGTGAATCCCCTCGAGGCAGCGGCCCTAATCGAGGAAGCCAACGCGAGTGTTCGTGAACTTCAAAAGTTCAAAAAAGATAACAATGTCGTGAAACTGCAGTGTGCAAACATTATACAACAATTTTTTTTTAAACGAGGCAGAAAATTTGTTTGATCGTAAAATAAAAAATATTTCTGAAAAAAATACGACTGAAAAAAATGCGGTCAAGGTAAACACGATGCTTGAATCCGAGTACAGGATACTGAAAAACGACGAAGTGCTCGAACTGAAAGCGTTTCACACAAAAAACATTCTAATCCTACGGAGCACAGATCTCGGGAAATGGTTCGTGGACAACGTGAAAAGGCCCCTACTGCGCAAAGTGGAAGAGCTCCAGGAGCGTGAATCCGGCTGGAGTCTACGCAACATCGTCAGATTATCCATCAACGTCAACAAGTTCAACCCGATGCGCGGGAGCTCCTGGGTCGACCTTCCTCCTTCAATCAAGACTAAAAAAGCGTGTGTTAACGTGAAAAACTTTGACGACAAGTGTTTCGAGTGGGCTGTACTCTCGGCGATTCATCCAGTAGAAACACACTTGGATCGACTCTACAATTACAGAAAACATGAACATACGTTGAACTTTGAAGGAATTGCTTTCCCCGTCGCACCAAAGGATTTCTCAAAATTTGAAAAGCAAAATCCAGCGTCAATCAACGTATACATTTTGGAAAAGAAGAAAGAAAGTTTTATCGTTGCACCTTTATACATGACAGCCGAGAAAAAGGATCAGCACGTAAATCTTCTGTTGGCTCAAAACTACTACGTGGATGATGAGAACGAAGAGGAAGAGGACGACGGAGAACCACTCATCTTCCATTACGTGTGGATCAAGGATCTTTCCAGGCTTGTTCGCTCGCAAATAACAAAATCCAAAAACAAGCACTACATTTGCGATAGATATCTACATTTCTTTCAAACCACCGAAAAATTGGAGGCTCACGACGTGGATTGTCAAAAAATCAACAAGTGTGGCGTTGTCCTACCTTCAAAAAACACTCTACAATTCAAAAACTTTAATAACAAAGAAAGAGTTCCGTTCGTAGTGTATGTCGATTTCGAGTGTCTGCTAAAAAAAGTGGAAGCAAACGATAACGGAAACACACAAGTTTGTCAAGTGCACGAACCATACAGTGTAGGATATTTTGTTCAGTGTAGTTTTGATGCGAGCAGGTCCTACTTTAAAAGCTACCGAGGTATTAAACCCGCCGATTCGTTCTCCAAAGAACTTCTCAATTTGGTCAAGGAGCTTGAAGGGCTGTATGACAATCCAAAAATCATGAATTCGTTGACTCAAGAGGAGAAAGTTGCATTCATCCAGGCATCTATGTGTCACGTTTGTGAAAAACCGCTTGGAAAGGAAAGAGTTCGTGACCATTGTCATTTTACCGGACGGTATCGAGGCCCTGCTCACAACGCATGTAACCTGAACTACAAGGATCCGCGATCAATCATGGTTATGTTCCACAACCTCACCGGCTACGACAGTCACCTGCTCATAAAAGGAGTTGCCACTTGCATCGAGGGAAGCGTTTACGTGCTACCGGAAAACATGGAAAAGTACATCTCCTTCACGAAATACATCAGAGGGAGTGAGGTGTCTTTAAGGTTTCTGGATACGTTTCGATTCATGCCCTCGTCGTTGGAGAAACTAGCATCCTATCTCCACGAAACACCGATAACACGTCGTGAATTCAATCACTTGAATGAGGCTGAATTTCAACTGCTGACGCGAAAAGGAGTGTTCCCATATGAATACATGGACGGTTGGAGCAAACTCGACGAAGAAAAATTACCATCCCACGATCAATTCTACAGTCACCTCAACGGAAGCAACATTACCGTAGAAGACTACTCGTAAGTTTATCATTATAATTTTTGTTTTTATCATTCTTCTTACTGTTATTATCATTATTCATATTGTTATTATCATTATTCTTATGTTTATTATTATCATCATTATGATTAGTATTATTTTTTATTTGTTGACAGTCATGCCAGCAATGTTTGGAATACGTTCGGCATCGGAACGCTGGGGGAATACTCGGATTTGTATATGAAGACTGATATACTGCTACTTAGTGACGAGTTTGAAAACTTCCACGATAAATGCATCGACGTTTACGGCTTGGACCCCGCACGTTACTTTACAACGCCGGGACTCGCATGGGATGCCATGCTAAAATACACGGGCGTGGAATTGGAGCTGTTAACTGACATCGATCAGATGATGTTCATTGAGCATGGACTCAGGGGAGGAGTGAGCCAGTGTAGCAACCGATACTCCCACGCCAACAACCCGTACATGGCCGAATACGATCCGAATGAGGAAACAAAGTATCTGGTATACTATGACCTGAACAATCTCTACGGATGGGCCATGATGCAACACCTTCCATGCGATGGCTTCAAATGGGCCGATAATGACGTCAACTGGGCTGTGGAGGATGACGCCGACGTTGGATATATTTTGGAAGTGGATCTCGAATATCCTGATGAGATTCATGACCAACATCAAGATTTACCCTTCTGTCCCGAGCAAAAGGCGCCTCCAGGATCTAAAGAACGGAAGCTACTGACTACCCTGGAGCGAAAAGAGCACTACGTGATTCATTATCGCATCTTGAAACAGGCCTTGAAACATGGACTCGTGCTCACAAAAATTCATCGGATTCTACAATTCAATCAATCATCGTGGCTCAAGCCTTACATCGACCTCAACAGCAACATGAGGAAACGTGCCACTAACGAGTTTGAAAAGAATTTATTTAAACTCATGAACAATGCCGCATTCGGAAAGACGATGGAGAACGTGCGAAAACGAGCAATTGTCAAGCTGGTGACGAAGTGGGATGGACGACACGGCGAGGTCGCTCTCATCGCCCGGCCCAACTTCAAAGCTCGCTCCATCTTTGCGGAAAATTTGGCAGCTGTCCGACTTTCTCAAGTTCAAGTTGTCCTAAACAAGCCAATCTACGTTGGATTCGCCGTCTTGGACCTTTCTAAAACCCGCGTTTACGATTTCCACTACTGATTCATGAAGAACAAGACGGTGGATTGCAAGCTGCTCTACACAGACACCGACAGCCTCATTTATGAAGTGAAAAACTCGAACATCTACGAAATCATGCGGAACAACATCCACTGCTTCGATACATCCGACTACCCAAAGATAACAGATTCCAGCTGCCTCTCACCAACAAGAAAATCGTCGGCTTGATGAAGGACGAATGCAACGGCCAAATCATGACTGAATTTGTGGGGCTTCGCAGCAAGATGTATAGCGTACGAGTCGAAGGCGAGGACCGTATGAAAAAGGCGAAAGGAGTGAAGGCTGCAGTCGTTAAGCGAACCATTGATTTTGACAACTATGTACAATGCTTGCGGGAAAACGTCACACAGATTCGACAGCAATACCTCTTCAGGACAAAACTACATCAAATCCAAACAGTGAGACAAACCAAACTGGCGTTGAGTCCATTTGACAACAAACGGTGTCGACTCGAAGATTCCACGGATACACTTCCCTGGGGTCATTATAAAATCAAGAAATTGATGAACATTGACGCAGAAAATGTAAATATTGCTTTAGACAAGTAAGGTATAGTTGATGATAAGCTACATATAGATCGTGGATTAGGCCTACTGGGGATACCACGTCACCATAAACGCTCCACGAATTCTACCACCCCATGCGAGCGGGGCTCTGGTGGTGCGGAAATGAATTCAGCGTTATAAATTTATTCTTATGTATGCGTGTTTTGGTAAATAAAAACAACTGTTTTATATATAATTTTCTATATTGACTACATATCCTTCTCATTTATTCAACTATTGTGTTCACTGTCGAATCCCAACCATTTTACAAAGACTTTATTTCCACGTTTTCGTAGCACTTTTTCAACGAGATATACATCAGGATGCTTCACTTTGGCGAGTTCTTCGGTGTAGAATCCTCCTTCGACGGGCTGGTCCTGATAATCCTTGAGCTTGTACGTTGTTGGATGTGTTGGTTTTACAGCAGCTATGGTGAATATTTCCGTTGTCCAGCTCGGTGTGTATCCCTTTTCAAAGACGTGCTTGTATTTGATGATTCGAACTTTTTCACCAACGTCAAATGTTCTCTGCTCTTTTTTATATTTTTTTGAATAAAATTCACGAAGCAGACGACTTTCACCAGCTGCGGTAACATCTTAAGGTTTCATCTTGATTGTTCGATGTTTGGTAGAGTTGTAGCTCGTCATCAAATCAGGTAAGATGTCGATCCATTTGTAGCGTCCTTGGAGAGAGAATCGTTTCCACATCCTGCCCTTGAGTGTGCGATTAAAACGTTCGCAGATTGACGCCTTCATGCCGCTGAATGTAGAGTACATGTTGATTCCATGTTGTTTCATGAGAGCCTTAAAGTCCTTGTTGTAGAACTCTTTGCCTTGGTCGACGTGTAGATTCTTGGGTTGACGATCCTTGAGCACAGTCTTCATAGCAGCGGTGGCGTCAGGACCATTTTTAGATTTTATTGGTACAGCCCAAGCGTACTTGGAAAAGGCGTCGATGACGGTGAGCAGGAATTTGTAGCCTTCATCCTTGTAGGTGGTCATGTCTACGAGATCTGCTTGCCACGTTTCATCCAATCCTCGCATATCAACATGACGACGTCGATAATTTCTCCGTGCAGGTTTATAAAGTTCGTCCACTAGTGCTTCCTTGAGGTCCATAGTGGTAATGAATGGTACGCGAGTTTACACGAGATTTTATTCGTAAACGTCCTTTTGTGGTGTAACATCGACAAACACTTCCTTCTCGATATGCTTCAAACGATTCTGAATCGATAAAATTATTGCAGCGTTTTCAGTCACATGTTTTTGGTACATGTTAGTCAAGGTTTCCAACGATTTCTTCAATGTTCCATCCCAGTTGCCAACACTTCTTCAAAATCAATTATATGCTGATACGAAGCACCATCCGTCTCGTAATCACCCTTTGCAACATTGAGTAATTTTTTATACTGGAGATCGTAATGACCTTCAGGAGTCAGTTTGAATCCAATACCAGGTGGCCCACGTATTTCTCGGTTCTTGACCAGATGTCTTCCAAACACGTCTACACTAGCCATTGTCCAGCTATCGAATGAGATTACATACTCGAAGATTTTTAATATATAATCCCAGCTTCTCTCAATTCTTCGATGATTGAGTTAATTTCGTTGGTATGACTGTTGTTTCCAGTGGCTTGAGATGCAAGTATAAGACGCAAGCGATCAACAAGTTCGTTTGGTTCATCTCAATGCACATAGTCGATGTCACATCCACGATTAACTACGTTGTAAACTCCTGAACCCACTTTCTTGTCAGCAACGTATGTCAGATACTTCAAATCTCTACCAACACGCAAACTCCTGTCAGGTAGATAATTTTTTCTGTCTGCACTCGTTTGCTGAATAATTTTTTTATAGTTTTCCACATCAATTTTATTCACAATCAAACTGTTTGGTATTTTCTTAAACAGAAGTTCAATAAGTCCCGGCGTTTTCTCAAACTCCTCAGTCCCTACATGAACAGTATTTTCCACGAAACTGATTGGTGTGTTTCCAATATACAACCCATTTTTTAAAGCCCGTACTCCATACTGCAAGTCGAGATTCTTTTGCTGCGTCTTGTTTTTTAACATGTTTAAGTATTTCTTCAGAGTGTCAACAGGAGCTGGTGAACTTGCGATGCTCGGTGTGAAGGTTTGATCTCCCATGGTTTGATCAAAGCTCTCGAAATCTTCACTCTGTTGCTCGAACGTATCCTTCATCGTAGGTAATTCTTCTTTGGCTTCTTCCTTTTTGATTTTTTTCATTTCTACATCCCGTTTAGTCAATGACTGGAGCGGATCGATGATGGGCTTGAACGTTTTTCGCACCGACGTCCCAACAGCAGCTTTTCCTCGTTTCAGCAGACGATGTTTGCGTCGGATATAATATATAAAACTATTGAAAATTCCATCGTTTCGAGGTGTGTTTATGGGCAACGATCTACCAAAAAGTAGTCCGAAAAAATATGAGGCCGCTATTGTGAATTTGGATAATAAAAATGGTTCTGGCACGCATTGGGTAGCCTATAGAAAAACCGAAAATCGAGTCGTTTATTTCGACAGTTATGGTAATCTACAACCGCCTCGTGAACTTTTTAACTATTTTGGTTTCGGTAGTAAAATCAAATACAATCACGATCAATTTCAAAACTATGACTCAGTCATTTGCGGTCACTTGTGTCTACAATTTTTACTCGATAAAAGCATCGCTCGGGTGTGAACACGCATCAGTCTACGAGTGACAATGGACTCATTAACATTAACGCTCTCGGGGACGTCATCCGTTTTGGAAGCTCACTACTTTCCACCAATCGAACTGTCAGCTCGGAAAAAATATTCCTTGGGACTAGTGGAATTGTTGACTTTTAATTCCATACCCAACATTGACGAGGGAAACAACAAGTTTAACGTTGGTGATGACGTCATTACTATACCATCTGGAAGCTACGAATTGGGAAACATCGAGGAATATCTGAAGGAAGTACTTCCAAAAAATATTCAGCTGAGTTTGCGGGCCAACAGTAGCACACTACGCAGTGAGATCAAATGTAATCGGGATATTGATTTCCAACCCAAGGACTCTATCGGTAAACTGCTGGGCTTTGATTCGAGAATCATTGAAGCTGACGTCGCGCACAAGTCGGATTCCTCAGTGAGAATTCTCGCCGTCAACGCTTTACGCATCGAGTGTAACATCACAGCAGGGGCGTATATAAACGAGCAGCGTGTACACACCATCCACGAGTTCTTCCCAGTGGTGCCTCCAGGATATAAGATCATCGAATTGCCCAATCACGTCATTTACCATCCAATCGTCGTACAGGCAATACATCATCTGCAGCTGCGCAAAGTCGATCAAGGTAGAAAGCTAGTGAAATTTCGAGGAGAAGTTATCACTATACGACTACATGTAAAAAGTGAATAACGGGAATCGTCTACGAAGAGTAGAAAAGTCCAGCAACATGGCCAAAAATCATCAGTCGAAGTCGACCTCTTCAACAGCTCACACCACAGAACGTTCAGTTCCTGAAAAGTCTCGGTCTGAGAGTCGAAAGAAAATTTGCTGCTTAATTTGCTCGAAGTCCATGCTATCCGTCGAAAAGAAGATCGTCTTCGACGAGACGATAGCACAGTACGAAGTGCACGCGCATCAGCCGTACGCATCGTCAACGTACAACAATAACGATGAGATTCGTATCAGTATCCAGAATCAGGATTCGTACATGTTTCCGAGTAAGAGCTCGCTGCACGTGCAAGGAAGATTGACGTTAGCTGACGGCGTAGCCAATGTCGAGCATACGTCTATAATAAACAATGGTATAGCTCACTTATTCGAAGAGATTCGTTACGAGCTCAACGCTATTGAGATCGAGAGGGTGAAAAACGTTGGTCTGACAACTACAATGAAAGCCTACGTTTCGCAAAACCCTAACCAAAAAGATCTCATGGAAAATGCTGGATGGATCATTGACGATGCCAGACAATTGATCAACAACAATGGACATTTCGATATACGTATTACTCTGGATTTCATCTTTGGATTCGCCGAGGACTATCAGCGAGTGATTGTCAACGCCAAGCATGAACTCATCATACTCCGAGCCAACACCGACGTGAACGCCATCCTACAGCAAGCTGCGAACGATGAACAATACAAGATAACAATCAGTAAATTGGAATGGCTGATTCCGTACGTCAAAGTTTCCGATGTGGAGAAAATTCGTATGCTGAACTACATCTCAACGGATTCAACCATCGCCATGAGTTTCCGAAGCTGGGAACTTTACGAATATCTTCTGTTGCCGCAAACGACTAAGCATGTGTGGAGCGTTAAAACTTCGACACAGTTGGAAAAACCAAGATATGTTATCGTTGGATTGCAAGCTGGTAGAAAGAATGTTAGAACTGGAAACATGAGTAATTTTAATACGTGTATTTGCGCAATTCGAAATTGTATCTAAATTCTCAGTGTTATCCTTACACAAATCTTAATATTGATTTTCAACAAAACCAGTTTGCAACGTTGTATGAAATATTTGCAAATTTTCAATCATCGTATTATGGAACGAAAAATGCTCCATTGCTGACAAAAACTCAATTTAAAGAGAATGCACCTCTTGTGATTATTGATTGTACAAAGCAAAACGATTCATTGATTACTGGACCAGTTGATGTTCGTCTCGAATTTGAATCAGTAGCAGCTTTTCCCACCGCAACTGCGGCGTACTGTCTTATTATACATGATAAAATTGTCGAGTATCAACCAATCAGCGGCGTTGTTAGAAAACTATAAAATGTATGAGTGTGTGTGTGTGTGTGTGTCTGTGAAAATCTACATAAAAAGGTTAGGTTACATATATATTAATGTTCAAACTTGATTAATCGTCAGTCGCGATGGATAGGTTAACCGATGATCGTCGATGTCTTTTGTCCAAAGATAAAACGTCGGATAAATATAAACCTGTGTCGGAGAAAAAGAAAAAGGATGATGATAAAAAGTCGGACGTCAAGTATGAGAGATTCAAGTAGTTGGTAGTGGTGGTGGTGGGGGAAAAGATGTAAAAGGCGATGGAGTTGTCGGAGAGCATCAGTACATCAAGATGAAGTACGTCGTTGACATCCAGGGCTTCTCCATCCAAAAAACCTTTGTTGTCAAGGAGCTTGCAGTTTTAAGGCTTGAGCCCTACGCTGGTGTTGTCACGACATTATTCAAGTCACCATGTGCTTGGGATGATTTGTCGCCAAAAGTCAAGGCTGCTAATTTGTGGCTAACACAAAACTATCACGGTGTGCCTTGGAACTCTGGAGATGTGTCATACGAGGAACTTGATCAAGAATTGAGCAACCAGTTGAAGGATGGCACATTCATATTCGTCAAAGGAATGGACAAAAAGCGATGGCTAAAGCGCTACACAAATGCCATCATCATCGATTTGATGGATATGAGCTGTCCGTCCCTGGAGGATTTGCGAGTCTCTGCGTGTCCCTACAACAATTTTCATCGACCTGTGCCTACTCATCACTGTGCAACGGAAAACGCTTGCCGTCTCAGGATGTGGTTAATGGAAAAATTTGGTGATACGCCGTCAATTAAGAGATCATTTACTCTACTCTCATACACCGTCTTCCTCTACGAGTTGGATTCTGAAGATATCGCTGAATTGCCGCGAGGATTTTTATTATACTTTCAACAAAAATGTATCGCTAGAGCTTGGAAAAAGCTCACGTCAAAATTACAAAAAGATACTGAGTTTGTTGGTTTTACGCGATGTGAAAAACATTGGAATTCGACGTCTGATGATTGTATTGGCATAGCTCCGATGATAAAAGATTGTATTAGATGTAAGCGTGAAAAAATTGTAATTTTTTTAAATAAAAATTGAGTGACTGACATGATGGATGAGTCTCACAGCAAGGGGCGGGGTGGGGCCCCTTGCACAAAAAAATTATTTGACTGTAATTTATTCCCCAGTAAAACTTGAAATAAAGTGACATCATTGTATGTGATGACGTAATCTTTGCTACGAATAAACGTGTTTTAACTTGTCGTGATGACGTCATCGTTTCCTAGAATTTTTATGTAAGACTTGTCGTCTTTTACGCAGTTATCGTTCCAAAAATAACCTTCAGGGTCAAATACGTATTGCGCAATAGATGTAATCTTTTAGGAATGTGATGACGTAATCATTTCCTAGAATAAACGTGTTTAAACTTGTCGAGATGATGTAATCGTTCCTAGAATAAACGTGTTTAAACTTGTCGTGATGACGTCATCGCATGCTCTGATTGGTCAATCCCCCACCTTCGCGCGCTACGATTGGACGATTCGCGTTTACTACCTCTGCGCATGGATTCTGATAAATCTTTCACACACGTCTACGCATGCGCAGCATAGCTAAAAATATGACAACTCTGAGCGGGAGCGTCATTCCAAAGACGATTTTCGAACGAACAACATGGATTTCTCAAAGCTTAACCAAGTTGCCCGTGGAGGAAATTTTCTCCCAAAGTAGAGGGTTGCCGAGTTGGAAGTAAACAAAAGCTTTCCTGTGACTGGGATTCGATCCATTGACACTAAATTTGGAACTAAATTTGTCATCGCCCTGGATGAGGAATTTGAGGTGTTTCTACCAGAAAGGATCTGCGAAACTCTGAGGAAAGATCCGAAGGAACTACAAAAAATTTGACATCTCCATCAAGTCGACGAATCCAGTGCATTTTCGTGTTCTCGAAGGGAAATTCAACGCCTGCGAGTTCACTTTAGAAAAATAAATGTATTTCAAATCACTGTGCAACGAAACTGTTTCAATAAAAAAACAAAAAACATATGTAAATTAAAACTGAGAATAAAATAAATAAAAAAATAACAAAAAAAAAACAAAAACAAAAACCAAACAAAAACTAAAAATCAAATGTAAAAGCGGGGGTGGACATCCTCTGTTCAAAAGGCAGTGGGTACACTCCTGTTTTACCGAGCATAGGTAATAGTTACTGACCGTATTTACCGACCGTCTCTATCTTAGGCCCCTACCTTACCGACGCGGGGAGGGGAGATGGGGAGGTCACGTGATGGGAGTAGGAGTGGTGGGTCCAGAACCCCTTCAGCTCACCTTCTACTTAATTTGAAGTTGAATTATGCAAATAACAACACTAAAAAATTATGGGAGTTTGTTAATAACTTGATGGATAAAAAAATTGACGAAAAATTATGTATAAACAGTATAACATCTCAAGAGTCATTAATAATAAATAATTTGACGGATATTGCAAACGAATTTAATAAATTTTTCAACGAGATAGGACCTAGACTTGCAGATTCTATAAGAGTTTCAGAAAATTGGGAACATAACATTACTGACGTAAAAAATTCAATTTATAGTCGCCCTACTGATGAATGTGAAATCCATAACATTATTTATAACATGAAAGTGAATAAATCCGCAGGTGTAGACAATATTAGTGCTAGAGTAATAAAAATTGTTGAATTCTATATACTTAAACCCTTTACTTTTATAGTTAATAATGCAATTGAACAAGAGACCTGGCCTCAAGAATGGAAGAAGGCGGAAATTAAACCAATATTTAAAAATGAGAATATGAATTTATTAACAAATTATGAGCCTATTTCACTGATCTCAAATTTTGCAAAAATTGTTTAAAAAATAATTTAAAAAAAAATAATTGATTTTATAAAAAAAGAAAAAATAATTGATACTATGCAATTTGCTTTTCAAAAAAATAAATCATCTATTTATGCTCCGAGGTATGTAACGGATAAAATATATAACTCGGTGAACAACTCAAGACCTTGTTTAGCTATTTTTTTAGATTTAGCGAAAGCTTTTGATACGATCGAACATGAAACTCTGATGAAAAAATTATATAAATATGGTTTTCGAGGTACATGATATCAACTATTGCGTAGTTACTTGAGTGATAGAGAACAACTTGTCAAAATTAATGAAGAGAAAAGTAACCACTTAAAAGTCTTATTTGGAGTACCTCAGGAAACAGTATTGGGACCAATTTTATTTACATTGTATATTAATGATATATTTAATAGGTTTTCGCAAGGAAAAGTAGTAGCGTTTGCAGATGATACAGCAATGTTTTTGGAAAGTGAAACATGGCAACAACTAAAAGTGATCGCGGAAAACTATTTACAGTCGATAAATACTTGGTTCAAAAATAACTATTTAACCTTGAATTTAGATAAAACTGTCTTTATCACGTTTGGATCTTATGAGGATAGCTTCCCAAGGTATTATGAATTAAAGTTTCATCATGAGAGTTGTACATATAATGATAGACTGAATAACTGCAATTGTCATGAAATAAATAGAGTATCAAGCACTAAATATCTTGGTTTAATTATAGATCAAAATGCAAGATGGAAACAACATGTTAATGTACTGGTTCAAGGGCTCAGATATCAAGTTTAATTGTTTTACAAACCTAGTAGCTATTTACACTAAAAGCAATTACTTTCATTATACCATGGACTTTTTGGATCTATTATAAATTACGGAATAGCAACTTGGGGTGAAGCAAAAAAAAATGTATATCAACCGTTAATTATATTACAAAAAAGAATAGTTAAACTAATTTACCGTAAAAATATAAATTACCCTTCCAATATACTTTTTAAAGAAAAGAAACTTATGGATGTTAGGAGTTGCTTTGTAAATTATACTTTGTCTCAGGAGTTTGTGGACTTACAAAAAGATTAATTAAAATTAATTTATAACAAAATGAATAAAAGAAATATGGATTTAAAATTACCCTAAATGAAAAAAGAAATAAATAGTAAATCTGTCTGCTGTTTAAAATATAAATTTTTCAATGTGATGCTCGATTAAATTAAAAAACTCGATTTAACAATTATATCTAAAATTGAAATTAGGAGAATAATCAAGAAATATTATTACTATCATTATTATCATTATCATTATCATTATCATTATCATTATCATCATCATTATCATTATTACTATTATTATTATTATTATTATTATTATTATTATTATTATTATTATTATTATTATTATTATTATTATTATTATTATTATTATTATTATTATTATTATTATTATTATTATCATTATCATTATCATTATTATCAATAGCTGTATGAAAAAAAAACTTGAAAGAACAACTAATCACTTCTACATATTCTGTCGACTCGTCAGTTACCTTCGGCTCAATGTCAATATCGCTTTCTTCCAAAAAATCAGAGATGCTACGTTTCATATCATCTGAAGCATTGTGTTCTAATAGCATAACTTTGGTGTGATTCTCTTCAGAAATTTCATCGCTTTTCCTTTTTGCCCTATGAAAACTACTCTTGTCTTTCTCCTTCTGTGTGACATTAGCTTCCCTATTGATTTTATCATGCGAGGCTGAAGAGTATTGTTGAGATCACGGAGAATTTTCTCGCATTTACACTCATGTGATTAGCTTACTTACTATGTTATATATTGAGAATATATGCATATGTTTGGGATAAAGTTTTTCCCAATCTATTAAATTCGGGCCCTCAAAGTAAATTTTAATTATATCATAAACTTAGTTACGTGACATTCTTTTTTTTCTTTCCTTGAGAAATAGCCACATTGATTATATCTAACATTTTCAAGGTTCCGATTGTCGTTTAGTTCCACTTCAATAACCTTTGACCGATAGATAAACTTCCAAATCAGTGAATTTAGAAAATATCAAGATTAAGATAATCGTCACGTCGATCCAACATCAAACGATCAAAATGAACGCCTTTGATCGATAATGATTCGTAAATACAACATAAGAACAAGCAAAATAAATTCATAGGAAAAGATAATAGATACCAATCAACCTTTTATTCAAAGCAAAGAAGAATTATTTTACGCAATTCCGGTCAAGGGTACCTCATGCTGAGTTTTATCGGGGTTTTTGCACACGAAACTTGAATTTGAAGAAAATATAAAAACCACCGCGTATAAAAATCGGGAGTCAGTCCAGTTCAAAATTCGTAAACGGGTCGGGAATCCGGTTACGCCTTACAAGTAAATTTCGGTACGGTCTGCGCATTTTTGGAAGCCATCAAAACAACCCTTTACCGGAACAATAATTTTCATTGAAAATAATACCAGGTTACGAAAAGTAAGTGGAATATCCAATCTTGAATTTGGTCTTTGCGTAATTGTGTATTTCGGTTAATTTCGTTTTTGATTTCCGGTTTTTTTTATTTAGTATACTTGTTTACGCAGCAACTTCGTTTTGTTTCCTAGTTTTTGACAGTTGCTTCCGTAGCAAATCTGATTTGGTTTACAGTTGTTATTTTTTTTTATAGTTGCTTACGTAGCAACTTTGTTCACTTGTTATATTCTTTTAATTTAGTATAGTTGCTTTCGCAGCAACTTCGTTTTGTTTTCCTAGTTTTCATTGTTGCTTCCGTAGCAAATCCGATTTGGTTTACAGTTTTTATTTTTTTAATATAGTTGCTTACGTAGCAACTTTGTTCACTTGTTATATTCTTTTAATTTAGTATAGTTGCTTTCGCAGCAACTTCGTTTTGTTTTCCTAGTTTTGATTGTTGCTTACGTAGCAACTTGTTCACTTTTTATTTTATTTTCATAGTTGCTTTCGCAGCAATTTGATTTCGCTTTACATTTTTAATTTAATTTAGTTGCTTCCGTAGCAATTCGGGTTTTGATTTCTGATTTAATTTCTTATTTCCGAATAGCTGCGTGCGAAGCAAGTTTGGATTTGGATTTTCGATGTAATTTCTTTGTTGCTAAAATTTATTTTCTCATTATTTGTTTTTGACTTTGAGGCTTGCGTAGCCATTCTATTTTTAATATTCCCTTTTTCCCTATCCCTCCAGAGTGAGGAGTTTGTCGACAAACCTGTACGAGGCCAGAGCTAAGGCACGGAGTCTGGGGTTGTGTGCGTGAGCGGGGTTGCGTGACTTCCAGAGGAAAGGGCACCCCGAAGTGTGGGTGGAATTGAAATACCACAGCGGGAGGATACCAGGGTTCGACACCTTCCCTACCGACCTTCAGGAAGCAATCCCCTTCATACTTTAACGACTAGGCGAGGCCCCCTCCAAGAGACCCACGGTTCAGCCTATAGCTTCATCCTCTGCCCAACCCGCAGGAGAGAGTGAGCAAGTTCGGCGGGGCCCAAGACAACAAACTTTGGATGAGCGCGTGGCGGAATGGCTGGCTAGCCATGGGCCATTTGTTCCTACGCCATTAGCGAACACTTCCCTGGCCCCGAATTCCAACCGAGTACGGCCCAGAATCATAGACTCCCGGCCAATTAATCTTCCATTTGGATTGGCTAAGTCAGTTCGGGACATCCTGCGTCGTAACCGCCGGCGACGTACTAACTCGGCCCAGCAACCTCCGGTTCTGATCGATTTGACAGTAGATTCCCCCCCGAGGGAAGAGACCACTTCGCTGGCCAGGAGACGGTCCCGCCTGCCACCCCGGACCCCCTCACCATACCCCTCCCCAACAACGGAAGCCCGCCTCCTAGAGGAAGATAACGGGCCGGCCACCCCGTCCTTGCTCAGACCTGGGGCCGACATAGGGTCCCCACTCTCCTACGAGACACTGTTTGGGACGTCAAAAATCCGACCCTGAACGACTTATATCGACCTAATATTATATCAGCTTATCATTAACTACGACTAAATGAGTGGAAAATAAAATACAACCTATTATAAGCTACTAATAAATGGAAATTCTGTGTATATGAACGGTGATTCATTGACCACCCCCTCTCCTCCACGAGAGTCTCTCTGGAGACACCTGGTGGCGTACCTCAATACGTAACAACTACACTCTCTTGCAAAACTCCGCACTCGTAAAAACGCTTGTTTCTGCTCGCTGATAGGAAATATACTAGTTGAAAAAAAAGAGCCATTTCTGTCTACGGCAACAGACACTGGTTGTTTAATTTTTCCATGTACATTAAAAAATTTAATTCAAGCGATTGAATAGCGTTTTACGATGTCAGGTTGTTCTGCGAATCGATGTGTGCTACCTATTATTTCAGGTACTTCGCACTTATTCAAAAAAAAGAAAAAAGTTGTTGAAGAGAATGTTCCTTGTACTAAGATAAAAGATCCTCATTCGGAAACGAAAAATACTGTTTTGGCAGAAAATGACAATGACACGTGTGCACCACACAGAAGTCAAACGCTCCTCGATTCATTGTTTGGCATCTCCCATGAATCGAGTACGGATGAAGAAAACGAGCCGGAAAACCAGCGTCGACGACCTGTACTAGTCCACCAGGTGCTCACAGAGGATGTGACGCCAGAAGGCTCCGTCTTCAGAAAAATCAACAAAAATGGGCTGTGCACCGGGTAAAAGTGTGCAGAGAGTCTGTACGTCAATAACAGAAAAAAATGAAAGATTGCGAGAAGAGCGGAAAAATTTTAAACAACTTGCTGGATTCGCGGTGGACATTCCGAAGCTGCTAGGACAATACCAGCTTTTCATTTCGAACGCGATCCAAAATTACAAAGTTCGAAGCAAATTTAGTAGTTTTTTGTATTCAATTATTATAGTAGAATCGCGAAGTTAAAGACCTTGACATTCGTCACACCGTTCGTGTGCATTAGTGTGAGCAGTCAAAGGGAAAGCGTCTGGCGCTGAAAAAGCCATAAATTCAGTGCCGTTTCAGAAATGTCGACTCAGACACAAAGCTTTTCAATCAGGCGATCGAGACGCTTGGGTACGACACTGGAACGATTATTCAAGTTGTTGAAGTGGGTTTTCTATATCACGCTTGACTCAGTAGATGCGCATTCAAAGATAAGGACTGTTTTATCAAAAGCCTCGAATACTCCTCAGTTTTGCGATTCTACTGTATTCACAAAACATTTTTCATGACAAGAGAATGTAAAATACAGGCTTCTGTAACCTAGCAACTATCTTTAAAGTGGCCAAACGCAGTCTACTAACACGTGACAAGCACGAAAATAAATAGTATTTTAATAAGAGCTTTTTTATTTTTGCGCCTGTCACGTATTAGTGGGCTTGTAACCTCTTTCGCATGTTTCCAGACTACAAAAGTCACCTCTAGTAGTTTTTATCCTTATAAAAACCCATAAGATCTTAAGTTTCTCATTAGAATGTATTTGATGAAATCTTAAAAAAAAAAATTCTTGTGAGAAAAACTTTTTTTCGATAAATTGCATGTATCTTAGTAGATAGGCTAGGCTGGTCCGCCCCCCCCCCACTCCTCGACCTATCACGTGACCCTCCCGCCCCACCTCCCTTCCTACCACTCCCCTGGCCACGCCCCCTGCTTCCTGATTGGTCCATCTCCTCGCCGCAAGTTTTCCAAAATTTCCCTAGCTTTTCCGAAATTTTCCATATTTTCCGGGATTTCCTTTGATTTTTTCGAAATTTCCCTTGATTGTTTCGAAATTTTCCGCGTTTTTTCGAAATTTTTCAGAATTCCCCATATTTTCCCCGGAGTTCCCTAAATTTTCCATATTTTTCCGGAATTTCCAAAATTTTTCCGGGATGTCCCGCGATTTCCCACGAATTTACCTCATATTTTCCATATTTTTCCAAAATTTTTCTAGATTTTCCAGAATTTATCTCAGACTCCCGGAATTTACCCCGATTTCCCGCACATTTTCTGAAATTTTCCTGGATTTCCCCTAGATTTCCCCCCATAACAATGTCCTCAAAGAAAATGGAGGTTAGAAAACAAAATGGCGGCTGGAAAATAAGATGGCGTCTGAAATCCAAGATGGCGCCGGTCGGTAAAACAGGGGCGTACCTTCTGTCGGTAAAACAGGGATTTTTCAACATTGCACATATTTTTTGAAAAAAATTTTTTTGAGAGTTTTTTTTATGTTTATTCATTTAACATATTTATTATATTTATTTGTTATATGTTTATATTATATTTCTTATATGTATATATATTTTTTATTTTTTCGTGAATTTTCTCCAACTATTTTATCTGATTTTTTACACTCATTTTCAACAGTTTTTTCCTTATTTTGCATATTTTTCCACCATTTTCCCACGGTTTCACATACATATTCCTCGATTTTCCTCATCTCTTTTCCACATATTTCCCTCACCTAGAGGAAAACTTCCCTCAATAAAATGGTGGATTATGACAAATAAGAAACAATGGCTCATAGTTACGAACTTGAAAATAATATGCCTACCTCTCAATCTATCAAAGATATTTAGGAGAGATAACGATCACCGGCCGCGCGAATTCATAAACACTACGCCGCCTTATCCCTTAAGGCTACGAAATAACGGCATTTAGATCCCTCGGAATATTCCTTTACAAATTCAATTATATTGGAAATCGATTCCCAAAATCTATTGATACCGAGTGAATAATATTACGGAATTGAGAATTTTATTTATTTTCTCCTAATAATACATTGTTATAGAAAATAATAAATTTTTATAAGTGATAGTTTGATAATCCTCGCAGTGTGGAATTCCTAAGCGATGACGTCATAATGACAAGTTTTTACTCGCAAGCGTTGACCTTGAAACGTTCGGATAAAACTGCGTAAATGTTTTTCGAAGATCAATCAATTTTATGCAATTATTTATGTTTGGAATGTTCTAAAAATATGATACCAAGAAAGACTTTGCTTCATTTGTTTATAGAGTTAGATTTTTCTCTGTAAATGAAATTCGAACATAGGCCAATTTTATTCAATTATTTATGTTATGAAACTTCTGAAAATATGACACCAAGATAAGATTTGCTACATTTGTTTACAGAGTTGGGTTTCTCTGTTTGAATGTAATTTGATCATAGCTAAATTTGGATCTAAATGTTTGTATGAAAAAATTGCTGCGTAAATGTAATCTGAATCTTTTGTTTAGAAAAGTCGCTCGCTCGAAGATGTAATTTTATCTCGTTCCCAATTTCCAGCACTGTAATCATTTATTTACAAGTCGGCATTCTTCGAACGCGTCAAATTTATGACTTTTGTTATCTTTGTTTACAAAAAGACTTCCGGTCCTAGATGTAATATGATCATGATATTTTTTTTGTTGCGCAGTTGTCATTTGGTACTTTGTTTACACTTTCAGCGCAATTGTAATCTGAGTATCCTGTTCTGAACTCTGCGTAGAAGACATTTGATTCTGCTATTTACAGAAGCAATCGCTCGATTCTCAAAACCACAAAGTCAACATCTCTGACTCATATCGAGCAGTTGCGATTCGATGGTGACGTCATCATTTCTCTATGTAATATCCCCTGATTTCCCTATCATCAGTCAGTCACATTTTTGACATGATCGCGAGTCACTCTATAATTATCGCATCGTTGAACGATAACTTGGTAAGATTTTAAGCGTACGGGGTTATTTAAAGAAAATTTTAAGACAGTGCGTGACGATAGACGTGACAACAGTGCGTGACGATAGACGTGACAACAGTGCGTGACGATAGACGTGGCAACAGTGCGCAGGTTCGAAAACCTTCATAATGAGTTTCCATGTAAACAGTACCAAACTTGAGCATGCATACAACAGCGCGCAATCGCAGCGCCATCACCATCTACAAATACGACGTTCTCGAGCGGGAGCGTCAGTCTACGAACAGGGCTCTCAAAGTGTCGAACTTTAGAACGCAGAGTGACATTTCATTTTCGAAAAATGGCGGAATCGAAACTCAAGGCCGCGTACGAGGTGATTAACGCGCAAAA
Organism: Platygaster robiniae; assembly: GCA_028476575.1. Classification (NCBI taxonomy): domain Eukaryota; kingdom Metazoa; phylum Arthropoda; class Insecta; order Hymenoptera; family Platygastridae; genus Platygaster; species Platygaster robiniae. Next base: position 6,977,893 of record CM052027.1, on the reverse strand, counting down.
ACGACTTTTGACTCGGGGTAATGCTGTTGATCCTACAGTGTTAAACAATGAATGACGCTATTGCACACATCGATAAATTGCGTGAATTGAGTGCAAATAGCTCGAGTGTAGTAAAAATTCAATGTGCGCGTGCCATCCAACGACTCCGCAGTTGCATAATCCAGTTGCGCGGTTCACTCGTGATTGGAGCTGGATTACAAAATGGCGTGAAATGGGAAGATCTCAACAGTGCCTTCAAGACGCACATCCGCGCGGGCGTCGTAATCAACTTACGCCACCTGGACATTACCAAGTTTTTGTTGGAAGCCCGAGAAATCTTCGTCACTAAATAGGAAAAAAGCCTGAAGACCAAAAATGCTTTGAAAGTCTACACTTCCCTGGATGGAGAATTCAGCATACTGAAGATCGATGAAGAGTTCGTACAATTGAAAAACTTTAAAACTCGCAACGCCAGCATCACCCAAACAACGGATCTCAACACCTAGTTCAACACCAACGTCAGGGATCACTTGTTGAGAAAGATCGAAGAGTTCCAACACCAAGGATCCAGATGGACGCTGCGTCGGATCGTGGGTCTCGGTGTGCATATCAACAAATACAATCCTATGCGAGCAAGTTCTTTCATCGAACCACCAGGACCAATAAAACGAAAGAAGGCATGCGTAAATATTCAAAATTTTGACGACGAATGTTTTGAATGGTCCGTTTTATCTGGATTACATCTTGTGGAAAGTAATGTGAAAAACCCAGGACGCCTTTTCTATTACAAAAAATATGATGGAGAACTAAACTTTGAAGGAATTACGTTTCCTGTTATGCCAAAGCAGGCTCCTTTATGCGAAAAACTTAACAATATTTCTATTAATATCTGCATACTTTTGAAAAACAAAAATTTTTCAGTCACTCCTATCCATATTACTAAAGAAAAACAGGACAAGCATATAAATTTACTTCTCATACAAAATCATTATGATGAAGATGATGAGAGCGAACTCCTCCGCTACCATTATGTCTAGAATAAAGATCTTTCTCGACTTGTGAACAATCAACTTTGTAAAACCAACAGTAAAAATTGGATTTGTGACCGGTGCTTACATTACTTCCACTCTAAAGAAAAACTCATCTCTCACGTAATTGATTGTAAAGAAGTGAATTCATGTAGAGTTAATTTGCCTGTTCCAAACAAAAATATTCTCAAATTTAACAATCATAAAAACAATGTTAAAGTTCCATACGTCGTTTACGCGGATTTTGAATGTTTATTGAAAAAAGTAGTTCCCGGCAAAAAGAAAAACACTCGAGTCGTGCGGGTTCACGAGACTTGTAGCGTTAGCTACTATGTCCAATGTAGCTTCGATGAAGGGCAATCTCGCTACGCGAGCTGTCGAGATCACGATCCTATGCAGTGGTTCTCCGAAGAGTTGGTGAAACTCACGGAAAAAGTCGAGGAGAAGATGAAGAACCCGAAACCTATGGAGCCCCTCACCCCGGCAGAAAAAGAAATGTTTCGAAAAGCTGCCGACTGCCACATCTGCAAGACCTCTCTGAAAAGTCAAATTAGAGTGAGAGACCACTGCCATCTTACGGGCAAGTTTCGAGGCGCGGCTCATCAAAAATTCAATCTCCTAAACCAAGATGCACTCACTATTCCGGTAAGATTTTATGTCATTATATTTTTCTAATAAAATTTGGAAAAAAGATATCTATGAGCATTGTAACTTTAGTTGATCATACTATTGAGATTTGAAAAAATTATTACTATTTTGATTATTGTTAGAAAATACATCTCATGCAACAAAGGTTCAAAAGTCAAAATTGTGGTTTTTTTTTAAATTTCAGGTCATATTTCACAATCCAAGCGGATATTACAGCCATCTTGAAATTAAACAAATCGCCAACTGTATCAAAGGACGCATCACCCTTATTCCACAGACAATAAAAAAATACGTCTCCTTCACCGAACATAACGAGGACAGCAAGATATCTCTGCGATTCATTGATTCGTTCAGGTTCATGGCGTCATCGCTGGATAAACTTTCGTCGTACTTGGAGGACGATAAAAAAACCATCATCCATCGAGAATACTCGCATCTCGACAACGAACTATTAAAACTCCACGTGAAGAAAGGAGTGTTTCCCGATGAGTACCTGGACTCTTGGGCAAAATTGGAGACGACCGAGCTGCCGCCTCAAGAAGCGTTCCTCAGCACCCTGATGGATGAGAACGTTTCTGACAATGAATATCGGTAATTAAACTATTTCAATTATCATTGTCATTTTTTGTATTACTTTTTGAGTTCTCAAATTTTTTTATTTTGATTACAGTCTGGGAGTCCTTAAACATTCAGTCACTTGGGGTTAATACTCGGACCTATATCTGAAGACTGACGAGCTTCTTCTGGCGAACGTCTTTGAGAATTTTCGAAATGGCTGTCTTGCGTCCTATGGACTGGATCCTGCACCCTCCTATACAATACCAGGATTCAGCTGGGCCGCCATGCTCAAGCACACGGGTATAGAATTGGAGCTCCTCACCGATATCGACAAACTCCTCTTCATCGAACAGGGGATCCGAGGAGGCATCTTCTAATGCAGCTATCGATACGCCAGGGCCAACAATCCCTACTGCACCACCGATTATAATCCCCAAAAAGAGGACAAATACCTCATGTATTACGATGTAAATAACCTTTATGGGTGGGCCATGACACATTGCTTGCCTTACGCTGAATTTGAGTGGGTTGAAAATTATCAACAAGATTTTCCGTGGGATGTTGCTGATGATGCCGAAGAAGGTTACATCCTAGAAGTGGATCTCGAGTATCTACCAGAAATTTATGATTCTCACAATGACTTACCGTTTTGCGCAGAGCACAAAACTCCACCCGGTTCGAAATGTAAAGAGCTCCTAACAACTCTTGAACCGAAAAAGCGGTACGTCATTCATTATAGAAATTTCAGGCAGGCATTGCGTCATGGACTGGTTTTTCGTCGCATTTATTGAATATTGAAATTTGAGCAATCTCCATGGTTGAAATCTTACATTGATTTAAACAGGGAAATGCGTAAAAATGCAAAAAATAAATTTGAAAAAAATCTTTATAAATCAATGAACAATGCAGTATACGGAAAAACCATAGAGAATATAAAAAAAGGTGTAGATATAAAATTAGTCATGCAATGGTTAGGTCGATACGGCGCAGAAGCCTTGATTTCGAAACCAAATTTCAGCTCTTGTACAATTTTCGATGAGAATTTAGTCGCTATTAAATTAGCACGCGTCGAGGTTACAATGAACAGACCCATTTATATAGGTTTATGCGTTCTCGACCTATGCAAAACATGTCTTTCTCTTTTCATTACGACTTTATGAAACCTGCAACAAACACGAAAATTCTGTATACCGATACGTACAGTCTGATTAATGAAATTCGATATCTGGACCCATATAAAATGATGAAAGATTCGATACATCAGATTATCCCTCACTTAATCGTTTCGGAATCGAATTAAAAAACAAAAAAGTTGTGGGTGTCAAGAAGGACGAATGCAACGGGAGAATCATAACTGAATTTGTAGCATTGAGAAGTAAGATGTACAGTGTTAGAGTTGAAGGTCAGAATATACAGGGTGCGCCATTTCTTATGTCGGCATGTAAACATTGAATAACTTGAAAAAAAAAACAACCGATTTCTGTAAATGAGGTATTTTTATTTAGTTTGGTCCTTTACAATTTATTTAGACTAGTTTTTGAACACAACATCAATCAAGTGGCCGCCCTTATTGTTCACAGCAAAATATGCCCTTTTTGCGGCGTTTTCCATTACCTTTTCGAGCATCTCGGGTGGTATAGCAATGATTTCGGCACGAATATTTTCCTTAAGCTCTTCAATGGTCTGCGGCTTGCTGGCGTACACTTTACTTTTCAAATAACCCCACAAAAAGAAGTCTGGAGGGGTCAAATCTGGAGATCTGGGTGGCCATTCAATGTCGCCTCTTTTTGACATCAGACGTCCAGGGAATTTTCGTTGCAGAAACTGGATTGTTTGATTCGCAGTGTGGCAGGTCGCACCATCTTGTTGAAACCAGTAATCTTCAAGACCTTTTTCACGCATTTGTGGGCAGACATAGTGAGCCAACATCCACCGATATCGGTTTCCATCGATCGTTTGGTTCTCTTTGAAAAAATAAGGACCAATGATGGTTTTGGCGCAAACGCCGGCCCAAACAGTAACTTTTTGGTCATGCAATGGCGTTTCATGGATCTCGTGTGGATTCTGCGTTCCCCAAATGCGGCAATTTTGCTTATTAACGCCTCCAGAAAGTTTGAAATGTGCCTCGTCGGTCATTAAAATTCGCTTCCAAAAATCAGGTTCAGTATCAACTATTCGAGCGATTGTTTGTCCATATTCCAAGCGACGTGGATGATCTGTAGGCAATATTCTTTGTGTTAATTGCATTTTGTACGGAAACAAATGCAAATCATCTTTCAAAATGCGCCGTAGAGTGGTTCCACTGATGCCGAGATGCTGAGCGCGGTGACGATATGAAACTTTTGGGTTTTGGGCAACGCTCTCTCTGACAGCTTCAATCAGTTCATTTGAACGTCTTGGTCGTTGATGAACGGGTTGTTCGCGATCTTTCACTGTCCCGTGGTCACAAAAATTCGACACCAAACGACGAATAGTGTTGTCAGATGGTGCCTGTTTGCCAAGATATTTTCGACGATATGCTCGTTGAGTTAACACAACTGAACGACTATTTTCAATGTACAAAGTAACTATTTCAGCGCGTTCTTTTGGTGTGAAGCGATACATGGTTGAAATTGTACTGAATTGACGTTTCCAAAACAAGTGAAGTCAAGTAAATCGGTTGTCAAATGTTTAAGTTATTCAATGTTACAATACCGACATAAGAAATGGCGCACCCTGTATAAAAAAGCCAAAGGAGTCAAAGGATCGGTTGTGGCGAAAACAATAGATTTCGATGATTATGTACATTGCTTGTACAGTGAGAGTACAGAGTATCGCTTTCAACATCTGTTCCGATCACATCTGCATGAAATTCAAACAATTCAACAGACAAAACTCGCGTTAAATCCATATGATGACAAGCGTCACCTATTGTCAACTACAACGGACACTTTGGCTCACGGCCAATAAAAAATAAGGGAATTGATGGATGTCGACGATGAATTGTAAATATTAATGAACATTGCTCTAGGTAAATAAGAAAATTGATAGATATCAACGAAGTGTAAATATCATTGTACAAGGTTATTTAGATAGATCGTTGATTAGGCATACTGGGGATACCACTTCAACAAAAACGCACCATGAATTCTACCACCGCATGTGAGAACGGAGCGGGCTCTGGTGGTGCGGAAATGAATTCATACTGAAAGTATAAATATATTTATTTTATATATGTATGTTAAGGGTAAATAAAAACACTCGATATATGCGAATAAACGTTTATTAATTACATGTCTGATTTATTTTTCCAACTGTTGTGAGTATTATCGAACCCCAACCATTTTACATATAATTTGGTTCCACGCTTGCGCAACACTTTTTCAACGAGATACAGATCCGGATGTTTCACTTTGGCAAGTTCTTCGGTATAGAATCCTCCTTCGATGGGCTGGTCCTGATAATCCTTGAGTTTGTACGTCGTGGGATGCGTTGGCTTTACAGCAGCGATTGTGAAAATTTACGTTGTCCAATTGGGGGTGTATCCCTTATCAAACACATATTTGTACTTGCTGATCCGGACTTTGTTACCAACTTTGAACTTGCTTTTCTCTTTCTGTTGCTTGACATGGTAAATTTCATCAAGCAGACGTTTTTCATCAGCTGCAGTAACATGTTTTGGCTTCATCTTGATTGTTCGATGCCGGGTGGCGTTGTAACTCGATAGCAAATCAGGTAAGATGTCGATCCATTTGATATGTCTTTGGAGGGAGAACCATTTCCACATCTGACTCTTGAGTGTACGATTGAAACGTTCGCAAATGAACGCCTTCATGCCGCTGAATGTAGAGTACGTGTTGATTACATGTTGTTTCATGAGTGCCTTAAAGTCCTTGTTGTAAAATTCTTTGCCTTGATCGACGTGTAGATTCTTGGGCTGATGTTCCTTGAACAAAGACTTCATAGCAGCGGTAATGTCGGGAACATTTTTGGATTTTATTGGTACAGCCCACGCGTACTTGAAGAAGACGTCGATGACGGTGAGCAGGAATTTGTAGCCGTTATCCTTGTAGGTGGACATGTCAACGAGATCGGCTTGCCACGCCTCGTCGAGTCCTTGCACGACGAAGCGACGACGTCGATAATTTCTTCGTGCAGGCTTATGGAGTTCTTCGACCAGAGCTTCTTTTATCTTTTCGATGTCCAGGATAGTTATGAATGAGGAGCGTTTGTATTCTAGCTTTTATACGTAGAAATCTTGTTGGGGCGTAACATCGTAAAATACTTCCTTCTTGATACGTTCTATACGACGCTGTAGTTTAAAAATGATTAACGAGTTTTTAGTCACATGCTTTTGATACATGTTAGCCAAGGTTTCTAGTGATTTTTCCACTTCCTCCGCCACATTTTTCAGTTGATTAATTTCAACTGTCAGCACTTCTTCGAAATCGATAATATTTTGATAGGAAGCGCCATCTCTCTTGTAATCATCCTTAGCAACGTTGACTAATTTTTTATGTTGGAGATCGTAATGACCTTCAGGGGTCAACTTGAATCTAACACCAGGAGGTCCACGTATTTCCCGATTCTTGATCAGGTGTCTTCCAAACACGTCTACACTTGTCATTGTCTAGCTCGCGAATGAGATACCAAACTTTGAGACTTTCAATATATAATGTCAGCTTCACTAAGTTCTTCAATGATTGAGTTGATTTTGTTGGTATGACTGTTGTCGCCAGCAGCTTGTGACGCGAGTATAAGTCGCAAGCGATCAACAAGTTCGTTTGGATCATCTCAATGCACATAGTCGATGTCACATCCACGATTAACTACGTTGTGAACTCCTGAACCCACTTTCTTGTCAGCAACGTATGTCAGATACTTCAAATCTCTGCCACTACCACGCCGACTCCTGTCGGTTAGATAATTTTTTCTTTCTGCGTTTGTTAGTCAGACGATTTTATTATAGTTTTCCACATCATTTTCATTCACAATCGAACTGATTGGTATTTTTTTAAACAGCAGTTCTATAAGTCCCGGCGTTGATGACTGATTGGCGTGTTTCCAATATGCAATCTACTTTTCAACGATCATACTCCATACCGCATGACGAGATTCTTTTGCTCACCCTTGTTTTTCATCATTTTCAAGTATTTCTTTAGAGTGTCAACACGAGCTGGGGAACTGACAATACTCGGCGCAAATGTTTTGTCACGGATGGTTTGATCGAAGCTCTCGAAATTTTCACTCCATGACTCAAATGTATCATCATCCTCCGTTGAGGGTAATTCTTCTTTCGCTTCCTCCTTTTTTGCTGACTTCATCTTCAGGTTCATTGGTTTTCTAGTCAATAACTGTACTGGATCAATGATGATAACTGTAGTGGATCAATGATGGGCTTGAACACTTCTCGCACCGACGTCTCCACAGCAGCTTTTCCACGTTTCAGCAGACGATGTTTGCGGCGGAGGGCTTCGCACGCTTGTACGATGTGGTGTAGTACATCTTTACGCTCCATCTTCTTTCAATGTTTAGACAATACTGATGTAGTTGTCACGAAAACACTTTAATTTATAGTAGCAAAGCAATCGAATCCTTCTCTATACCGCCCTTGTTCGCTATCCTTGTCAATGACAATGAAGCCGTACTTGTCGCTCCAACATGCTGCGCATAAATCTCGAAATTGTGCGAACGTCATGTCAGTGTTAAGATGATCGTCGTACACATGCGTCAGATTCATATCGTCTTGACGAAACAGTATGAGCAAGTTAGCATTACCTCACACCAAGTGTTTAAGAATGCGCGCATAAGTCTGACAGAAGTAGAAACTGTCTACATCACGATGCCATCCCATGCAAAAGTATGTGCGAATGTTATTTTGTTTTTCGCAAGCTACATCATCGAATATCATTACAGAGTTTGGTTTACCTTCCTCAACACTAACGACTTGTTCGTTTTCGTTATACGGAAAGTATTTAACTCCTTTGACCGTTTCAATGATTTTTTCCAAGTACTTGTATTTAGGTTGCTCGAGTGACTTTAAGTAAATGTAGACGTTCTCGAATCTCAACCCGTTTGGATGCGTAATGAGCGAGAGCAGAGCATTAGTTTTACCACAATTTGAAGGACCGCGTATAATTGCGCGAACTGTATTCGGTAATAGTTTTCCATGCCGTTCGAATTTTTCCGGCTTTTTCACCACACTGTCAACGCTTACGACAGGCAAGTTGACATTTTGCGGTTTAAACTCCATGACGACCTGTCAGCGTCTGACTCGAAAATCTATAAATACCGCGTATTTATAGCCACGAGCTGAGTTGAGTAATGGCAGTGAAAGGACGCGGACTCGTCAACGCTATCATCAACAAGCTCCCTGTTCACTGTTCACCCAGAGTTCACTACACATACAAGGACGTTTAACGAGAGCTGACGGAGCTAATATCACTCATACATCTATAATCAACAATGGGATAGCCCACACGTTTGAAGAAATTCGTTATGAGCTCAACGCCGTGGAGATTGAAAGGGTGAAAAATGTTGGCCTAACAACTGCAATGAAAGCCTACATCTCACAAAGACCGGATCAGAAGGACTCCAAAAGTAAAGGCGACTAATTTGTAGCTAACGCGGAACTATCATGGTATACCTTAGAACTTTGAAGACGTGCCATACGAGGAACTCTACTAAGTGCTTAAGAATCAACTCGAGGATGCCAGCTTTGTATTTGTGAAAGGATTGGACAAAAAGCGATGGCTGAAGCAGTACACACATGCGGTCATAATCGATTTGATGGATATGGGCTGCCCGTCCCTGGATGATTTGCGAGTCTTTGCATGGTTTTACAACAATTTTCATCGACCCGTCTACGATCATCACTGTGCCACGGAAAACGCCCGCCGCCTCGGGATGTGGTTAATGGAAAGTAGTTGAACTATGGGGATACGACGCCTCCCCACTCCTCCACCCATCACGTGACCTTCCCCCACCCCGCGGCCACACCCCTTCTCAACCCCTCATCGGTAAGGTAGGCCGTCGGTAAGGTAGGGATCTAAGATGGCGGCGGTTGGCAATAGTTACCTGCGGTCGGTAAGGTAGTAATCTAATATAGCGACGGTCGGTAAAACAGGGGATAATCACCCTGTTATTCAATTTACTTGATTTTATCTGTTTTTTTGTTGGTTTTTTATTTATTAATTTTTTTGGGTGGTTTGCTTTTCTTACATTTTTCATTGGTTTATATGTACTTTTTTTCATTTTATTCGTTTTCAATTGATACAATTTATGATAAAATATTAACAATACATTTATTTCATTAAAGTAAACTCGCAGGCGTTGAATTTCCCTCCGAGAAGACGAAAATGCACTGGATTCGCTGACTTGATGCTGGTCTCAATTTTTTGTAGTTCCTTCGGATCTTTCCTCAGAGTTTCGCAGATCCTTTCTGGTAGAAACACCTCAAATTTGTCGTCCAGGGCAATGATGAATTTAGTTCCAAATTTCGTGTCAACAGAGCGAATTCCAGTGACAGGAAAGCTGTTGTTAACTTCCAACTCGACAACCCTCCGCTTTGGGCGAAAATTTTCTCCACGGGCAACTTGATTAAGCTTTGCAAAGTCCATGTTGTTCGTTTGAAATTCGTCTTTAGAATGACGCTCCAGCGTTCAAGCGCGGACTCTAAGGAGTTTATGACCTTGAATTTACTGCGCAGGCGCGATTACGTCATATCGACAAGTTCAAACACGTTACTGGAAACGATTACGTCATCATCTATAAATAGAATATTCGACCTAGGGACGCTACAATTTCTAGAACTTTCGAAATACGTTGGAATATTCGACCTTGAAAATATATTTCGCAGTTACGTAAGCGATGACGTCATGATTCGACCTTGAACAATCTATTACGCAATTAGCGTATACACGTGCGATGATGTCTTAACGACAAGTCTAAACTCGCTTGACCTTGAAAATCTATTACGCAGTTAATACGATGACGTCATCACGACAGGCTTCAACACGCTGCCGGAAGTGATAATATTATTAAGTGATGACTAACTGCGTAGAAGTAATTTGATACTTTTAACCGCGTAGACTAAACAATTCTCGACAACTCGTCGATTCTCAGAAACGATGCCGTTATATGTCAACAATTCTCGACAGGTTTCAACACGTTGCCGAAAGCGATAACATTCCTAAGCGATGACTCATAAATTCAAACTGCGTAGAAGTAATTTGATACTTTTAATCATGTAAATAATTCTTGATAAACATGTATATTCTAATGATAACGTCACCATGGAACTTCCTTTAAAGGTTACAGTCTACAATAAACAATATATGTTTTTTTTTTTTTTTTTTTTTTTTGTTTGCAAGGGGCCCCAACCCCGCCCCTTGCTGTGAGGCTCAACCACAAGAGAAGCCCCTCCATTTTTATTTCTAACAAGATTACAATTTTTCCTTCTTACACTTATTACAATCTTTTATCATCGGAGGCGTACCAACACAATCATCAGACATTGAATTCCAATGTTTATCACACGCTCTACGAGCAAGAAATTCTTTATTTTTTTGCATATGCGAAGGCAACTTTTCCCAAGCTTGAGCGATACATTTTTCCCGGAAGTAAAGTAAAAATTCTCGTGGAAGCGCAGCAATATCCTCAGAATCCAACTTGTGCAGCCAATGAGCGTATGAGAGTAGGGTGAAAGATCTCTTCATTGATGAAGTATCGCCAAATTTTTCCATTAACCACATCCTGAGGCGACGGACGTTTTCCGTGGCACAGTGATGATCGTAGACAGGTCGATGAAAATCGTTGTAAGGGCATGCAGAGACGCGCGAATTCTCCAGGGACGGGCTCCCATATCCATCAAATCGATGATGACCGTATTTGTGTACTGCTTCAGCCAACGCTTTTTGTCAAATCCTTTCACGAATATAAAACTGGCATCCTCGAGTTGACTCTTAAGCTCTTGATCTAACCGTTCGTAGAGCACATCTCCAGAGTTCCAAGGCACACCATGATAGTTTCGTGTTAGCCACAAATTAGCAGCATTAACTTTTGGCGGAAAACCATCCCAAGCACATGGTGACTTGAATAATGTCGCGACAGCATCAACGTCGTATGGTTCGAGCATTAATACCGCCAGCTCTTTGACAACAAAGGTTCGTTGCACGGAAAATCCTTGGACAACTACGATGTACTTCATCTTGATAGACTGACGCTCTCTAGCATATCCCCTCCTTTTACATCCACAACTACTACCAAAAGCAGCACCAACACATTAATTCTTCAATTTCTCATACTTGACACTAGGCTTTTTCTCGTCCTTCTCTTTCTTATCCGACACAGACTTATACTTGTCGGATAATTTATCTTCATTTAAAAGACAACGACGTTCATCCTTTGACCTATCCATCGTGACTGAGTAAAGTAGAGTAATTATCTGTATTTTTATAGTTGATTATACATGTAAACATAATCTAAAACGTCTCATATATAACCTTCTTATGTAATAGATAATCAAAATTCATTCATTCATTATTAGTATATCGATCGAGAACCACAGAGTTCTCGCGAGTACATACAATGTATGCGTAGTAGTTACAATCAAACGTTTCACAGTTTCTTGACAATGCCACTGATTGGTTGATATTTGATAACGCGGTCGTGTATAATGAGACAATAAGCCGCAATTTGAGCTGGAATATTCGCAGCCGATTGAAACTCTAAACGAACATCGACTGACCCCGTAATGAGAGACTCGTTTTGTTTAGCACAATCAATGACAACGAGAGGCGCTAGATCCTTGAATTGTCCTTTTGTTAACAATGGGGCGTTTTTCCTACCGTAATAGGATGATTGAAAGTTTGAAAACATTTCATACAACGCTGCAAATTGATTACGATCGAAATTAACATTCAGACTCGTGTAAGGATAACATTGCGAGTTGAGATAGAGCTTGATGTCACGCAAAGTGCAAGTATCGAAGCCACTAATGTTCGCTCCGCGAGCATTTTTCCGCCCTGTCTGAAATCCTACAATGACATATCTCGGGTTTTCCAGTTGAGTCGTAGTTTTCACGCTCCACACATGCTTGGTGGTTGTAGGCAGCAGAGGATATTCGTAGAGTTCCCAGCTCCTGAAGCTTATAGCGATGGTAGGATCGTGAGCGATGTAATCTAACATTCGAATCTTTTCAACGTCCGACACCTTGACGTATGGGATCATCATGACGATGATTCGTTGATAGTCCTCGGCTTCGCCAAGGATAAATTGCAGTGGGATGGAAATATCGAAATATCCATGATTGTCAACCAATGATCTTGCATTGTCAAGAATCCATCCAGCATTTTCCATCAAGTCTTTTTGATCTGGGCTTTGCGAGATGTAGGCTTTCATTGCAGTTGTTAGGCCAACATTTTTCACCCTTCCAATCTCCACGGCGTTGAGCTCGTAACGAATTTCTTCAAACATGTGGGCTATCCCATTGTTGATTATAGATGTATGAGTGATATTAGCTCCGTCAGCTCTCGTTAAACGTCCTTGTATGTGTAGTGAACTCTTGCTTGGCAACATGTACGAATCCTGGTTCTGTACACTGATGCGAATTTCATCGTTTTTGTTGTACGTCAACGACGCGTACGGTTGATGCGCGTGCACCTCGTACTGCGCTATCGACTCGTCGAAGACGATCTTTTTCTCGATAGATAACATGGTATCAGACAGATGAAGCAGCAGAAAATTTTACTCTTAAACCGAGACTTTTCAGGAACAGCGCGTTCTGCGGTGTTAGCACTTTGAGATTTTTGTGCCGACTGATGACTCTAGGACATGTTGCGGAACTTTTATACTCTCTGTAGACGATTCCCATTATTCTCCCTTTACATGTAATCTGATGGTGATGATTTCTCCTCGAAAATTCACCAATTGTCCGTCTTGATCCAGAATGCGGAGCTGCAGGTGATGTATTGCCTGCACGGTGATTGGATGGTAAATGACATGTGCAGATATTTCAATGATCTTACATCCTTGAGGCACCGCGGGAAAGAACTCGTGAATGGTATGCACGCGCCGCTCGTTGATGTACGCTCCTGTAGTGATGTTACATTCGACGCGCAAGGCATTCACAGCGAGTATTCTCACAGGTGATTGCGACTCGTGTACAACGTCAGCCTTGAAAATAAGTGGATCGAAGCCCAAAAGTTTTCCGATAGAGTCTTTTGGTTTAAAATCGATGGTTCGATTACATTTGATTTGACTGCGTAGCGTGCTACTGTTGGCTTGCGGATGAGGCTCGATATCCGGAGGCGACGCTTTCTTCAAGTAACGCTCGATGCAGTCCAACTCGTAGCTACCCGGAGGTAAAGTATACACTCTACCGTCAACGTAAAACTTATTACTACCAACGTCGATGTTGGGGATCGAATTGAAGGTCAACAGTTCGACCAAGCCCAATGAATACTTTTTCCGTGACGATAGTTCAATAGGAGGAAAGTAGTGCGCCTCCAAGTCAGACGATGTTCCCGAGAGGGTTAGAATCAGTGTATCCATGATGGCTGCACGCTGTATACTGATACTCACTCACACACTCGCAACGCTTTTATCAAGTAAAAACTTGAGACATAAATGACTACAAATAATTTCTTTATAATTTTGATACTGATTGCGATTGTATTGAATAATGCTACCAACACCGAAATAGTCCACAAGTTCCCGAGGTGGTTGTAAATTACCAAAGTTGTCAAAGTATAATATTTTATTACCAATTTTTCGATATGCGACCCAATGAGTCCCATGACTGTTTTTATCGTCTAGATTGACGATGGAAGCCTCATATTTGCGAGGTCCGTTTTGCGGTAAATCATTGCGCATGTACACACCTCGGAACGATGGGATCTTTAACATTTTGGCAAATTTTAACAAATATTTATCCGTGAGCGCTCGGTGTGATAGCTCTATACGTTTTTCAAATGCATTCTCATTCCAGTCCCCCATGGTTTTAAATACAATCCATTTCCAACGGCGATCGATTCCATTTTGAGGTTATGTCGCCTTGATTCGTCCAATTGCCGCTTGGCGGCTCTGGCGTCGTTGATAGCTTTAGCGATGCTCGCAGCGCCACCTGCTAACGCTCCTGTCGCACTTAAATCCCGCGAACAAAGGGAGTAAAAAAGCAGGTAAAATGCCCCCAGTTTTGCTCGGTACAAGTAGTACACGTGGTATTCGAACTTTCCTCTTCCCTCCTGCTTGTTTCACCGCGGCTCTTGCAGCTTTCAATGTTGATTGCACAGAACCTGTAGCTTTAGCTGCCACTTTCGCTGCGTCGATGACTTTTCTCAAAGGAACCTTCTTCATCCTTTTCTTATTTTATTTCAATCCCATGCCGAGTTTCTGCTTGACTCCCATGATACCAGCTACTCCAAGAGCTGCAGTTTTTTCACCCGCTCCCGAATCCTTAGCATAGACACGTTCGATAGCTTTTTTCGCTAAAACTTTATCAGCCTCGTGTCTAGCTGTCAGATTTTCACGATTTTTCGAATATGCGATATCGTGATCCCTGCAGGCTGCGTCCAGAGGGTTTATACCACGATCCCCACGTGCTAATCTTTTAGCAAGCTTGGTGCCTGGACCACAAAATTGATAACCGGGAATGTGTAGTTCAACAGGGAGCTTGTTGATGATATTGTTGACGAGTCCGCATCCTTCCACCGCCATTACTCAACTGAACTCGTAGCTATAAATATTACGTATTTATAGATTTTCGAGTCAGACTCTAACAGGTAGTCATGGAGTTTACACCGCAGAGTGTCAAGTTGCCTGTTGTAAACTTTGACAGTGTGGTGGAAAAGTGGGAAAAATTCAAACGTCATGGAAAACTATTACCGAATACAGTTCGCGCAATAATATGTGGACCCTCAAATTGCGACAAAACCAACGCACTCCTTTCACTGATTACGCATCCAAACGGGTTGAGATTCAAGAACGTGTACATTTACTCAAAGTCACTCGAGCAGCCTAAATACAAGTATCTAGAAAAAATCATTGAACCCATCAAAGGAGTCGGATACTTTCCATATAACGACAATGAGCAAGTTGTCAGTGTCGAGGAATTTAAACCAAACTCGGTGATGATATTCGATGATGTGGCATGCGAAAAACAAAACAACATACGCGCATACTTTTGCATGGGACAGCATCGAGATGTAGACAGTTTTTATCTCTGTCAGACTTATGCGCGCATTCCTAAACACTTGGTGCGGGATAATGCTAATATGCTCATACTGTTTCGTCAAGATTATATGAACTTGAAACATGTATACGATGATCATGTAAACACTGACATGACATTTGCAAAATTCCGGGATTTATGTTCGAAATGTTGGAGTGACAAGTATGGTTTCATTGTCATTGACGAGAATAGCGAACAAGGACGGTATAGAAAAGGATTCGATTGCTTTGCCACTATAAATTAAAATGTTCCCGCTGTGACTACGCCAGTGTTATCTCGACATTGAAAGAAGATGGAGCCTAAAGATGTACTACACCACATTGTACAAGCCAGCGAAGCCATCCGTCGCAAACATCGTCTGCTAAAACGAGGAAAAGCTGCAGTTGAGACATCGGTGCGAGAAGTTTTCAAGCCCATCATCGATCCCCTTCAGTCATTGACTAGACAGGACCGCAAGATGGAATCAGTGAAAAAGGAGGAACTTGAAGAAGAATTACCTACGATGGAGGAAACATTTGAGCCACAGAGTGAAGATTTCGAGAGCTTCAATCAAACGGATCAAACCTTTGCCTAAAGTATCGCGAGCTCACCAGCTGTTGTTGACACTCTGAAGAAATACTTGAACATGTTGAAAAACGAGAATCAGCAAAAGAATCTCCACATGCAGTATGGAGTACTATCGTTGAAAAATGGATTGTACAATGGAAATACCCCAATCAGTTTCGCAGAAAATACTGTCTATGTGGGGACTGAGGAGTTTGAGAAAACGTCAGGACTTACAGAACTACTGTTTAAGAAAATACCAAACAGTTTGATTGTAAACAAAATTGATGTAGAAAACTATTAAAAAATTATTCAGCAAACGAGCTCAGACAGAAAAAATTATCGACCAGACACGAGCTTCCGTGGTGGTAAAGATTTAAAGTATCTCACATACATTGCTGACAAGAAAGTGGGCACAGGAGTTTACAACGTGATCAATCGCTTGCGTGACATCGACTATGTGCATTGTGATGATCCAAACGAGCTTGTCGATCGTTTTCGGCTTCTACTCGCATCACAAGATGCAGGAAACAACAGTCATACCAACGAAATCAACTCAATCATCGAAGAGCTGCGAGAAGCTGAGATTATATGTTAAGCGGCATGGATCATACAGCATCATTCATAAGCCAGACAATGACAAGTGTAGATGTGTTTGGAAGACATCTAGCCAAAAACCGCGAAATACGTGGGCCACCTGGTGTTGGTTTTAAATTTACCCTTAAAGGTCATTACGATCTTCAACATAAAAAATTAGTTAACGTTGCAAACGGTGATTACGAGAGAGATGGGGCTTCGTATCAAAATATTATTGATTTCGAAGAAGTGCTGACAATGGGAATGGAGCAGTTGAAGAAATCGTTGGAAACCTTGACTAACATGTACCCAAAACATGTGACTGAAAACGCTGCAATAATTTCATCAATTCAGAATCGTTTGAAGCATATCGAGAAGGAAGTGTTTGTCGATGTTACACCACAAAAGGACGTTTACGAATAAAAGCTCACGTACACACACGCACCATTCACTACCACCATGGACGTTGGAGAGATGAATGTGAAAAAAGCCCTGGTGGAAGAACTCCATAAACCTGCAAGACGAAATTATCGTCGTCACCATGTTAATATGCGAGGGCTGGATGAAACTTGGCAAGCCGATCTCATCGACATGGCTACGTATGCTGATAAAGGCTACAAATTCCTGCTCACCGTTATCGACGTCTTCTCCAAGTACGCGTGGGCTGTACCAATAAAAACCAAAAACGGTCCCGACGTCACCGCTGCCATGAAGATTGCGCTCAAAGATCGTCAACCCAAGAACCTTCACGTCGACCAAGGCAAAGAGTTTTACAACAAGGACTTTAAGGCACTCATGAAACAACATGGAATCAACATGTACTCTACATTCAGCGGCATGAAGGCATCCATCTGTGAAAGTTTTAATCAAACACTCAAGGGCAGGATGTGGAAACGATTTTCTCTCCAAGGACATTACCGATGGATAGATATTCTGCCGGAACTTGTATCAAGCTACAATGCAACCAAACATCGAACAATCAAGATGAAGCCAAAAGATGTTACCGCAGCCGATGAAAAACGTCTACTCCATGAAGTTTATCATATCAAGCAACAGAAAGACAAAAGGAAATTTAACGTCGGTGACAAAGTTCGAATCAGCAAATACAAGCACATCTTTGAGAAAGGATATACACCAAACTGGACAACAGAAATATTCACCATCGCTGCCGTGAAACCAACACATCCTACGACGTACAAGCTTAGAGATTATCAAGATCAACCCATCGAAGGAGGATTTTACACCGAAGAACTTACCAAAGTGAAGCATCCAGATGTATACCTCGTCGAAAAAGTGCTACGCAAACGTGGAAATAAAGTCTTTGTAAAATGGCTGGGATTTGACAGTAGTCATAATACCTGGATAAATGAGAAGGATATGTAGTCAATAAAGAACATGATATATAAAACAGTTGTTTTTATTTACCAAAATATGCATACATAAGACTAAATTTATAATGCTGAATTCATTTCCGCACCACCAGAGCCCTCTCGCATGGGGTGGTAAATTCATGGCACGTTTTATTTTTACGTGGTTTCCCCAGGAGGCCTAATCCACGATACTATCTAAAAAGCTATTTACAGTTTTGCCTAACCTAATGATATTTACATTTCCTCGTTGACATTCATCAGTTCCCTTATTCACTTAGAGCAATATTCATTGATATTTACAATTCCTCGTCGGCGTTCATCAATTTTCTTATTTTAAAATGACCGTGAGCCAAAGTGTCAACCATATTTGATAATATGTATCTTTTGTCGTCTGATGGATTTAGTGCAATTTTCTTTTGTCGGATTGTTTGAATGTCATGTAAGTGTGATCGGAAAAGATGCTGGGTACGGTATTCTGTGGTATTGTTGTACAAACAGTTGATGTAGTCGTTAAAGTCTAAAGTTTTCGCTACAACGGATGATTTGACGCCTTTTGCCTTTTTTATTCTATCCTGTCCTTCAACTCGCACGCTGTACATTTTACTGCGAAGCCCGACAAATTCCGTAATAATTTGACCATTACATATATCTTTCATGATACCTACGACTTTTTTATTTTTCAACTCAATTCCGAATCGATTTTCGAGTTTATAATCGGAAGTATCGAAATAATCCGAATTTTCCTTTATCAATTTGTATGGACCCAAATTTTTCACTTCATAAATTAAACTGTCTGTATCTGTATATAAAAGTTTCGCGTTTGTCTTTAGTTTCATGAAATCAAAATGAAATGTATATAGACATGTTTTTGACAGATCGAGGACATAGAATCCAATGTAAATGGGTTTGTTCATTGTAACCTCGACGCGTGCCAACTTGATGGCGACTAAATTCTCATAAAAAATTGTACGTGAAACGAAATTCGGTTTTGAAATGTAAGCCTAAGCACCATAGCGCCCTGGCCATTGCGTAATAAGTTTCATATCTATACGTTTTCTAACGTCTTCCATAGTTTTACCGTAGACGGCATTATTCATTAATTTCAACAAACTCTTCTCAAACTCATTTTTAGCAGATTTTCGCGAATTGCTGTTAAGATAGATGTATGCTTGAAGCCAATTGGCCTGTTTGAATTTCAAAATTCGATGTATTTTTCGCAAAATCAGACCATGACTCAAGGCCTGCCTCAAATTTCTATAATGTATTACATAACGCGTTTTAGATTCCAAAGTTGTTAGTAATTTAGGCTGTTTTGAGCCGGGAGGAATTTTATGTTCCAGACAAAATGGTAGGTCGTTGTGAGCATCATGTAAATTTTCGGGATAATCAAGATCAACTTCGAGAATATACCCTTCTTTCGAATCATCAGCTACGTTCCAATCAAAATTTTCATCAAAATTTTCTACCCATTGAAAACCCCCGTGAGGCAGATATTGAGTCATAGCTCATCCGTATAAATTATTGACGTCAAAATACATGATATATTTACTATCTTGTTCCGGGTCGTAGTTGACTTCGACGTAGGGATTGTTTGCACATGAATGACGACTACTGCATTGGCTGACACCTCCTCGGATGCCACGCTCGACGAAGAGGAGTTGATCGATGTCTGTGAGAAGATCAAGCTCGATCCCAGTATGTTGCAGCATCGCGTCCCAACTGAATCCCGGTAGCGTGTAGTAATGGGCCGGATCCAAGTTGTACACCCGCCGACAGCTGTCGCGAAAGTTCTCGAACACGTCAGCGAGAAGGAGGACATCGGTCTTAAGATATAGGTCAGAGTATTCGCCCAACGTTAGGATATTGAAATTGTCCCACACTGACTGAGCATGACTGGCATCATCAGAAAAAAAAAAAAAAAATAATGTCAATTTTCATAATCCTGACAAGTTAATTTTTTTTTTTTCAACTCACCAGTAGTCATTGATAGAAATGTCCTCATCCGTCAGTGAACTATAGAAGGCTTCTTTCGGTGGTAGTTGACCTTCATCCAGTCTCTCCCAAGAATCTAGATGTTCATATGGAAAGACTCCTTTTTTCATGAGAAGTTGGAGTTGCTGCTCGTTGTAGTTGTTCAACTCTCTCCTCACATTGGTCTTTTCAGACAAATAAGAAGCCAGTTTCTCAAGGGACGAGGCCATGAAGCGGAAAGAATCTATGAATCTGAGTGAAATTTTGTCGTCCTTGATGTATTTAGTGAATGAGACGTATTTTTCCATGGTCTGCGGTATGCGGTTGATCCTTCCTTCGACACATTTCGCAATTTGTTTTACGATAAGATGGCTATCGTATCCACTCAAGTTGTGAAAAATTATCTGAAAAAAAAAAAAATTATTACCTTACAAACTGTTGAAATAATTATTTTTCAAATTTAAAATAATATAATTCTAATATAAAATATGCTTACGGGAATCGCGAGAGCGTCTCGGTACTGGAGATTGCATCGGCTATGTGCTGCTCCCCGAAACTCCCCCGTCAAGTGGCAGTGGTCACGTACTTTTATGTTACGCTCCTTCTCAATCCTTTTCAGGAATCGCTGCTTACAGATGTGACAGGTTTGAGCATTATGCCAACTCAACTGTTGCTCCGGTGTTAGTTGATTCATAGGTTTGGGATCATTCATTTTCTCCTTGACTCGATGAGATAGAGCCACGAGCTCATTGGAAAGCCATTGCGCTGGATCGAGACCTCGATAGCTTTTGTAAGATGATTGGTTCTCGTCGTAGCTACATTTTACGTAATACCCTACGCTGTGAGCTTCGTGAATTTGAATGAATTTAGTGTTTTTCTCACTTTTTGAATCGATTTTTTTGAGTATGCGTTCAAAGTCGGCATATACAACATACGGCACTTTGAGGTAATTTTGATGATTATTGAAATTGATTTTGTTTTTTCCCTTCTTCTGGTAATTTTTCTCTACACTTATTAATTTCTTTGCAATCAGTTTCATGTGCGGTCAACTTTTCTGCTGTTGTAAAATAATGCAAGCATCTGTCGCAAATGTGGTACTTTGCTTTATGATTTGGTAGTTGACCCTACACCAAGCGAGCAAGGTCCTTGATCCAGACGTAGTGGAAAATCAGGGACTCATTTTCCTGATTGTCTTCATTATCTTCCTCAATATAATAATTCTGTACAAGGAGAAGGTTCACATGTTGATCTTTTTTCTCTTTAGTCACATGAATCGGCGCAACGGTATAGTTTTCTTTTTTCTTTTCCAAAATATATACATTCACTGACACTTCATTTTGTTTCTCAAATACTTTTACTTGTTTCGGCGCGAGCGGAAGCGAGAGTCCATTAAAGTTCAGTTCTCCATCGTATTTTTTGTAATGCGAGAGTCTGCTAGGGTGATTTTTGCCGTCGACTGGATGTATGGCTGAGAGAATCGCCCATTTGAAACACTTGTCGTCAAAATTCTCAATATTTATGCATGCTTGCTTTCTTTTGATTGGTCCAGGTAGATCCACGTAGGAGCCTCCGTGCATGGGATTGTATTTGTTCATGTGAATGGTGAGGCTGATGATTCTTCGCAATGTCAACCCAGAATCTTTTTGTTGAAACTCTTCAATGTCGCGAGGTAGACGATCTTGAACGTGTCGGAGAAACCATTCTGCCAAGTCCGTAGTAGCCAGTATCGGTGCTGTTTTTGTAAAGAAGCTCTTCATTTCCGTCACTTCTTTGTTACCCTTGACAACGGTGAATTCGGCATCAAGAACAGTATATACTTTCAGCGCGTTTTGTCTATGTAGAACTTCCTTGATTTTGGTTACAAAGACTGTGTTGGATTCCGCCAAAAATTCGTTGATGTCCAAGTGGCGGAGATTAACGATCATCCCGGTTTCAAGGTTGCGATTAAACACCGTTTCGACGTCTTCCCAGGAGGTACCGAGGTCCCAACCGCGCACTAGGTATGCACTTAACTCGCGACTGTAACTACGCAAATGTACAATGATGCGCGTACACTGAAGTTTCTGTTCGTCTGCATTTTCGTCCAAATTGCATCAGTTCCCGGACACTCGCGTCGGCTTCCTCGATCAAGGCCGCTGCCTCGAGAGTACTCACCGAATCCGCAGCCAAAAACTGTCTTTGTCGACGCACCGCGTCTTTAGCATTGTTTATAGCCATGATGACGTTCACTTCAAGACTGAGCTACTTCGCGTGAAATACAGTATTTTATAGCGCGATAAACTGTAGCGCGATAAACTGTAGCGCGACAAACCGTAGCGCGATAAACTGTAGCGCGACAAATCGTAGCGCGACAAATCGTAGCGCGACAAACTGTAGCATGAGACTGTAGCACTGGACTTAAATAAGTTCCCACGACGTTTGCTCGGGAACACTCGGCAATGTTCGGCTACACTCGGCAATGTTCGGAGATGTTCGGCAATGTTCGGGTATACTCGGCAATGTTCGGGTAAACTCGTTAATCAAGTCTGCCACGACATCTCACGATGTAACCTAGTGAGAAAAACTTTTTTACTTTCGCGACGTCATATATAACTTCATCATTTGGGAAAAGCTCGCAAAATGATGTAATTATTTTAAAATTTCCAGGCACGACTCGATTCATAATTGCTTTCGCGCACAGTTTTCGGAAATTGAAATGAAGGAATAAATTAGCAGCTCTATATAAATTAAAAACAATATCGAGATGATCCTTGCGAAAATCCACTCATGTTGATGAGCGAAAATCTACTCTCCCGGTACATAAAAATGATAAAAAACGTTCAATAATGTCACTAGTGAACTCTTTAATAAAAATTTTACAGTTTTCGGTTTCGTTCCATACGCCGCTTAATAAAGTTTTGAAGTATTCAGATTATGCTGCGAGAATCGCTCTGTGCACTTTGAATGTACGATCGGGGGTGATGATAAAGAAATCTGCTTGATTACCCGTTAATAATAAATTTTTGAAATTTTGCGCGAAAACTTCTAGTCGCTTACCTTGTTCAAAGTCGCACCTGTCCCAATGAGGGTAGAATATTTCCAATTTGATTCTAAATTTACCACCGTCCACAAATTCTCTTTCTGGAAGCTCGAATTTCCCATTGCCAGTGTAAAAAATATGCTTGAACTCGTCAATAAAAATTGCCTCGATGATTCCGATTGTTGCTGCTATGCGCCAATCAATTGAACTGCTAATACACGCGTGACAATGAAAGATTGGCTGAAACTCGTATTCACTAATTTTACGCGCTGTCAGTTTCCACATGTAATTATAAGTGCGCACCTCACGGGAACACTCGTTGCCGATTTCTTTCAAAAAACCCTCTAGAGATAAACGCATCGTTGTGTGGGATGAAAAGTATATCAATCCAGATTTTTTCACTACCGACCCGAATTAACGCGAATTTAAATGACGCGGAGTGCCGCGCGAATCAAAATTAAGATGGTACGGAATGCTGCGTGAAGCCGCGCGAATCGAAATTAAGATGGTCAGAGTGATGTGTGAAACGTGAGTTACTAATGATTGTAAAATTGAGCTGACTTATATAGAGGTAGGTGACGTCATCACCAATTCCCCACTCTTCAACATGAGTCATAGATGGATTTTGAGAATTGATCGATAAAGATAATCGAATCTGTAAATAATGGAATCAAATGACTTTGACGTCCGAAACAAAACAGGATACTCAAATTACAACTTTGTAGAAAATGTAAGCAAAAGTATCAAATGACTACTGCGCAGCGAAAAAACATCACGATCATATTACATCTTGGGCCGGAAGTTGGTTTGTAAACAAAGGTCATAAATTTGCCTCCTTCAAAGGATACCGCTGTTAAAAATCACCAATGAGATTGAATTGCATCTACGTCACAATGTTTTCATATAAACACTTGGTTCTATATTTATCAATTCTCAAATTACATTCACATCCGGAAACCCGATACTATAAACAAATCTTCACGCGGCTTCATCAAATCGCGGCTTCACGCAGCATTCCGTACCATCTTAATTTTGATTCGCGCGGCACTCCGCGTCATTTAAATTCGCGTTAATTCGGGTCGGTAGTGAAAAAATCTGGATTGATATACTTTTCATCCCACACAACGATGCGTTTATCTCTAGAGGGTTTTTTGAAAGAAATCGGCAACGAGTGTTCCCGTGAGGTGCGCACTTATAATTACATGTGGAAACTGACAGCGCGTAAAATTAGTGAATACGAGTTTCAGCCAATCTTTCATTGTCACGCGTGTATTAGCAGTTCAATTGATTGGCGTATAGCAGCAACAATCGGAATCATCGAGGCAAAGAAGGCAAATCTTATCTCGGTGTCGAATTTTTAGTGTTTTCGTAGTATAAATAATAACATGAAATTTGTTGATTCTCAAATTACATTTACATTCGGGAAACCTGGTACTATAAAGAAAATGGTAACTGTCTTGAAATTTTTCGAGTTTTTCTAACATAAATAGTTGTGTAAAATTATTTTATACTTGAATTACATTCACGTAGTCATATATCATGTGAACATCAAACAGTTCATCATTTTTGAGATGAAATTTTATTATGAGTTAAGTTAGATTCTTTGATTCGAAAAAATGATTTTTGATATTTTTCTATGTTCGCTGCGTGTAACACGTTTTCACGAGATCTTAAGACATGTTGACAGTTCTCCGCATTGTAGGAATGTATAGTCTTATTGCAGCCCGAAAATTTTATAAGCGCACTTGAGATTATACTGCGCCCGTTGTTTTGGATACGCTAGAAAAGATAGGGTACTTGGACTCTCGCGTGAGGTAATTAGGACCTATGGTGTTTATGAATTTGCGGGTGGTGTTCAATTTCAACATCCAAATATCTTTGGAATAAAATTGGTTCGAGCATAATGCATATTCTTTTTCAATCTCAGTCGTCTAAAACCATTCATAGAAATCACTTCTCGCCTTTTGACTCCAAAAATATTATAATATAAAATGTATCCCTCATTTTTCTTCGGGAGTGAAAAGTTTTTCCTACCTGAAAAATTTTACGATTTTTCAAATGAGACGTACGTTTTGATAATTGTACGCCTCATACATCTTTGCTGTTAAATGGGTTGCAAAATACCCATTGGATACTCGGGGAAGAGTACGTGCTCGTTGGCCAACACTTCATTTCGGTAAGTAATTAATTGTGGTTAGTGTGAATTTCTCTTTTTTCGTTGTTCTTTGAGGATGCGCGCGAGTGAAATAGGGATTTGAGTCGGATTAAGGAGTTAGTACACAGTGACGGTTGCATTTTTGCTCGATGCACTGAGAAGCTTGTCGGTGGTAGAGGAGATCCGAATCGACGTCGCTGAGTTAAATGGAGTGATGGACACAAGCGATGCGACAGAAAAAGAAATAGATAATTTCAATAACTTGGTGGTCAAAAATAATAAAGAGTTTTCGGAACGTCAGGAGGAGTTTAGTCGATTAAGGATGAAATATCAGCTAGAGATTGAAGCCTTAGAACTAAGTTTGTTTGAATGTGAGGATGAATGCGAGCGTGATAGAATATGTGAAATATTGTTATTCAAAGAACGAATGTTTGACTGGAGTGAAAGTGCACATGGTTTTTTTTGTTTGAACAATCGTGAAGACTCTGTAAATTTAAGTGAACGAATGATTGAAGAGCGTCGGAAGCATGAATTTTTAAAAACAACAGTCGTATGGACGAATGGGTATATGAGGGAAAAGTATGGTGTAGAAGAGTAGATTTAAGGAATTATAAGTATATATATAAATATACATGTAATCATTATAAACAAATATATTAATCATTTAGTCAAATAAAAAAAAAATTAAAAACAATAAAAAATGTTTATTAATTTGCATAGGTGTTTACTATGAATTTACTGACTTCAGATAATAGGTACCGACCGTAATTACCGACCGTAGTTACCGACCGCAGGTTATAGTTACCGACCGCCGCCATCTTAGATCCCTATCTTACCGATGCCCTACCTTACCGATGATGGGTGGGGGAGGGGCGTGGCCGCGGGGCGAGGGAAGGTCACGTGATGGGTGGAGGAGTGGGGAGGGCGTCGTATCCCCATAGTTCAACTACTAAACTGCACTACCAGAAACCGACGAACCAAAAACGTGTACGAAAGGATTATACGGGATTCAGGCTGTTTAATTGGTAATAATTGTTATCTTGAGTCATTTTGTAAAATATAATAGGAATGTTATTCTTACGTATGATCTATTCTACACCGTATGAAGCTTTAGTTTTTCTATATAGTGTTTTGAACTTTCGCACGCTCGAAACAAATTAGGGGGGGGGAGGTGTGACATTGCACGTTATTTTACATTAAACTTACGAGCAATTTTTATTATTCCTTATAGATTTCTTATTTCAACTTTAATTTTTATTTCTCATTCAAAATTCCATTCTTAAGACAAATTCCATTTATAAAAATAAATTTTCATTGTTCAAACAGTTTAATTCTTCAGATAAAATTTTATTTTTACAAACAAATTTTTCTTCCAAAACAACTTTCAGTATTTTTAGCGTTATCGGTGGATTATTCGCAAGCGCACATTGAGGAACGATTTTCTAGCGATCACCTTAATGTCGCTTGAATGAGTAATCATCACCGATAGAGTTTTTAGATTTTACATCCGTTGACATCGCAATTTGGGTTTTTCACATCGGATGATTTTGACAGCCAACATGTAACACAAGTTAAGTAGATAAAAAATAATTTTTTTATAGATTACCTCTCCCGTTGCTCCAGACCATGGCGAACCCATGGACGAAATTGCCGCAAATTTTGCAGCCATAGTGGCTGTAGAATCTGTGGTGGCCGCTGATAAAGCAGCTGCAGAAGCAGCTAAGAAAGCAGCCGTTGAGGAGGCCAAAAAAGCTGCGGCAGCCGCCAAAAAACAGGCTGTTGAGGCGGAAGCGGCCGCCAAAGATGCGCAGAGGAAGGCAACAGCGGCAAAAAAAGTCGCAGCAGAGAATGCCGCTGCTGCCAAGGCGCTCGTCGGAGGCCACACGAAATCAGATGCCAAAAAAAAAAATACCTACGGTGGGAAAAACATAGAGTGGCGCAACAGAACGTGAGTATTATAAGTTATTGAAATTCAAAGCTTTAATATACTTGGTATTTCTATACACATTTTTTATCTCACAGATATTTAAATGTACATATACTAATAAATAACACTCCCTATTTTCTTCTTTTACCGATATTATTAAGCGAAATCCACCTCCCTTTTGATGAGAAGAAAGTTCCAAGCCTTGGAGGAAGCCGAGAGACGCAATCGGTCTCTGGATCGATCGCCTAGAGACAGGCGCGGGCGGTGCATTTGAATATATTATTAAAAATTGTTCATCCAAATGAATAAGTGTAATAACTATTTATTAAATAAGCTTTTCATTCGTATACATTTGTTTTTTATTTTACCTGATCCTCATTCAATCGTCATTTCAATTTTTCTTCTCTTGGTGTCTTTTCTTTAAACTCAAAAAAGTTGTTTATAAAGGTCATGTAAAAAAGGAAGAATGAAAATTGTCCTCAATTTCTCCCATATCTTCCTGAGTAGTAAAATGGTTTATTTTTTACAAAACCAAAGAAAAAATGATACCAAATCCACAAGTGTTAACCAACAAACGTGCTTCTTCGACAAGTGGGGACAGGAAATCCATAACAAAATCAACTCAAGTTTTCTGCGTATTTCTTTGAGTAAAAGTCATTTGCCTTTTTTACATAACCTAAAATCAAAAAAGATGTTCTGTAAGATAACATACTTGTAATGTTTCTTGATTCATATCGGGGGGGGGGGGGAGGTTCACTTCCATGTTAATTACGTGTGATCATTCGTAGCACTGCATTAGAGCCTCTACACACAAAACACCCGAATCAATTTTAAAAAAAATCGAAGTTACAGCTCATGATTTTCAATTTCATTTTTGACGTTTGTCTCCGTTTAGACTCTTTTTAATTTAGTAGTTTGACTGAGCGGGTAGACTCTCTCTTTGATATATTTTTTCTTTAGAAGTTAGGTAACGGCTGTCAATGTCGCAGCACTCATACACAAATGAACAAATGTTTATTCTAGAATAAACATTTACTCGCTTGCTCTCTTGTAGATAGAAGAGCTATATATTATTTGTTGACTCATAGAGTGTGGGATCTCGCCCGGAACTGATTGAACATAAAGTTCGTTTGCCACTGGTACCTCGTCCTCCCCTTTAAAAGGGGTTTTTGGACGGATTGAGACAAGCTCAAGAAAGACTCAGTCGCCATAATAATATATTTTTATGTTCCAGGCTGAGGAAAAGGCCCATCATCTCTATTGTCACACCGTGACTATTATATTTTTAATTTTGAAGAGCCTTGTGTCGACGTCGCGACCGAACCGCTCTTATCCTGCAGCGGGCAAGCATATTTCTTGGAGTTACCATTCTATAGTGGCACAATAAATCAAGCTCACTACATAGTATCATCAAGCCCCGTGTATACTACGGTTTGTCTTGCACAAGCAGTGACAGGACGAATGAACAAGACATTCAAACATCCACGTTCTCAGTCACCGCGTGTGCGAAGTTACAGCTCATGACAGCTGTATTTGTTTTTATCAGTTTTTTATCTTGTACTTTTTTTTGCGTATTTCACAATAAATTTGCACGAAGATGATGCGCATATGTACCGTGCAGCGCTGTGCATACACATGCGTAAAATGCGCAAATTCGGCATATATGTACTAGGACAGTAATGTTACCCTGTAATATTACGGTAACATTACAGTGACCCTTGCGCTCGGTATGTAGTATGTGGTTGAATGATCACATTCGCAATAGGCAGCTGCGCTCCCTCCCGCGGGACAGCAGTTGAGCAAAATATTGCAAATTATTGCTAGTAACTGTGAGTGCGCGCGCGAGTGAGATTAGAATAATTCACCAGGTGTCTGAAATTGTGAGGGAAGCCGTGTCGTCAGTTACTATTATGATTATTTGAAGGAAAAGTGCTTCATGGATAGATGGCTCTGCGAGTTTTTTCCATAGTCACGTGACCATCACATGACCCACGAATATAATAATAATTGAATGCATACATATTTTGCACTGTTCGCAGCAGTTTGCAGACTAAATGAATGTAAGCAAACCAAAAAATATTAAATTCGCGATAAAATTTGATAGAATTTCTGTAAAATTTCTATAAATAGTTCACAGAATATTTTAAAATGATTATGGCAAATAATAACAATCAGTTATAATCCAGGTTACTGTTTTTTATTATTTGTCAACAATTTGTGTACAGTCGACGAAAAACCGAGGTGCGTAATTGTTTAATATCAACTTTATTATGAATTATTGTTCAATAATATATGTTTACACTAAACGTTTTTCATCAAAAGATGTTTTATTTCACTTTTGACTCATCAAAACAGAAACTTGTTTTTTTTTGTTTATCTTCCATGCATTTCACAGAAAAGTTTCAATCTGTAACTCTTATAAAGAATTTTTTTATTGATTCAAATTTCCTATCAATACTCATAAAAAAATTGTTCAAAATATTTAAATCACAAATCTTTTTGGATAAAAAAATTTTGTTATTATAAATATCAGTTTTATTACATAAAACTATTTTCGAATCATTGAATTTCTCAATTTTTTTTAATTTTTCTACTTTGCAGTAAATTTGATAAAAGAAAATTATGGAAATATCGTTGATTTACAACACTTACCAAAATAAGAACTTTTTACATTGTTTAACTTTCATATTGTATAATTTAAATTGAAGATAGCAATTGAAATTCAAAATAATGCAGTCGATTCGGTTTTTTGATACAAAATATTTAGAATTATAAAAACTTTAAATTCTAGCTATGTATATAATGTTGAATTAATTACTTTATTATTAAAATTGAAAAGCACGCTTTTTCTTTGTTTGCTCAAAGTCATGTCACATGCCATGTCATGTCATGTCAAGTCATGCACAAATATTTTTTTAATAAATTAGCACAATTTTTTCACAGGGTGCACGCATTTTCACTTGTATGGTTAAATTTAATATAGTACGTAAATGCTCAAAAAGATTTAGCTATAATGAATTTAAAAGCACACATTCATTAAGCTGCCTACTTTTTGCGTTTTTAAAAATATATAAAATTAATTTAATTGAAATCCAATGTATTGCTATTGAAACAAAGAACAACAAGGACACGAAGAAGAATCCTTCTAGCACCAGTTCAGTCAGAGGACGAAAAATTCACAAACCAAAAAAGCCGTACGACTCATCTTCGAGCGAAAGTCCTGCTGGACAGAAAAAAAAAAACAAAAAAAAACTGTCAAACATAACAATTGATGAAGCGATAGAGTATCTGAAAAAAATGGTTAACTTTCCGGGAACAAAAAAGGACACCGACACGGAATCAAGGGTTGAACCGTGTCAAAATAGAAAATATTTAGTGAAAAACCACATAATTCAGAAATTTTTTCTACAGTAGATACTGTGACTGAAATGTGAGCCTGCATTAATTTAATGATTATTCTTTGGTTATCGCTCATATTTTTAATTAAAAACTAAAATTTCTAAAGTTCGGATACTTATGTACACGAATAAAAAGTTTACTGGATTACTTAGTTGAAATTTGCTATTGCGAACTTGTTTGCTTTCAGAATGTTGTATTCTTTTCTGCTCTATGCTTGAAAAAATTTAAATAAGAATACGTCATTATTACACTAAATGTTTCTCTAGATCACGTGCTCGCACGCCTGAATAAAATTTTAGAGACGAGTGCTGATTAGATTATGTACCCACTATATTTGATGTTTATTGAAATATATAGAACGCATCTAATTTGATACTAACGTATTGTTTTTAAAATAAGGAACAACATGGACAAGAAGAAGAATCTTTCGAGCATCAGTTCCGTCAGCGGACGAAAAAATTTCAAATCAAGGAAGCCGTACGACTTATCTTTGAGCGAAAGTCCTACTTAATTGAACAAACATGACAACTCAAACATGATAGTTGATCAAGAGATAGAGTACCTAAAAGAAATGGTTGACTTTCCGGGAACGAAAAAAGGCACGGACACGAAATCAAGGGTTTAACCGTGTCAAAATATAACATTTGCAACGAACTAACCCCAGATTCCAGAAAATGTTTGTGCTACAGAAACTGCTTCAGAAAGGTGAGTTTACATACAATTTACGTTTTTTTTTTTCGTTGTTACTCAGATTTGCTAATGGTATAAACTTCACTTGGAATATCAGATTTTCATTACTTAAAACAAACTTTTTGAATATATGTAAGAAGTTTGGCTAAAAATTGTTAACTTCATATTGGTTCGAGTAGAGAATTGAATGTATCTTTCAATGTTTAGTCAATTTTATATTGATTGTATAGCTTTCTAACAAAGTAATGTTGGTTTTTCAACAGGATTTTTGAAATTTTTGAAAAATAAATACATTCTGATATCAGGAGTGTCGTTGAAGTTGACAGCAACATTTTAGTTGCGATGTTCAACAATGTGAGATCGCTTACTACCAAAGTTAGGTATAGTGAAATTTTAACCATAATATGTGCCTGTCAGCTTTTTTCCAAAAGCATTTTTGACAAATGAATTTTTTTTCAGCGTAGTAGAGGAGCAAAACAGGCGAATTCTTGAGCAAAACGTGGGATGAAAGAAAGAAAATGATAAAATATTAACTAAGATGAAGGGAATAGTTAGGAATGTCGAATGGATAAAAATTTTTAACCAAAATCGCTTCAACTCAACGCTGAAGGCCAAAGTTAATAGGTTCCCTATTCACACTACGCAAGAAATCTCTGATATGGAAAAATTGATGTTACTGCACAGCGTGAACAGTTGCTGAGTTAAACATCAAACAAAAAGCAGTACATGTTATCATTTCCATATCAGAGACTTTTAAGAGCTTCCGTATTTCTGCAATTCTTCCTTCATCTTTCACCATTCCAAAATCTCCCTACACACATATATATTTTTCCCGTTACACTTGAGTGGGGGTCAGGCCCGATTTTACAGATCCTAGCTCAGGCGACGATTGTAAAAGGATCCAGCAGGATCTTTTTACTATCACTCCAGAATGACTTTAGAACCATTTGCAAATTTCTCACAAATTATTCGGTATAATGAACTTTTTTTTTTTAACATGTAACCTCAACGATAAATGTCAACCTACGACGCATTTATTTATCAAGAAGAGCGGGGTTATACGCGGATACATAATCATGTGAAAAACAATAAAATAATGTTTTCCACAGCTATAAGATGTAAACATTGAGAGTCACGTAATTTGAAAAAAAAAAAAATACAAATGGATCAGCGATAAGAAATAGAACTTATTATCACAAATAACAGTGTCAATCATAAATTTATTAAATTCTACCTATTTTTATTCGAATAGGTTATTTTTTGATCATTGATAAATTTAATGGATTTGATGTTACACATTGTCAATTGGAAAATTCTACCCCATGCAGTTCGGGCTTTGCAATTAATACATATATTTTTATTTTCTATAAGGAACAAAAAAGCTGTAGTAACAAACCATGTGCAATGAATATTTTATTGTTGCAATCAAGCAATCTCCTCCAAAAAAATTAGAATCTTAATGGCCAGACTTTAAAATCAATAAATTTTTACTCATGTTGACTCGTCCAAGACATTAAAACATTACGAATCTTTCTGTCATTTTCATTTTTCTAATCGTCTGACATTGATACATCCAGAGAAAAATCCGCTTTATCCGGCACGATATATCGTGTTAAAAGCATGAATTTTGGTTTGACGCGGCGGATCGTGTTAGATTAACACGATGTACGTTTTGAAACGACCCGGTCGTTAAAAAACGTTGTATTTTGAAGCTGAAACGATTGATCGTGTTAAATCAACACGATCATCGTGTTGATTTTGTAGATGAAAGTAATAGTTAAAAAAAGGAACTGCGAACCTCTGGCAGGTGACACAACGCACAAAGTTGCTATAGAAATTTAGGAAAACGTTGCGAAAGAATCAGAATATATTATAAAAAGTATAATTCTTTACTCTTATGAGAATAGAAAGCCAGAAATTAGTACATGGTTATTAGCTATTTATTCAACGCTTGCACTGCAAAAAATGGTGTCTTGCCACGAGACACTTTTTGACGCGAATTTGAAGACGTTTAAAGATGTCTTTGAAACACATATTTTTGATGTATAAAAAGAAGACACTTAATGACTGAAGACATGGATTTCTTGTCTTCGTGTCTTCTACGGAGACATGTTTCATGTTTTTGTGCAGTGTGCAGAAGAAGCTTTTGTAACGAATGTGAAGTTTGCAAAACGAGCCGAAGGCGAGTTTTGCAATTACATGAATCATTTCACTATGCACATATTTGATCAAAATATTATTACTTGTTGCTGTTATAAACAAAAAAACTTTTTTATAAGCTTTTTGATTAAAAAGTTCATACCTTTAAACCAACTAAATATAACAAAATAAAATTTTTTTTTATGTATTTGTATGAGTGAGTTCTACTATATAGACAAAAAAACATTAAATACTTGTTTAAAAAAATGATTGTTAACGCATCTTGTAAAACCGATTGCATTTCTCGACGTTTTCTTCACGCTAAAAAGTTTAGAATTTTTCACCGAATAATATTAAAAACTTATATCCTTAATAATTATTTTTATTTTATTATAATCTGTTACTGGGATTCATTTGTTTTTTTCCATTTCAGAAATATATATTTTTTTGTCGTTCCATTCACTGTCTCTGCGCTCGAGACGTTCCGCAATATTATTATATTGGGATATTTCTATGAAATAATCTAATTGTCGCGACATACTTTCGTTTTGTAAGAAACGTTTTGAATATTCAGTTTTTAATCTTTTATTTTTCGAAAAATCGAAAAGTTTACCTTTACATCACTAGTGGCGAAAGTAGACACTTGCTTTACGCTTCGCGTATCGAAAATTATACTTTCGACACATTGTTATGTAAGTCAAAACATGTCAAGTATTGTATTAACGTGGGTCATATGATTTTGAAATTTTTGATAATATAAGTCAAACGTTCCGATTTTTCAAAAATATTCTTTTTTTTTCTTACAATGCTTTTTCAATTTTTCTGAAATCTACAATTGAAGGCACCGATCGAATAAGGGGTTTCGCGCTCGGACCTTTGCTTGCCGCTCCAAGCCAAGATCGAACGTGAAACCCATTATTCGATCGGTGCCTTTAATTATCTCAAAATGAATACAGATTGATTTAATTTTTTGAATACAAGATTGATATTATTCAAGAATTGATTCGTTGGATTCAAAATATTTTGATGGTTTTTCAGTCAAATTATAGTGTCATGTGTAATAATTGACAAACTTTCCGATGAAATTCCATACTTTTTTTCATGACCGCTGGCAAATGAAAATCTCGTTTTCCTTTTTCTTTTTTTTTTCGCTGATTTTTCCGGAATATCTAGCTGCGTCATTGAAAATATTTATGATGCTCAGTTCCATTCAAAACTTTATTTAAACGCATTCTTTGCATATAGTTTTTTACCTAAGCTTTTGGTTGCTCATAGAAAATAGACATATTGATTGCAAAGCTCGAACTGCATGAGGTAGAATTTTTATATTGACAATGATGTTACATCAAATCGGTTTAATACATCAATGAAAAAAAAAATCTATCCGAATAGAAATAGGTAGAATTTAATAAATTTATGAGTGACACTGTTATTTGTGATTATAAGTTCGATTTCTTATCGCTGATTCATTTGTATGTTTATTTGTTTAAATTACGTGACTTTCTTATATATATTTTGTGCATTTCGTGAATTTTCAGCAGCGCTATAACTGTCTTGCTTGCCTCGCTAGGATACAAAATTAAAAACAAAAAAACTCAAATAAACTTCAAGTATCATATTACTTATTCATACATTCATGACATAAATCTTTTTCCATAATACCTCCCCATGCCAAATGGGGAGTACGGCTTCATCCCCATCGGGCCTATCGCCGGCATAACCATATGCAGTTGGACCGCCGGAACGCCTGCAACATTTGTGGTAGTGAATGCCGACGTCTGCATGGTCAACGGTTGGATCTCATCATGCAGCTGACGACTTTCTCTTCGGTTCTCAGCTTGGCGAAAACTTTTCCACGCAAGCTGAGCCGCCCTCTTCTCTACTGCCCGATCGAAACACTGTAACAAATGAAATACAATTACAAGCGATATAAAAATTAGCTGCAGGTTTTTTATCTACTTGTTCAGAAATATACTTACATTTTTTTGTGGGCGCTAACTGCGCCTTCTCCGGTCGGGCGTCCTCCTCTGGCCCGGTATTCTCCTTTGATCTGGCGCCCTCGGCTGGTCCGGTGCCCTCCGCTGGACCTACGATGGTCCAGAATCCGTCATCCACCGATCGCTACCGATGGTCTAGCATTTGTTCCCAGCACCTTCTGCGGGGCTGGCCTACTGTGCCGGCCACCTCTTTTTGGCTTTTTTTAACTACCGCCGGTGCAGGGACCCGTCTCTGCAACGGAAGCAAATGATTGCTTCCGAAATGATGTTTAGTATGGTAATGTTAAATAAAACTTATGTTCAAGAAAATTAGATTATAAAATTCGATAAAAAATATATTTTGGCTTTATTTTAAATACATAAGTAGGTTCCTTACGTTTTTTTTTGTGTTGCCGGAGAACCCTGTAAGATAAAAAAACTAACAAAAATGAATACGATACACGAAAAAAAATTATTAACGAGAAATACATTCAAAAAATAGAATTCAGAAATACCAACAATAATGATAGTTTCAATTGTTGAAAAATAGAGAAAAAGTTTTGGAAAAGTTGACGAAATATAAACTAGAAACTCGAGTAGTTAATGAAATTGAATGTAATAGAAAGTGCGTATTAGGGTGTTACTTATTTTGGCGTGTCAGAATTTTCTCCGTTCCGGAGCTTACAATGAATCAACATATTAAAAGAACTTTCTTTTTAAAGTTTAAAGCGAATCAGGCATGATTAACACTTGCCACAAAATGACTAGACTTTTGAAGAGGATTTACATGTAGTTTTTCATACCTTTTGCTCAATTATTTATAACATGTACAAAACAACATGTCAATCCTATCTACAACTCTAGTTATTTTGTGGCACGTGCTTATCATGCCCAATACGCTTTCAACTTTAAAAACAGTTTTTCATACATATTTTGATTGATTCAAAGGCTCGGAATGGGAAAAATTCCGATATCACTAAAGTGAGTGCATATGCGACAGTAACTTCAAAATGAAAAAAAAAATAAGTGAAAATTTTGAATAAGAGAAAAAAGAAGATTTTCATTGAAACGAAGAACGAATGCAAATAAAAAACTAACAGGAACCGACAAGTTTATTTTAAATAATAGTAAATAGTGGAGAAATTATTTTCTGTGAGTAGTGTTTTTATAAATTTCTCAACGCCGTGACTGGAAAAAAATACTTTAATAATATTCAAGCTTGTTTGAAATCAGAGGAAAAACTAACCATAATAAGAGAAAAACGAAGGTTTGTATTCAAAATTCAAAACTTCGAAAAGTCCATTGCAGTAAATTCCTCGAATATTAATACAAATGTAGGAATAAGTTAAAATTTTCCATTTCTCTGTTTTTCAAAAACCGAAAGTACTTTACATGACTTAAAAAACTGTCTGAATTTGAACATCGGTCAAAATCGTTTAAACCCGGAAGACTTCATCTGTTATTAGAGGTCTGAAAACAATTAATATGGTTCACCCAATTTAACTTCATATACCGCAGCAATCTTTGAAGCTTTGAATATCTTATCTCGTCTTATGGACTGTAAAAGATTTTTTAAGCTCCGTATTTAAGTATAAAGAAAAAAAAATAACACAATGCGATGAATATGTATAGGAAAATAAAAGTTGATACTTGGTGGCCGGAATCTCAAAAATGTATCAATAAAATGTAAAAAAATTGCAAAACGTAAAATTTACCGGAAAATGAAATTGTAAAAATTAATTTTACTTGTACGTAACGTACCGGTTTTTTCAAGAGTAAAAATAGAAGTGATACATTTTGTAACATGAAAATAGTATATTTCATATCAAGGGGGAGAGCAGCGTCTTTTCACGTGCGACAGCAATATTTTCGGAACGAGTGACATCGAGCGCCGGATGCGCGAGAATGTTCTACGAGTTCCGAAAATTTGCTGTCGCGCGTGGAAAGACTCTCCCCCGTGATATAAACTATATTTTTCATTGTTAGTGCGGAAAATGATACCCTGTTTTGCTGCGGCACAGATTGAGCGTAGGTGCCCCTTTTCGAGTCGGTGAAATAAATGGTGACCTGTCGAATAATTGATGACCTGGCACCTTTTTTTTATGGATCCTTTCACTTCCATTCACCGCTCGAAAAGGGGCATCTTACGCTCAATTCGTGACCAGCAAAACACGATCATTTTGTGCGCGTACAATGAAAAAGTATTTTATACTGTTCACCAAGAATTTATACTGGAAAGAAAAAAAACAAGAACTTTTTTCCAAATTTGATGGAAAAATCTACAACTTTCTTTAAAATCGTTAAGAACTGTTCATTTTTTTCTGCGTGTTACACAATCGTTAAAAAAATAAGAAAACATGATAGAAATTTTCTCGTTAAAAATTAGTTCACTGCTATACAAAACACTTCATAAGGAGCGCACTTGAAAATGCATTCCATACAAAAGTTAAAAAAAGACGCTGTGGGTACTTTTCAAACGATTAATAATGAATTTTGGTAAAATTATCAATACCATGAAATTGCTGTACCCAGTTGTCTTTGCTATTCCCTTGTAGCGCTCGAATTTACTCCAGGAGGAACGAATAGACACTGATTGACACTTACCACCATCGTTTATTATATTACACCTCTCCAAACCTTAGTTATATGGTCAGAAACCGAGGTCAA
This sequence comes from Platygaster robiniae, assembly GCA_028476575.1. NCBI lineage: Eukaryota > Metazoa > Arthropoda > Insecta > Hymenoptera > Platygastridae > Platygaster > Platygaster robiniae. The sequence continues at coordinate 6,940,038 of CM052027.1, read as the reverse complement.
GAAAAATTTACATGTAGGGCACACAGATAGGCGTAGGGGAATTTCCCAGCTTTTCCTTAAATCTGAGGTTGAAAGTTTTGATTGGTATAAAGTTAACGCCCACTTGGATAGATAATAATGGAATTTTTGATTTTTTAATCGATTCAAAAAATTTGTTCAATTCTGCTGCGTAATTTTCGAAGGCGCTGAAGATTTTTTACAAATAAAATTTCGAAACTGTAAAAAAGGCCAAACATTAATTTGTAAATCTATATGTAACAGAAAACAATCCAGTCGATCTGGTTTGAATTTTATAGTCTTGAAAATTAAATTCTACAGCTGGTTCCAGAATTGCTCTAAACAAGTGTCACATTTTTGATAATGTAGACAAAAAACTTAGCAGGCACAATTTGCGTGCTTCTTTTTAACTTTTATTTGCTAAAAAATCTGTGATAGTAAGGACTTTCTTTTTAAGCATGAGGAGTTTTAAAGTTTTGCGTAGGGAATTCTCGTTGTTCTGCCTAATTCCGCAGTATATAAGCTGTCAATAATGATTCAGCTTCCCGGTTCACGAATACTCCACTAAGTTTGAAAAAAAAAATGTTGTCGTCATTTTAGTATTGAATTCAAATACTGAGGCAAAATGATGCAGAGTACAAACGAATTAGGACGCTAAAATTACTCACTCTCTTTTTCCTAATGAACAGAGTTTTTCATTATATTTTTCTCGAACTCGAAAGGAAATTTCACTATGGCTCAGTGTTTATCAACTCTTCTGGAGTCCTCATTCTTCGGAAAAAGAACTTGATTTATAAATCGACGTAAGCATAATTGATTCTCCTTCCTTCATTTTTTTTGGAAAACAAGATTCAAAGAGAAGTATGTCCTCATGTAATAGTTTGAAAGTATGATTGATAATAAAAATGCACTTTCACATTAGGTTAACTTTTTCAGCATCTCATGAAGTGGAAAAAAAGAAAAAGGAATGGAAAACAACTCACATTGCCTAAAAATTTATTACATACATGTCCTTAATTATAAAATCCGGACGAATTTTATCCGTCGCTTACAAAGGGCGCGCGATGAAATCGGCCGAGGAATACTTACTCTGAATATAATTTTTTTTTTCTCTTTCTAAGCTATCCTGTGTAAAAGGAGCGCTTCTCTCTTACCTATTTTTCCGCTCGTTTTCGTCTAACTTTCACTGCCTGCCTTTCATGGTCCCTCCATGAATACTATTATGATTATTTTCGTCAACTGATCTCGAAAATTCCAATCGATTTCCGAAAGACCCCTATCTACTCCGACCGCATTGTTGCCAACTTGGTAGTAGTATTGGGAAATAAACATCTTTATTCATATTCAACATAGCGTTTTTAAAATATATGATGGCAATTTTGGGCGGATGAGGCGCGATAGCGGGATGTAACAAAACTCAGTAGAACAAAACAAATAAAACAAATAACAACGCTAAAAAAAATAATTTTAAGTGAAATTCGAATGAATAATTCATAATTTATCGAATAGGAGTGCTGCCTCTGTGCTCGACAACAAAAAAATGCGAAATTTCGGTTGTTGTTGTCGTTTTTTTTAACGACAGATTAAGGTAAATATTTTGTAGAAAAAAAAAGATTTTCAAACACATTTAAAAAAAATGTATATTAGATTTAATTTAGACATCTACAACTTCGAGTAAAAAATTCAAATAAGTATTATACTATGCTACACACATTTGTCATAAAAACATTTTTTATAGTTGTTGGAAAAAATGTCTAAAAATAAATAAACGTCAATTCAAAATGAAAAATTTGGAGTAGAAAATTGTAATATTATATTTCACCTTAAACATGAGTATCTGAAATTTTCTTGGACTTGAAAAAAAAATATATCAATGAACAAGAATAACAATACATTACTTTTATTTTGGAAAATATTTAAAAATACAAAACATAGCATATTCATGTTAATAAAAATATCCATTATGTTTTAAGATGCTAAAATTGTTTTGATATCTCGAAAATATTGAATTGATAATTTAAAATATACATCAATTATGATTATAAAAAATTATGAGTTATCCCGAGTAAAAATAAAAATCGGCCGATTTGTTGTGGATTTCGGCCCGATTGCGGCTGCATCTCGGCGCCGATTTATAAAGTGCGATATCCGCCCGATCCTAAGTGTCGTTTTCGGGCCAACGCCAGGCATAATTATCGGCTTGAACTCGGCAAAACGAAACTATACCGATGTAAACATCAAAATTGTCGGCATCAAAACTGATCAAAACAATCGCGGAGTTTTGCAATGTTAAAATAGATTTGCAATAATAACAGTGCGTATATGGCCGAAAAACAAGGGCTAAAAATCGCGTTCGAGTCCCAAACCATCGTGCGATTCAACGTGAACAAGAAAGATTGTTTCGCAGATAATAATCACGGCAACACATTTTTTCAATTAAGATATTGTTGAATTCTCGGTATTTTCATTCAATCCGTATATGCATTTGCTTTGCTAGAATAAAATATTTTTTTGCGAAATATAACTTAAATTAAAACAGGTTTACAACTTTCTTATTAAATGTGAAAAAATAATCCGGATTCTGATTTAATGATATGGCAATATTAATTATGATAAACTTGGAGAAATTTGTTTGATTATAATTATGCAAAAATTTTCATAACCTACCTTAGAAATTAGAAAAATTTCAAAGATGATGATTACAAAAAAAGTTGCTGAAAATTACACTGCTCAGTTCAGCAAAAACAAAAAAAAAAAAAAAAAAACTTTGTGACACAAAAGTGGGCAGGGTCATGTATCGTACGCTAAATAAATGTTTTCTTATTCATTCGTAAATTCATCAAATAATTTTTTTCTGTTTACATATTCAGAAGTTGTCAAAGCACATTTTATTGTAAAACAAGAGAGCGGTTCTATTTTGTTATCTAAAACGGAGTTCTTAAAAAATCTTGGAACAGTACTCTCAAAAGCTACAGACTGGGAAGGTGGCCGAGCAGTGAGGCAAGAAAAAAAAAGAAATAACTATTGCAATAGTTGAAGACTAGCTTTGAAAATCTATTGTGAAAAATTTTTTACAATAAAAATTCAAGAACCCCAATGATTTTGCTGTTTTTTTTTTTAAATCACTACTCATATTATGGGAACTTGCAATTATCTTAAGAATGTTCTTAATTTTTCCGAAACTTGTAATATCTATAAGTTTCAAAAAACCTGATGAAATTTATTGGAAAACTATAAGTTCCAATTGTAATATGTAAAATTTTCAAAAATAATAGCAATAATAGTACTTCGGACCTGAAGCGGATATATTCTTCAGGCCGATTTCGGAAAAATTTGTAGGCCCGATATCGGTCTAAAAAATCTACGATCTCAAATACATTCCGAAAAACGAATCGAAAAAAATTGCGAGCCGAAAAATTCACGATATCAGGGTGATTTCGGAAAATTTGTCGGCCGGATATCGGGCTGAACTAAAAACCAGCACGGACCGACTTCGGCCCGAAATCGTACCGTCACTTCGGCCGAACTTATGCCAAAGTCTAGCAAAATTCAGGCAGAATTGAAATTTTTACTCGGGATGATGTAAATATAGAAGTATGATCATTATGTAAATAATTGATTGAATCTCGAGGCTATAAATTTAATTTTTGAATTCTAATTTTCATAATATCGGAAAACAGCAAAATTAATATTTCCAAGTTAAAATTTTGTCACGTTTCATAAAGTGTTGAATTTTAATATTTAAATATACGGTTAGGTTAGGTGGAGCATTTTTTATAGTAGTTGGAAAAAATGTGTAAATAAAAACCTTAAATCAAAAATGGAAAATTTTGAAAAGAAAATTGTAATAAAAGTATTGTATTCAATAAAACCTAATAAAGAATAATTGAATATTTTTTTATCGAATTTTTCTTCTGTTTTAAATAATAAAAATAATAGGGTTTAACAAATAACATAAGCTTTCAATATTCTATGCACTGATAGTCATATACTCATACTAGATGCATGAAAATTAAAACCTGCAGTAATGTCTACATTTTTGAAAAGTTTGACGTATCCGTCGAACTTGTCAAAAATATGTTGCGGGCGCGTGTTTACGTGCGCGCGGGACAGGAATAGGTGCCTGGGGGGATACACTGAGATAGGGCAACTTGAGATCGCCATTTTCAGTCGTTTTAGTTCCCTCTTAAGTGTTTGGCGGCGCTGTTTGTCATTTATTGTGTTTGTTTTGACATTTCATTTCAATACAACGCAGCCCAGTTCACCGTAGCAATACAACGGGTGATACATAAAGTTCAGAAAGGCTTATTGCAGCTTATTGTTTATGTTTTTTTTTTCGCATTTTCGGCAAACGCAGGTAAACACGGGTGAACGGGTGAACGGGTGAATTGTGCAAACTTTTGGCATGAGGTTTGCCAGCATTGTTGAACGAGATACTACCGCTAATTAATTTTATTTCAATATTTACATTATATTCATATTATAATTACATTTATATTAATTTTATTCCAATCAATTTTATTTCATACCAAATAATATCCGATCAGAGCGAAATATTTCGAAATGTTTTGGCAACATTTCAGAAATATTTCAAATGTTCTCGAATTATTTGCGAAACATTGGGCCGAATAAGTATTTTCTGGAAAGAGTATTGCTATATCATATATCATATAATAATATAAAATGTAATAACATAAAAGATAACAATAATAATCATGATAATATTTATTATTTATATGGTTTATTACTAAAACTTTTTAAATTAAAACATGAAATATGAGTACAATAATTTCATTCGAATTTTGGATGAAGTTTAATCGCCAGAACCCCTTTCTGCCTACGCGCCTGCTTTCCATTGAAGCTTGATCACGCCGGGTTTGAGCTTATCAGGGGGCACACACTGTGGGTAAAATTTTTGTCCAAAACTAACCTTAAAAAAATACGAGTGTATATCTATATATATCCACATATATAGATATATTTTACTAAGGATCCCTCCCGCCCCTTCGCCCCACTTTTTAGGCAACTTTTTCCTTATGGAGTGTGTGCCCCCTGGAGCTTATGCTTATGCGGCTCGCCGACACCGCCGAGAACGTTAAAAAACACGAGCATCATCATCTTTTGCACTTAACACTTTAAAGTGCTTTTCGAAATGTATCACCCGTTGTATTGGAGTTCCAAAAAAAAGCGCCGAGCGCGCCGCCAGACACTTAAGAGGGAACTAAAAGCGATCTCAGCCGTTTAACATGGCAGTGAACCCCCCCCCTGATAGGTGCTGGCTAGGTAGTGCTGAGACCTCTCCGTACCATTAATGTCGAAGATACTCATGAGTGCGTTCTACACAGGAATGGTTCCTGTCCAGCGCGCAGTGAGCTACGCTTGATTCAAAGTTTTCCCTTTGGACAGTAACCATTGCTGTCCAGCCGCTGCTGGACTGCGATTTTTTTTCTCAGTGTATGAACATACAAAACTGAGCATATTTTTCATGTTAATAAATTACACATTATGTTTCAAGATGCTAAAATCGTTTTAATATCGTGAAAAATATCGAATCGATAATTTAAAATATACATAGATATATAAGAATAAAAATTAATATACAACATAGATGTATGGAAATAAAATAAAATATACAACAAATATTCATAAATATACGTTTCATTGAGTGTTAAATTTTAATATTTAAATGATGCATACGGTTAGGTTAGGTAAAACATATGTTATAGTAGTTGGAAAAATTGTCTAAATAATAACCGTAAATTTAAAATGGAAAATTGTAATGTAAGCATTATTGTATATAATGGATATTGAATTTAACAAATATTAGTAGTAAAAGTAAAAAAAAATACATTGAATCTTCCAATATTGATTCAAATTTTTTTTTAATCTTTATAACTGTAAAATTATTATGATAAAATTTCATTCCTCGGAAACCTTATATTTCACATAACACATAATATTGAAAAGCCATTAATCGCAGAAGTAATCAAGAGCCGCGCTATGACTTAAAAGAGTAGACTGAAAAGTAGTGATATTACAGAAAATGTCACTCGAAAAAAAAAAAAAAAACAAACAAACAAACCAAAAAACAAACAAAAAACAAAAAAAAGCAATAATTCAACGCTAACCGTATTTTGTGATCACAAAATAATATTCACAACATAGTGTAGTTATCACAACATGGAATTTTGTGAACTATTGATATATGAAAAAGCGTCGCATTCCTATATGAAGTATTTACAACTGGTGTATCAAAAAAATGAACAGTCATAATGAAAATGAATCAAAAGTCAGTAAGATAACATTCAAGTATTAAACTTCTCGTTGAACGATAATTCGTCAATTTTCTTTATCCCTCGATTTAATAACTCCAGCGCAATACAAAACACGAACGTTCCGCATTTTAGAACTTATGGGTTGGAAAGCACTCGACGGCCCGCTTTTATAAAATTCATAAAATTCATAATTGCATCAATAGTGCGATGAGAAAGCACATAAATATGCGTGAAAAGCAGTCACATATTCTTATATTAAAACAGTTATTCACACTTGTATTTCGTTTGCATAGGACGCCATATAGGACATATAAATAATAAAAAGTTAAAGAAAATTCGAATCCAGTTCTCGACATCAACAGAGATTGAAAAAGACTCATTCTAAGCTGACATGTAGTGAGCCGCAAAACGCTTCTTACGACGTCACGCGCAAAAAAAGGCAAAATACGGAATCAATTGTGTGAATAACAACAAACTAAGGAAAAACAATTGAATATGCATTCAGCGGGCCGTCAAGCGCTTTCCAAACCATTAGTTCTGAAATGCGTAACGTTCGTGTTTTGTATTGCGCTGGGGTCATTACATCGAAGGATAAAGGAAAATTGACAAATTATCGTTCAACGAGAAATTAGATACTTGAATTTTATCTTACTGACTTTTGATTCATTTTCATTATGACCGTCTATTTTTTTGATACACCAGTTGTAAATACTTGATATAGGAATGCGACGCTTTTTTATTTATCAATAGTTCATAAAATTCTATGTTGTGATCATCATACGAGGGTCATTTGAAAAGTTTCCGGCCTTATCAACAAATAGGTATAGTTGAGTAGAACTTTTTCGCCATCTGTGAGCTAACGTTACAACTTGAAAGTGTGTAAAGTTTCAAGTCATTCCGATGAATACCCTGTCTGTGGCGCTTTTCCAAACTCGCCAGCTGACAGTTTCTGCCAACAATGGAGAAAATTGAGTATCGTGCCGTCATATAATTCCTCTATTTAAAAGGGAAAAAGACTCAGGAAATAAAAGATGAGTTGGACTCTGTTTACAGCGAGGTCGCTCCTTCATTTTCAACTGTCAAAAGTTGGGTGGCTGAGTTTCGACGCGGTCGCACAAGCATTTTTGACGAAGAACGATCTGGGCGCCCGAAAACTGCCACGACTGACGAAATGGTTGACTTAGTGCATGGAGTCGTCATGGAAGATCGTCGATTGACTGTTTCGGAGATTGCTGAAGCTTGTGCGATTTCAAGTGAACGGGTGCACACAATTTTACATGAGCATTTGAGCATGAGAAAATTATCCGCGCGCTGGGTGCCGCGTTTACTCACCATCGACCAAAAGCGCGTACGAATGGAGATGTCGCGCGAGTGTCTCAGCCTTTTCCAACGAAATCCGGCGGAATTCTTGCGAAGGTTGATAACGGTGGATAAAACTTGGATTCACCACCATACTCCTGAGACCAAACGACAGTCGATGCAGTGGATTGCGGTGGGGGAACCAGCCCCGAAGAAAGCTAAAGTCGTGCTCTCAGCAGGGAAAGTGATGGCGACAATATTTTGGGACAGCTAGGGGATAATTTTAACAGATTATCTTCCAAAGGGTCAAACCATCAACGGGCAATATTACGCCAACCTGTTGGATCAACTGATGGCCGAAATCAAGAAAAAACGTCCACATTTAGCCAAAAAAAAAGTTCTCTTTCACCAGGAAAACGCTCGGGTCCACACCTGCATGGTCGCGATGTCGAAATTTCACGAACTCAAGTTTGAATTGCTTCCTCATTCCTCATACTCACCGGATCTAGCTCCTAGTGACTTCTTTCTATTTCCTAATTTGAAAAATTTTCTTGGGGGAAGAAAATATGGCTTAAATACGGAGGTGGAAAACGCTGTGACCGGATATTTTTTGAATTTAAAAAAATATTTTTTTTCCAACGGTTTAAAAAGTTGGGAGAAACGATGGATTAAATGTATTGACTTGAAGGGAGATTATGTTGAGAAATAAATTTTGTTTTGCCTCGAAATATGCGTTTTTTCTTGAAAAGGCCGGAAACTTTTCAAATAACCCTCGTACTATGTTGTGATCACAGAATACGGTTGGTGTTGAATTCTTATTTTTTTTTTTTTTTTTTTTTTTTTTTCGAGCGACGTTTTCTGTGATATCGCTACTTTTTGATCTACCCTTTTTAAGTCATAGTGTGGCTCTTGATTACTTCTACGATTTATAGCTTTTCAATATTATGTGTTACGTGAAATCAAAGGTTTCGAGAATGACACCAAAATTAAAAAAAAAAAATCGTACATTTAATGGTGCACCACCTTACAAGCGACGGCCGATCTTTACATTAGCAATGTCTATTTGAGGGAGGGGGGGGGGGGGTAATAATATACCTAGAATGTAGAATGATATTTCAAACCGGATTCAATCATTTTCTAATTGACGAATTATTCAGTATGTGAAAAAAAAATTATTAAAGTAATTTTTGAATCTTTGTTATTATTATGAAATAATGTTGTTTTGTGATTTTTATGGTACCATTATTGAATATTATTATTGTACCATCAAGAGACCTGGTTGGGTCGAAAAGGCTAAGGTAAAAAAAAAATAACAAAAAAGTCGCCCGACAGCTTACCGGGTCTCTATTCATTCCCGAGCTATAGCGATTCTGCTGTACCGACACTCACATTTCGGGAAATTTTTCATATTTACGAAAGTAATTGAGTACCATGTGGTACTAATCCTAAAACTACGATTTTTTTACTTTCATTTGAGGCCTAACACTTTACGATCCGCTCCTTGGTTCACTCAGGAGACAGAAAAACAGTTAATTTTTTTTCACAAAAACACAACGAAATTTGTCCAGACTAAACGTGAATATTTTACTGCAAGACTTCTGTTTCCGGCTGTACTGAAGCCCCTAGCGGAAGTTTTTGGAAAACTTGTTTTTGATCGATTTGCGTCAATAATTCATAATATACCTTTTTTACGTTACTTACAAAGAGGAAACATTTAATAGAATATCACACAAAAGTAGTAATGCATTTATTTATTAACAAACAACAACAATTATCATTGCTTTCGCTTTTTTTTGAGCCGAATCATGAGACACCTATTTGAATTTATTTTGTGTGAGTGACGTGCGTGTGTGTATGAATTTGTTTACTTCCTGTCGTCTGCTGTCCACTGCTGCTGTTATCAGCTGTGATCAATTGATATTCATTAATAGGATACACGTGAATATACACGCTTGTGCACGATATTGAAATTCCAAGTACTTAAGCGGTATTTTATAAGGTACCAATTAAGTACTTTCCCAAATATCTACTCCTTCTCAACGAAAATCGGTAAAATTTCTTTTGTATCTTGTAACTAAAGTGTTTTTCTTCATTTTCCAGTGGCCAAACATCCGAAAAAAAGTGCATTAATTTTAATGGATCGAAAATCAGAAACACTTATTGAGGCCGCGGATTCTGTAATGTCCTGAGCGCTCGAAAATACGGAGAAGTATTGTCTGCACGGTGACGTTACAAGTCAAAATCGAAAGTTCGATTTAAGAAAAACAAAAAATACTCGTCAATAGCTATTGAAAAATGAACGTTTGTCTCTGTTTAAACATTATTTGTAAACTTCATAGTTTTTGTTCACAAAAATTTAAACTGATGCTTTTTGCATCGAAAAATCAATGTTTTTTAAAGCTTACATCGCCGCTGTGCATTTATTTTTTCAATGTATTTACATAAATTTTATAAACTTTAGTTCAGGAAGGTCTAGCGATGAACACAGTATCAAAATATTCATAAAAAGTTAATAAAAACTAATTTTTTTTTTTAATTTGACTGGAAAACCATGTTTTCTGACGTCCACATTAAAAATGTATCGAAAAAATTTTCGTTTTTAATGAGGTTTTCACGCTTGTCATAATTTTGAATGTATTGTCGATCTTTTTGGACAATTGGGCTCTCATAGAAAATCCAGCAGGTTAGACACAACGCGTAGCGCGATGTGCTTGAATTTTTCGCTGGTAGGACTAACTACGGAGCACGCGCGCGTTAAATTCAAGCACATCGCGCTGCGCGTTGTGTCCATCTTGCTGGCTTTTCTATGAATAATAGTTGAAGAGAGCTCAAACTTTTTAAAAAGTTCGGCAATACACTCAAAATTATGATAAACGTCAAAACCCCGTTAGAAACGAAAATTCCCTCGATACATTTTTAATGCGAACGTCAGAAAACATGGTTTTTCAGTCAGATTAAAAATAAATCAGTTGTTAATAATTTTTTATAAATATTTTGATATTGTGTTCATCGCTAGATCTTCCCGAATAAAAGTATGCAAAAGTTATGTAAATACGTTGAAAGATAAATGCACAGCGGCGATGTAAGTTTTAAAAAACATTGATTTTTCGATGCAAAAAGCATCAGTTTTTATTTTTTCGAAAAAAAAATATGACTTTTACAAATAATGTTTAAGCGAAGACAAACGTTCATTTTTCAATAGCTGTCGACGGGTATTTTTTGTTTTTTCAAATTCGGACTTTCGATTTTGACTCGTAAAGTCACCGTGCGGACAAAACTTCTCCGTATTTTCGAGCGCTCAGGACGTTACAGAATCCGCGGCCTCAATTGTCAGATAAGTGTAGATAACGCACTTGTCATGCGCACTCATGCGCCAGATAATAACTAGATGATGGCCGCCATGACACATAGATGCATGTCGCGTTTTGCGTGTTAATGCCGACGTTTCTCGACAACGAAAATCCATATTTTCGTTAACATTTTATACTTGTGCTGTGAAATTGAGTGAAAAAAGAAAAAAAAACAATTTATTATGCTGCAGTAAAGGAAGGGTCTGCAGTAAAAATCGGTAAGTATTCCCGACCACATTGAAAAAAAACTGGTTTTGGTGTGAGGTTGTATTTACAATGTGTACATTACGTAATCAACTTGTGCATTTTTCTCTCATCATTCATTCAGTCAAAATTCCAAAACTTCGGCTAGTAGATAGGCTAGGCCGGTATCACCCCCCCACTCCTCCTCCCATCACGTGACCCTCCTCTACTCGCATGCCCCGCTCACTTCCCCCACCCCTGCCACCTGATTGGTCTTTCCCCCTCCCTCCCGCCTACTTCCATTCCCCCCGTGCCCCTTGGCCCGCCCCCTTGCCGCACCCCTTCTGCGGTTTTTCGCGAGTTTCGCGGATTATCGCAAGTTTCCGCGTTTTTTCGCGAGTTTCCGCGGTTTTTCGCTAGCTTCGCGGTTTTTTCGCGGATTCCCCCAACCTTTTTTCGCGAATTCCCCCACCCCTTTTTCGCAATTTCCCCCATCCCTAGACCACGAACAAGATGGCGGATTCAAGATGGCGGCGGTCGGTAAAACAGGGACATGTCTACTGGTGATAATACCTGTGGTCGGTAAAACAGGGAAGTACCTACTGTCGGCAATACCTGCGGTCGGTTATACCTGCGGTCGGCAATACCTGCGATCGGTATATTCATACTGTTTTATTTTTGTCTGTTTTTTTTTGTTTTTAGTTTTTTTTGGTTTATTACATTTTTATTTCGATTTTCGCTCAATATGAACTTATATGCGATAAAACTTATTTATTTATTCTCAGTTTAAAATTTCAACTTCATCCTCGTCGTCCGACTCCAAAAGTCTTAATTTCTCCTCCAGCTCCTCGCGCTCTTCCAAAAGTCGTGTTCTTTGCGCGACACGGCCGGACAAACGCTGCAATAAAAAAAAATTTCTATCAGTTAAATTGTTTTTATGAAATAAAGTTTGAATTCTTACTTACAGGAACGAGGTAACCATTTTTGATCTCGTATGTAGAACGATTAATTTTAATTTGCGATTTCAGAGAATATTTTTTGTAGTATTTTTCGATTTTTGTTACTATTTAAGTTTTTATTTTCTCCGACAACACCCTCATATTCTGAGGCATGTTCACCTCTAGATTTCCAATTTTTATTTTCCATTCGTCAATGAAATTATATTCCATGATGAATTGTTGAAACGATGAAGTTTTCAATCAAACTGTAGTCGAGAAAGAATATGCATTTTGCTCGAGTCTATTTTTTTTCGATAAAGATATTTGAAGATGAAATTTGAATACCGCGCGCGAATTCATAAACACCGCGCCGTCTAATCTCTCCGCCCGGGAGCGTTATCTTTTCTTGCGCTCCGAAGACAACGGATGATTTGGAATCATTCTTCAAAAACTTTCAAACTCACTTTATACCAGGGGTTCGGAGCCGCTCCGTTAAACAGTCCGATCCGAGGGCTTGAGCGATCAGAGCTCGTTATAATTGTATATTATAATTGTATATTAAGTATTGCATAAATTATGAATAATAATATTTTTATTGTTCATAATATTAATATTATTAATAATAATAATGTTGTTAATTATTGATAATATTTATTTTAATAATTTTAATGATTTCATTCAATAAATAAAATTAATTTTGAATGAAATTAATGAAAATTAATTTTAAATAAAATTCAATAATAAAAAAATTATATTAACTTTCAAATTAACTAATGAAATTACTTGAATTATTTAAATTTAAATTTAAATTTAATTTAAAAATTACAAATTTTTACAAATTTGTAAATTTGTAAATTAAAAAAAAAAACTTAAAGTTTTTTGACGGATATCAAAAATTTTGACATTTTCTATGTTCTCTGACAGTTTTTCATAATTTTCTGATTTTTGCAGAATTGAGACAGTGTTTCAACAATTCAGCAGTTTTTTTAATAAAATTGAACGTTGACAGTTTTTTGAAATTACATTGATTACTAGGAAAAAATATGCAAAGGATGGTGTATACTGTAATTTATAAAATGTAATAAAGTGATTAAATTTTTGTTGACAGGGAAAGTCTGCGACAAACAGAAAACGGCACTTGAAACGGCATCATGCAGAAATCGAAATATCACATGATACAACGCAACAAGAACAAAAAGTACCAAAAATGAAAAAACCAAAGGCGGGTTCTCAGGAAAATAAGTCTATTCTAGAGAAAAGAAATACTTTTTTTGAAAAATCATGCATGGAACTTATTGTTCTAAATGGCAGACAGTTTTCACTGTTTCGTGACTCTGGTTTTTTGAAGTTGTTGAAAATTTTCGATTCTTCTCTGAAAACTGATGATTTTCTAGAAAAAATTCAAATCAACGTTGTTGAAGAAGCAGCATTTTTAAGGAACAATATCACGAAAATATAAAAGGAAAAATGATTTCTGTAAAATTTGAAAAAGTACAGTCACACAAAAAAACGTTATTTGCAATTCACGTCCAGCACATTGAAAATGGAACAATTCATTTGCAAACATTAAGCACTCACGAACGATACATAGATTTTGACGAGAAATTCGTCAACATTTGTATTTCGACTGTGTTTATGATATATGGGATAGAATTGAAGCAAATTTATTCTGTCTGCGAATTAGACCAAAAGTCAAACAATTCAGACAAGGCAGAACTGACAGTGCTAACTTCGCCAACTGAAAATCTTTTATCAGCAGCAGTAAAAAAAACTATGAAAAATCACCCTTATTGGCCAAGTCCTATTTCAGCTGCAGATGTTCTTGAAACTTGTGTTTCTCGCACCCTTGACGCAGAATTTTATGTTAAAACACTTGGTACTTTTTAAGTTTCTGATAACATACTTGATACTATATACATTATTCACATTTGTGTTTTTTTGTACAAGTACTCTATAAAATTCTGAATACTTTTTTTACTTAAGCTAAACTGAACATTCTGCAATTTGAAGTTGAGTGGATTTTGACTCTAAATAAGATAAAAGTAAGTCGAAACGAGTAAACTCTCACTTTATTGAACGTTCAATTTTTAATCGAAAGAGTGAGTAAGATAAAGAAATTTTTACTCGAAATTTCTAATTGAAACCTAATTCTTAACATCCACTAAAAAAATTTCGAGAAAATTGCTTTCGAATTGCTTGAAATTGTTAACTTCAATTTCCAGTAAAATCCTACAGTAATACTTCAGCAATCAGCATTGCTTTGTAGGCAACGATTGCCGCCTTCAGCGACCGACAATTATATTGGTTATTTTGTTTGTGATTATAATTTTTTTACTGCATGCGAAATATTTTTTTCATTATGCATTCCAGAGAATTTAAGAAAGACTGTTACAAGGACAAAGGAAATCTCGACCACGCGTACAAATTTTGAAAAGACTTTTGACATATTATGTCATTTACATGAAGAAAAACATTTTTATGAGCATTTTCTCAGTGATCCATCATCAGAAGTGTATTTGAAACAGACAGAATAGGTTTTTCTCGAAGATTTACGCATAACTTTACTGCCTGTACAAGAAGCTTTTGATATGTTGAAGAAAGCTCAATTTGCAGGAGAAATCTTAGGAATTTGGATCACATGTTTAAAAAAACTTGAGAGAATGCACTATCTTGCAGCTCAGGAAATTGCAACAAACATGAAAGAGGCTGAGTCTTTCATGCTCAGTTGCGACTCTTTTTTATTAGAGGTATTGATGGACAGCCGCTATAACATCTTATTACCAGCTGAAGCTAAAGAGCGTGGGAAAATTCTTTTGTCGAAATTGTATTTTGAAATGAAATCAAAGAACGAAAAAACCTCAAACATGACCGAGAACGATTCCTATGAAGGAGCGCCAATTGCTTCAATAGAAGAATATAAAAATTGTGATGAGCTGGAGAGAATTCTACAAAATAGTGAAGCCATTTCGAAGACAAGTAATCTATTAATTTTATTTGTTTTTTGCACATCAGAATAGTTTCAGTTATAATGTCCGGTAATTTTTATCCATAAAAATACGTTGGACGTGACGTTACGTTTTTTAAGGGGATTTTCAACACCTTCCTTTTCATAAGTCAGCAGCGCGAAACACCTTTTCCCCCTCAAGCTCTTTCTGGTATCGAATCAAAAATTGAAAATATTCATCATTCAACTGCTTTACTCAAATTTTGAACATGATATAAATGTTTATATGGAATCAAAATTTATTTTTGATAAATATTTTTGTTATCGGTGTACGTAATAGACGACCCCCTAGGAATTCTAAAATTTAATGAGGATCAAAATTACTAAGAATTCTAAAAGTTTGTGAGTGAGTGTTGGCTTTCATTTTGGCAAATAAAGGACTTAATCTGAATAATTAATTATTGTGGAAAACTGCACGATAGTCAATGCCAGTGTAAATGTAGCGGAATTTTTGTCTAAGACACATTTTTTTTCAGATTCCCTGACTCACAATTTCTCCGAGGAATTGAATGCCTTTCTCAACAAACGGAGAGATCCTAAAGAGATGAATATTCTCGACATTTGGGAAAACAATGAAAAAAATTCAAGAAGTTGAAACTTTTAGTGCCGATCGTGTTTTCAGTTTTCGTGGGCGACAAAAGTGGCAGCAAGATCTCTCAAGTTTTTGAAGAAAACCAAATGGTCGACGAGTATCGTACACAAATTCTTGATGATATTTTGATGCTTAAACTTAATTACAAGTGGGAATAGTAAAGTTACAGGACTGGCAACGTTTTTTGTTCCTCACGCAGAATGTTTTTTGAATCATTTCATGTTTTTTCAATAAGTTCGATTATTAATGTTTAAACCTTGTCCTTATGAAAATAAAGAAGTCGAATAAGTCATTATTGTTTTCTTCAGCAGTATTTCTCGGTGCCTACTTACTCTGAAAATATGTCGAGGTTTATTTACTGTTTGCAGAGGAGCTATTGGATAAATTTATCTTGATCGTTCGGTTTATAAGAGAGAGAATACTCCAACGTCTGAATTACATTGATATAAAGAAAAGTTTCTTTGAAAATAGGTTCCTTTGAATTCGATTTACAAATGAATTGTCCAGAAATTAGCAAGAAGTGAGTAAATAAGGAGCAATAATAAAAATAAATAGTGTTCTATTAGAAAAAATCTTCATGCTTTTCATTTACTTATAATCATATTTTATAAAATATACAGTGAACCGTGATACAAAAACCTCTTACATGACATTTGTACAAATATTTGACACGCACCTGTGATCACAAATTCACGTTAAGTTTATGTGCAAAGCTGATATTACCTACATGAAATGTACACAAATTTAATGTCAACTTCATGAACAAAATCCGCTTGAACAGTTCATGGTAACACTTTACACGATCATGAAAACTGTTTATTTGAACAGTAAATAACACTGTATTCACAATCACCTTACATGGAGACTTTCTGTTCACTTCAATTATCATCACGTTGACAATTATCATATGTTCTTTCAATTTTTTCAAGTCGCTTTTAGACTTAAACATGACTACAAATGTAAGAACTCAAACCAACCCAAGTTTGAGTTGTTAGAATTTCAATCGAGTTTAAGTGAGAAAGTCACTCTCCAAAAATTAAGAGAGTAATTTTTCTTGACGTTTCTCATATTTATTTATTTAGTCAAACGGCAGATTTTTTTCGTCAGGTAGTGTGAGTTAACTTTTCTAACACAATTCGATGCCAAATTTGCTGTTGGAAGCCACCATCAAACAATCTTCCAAAAAAGTATCTTCCATTTAACTCCGCAGTGGCGAGAGAATGAGTTTAAGTGCTGAAAACAATCTTTCTACGCTAACTTCGGTAGAAGGCATTGCTTGTACAATGTTTGCCAGAATATATAGCTGTGGATAGAGGTTTTTTTCATTTTTCCAGAATTGAAGTATCTCGAATTCGTTCTGATCGAAAGTAATTTCTCTCGAATTCTTCAGAAATCTGATAATTTCATTTTCGAGATGACCAAGGCTACCTTCAAATTAAAAAAATTCAAATGATGAATGCATGATGGATTATCGAAATGTTTGTAATGCAGTTTATTGATTTGTTTGTAATAAGTAGATTTTTTTCGCTCAATGCAATACTTTAATTTAAATAAAACGCAATAAAATTAACTCTACTGTAGAGGCTTATACTTTAGCGTGGTCAATAAATATAAAAGATTTAAATTTCTATAGCTGGTTTTGCATGTTGTGCAAATTGCTCGGAAAATCATTTTTGAGGTCATTCGGTTGTTAGTCGAACATATGCTTCTCTAGAAATGTTTACATAAATTTTACGTCCAAAAAAGAACGCAGGAGCATGTCAAGTTTATGTAATCAGTTTAAGTAGTCGTTGTTTACATAAAAGAATGTTCATTTCTTGTAATTATTAAATACATATAAATATGTAACAAGTTGACGCAAACTAATATAAACACTTTTTAAATAAAGGCACCTAACCTTATCTGTTACACATATTTTACACTGTTTGCGTTTGCATAAACTTCTTGTAAACAGTTCATGTAAACTTTTTTCGTGAAGTTTACATATGCGCGTGCGGACGCATCGGTGCATAAACTTTGTGCAAACATTTCTCCTAGGGTGTCTCAAATGAATTTATCGCAAAAAATAACGAGAAAGAACAAAAGTAAACACACTGTATGTTTCGAATAAAACTCACAAGAAATAATTTCAGAGTTCATTCGCTCTTCTGCAGCAAACAGGATGTTTTCAACATCAATCAAATCTGAAGAAGCTTTGGGTTCAGCTTCAACGTTAGGCAATTTCAATTCCTTATATCTGTCCCACAGTTTTTTCAAAAGTTTTTGTCCTCTCTCACATTGGTCCAAAGAAAGAGATTGGTTGAAACGCACGTCCAGCAATAGAGCAGCGTACCATCCATCACAAGAGAACAGTTTTTCTTCTCTTTTCAACATGAACTTTCTGATTTCTTGAGATGTTTTTGTATTCAAAACAGCGCATTCTGACTTGCATTTGTTCCAAATGCCGTAACTATCACCTGGTGATAGTTTCCCTGCTTGCAATTTTTTTGTAGCAATAGCGGCTGGTTTCAAGCTATCGTAAAGTTGTCGTAGACGAGACCAATCACTCTCATTTAGTTGAACATTTTTGTCATTATCAACGAATTCTTTCAACTCAAATACTCTTTCAAGCATATAAAACGTCGACGACCATCTAGTAACACAATCCAAAATAGGCTTTAGAAGTCCACGCGATTTCAAATCAGAAAGAACTGTTGGTGTCCGGAGATATTTTACCACATGTCTTACTTTATCTGAAATGACATAAGGCCGGATTGAATTCAATCATCAAAAAGAAAAGAAGACCTTCAACTCGAAAAACTTGTTTATTTTAATGGGTGTAAGAAACACATTAAGAAATTTATGTAAGAAGTCACACATAAACATTTTCTCCGACACATTGAACTCTATCTTTATTTGAAGTTTCTAAAATGATGCCTTTCACAGTTCTAGTAGAGTTATGACTACTTTATCGTGCCGTGTACAGTACGAAAACGTCACGAAAATCATCACATATTTTCATGACTACTGATCCCTCTCCCCTTTCCCGCCACATTCAGCGTAATACCTACAGTAATGGCTCAGTACTGGCAAACGAACTTGCCATTACTTCACGAGCATAATTATACCACTTCAAATAAATTGGCAATTATACGTCAACAAACTGGCAATTATATCCAGCCACGGTGGTCAAGCAGTTCTGTGTCCAGGGCAAACACCGACCTAACCTCTTTGACTACTTGTGCTGGAGGGTCTGGGTTTGAATCCCCCGACTATCTCAAGATTTTTTTCAGAAGGGAAAAATTTATAAAGAATTTTGAGATCTTTTGAGATCAGGAATGTGCCTGTACATTACCAAAGGTTGGCAGTTTAATTAAATCAGAATCGATTTTGAATATGGGAGGAGGCCCAGTTATGAGACAGGTTTTGTTGTTGAGCCTTAAGTTTTACTGGTTCAAACAATTCGCGTGGAAAGGTAATTGAAATACGCAACTTTTGTCTACAAGAAGTATAGTGATATGATCAATAAAAAAAATTTGATGGCCAATTTTGTAAGTTGATATTTTTTGGTTCTCAAGAAAAAGTGGCCCACATGTGAGACACCTGGAAAAGTCCACTAAACATGGGAAAGTATAAAGTAAAAACCAATTGAATATGCGAAAATATGAACTGAAAATGCATAGCCTTTGCCCGTCTCATAACTGGGCCTCCTCCCCTACATAATATTCTCATCCTCATTAGAACATAATAATTTACCTATTAATTTTTTGGTTGATCCATCCTTCAATGCGCCCCACACACATAACTGCAAGGTGTGCACCATACAACGTACACCTTGAATGATTGACGAACTGTTCTCCAGATGAAGACCATCGTCAGCATCGTCGAAATTCATTGTTTCGCTTTCCAAAAACGCTTCATCATTTTTGATTATCAATTCAATCGCCTTCACGATATTGGCTCCATTATCCGTAGCTGACGAGTACAACTGTTTTGGCTTGATTTCATAGTCGTCCAGTATTCTATTTATGTGAGATTCCAAGTTTTTGCCTGTATGGCGATTCTTTGTTTCGCGGATACTTAATATCCGAAGTACCAATTCAGAGTCCTTGATGTACTGCGCATTTATTCCAATAACTGATTTGTCAAGGCGTGTAGCGCCATCAATTTTCAAATTTACAAATTCATCGCGAACTTCTTCTCTTATTGTGGTTTTGATCATTTCAGCTGTGGCATGTATTTTATCACGAATAATTTCTCTGTCGATTTGACCAACACCGAATAATTTAATAACAGGATCCAAAATTTTCCTGAACCCACTGTCATGGATAATTGACAATGGTCTCCCATTGACAGTCAACAGCTCCACGCAGGCATCATTCAATATTTCGAACGATAAATCAATCTTTTTGTTCGTTTCTAGTAATTCAATTTTCTTATGTTGCGTAAACAAGTCAGCTACTTTTCCCCCAGTTAGCCTCTCGTATTATTTCGCGTGCAGTCTCTTAATATGTCTTTTAAGATTGCAGACTTTTTTGCCCTTAAAAAAAAAGTACAAAATGAACCAGTCGTATTCGAAATTTTGCGATTTTAGAAATTAAATAACGAGATGTCACTCGATCAGAAGTTCAGAACTTCCACAAAAAACATATATTCCCTCAAAAATTGAACTTTTTCTACATGATGGCGCAAAAAGCCACAATCATTTACAAATTAACAAAAATTTTTTACAAAATATTTTTGTAGAAAGTTTTTGTTTTCAAAGTACAGCAATAAAGAATTGATTCTACTATAAACATGTTGGAATTTTGAAGAATACATTTTGATGCAATTTAGTTTTCTTAGCTTTTTCAAAATGATGTAAGATGATTTATTTCAGAAAAATTTTAATATGAATCCTCGATAACATTTCGAAATCCCGTGTAAATTTATTAACTGTAAAAGATGATTAATTAGACGCAACATTTGTAAATTGAATAAAATTCCTAAATTGTACAAAATTGTTCACTGTGTCAGAATTTTTTAAATTGGATAAAGTTCACGAATTCCATGACTTGTCATATTTCAAAAAATCATCATTTCTGGATCAGATTTTAGAGTCTAAGATTTGTGCAATAAGCAATTTTACCTTCGAAAATCTAAATACTTGAAATAATTAGCCATTTTGATAAAATTTAAAAAATTCAACACAATTAGAAATTTCGTAAACTTTTGAAAGTTGAAATATATGATTGAAAATTTCATTTTTACATAAATTACGAGAAAACGGCTCATTCCCGGTAGATATGAATTACGAATGAGCCTATTTCTTGTTATCTACGTAAAAAATATCGTAGTGCGCATTTTGGCAACGCCTATTCTGACGAAACGTACAGGGTGCGCCATTTCTTATGTCGGCATGTAAACATTGAATAACTTGAAAAAAAAACAACCGATTTCTGTAAATGAGGTATTTTTATTTAGTTTGGTCCTTTACAATTTATTTAGACTAGTTTTTGAACACAACATCAATCAAGTGGCCGCCCTTATTGTTCACAGCAAAATATGCCCTTTTTGCGGCGTTTTCCATTACCTTTTCGAGCATCTCGGGTGGTATAGCAATGATTTCGGCACGAATATTTTCCTTAAGCTCTTCAATGGTCTGCGGCTTGCTGGCGTACACTTTACTTTTCAAATAACCCCACAAAAAGAAGTCTGGAGGGGTCAAATCTGGAGATCTGGGTGGCCATTCAATGTCGCCTCTTTTTGACATCAGACGTCCAGGGAATTTTCGTTGCAGAAACTGGATTGTTTGATTCGCAGTGTGGCAGGTCGCACCATCTTGTTGAAACCAGTAATCTTCAAGACCTTTTTCACGCATTTGTGGGCAGACATAGTGAGCCAACATCCACCGATATCGGTTTCCATCGATCGTTTGGTTCTCTTTGAAAAAATAAGGACCAATGATGGTTTTGGCGCAAACGCCGGCCCAAACAGTAACTTTTTGGTCATGCGATGGCGTTTCATGGATCTCGTGTGGATTCTGCGTTCCCCAAATGCGGCAATTTTGCTTATTAACGCCTCCAGAAAGTTTGAAATGTGCCTCGTCGGTCATTAAAATTCGCTTCCAAAAATCAGGTTCAGTATCAACTATTCGAGCGATTGTTTGTCCATATTCCAAGCGACGTGGATGATCTGTAGGCAATATTCTTTGTGTTAATTGCATTTTGTACGGAAACAAATGCAAATCATCTTTCAAAATGCGCCGTAGAGTGGTTCCACTGATGCCGAGATGCTGAGCGCGGTGACGATATGAAACTTTTGGGTTTTGGGCAACGCTCTCTCTGACAGCTTCAATCAGTTCATTTGAACGTCTTGGTCGTTGATGAACGGGTTGTTCGCGATCTTTCACTGTCCCGTGGTCACAAAAATTCGACACCAAACGACGAATAGTGTTGTCAGATGGTGCCTGTTTGCCAAGATATTTTCGACGATATGCTCGTTGAGTTAACACAACTGAACGACTATTTTCAATGTACAAAGTAACTATTTCAGCGCGTTCTTTTGGTGTGAAGCGATACATGGTTGAAATTGTACTGAATTGACGTTTCCAAAACAAGTGAAGTCAAGTAAATCGGTTGTCAAATGTTTAAGTTATTCAATGTTACAATACCGACATAAGAAATGGCGCACCCTGTACAATATAATACTATTATTGTAAAATTTTGAAAACTGAATAAAAAAATGTTGTAAGTTGTGACATCACATTATTGATTATACTCCCAACCTCCTTTTTTTGAAATAAATTGTCAGAATGCGCTGACCCCTTCACCCACCCCTGGACCGTGACATCATTTATGATAGCTCTTTTTGGTGATATTCAAAACGTATATAAAGTTTTTTAATTACCTCGAAGCTTTTCTTGCAAGTTTGCAAGTCGAAACTTTTTCCACTGCGTCGAACGAAAAAAAATTTTCCGGAATGAATTTCATCGTCGTTAGATGCGAAACACAACCAAACGAACCAGAAAAATAAATAATGTGTTTCGAACCGATAAAAAACAGTGTATACAATGTTTGCAATGTTTACATGTCAATTACGAATGAGGTTAGATTCTTAGAATCCGGACTCGATAAGCTCTTATCGAGTCCAATCCGAGTCCGGACTCGATAAGCTCTTATCGAGTCCGGATAATCTCTATCGAGTCTCGGATCCGAGTCCGATAAGCTCTTATCGGACTCGGATCGGACTCGTTAAACATTTTATCGGGTCCGCTGCGCTTTCGGATCGGATCGTTTAACGGAGCGGCTCCGAACCCCTGCTTTATACATATTAAAAACTTTATTTCGATAGCTCATCAGTAGAAAATTGTATAAATAATACTTATTCGCTGAGAGATTTTAAATTCAGTTTTTCCAAGGGAAAAATTTTAAAATATTTTCCATAACTTATTATCATTATCATTGATTGATGATGAAAGTAGTTGATACCTTCAAAAATGTTACAATACGTCAAAAATTACCGACAGTTGATAAGTTACCCTTAGTTGTTGAAAAAGATTTCTACTATAAAATCGTGGTTAGTCGGTTAGACAGGGAACTGTTTTATCGACACTTTTTTAAACAAACCTTCAATTGTTGCATCACTTTGAACTTTGTTGTCACGATGAAGATGTAATAATACTCTAACAACATTTGACCCGCGTTGAAGTTCCCACGGTATCGTATGTGACTGCATAAATGTAATTCGAAGATCGAACAATTTTTTGCAATTATTTATGTTATGGAACTTCTAAAAATATGACACCAAGATAAACTTTGCTCCATTTGTTTGTAGAGTTGGGTTTCTCTGTCTAGATGTAATTCGATTATCGGCCAATTTTCTGCATTTATTTATGTTATGAAACTGCTAAAAATATGACACCAAGATAAGATTTACTCCATTTGTTTTTAGAGTTGGGTTTTACTGTTTAAATGTAATTTGATCATAGCTGAAAATAGATCCAGATGTTTATATGAAAAATTGCTGCGTAAATGTAACCCGAATCCTTTGTTCAGGAAAGTCGACCGCTGCGTAGATGTAATTTAATCTCATTGTCAACTTTCAGCATTCTTATCATTTGTTTACGAGTCGGCATCCTTTGATCTCGTCAAATTTATGACCTTTGTTATCTTTGTTTACAATCTGACTTCCGCTCCTAGATGTAATATGATCATGATGTCTTTTTGCTGCGCAGTTGTCATTTGATACTTTTGCTTACACTTTCTGCGCAATTGTAATCTGAGTATCCTGTTTTGAACTCTACGTAGAAGTAATTTGATTCCATTATATAAAGAAGCGATTGCTCGATTCTCAGAACCTCAAAGTCAAAACTAAATTTTATCTCTGACTCATATCGAGCAGGGTGGTCCGAAGGTGACGTCATCATTCATCTATATAATAACCCTCAATTTCCCCAGCATCAGTCAGTCTTATTATGAACATGATCGCGAACCATTACAAAATTCCGCGCCTCGACCGACGATAGCTCCGATAGAGTTAATTCCACGGACTTATTTGAAGGAAAATGGTAATGAGTGCAGCTCTCCTGATTTGAGCGACTGTCATTTCACGTGGAAACTAACAGTGCGCAAAATAGACGAGAAGATTCGACCGATTGTTAAGTGTCACGCTCACATTGACTGTTTATTTGAATGGCGTGTGGCAGCAGTAATCGAAAAATTACATCGACCTTGGGTTGACGAGTTCGCGCACATTTTTCATCCCGATAGTGAAGAATACTACCTTTCAAAAGAGCCAACATTGAAAGACGGTTCATTCCGGATAAAACTCAACATATACTACCACTTGTGGGGAGACTTTGTCTCTCGTGATGGTAAGCAACCCGCGTTATTTGTGAACGGTTTTAAAAATTTATTCTTCACAGGTAACCGATCAGACTTTTCAATCATCACTCCCACCCGCGGATTCAACGTGCACAGTGCGATTCTCATTGCTCAGTCAGAATATTTCGCGACTTTATTCAGTCATTCGTGGAAAGTAGCGCAAGAGTGTAAAATCATAATCAACGAGTTCCCTAGCGAGGTCATTGAACTATTTTTAACATTTTTGTATACCGGGAGTGTTGATTTGCGTAGGGAACGTCTTGATATCATTTTGAAGTTATATAGTGCAGCCGACTTATTCCTTAACTTTGATTTTCGAAAACTTTGCGAAGAGTCAATCATCAAACGAGTCGTCCCTGAGAATTTCAATATTATTGAAAAGTTCTTCTCCGTTTTCTCAAATGAACGAATTCAAAATGAAATTGTTAAAGTAAACAAGTTTTTGGTTTACAAAGTGTAAAAAAAAAAAAGAAAATTGTGAGACAGTATAAGAATAGACTTGGCAACAGTGTCTTAATAGACTTGGCAACAGTGCGTGGTAGAACTAACTGCGACTGTAGCGCCACCAGCATATATAAAGTAAAACTTAAGTCCACAAGCGTCAGTCTACCATCGGGAAACTATTCAATAAAGTCCTAAATTTTAGAGCTCAAAGTGACATTAATTTTTTTTTTGAACAATGGCGGAAGCAAAACTGAAGGCTGCGTACGAGGTGATTAACGCGCAAAAACGACTTTTAACGCGGGTTGATACTGTCGATCCTACAGTGTTGAACAATGACGCTATAGCACAGATCGAGCAAATGCGCGAATTGAGCGTGAATAGCTCAAGTGCTGTGAAAATTCAATATGCGCGTGCCATTCAACGATTATGCAGCTACATAATCCAGCTGCGCGGTTTACTCGTGATTGAAGCTGGATTACAAAATGGTGTGAAATGGGAAGATCTCAACAGCGCTTTTAAGACACACATCCGCACGGGTGTCATAATTAACTTGCGCCACCTGGACATTACCAAGTTTTTGTTGGAAGCCCGAGAAATTTTCGTTGTCAAAGTGGAAGAAAGTCTGAAGAATAAAAATGCCTTGAAAGTCTACACTTCCCTGGATGGAGAATTCAGCATTCTCAAGAACGATGAAGAGGTCATAGAGTTGAAAAACTTTGAAACTCGCAGCGTTAGCATCATGCAAACAACGGATCGCAACGCCTGGTTCGACACCAACGTCAGGGATTCATTGTTGAAAAAGATCGAAGAGTATTAACACCAAGGATCCGGATGGACGCTGCGTCGGATCGTGAGTCTCGGTGTGCATATCAACAAATACAATCCTTTGCGAGCAAGTTCCTTCATCAAACTACCGGGACTAATAAAACGAAAGCGGGCATGTATAAATATTCAAAACTATGATCTGCCTTATCTGCCTTACATCCTGTAGACAAAAATGTGAAAAACCTAGGACGTCTTTCTTATTACAAAAAGTATGACGGAGAGCTAAACTTTGAAGGAATTGATTTTCCCGTTATGCCAAAGCAGGTTCCTTTATTCGAAAAACTTAACAATATTTCCGTAAATATCTACATACTTTTAAAAATCAAAGATTTTTCAATCGCTCCTCTCCATATCACTAGAGAAAAACAGGATAGACATATAAATTTACTTCTCATACAAAATCATTATGATGAAGATGATAAAATCGAACCCCACTGCTATCATTATGTTTGGATCAAAGATCTTTCATTCCTTGTAAGCAGTCAGCTTTCCAAACGCGATCATAAACATTGGATTTGTGACCGATGTTTACATTACTTCCGCTCTGAAGAAAAAATCATCTCTCATGAAATTGATTGTAAAGAAGTAAACACCTGTAGAGTCAATTTGCCTGCTTCCAGCAAGAATACTCTTAAATTTTACAATCATAAAAATAATATCAGAGTTCCTTACGTAGTGTACGCAGATTTTGAATGCTTTTTAAAGAAAGTCGTTCCTAACGAAGAAAAAAACACTCGAGTCGTGCAAGTGCACGAGGCTTGTAGCGTTGGCTACTATGTCCAATGTAGCTTCGATGAAGGACAATCTCGCTACGCGAGCTATCGAGGTCAGGATCCAGCGCAGTGGTTCTCCGAAGAGTTAGTGAAACTCAAGGAACAAGTCCAGGAGGAGATGAAGAACCCTAAACCTATGGAACCCCTCACCCCGACAGAACAAAAGATGTTTCGAGAAGCTGTCGACTGTCACATCTGCAAGACCTCTCTGAAAGGTCAAATAAGAGTGAGAGACAACTGCCATCTTACGGGCAGGTTTCGAGGTGCTGCTCATCAAAAGTGCAATCTCCTATACCAGGATGCACTCGCTATTCCGGTTAGATTTTATGGCATTATATTTTTCCAATAAAATTTTGAGAAAAAAATTATAACTATCCTATTTATCATTGTTAAAAAATACATCTCATGCAACAAAGATTGAAAGGCGTAAATTGTGTGTGTGTTGTATTTTTTTTTTTTTAGATCATATTTCACAACCTCAGTGGTTATGACGGACATCTTGTGATGAAACAAATTGCCAAGTGCACCGAGGGACGTATCACCGTAATTCCACAGACAATGGAAAGATACGTTTCATTCACTAAACATTTTCATGACAGCAAGATATCTTTGCGATTCATTGATTCGTTCAGATTCATGAGCTCATCGCTGGATAAACTTGCGTCGTACTTGGAGGACGATAAAAAAATCATCATCCATCGAGAACACTCACACCTCGACAAGGAACGCTTAAAACTCTTCATGAAGAAAGGAGTGTTTCCCTATTAGTACCTGGACTCTTAGGAAAAATTGGAAACGTCCAAACTACCTCCACAAGAAGCGTTCCACAGCACTCTGATGGATGAAAACATTTCCGACAATGACTATTGGTAATTAAACTATTTTAATTTTTACCCTCATTGCCATTTTTTCATGTTATCTTTGAGTTCGAAGACTTGAAAATTTTTTTTTTCAGTCATGCGCAGACAGTCTGGCAGTCGTTCAACATTCAGTCGCTTGGCGAGTACTCGGACCTTTACCTGAAGACTGACGTGCTCCTCCTGGCGGACGTTTTTGTCAATTTTCGGGAAAGCTGCCTCGCGTCCTATGGACTGGATCCTGCGCACTACTATACAACTCCAGGATTCAGCTGGGACGCTATGCTCAAGCATACGAGTATTGAATTGGAGCTGTTTACAGACATTGACAAGTTTCTCTTCATCGAGCGGGGGATCCGAGGAGGAATTTACAATGCAGCCATCGTTACGCCAAAGCCAACAATCCCTACTACGCCACTGATTATAATCCCCAAAAAGAGGACAAATACCTCATGTATTATGATGTAAATAACCTTTATGGATGGGCCATGACGCAGTGTTTGCCTTATGGCGGATTTGAGTGGGTTGAAAATGTTCAGCAAAATTTTCCCTGGGATGTTGCTGATGACGCCGGAGAAGGTTACATCCTAGAAGTGGATCTCGAGTATCCACCGGAAATTCATGATTCTCATAATGACTTCCCTTTTTGCGCGGAAGACAAGACTCCGCCTGGTTCAAAATGTACAAAACTTTCAACTTCTTTGGAAGCAAAAACACGTTAAGTCATTCATTATAGAAATTTGAGGCAAGCACTGCGCGACATGGACTGGTTTTGCGTTGCATTCATAGAATATTGAAATTTAAGCAATCTCCATAGTTAAAATCTTACATTGATTTAAACAGTGAACTGCGTAAAAATGCAAAAAATGAATTTGAAAAAAATCTTTATAAATTGATGAATAATGCTATGTACGGAAAAACCATGGAAAATGTAAGAAAACGTGTGGATATAAAACTAGTCATGCAATGGTTGGGTCGATACGGCGCAGAAGCCTTGATTTCGAAACCGAATTTCAGCTCTTGTACAATTTTCGATGAGAACTTAGTTGCAATTAAATTAGCTCGCGTCGAGGTTACAGTGAACAAACCCATTTATATAGGTTTATGCGTTCTCGACTTATCCAAAACATGTCTTTACTCTTTTCATTATGACTTTATGAAACCTGAAACAGACGCGAAAATTCTGTATACCGATACAGACAGCTTGATTTATGAAATTCGAAATCTTGACCCATATAAAATGATGAAAGAAAACAGTGAACACTTTGATACGTCAGATTATCCCACGCCTAATCGTTTCGGAATCGAGTTGAAAAACAAAAAAGTTGTGGATCTCATGAAGGACGAATGCAACGGAAAAATCATAACTGAGTTTGTAGCATTGAGAAGCAAGATGTACAGTGTTCGAGTTGAAGGTCAGGATAGAATAAAAAAAGCCAAAGGAGTTAAAGGATCCGTTGTAGCGAAAACAATAGATTTCGATGATTATGTACACTGCTTGTACAGCGAGAGTACAGAGTATCGAGTTCAACATCTGTTTCGATCCCATCTGCATGAAATTCAAACAATTCAACAAACAAAAATCGCGTTAAATCCATATGATGACAAGCGTCATCTATTATCAACTACAACCGACACTTTGGCTCACGGTCACTATAAAATAAGAGAAAAGATGGATGTCGACGCGGAATTGTGAATATTAGCGTACCATAAGCAAAACTATATAATATGACAGCTGTTTGGAATGAATCGTGGATTATGCCTTCCGGGGATACCACGTTAAAAAAAAACGCGCCATGAATTCTACCACCCCTTGCGATTCCTAGAGGGCTCTGGTGGTGCGGAAATAAGTTCATTTTGAATGTACAGGTTTCATTGAAAAACACATTATTTATGAAAATACACGTTTATTGATTACATGTCTGTTTTATTTATCCAACTATTGTGAGTATCGTCAAACCCTAACCATGTTACAAACAATTTATTTCCACGCTTGCGGAACACTTTTTCAACGAGGTATTGGTACATCCGAATGCTTGACTTTAGTCAGTTCTTCAGTGTAGAATCCTCCATCGATTGGTTGTTCTGTTGATAGTCCTTGAGTTTGTACGTCGTAGGATGCGTTGGTTTCACGGCAGTGATGGTGAATATTTCCGTAGTCCAGTTAGGTGTGTATCCCTTCTCAAAAACATGTTTGTATTTGCTAACCCGGACTTTATCACCGACTTTGAATTAAGACTTTTCCTGCTGACGTTTGATGCGATAAATTTCTTGGAGAAGACGTTTTTCATCGGCAGAAGTAACATCTTTAGGTTTCATCTTGATAGTGCGATGTTTAGTATCGTTGTAACTCGATAGCAAATCAGGTAAGATGTCGATCTATTTGTAATGACCTTGGAGGGAGAATTTTTTCCACATCTGACTCTTGAGTGTGCGGTTGAGGCGTTCGCAGATGGATGCTTTCATGCCGCTGAATGTTGAGTACATGTTGATTCCATGTTGCTTCATTAGCGTCTTAAAGTCCTTGTTGTAAAACTCTTTGCCTTGATCGACGCGCAGATTCTTAGGTTGACGATTGTTAAGTATTGTCTTCATAGCAGCGGTGACGTCAGGACCATTTTTAGATTTTACAGGTATAGCCCATGCATACTTGGAAAAGACATCGATGGCGGTGAGTAGGAACTTGTAGCCTTTGTCAGCATAAGTGGACATATCGACGAGATCGACTTGCCAATTTTCATCCAGTCCGCGCATATCAACATGACGTCGTCGATAATTTCTCCTAGCTGACTTATGGAGCTCTTCCACCAAAGCTTCTTTTACATCCATCACTCTCTCTCTCTCTCCGTCGTCCAGGCTGGTAATGGATGTGATGAATTGCAGCCCTTGCTTTTATTCCTAGTCATCCTTCTTAGGAGTGATAGTGATGAGGGCTTCGTTTTCGATACGTATCAATCGATGCTGAATTTTCAAAATAATTTCAGCATTCGCATGCACGTGTTTTTGAAACATTTCGACTAAAGAATCTAGCGATTTAGCCAAACTGTCTGTCACAGCGTCCATCACATATCTCAGTGATTTAAACTCATCTTTGATGATTCTCTGAACTTGTTTGAGGTTTACCGCGTCCGTAGTTGTATCTCCTTCGCCAACGTCGCGTAACTTTTTCCCTTTTATATCATAGTCTTGCTCAGCAGTCAATTCAAATCCAACACCACATGGACCACTCATCCCCCGGTTTTTGTTCAGATATCGCCCGAAAACGTCTACACTCGCCATTGTCTAACTTGGGAATGAAGCTCTATGTTATGATTGTCTTAATATATAATCTCAGCTTCTCTTAGTTCTTCAATGATTGAGTTGATTTCATTTACATGACTGTTGTTGCCAGCCGTTTGTGATGCGATTATGAGTCGCAGGTGATCAACGAGCTCGTTTGGATCATCCCAGTGCACGTAGTCGATGTCACGTTCACGGTTAACTACGCTGTATACTCCAGTTCCCACTTTCTTGTCAGCAATGTATGTAAGATACTTTACGTCTTTACCACTGCTGCGTAGACTCTCATTAGGTCGATAATATTTTCTATCCGCACTCTTTTGTCAAATAATTTTCTTATAGTTTTCGACGTCAACTCTATTTACAATCGCACTGTTTGGTATTTTTTTTAAAAGAAGTTCGATATGTCCAGGTGTTTTATCGAACCTCTTATCCCCCACATACACAGCACGTTCTTCAAAACTAATTGGGGAGTTTCTAATTTGCAATCCAGTTTCTAACAATCGTACTCCATACTGCGTGTCGAGATTTTTTCGTTGTGTCTTGTTTTTTAACATGTTCAAGTATTTAGTCAGAGTGTTAACAGGAGTTGGTGAACTGACATTACTTGGTGCAAATGATTGATCACCGATGGTTTAATTAAAGCTCTCAAAATCTTGACTTTCTAGCTCATCTTCTTCCAACGTTGGTTCCTCTCCTTTGACATCGTCTCTTTTGATTTCTTCTTTTTTCATTTCTTTCATATTAATATCCTGTTTGGTTAATGACTGGAGTAGATCGATGATAGGCTTGAACATTTCTCGCACTGACGTCTCCATAGCAGCTCTCCCACGTTTCAGCAGACGATGTTTGCGGCGAATGGCTTCGTTTGCTTGCGCAACGTGTTGTAGTACATCTTTACGCTCCATCTTTGAGTAGAGTTCAGATGATACTGATGTAGATGTCTCGAATCACCTCAATTTATAAAAGCAATCGAATCCTTGCCTGTATCGTCCTTCATCACTGTCCTTGTCAATGACGATGAATCCATACTTGTCGCTCCAACATGCTGCGCACAAATCTCGAAATTGTTCGAACTTCATGTCAGTATTTACATGATCGTTGTATATATGATTCAAGTTCATGTCATCTTGACGAAACAGTACGAGCATATTGGCATTATCTCGAATCAAGTGTTTAGGAATGCATGCGTAAGTTTGAGAGAGATAAAAACTATCCATATCTCGATGACGGCCCATACAAAAGTATGCCCGTATATTGTTTTGTTTTTCACAAGCCACATCATCGAATATCATTACAGAGTTTGGTTTGACTTCATCCACACTGACAACTTGCTCATTGTCTTTATATGGGAAATATCCTACTCCTTTTATTGGTTCAATGATTTTTTCCAAGTACTTGTACTTAGGCTGCTCAAGAGATTTCGAATAGATGTAAACGTTCTCAAATCTCAACCCATTTGGATGCGTAATGAGTGAGAGCAACGCATTAGTTTTTCCACAATTTGAAGGACCGCAGATTATAGCGCGCACTGTATTCGGTAGGAGTTTTCCATGACGTTTGATTTTCTTCTACCTCTCTGCTACATCATCAAAGTTGAAAACAGGTAACTTGAGATTCTGGGGTGTAAACTCCATGATGACTTGACAACGTTTAACTCGAAAACATATTAATACTGGGTATTTATAGTCACGATCTCAGTTGTGTAATGGCTGAGAGAGGACACGGTCTCGTCAACGCGATCATCAACAAGCTCCCTGTTGAACTTCATATACCTGGATATCAATTTTGTGGTCCAGGTACCAAGCTTGCAAAGAGGTTAGCACGCGGAGATCGTGGGATCAATCCACTTGATTCGGCGTGTAGAGAGCACGATATAGCATATTCAAAAAATCGCGAGGATCTCACTGCGCGACACGAGGCTGATCAATTGCTTGCAAAAAGAGCATTCGAGCGTGTAATTTCTAAGGATTCGAGTGTTGGTGAAAAAAACAGCTGCACTTGGAGTCACCAGCATCATGGGATTGAAGAAAAAACTTGGTATAGGGTTGAAGAAAAAACTTGGTATGAGGTTGAAGAAAATCAAGAAAGTGTAAAAGAAAAAAAAGATTCCCTTGAGAAAAGTCATTGATGCAGCTAAAATAGCAGCTAAAGCTACAGGTTCTGTAAAATCAACATTAAAAGCTGCAAGAGCTGCCGTCAAGGAAGCAAGTGGTAGAAAGAGAGTTCGAGTACCTCGAGTCCTGCCTGTACCAAGCAAAGTTGGTGGTATTTTACCAGCATTTTTGCTACCTATATTTGCAGATCTTAGTGCTACAGGGGCATAAGCAGGTGGCGCTGCAAGCATTACTAAAGCAATCAATGATGCTCGCGCTGCCAAGCGGCAATTGGAGGAATCGAAACGTCATAACCTCAAAATGGAATCAATCTCTGTGGGAAAGGGGTTGTATTTAAAACCATGGGGAGCTGGATTGAGACTGCATTTAAAAAACGTATAGAGCTGCCACACCGAGCACTTACTAATATAGATTTGTTGAAATATGCAAAATTGTTAAAAATTCCACATTTTCGAGGTGTTTACATGCGTTACGATTTGCCTAAGAATGTAAAGTTAAATGAGTCCGCCATCGTTAATCTGGATAGTAAAAATGGTTATGGAACGCATTGGGTTGCCTACAGAAAAACTGATAATAAAGTCAGTTATTTTGACAGCTTTGGTAATTTACAACCACCTCGAGAACTCGTGGATTATTTCGATGTTGGTAGCAAAATTTAATACAATCGTGATCAGTATCAAAACTATTATCAAATCATTTGTGGTCACTTATGTCTCAAGTTTTTACTCGATAAAAGCATCGATGAAGTTTGAATGCGTATTAGTTAGCAACAAGCAGTCATGGTAGACACACTTACGTTGACCCTCTCGGGAACGTCATCTATTCTGGAGACAAATTACTTTCCTCCGATCGAATTATCACCTCATATAAAGTATTCGTTGGGATTAGTCGAGTTGCTAACTTTCAATTCGATCCCTAACATTGACGTCGGTAACAATAAATTTTATGTTGACGATAAAGTAATTACTATACCCACTGGAAGTTATGAGTTAGATAGTATCGAACGATATTTGAAACAAAAGCTGCCGAAAGGTATCGAGCTACAATTGCAAGCTAATAGTAGCACGCTGCGTAGTGAAATCGAATGTAATCGACGGATTGATTTCCGACCAACAGATTCTATTAGAAAACTTTTAGGTTTTGATCCAGTAATCCTTGTAGCCATGTTCAAATATACGTCACCATCGCCGGTGAAGATACTCGCTATAAAAGCCTTGCGAGTCGAATGTAACATTACTACGGGTGCATACATCAACGAGCGGCGAGTGCATACCATCCACGAGTTCTTTTCCATGATACCACCAGGATATAAGATAATCGAAGTGCCAACTCACGTCATTTACCATCCAATCACCGTGCAGGCAATACATCACCTACAGCTGCGTATTGTAGATCAAGACGGAAACCTCGTGAATTTTCGTGGAGAAGAGATTAATATCAGACTTCATGTGAAAAGTGAATAATGGGAATCGTCTACGGAGAGTATAAAAGTTCCACATCACGTCCAAGAATTATCAATCGGCACAAACCTTTCAAAGTGCTCACACCACAGAACGTACAGTTTCTGAAAAAGTTTAGGTCTCAGGATTCAAATTACTAACTGATATCATGTTATCTATTGAGAAAAAAGTCGTCTTCGATGAGTCGATAGCGCAGTACGAGGTACACGCGCACCAACCATACGCCTCGTCAACGTACAATAACAACGATGAAATTCGCATCGGCGTACAGAACCAGGATTCGTGCATGTTACCGAGCAAGAGTTCGCTACATATTCAAGGACGTTTGACAAAAGCCGATGGAACCAACGTGACGCATACATCCCTCGTGAACAATGGTATCGCTCACTTGTTTGAGGAAATTCGTTATGAGCTCAACGCTGTAGAAATTGAGAGGGTGAAAAATGTTGGAGTCACCAGCGCGATAAAAGCATATATCTCGCAAGCGCATTATCAACAAAACTTCATGGAAAATGCTGGATGGATTACTGATACTGCAAGAACATTGGTTAACGCTGATGGATATTTCGATGTTTGTATACCATTAAATTTTTTTTCGGATTCGCTGAGGACTATCAACGAATCATAGTCAACGCCAAACATGAGCTCATCATCATCAGAGCAAACACAGACGTCAACGCCATCACGCAGACAGCGGTTGTAGCTCCTGCAGTTGCAGAAGAGTTCAAAATAACTCTCAGTAAAATCGAATGGATGCTGCCATACGTCAAGGTGTCGGACCTCGAAAAGATTCAAATGCTAAACTATATCGCTAGCGATCCTACCATCGATATGAATTTTCGAAGCTGGGAGCTGTACGAGTATCCTATACTACCACAAACAACCAAGCATGTGTGGAATGTGAAGACAGCAACTCAACTGGAGAAACCGAGATACATCATTGTTGGCTTTCAAACAGGACGAAAGATGTCGAGAACTAGAAGTGCGAGTAGGTTTGATAATTGCAATTTTCGTGATATGAAAGTATTTCTCAATTCCCAGTGTTATCCCTATATGAATCTTAACATAAATTTTAATCAAAATCAATTCGCCACGTTGTATGAGATGTATACGAATTTTCAGTCTTCGTATTTTGGAACGAAAAATGCTCCATTATTGACTAAGGAACAATTCAAGGAGGTTGCTCCTCTCGTAGTGATTGACTGCTCTAAACAAAACGAATCCATAATAACGGGGCCAGTTGATGTTCGTCTTGAATTCGAGTCAACGGAAAACTTTGATGATCGAACCGCGGCTTATTGTCTCATTATACATGATCGTATCATCGGATATCAACCAATCAGCGGCCTTGTCTAAGTACTATGAAGCGTGTAACGTCCGATTGTAACCCGCCTACGGTACATGTGCTGTATGCGTGGGATTTCGCGTATAGACAAGCGAGACGAGGTTCATGGGAACAATCGGCTCGTGATCGCAACAGATTTCAACGACGGATCGCTAATGTTGACCGAATTCTGGATCCTGTCTTGCGCAGAAAGATTTTAGATTCAGCCAATAAGCGATGAGTATTCGATTTAAGTATAATTATGATATGTAAACAGTAATAAATATAAAAGAGAAGGTAAAACTATGCAGTCCGTATCTGATGAGGAAGCATTGGTCGGTGGTGAGTCTATAAATGTATGATGATACGATGGAGTGCGTCAGTGTGCCAAGAGTCGTCATGAAGTACATCGTGGACGTTCAAGGATTTTCCATTCAAAGTACCTTTGTTGTGAAAGAGCTCGCGATCACAAGACTCGAGTGCTACGCTGATGTTGTTACTACATTATTCGGACCTCCATGTGCCTGGGGTGATTTACCATCAACAGTAAAGGCTATTAATTTATGGCTAACGCGTAATTATCATGGTATTCCCTGGGATTCTGAAGACGTGTCTTATGATGAACTCTATGAAGAGCTGCAGAATCAACTCGCAAATGCCAGTTTCATATTCGTCAAAGAAGAGGAAAAAGAAAAATGGTTGCGAAATTGTCTGGATTCTGTTAACATCATTGATCTACAGAAAATGGACTGTCCTTCACTCTCCAAGCTGCGAGTCTCCGCATGTCCGTTTAAGGAATATCACCGACCAGTGCAACATCGTCACTGCGCTGCAGAAAACGCGCGTCGACTCAGAATGTGGTTGATAGAGAAATTCGGAGACGTTCCATCGATGAAAAGATCATTTTCCTTACTCTCATACGTAAACGGTATACATGAGTTGGATTCTGAAGATATCGCGGCACTACCTCGAGAGTACTTACTTTACTTTCATAAGAATTATATCGACGAAGCTTGGGATAAACTACCACTAACACTGCAAACAGATGAAGAATTTATTGATTGTACGCGATGTAAGAAACATTGGAACTTTGATGCTGATTATATCGGTGATGTCTCGGACGGACCATCTCCAATGCAAAAAAATTGTCTTGGATGTAAGCAAGCAAACTTGTAATTGTGTTGGAAATAAAAATAGGGAGACTAACACGATGGTTGAGTCTCACAGCATGATGCGGGGTGAAGCCTCTTGCATAAAAAAAATTATTCTTTCAAATTTATTTAAGAATAAATTCCCAAATAAAACTATAAGGATATCGAGAAGGTTCTATTCTATTAATAGATGATGACGTCACCATTCAAGAATGTGATTTGATCAGTTTTCCAAGAATTGTAGCGCAGGTTTAAACCTGTTTAGAGTAAAGTTATTATTTCCGAGAATAAACGTGCCTAAACTTGTCGTTATGACGTAATCAAAATATCGAATTACTTCTACAGAGTTTTGTTTGAACGTTTCAAGGTCTACGAGACGTGTTTAAACTTGTCGTTATGACGTTATCGTTGTTGTTAAGCCTACGCATTCATCAAAGTATGAAATCACTTCTACACAATTTTATTCAATCGTTTCGAGGTCAACAAAGCGTGTTTGAACGTGATCATCGCTCAGGAATGTGATGATATAAGCGTTTCTGGAAATAAACGTGTCCAAGCTTGCTATGATGACGTCAACGCTCACATAACTGTGTACCCCTATAAATACGAGTGCTCGAGCGCCGAAGCGTCAATCTAAAGAAAATTTTCAGACAATCAGCATGGACTTCACGAAGCTCAACAAAGTTGCTCGTGCGGAGAGTTTTCTCCCAACGCGAAAGATCGCCGAGTTAGAAATTAACAAAAACCACATCGTCACTGGAATTCGCAAAGTCGTCACAAGATTCGGTCCGAAATTTATCATAATTCTGGATTCGGAATTCGAGGTTTTTCTACCAGAAAGGATCTGCAAGACTCTACGGGAAGATCCGAATGAAATACTCAAACTCGAAGATTCTGCAAAGTCGAAGACACCAGTAAAGTTTCGGAATCTCGGAGGACAATTCAACGCCTGCGAGTTTTCTCTTACAGACTAAATGTATTGTAACCCCTGTGAATGGAATAAAAAATGGAAAAACGTATTAAAATATATAAAAACTGAAACAAAAAACTAAAAAATGATAAAAAAAAAAAATTAAAAAAACAAAAAATCAAAAATCAACGAAAAATTGAAATAATAAACAAGTAAACAAAAAAAAAACGAAAAAAAAAAAACAAAAATAAAACACATTGTTACAGACGGGAGGTATTACCGACAAGAGGTATTACCAACCGAAGGCATTACAACAGTTGATATTCCTCTGTTTTACCAACTGCAGGTATAACTGACTACAGAATAACCGACCGTAGACACGCTCCTGTTTTACCTAATTACCGACCACAGGTATTACCGACAGTAGGTACACCTCAGTTTTACCGACCGCAGGTATTACCACCGGTATGTACGCCACTGTTTTACCGACCGCCGCCATCTTGAAGTTCTCAATCCTCCATCTTGTTCGTAGTCTAGGGGTGGGGGAAATTGCGAAAAAGGGGTAGGGGAAATTTAGCCAAAAAGGTGAGGAAAATCGCGAAAAAAGGTTCGGGAAATCCGCGAAAACTCGCGAAAACCGCGAAAACTCGCAGAATACTTGCGGAAAAACGCGAAAATACGCGAAAAACCGCAAAAATATGCTAAAACTGCGAAAGAGGTGGGGACAGGGGGCGGGCCAATGGGCACTTGGGGTGTAGGAAGTGGGCGGGAGGGAGGGGGAAGGACTAATCAGGTGGCAGTGGTGGGGTAAGTGGGCTGGGCCTGCGAGTAGAGGGGGGTCACGTGATGGGAGGAGGAGCGGGGAGGGGGTGATACCGGCCTAGCCTATCTATTTCGGCTTATCTGGTGATTCCAATCATCATAAGGCTGGAAACCCTTCTTTCTTAAAAAAATTGACCTTTTATTAATTTCTACACATTTTTATATCATCTTGGAAAAATAACAGAAAAAAAATTGCCGTGTGATTTGTCAACTTTTGTGAATTTTATGAACATCTAACTTCTCAATTTCAATGAACCAGAAAAATTTTTTAAAACTTTAACATACTTGGAATAAATTATTTGCTTCACTTTCATCGTGAATCAAGTCTTTATCTGATTCAGTTAATTACCAGTAATATAAAGTAATTGTAGAGCAATCAATATTGTTGGTGCTACTCGTGGTTAATTGGTTATTATTTATTCAGAAAGTTGAACAATTTCAATTGGCTTTTCTGAAAAAAACTGTCTACAAATGGTTTTGTGACTGTATTTCAGTAAGCAAAAATTCAATGTCCGTTTTTTACTGTTATGTTGATTTAAATTAAATTATGTATGAAATTAATATCAAGAGTTTTGGAATCTCGGCTGTATTAATTTCAAATTTACTATTGTGCTACTCACGGGGCCTGATTAAAGCAAGGGTCATTTTACAACTTGGTTCGAGAATTTATTATTAAGTAACTAATTGAGGTATAAGATTCAATTTTACGCTCTGTACATTTGATTGCACGTGTAACCGTTGTTTGTGAACTGCATGAAAAAAATTCTAGATAGAGTCATTATGTAAGTAGCCAGGCTGTTATAAAATTGCATCGTTCAAGCAGTTACATCGACTTTTTGTGTTTCATGCCAATTCAAATTTTTTGTACAAGTGTATACTTTTTGTGGGCTTTTACTAGATTCCAAGATAAACCTGAGTGAAATTGAGTTAGGAGTAAAAAGATTATTTCGCACAATCTCGTTGCTTCGGAATTTTTTTGCATAAATTTAATTGAAAAATTTTGAATAGGCTTACAAGGGGCACCCCCATGATGTATATCGCGGATTAAACTCAAATTTATACTACATGTTGCCCAATAATATCTATTCAAAGTACTTTCTCACTTTTCTTGATTAGGCTTTCGTTTCGGAGATATTAAATTTTAAAAATCCAGTCGCACTTATGGATTGAGTCTAATCGATCCGTAAGTGCAAGGATCTGCACACCTAAGTGGCACAATGGATCAAGTGGCCGCTCGTCATCCGCATGCCTCGGGGTTCAAATCCCGTCGGCACCCAAATTTTTTTTTTTTTTTCATCTCGTCATTTTAAGCTGATAATAAGAAACGTGAAAGAATATATATTTTACTCCATTTTATTATTCTAAAATAATAAATGGGAAAAGAAATTTTGCACGGAATAGAACTGTAAATGAATTTTTTTATTTAATTCATAATCTCGGCAATTCTTCTCACAAACAAAAATTGTGTTTTTCACAATTCACGCATTTGTTTTCGTGCATACTCGAGGGTGATAGTCATCGTAGAAACATTTAAAACACAAAGTTCTTGCACACCACGAGCAGACAATGAACGAAACATTTTCGCAAATGAAACATTTTTTTTTCAAAAGGGACTGCGGAAAGCAAATGTCATTGACATTTTTGAAGGGACATTTTTCTGACAAAGGAAGTAATTTGGATTTTACCCAAACATACTTCAACATTTCAAAAAATGCTGGTGCACTTAACTGATTATGAACCAGTGCGTGGATTTTCAAATTGTCCTCTCGAGAGGCGATTTCGCGTTGCTGTTTTAACAAATCTGGCGCATTTTGCAATTTTTTGATGATGTTTTTGACCTGCCGATAGAAATACACATCGCATGGTTGACATAAAGGCGTACATTTTGGTGGAATGACTTTTATCGAGCAAGTTACTTCCCCGGTTTTTTTGTGGAAAATTTCGTCATACATGGTAGCGTTGACTTGCCCTCCCCACGAATCAAGAATCAAGAGAAAATTATTCTCTTGAACATGAGGTTTCAAAGTTGTTACCCAGAATTCTTTAAATAATTCTTTGGTCAGTTTCCCTGATTTCGAACACGTAACAACGATGTTTCCGTATTCTTGTGTCAGTGTTTCCATCGTTTTAGCAACTCTCGGCCCAAATGAATTCCCAATTTCTTGCATGCACAAAAATACTTTCGGAAGTAACTTGCCCGATGCAGTCAAGCTGTATTGTGCAGTGTAGGAATGTGTTATTTTGTTCAAATTCTGCTTTTTAACGAAAACAGTTTTCGCGCCTTTATAATCTAATGACCTGTCGTAAGTAGTTTGATAATTGCATTGTGTCTGATCTGTATTAATAACGAGATCTTTGTTTTCGTATTCCTTTACTAATAGAGAGGTTTGCACTTGAAAAGTTTCGGCTAGCTCAACAGTATCTTTTAAC
The DNA here is from genome assembly GCA_028476575.1 of Platygaster robiniae. Lineage (NCBI taxonomy): Eukaryota > Metazoa > Arthropoda > Insecta > Hymenoptera > Platygastridae > Platygaster > Platygaster robiniae. The sequence goes on along the minus strand of CM052027.1, from coordinate 6,899,165 downwards.
TGACATACATCATTCTTGCTGACAAACTTCGTGATTTTTCTTTGTCTGATTCCGTGCCTCACTTTGAATTCATCAACCCAATGTTTGCCAGCGTTGAACGAAAAATTTTCCGACAAGTACAGGAAGGCCGCGGACATTGCCCATTGTTGGAGCATTCGCGTTGTAACCTGTATATGCATATTACATATTTTATATTTTACTATTACTTGTAGGAAGCATACAACGATGTCACTTGTTATACGAAGAATAAAGTGATTTATTAACCTGCTCATGATTTTTTCTCGCTTCCTCAAAATTTTGAAAAGTTTCCTCATCAATCATTTTCCATTTATCATATTTTGTCCCTCCATTTTGTACGTCCATTTTCCATCGTCTGAAATCGCTCGTGTGTTTCAATTTGGGAAATCTCGTTTGTATTGTTTTTATACTTGCTTTGGGATTATCAAATGCAAAAGCCACAGCTTTGGCTTTGTATGAAAGAGGAACGTGTGTGTTAGGGCTAGGTTCCTCACAAGCAGTTGATTCGAGTTCGCCAATTTTAGGTTTTTTCGGAACGAACTGATAAAAAAAAATGGATTCATTTGGAAATTCTGCCCAAGATAGATTAGCGAAAAAATATTTCTGAACATCACTTTTAAACATTTTAGGATTTCCAGTTTGTTAATAAGTTCATAAACTTGTAGAGATCACTTTATACATTTTTGAATTATTTTCATTTTTACTTTTATTCTACAGTTTTCAGAGGTGAAATTGTATAGAAAAGTAAGAAGTTATTCAATGGCGCTAAATTTTTTTAATATTCATAATATAAATAAGATTTTTTTTTCTTTACATATACTTTTTGAAGTTTGAAATATATTGATCTTTTTCAGAGAACTTTGACAAAATTTTCTACTTTTTGCATGTGTCACATCACTTTTACACTTTCAGTAATTATGAGTGACACTATAACAATATTCAGGAGTGAGATGAACCGAACAAACATTTTTTTAACACATCAATTACCGTTTCATATTCATGTTCCTCATCAAGATCATCGGAAAGTATCAAATCTTCTTCTTTCGAAATTGTATTCTCCGAAATAGCATCCATTATTTTATCGAAAAAAACTTGCGCCATACAGTAAGATGCACTTGAAAACTTGTTTGGAGCATTTACCGCTAGCATATTTTTTTCTTCGAACATTGACATCATTATTGTCAAGGCATTCGTAAATGCATCACGAAATTCACTAATTTCTTTTGCGTCACCACCGGAATCACTGGACGTTGAAGGAGCTTCCTCAACGTTCATTATTACGCGATTTTCTTTTCTAGCACTGGAAAATGTAGTCTTTCCCGCGGATAAGCTAGCTCAAGACTGACGGGTGGAAAGTCTTGTATCGCACAAAAAAACCAGATTTTTCGAAAGGTATACTAATGAATGGAAAATTTACAGCGATGCAAAATAACCATTACTCAAACAGAAGATAGACGAAAAAATGTTTTTCTACGCCAGAAAAACAGGAAATGATCAAACAAAGGTTGAAAGATAGTTGGGTCAAGTACAAAGTGTCCGACATCTCTCCCGTCAAAAATGTTAATGACATTTGCTTTCCGCAGTCCCTTTTGAAAAAAAAATGTTTCATTTGCGAAAATGTTTCGTTCATTGTCTGCTCGTGGTGTGCAAGAACTTTGTGTTTTAAATGTTTCTACGATGACTATCACCCTCGAGTATGCACGAAAACAAATGCGTGAATTGTGAAAAACACAATTTTTGTTTGTGAGAAGAATTGCCGAGATTATGAATTAAATAAAAAAATTCATTTACAGTTCTATTCCGTGCAAAATTTCTTTTCCCATTTATTATTTTAGAATAATAAAATGGAGTAAATATATATTCTTTCACGTTTCTTATTATCAGCTTAAAATGACGAAATGAAAAAAAAAAAAATTTGGGTGCCGACGGGATTTGAACCCCGAGGCATGCGGATGACGAGCGGCCACTTGATCCATTGTGCCACTTAGGTGTGCAGATCCTTGCACTTACGGATCGATTAGACTCAATCCATAAGTGCGACTGGATTTTTAAAATTTAATATCTCCGAAACGAAAGCCTAATCAAGAAAAGTGAGAAAGTACTTTGAATAGATATTATTGGGCAACATGTAGTATAAATTTGAGTTCAATCCGCGATATACATCATGGGGGTGCCCCTTGTTAGAACATAAATTTTTCCTTTTTTATTATTAAACAATATTTTTATACTCTCAATTGGAATGTGTCGAAAAATCCAGCCTTATATATATTATATTAGGTTTTCGAACACACGTTGGGTTTTTTAAAATTTGAAGTTTGAAAAACTCAATGTTTTTGATGATGAAGTGAGATTTGTTCTATTATGTTAATATACAAATTTTCACTTTTCCATCCTAATTTCCATAAGACAGAAATTTATGAGTTGCGATAGACTGATGTTCCAATTAAAAAATATTGACATTAACTTTTGTTGTCTTTTCGTATAAAAATAAGTGTTTTCAAAAAATATAATCGTGTCTGATTTATTGCTTATTCGACTCCAATAGATAGTTATTTGAAGGAAATAAGTAAAAATCTGAAGTGTACACACTGAAATCCAAATTACCACTCTTTTTCAAAACTTGAGGATTCAATGTGATTTTCAAAAGAGAAAGTTTGGAATATTTTCGACAAATGAAGATTTTATGGAATAGTTATAGCAGACCCAATATTTTTCTATATTTTACACAAATATAGGTCACTCTTGATTTCTAATTGGCTATTTTTGATGTTAAACCTTTATTATCTCTGATGATAATACATATGTAATTCTCTACAAAAATTTGTATGATATACGCATATACTTTTTTTTTTCTAAAACTTTTTTTATTTTTCAAATATTTTTAATATTTTCCATGATCGACTTTCATACATGATTCTTTTTTTTTCATACATGATTAAAGCAAAAGGCAACATGCATTGAGAAAAATTATCAGTAAATTTTACTTCAAAAGAAGGTTCATTTTTGTGAGAATCAAAAATACAGTTGTTTTTACTGATCTGCTAGACAATTAAAAGTACAAGTTACATTCTTTTACTGTGACACAGAAAAGCTTTTACAGTGACGAGATTTGTTTCTTAAATTTTCCTTATGACATAATCAATTGAAACACTGATCATAAACTTGTTTTTTCTATTAAATGTTATTTTTGATGTTAATATCTTTTTTCTTTATTTTTATGACATTGTTGAATTTGACGTCAAATATTGAAAAATAACTTACTCCAAGATTTCGTTATTTTCACAAAAAATTAAAACATTTTTTGAGCAAGGAACATTCTTCTTTGATAAAACTATTTTCTCTATCATCATTAAACATACATAAATTGAAGTTAAGCGAATCATAATTTATAAAATTAAATGTGAAAAATAATTGCAAAATAAGAAAATTTGTAGTGACGTAAAATGAACTTATAATCAATTTTCTGTTTATCTGAAAAAATTTTTAACGCTTGAAGAATTTTTTGACTGGATTCGAAAAGGTTGGTGGCATTATTGTTTTTTATACCTGTCATTTTATTACCTTCACAATTATACTTTGATTTTTTTTTTTTTTTCTTATGATTTCATAAATGATCTAAATCTCTTAGCAATTCTGTTTACATTTTTGCTTGTAGTTTTATTTATTTTCAACTTGCTTTCTTTTAATTGCAGACAGGCCTGTGCGTAGAAACCTGTATTTGGGGGGGAAGGGGCAACTTTCATGTTGTACATACATGTAGAATAACATGCGATTGAACTTACTGTTGTTTGACAGTACATGGTCCATTTAAAGTGATTAGGATAAGAAATGTAGATATAATAAGTAAATTAATTAATTAATAAAATAATAATTGCATGCATAAGGTAGTATCAGAACATCATTTTTTCCAACAACTTCTACTTTATATATTAAAACTTTATTATATGTTCAATAAATGTAACAGAAGAACTTTAATGATTCCCGAGCAAGGTGTTCAGATCTCATTTTAATCCGTTTCTGGTCCAACTAAGAAAGATAGAAAGAATTTTGTAGTTTTACCGTATACTAGGAAAAGAAAAAAGACTTTTGAGAGGATATTATGAGAAGTAGATTTTAATATTTTTTATCGAAGTGATAATAAGCTGAACAATATGATTATAAAGAGAGGTAAAGATAAAGTGAATAAAATGGATCAACATAATGTTGTATATAAGATAAATTGTAAGGATTGTAATTGTAAATATGTGGAACAGACTAAGAGATGTTTAAAGACTAGAGTTAAAAAACACGAAAATTATATAAAAAAATCAACGGATAACCATTTAGTTTTAACAGAGCATAGAATGAAAAATGATCATGATTTTGATTGGAATGATGTTGAAATTTCAGATAGAGAAACTGATTTTAATGAGAGATCAATTTCAGAAACGATTTTTATTAAAAGAACAAGGAATACAATCAATAGACAAGAGGACACAACATTTCTAAGTTTCGTTTATGACACATTTCTTGATGACGTGGTGTAATCTTATCAATTCGTTTCCTATAAATAGACGCGACTTTTTAAAACTCTTCATATTGAGTAGTCATACGGACGTGAAAAGATCTATTAAAAATTGATATTGACCAAAGTACGAAAATGTTGGTTAAGTACTGTGGAGAAAGAAAAATTGACATAGAAACCTCTTATTAATGTAATTAATGAAGAAGTAAAGCGGATTGTAAATTTGACAAAATGTAAATAGTAAGTAACTAATTGATTGTTAAAAAAATTGTTCAAGATGTAATTGGAGAAATGTTGTAGTTCCTGAAGAGGGTCGAATAAATAGCCCGAAAGCTTGGAAACATTGTATTATTGTTCTTGCCCTTGAATGTTGATTTGGCTGCTTTGGTGATCGACTCATTATTGATTAAGTAAATATTACTAATCTAAACAACTTGACTAAAATATTTCAAAAAATCAAAGTAACTTGTCTTTTTCATACTAGTAAATTTTAATTTCTGATCCTTTAATTGAAATTATAATTTACAAATAAATTTCAAAAAGTAAATTTTGTTAGTCTTACATGATATAGTTGAGGCAAAACTGTTATGATGTGAGAAAATTCTTTACAGTACAGATCTTAGGCAAAAATTTCAAATGTAAGGAATTCTGGGTACCAAAAAAAAAGTTTAAATAATAAATGTGAATCACTAAAAAAAACAATGCAGAAACAATATTTTTCTGAGACTTAAGAAAATTCGACATATTTTGCGACTGAAGACTAACCATAGTTATACACTATTATATTTTCTCTAAGTTGAAGGATGAGTATTACTGATTAATATAACTAATTCTGTATACATTGTGTGTACATAGAGTGTCACTTATTATAAGTGTGGTACGTGCATACCATAACACCGTCAGCACTTGAAAGAACGCGCCAGATCACAATTTATGAGCGAGTTCTTAAAACAAACACTTGCACCACTCATAATAATCGTCCTCATAAAATTATAACAATTGTGATGACAAATAAAAATTTGTCAATATTTTTAACAGTTTCAAATTGGTTATGTTGGCATTCTATACGCATTATAAATAATACATAATCAGAAACATATGCATACATCGTAGACATATTTGTAATACTGCGTGTAACATGTGTATGTGTATACGCCATATGTTGCCAGTTTACTGTCTCTAGAAAGACGAAAGTTCCTAGACACATGGCGGCGTACCAATGACACCAATGACAACCAATGACAACCTATGACACGCATCTGAATTTTTACACGCTATACTTGATGCATATCCTGAATTGAAAAAACAGTATAATGTGATTGGAGAACGTTAAAAGCTTGTAAAAAATGTACAAAAAAAGAGATACATGACACCATTGAGACACGCTTTATGTTGACAATGCCAATGAGACATCAAGTTTGGAAAAAAAAAAAAAAAAAATATATGTCTTTTTAAGAAGCTATTATTTCTTCATTGCCTTTGAACATGTGGGGTAAAGTAAAAAATGAAATGCGCAAAACATGTATGTCGCCTCTTTCCATGAAAACAAGTATGAAGAGTTCTCCAAAGGTTCTAATTGTACAACTTTCACTTTTCTACAAAGACGATAATCTTAAGCCATGTAAAAAAATAAATTATAAAATTACAGGTGTTCCGCGAAAATTAACAATTAATAACAAATCGTACTAAGTCATCAATGCAATATTTTACAATGGTTTTCTCCCTCATAGTGGAAAATATTGGTGCATGGTAAGAGATGGCAAACGAGAATGGAAATGTGTCGAAAATGATGCAATTTCGAAAAAACCATGACCTTCAAGTGCCAAAGACGTTGATATATTGTTTCTACAATAAATCAATTAAATTAGAATACGAACTTAGGCATCAAAAGTGATAACAGAGTAAAGTTCATACAATAAACATTGACTTAAAATGATCTAAGAATGCATGAAAGTCGACATGGCTCAGCTACATTGTAGATTCGAAGGAATTCTGTAACCTAAATACGTATTATTCGACCCTAGCTGCAGGACAACCTTAACAGAGAGATGGTGACCTCTGATATGTGTGATCATTCATTATAAGAAACTAATTGATTTAATTCTTCGAAATAAAAATAAAAATTTAGTTCTTGAATTTTATTTTTATTTCATTATCCAGTTACTTAAATACAATAAGTAAATGAATAAATAATTATTTAATTCAATACAGTTCTTCAGTATTGAATTTAATTATTTTTAATTATTATTCTTCTATAATATCAATAGAATTGATATGGTTCGTTTAATTTAGACTTTGACATTCTATTGAAATTTATTAAAATTTACAGCTATCGAAACGTATAGCTCTTCGCTATAAATATTGTGATTGTTTCGTGTTTTTACAGTAATCCTTGTAGTTGACGAAATGAAAATGAAAGGAGTGTACTTCAATGAGCACAATTTGACTGTGAGTGGATTAACTAATTTGGGCGAGTTCCCACCTGAGCATCAGGAAAAAGAAAGAACAGACCAGGCACTAGTTTTCATGATCCAGCCGTTACGAAGAAACTGGGTGCAAAATGTAGCTATTTTCATCAGCAAAGGCTGCGCACCGGGAAAAGCTCTAAAGCATCTCCTTGCTGAATAAATCTTGCTTTTAGAGGATTGCGGCTATATGGTGCATGCAGTAACATCGGACAATGCTACTTGGAGTCGATCGATGTGGAAGGCATTTGGAGTCAATGAATCTGATACTAGTTAGATTCATCCAAGTTTACGAATGAGGAACAACAAATGCGAAGGGCGCAATTGTGATGGTACTGAATGCGAAGGTGACATTGACAATCAAAAATTACATGGAGGCGAGAGGCGTCTATGGTTTATCTAGGACTTCTCCCACCTACTGAAAAACATAAGAAATAATATAACTGGGAGTGAGAGTACATGGGTATGTATTTATTTTTGTGTGCTAAAATACTGTTGGGCTCCATTTCTGTTATTCGTATCCGAGGCGCGTCACACTTCAATAAACTACATGTATTGCATATTTCAGAGCCTTAAATTTCCTTTTGCAGACTCCCGATGGCATAGTAAGAAAAAGCCATTTTCGCGCAGTAATTAGGCTTGATGGAGGTGTGAAGGACATGGGTCTCGAATTAGCCTACAAATTGACACTAAACCACCTTGACCCTCAATACTATCAAAAAATGAATCTTGGCCTTGTTTTCGAGGTAATTTACAAGGCTTCATTTCCATAAAAAAAAAGGGTTCTCACTTACAATTTCTTTACAGCTGTTTTCAAGCAGAGTAGCTGCAGCAATGAAAACATACAAGAAGTATCCAGATGACCTGGACCTAAAGGACCGCGAACTCACCTTGAAATTTATTGGCCGTATGAGTGATTTAATTTGCACAATGACTTCAAGATGTCCTAAAGATGCATTGAGCAAAGATTCAAAAGCCTATAAGGTTGTGTTACTAATAACAGTATTAACAGCATGACAGCATGAAAACATAACGAACCATTTCAAAGAAATGAAAATCAAAATTATAGGCTTCTATGCAAGTGGAATTATTTAACAATTTAGTGACCTGCATACATCTGAATTTCATGTTGTATTCCAAGCAAATCGACATAAATATATTTAGCAATTTTTTCTTCAGAATATTTAATAATTATTGTATGGAATATATAATTATATTGTAACGTTTACTGCAACGGTATCATTAAATAAATAATTTATCTATCAATAAATACAATCTGTTGAACAAGAAAGGAATCGGTTATTCATAGCAAAGAAGAAAAGCTATGTATCTTAATTTTTTTCTACGCATTCTTCAATGAATCGACTACCACGCAGTCAACAGTTCATTTCAGTCTCGTTTGAAAACGTGAGAAGCGCGGACGTTTGCCGAAATAAGTGCCGCGTATGCAAAGCGATTTGAGGCGGTCTTCCTTTGTAAACACCCAAAAGGACCCAAATTATCATATTCCGCCGCTACCAAGTCCATTAAAAAGTCTAAAAAGTTCGTTTAAAAGTAGGTGACGCAATACAAATTGTGGAAAAACCAGTCTCCTGGTTTTTCCTGGCTGATGACCAGTCACCAGCCGAATCGAGCGAAAACGCTATCGACCACGAGCAAGCAGGACAAAAAGATCATCCAGCTCTTCGAGCATGCGCCCACTCTCCGACTGCGAAGCCAAGGCCAGACTAGCTAGAAATGGACTAAATATTGCTATAAACACTATTAGTAAGCAGCGCTTAAGGGGGGCGAATATTCCATACCGATACACGAGCTTGAAACCATGTTTGTCGGAAGCCCACATTGAAAAACGCAAAGGTGGGCTTTTGAAAACATTGATCGCGATTGGTCGAGAAGAATTTTTTCAGATGAGGTGACTTTCTGGGCACGGGTCCCAGTAAAGCGTGCTTGGTCTATCTGTCGCAATCTTTTGATCCAACGGTCTATTGGATCAAATCCAATAGACTCCTGCCGCCGAGATGGCAGGCGTTTGTATGTCCAAGGCTATAGTTTTTGGGGCACAAGCCGCTAATCGTTTCAGTACACGAGAAACGTTACTCGAAGAGGTTGTTCGCGGCATTTTCAGCGAGTTTTTTTCAATAAGTGAATTGGGATGGAAAAAACTAAAACCGGTCGCAAGGGTTGAATGACGCTCCCTCTCTTTTTGAGTGTCTGTGTTCCAGAAAAAAATTATTGATTTACGTCTGTTAAAGTTCTTTTGGAAACCAAAACTGTGAGGATATAACCTTCTGAAAGGTGGTTAATTATTCATAACGTTTATCATAAAAAGTAGAGTTATAAACTTAAGACGTTGAAGAAAAATACGAACATTCGTTAAAAATTAGGTATTTATAAGGTTAACTCGAAAAAATTGTTAAATTCGCTGGGGAACTGCGGAAAATCGTAATAATTTGCGAGAATTCGTGGAAAATTTGCGAAAAAGAGGTAAAACCCATGGAAAAGCGTAGCAAACCTGCATAAAACCGCAAAGGTGGCAGGAAAGGGGCCTTGGGGAAGGGGGTGGGGCCTGGTGGACCGGAGCCGGGGGCATGAGAGCCGATCAATCAGGAGGTAGGGAAGGGGGCATGGGAGTCGAGCAATCAGACAACTCAATGATAAAAAAAAAAAGACGAGAAACTACAAATCACTGCTGGAGGAACTATTTCAAGGAAAAATTATATCTTCTTATATGATGAGTGCATAGAAAATCACCGGATACGATCTGTAAAACAGAATTTTCTGATGCGAAAGTGGAACCTAGGCATAATTTTGTAAATATACCAAAAAATTGGTCCATTGGTCATAAAGTTTGTAATGAACTAAATTTATTTTGCTTTCTTCAAAGATTTCGAAACTGTGGCCATGAAGCATAAAATGTCCAATTTTGTAAAGTAGAAAGCAGTATGCAGAAGTGGCTGGTTCTCAAGCGAGCTAAATATGGAAAAATAGGAAAGTTAGCAGACTTTGCACGAGAAATTCAAGAACAACCAATTGATTATGAGAAAGGGAGTCTTTTAGCTACTGAAATCAAAGATGAACTCGGCAACATCGAATCTGTTTTTTCGCATAGCAACAAAATGGCAGAAAAAATATCACAGAACAATATGACAATGGCAGTAGGTGCAAAAATGAAGATTAATGCTACTTTCAGCATTCTCCCCAAGGCAATAGAGGAAAGAGGATGCAGAAATGGCCAATTCTTAGTCATTATGGTTCAGTGGCATAAGAAAGTGAAACATTTTATTAGATACGTTTCTATTTAACCAAGCTCTGTTTCCAGCTCCAGAAAGTAACATATATTCTGCGATATTGCACTGCAAAAAATGGTCCGCGAGACACGTATTGACGCCGTTTTTAAGACATTGAAAGATGTCATTAGTAATTAGATACGAAAAGAATTTCTAAAGACATGGATTTCACGTCTTCGTGTCTTCTACGGGAAAATGGATCATAAATGTTTTTTGCAGTTTTGAGTTTAAAATACTGTCTTTCAAATTGTTCATTCCTGAAAAGGATCCAAAAACATTTGATTTTTAACTCCTAAAGAGGACCTAAAAACCAGGAGTCGAAAGCTAGAATTAAATACCTAATTTGAAGAAGAATAGTAAAATTGTGTATTACTTTTACTTTTGCTCCAAGGATCGTGAGACTTTCAATATTAAAAATTTGTAGTCAAGAATTCATGTATTTTATGCTAGCAGAGCAAAATAAGCAAAACAATTATTTTTTTCTTTAATTATACCGTAAGTGAATAATAATAAAATGTACACATCACAAATTTAATGCACTTTTTTTTCTTTTTTTACCAAATCAGCGTTGTGTCATTGACAATCATCGGTTCCGTGCAGTGAATCTTGAGATATAAGAACAAGGCTCTTTTGAAAGAAACTTATTAGTACCAAAAAGAAAAAAAATTTAATAACATATTTTTCCATCAACCGTGATATAAAATTTCAAAATCAGAAGAATAAATAATTATTAATAAATTAAAAGTTATGAAACGAAAAATTTATAAAATATACCCAAAAAATTAATAATAATAAAATACAGAAAGAAAAATAAAAAAATTTAAATTATCAAAGAATTTTTTTCCGTACATTGGTATATAGATTTTTATAAATTCACACTCCGGAGACCAACGTTCTGTTATGAACTGGCAGAACAGTTCACAACAAACGGGTGAAGCGCGTTGGACCGGCTTGTTCCGCAGCTGGAATGAGCAAGGTCACAATTTTCTTTAAAAGATAAGTCATCAAATACTCAAAACAAAAAGATGTGGTTTATTCAATAAACATGTAATTTTACTTCCATATTTTCAAAGATGACATTCTTATGATAAATTATAACATAGGATTAAAATTACAATGGACTAATTACTGCCCGTAATCGAACTTTATAGATATTCTGAATCTTATTCATACGAAACATATATACGCAAGTATATTAAAAGAAATAAGATTTTCCTATAATAATATACAATACTATAATAGTTCCTATCCTATGCTGATAGTAATACAATAACGCCGATGCGTTATATGCCTATATGCCTATTCGTATTTGCAACATAGCAAAATTATATTATCTGTAAACTGTTTTATTAACAAAGATTGCGAATAAAATGAAAGTGAAAAATTTTTGTAATCAGATGTCGTAGATAGACAACATCTTGGAAGAAATTGTACTTGAGTGTATTCTTTGTGAAAATCAGTGATAATGTATTTTGAAAAATTTTGAAAATATGAGAAAGTAGATAAAGTAATGCTCGTTTTAGAAAATTTTTAAATTTATCCGAAAAATTCGATCTTGTGAGATTCACTAATTTTTTAGCATCTTACTTTGCGCTTATAAAATTTTTACAATCCTCTGGGTTGGATTTTTTATACATTTTATACTTATCTTCGCTGAATAATTGTCAGAAAATGTTGTGGCTTTTTTACTTGCAGAATTAGTCATTGATTGATGTGAAGTTGACAATTGAGAATCGAGAACAAATGTGTTAGTTTATGGTTAACAATTTTATAAAACACGTTTTCTCGATTGGCTTTGACTTCTATTGATAATCCATCGAATGACTTATGTTTATTCTTTTCACCCTTTTAGAAGTAAAAAAGGGTCAGATGTATAGTTCTGTAAGCGCGTGTCTGATTTCTTTTTCTTCTTTTTTTCGGATTTGTAAGAATCAAACGAATCGAAATTAACCGCTGTCATGACAGCCGGAACAGCGGAAAAATCGCGAAAAGTACCGACCGAACTCCGCACTCCGCGGGAGTCGCGGACCACCGCTCGGGTTAAGTGGGTGTTGCTATTGTCCGAGAATCTGTCGTTTTGGACAATAGGAACTTTCTTGAAAGTCAGTTGAAAATTTGACTATTTTTCTACAGCGTCAGGTCACATGATTTACGGCACTTATTTATGCTAAAAAAATCTGAAAGTTTTTTCAGAATCACGTTTGCCACTTAATGATTTTTATGCTTTTCTCCCTCCTCAAAATCGAGAGAAGATTTTTCCACCTGTCTTTTTCCTGATCATTTTCGAACAGTCTTTCGTGATAATCGTATACGATCGCTTGTGCTGCTAAGGCGTTATTCCCGTTGCACTTTTTAAATTTATTCGAAATATTACTTCCGCCCCTTTTTGATCATTTCGCCATTAGCCCATTAAGCATATTTTTCAATTTTGTCACTTGCCCCATACGCATATTTGCGAAGTGTGTCATTTTCCATTTTCCCATCACGTATATTTGCATGGAGTTCTTCCCGACATCATGGACCCAGAGAACGTTCCCAGTGCCTCCGGTATGTACTACAGTGTCGATAAATGTTATACAAGTTCATCAAAATTTTGTAAGGAGCGTTCTAAATGATAACTATTGTTTTGGAGAAAAGTTGAAAGTGAATATGTTGAAAAACTTAAAGGCTGTGTTTTTTTTATTTTTTCAAACGCTTGAATTTTTCAGATGTAAAATCATTTTTTTATTGATACAAGTGTTAGGGATCATTGAAAATTACAATTTTTTCTAGGATTTACTTTGGAAACGTACAGAATTTTCATGTTTTTATTTATCCATAATTATCTGAAATGTAAAACATTCTGCAAAACTTATTCATTCTTTCAGAGACATCATTTGGCAATATTTTTTGTTGCCAGAAAAATTTTTCGGAAAAGTTATTTGTTACACAACTCTCGAAACCACTCGTAAAATACTGGTGCAATCCATCAGCTCTATTTCCGAGTTGCCAACAGTAATATTTTTAACATTAGATAATTCATTATTAAGGAAGTGTCATTGTGTTTTATGAAAAAAATTTGTTTGTATGATACAAAGCTAAGAATTAATTCCTTCCTTTTTTTTTTTTAAACGATATTAGTTTCTTGGTGCATAAATTACAATGTTTTATTCACGATTAGAATATTAGGTAATATTAGGTAATAGTTAATACTTGCTTAACTCTTTCCATGTTTTGATTATAACTCAAATTCGGTCAAAATGTACATGAAAAATAAAGGAAAATCTTTGACTAGGAAATCAACATCTTTTGTTTGAGGACGTATCTACTGATCTAGTTAACTTAGATTAGATTTTATTTGTGCATATAGTTTTTCCTATATTTGCCTCTTTTTGGACATCATTTTTTGTGAAAAGGTTTCTTGCAATCGTCATTCTTATGTAAAAGTCAAAAAATATTTAACCTAATAGTTATAGCAATCATGATTTTTTGTTCTTTCAATTTTTTCAACAAGTTAATTGAACGTACAATTCTTCCGTTTTAATTTATTGTAATTTTATTTTTATCTATGAAATCCAATATTTGTTGTTTGTGCTATGATTTTCGAGTTCAAAGTGCCACTTAAGATGTCATTTTTGTGCCTTACTTTGTTGAAATCCTACAATTCCACCAAAAACAGTTTGATCTACATATTTTTTCTTCAAAGTCAGCAGTACGGATTTATTTACCAAGAAAAAGAAATGTGAGAAATGTGATTAGTAAATTCCCAAAATTTCTTTGACTATCGTGAAAATATTTCAAAAATGCTTCGACTCGAATGATGTCGTATTCTATGAATTTTCTAATTTTTTTTTACAAAAAATATTTTTTTTATCAAACATACATCTCTACTTTAAACAAATTTTCAAAGACAAAAAATTTATTTGAACAATATGATTTATTTTTCTTTTTCAACACTAATAGTGTACTGAACTTGGAATTGTATTTCTTAAACAATTTTACGCTACTCGCTGCCGTAGATTTGTTACTAACAGTATTTAAGACGCGGAAAGTAACATATTTTTTGTTTAGTCCAAAATATAATCACAATATTAATGAAATCCAAAAGTAATGTACATGTGCAATCAACGAGAAATTTGATAATAAAAAAAAATAATTTAAAAGTCGCGGAATATGTCAACTTTACAGTAGAGAAACTTGTGATTTTTTTTCACGATCATAGGAACCAATTTCAGACAAATTTTTTTAAATTTAATCCTACTTAATAGACATCAACAAAAATTTTATAAACTGCACCATTTTCGGTTAAATTTTAGGATTAAAATAAAACAAAGAATAAAAGTATAAGCGTACCCTAGTAGTTTTGATACTCATGAAAACCTTAAAAGAAAATGAATTTTTTTATAAGAATACAATTTTTTTAAGGCGACTGTATAACAACCTTATAAGAAATTGAAAGTTTTTATAAAAAATTGATCGAAAAAATTTTATAAAGTTGTTTTCTTATAAGATTTTCTCAATTACATTCTGACAAGAAATTTCACTTTTTAATAAGGTTTTTATAAGGTCACCTTATAAGAAATCGAATTCTATAAGATTTTTATGAGGCGCGCCTTATAAGAAATTGAATCCTTATAAGAGAAATTTCATTTTCTTATAAAGTTTTTTTAAGGTTCGAAATTACTAAGAAAAATGGGACTTTGACTTCGAAAAATTGATGTTTGCAAACAAAGAATTTTGGCTACCTGAGATTTATTCGTAACTCCTATGTAATTTAAAAAAAGGAGAAAAACAAAAATGACGATATTTTAAAAGAGGAGTGTTTTTTCAAACATATTTGATTTTTTTATCTTGATTTTGAGAAATTTTCACAATGTATCAAGCTTTAAAGATTCCTTTATTTGAAAAAAAATTTATTCTTACGAATATGAGCGTAAACAAAAACTCTTCAGATAAAACATTTTTAAATAAAATTATAGGGTTCCAAACAAATGAAGGAAAAAAACAACTACAAAAATAGCACCTTGACTTCATAAAATCGTAGTCCGCAAACAGTAAATATCAGCAAATAGAGATTAAAGCTCTTTTTGATTTATTTCATCAGCTTACTGTCATTATTAAACAACACGAAATAACTGATGAGAATCTGAAATTATGAACTAACCAATGTTAGTATTTATGTTATAAAAATACAATTGTAAGAAAGTTCTTCAAATAAATTTTTTCCTTAATTATTCTCTAATATATTGAAACTCTTTTTATAAAATAAAAAAAAATATCATCAGATTTGGCAAGTTTCGGCAAAGTTATTGAATTAGAAAAATTATTACAAAACAATTAAGGTGAATAAATGTTTTAGTTGTCAATATTTTAGGAATTGCCTACTATAAAGCAATTGAAAATTGAGTAAAAAACCATACGTAACTCATCTATTTTGATAAAAAACCTTGAAAAAACTTTACTCGCAAAAACAGATCTAACCAGAATAACCTAGTCGACTTCAGATGAAATGAGCCATTTGCATCTCCAAAAAAGAGCAACAAATTGCAAAAATGTATATCGGGTGGTCTCAGGGAATGTGTTGCCAATGATTCTTCATGAAAATTTTTAAATCACATTACTGTAACGAGCGGGTTCCAACCCCTCGTCTTTCATTTTATTTTATTTCGTTTTACTTCATTTTATTTTCCATATTTTACCGATTATTAGGGAATCCCGGAATTCGCATCCTGTTCATTAATAGTAGCATTAAATTACAAGATATTATTGCAATCACGTTGACGACTCACCGAAACTGCGAGTTGATGGGCGATTTAGAACAAATTATCACCGGATGGAAACGAACGAAAAAGAGCCAAAATTACCCCTTCCACGATTTCTACTAGATTTATCGCAGTTCTGGGATGGTATATAAACCCGCGCATACTCGTAGTTTTTCGCATTTCAAAAGCCAACGCTCATAAAGCAACTAACGCTCCTAAAAGCAACAAACGCTCCTAAAAGCAACAAACGCTCCTAAAAGCAACTAACGCTCCTAAAAGCAACAAACGCTCAAAAGGCAAACTTTACCAATTTGGAAATCGCTCTTTTCAGAGTCGAAAACCAAGTTGCAAAAATTAAAGTAAATATATATTTGTACCTTAATATTTATGGAAATACTTTGAAGTTGCTGTTCATATTCTAACTAGGAGGTGATTTATCACCCGCTATAGTTGACCAGAGCACCCTGGTTAGAACAAAAGGAACAATCAACTGATAATAATTTTCATTTTTCAATAACCTAACAGAATGATAAATCCAATTTCAAACCTTTTTGACTATATAAATTTGCCAAATTCAAATCTATTTCAAAATATTTAACAGATGAATTGTGTATCGGGATATCGACTTGAGACATGTTTTCTTTTGGAACGGTTGTAGTAAATGAATGACGTGACGAATGAATAATCGATTGACAACTGTCTTGATTTATGAACATTTTCCTCTCGTGCGAATCTTGCCATGAGCCTTTAAAATTTGGAAGCGTTAAAGTCATAATATGCGAAAAGAATATTGTCAGAGCTACAAGAATAATAACTTCGATTTACTACAAATAATATACTGATCTTTTTAATAAACATTCTTATTAATAAACAAGCCTTTTAATTCAAAAATCCTTAAAACACCTTCCCGACTCCCTTCATAAGTCGGATCAAGGGTCACCGTAGGCCGTTGTCCACGGAGGGTCCTTTCCTACCGACGAGATCAAGGAATACGTTCCTAGGGTTCTAACCCTAACATTTATCTCTTTAAATTAAGAATAATTTACTTTCCGTTGATCTCGCTCGTCACAGGAAAAAAAATGGCGCTGCGAACAGGGTTTTCAAAATTGTTTTAAGGATATTCTTTATAGATATTTTCCTTTTTACGAGTTGTATCAACGATTTTTCAAAATTTTTTATGCAAAATCAGTTAATGTGTGGATCGTGGAAATCCATGTGTCGTGCTATCTCTTTTGAATAAAAGCGAAACTTTCAAATTGAAAATATCCCTGGGTCACTGCTTGGAACGAGTAGCTCGGCCAGTAATGACAGAGGGATCGTCTATTATCCTTATTCCCAGGATCGATGCTTAGAACGGGAAGCCCGGCTAGCATCGGTTTTCGGATGAAGATTTGAAATTTTATAATCTGGATGGACATGTTGCCGATTGATCGGGAGAGTAACGACATTTATGGCGAACGATTTAACGCAATATTGACTGAAATCAATGATTCCAGAAGATTTTTAAATAACGGATACACTCCGAATGAATTCAAAAATTTACCAAAATCTATAAGACAATATTTACAGTTTGAGAGAAAAATTTTGAAGTGTAAAGTTTCAGGTTTGCAGAAAGAATTAAACTTGATCAAAGCCATTTCGAACCAGCGAAAAACAGAGTTCTGAGGTTGTTGTTCCGGGCCTGACAGTGTTCTATAGTTGAAAATTTTTTTTTGAGATTTAGCATAGATGTCTAAATTGAATTTTAACCCCACCTACGAAACCTCTCATATTACAAGAAGTGATTTGGAAAAGTTTACTGAAGAAGAAAAAGAAAAATATCTCCAACTCCAACTGCCTGATAAAAAGAATCAAGAAAAAGACAAATCGAAAGCAGAATTGCAGAACTTGAGTGAGGATAACGATCGAAATAAAAGAGGAGACGATAGAGTGGGTTCACCAGTAATAAAAATGGCTAACGATCACCTTAAATTGCGTGATGTTATAGAAATCGTACCTTGGTTCGCAGGAGGAACTACCGGTGCCAGCTTTAGGGAATTTTCCTTGGCCTGTAGAAAAGCTAAAAATCTGTTACCAGACGGACTTGAAGGGAGTCTTGCCGGCTTAATATCTGCTAGACTAACTGGCAGCGCCGCTAGAGCTTTGGAGAATGTGGTTCCTGAAACTATCGACTCTCTTTTGAAGACCTTGCACAATTTCGCACCCTTGGAAAGCACCTTTGAACTCTGTGGGACCATGGCACGCACTGTGCAAGGAGCCACTGAAGATGCTACGTCTTTCTTTTTCAAAATTCAAGACCTGGGAAATCGAATCATAGAGACTATTAAAGCTGAAAATGACGGGGAAATTCAGGACGCAAGAAGAACAGAAATTGAACTGGAAACCTGTAAAGCTTTTATAAATGGACTAAAGACAGAGATACGAGCACTTGTACCCGCCACAAATGATTTATCTATTGCTGGACCTAAGGCTATACAAATAGAGAAGACCTTGAAACGTCGGGAAAATTTGAGTCAATTATCTACACCTTGTATATTATGCAAATCGAGTAATCATGAGACAAGTAACTGTCATTTGCTAGCCAACCTAGCTGGAGTCAAACAAGATACATGCCAAGAATGCAAACTGCCTGGGCATGAGTCACCAGTATGCCCTTCGAGGAGGAACCGTGGATGTAAAATCTGCAAGATGAATAATCATACTACGGAAAATTGCCGATTCCGACAGATTCGAATGGTCCAAACCCAGCAGACTCCGAATAATGGGTCCCACTTTTCGAGATCAAACGGCCCAAATTTTTACAACGATCGTCAAGCTACGCGGTACGACAATTCTGGCCCTAATATTCGGTTCTATCAAAATGGGGGTAATTCCAGGGAATTCTCAAACGATTTTTATCGGAACCAAGAAAATCAAAACTATCGAAATCAGAACTTCCAAAATTTTCGGAATAACGGGAATTTTCGGAATCAAAATTTTCAGAATAATCAGAACTTTCGGAATAATGGGAATCAAAATTTTCAGAATTTCCGGAATAATGGAAATGAGAACTTTCGAAACAATCAGAACTTCCAAACTAACAGGGGCCAGAATTCTCGAAATGATCATGGTTTCGAGAACAGTTCTCCAGGAAATAGATTTTCCAACACCTACCAAAATTCACGACCAAAAAACGGGGATGTCCTCCCTTCCAGGGGAGGTACAACACAGGGAAAACCAAGGAACAATTAAGAATTTATAACATCCCCAACAGAACCCTCCAATCCCCATGTATCGCGATAAACATTGGAAATAACAGTTTGAATTTTATGTTAGATTCCGGGGCTGGAATAAGCTTAATAAAACAAAAATTTTCAAGGAATTATCTTATCAACATTTACGAAACCACTCAGATAACGGGGATCTCTGATGGAGAAATTCCTACTCTTGGAACTGTGATTTTGGATATTTTTGGAGTACCCTCAAAATTCCATGTGGTACCCGATTCACTTCCTATTGAGCCTCATGATGGACTAATTGGGAATACCTTTTTTTCGAAAAATCGAGCAAAGATTAACTGGGCTGATCTTTGTTTTGAATTTAATAACCTAAAAATTCCATTTTTGAACAAAGACCCTTCCGATGACGAATTCATGATCATACCTGCGCGATCAAAAAGGGTATTTTGTCTGAAAGTAAAACCTACTTCATTGGAGACTGGATTGATAGAGACTATTGACTTAGAAAAAGGGTTATACGCTGGTAGAGCAATTGTAAGGAATATAAATGGAAAGATTTTCCTACCATTTACGAATACTACAGAAAATGACATAAAAATCAAGAAACCCGAAATAGAAATGCATAAAGTTTCTGAGATAAGAGAATCGCAAATTACTCCAAAAGAAGAAAATAAGAAAGGGCATCGTAAAAGGAAAAAGAACGGAAAAACAGCAAGAATTTTTCAGGTAAATAATCGATCACGTTTTGAAAGAGCGAAGGAACTACTCAGGTTGGATGATTTGAGCCACATTGAAAAAGACGAGGTATATAATCTCGTTAGAGATTCAGCAGATTGTTTCCATTTACCCGAAGACAAACTTTCAAGTACGCATCTACACCAACATTCCATCTGCACCACAGATAATCAGCCAGTTAACGCACGCCAATACAGATTCCCTCCTAAATTGAAGGACGAATTGAACATGCAAGTTCAAGAACTTTTAGAAAACGGAATAATCAAACCTTCATTCTCTCCATACAACACACCTGTGTGGATCGTCCCGAAAAAACCTGATAGTCAGCGCAACCAGAAATGGCGTATGGTACTCGATTTTCGAGCATTGAACGAGAAAACTATTGGAGATTCATACCCCCTGCCCAATATAGTGGAAATCTTGGATCAACTCGGAGGTGCTAAGTACTTCGACTTAGCCTCTGGATTTCACCAGATTGAAATGAAACCCGAAGACGCTCCAAAAACAGCGTTCTCCTCGAGTCACGGACATTGGGAATTTTCTAGAATGCCATTCGGGCTCAAAAACGCACCGGCCACGTTTCAAAGATTAATGGATGTTGTTTTATCAGGATTGCAAGGAAGTGAATTGTTTGTTTACATGGACGACATAGTTATTTATGCAAAAGATTTGAATGAACATAGAAGAAAATATAAGTTGTTGATTGAAAGATTACGTGAAGCCAATTTAAAACTACAGCCTGACAAGTGCGAATTTTTGAGACGAGATGCGACATTTTTAGGCCATCAGATAACTGCAGAAGGGCTCAAACCTGATCCAAGAAAGATCAAAGCTGTTAAGAATTTTCCCCGACCAAAAACTGTTAAGAATGTGCGACAATTCCTTGGACTCGCATCATATTATCGGAGATTTATTGACAACTTTGCAAAAATATCAAAACCACTGACTACCTTGCTGGAAAAGAATTTGAACTTTGATTGGAACGATGAACAAGAACAGGCATTTTTGGCATTAAAAGAGAAACTCTGTAGTCATCCAGTACTACAATACCCGAATTTCAATGAACCATTTATCCTCACCACAGATGCTAGTGACTACGCAATAGGAGGCATTCTCAGCCAAGGAAAGATCGGGAAAGATAGGCCATGCGCATACGTATCGCGACAATTGAATAAGGCCGAAAGGAACTATAGTACCTACGAAAAAGAAGCACTAGCAATAGTTTTCTGCGTCTCTTATTTTCGACCATACTTATATGGTAGGAAATTTTCTATCCTTACTGATCATAAACCTCTATGTTGGATGCGTACGAGTAAAGATCCCACCAGTAGATTAACTAGATGGAAATTACGGTTACGATGTTCAATACAAGGCTGGGAAGACAAATATAAATGCAGACGCTTTATCTCGAAATCCAGTTCCCGAAAAAGAAGAAGTTTTCTATGAAAATATACACCTGATAACCGAACCGCGAAGGTCAACCAGGAAAAGAGAATCAACGCAAAAAGGTCGACAATATCGGAAAGAAACAGAGGAAAAGAAATTGAAAAAGAAGAATAAACAACCTGAAACTAAAGGAAAAACTTCCAGAAAAGATGAGGAGCACGACTCAAATGAAGAAGTTTACGAAGAAAATATTGAAGACGAGGAAAATGCACGAGAATCAAAAATTGAAACAGATGAGAATGAGTTGAATGAAAAAGGAACCGAAACAAGATCTGGAAGGTTTAAGAGAAGAAAACGCAAAGTCATCGCTGATTCAGAATCAATATCCTGTAGAGAAGAATTGAATGATGAGGAAAAGGAAGTAAGGAAACCACGAAGATCGGCTCGAATTGCAAAAGAAAACAGAAAGATAAATCTAGATTCAGAATCAGGAAGTGAATTGAGTAAGAACGAGGAAAATGACGAAGAAATTCAGATAGATAATGAAACCTCAGAAGAAGAAGAAGAAGAAGAAGAAGAAGAAGAAGAAGAAGAAGAAGAAGAAGAAGAAGAAGAAGAAGAAGAAGATACAATCGATGATCTAGAAAAGATAATATTCGGTACGAACATTTTTGAAACCAAAGACCACCTGTTTATGAAGCGTGATAACTGTCTTTTGCTTATTGATTCTGAGAATAAACCGGTTGATGAATCGCCTGAAAAGTTCTTTAGAAAAAGAGAAGTAAAGAAGATCGATAAGTTGAATTTTGGAGACATAAAATACGTCAAAAATGGTAAGAATTACAACTTCTTTTATTGCATAAAGGATACAAATGAGAGTATGAATTACGAAAGAGTTTTAAAAGAAATGAAAAAGAGTCTGAAAAATTTTGGAGAACTTTTAATAGAGAAAGAAATTAAAAGTATAAATATTCCTAAATTCGAAGAAATCAATGGTATCTCTTGGAAAAGTTTTGAAGATGAAATATATAAAACCTTCAGACAAGACGAAATAAAAATTGTCATTTGTACTGGACACATTGAAATTCCAGCTATGTCGCAAAGATACTCTTTAGTTGAAGAATCACATTGTTCCGCAATCGGAGGTCACCAAGGTCATAATAAAACGTATCTCAGATTAAGGTCTAAATATTACTGGGAGAACATGAGGGACGATGTAAGAAATTTTATCTCGAAATGTCTTTCTTGTAAACTGAAAAAACTGACAAGGAAAAAGATCAAGCAACCAATGGTAATCACGGACACTCCTGGAACGGCATTTGAGAAGGTAGCGTTAGATTTAGTAGGCCCTTTCCAACCCACCGAAAATGGTAACAGATATATCTTGACGATGCAAGATTTGTTGACCAAATACTGTATAGGGGTACCAATACCTGACGCTAGTGGTGTCTCAACAGCAGATGCCCTAATAAAGAGGCTTATTTGCGTATTTGGCGCCCCAAAAGCCATACTTACCGACCAAGGGACAAATTTTCTTTCAGGGCTCATGAAGATTGTAGCAAAGAAGTTTAACATCAAGCAATTTAAGACTACGGCCTTTAAACCTTCAAGTAATGGAAGTTTAGAGAGGACTCATATAATTCTAGTACATTATTTGAGGACATTTCAGGAGAACGATTTAGATTGGGATCAATGGATCGAAATGGCTATGTTTGCATACAATACAAGTGTACACGAGTCTACCGGGCGCACTCCTTATGAATTAGTTTTCGGAAAACCAAGTCTTCTACCCTCTAGCCAAACCCCTCCTAAACACGAAAGATTAGATACTTACGATGAATATCTTCTCCGACTCATGGCAAGACTCGACACTATTAGAAACGAGTCGCGACAACAGCTGATAAGAGCTAAAGAAAAATATAAAAAGTACTATGATCGTTGTTTAAATCCGATATCCTTTTCAGCTAATAATTACGTATTTTTGAGAAAGGGCATAAAATTTGGCAAATTCGACAATTACACAGACGGACCATTTAAAGTAATAGAGGTTCTTGATGACAATAGGATTAAGATAAGGATACGCGATAAAGATAAGGTAGTCTCCACAGACAGATTAATTCCAACCCAGATTCACGACAACGATAGTGAATGAATAAGTATGAGAGAAGTTAAGAATGAAAACTGTATGAATGATGAATAACCAAACATTGTAATAATAAATTATAATATTACTAGATGTTAAGCCTCCTGATAATCTTCGCTATCCTACGCACCAGCACGGGATTTATGGGGTACGACTGCGGAACGCTGAATGGAAACATCACCAGGTTAAGTCTGAAGGACCTGGGAGAGTGCGATTTACCCTTGCCCCTTGTAACCGAGAAGAAAATACCCTTACAATTGCTTCAATTAAATGAATTCACGACTCTGCACGTCCAAACTTGTAAAATCGAGATACGACGCTTGATTACTCGGTGCGGATTTTTCGCAGACCACTCGGTGGCAAATGGATTCGCCGAATACTTTCACGAACCCACTCGAGAACAATGTATACATCTCCATGAGAGAGGACGAATTCAGATAGGACAAGTGGAATTGGACGGATTTAAGACGAATAGTTCCGACACAAGAATGGTTACACTCGCTGGAATCTTGAACAATGATGGCAGTTGCGAAGGCGTTACCTACAGCGATGCACTCGGAAGTTGGCAGAAGGTCACAGTACAGGGAACAATCAAGATAACGTTGAGAGATTTTGAAGTTGCAGTATCATTAAAAGAAGACAAGATCTTTATCCAATCCGGAATTAGCTGTTCAACTAAGAAACAATTTTTACCATGACAAGTGGAGATTCTGCTTTTTGGAATATTCTTCCCAGAGGACCGTGTGATTTTCATAAATATACCATATTATTCCAAGGAACTGGAACGAAACTGGAAGACCACTCTGAACATCGAATGGAAACCATCTATACTGTAGAAACTAGCGACATCACCTTTGCTTTAACCAAGGGAGAACCTCTCTCCATATGCGGACACGAAATCTACGCGACAGAACATCCTAGGCTTTTTATCTTGGAGGCAAAACACGGAGGATTTTTTATGCCAAGTTCCCCGATCGATCCGAAAGATGTGGATATGTTCGCTTATACAAACTCAAAATTTATCTATGTTGAAAAACACATGAAAAAACAGTTTAAAAATCTTTACCTCGATGTTATAAGGAAGCGTTGCGATCTCGAGAGAAGAGTTCTGGGAAATGCATTATCAATAGCCACTATCAAACCTGATGAATTCGCTCATGTTTTCATGAACGGTCCTGGATACATGGCCATCGTCTCAGGAGAGGTTGTACACATCATGAAATGCGTACCCCTGGTAATTAAATTGAAGCACACGGAGAATTGTTATCAGGAGATTTTAGTTGAAGCAAACAATGAGACCTTTTTCCTTACCCCAAGAACTCGTGTATTAAAGAAGAAAGGAACTCAAATTTCTTGCAACACCTTGACGCCGGCCATGTTTGAAATCGACGGAAGATGGTATAAATTCACGCCAAACCCCATAGAGACAACACCACCACAACGACTAGAACCCCTAGCCAAGCCAACTTGGGAATATCACAGCATCGAGAATCTAGCAAATTCTGGCATTTACACTCAACGTGATTTGGACAAATTTCGCGAAAACCTCCTTTTTCCCATGGATCGCACCGGAGTTTTGGACACGATCGCTAAAAGAGCTCTCGGTAACCAAGTTGACCTCGACGGTATCTCTATGGAGAATCTTTTGAACGTAGAAAAATTAGCTGAAGGACTTTGGGAAAGTATGTGGGCCAGATTTTCTGTTTTTGGCACTTACAGTGCTGGATTTTTCGGAGTATACTTCCTCCTGAAACTCATTAAAGGACTACTGGACACGACCCTCCATTTGTTTGCCCTTCACTCGGTATTCGGCTGGTCCATCTATCTCCTCACTGCCTTGTGGGATAGTCTTGCAACGCTTATATTACATGTCAGAGTCCCTCCCCGCAAAAGGGCTCAAGAGAACACAGACACGGACATCGAAGCCGGCATTCCCCTAAAAGCACTCACTCCCCAGGCTCCGGAAGAAAACACCACCCCTAAGAAGACGATGACTTCCTCTTACCCCGCCGACGAATTGGAGCAACTTCGGAATGAACAACATGCCTTCATAAAGCAACTAACGCTCCTAAAAGCAACAAACGCTCCTAAAAGCAACAAACGCTCCTAAAAGCAACTAACGCTCCTAAAAGCAACAAACGCTCAAAAGGCAAACTTTACCAATTTGGAAATCGCTCTTTTCAGAGTCGAAAACCAAGTTGCAAAAATTAAAGTAAATATATATTTGTACCTTAATATTTATGGAAATACTTTGAAGTTGCTGTTCATATTCTAACTAGGAGGTGATTTATCACCCGCTATAGTTGACCAGAGCACCCTGGTTAGAACAAAAGGAACAATCAACTGATAATAATTTTCATTTTTCAATAACCTAACAGAATGATAAATCCAATTTCAAACCTTTTTGACTATATAAATTTGCCAAATTCAAATCTATTTCAAAATATTTAACAGATGAATTGTGTATCGGGATATCGACTTGAGACATGTTTTCTTTTGGAACGGTTGTAGTAAATGAATGACGTGACGAATGAATAATCGATTGACAACTGTCTTGATTTATGAACATTTTCCTCTCGTGCGAATCTTGCCATGAGCCTTTAAAATTTGGAAGCGTTAAAGTCATAATATGCGAAAAGAATATTGTCAGAGCTACAAGAATAATAACTTCGATTTACTACAAATAATATACTGATCTTTTTAATAAACATTCTTATTAATAAACAAGCCTTTTAATTCAAAAATCCTTAAAACACCTTCCCGACTCCCTTCATAAGTCGGATCAAGGGTCACCGTAGGCCGTTGTCCACGGAGGGTCCTTTCCTACCGACGAGATCAAGGAATACGTTCCTAGGGTTCTAACCCTAACATTTATCTCTTTAAATTAAGAATAATTTACTTTCCGTTGATCTCGCTCGTCACATTACATTTTACGAATTATGTCGCTCAAATAAATCTGTCGCTTATTTAACTTAATGCATAATATGATATTAAGATTCTTAGAAGTTTTGAATAAACGTTTGCGAATAACTTCTTGTTCATGGAATATTCAAATTTTTACAAAATTTTTTTCTCCTATTATTGACTCACAAATAAATTTCTACAGAATCATTGCCTATCATCAATTCTTTGCCTGGTGGAGTTGATAATCTTTTGCCGGCTAACTCAAATATTCCAACTCCAAATAAAAGAAGGAAGTTTGTAAACAAATGAAGGGTACTGGATGAATGCATCGTAGAAGACCCCAACAACGATGAATTTTTTTTTGTACTGTTTGCGAGCTGTCCAGAAAGGCGTCAAGTGTGACGAGCGTGATGAAACACCTGAAATCCGCAACACATGAAAAAAAAGCAGGCTTCGCAAACTTCAGTTGAAAAAGAGAAAAAAACGCGAAATAAGAGATTTTTCATGCTTAAATGGATGGAAGATTGTCGCTTTAGGTCGGGGTTGCAAGCGTGCCCAAATGACCAATTTAAATTTCATTGTAAGGTTTGCAATGTTAACCAAACTTGCGTGGCGGGCGTTGCGAATCTGATAACCCACGCGGAGCTGTCCAGTCACAAAAGTAACTACACAGCTCATGGGCTCGAAACCATTGACACTCTACCGCCGGAAGAAATTCAAAATTCGATCGATTCTTTTAATTATCATTTAAAAACGGCTGAAATTAACTTTGTTAAATTGGAAATCGAGACAAATACCTCTTTTCGCGTTATGAACAGGTTTTTGCAATTTTTCAAAAGTACCCCAGCCTCCATAATACAAAAAATGACCGCTGGCGCGACGAAAGTTTCGAACATAGTTCGGAACGTCGTTGGTCCATCCGAGAAAAAAAGAATTTTTGAAATTCTCCGAAGTACCAAATTTTCTGTGTACATTGACGAGACAACTGATCCTACTTCACCAGTGAAGTGGATGACGTTTCTCGTTTTGTACATCAACGATTTATCAATGGAAAGACGAGTTGAATCCACAGATTTTCTTCAAGTTGACTCAACCGATTTATCTTCCGCGGGTTTGTTCAAAGTTTTTGAAAACAGTGTTGATAACAATCAGGTACCCTTTTCCAACATCCTTGCTGTTGCGAGAGACAATGCATCGGTAATGGTAGGTATAAAAAATTCATTTGCAACGTTGGTCAAGGAAAAAAATCCCAACATACTCATTGTTCCCTGTGTATGCCACAAACTAGCATTGGCAGTAAAAGACGCGTGCAAAGAAATCCCTTCCGAAATTTGGAAAAATGTCGGAGACATAATCAGATATTTAAAAAAAAGCACACAGCGTTATGAAATTCTTTGGCAGATGGCAGAAGCTTTTGAACAGAAAAATCTCAAACTTTTAGATTTTCCAGAAACCCGTTGGCTCGTGAGATATTATTCAATAAAACGTTTCCGAATTCTCTCAAATCCACTCTCAAAATATTTCATCCACATTTGCAGCACTGGAAAACCTGACGAGTCTGTCATCAGAATGCGCGACTTTTTGGAGGATCCCAAAACTGACACGTACCTCGCTTTTATCGAGTACGTGACTTTGGAGTATAACAAGATAAATTTGTTTTTCCAGGAGCGTAATTAATCTCGGGTTTTTTCTTTGAGACCTTCGTTGAAAGCGTTCATCGAAAAGTTTGCGAAGCATTTTTTGAAAGCACCGTTAATAGAATTTTTTTTCTCCCTGAAACAACTGTCAACGTGTCACTTGCGAGCAATCAGAAAAATCTGGAGGATGTTGATTTCGGTGCAGAGTGCAATGATATCTTGAAAGAGCTGTCAAAAGATTTGCAAAAAAATCGTGAAATCATTCAAGAAATTCGTCAGAATTGTTTACGATTTCACATTCAAAGTGTTGAGCAATGATTGAAAAGATTTGAGGCAGACTACATTAACAATGAATGTTACAAAAAACTTTCCGTATTTCAAACCGAAACAGCTATACACAACAGTTCAAGAGATTGCACCTTCAATGACATTTTATATTTTGCACAATTTTTCCAAAATTTTGACGAAAATGAACTAAAAAAAAATTGGCGCAATCTCCATTCAGATTATTCTGAGTTCTGGGATGTCTTGAGTCGCATGTCTTTTGAGGAAATGTGGAAAAAAGTCTTAGCGGCAAAAGACACTCAAGGAAACAGGAGATACCCTGAACTAAGGAGATTGGTCAATTTAATCAGATCATTACCGCATTCAAACGCAGCAGCCGAACAAGCATTTTCAGTGATTCCTGACATTTCCACCAAAAAACGCAATAACCTCTCCATTGAAAGCAAACAAGTTCTTTTCAACATTCGAGCTTCTATGAGCAAAAACGAAAAACAAACGGAAAATATTCAAGAAGAGCAAATCAAACTCATGAAAACAAAAAAATTGTACAAACGAGTAGAAAAAAATACTGGATTACTGAACCTTTACCCTGCAACTGACGAGGACGAACTGGACGAAGACGAGGACGATGAGACAGACTCATGAATAAAATTATTAAAAAGTTTTTCCACAAACCGTTCAAGATATTGCAATATAAATTCTACACTTTTTTCCATTATAACGTACGTCTTCTCATTACCATAATTATTCAAACGCATTGCACTCTGGACTGATTTTCAAGTTCCTTGAGGTAAAATATTTTTAATTATTTCCAAATCTAAATGAGAGTTAATTACACTGTCTAGCATTCAAATTTACACTTTTTGGTTAAGGGCTGTCAATAAATTACTTCCGATAATCTGCTTCGTTTGTTGTTTCTTAGCAAATTTTCTAGTTCTCTGATAAGAATCTTATTGAATATTTTCAACTGTGAATAACTCAATACTCTACTGTTAAGCATTTTGACACCTAAATTTCATTTTGCTCGCGAACAATCATAAATATTTATTGCTTCTAGATTCTCCAAAAAGTAGGCTGTTTCTCAGAAGATTCACTTTGTTGTTTCATTTTTGACTCTACACTTTCAATTCAACATAATTGGGGAGTCCTATGCAATAAGGATGTACGCGCGTGACAAGCCGAAAAAGCAGCGAAAGGTGACGGGCAAAAGTATTGTCCACCCTTGTGTATAGTTATTATTGCCAAGGAGGACAATACTTATGCACGTCACCTTCCACTTTTTCGACTCGTCGCGCGCGTACCCCCTTACTGCATGGGACTCCTAAATTCAGAATATCTCATTTTTCGATTATAAGACTTATATTTATGTGTTCTTTACACTTTTCTCTAATTTTGAAGTTTTTCAGCTTCATTATTTTTTATTTTCATAGAAATGAAGAATGCATTATTTCTAGTGTTGAGCCGTTTTACTTGTGGGTTTCTGTATCTCACATATACTCATGTACTCCATACTTTTAGATCCTCCAATTTGTTGAGTATTTCTTGACATATTCGTTAGGTTATTTATTTAACACTTTCTATTTATTACAACCCAGATTGTCACATATTCTGAGTCTTATTTGTGTGAAAACTTTGCAAACTGCTCTTACATTCTAGTTGCACGCAATAAAATATTTTTAATAGGTTCTATTTGACTTTAAATTCTAATACTGAGCCTCTTGATTTATAAACTGTAAAACTTGTAAATTTTCATCCACGTTCCATGACTGAATATTCTAATTAGTTGATTATTTCTTAGATAATTTTTTCAGCTTTTTACAATTTTTACGTAACAATTTGTATGTATGGTAAATACAAAATCTCATTTTTATTAAAATTATTATTTTTTTATACTGCGATGTTCCTTAGTTTTTATTTGTAGAATGAAAATATTATTTATTATTTTTATCTTGAAATTACCTGAAAATCTCGCCGTTTAGCCAAATGACATAAAAATTTTGATTGCTTATGAACAATTATGAATTCTTTGTTGTCGGATTCTCCAACTAGTTTTAGAGTTTTTAGAAAATTCAATTATAATTAAAAGAGTTATTTCGTCAGCTTGTCTTCTTCGAAAATTCTCTGAATGTTTTGAGTTCAATAATTTTCCTTCTTTTTGAACTTACAACAATTAATTATACTAACGAGAGGCACCCACAAATCATATTCAGGAGGGTTTTTCAAAGAAAAAATGAATCACTACGTTCATAATTTTGGATAATTAAATAATAATTTTTTCTACAATAACACAAACTCCCTACTTTCTGTCTTATGATAAAATGTAACCTTCGGAAATTTAATGAGAAAAATCAAAATTTTAATGTTAGACATATCTACCTTTTAAACTTCTTGTTATAACATTTTTATTTCTTTTTTGTAGTTTCATTTGAACTATGTATTTGAATATTGTTTTATATCGAACAACATAAAGTTCATTTGCTGATTCCTTCACTTCAAAAATTCAAGTTCACATGCACTAGAGTTTTTAAATTTCAAATGTAAACTCTTTTGCATTTATTAAGTTTATCTCTTCACTTCGCTGGCAAAACTTGTGCAACGTAAGTGCAACAATATAGCGTTGCAGTTGCTAGCACTTGCGTTGCACACGTCATTTCAAATAATAAGAGCATAAAATGTGTGTTCATCCATGAAGTTATTTTGCTCGACTATTGTATTTATTCTCCGATTATTCAGACTTAAAGAAATAATAGTTTATAGTATTTTTGATGAAAATCATTAATAAAACTTTTTTTAAAGAAGTAATTTTTTATAAAAAATCAAATTAATTACCTTTCATGTAACCCAAAACTGACATTCATATTCAAAACAAAAGAAGAAAAATCGATCGACAGGCTTTCAACAAATTAGAGTTAAAAGGAATACTTAGTATTTTCCTTTTGTTTTCTCAAAATCACATGTGCTACTTTGTATTAGTTAATACATTATCGTTTTTTTCGGACAATCATGAATCTCATTTCATTTGATTTTACAAACAATACATTACTATTGGACAAAAATAAGAGTAAAATCAAAAAGAAAAAGAAAAGAATAATGTTTTTTTCCTGTTCTATTTCTTAACGTTCAACTTTTTTTTCAAAGTTTTTCCTTCTGTTATCTATTGGAAATACTTCTTATTCATGATTTATCGCATTGTTGTACATGTGGGTTTTGTCAGATTGTTTTTATAGTGATTTTAAATGTGCAACGCAAGTGCAACACAAGTGCAACGGAAATGCAACGCTAAAGTGTTGCATAGACTTTTCCAGGGTTATGATATGTTTATGTTTTCTTTTTTAAAGAAGTGTTAATTCATCGTTCATAATTGTACCTCGCATTTTCCATTTACAATACTAATATGGAATAGTTCAAATTACACAGTGAACAACAATGAACCTTAAGAATTAGAAAAAATAAACCTCAAAATGTTTTTTGTACTATAACTGACATGCAACCTCGCGAAAATTACTATAGTTGAATTCGGAAATATGGAAACATAACTATTTTAAATACATACTGGGTATCTTTTTTTTGTTTTCTCCATGTTTAGCAATCAAAATTTTGAAATTTATATATATATTTTTTGAATGATCATTTCACCTTTCAAACCTTAATCACCTTTCACCATAATCTGAGCTTTTGATTCTATTTAAAATTTTTCTTCAACTGTTTAGATTTGGAAATTCAATCAGTGCCGGCGTTAACGTGCGCGAGGCCTTGTGCAGAGTGCTTCCGCGAGGCTTTTGGGGTTGTATCGATATATAACAAGTAGAAGTAAAACCTCGGAAAAATACATCAAAAAAATTTCGAATACATATTATCAGATCATAAGTTAATAATAGACATGGCATCAAATTGCTATAGGTTTAATTAATTCATTGATTTAATCAGATTACTTGTTGGGATGAGCAAAAAAATTATATGGATAATAAAAAACTTTTTATTACATAACTATTAGTACAAATGTTCATGTTTACAGTATCAGATACGGAGGTTTTTTTGACAGTTTTCTATATACCTTAAGAATACGACATACGATGGTTATTGCATAAGAGAGATAAGATTTGGGAAAATTGATGTGTATTTTAAGATTTTTTCAGAATGTAAGTCATTAGTTTCATCAATTGAGTGTACGTTTTAGGCCAGAAAGTTAACTTTGCGAGCCTTTTTTTTTGGCAAAAGTGTCAATGACAGAATCAAAACATATGGTTTTCGAAATATCTTTTTCGATCGACGAAGTTGCGAGGGATGTCAAGCGAGTTTGAGCCATGGTTGACCTCAAGAAGTTCTTGATTAACTTCAATTTCGAAAATGACCTTTCAGCGCTTGTGGCAGTTATTGGAATAGTTAATAAAATCCTATACGCTATAATAGCATTTGGGAAACCACTATCGTAAGAATGCAGAAGTTGAAGAATTTGAGGAGCACTTTTTATCTCATTCATTATAAAATGTCTGAAAATTTTAAGCTCTGAAAACAGCTCAGCGCCATCCAGGTCCCTAAGATTTCCATGGCGAAGCGCTATATCTAAATCTTTACAGTTCTTTAACAAATCTTCATCGGAAATTTCTTTCAACTTTTTTGGGTCATATAAAAACCCGAAGAGATTTTCATACTCTTCGAATTGCTGAAAACGTTCGCACACAGCAGTCAAAGCTTCATCAAGAATGACGTTGAAAAACTCTAATTCAAACACTTTTTCAGGTGAATATTTTGTATTAAGAGGATCGTCAGAACTCTCATAATCAAATTGTTTTCGAATTCGTTTTGCTTCAAAAGTTGGCTCTACATCTAAATTTTGCAAAATTTCGCGAGCCACATCGACTGCTTTTTTGTACGCAGTATTGCGATATTCAGAAAGAAAATTTTTAATCCCTTTCAATCCCCTTACAGCTTCATCTAAGACCATGTCTTTTGATTGCAATTTTTTGCTTACAACGTTAATTGCAAGTAGAATATCATACCAAACGACTAGGGCCACGACGAATTCCATTTTCATCATTTTTTCTGCCAAAGATTGAGCTCTATGCTTATTAACAAGATCTGACTCTGAAGAAGCATATTCAGATATGGCTGCGATAACACCTTTGAGTTGAAAACGTACTGGCTTAACACTGTTGACCTGACTTTCCCACCTTGTGCCAGACCAGTTCTTTACAATTATCTGAACATGTTTGTGCAAAATGGCTCTTCTATGCGGTGATCCAAATAAGCAATATACACTATTTAATATACCAAAAACATAATCTGCTTGACGGTTTGCTGATGCCATGTCACCTAACATTAAATTTAAACTATAACATGCACAGGAAGTGTAAAATGTCCGCGGATTTTCTTTCAGAATTCGTGCTTGAACACCAGATTTGTTTCCCTTCATATTCGACCCATTGTCGTAACCTTGGCCACGACAATCTGCAATATCAATACCAAATTTTGCTAGTTCGGTTGTAGCAACTTCCGTCAAATTTTCTCCGGTCGAAGATGATACAACGACGTATTCTCAAAAGCATTCTTCAATCCCAACATCTACAGTTTCCATGTCGACGTATCGAAGTAAAATTGGTAATCGTTCTTGGCGACTCAAATCGGGAGTGCCGTCAAGAATCAACGCAAAATATTTGGAAGAAGAAACTTTTGAACAGATGTGATCGCGAACATTGGTTGCTAATAAGTCTATAAATTCATTCTGCATATCTTTACCCAAATAATGATCATGTATCTTTTGAGATGTTATTCTGCTAAGGTGTTCTTTCAGAACAGGGTCAAAACGCGCATTTAACTTGACAAGCCCTAAAAAATTACCATTATTTGGAGCATATAACGTATCATTTCGACCTCGAAAAGCCAAATTATGTTCTGCCAAGTATAATGTGATATGTAGCAAACGTTTTAACACTTCTCGCCAGTGCAATGTTTCATTCATTATCATTTTCTGGACTTTTTCATCGATGCCCGATCCTCGTTTCATTTGTAATTCAGATTGTACCCACCTGCAAATGCAAAAAAAAAAAACAAAATTATTCTGAGGAGTCTAGTTTACACCGTTTGTTATTAATAACGTTTTTCGTTTCTTATCGAAAAAGGTAAATGATCATTCAGAAGAAATAAATTCTTTGTCCGTAAAAAAATCGACTTTGAAAAGATAACCCTTTAATAATGATTCCTTTAACAAGACTTTCAAAATGACGTGTAAAAAATGTTGATTTTCAAGTTTACACATTTCTACATAAAAATTTGACTAATATGAACCTAAAAAGCAAATCTTGCAAAAATGACTCGTTTATAAAATTTTTGTAAAGAGTATGAATACCTAATATTTTCTAAATTATCTAGAAAAAATTTTTTCTCCCACCAAAGAAAAGCATACACTTATAATCATTGTAAGTGTCACTACAAACAAAACTGTCGATTAACAGTATTGTTTTGCACATAAAACTTCACATTCGTTATAGCGTTCGAATGTTTATCTCATTAAACTTGAAAAATTTTCAACTAAAAAAAAGGTCTTAAAAATGTTTTTTCATTCTGCAAAATTATTTATTTCTTTGTACAGTTGGAATCACGAGGGTGTGGATGTAAGACAAGAGTTTACTTTTTACAAATATACACTAGTTTGGGTTAGAAATGTGACAAACATACAAAACATTTATTGGAATTTTAGAATCAATGATCATTTTGACTTACTGTTGAAAATTGAGCAAGTGGCCATGTGATTGATCGTGGGTCTCAATCACTGAAGATAAATGTTTCCAATCTTGAAAACCATTTACACCAAATGAAGAGTTGGGTTTAGTGTTAATTTGGAAAATTTTGCAACAGAAACAAAATACACTGTTTTTCGTTTTTGAGTAGACTAGCCATCGTCGATCAACATGTTCTCCATTCGATAACACGCACTTATAAGGAAAATCGGAAAAATGACGGTTTTCTTCATTTCTAGGATATTCGAAACGTTGAACTCTAATAGGACCTTTTTCAATGATTATATCGATCTGCGACTTGTTCATATTGTTAGGCCACATTCCCAGGTCATCCAAATTCGTTTCGATATTTTGTAAATTGTCAATGCCCACTTCTGATACCAATTTTTCTTCGTCAATTTCTGCAATGATAACAATAGTATACTTGATAACTTTGAACTTCATGTGATATGTCTAAAAAAAGATAATATTAATATTGAAATAATTATTTCATAAGAGGTAATAGTCAAAAACTTTTTTAATATATATCTTTATAATTTTATGAGAAAAAAATAGTAAAAAAACAATATATGAGGAAGGGATTATATAGGAAGATAACCACCCTTTGTGCACGATGGATCTTCACTAGGGCCAGACACGTCCAGAGAGTTTTGAACAACTGGAGCTGCAGTCGAACTTTCATTCATTTTTTCAGTCCTTGGTTCAGAAGAACCCATATTTTTAGAAGTTTGTTCATCTTCTTTGCAATGATTTGCTCTGTCAGCATCTGTAAAATTTTGTTTAAATCAAACAAAAAAACAATCATGGAATAAAAAGTAAATAAAGGTATAAAAAAGTAGAGAACTGACTGTTTTGTAAAGATGAAAGAGAATTCTCAGAATTCTCGAATTGTTTTGAACAAAGAGGTAGTATTTTGGACTTACTGAGAGTATTCGACGATTCACTTGTAAAATATTTTTCTATAGCCCCTTCTTGTTTTTTCAAAAACTCTTCCTGCAATTTTCTTGTTTTAGTTTTCGCCGCCCCACTCTCGAATTTGCGACCTATTTCACGGTCTCGTGGCATTTTTTATTTTCCACTCCTACAACGATTTATTCAATTTGTTAGATGACTATCAATCGAATTATTTTTCACAGCTCATTACATTCAATTTTATATCTTCAAGCAACATTTCAAAATAGGTGAAAATAAAACAGCATTTATAGAAAAATGGAGTGAATACTAAAATTCAACTTGAAAACTTGAAAATTCTGCTGTCAATGATGAGTTATTACTACACAGTTGTCTAATATCAAGGTAATACATTTTTTCACTGAAATTCTGTGAGCTCACTTAACTTGAATCTGTGCTAGAATATTCTAAAATTCTGAAAATTCTGAAAAATTTCACACTGAACAATTACAGTTCATCTATCAAATTAATTTTTTATTCTGATAAATTAAATAGTATTAAAAAAATTTCAATATGTAATTCTTGGAAAATCTAAAAACTCTGACAGTCTAAAAATATTTTGAATTTTTTTTTTCCAAAAATGTGCGAGAACTTATAGCACAAAAGTGAAAAAATAAAAAACAGAAAGAAAAGAAACAGAACAATTTCAATGATTCTGAAGTAAAAAGCAGTTAGCATTCTAAATGTAGAAATTACTTTAAATTTTGAAAACAAAATGATTGAAAACAAGTTATTTATTATCATATTTAAACTTCACGTATGTTCATTGTACACATTATAATATGAGTTGTTGAATCATTTCGTATCAATCAAACGTTAGGAATATTTTAAACCGTTTTAAACCGAAAACTTCAGAAGCAATAAAAAATTTGAAAAAATTTTTTCTTCAACAATATTCAAGATAATGATCAACAATAAGATTAAAGAAGATTGTCTTACTGCGGAGTGTTCCCATGCAGAAATGATTTTACAAAAACACCCTAAATGACGTTTTGACATAACCTCTCACTAGCATTTTGTGACGATTGTACAGAAAAGTTATGAAACAGAATATCTTTTTTTTTTCTTAAAAATTTTAATTAATCAAGCAAATGAAATTTTTTTTGTTTCCTCGCTATTTTATGTCCTTACCTTTTTTTTATTCACAAATTCACAGCACACATCTCGAGACAACTTGTTTGTGCACAAACTGCAACAAATTGAATCAAACTGACACTATAACTGATTGGAGCAGGAGTGTGCAGGACAGTGCATGAGCAGGATATCCTGTGCAGGTTGTTGCGTGTAGTTTCTACCACAATCTATACGAGCTCTGATAGTAGAAAACTCTTACTGAGTGCTGCCAACTTGATGCACTCTAACGTACATTGCCAACGCAAAAACATAGTACGAACCAAATATTTAGAATTTAAATTCGCGCGCGGCGCGCGAGGCCCCTCCAGGAGCGAGGCCCTGGGCGGTCGCACAGTTTCGCCACCCCTAAAACCGGCACTGAATTCAATCAGTTGAGGCTTTTTGATGCCAACAGTAAAATATTGTTCTTTCAAAAAAATTCTAATAGCGTGTTGTTTGAAACAGTTTTACATTCAGGCAATTCAGGCTATTTAAAATAAACTAAAATCTCTAAATATGAAAAACGTAAATATGGCTATCTTTCTAAATTTCGGGAGAGGTTTCAACCGCCAAAGACATCACACTGCCTTCTGCTATCTAACATTTTGATAAATATATATCAATTCCTACACATACTTATGTACTGTCTATGATATTAAGTTTTTTAAATAATTTATGATTCATTCAACCATTAATTGAGCTATTGCATTTTATTTATTTATTTATTTTCTTTTTTTTCAAAACTCCAAACAACTCGTTTTTCAAGGGCTTGTCGTAAAACTTTGCACCATTTACTGTTGTTCTAATTACTATAGTCTAAATATTTTGAACGACTACAATCAACAATAACTATTCATTGTACTTTTTAGCCTTCATAATTCAGAATTCTGTTTTCTCATACATACCCTTAAACCCATAGTGCATTTGAAAATATCTCATTGGTTAATTATATTTGGATAACTCTTCATACTGGTTTTCTCTAATTCAAATACGTCGGTGGATCATTTGGTACTTCAAATTTTATGAAGAAGGAGAAATATCTGAATATTTGTCTATATTAACTAGTTGTTCAT
Source organism: Platygaster robiniae (assembly GCA_028476575.1). NCBI lineage: Eukaryota > Metazoa > Arthropoda > Insecta > Hymenoptera > Platygastridae > Platygaster > Platygaster robiniae. The sequence continues at coordinate 6,860,968 of CM052027.1, read as the reverse complement.
AAATTCCCTTCAATCTTCTTAATTTACTTAGGCCTAACGCGCCAGCGGATCATGAAAAGGAAGGGTAGAAAATTTTATACATTTTCTTACGATTCATCAAGAAAATATCCATAGAAACAACTAAACACTCATAAAGAATCATATCGTTTTGGAATGTAACAATGGATAAAAAATATTTCATCTCGATTAAGATGAAAAAATTTTCAAATTTTGCTAACTTGAAGATTTTGCTAATGTTAAAACTGAACCTAAGAACGAAAAAGAACCTAGTTGAAACTGTAAAAGCATCAAAAAACTGGATGATAACCTGAAAAAAGTTATAACAGATAAAGTACATCTAATTATTCGCTATTATTGTGAACTCATCAAATTTTTGATCTCCTAAACTCTAACTCCCATAAACTAACACATTTGTTCTCGATTCTCAATTGTCAACTTCACATCAATCAATGACTAATTCTGCAAGTAAAAAAGTCACAACATTTTCTGACAATTATTCAGCGAAGATAAGTATAAGATCTAGCAAAAATTCAACCCGGAGGATTGTAAAAATTTTATAAGTGCAAAGTAAGATGCTAAAAAATTATTGAATCTTACAAGATCGAATTTTTTGGATAAATTTAAAAATTTTCTAAAACGAGCATTATTTTATCTACTTTCTCATATTTTCGGAATTTTTCGAAATACATTATTACTGATTTTTACAAAGAATACACTCAAGTACAATTTCTTCCAAGATGTTGTCTATCTACGACATCTGATTACAAAAATTTTTCACTTTCATTTTATTCGCAATCTTTGTTAATAAAACAGTTTACAGATAATATAATTTTGCTATGTTGTAAATACGAATAGGCATTTTTGTACCGCACGCTTGCAACCACCGCATGTTAATGTTAATGATCCAAGAGAGCAATTTTTTCGAAGTTTCCATAATATCAACTTTTCTTCCTTTCATGTGTGTTAAGTTGAATCATGAGAATGCATAGTTGTGTCTCTTTTTAAAAACTAAGGAAATGTGAATATGTGGCTATGATAACGTTAGATTATTATAATTTATATTTGTCACAGTAATTTCACGTATATGTGATATAACAATAACTACGACGAGCGTAAAGCGATATTATTGTTTAATGCATTTTTATTTTTGCTGTTAGTTTCCTAGGCCGTTAAATTATATCACTATTGATAACTCAATCAACGAAAAAATTTCCGAACGTGGATTTACCTATGTTAATTGCCCAAGCTTATTATAAGATAACAAAAGTGCGAACAAACAATTCTTTGAATTCAAATGCTCATTCGAATATTTATGTATATATGTATATATATTTTTTTTGTACAAAAATGTATATATGTGACAATGATAACTTCAGATTGTAATTATTTATATTTGAAATAGTTATTTCACGTAAATGTGACTAACATTTACCACGAGGAGTGCACAGCAATATTAATGTTTAATCCATGTTTATTTTTACTGTTAGTTTCAAAGGCCATAATCACTATTGATGAGTCAATCGTTAACGAAAAATTGTTAAAAGTGGATTTACCTGTGTAAATTACAACATCGTGTGAGTACGAATAAACAATTGTTGAATTTGAATGCACAATCAAATTTTTTTCATCTCTATCTTTCTTTACTAAATAAATTCGCTGCGAAAAATATAACGATCTACGGAAATCAAAAAATAATTTATGCATAGTACATTAAATTTTCGAAAGTTACACAACAGCAGATTTTTAAAATAAATATCACAAATTTGAAAAAAAAAATGAGATGTAATACGTAAATTATATCATAAAATGTGTAAGTTCGGAACGTTTCGTTTTGAATAATTTTTGGGAATCATGTAAGTAATATATGGATGAAATTTGAACATATGTAAACAACTGCAGAAGTTCAAGATCCAAGTAAGTTAGGAAAATCTCGCCAAGCATCTTTCAATATTAAGATCGGATCGATTTTCGCTCTTGAGTCGGCCGACACCACCGAAACGAATTGATGCATTATTGGGCTTATGTGTTAGAAATGGAAAGTTCTAATATATATAGATATGCATTTATCGTGCGCTTTTGGGCCTTCCAAGAGGTTCCGAAACAACTGGGAGCGCAAGAGAGAAACTAGCGCGCACATGATTGCCTTCCTCCTCTATACACCAACGTGCAGCGAGTTGGTGTTGAAATGTATACTTTTTTCAAACTGTGGGCACTGTCTCCGACTTTTCAACGCTATGCAGAATAATTTGAGCTTGTAGTTCAGCTACCTTCCGCACGATGGCTGACGCTCGCGGAGCATCGTTGAGCCAGAATTCGTTGCAAAAACCAGCGATTTTCAACTCGAAATACAGCCGTTTAAAAGCTCGAAATGATGTTTACTCAACTGAATAAAGTCGGCGTAACCCTCCTCTTTCGATATCATGCATTGAAGCGCGAAAATGTCGGCTTTTCTTCGCTTCCTTGAACGCTCCATTTGAGGACGTTTTAGGGACGCGAAAACGTCCTCTCGCGTCCCCTGAGGACCGCTTGGGACGTTCAAGTTAAAAAAATAATTCATTTAAAATTCGATCCTTATGCAATATTGCATAATATTGCTCTAAGAATCGAATTTTACATGAATTATATTGTTAAGGAGCGATTCAAATTACTTTTTAAAAAATAAATACATAAATTATAAAACTTATTGACATACTAAAAAATTCTGCTTGTATTAGGAATTAAACATACATGTTAATGAATTTCAATAAACATGTTTCTAATATACAATTTTTACTGAAATTATTCGATTTTTATACACTTTTAAGCATTACACTGTATTAAATTTAGGCATAGTGTGTGCGATTGGGATTCAATATAGAACTTTAGCATTTTCTATAAACTCTATAGATTTTCAATTTCCTTTTTTTTTTTCAATGCAAAAATTTATTAATTCTACTTTAACATGCCAGTTTATTATTTAATAACACTTAAACAGAACAAAACAGAATAAATACCAGGTTATGTTTCTGATTCTGTTTGCCGAATACCGAAGCAAATTCCCGAGAATGGACTGAAACTCAAACGTTAAGTGCTGACGAGGATGAAAAACTCACGAGGCTACTGACAACAGCCTTATGTGAAAATATGACTGACCCAGTGCCTATAAGCTCTGCCAGAGATGTTGATGATTCGAAGCCCATCATAGTTGAGTCAGAAACACCTGAAATAGAGCTTTTAGTAGCACATATACCGGAACAGTTGTTTAAATTAGAGAGAATGCTGCAAAGAGTGCAAAGTAATCCTGGGTTAGATTTTGACAACACAAAACATCGATTATCTCTAACATTCAAGAAAGAGAAGCCCTACGTTGATCAAAAGTCGAAAAATAGGCGAGCAATCATATCAATGCTAAGCCGGTTTAATCACTGGTTTCAGGGGTTAGCCATAGATGAGATGGTTTCCACAGTGAATAAAGAGGTGGATGCAGCATCTCACAAAACACACCTATTGAGAAATGAAGTTATTCAGAATGGTAACACACTTACCTCAGTAACACAGGTGTTGGATTAAAACCAACAAGAAACGTCAAAGTACATAACTTCCATGACTAAAAACCTCACCGACTCTGTAAAATTTTTATTCACAGCTTAACATGTACTAGAAGAAGCACATAACAAAGTGGCGGAACAAAATGCACACACCCAGCTCATGGATTCGTTGCTCCACTTAGCACAAGGCGCTCAAACTATGCTTGTTCTTAGATTGCATTTACTGGCAGACGTAAAAAGCCATGCTGTACTCCTCACGGCGAGCCTGCGTTTATCTTCCCTTCAACCTGATATTGTGCAAGAAGCTCTCTGTGAACAAATAATCGCTAAGATCCATGATTCTCTCCCTCCTTATACCAAATTACCCGATGCTATGTCTTCATCAACACTACTGGCTAATGTACCTGCAGTATCGAAGGTCTTCCCTCCTGGAATTCGGTTTATCTTGAATGTCCCATTGATTGACAGTGCTTCGATCCATGATACTTGGCAGCACACGAGCATTCCGTTATTCTCAGATGCGGGTGGCTAAAGCTCGTTGTCGCTCATCCACACACAGTATGGTATCCACGTCGCAATAAATGGATGCATCTGACAGAACAGGAATACCAAGAGTGTTTAAGTGGGTCAATGCGCATACGAGGGGGGACCCAAAAGTAACGGGAATTAGGTGGTGGGGGGACCGCGGAGGGGGGGATCGGGTTCTCCACTGGTTCTCTTCCAAGCTGCTACTCTCCCAAGTCAGTGTGCAAAGTTCATTTGCTGTGAGTGCATTCGTTCGTCCGTAAGAATTTTTCTAGTGAAACGACTTTTTCCGTTTCGGCGAAAACGTGAAATGGCTGAGTGCGGAGAGCAACGCGCGGCTGTAAAATTTTGTTTTTTGTTAGGAAAAACACCCGCGGAAAACCTTGTGATGCTGAAAACAGCTTATGGGGATAATGCTTTGAGTAAAACGCGTGTGTACGACTGGTTTTCGCGTTTCAAGAATGGAGAGATGTCAATAGAAGACCAACCTCGTTCTGGGCGCCCCTCGACTTCAAGAACGGACGAAAACATTGAAAAAATCAACACTCTTGTTCATGAAGACCGTCGCCGAACCATCGATCAACTTTGTGAGATGTCTGGATTGTCATGGAGTTCAATTCAGAGGATTTTAACTGAAGATTTGAGCATGAGGAGGATTGCAGCCAAATTTGTTCCTCGCCTTCTCTCCGACGATCAAAAGGAGCGTCGACTTCAGGCCTGTCTTGAGCTGCAAAATCAGTTGGATGAAGACCCAGATTTTTTTCTCAAGGTTAATATCCCCAATTCAAGTCAGGTCTGGAAACAATCCCAGTAAGGACAAGGTCTTTACTCTTGAACGGTGATAAAATAGTATCGAAAAATGAACAAACCTGAATGCCGGGAAAACTCAATTAAATTCTTACTTTTGATTTCTATTCTTGAAACCGACGGATATTGGACCTCAGGTACAACCCCGGCTATTATTCCAGTCAACACAAGACAAAAGAGGCTATTGGGCTGTCGTTAGGTCGAGTCCTTTTGGACCTTGGAAGTAGTCTTACTTTTACAGCGCTTTGGGCTATCTCGTAAGAGAAGCTATCGGCTCAGAAGCTCGAGAACGACTTCTGATTTTCTGCAAAAATGCGCGGGTTTATATACGCTTGATTCGCACCCTTTTTGGTCCGTTTACGTCCGGTTGCAAAATTACCTCTAGTTATCTCGAGTCGTAGATAACAATTCTGAATAAAAAAATATTGTTACTTATCAAATCATTTCGTTTTCAAAAGTTGAATGATCGGGAATAATGTGGATAGAAAATCGTCTTCTTTTTTGTTCGTTTGCTTCCGCTCGAAATGGCTTTTAAGTTACTGCCTGTTCGCGAAATCGTAGTGATTAAGATACCACCTGCTATCTTAACGTTTGTGAGAATAGATTTATTCAGACTTATATAAAAGAAAAATGTTTTCATCAAATATATATATATATTTTGTATATTATTTTTTATATATGCGTCCCACTGCGTGCCAGTGGGACGCATACTGAGTGTGTTTGTGTTCACCATGAAAATTTCCGCTTAATGCTCAGCGCAAGTGATATTGCAAAATTAATACTTGAATCCAAGCGTCCAATAGCAACTCACCACGATGCAATAAAAATGATTATTCGTAAAAAACCAGGTCCCGAATGTTTTTTAAATGAATGTTCGTTATGCCCGGGTACAGATAGTCTTCAAAATCACCTCCCTTCTGTTTTTGAGAATCATTCCATTGATCGAGTGGAAAATCAAATTTGGCAAAAAACTGATCGTAGTACGTTACGTAATGAAGTTGTGGATGTTGAAGATTTTGTCGAAGAATTTTGTGGTCGAATTTTGAAATTAAAAAGTCATTCTTTCATTGCCAAAGAACAATCGGACTTATTGAGAAACCTCAAAGAAAATTTACGAGAAGATGAATTTCTAGTTCTTTGTGATTTTGCTGAGAATAACGGTTTTATTGCACAAAATGCCACACAAGCTTTCCACTGGAATAACAATCAGGCAACGATTTTCACGACAGGGATTTATTATCAAAGACAGAACGATCTCAAATTCAAAACTGTTGCTATCATCTTCGATTCTTCAAGTCACGATACTGTTGCTGTTTATGAATATCAAAAAATAATTACGAACTATTTGAAAACAAATTTTAAACCAAAAAAATTTTTCTGTTTCACTGATGGAGCATCGCAACATTTTAAAAATAAGCATAATTTCACTAATCTCCTGCAGCACAAAAAAAAATTCGACATTCTAGCAGAATGGCATTTTCATGCAACCGCACATGGGAAAGGGCCATGTGATGGTATTGGGAGAAATTTAAAACGATCAGCAGCTCTAGCTAGATTGCAAGACACGCCTGAAAATCAAATTTTAACACCCTTCGCGCCTTATAAATGGGCGAAGAAAAATTTGCCAGACACAGAAATTTTTTTCTTTTCCAAAATGGATCATGAAAAAACTGCTGCAGCTCTCAAAGGCCGTTTTGAAAAAGCGAAAACGATACGGATCACTCAAAAATATCATTAGTATATACCTACTTTTGAAACGACCATCATTTTGCGCCAATTTCCATCATCGCTGGAAACAACTATCTTCTTAAAAATGAAAAAAATGTCCAATCTGCGCAAGAAAAGACAAAAAGTAAAAAATGAAAAAGTTTTTAGAACCTGTGTTAAATGCCATCATATTCCGTTGATATATAATGTTCATATTGCATAAAATTACTGAACGAGTCGAAATATGAACGTGTTTGTTCAATAGGGATAAGATTACTTCCATTCTAGGCTTGTTTTATTTTTCACTATCCAACCGCCAAGTTCTCGTGTGTCCTGCAGTGCAGTAGCTACTCGACGCTTTGAGTTGTAATTCCATATCTAACAACTCGACCCCATGATGTGTTATACGTCATTTTATAGCTAGAGAGATGTTCTTTCGTATGAAATGATAAAAAAAAAAAAAATAAAAAATGACTCATTCTAAAAAAAACGCATATTAATTTTTTTATTCAAAAAAGTTTTGCCAAAAAAACTTTTCCCGCTCAAGTAGTATTTTTTTTCGGGAAGAACACGCGAAAATCTTCAGGAGTCACCATACAAAGGGATTTTTTTGAAAAGTGTGACACAAGCTATTAATTTTTGAAAAAACACTCATTTTATAAAGTGCCGAAATTGTCGAACCTCTATTTGAACAACACATGACGATAACGAAAAATCATTTCGCATTTTTTTTGCTTGATGTTCATACAACATTACTGCAAAATTTCAAGAAGTTCGTTGAAATCAAATTTTTTTGCCTCGTACACTTGGCATGTTTCGCCCTACTTATGAAATGTAGAGTATATCAAACTTCATTTTATTTGTATAATAATTTTTTTTTGATGAATATTCAAAAATATCAGTAAAATATCATAGAAAAAAATTATAAAATATTCAAAAAATAGCTAATATTATTTAGAAACAAATAATACATTATTCGAATTTTTATACTCATAATTTATTCATTAAACTATCATTAAATAATTGTCTATGCTTTAAATGAATGTATATGATGACATTAAATTAAATAATACTGATTTATTGTTTTGAATTATTATTCTCAAAGTTACAATGTAGAAGAATGAATATTATAATTATAACATTGTAAAAGATACATTATTTATGGACCTTCATTAGAATAATACATCATCCTTCATATATATTTAAAAAACCTCTAAAACATGAAACATATTTCTTACGCAATATTTATAATTTTTATATTATCAACAAACACATAATACATTACTTAAGTCTCTATACTAATGAGATTTTTTATTGAATTATTACTCAATAATCCTTTATATATCAAATGAATGAATGAATGAATGAATAACTTAAAATTATCGATATTCTTTTTTTCATAATAATTAATGTTTTATTTATTAAAAAATTCATTTCTAAACATAAATTGTAATTGATGTTTACAACATAACATCGAAACCTATCAACATCCTCAAAGGCCAATTCCATGAAAAATTATGGTGCATACCCCGTTCTTCGCGTCGTAATAAGTATGGATGCGTCCAAATTTCGCGATTCCGTTCATGAAGATTTATCGAAAATACGCGCAAAATTAGTTACGCTATTATAATGCGACGCCTGTGAATCTACTCCAAGTAATAAAAATATTTTTGTCGTTGTGTCATATTGTGTAAACAAAAAATTTGATTAGGTTTTGGTACGGGCAGACGTATCGATCCTGTAAGTGGAGGGGGTACCGGCCACCGGAACAGATACAGTGTGATTGAAAACAGAACGGTAACGGCTTACGGCAGTAGAACGGTAACGGCTAGTGTGATACGGGCATTACACACCATCTGAAGGATCGTCCCATATGAGCAACATAATGGTCCCACAGTATGAGAAAATCCGTTTACCAAAACTTTGTGATATCGTTGGTGAAGACTTTAGCATTTTATCTGTTGTAGGGTACGTATCGACTGATCGGCAAGTAACAGATATATGGGTTCAAACTGAGAGTTATCACTTGCAAGCCTTTGCATTGGATGATTATCAACAAGAAAGCCCTGCTGGTTTGTCATTACATCTAGACAAGCAACCTCCAATAACAGCACTTTCTGGTATCTTGTTCAATGGAGGGGGAACATCTATTGCAAAGCTGCTCAAATCTCATACCGAGGAACAAAATATGTTTGTATCTGAGTACAGTGCTGCGGATCATGTATACAGAGACTTGCATACCAATATGTCTAGATTACTCAATACTACAGACTGGATCGACTTTGGCTCGTGGCCCAGTTTGACTATAGGCAATCTGTTAAGTAGTACAGTAATCAACATAATCATTATCATCTACGCTCTGTATCTATATGCCATGGTTCGAACTCTGCAAGCAAGAGTAGCAGTAATAAGAGCAATGTTGATCCCTACGTCAGCATTCCCAAGGAGCGTAGACAGACGTGGCATAATTTCCAGATTGTTGCCTACTCAAGATATCGAAAGAGAGACGAGTAAAAATTTATTGAATAAACTGAAAATGGAAATTAGAGTTTTAATGTCGGATACAAATGACTTGAAGGAGGCAGCACCCAAGGCTATCCAAATTGAAAAAACCCTGTCGCGTAGCAAAATGAATAGAGAAAATGCAACCAAAAGTTGTGAACATTGTGAAAAATTTGACCACCCTACCAGTGAATGCCCGAGGTTGAAGGCTTTTGAGATTTAAGAAACTTCCCCAAAAATTGTTTGTCAAATCTGCGAGTCACATCAACATTTAGCATCGACATGCCCCTCGATTAGAAATAACACAGGCTGCGGAATATGCAAAAGGAGCGGGCATTACACTGAAAACTGCCGCTTTCGCCCAATTCGATACATGGAAGAGATAGACCCAATATATCCAAGAACCTTCTCACCCTCCGCCCCCCAACCTATTTTTTATACTCAGCGAAACCCAAGGAATTACAATGCACCGAATCCTAGGTACAATTATCAACAAAATCCGAGAAATAACAATTACTTCCCAAATGCTGAATTCCATTATCGAAATCAAAGGACAAAGTACAATCAACAAGAACCAAGGTACAACAGCCGACAACAGCAATCAAGATACCCAGAAAACAACAGATTCAGAGAAGACTTTTCTCAAACATACTATAACCAAAACACTGGCAACAATTTCAACTCAAACAGAAAACAAAATAATTACCTTCCACGTGACCAACAAAATTTTTCACGTAACAATCAAAGGAATCCGGGAAACGAATTCCGCCTCTCGAGGAGGAAGGCGAACCACCCCAACCCTCGAACAAACTAAATCCCCTCCATACAGGGCCGGATTAACAAGTAGGCAGAATAGGCAGTTGCCTGGGGCCCCCGATTTTAGGGGGCCCCCGAAAAATGAAAAAGACTTCTAAAATTTTCTTACAAACATACAATTCTAGAGAGTGAAAGAAAAATATAATCAGAACTGAAAATAATTGAAAAAATACGAAATAATAAAACGAACAAAGTGAAATCACAATTGACTTGAATAGAAGCCTTCAAGCGGAAATTTCAACGTGAATGATGAATGAGTGAATAATGGATGACAAATGACAAATAAATTAATGTATCATTTGACAGGCTCAGAGGCAAAACGACACAAGAATTCCCAAAAGAAAGACCGACTTATGTGAGTCAGCATATTTTTTATCCTTTCTTGGAAATTCTTGTGTCATTTTGCCTCTGAGCCTGTCATTTGGTATCATTTAACAAATACGTTTTCGTGAATGTTCGAGAATAGAAATCAATGAAAAGGTCGAGAATATTCGAGAAAAATAAATGACTGGAATTTTCTGTAATATTCTGGAACACTTGAATTTGTATATAAGACGAAGAATTCGCTGTACGGGGATAGTCACGTCTGAGAATACTCACCGTGAACAATAACATAGTGTAAAGTGAATAAGTGAATGAAATATCCTTGTCATTATCTCGTAAATGTCCACGTTTTTTTCTTTACCGTAGTGAGACCATCATTTTTCGGGAGTGATAGTTTAAGTGCAATACACTAGTAAATACTAAAACCATCGTTTGTGTCTTAAGTTGTTATTTTGTAAAAAAATGTCTCGTTCATATTTAAGTGGTGCGCAAAAAAGAAAGGTTGCCGAAGAAAAACGATCACGAACAAGTGCAGTGTTAGAAAAAGTTCCAAAACTCGACAATTATTTTCATCGGAACGTAAAAACACCAAATTCATCAGGCAGTCAAGGACTTGCAACTAGTCCTGAATTGAACGATGATCCAGTCAACTCAACACCTGAATCTTCAAACCAATTTCTTGTGGGCGAAAGTGTACATAAAAATCAAGGTGTAGAAATTTCCAACCGTTCCAACGATCCAGGAAAATGGGAAAAATTTACTAGTGAAGATGTAAGATTTTGGATTGAACATGGGCCATCCACATGTCAAAATTCGACTGGACCATTCGAATCATCTAAGCGTTGGTATGAAAACGAATCAACATCGAGATATTGTTCGCCCAACGTATTTTTTGGGACTAAACCAAATGGAGAAAAAACAAACCGAGATTGGCTTATTTATTCACCAATGAAAGGTGATGTATGATTTGAATCAATTTCTTTCACGAAATTCACTCTATTTTTTGAGAAAGGATCAGGTTTTTTTCTAGCAAGAAAAAAAAATCCTTAAAAAATAAAACTTGAGGTTAAACGAATTCGCTTAAAAAGTAACTTCTAATTTCTTACTTGAAAATTTATGAGTAACTTGTAATATAACCAAGTTACATTAACTTAAACAAGTTACATTAACTCAACCAAGTTTCTTTTAAAAAGTAACTCACCCACCCTTAATTCATAGTTTGTGTATCATTCACATAATTTGTAACACTGCGTGACCTCCAAAATTACAAAAAAAAAATACGAAAGCTGTCTACAATGGCTGGTGATGATTCTTTAAATACTTCCATTACATTTTTTTTTCAAATTTAGCCCTCATTTTCGATTTACTCATTAAATTAATTTTTTTTAAAAGCATGCTTTTGATCACGTAATATTGGTCCTTTTTTTCGAACAAAAGACTAGTTGTGTCCTCTTATTAACCTGATCACGTTTCTGGAATAAAATAGGTCAAAAACTGCACGGGAAAAAATTTGAAATAGCGGTCGATGAGTCTTTTTTTTATATTATCTGACCTTGAAAAATCATTCAGAGAAAAGAAAACGGAAAATGACAGAAAACCGGAAAGCCGGTCGAATAAATAGACTTAACATTAAAAAAACCTGTAAAGAAAGTATTCAGGGGGTCATTACCAACCATTCTAGACAGGTTTCGTTTTTTTATAATTTTCAAAATTATTTTTAGGCACACAGTGTAATTGATAATAATAATTTTTGGTTTTTATTCACAGGGTCTGTCTATTGTTTTTATTGCAAGCTATTTCTACCACCCGACCAATCGATAAAACTTTCTCGTGAAGGATATGATGACTGGAAAAACATCGGAAGTCATTTACAACAGCATGAAAAAAATCCAAAACATCGGGAGTGTTTGCTGATTTACCGGCAAAAACGAAAGGACGAAAATAATCTGCCAGAACTACTCGAGAATGAACTACTAAGTGAAAAAAAATACTGGCGCGACGTTTTAAAACGGGTACTTGCTGTCATTACCACATTAGCAGAGCGAGGTTTGTCATTCAGAGGTTCGAACGAGCAATTCGGGGTGCCGGGCAACGGAAATTATCTAGGGTTACTTGAACTCGTTGCGAAATTCGATCCTTTTTCGCAAGGTCATATTGTTAGATACGGCAATGCTGGGACAGGTGTAACTTCTTACTTATCGAAGACGATCTGCGAGGAGTTCATTAACATTATGGGTAAAAAAGTCAGATCATACATTTTAAAAGAGGTTACTTCGGCTAGGTATTTTATCTTATCTGTCGATTCGACTCCTGATGTATCGCATGTTGATCAATTGTCTATTATTTTAAGATATGTTTCTCCGAACGATTTTCAACCAGTCGAAAGGTTTATAACTTTTCTTCAGTTGGAAGGTCATACTGGTGAAAGTCTAGTGAATCAAACTTTAAACTTTCTTACTGAAGACTGTGGTTTAGATATTCAAAATTGTAGAGGACAATCATATGACAACGCATTCAACATGTCCGGAAAGTATAAAGGTGTGCAAGCAAGAATATTGAGTTTGAATGAGAATGCGATCTATGTTCCCTGTTCCGCGCATTCCCTTAATTTGGTTGGAGAGCATGCTGTGAAGTGCTGTTTTTATGCAGTAGATTTTTTCGCCATTATGCAGACATCATATAATTTTTTTTCCGCTTCCACCTATCGTTGGGGCGTATTAAACAATAAAATAAACAATGAGAAAACTTTGAAGACATTGTCAACTACACGCTGGGAAGCACATTCGAATGCGACGAATGCAGTTTACGATTCATTTGATATCATATTAGAGGCTCTAGAAATCATTGCTGATGATGAATCACAAAATACTGATACTCGTTATGAGGCGACGTGTATCGCGAATAAAATGCAAAAATTCGAATTTGGTTTCATGTTGATTTTATGGAACTCTATTTTGACTGCTATGCGTTCAGTGAGTAAGTCATTGCAAAGTGAAAAAGCAGATTTGCAAACGTGTGCTTCTTTGTACGGATCGTTAGAAGAGAGTTTAGCTTCATTCCGTGAAAAGTTCAATGATTTCGAGGAAAAAACAAAACGATTATTACCTGGTGTAGGTTATACAGAAATCGTAAAACGTACTCGTCGTAGAAAAAAACAACCTAATGACGGAAATGCTCCAGAAGTAGAATTTTCGCCTCGCGATGATTTTAGAACAAAAGGTTTCCTCGAAATCATCGACAATCTTCACAGTGAAATCAAACGGCGTGCGAAAGTGTATATGGAAGTTTCAGAGAGATTTGCATTTCTCATCAACTTTTCTCTAAGTGATTGAGACCTCCACGAAGCTATAAATAACTTAGTTCGTTTTTATCCTAGAGATTTGGAAGAATTTTTCATTGAAATGAAACAATTCCAAAGTTACGTGAACTCCAGATACACCGATGCACAAAAAAATCATAGTCATTTGTATAAGATTCTAATGGAAGATCAATTAGCCGAAGTATTTCCTAACACAGAAATAGCTCTTCGAATTTTTTTAACATTAATGATCACAAATTGTTCTGCCGAACGATCCTTCTCGCAATTAAAAAGAATCAAAGCTGCTGAAAGAGCTACAACGCGACAAGAGCGACTCGAGATGTTAGGTATACTTTGCATTGAGTCAGATTTATTGAACAAAATCGATATTGATGATATAATTGATGAATTTGCCGAAAACAAATGTAGAAAACGACATGTGTAAAATGTAGATAGTAATTTTATTGATATTATTACATTGTGACAATAAAATTTTTATGAAAGATATAAGTTTGTATTTTTTAATCGAAAAAAGAAGGGAACGGACGTAAAAAAAGGGCCCCCAAATTGATGGTTGCCTAGGGCCCCGTTGAGGGTTAATCCGGCCCTGCCTCCATACGATGAATCCCGAAACAAAAAATGATTTACCATGCATTAAATTAAAAAACGGAAAATTAGTGATCACTTTACTTCTTGACACGGGAGCCTCCGTTTGTCTCATCAAAGAAAATGCTATCAAAGAAAATTATTTATTTAATGATCATGAGAATATAAATCTAACGGGAATAACACCAGGACACATTACAACGCAAGGTTCAACCATAATAAACATACACGGAATCCCAACAAAATTTCATGTAGTCCCTAATAATTTTTAAATGCCTCATGAAGCGATTTCGGGAACAACATTTTTCACCCTAAACAAAGTAAGAATTATTTGGTAAAATAATAATCTCGAAATTAAAGATTTAAAAATTCCGCTCATGAACAAAACAAAAACAGAAATTTTAACAATTGAAGCACGGACACGTAAAATTGTTCCAATAAATTTAAGATCAACAACACTAAAAATCGGATATCTGGAAAAAATAAAACTGAAAAAGAGATTGTTCGCCGGGAACGCCTTTGTCAAAAATCAAAATGGAAAAGCATATATATTCCAATCATCAATACTACAGAAGAAATTCAAGAAATTTATATACCGACTCAAACCTTACATGAAACACAAGACATAAAACCCGAGCCCCAAACACCTACCCAAGCACCCCGAGATTCACATACTTAACCCAAAACCCGAAGCAGAGAAAAAACGAAAACTCACAGATTTTTACACATTGCTACTGAAATGCACCTCAATCAAGTTAAAGAGCTCTTACGACTCGATCATTTAAAATAAGGTGAAAAGGATGAAGTACATGACGTTATCGAAGATAGCCTTGATTGTTTCCATTTACCCGAAGAACATCTTACACATACAAAGGTGCATGAACACAATATAATAACAACGGATGAAAAACCCATAAATACACAACAATACCGTTTTCCCCACTCTTAAAAGAAGAACTTGACAAGCAAATTGAGGAAATGCTTGAAAATAAATCCACCCTTCAAAATCACCATATAATTCATCAGTCTGGATTCTACTCAAAAAGGCAGACAGAAAAGGAAATCCTCTATGGAGATCAGTCATCGATTATAGAAAATTAAATGAAAAAACGATCGGAGATTCATATCCATTACCAAATATTGTCGAAATACTAGATTAATTAGGAGATGCGAAGTATTTCTTAACATTAGACCTCGCATCCGGTTTCCATCAATTTCCTATGAATAAAGAAGACGCAGCAAAAACAGCACTTTCGAATACACACGGACACTGGGAATTTACGAGAATGCCATTCGGATTGAAAAAAGCACCCGAAACATTTCAAAGGATGATAGATGTCATATTATCAGGTTTACAGGGCACGGAATTCTTCATTTACATGGATGACATAGTCATCTACGCAAAAACCCCAACATAACATTGAAGAAAATTCAAATTGTTCATTGAAAGATTAAGAGAAACCGGATGAAAATTGCAATTTTTGAGAATGCGAGTCGTTGACCGTGAAACGTGAGCGTTTTCATTGTATCGGGCTTCAATTCTTTACCTTATGAAATTCGCGAATCACCGATAAATCGAGTATTTGCCGACGCGATTGATTTCTCAATCAATCGCGGGTCGTTAACATTTTCCGCTTCCCGGGCGAAAACTCCTATTATAAATTAACGCGTCTTTACGCTGAAAACGGTTTTTTTTTGTTCGGTCGTTGGTGGTTCGTTCGTTCGAGTAAAGAGTGCGGGAGTTTTGTAGCGAGTATTGAATTCAAAATACAACTCAAATTTATTAAATAAGGTGAAAGAGTGGGTTCTTTTGATTTACCAGCCTTTAGAAAGAAATAAGTAATTAAACTTAATTAATAAGTGAGAAATAAGGGACAATACAACGAAGAATAACTGGAATCGACGCTGGCTTCTAGTCGGAGTTCGAGAGGCAGCTAGGACCTGAGTGACCAGAGCGATCCCCGCTCGTCACAATGTTTGACTGATTTTGACAACAAAAATATCAGCGACACTAATTACTATAAAATATTTCACACTAATCAATTATAAAATATTGCTCCCATGCATAATATTTCATGTTGGGAGGGCTTTGTTTTTTCGTTCATTTTTCCAAAAACAAAAAAGTTAGATTCGTTCGCATTGTGTGTAGGTTGTTTGTTTCCTTCTAAAAGCAAAAACAAATCTTATATATCTTTTTTCCTGTATTTGATAATATGTACGTGTCTTTATAAGTTGCATAGATATAAGTTCATCCAAAATGAGACCAAAAAATTTTTGTTGTGTATTGGAATGATTTTGTTTCAAATGATTTGATTGATAATGCATTTACGACTTTTGCAAGAAAAAAAAACTGTTATTGCACGGTAAACGCTGTATCTCGCCGTAGAATTGTCTGCAATTGAGAACATTGTAAAGTTTACCGGAAAAAGTGATTCAGTTATCCTACCTCCGTAGTGTACTTCTCTCTATTTCCAATTGAGAGTGTAAGTTTGACAGCGTTCATTTCATTCAACATGTTTCTGCTCAAATTCGCGAATACTTTATTGTGCTGCGGCAGCGTCCCCACATTCGTGTGCGATGGGGAACCAGCTTTGCCGAAATCGAAGAACAGGACGAGCGATAGGAAGGGTTTTCAGAAGCTCATGAGCTACTCCCGCCAACTGTTGGAGGCTATGGGTCTGGCGGTGATCCAGGCTGATAGGGAGGCAGAGGAGCTATGCTACGCGATGTATTCGGAAGAGGTGAAATTTTTAGTAGCGTAAAAAGCCGATTATTGAATCTCGCGTTTCACATGTCGTTTTTCATTAACTCATGCAGCTCGTTGATGGGGTTCTGAGCGAAGACTCAGACTGCTTCGCGTACGGCCCGAAGAGGTTGTATGTTAAGTTCGACCGAGACGCGAAGCGCGTTCTCGAATTCGATGTCGAGAAGCTGGCGTTGGAATACGAACTCACGCGCAGTTCCTTTGCGGTATACGCCATGTTGAAGGAGCCTGACGACACTAAGGGCGCCAGAGTGGTTGATTCTGAACTAGACAGCTTTATCCTCATCTACAATCTGGAAAAGACTTTGATATAGTAAGTCCTTCTCGCGCTCTACAGCGGTACAGCGCTCGTGACGACGAATTTTCAGAGTAGATAATAAGTATGCACGTATTCATAGTTAAACAGACATCAATAATCTCAGTTGAGATTACTGAATTAATAAAAACAAAATAACATAACCCTAAAATGTACAGTGTCAACTGAGACTTATATATACGTTTATTCCTTCGTCTGAGTTTTCCTTCCCAGCGTCCCAGCCTTTCTCCCACTATACTCCGCTGTACGGAGTACGCTTTGTACACAGGGCTAAATAGGAAGTGTCCTTCCGTCTATAGCTTCTTGTTTTCTCCCCTGCACACTCACTCCAGAGCTTTGGATTAGTATTGCACGGATGTTTCGCTAGACAGCGCGGCTGGCACGCCATCAATACAATATATACAAACACGTTTGTTTCTCGATACCCAATATAAGATAATCTGAACAATCTGAATACAATCTGAAACAATACTGAATCAATAATCTCAGTTGAATATATATATATACATGCATATTTCCTTGGCAGCGTTTGTTTCTCGGGTTAGATTTATTGCAATTTATTGTTTTTTTGGATTGGCGTTGACAATTTTGCCCAACGCGAGTGGTCGGTAGACGCGATTGACTGTCGAACTGACAGAATAAATATATATATTATATTACGTACGGGAGTGTGATGGTGATAGTGATGAGTGCCTAAAAGGGAAAAGTGATAAAAATCAAAAAAGTGTCAGGATGGATTAAATATTATTATGGATTAAAAGAAAGTTGATACGTATGTTATGTTTATTTACATGTGTGGTTTTGTAGTTTATTTTTTGTTATGAATGACAAAGGATGTCTTATTATGTATTTTTCGAAGTACTTTTGTTTATGTATTTATTGTTCATTCATAATTTGTGTATTGAAATTAAAAGTTTCAATGATTTTTGAAGTTAAATTATTTTTATATTGTAAAAATAATTTTTGAATTTTCAAGAATTTTCAGTCTCCCTTTGATGTCGAGAATAAAAATCATAATTCATAATTTTGTTATTTTTTTTTTTTTCCTTGTTATGAAAGTATAGAAGATTTGTACATAATTGCTGCAGCTGCAATTTTACCATTGAGTTGAATAAATGAAAATAATCAAATCGTGACATTGTAAATATTTCAAAATATTGTATTGGGATATTGAAAATTCTATTGAATTGTGTCAAATAAATAAAAATTTTTGAATCATGATATTTTACAAGATTTTATTGAAAAAACACATTGATTAAAATAAAATTTTTAAATCAAGATATTCGAAAACATTTTGTGAAATATGAAATTGAAGAGGATAATTATGACATCGAATAAATGAAAACATTAAAATCATGACATTGTAAAACGTTTTATTGGAAAATAATCAGATGAAATTAAAAATAATTATAAAAGTACATATTCTGTAACATTTTATTGAAATAGGGGATCAAATAAATGAATATTTTAAAATCATGATATTTCAAATCATTTTATTGAAATTGACATTATAGATCATCAAATTTACACGATGTAATTGTCGAAATTTACAATGTAAACTGATTTACACGCATTCATTAGAGATGACCTCTGCCTCTGCCTCTGCCTCCTCGACGGCAGTATCGGAACATAATTTTCATGAATCTCTGCTCTTGAGTCCTCCATCCTGCTCGTGATCCACGAAAAAATATGTATAAAATGATGAAAAAAAATTGATACAAAAAATACATGAATTTCTAACATGAAAAACATGAAAATTAGTCTCAATATTTTGATAAAAATTTTATGTATTTTGGACTTTAATTGTATTATGATTTCCATGTTCTGCCACTTGTGCGTTTCTGTTGGCTGCTGGGATTTGTTCTCTCGAATTGTGTCAAATAAATAAAAATTTTTGAATCATGATATTTGATAAGATTGTATTGAAATAACATTTTATTTTAAAATCAAGAAATTCTAAAACATTTTTTGAAGTATGACGCTGAATAATTAAACATTTCAAAGTCTTCTTCAAATCAAAAATTATTTTACAGTTTCAAGTGATATTTAAAAAGTTGGAAGCAGTATTTGTTTTTTACTTACAATTGGAAAAAATTAAAAACTAAAATTCAAAAATAAATTTAAATGAAAATTCAAAACTAAAACAAAAATTCAATACTAAAATTAAAAAAGAAGGAAATTCGGCTGTAAAAATAGTAAAATTCGATATCAGATATTTTATAAAATGTAAAAATAAATTCAATGAATTGTGATGAGCGGCATTCTTCCGCTCATGCGAAATTTGAACTTATTTCGAAACGGCATAACGACTTTGCCGAATCTAAATTCCGTTAAAATAATGCAAACCTTCTAACAAAGACTTGCATTTCCTGTTGCGAAAACGCGAACGCGAGATTCCGAAAAGTGCCAACGCGATTGATCGAAGTCATCAATTGCGGGTCACTCACATTTCCCCTTCCTGGGGAGAAATATTAGTTTAAATATCGTGCCTTCGCAGCGACACGGCGTATTTCGTATTCTTATTCGTTTTCGTATTCGGATTTGGCTTTTCGATTTGAATTCTTATCAAACTAAATAAGGTTGTGTGTACTCGAATCGTATTATTAAATCAAGTCTTTTAAAACAGTCTTATCAAATTATTACTAGTTCCCTACAAGTTTTAATGAGTAGTTCATATAAATAAGTTTCATAAATAATAAACTGAAAGTGACTAATAACGTTCAACGACATTCAACAAGCAATAAGCAACGATACGAGAATCCAACGTTGGTTGCAACCTGATTCGACGAAGAATAAAGAACCTGAGCGTGACGAGCTCAACCCCGCTCGTCACATAAAAATTGGCGACCACGGCAGGACGAAGGCAACGTTGACGCATAGACGACAACAGCCCAAGAAACAAGGAAGGAAAATAAGGTTAAAAAATAAATAAAAAGAGAAATCACAGGACGTTCCAACAAATATATTTTTATTTAAACAGAGATTTAAAATAACTATAGATGTAATTTTCTATAATTTTCTATAAACTATAATTTTAATTAAATACTATATCAAAACCCGCGAGAGGACCGTTGTAAAACCTGAAATTTCCGTCCCGGAGCCGACGAAAACCTCCCGCAGCGTTGAAATAATCCTCCGGCTGCAACTGGTACTGGAAGTCCCAGTTCTTCCCGCGGGCTTCTGCCTCCGCTATTTCGGCGTCCCAGTCTTCGAACTCGTAGGCCGGCTCGTCAGGCACCCTTGCCCCTTCCGTGGGGAGGTCCCCTGACTCGCCTTCGGCTGCGAGTTCCTCCTCCCCTTCAGCCGCATTTTCGATCTCCATGTTTTCTATTCCCATGTTTAGCTCTTCGAATTTTTCTATCTAATTTTTCATTTTTTTTTTCGTGTTGACTCTTAAATTCCTACAAATTAAAAACACGTTTAAAACTTCACAAACTTTAGAATTTCACACAACACTCGGCACTTTCGCGACTTACTTTCTCGAAGACGATCCGAAACACACTGACCTGTCACTGCATAAATTCACTAAAATTACACCTTAGAAATTGCTGCACCCTTTTTGTTGCTGAATTGCACCTTCTTGAATAACACTCACGAACAACGATCAGACGAGTCATCACTCTATGGAACGCTCATTTAAAGAAAAGTAAAAGAAACATTCGCAAACATTTACCTCACGGAATTCGTTTTGAATTATGCCCTTGGAGCAATCTCCTAAGCCATCTAAAAGGAAAATAGATACAACATCACCCATAACTAGATCAAACTTCAACGACCTTTCTGAAGAAGACAAGGAGGATTATATAAATCGTTCTCTTTCAAAAATCATAAACGTATCGAAGGAAGTTCAAACTGATAATAAGGATCAAATTGATAAAATTTTCCTTTTAGACATGGCCTCTCATACCATAAGACTGAAAGATGCAGCTGAAACTGTTCCACAATATTCTGGCGGAAATACCGGTCCAAGTCTGCGCCAATTCTCAATTGCCTGTAAATCTGCAAAAAAAATGTTACCCGACGCCGCTGAACCCTATCTAATGCATCTTATAAAGGCCAGATTAAACGGAAGTGCAGCCCGTGCCGCAGAAGGCCTTGAATTTCCCACAGTAGATTCGCTATTATCTCAACTCCGGACAGCATTTATGCCACTAGAAAATACATTTGAATTATGTGGGGAAATGGCCCGCCAATATCAATTACCAAACGAAGATACTGCAAGTTATTTCTATAGAATGCAAGATTTGGGAAATCAAATTATTGAACTTTTGGAAAAAAATCACGAGGGAGATAATTTCAGACTGAGAATCCAAGACGTCGAAAAAGAAACTTGTAAAAATTTTTTAAATGGACTGAAAATGGAAATCCGAGTTTTAATGCCAGATGTCAATAATTTAAAAGAAGCTGGACCCAAGGCCATTCAAATTAAAAAAACCTTAGAACGCAGCAAAACAAATCGAGAGAGCAATGGCAAAATCTGTGTACTTTGCGACAAAATTGACCACCCTACTAGTGAATGCCCAAAATTGAAGGCTTTTGAGACCAATACAACCCCTCCTAAAACTGTCTGCCAGATTTGCGAATCGCCTCAACATTTAGCATCGACTTGCCCTTCAATGAAAATCAACACAAGTTGCGATATATGCAAAAGGATCGGACATTCCACTGAAAATTGCCGCTTCCGTCCCATCCGATACGTAGAAGAAATGGAACCAATTCGCTCGAGAAACATGACACCTCCAGCATTTAGACCAAATTTTTACGCTCAGCAGCGTCCACAAGGTTATTATCCACAAAATCAAAGATACAACTATCAACAGAACTCAAGATACAATGATAATTTCCGAAACGCTGGATATAATTATCAAAATCAAAGACAACAAACATTTTTCAATCGACAAGAACCAAGATACAATAACCGACAACAACAACCACAATATCAAGGAGACAATAATTTCAATAACGATTTTCATCAAACATACTACTCTCGAAACACCAATGACAATTTTCAGTTAAATAGAAACCAACCCAATAACTTCCAAAGAAACCAACGAAGTTTTACAAGAAATGATCAGCGAGCTTCGGGAAACGAAATTCGCCTCCCCAGGAGGGAGGCAGATTCTTTTCAACGTCGAAATTGAAACCTCTCTATACAGTCAACACCCAAAAAGAGAATACTTCACCCTGTATTAGTTTAAAAATTGGAAAAATTCAAGCCACGTTACTCCTTGACACGGGAGCGTCTGTCTGCCTCATCAAAGAAGATGCTGTTAAAGAAAATTATTTAATCAACGACAATGAAATAATAAACCTCACAGGAATAACACCCGGGTATATTGAGACAAAAGGCTCAACTATAATAGATATACACGGAATTCCAACAAAATTTCATGTTGTCCCTGATGATTTTCACATACCACATGAAGCGATTTTAGGTACATCATTTTTTATAAAAAATAGAGCAAAAATTAATTGGGAAAGCAATAATCTTGAAATCAAAGATTTAAAAATTCCACTCGTAAATAAAACGACACCAGAAACTTTTATAATCGAACCTCGAACACGCAAAATTTTATCAATAAATTTACAACCAACCACTCTCCGGACAGGATTTTTAGAAAACATAGAATTAAAGACAGGATTATTTGCCGGAAATGCGCTCGTTCAAAATGAAAAAGGAAAAGCAAAAATTTTAGTTATAAATACAACAAACGAGACTCAAAAATTTTCAATACCAAGTCAAATTTTACATGAAATCAGGAACATAAAATTTGAACTCCCAAAAGTCAACAACTCTCCCCAAGAATTACACAAAACGACCAAAACAAGAGGCCGGGGAAAAATGAAAACACACAGATGCCTCCACATTGCAACGGAAATGCAGTTTAATAAAATTAAGGAACTTCTCCGACTCGATCATTTAAAAGGAAGTGAAAAAGACGAGATCTACGATTTAATTGAAGACAGCGTTGATTGTTTCCATTTACCCGGAGAACATCTCACACACACAACAGCACATGAACATAATATCATTACAGAAGATAATAAACCCATAAATACTCGTCAATATCGTTTCCCGCCTCTCTTAAAAGATGAACTCAACAAACAAGTGAATGAAATGCTTGAAAATAAAATTATTCAAGCCTCAAAATCGCCATATAATTCACCAGTTTGGATTGTCCCCAAAAAAGCAGACAGCAAAGGAAACCCTAAGTGGAGATTAGTCATCGATTACAGGAAGTTGAATGAAAAAACAATCGGAGATTCATATCCATTACCAAATATTACTGAAATATTGGATCAATTAGGAAACGCAAAATATTTTTCAACATTTGATCTCGCTTCTGGATTTCATCAAATTCCTATGAAAAAAGAAGACGCTGCAAAAACTGCATTTTCAAGTACTCACGGACATTGGGAATTTACAAGAATGCCATTTGGATTAAAAAATGCCCCAGCTACATTTCAACGAATGATGGACGTCGTATTATCAGGATTACAAGGCACAGAATTATTCGTCTATATGGATGATATAGTAATTTATGCAAAAACACGAACAGAACACAGAAGAAAATTTAAATTGCTAATTGAAAGATTAAGAGAAAATAATTTGAAATTGCAACCCGACAAATGTGAATTTTTGCGACGATAGTAACCTTTTTAGGTCATGTTATATCTGAAGATGGATTGAAACCAGATCCCAAAATAATAGAAGCAGTAAAAAACTTTCCTCAGCCCAAAGACATAAAAAATATTCGACAATTCCTTGGACTATCCTCATATTACAGAAGATTCATAAATGAATTCTCAAAAATCACTAAACCACTCGCTAAACTATTAGAAAAGGGAGTAAAATTTAATTGGGGTCAAGAACAGCAAGAAGCATTTTCAACATTAAAAGAAAAACTTTGCACGGCTCCCGTTCTAAAATTTCCAAATGTTGATGAACCCTTCATCCTAACAACCGATGCAAGTGCTTACGCCATTGGGGGAATTCTTAGTCAAGGAAAGATAGGTCAAGATCACCCGTGCGCTTATGTTTCACGCCAACTCAACAAGGCCGAAAGAAACTACAGTGTATACGAAAAAGAAGCGCTTGCAATTTTATATTGTGTTACACACTTCCGTCCTTATCTCTATGGCAGAAAATTTACAATTGTAACTGACCATAAACCACTATGTTGGTTAAAATCAGCAAAAGATCCAACAAGTAGATTAACTCGATGGCGTTTACAACTTGAGGAATATAATTTTGAAGTTATTTATAAAGCAAGAAAAATCAATACAAATGCAGATGCTCTTTCGCGTAACCCTATTCTAAAACCAGAAGACATTTTTGAAGAAGCAATAAACATGATCTATAAAAATGAGCCAAGACGCTCTTCGAGAAATAAAATTGAAACAAAACAAGGACAACAATACAGAGAAAAATTGTTATTGCAAAAACAAAAGGACGAAAGAAAAAGAAATAAACGTGAAAACCTTGAAGTTTCAGATAACTACGGGAAATCAAGCAGTGAAAATTAAACAGAAAATGAAAATGAAGTCAAAAATTCCCTTGTGATGAATACACCAGATTCCGAAACACCAAATAAAAACAATAAGATTTCCAAGAAAACAAAATTCAGAATTATAGGGAAAAACATATCTAAAAATCAAACAAAAAACATATCTAAAAACGTATCTAAAAAACAAACAAAAAACAACACTAGAACCACTGCCTTCAAGCGAAATGCAACATTTTACCGAAAATCTAAATTCTTACATTCAAATAAAAAAGGAATAAATGCCAACAAAATAAAAACTTCGAAGTCAAAACGCCAAGAAAAGATAAAACAATCAACGTCAACAAAGACGGAATACACCTCCGACGACGAGTCAAGTTACAGCGAGTCAAGCACGAGCGAAAAGGCAGATAAAAACGAATGCGGAAATATGCGTAACACAGCGAATGAATTAAAAAGAACCGGAGTAGTATCAAGCTCAGAAGAAGAAGAAACAGAGGAAGAAAATGAAATTAAAAAGGAAGAAGAAAAAGACATTCTTGAAAAACTCATCACAGGAGAAAACATTTTTGAAAATAAGGACGAGCTCTTTTTTAGAAAAGATAATTGTGCTCTGTTCCTTAATTCAAACAACAAACCAATTGACATCTTTTCGAAGCACTTTTTCAAAAGGAGAGAAGTGAAACATTTCGAGAAAATGTCACCAGGTGATGTAAAAGTTCAAAAACATGGAAACTATTTTTATTTTGGATTATGCATAACAGACTCATTAAATAATATAAATAAAGAGGAAAATTGGAAAAATTTAGGAAATGTTCTAAGAAATCTTGTCAAACTCACAGATGAAAAAGGCATTAAAAGTTTAAGCATACCAAAGATCGATAGTTTAAATGATATTCCATGGAAAAACATAGAAGGCGAAATAAATAGACTTTTCAGAAGTAAATTGGTAAAAATCAATCTTTGTATAGGAACTGTTCAAATACCACCCATTTCACAACATTTACCCTTAATAGAAGAAATGCATAACTCAACAATTGGAGGTCACCAAGGAGCCAACAAAACTTATCTCAGATTACGCGCTCGATATTATCGGGAGAATATGAGAAACGATGTCCGATATTACATTCAAAATTGCCTCCAGTGCAAATTGAAAAAATTAACTCGCAAGAAGGTTAAACAACCAATGATAATAACTGACACTCCTGGAACAGCTTTTGAAAAAGTCGCTCTAGACATAGTTGGACCCTTCCCGGCAACAGAAAATGGAAATATGTTTGTGCTAACAATGCAAGACCTATTAACTAAATATTGCATTGGAGTCCCGTTACCACGTGCGACGGCCGCTTTTACTGCTGACGCATTCGTAAAAAGGCTAATATGCGTTTATGGAACACCAAAAGCCATTTTAACAGATCAAGGTTCAAATTTTATTTCAAAATTAATGCAACAAGTAGCAAAAAAATTCAAAATAAAACAATTCAAAACGACTGCATTTCACCCAGCTAGTAATGGTAGTCTAGAAAGAACGCACATTACACTAGTCCATTATTTAAAACAATTTATCAATGAAGACAGTGAATGGGACGATTGGATAGAGCTTGCAATGTATGCCTACAACACCAGCGTCCACGAATCAACGAGGAAAACACCATTTGAACTGGTCTTCGGGAAAACGAGCATTCTTCCGTCAAGTCATACACTCCCAAAATATGAAGAACTGGACAACTACGATGAATACCTGATACGATTAATGGCAAGACTAGATACAATGAGGAAAGACGCGTGTCAAAATCTAATTATGGCAAAGGAAAAATATAAGAAATATTATGACAAAGCTATTAACCCAATTTCTCTATCAGCAAACGAATATGTCTTTTTAAGAAAAGGCACATAAACAGGGAAATTTTCGGACTATACGGATGGTCCATTTAAAATAACTCAAGTAATTGATGATAATAGAACAAAGATCAGAATAAGAGGAACGGAAAGAATAGTCTCAACAAATAGATTAATCCCTACTGCGATTATTGATAGTGATTCTGAGTAAAGAGTTTTCTGTGCATAGTTGAAACTATACATGATATACCCATAGACATTTATTTATATAATAAATTGTATCACTACGTGAATTACACACATAAAGAAATAAAATGTACGAGAAATAGAAATGAAATGAATAGTTTACAGAATAGGACAAATAAAAAAAAAAGAGAAAGGAAATGCATATATATATATAAGAAGGATAAAACCAAATGAGACAGGATATTTAACGATTTAATAACATCATATATACGTTTCCTACAATTAATATATATAGATATAGTTTTAACACATTATAAACGACACACATTAAGAATTTTTTTTTCTCTATCACGTAACAGCTCTCAAGATGAGGTCAACCACTCTCGTCATCGTTATCATCTTTATCATCATGAAAATTAACTTCGCTAGTACTACAATGATGGGCTATGATTGTGCAACTTTTAATGGCAACATCACGAGGATAAGTCTAAAAGATTTAGGAAATTGCGACCTGCCCCGCCCTAGAGTTGCCGAAACCTTAGTAAAACTACAACTTCTTCAAATAAACGATTTTGGCCGACTATATATTCAAGTTTGCAGTATACAAGTTAAACGAATCATCACTCGTTGTGGAATGATAGCCAACTACGCCGTCAGAGATGAATTTGCAGAATATTTCAAGGAACCAACAAGGGAACAATGCAAACATTTACATGAAGCGGGAAGAATAGAAATAGCAGGCACAATCATTGACGGTATTAAACCAAACACGTCGGAACAGACTCGAACCCTTGTAATGGCCGGATCATTAAATCATGGGGGTAACTGCCAGGGTGTATCTTACACTGACCAATTTGGCTCCTGGGACAAGGTCACAGTTCAAGGACTCATCAAAATTTCGATTCGTGACAATTACGCGGAAACATCCTTAAAAGAAGACATCCTTTTCATAAATTCTGAGAACCACTGTTCTATTAACAAGGAACACTGCCCACTGACCGATGGCGGCCACGCTTACTGGAATATCATACAAAAGGACAAATGTGAACTTGACAAACTTCAAGTATTGTATCAAGGAAAAGCAACTCTTCTTCAAGATCTTTCCGGGAAAAATGATGACGTATATCAAGTTGAAGAAAAAGATATCACATTCGCACTAGCAACCCGAAAGGCAGAATATTTCTGTGGCATCAAAATACAAACAACGGAACATCCGAAACTTTTGATCCTTGACCAAAACGATGGGATTTTCTTTGACAAACAAACATCAATACAAATGCCAAATATCGACCTCTTCACTTATATTAATTCGAAATTTATTTATGTTGAAAAATCAATTAAGAAACGTATGGAAGATTTATATTTTGATGTGATACAAAAACGATGTGAATTAGAAAGAAAAGTTTTGGCAAACTCTCAAGCAATAGCAGCCACACGACCTGATGAATTCGCATATAACTACATGGATGGCCCAGGATATTACGCAATTCTAACAGGGGAAGTGATACAAATAATAAAATGTTTACCACTCGTTATCCAGTTGAAAGAAACAGAAAACTGCTATGAAGAAATTCTGGTTCATAATAATAATAATAATAATAATACATACCTTCTCACACCAAAAACCAGAATATTAAAAAAGAAAGGAACCCAAATAAAATGCAATTTTATCACACCAACAATGTTTGAAATTGAAGGATCATGGTACAAATTTACACCACATCCAGTAGAAACATCGCCACCTCAAAAACTCACTCCACTATCAAAACCATCATGGGAATATAAGGCTATCAACACGATAACGAATATTTATAGATCGAAAGACTTGGAAAATTTCAGACAACGAATTCTATTTCCCTTGGAACGTAACGGAATCTTAGACACGATCGCGAAAACTTCAATAGGTCAATCAGTATCAGTGGATGGAATAAACATGGATCAGCTCATAAACCTCGAGAAATTGGCCCACAACATTTGGAACACAATGTGGAATAAATTTTCAATCTTTGGAAACTACAGCGCAGGCCTCCTCGGGATCTACTTCACCATAAAATTGCTTAAAACAGTAATTGACGCTATTCTTCATATGTTTGCCCTTCACTCAGTATTTGGTTGGTCTATCTTACTTCTCACAGCCATCTGGGATAATCTTGCAAATTTTATACCTCACACTAAACAACGTCAACAGCCTCAAGATCCTGAAAACCCACCGGCAACCCAACAACCACCTAGAACCTTGGATGAAGAAAAGGGATATGCCACAATCAGCCACATTGACGAAAAATCACAAAGGCCCAAACCTAACATCCGAAAGCAAAGACAAAAGGACACTAATGCAACACAGACGTATGAACTTGAGATATAACGAACTTAAGACTTCAATTTTAAGTGAGAGATGAGAAAATTTTTGAGATAGAATTTGCACAAAAATAGAATTTTTGTAAATTAACGAGAATCATATTTTATATAGAAATAACATTGATGTCAGATTTAGTCGATAATTACTATACAGGAATATTATGAATATTATGAAATAGAAATAATTAGAATTATAACTATGTCACTTAATTAGAAGAGACTATTCTATCCGTTTACGCAACACTGGGTTTGAGATAATTTACATTATAGAATAGAATAAGCTATATAGAAATGTAATAAGTTCATTCAAACCTTCAGAGAGAAAAAATGTAAACACGGAAGTAACGTGACACCCTATAGACATTCCATATTGCAGAGTACGCTGCCCCACTGGCTCACAGAAAATTGCGGTAGTGACCTCAATTTTCTGTCTAAGGGGGGAGGCGAAGACGGCATAACCGTCTGATAATGAATGGACCTATCATGCAAATTTAGAAGTATATGGCACTTTCGCTCATAAATCTGTAATTTATATTTGGGGATCCTATTTTTCTTTTAACTCGATTTAATCTCGAATAAATAAAATTAAATAAATGATAAAATGATAGAAAAAAAAAAATAATAATAACAAATATAATGTAATGTTCTGTAAATAACAGGCAAAAAAGAATTTTTTTTAATAAATGAATAAATAAATAGAGAAGAATGAATAAATAAAGTGAGTAAAAATAAATAAATAAAAAAAAAAAGGAATAAACAAAGTGCATAATAATGAAAGATGAATAATAAACTGAAAAATGGAATGACATAAAATAACGTTCCACAAATAGTGAAATAAAGCATCATTTCGCAAATGACGAAGTGATAAAAAATAAAAAAGGGAGATTAAGATTAATGCAGTCATGAAAGAAACCTAAGTATTTTGTATTGTTCCGCGCACGCGATAGTATTGCTAAGTTTCATTTAACAGTCCGGCCCGCTGAAGAAATTTTAGTGATGCAAGGATTAATTAAAGTTCCCGAGAAATTCTACATGTATGTTGAACCACGTTTCCGACCAATCGTATAAGACGATAGTATTATCTTTGATAATGCGAGGACCTCTCGAGAAATTCCGTACATGCAATGAACCGGGTCTCCTATCAATCGCGGGTGTTACATGCGAATGTATTACGAAATCTTAGGTGGAATTCTTCGGGGTAGATAAAATGAGACTGCCTGATCTTCGAATTATTTAAAGAAAAAAATAATAAAGAAAGAAAAGAAATAAAATAATATAAGCGAAAATAACTGGGGATGAAAATGAGCCCCATAAACTTCGTTAATGAGAATTATGAAATAATTGAAAATAAAAAAAATTGAGTTACAAACTGGAATCAAATGGAAAGCTTATAATAAAACTTAAAGTAATCGAATACGTAAAAAGAAAATGAACAAACCAACGAAATAATGAGACAGAGTATAGTAGGTGAAAATAAAACTGCAGGGAACAAAGCTCTCTCAAATAAATAGCAATAAGCGAAAGATGCCAAATTCTTCAACCAATATAATATTATAACATACAGAACGAAATAATATAATCTGTGACACGCGCAATGAATTATGTTCATTGACATTATAAAATCTCCCGTTGCACGGAAGATTTTACCCCGGGAGGGTGAGATGTGATGAGCGGCATTCTTCCGCTCATGCGAAATTTGAACTTATTTCAAAACGGCATAACGACTTTGCCGAATCTAAATTCCGTTAAAATAATGCAAACCTTCTAACAAAGACTTGCATTTCCTGTTGCGATAACGCGAACGCGAGATTCCGAAAAGTGCCAACGCGATTGATCGAAGTCATCAATTGCGGGTCACTCACATTTCCCCTTCCTGGGGAGAAATATTAGTTTAAATATCGTGCCTTCGCAGCGACACGGCGTATTTCGTATTCTTATTCGTTTTCGTATTCGGATTTGGCTTTTCGATTTGAATTCTTATCAAACTAAATAAGGTTGTGTGTTCTCGAATCGTATTATTAAATCAAGTCTTTTAAAACAGTCTTATCAAATTATTACTAGTTCCCTACAAGTTTTAATGAGTAGTTCATATAAATAAGTTTCATAAATAATAAACTGAAAGTGACTAATAACGTTCAACGACATTCAACAAGCAATAAGCAACGATACGAGAATCCAACGTTGGTTGCAACCTGATTCGACGAAGAATAAAGAACCTGAGCGTGACGAGCTCAACCCCGCTCGTCACAGAATGTATACAAGTTACAGAAGAGAACAAATTATTATTTTTATTTTCTGAATACAAGTTACACAAGAGAACAAATTATTATTTTTATTTTCTGAATTTTACAGTCTTACAACTTAAACAACACTGCCGCCTCTGCTTCCTCTTCCTCTGCCCCCCCCCCCCCTCGGCCACCGCCCCTTCGAACATAGTACGGACTTCCACAGAAGTCGTGGAGAAGGTGCATGAAATTTCTGTTTTGAACCTTCCTCCCAGCTCGCACTCTGCGCTCTGTGAATATTAAAAAAAGAAAACAAGTAGTTAATAATAGTATATAATGGTACAAGTTGAAAAACTGCCAGTTTTAAAACGAGTGTGAAGTTAGCAACTCGAGCGTAGCGAGAGTGGCTATCACACGAGTTTTAAAATGTAGCTTTTTCAACGTGTGGCATACAATACTTTTTCTATAATTCACGAAAAAAATGACTGTTTTTTCTACCTGGTTTTGGTGGTAAAAGCGGCCAATTTTGCTGGATGACGCACAGCGCGCAATTACATTCGGGGACAATTATTGGGATCGCATTAAAAAAAAAAATGTTTCTTGTGTACACAAACAATACAGATTGTTCAGGTGCACTAAAGTTACATAAATATGACATCGAACACAACGCATTAGCAAGGACGCATTTCACGTGCACAAACACCACTTTGTCATCAGCAATAATCGGTCACTTTTTTGTGATTTATAGAAAAATAAATATATGTTTGTACATTTTTTGGTAAGGGTTCATCCATAAGAGACGTCACGCATTTTTAGTATAATACTAAAAATGATTATTTAATTTTTAGTATAATACCAAAAATGCTTATTTAAATTGATATAAACAAATTGATGTATTCAAATTTGTTTTACCTTTATTTTTACAATCTTCCTCTTGCTGCTTCTCCAGCTCCTCAAAATCGCTGTCATTGGCTTTCTCCGCATCTTTTTCCTGAGCTTTTTCATTTTCACCATTTTTTGTTTTTTTTTTCCCTGCTGCTGTTGCAACTGACTTTGTTGTTGTTGCAACTGTTGCAGTAGTTGTTGCTGCTGCATTTGTTGATGCATCAGTTGCTGCAGCATTTGTACAATATTTTGTTCGTTTGGTAACCCCTATAATTATAAGTAAAAATTAAAAACCAGTTTCCAAAATCTTTTTATTATTTATTAAACACAATTCATTTCAGATAAGTTCGTTATTATTTTTGGATTTGGGTATATATATAGATATGGAAGACATTGATCTTGAAATTTGTTATTTAATAAATAAACGTGAAATGTAAGTTTAGCAAGTTATTTTCATATGTTCATTTTATTATTTTAAATCTAACAAAAAAAAGGTTTCATGACAAATATTTAGACCGAGATTTTTAGTCAGAATTGCTAGGAGCATGTGCTTAATTGCTAAATAAGTATTATAAATATGAACTACAAATTAATCTCAAAAAATATATTTCCTACTAATAAATAAAATACAAATTACTTACGGTTTCATTTATATCCAAGCTTTGTACATTTTTGTTAATTTGATCCATTCTGATTTTTTTTTTAAAGGCTTTTCCGTTTTTCTCAAATTTTGAAGAACTACTCAGGAACCACTGACAACCACTGATCTGCAGTGATCTCACTGATCACATGATCGCTTAAGAATCACAACAATGTAAACTATATAGGTATAATACACACACACAGTGTGTGACGTCCGTTATGTTGTCAGTGTATCCCAATTCACCTCCCTCACATGATGTGACATGTTGTGATTCACATCATCACAATTCACAAACGTCAACTGATGGATACGTACCGTACCAATCCGTACGAAATTTCCATCACCGGTTACACATTACAAACAGTTATCATTATTACAATTGACACAACTGTTCCCGTGTTGTTTTTCAACAGTTTTTGAAATTCGCCTGAAAATTCCTGGATTCCGTGGAGCTCTCGCTATCCGCAATCGAATTCGTTTGTCATTTTCATCCTCATCAATAATCTCAGTTGAGATTATTATAGAAATAATATAATATCCTCCACAATTGAAAGGTAAACAAATGAAATATGTTTATGTATTAATAGTTGATTTTATGTATATATAAATAAATTTTTAATTATAAGCATAATTAAAAGATATTTTAGTGTATTCGATAACTGGGGCAACAAAAAAATATTCACCAAAATATCAAGAAATATTTAATAATGGGTTATTATTAAAATGAGGTTAGGTACTAATTATTTTTATTTTTTAATGTATACAAAAAAAAATTTAATTTTTATCAGTATGCTAGTCGATGTATTTATTACATATAACGTAGCATGAAAGTGTCCATAGGTAAATACCCTAGCAACCAGTGGTCCGAGACAGTTCCAGGAGAGTTCCGAAAGCGTTGCTCTCGGAACTCTCTCGATCCATTTCAGAAATGTCTCAATGGCTCTCGGGCACTCTCGGAATCTTGTGTCAGTTTCTCTAATGCATCTTAAAATTACAAACTCTTTTTTTTTTATCAAAGTTTACATTGATTATAAAATGCTTTGACTCCCTGATAGCGCGTTGCCATCCATTTCGATTGCAAATGAATGGCAAGCAGTTTGATCTGCCCATGCAGCTGTTAAAAGAAAGTAAATTCATTCCTAACCCAAAAAAAAAGATACATCTGCTTGGGCACATCGAGTTATCAAATCATTTTTCGCATTTAAGCATGAAGTTTCATTAAATTTATGCATTTCACACCAATTAAAATCTATATCGCGGTATAATCAGCTAACTTTGTTGCAGACTGGAAATTATATTCAGATTAACTGAGTCATAAACGAGAATGAAATTGTAAGAGATGATAATACATGTTAAACGATGATTTTGTGCTGTGCTAGAATTTTTATTTTACTGATATGAAAAATATTTGCAAAAAAATTAATATTATCTGCTCACAGATTCAAACGATAGCTATTTTCGTACGTGTGAGCAAGGAACCTAAATGTGTGTACATCTATTGTGAACAAGTAATGACAATTCACTCCGAGACGAGACAGTTCCGACAAGAAGCTCTCGGACTGCTGTTGCCAGGGTAATCTTTCTTGATCCACAACGATCAATTCAAATCGATTGAAATATTTTGATTTTTCAAAAATTCTAAAAATAACATGAAAAAATTTATTGCAATTTACAGCTTGAGATTTTGTTCTTTTCATATTTCAAAATCAAATTTTATTGATTACTTTTATTGTTTTAATAAATATATATTATACCTTATATTTTACCTCTTATATATTATGTGTATATATAAAAAAAATGAAATGCTGTGTTACACTTTCCATAACTCAAGAACGGCTAAATAAATTTTCTTAATTTATTTTTTCTTTTGTAATTCTTGTCTAATTTCGTTTTCTTTTGCCTAGTTTTTGACATTCTCATAATGGTCAAAATTTCTAGATTTTCAAAATGTTTAAGATAAGCTTTCAAAATTTTTTAAATTGTGAAAATTTTTTAATTTTTGATATCATCAACTTTCTCAAAGATTTACAAATTTGTAAAATATAACACGCGCGAGAAAGAAAGAGAAGGGTTTCACCATTTCCATGGTAGAAACACTGCGGAGTTGGTTGAAACTGCATTATTTTAAAGTCTTTGTTATTGTGATATTTAAACAGACCATAATTATGAAATCGGAATATACATAAATATCATAAATGAATATATTAAAAAATATAAATCTTATTATAACTCGATTTAAACATTTGTGAACTATACTGTGTGACTGTCCATTTTTGGGGAAAATTTTAATATGTATTGAACACTGTTGTAAAGTCTTTTTGTCCTTATTCAGTTACTTTATGAGATATCAACATACACATTTCTGACAAATTGTAATTCTTAAAATAGAAAATTGTCATTGCGATTATTTTTGAATGTTTTTTCCAGATTCACTATTCCGGAGTTTTGAAGGCATCACGCCCTTTCCCACCCTTATCCTTACTAAGGCTGGCACTTGTGCCATACAGGCTGCCACTTGCGCCATACAGGCTGCTACTTGCGCCATACAAGTGCTATTAGCACCATATAGGCTGCCACTTGCGCCATACAAGTGCTTTTTGCACCATATAGGCTGCCACTTGCGCCATACAGGCTG
Organism: Platygaster robiniae; assembly: GCA_028476575.1. NCBI lineage: Eukaryota > Metazoa > Arthropoda > Insecta > Hymenoptera > Platygastridae > Platygaster > Platygaster robiniae. Next base: position 6,825,500 of record CM052027.1, on the reverse strand, counting down.
CCACTTGCGCCATACAAGTGCTATTTGCACCATATAGGCTGCCACTTGCGCCATACAAGTGCTTTTTGCACCATATAGGCTGCCAATTGCGCCATACAGGCTGCCACTTGCGCCTATACTGACTACCATTTGCACGCAGCAGGTGGCACCTCGTACCAATACAAGCTATCTTTTGTGCTCCAAAGGCTGTCACTTGCGCTAATAAGATATCGTTTTGAGTTTCTCTAAACAAGTAGTTAAGATCATTCGTGTTGTGAACCTCGACACATTTTTCACATAGATATATAGATAGCAGAATAGTAAAAATATGGACCCAGCATTTTTTTGTACCGATTTAACGACTAGAGACAAAAAGATTATAATGAATCATGCAGAAACTGGTGGATTGCTTGAAGACGTTCATATGAACTGCTTTGCGCGCTTGCTGCATGATAAAATGAATGTTGAAATTCGACCAACATATTTGCGAGATGCACCGTCTCTCATTGAACCCGTTCGGCCTGATTTAGATCATATTCAAATTTTACATCGTCCGGGACATTGGCCATGCAGTTACTACGACACTGAAACAATTACAATTTACGATTCGAAGTTAGGATCTGTACGGTTACACGAAGAACAGATTACCTTTCTAAAAAGGTTGCATTCTCACATGGTAATCAATGATGCGACTGTACGTTTCGCTAAAGTGCAGCAACAACAGGATGGCCATTCGTGTGGACCATATGCTATAGCGTTTGCTACATCACTCGCTTTAGGCGTTGATCCACGAAAAGTTCTTTATAAGTTTGAAAAATTGCGGACACACTTGTACACTATGCTGACAGAGTCTGTGTTCGAACATTTTGTCCAAGAAGACTTTTCAGTTCAAAAACAACAAAAAGTGTTGCCGATTTCATTAGCAATAGAGAAGCGTCGGAAGCATATCATTTATCTACAAAGGAAAAAATCAGCTAACAATAAAAATCTCGACTTGCCCATCCAAAGTGACAAATTCATTTCTTGTAATAAAAAATTTCTGACAGTTCAAAATCATAACACCATGCCAGTCAAAGAAGTGTTTTCTCAAAGCAACAAAATCAATGCAAAGAAAAACAAATTATACGTTCCAAATGCCAAAACTGTACACATAAAAAATGAAATGTGTGCTCCAAGCAATAAAACAGTACTAGAACAAGAAATTTCTTCTCCAAGTGACTTGACTGTACTTACAAACACGTCTGTATCAAGCGACCTTTTTGGGTGTTATGAAAATAAAAACGCTTCTCAAAATTTTCCTGCTGAAATCAAGAAAATTATTATTACTTTAAACAGGAAAAAGAATTCAAGCTGCAACCTTGCAGAAAAAAGATTCAAGTTACAAAAAAAACCATTGTCAGTTGAAAAAGACTATGAGTTGAATCATATGGAAGTAGCTGATTTGGCTGATAAATGCGAAAATATTTCAACTCACTCCCTAGAATCACATGATAATGAAAAGGTTAATAAAGTCGATATGTCACGCACTTTGGTTGATAAGATTTGCAAATCCACGGTCGATAAAAAAGATCTTCATGGCCAAATTTTGAAGGTTGATAAAAACTGTTCAGTTACTTGCCAACATATAACCAATAATGAGCTGGAACGTCAAGTACAAATCGCATTTGAAAAAACATCGGAAAAGTCAAAAAAGCGGAGAACAGAAGTTCACTCAGCTCAAGAAAATAAATTTATGAACATTGTTCGAGAAAATCAGTCTAACTGGAATCAAAAAAGGAAAAATACTTCAACATCAAAATCAAGGAAACGAGGACGACGTGAGCTTTCCAATGAAAGTGCTCGGATAATTACTAGTGGAGCTTGGCTTAACGATGCACACATTGATCTTTTCAACGAGTTATTAAAAGAAAAAACTTCATATACACCATTTTCTCCTCTTTTATTACAAACCCCTGAACAAATCCGTCCAATAAATGAGAACAAATGCCATATACAAATTTTGTTCAGTATGAGTAGTGATGATTTCACGAAAACAGATTGTCCTGGAGGTCACTGGGTTTGTTTTTATTATGACGCATTTGATATATATATATATACGACTCTCTTAATAATAAAAGGTTGCATGAACATCATAAACGATTTCTAAAGAAGCTGTTTCCTTTTTATTCTGTAGACGATATGAGTATAAAATTTCCTACAGTTGACCAGCAATCGAATTTCAAAGATTGTGGTGTATACGCTATCGCGTTTGCCACTTCGCTTGCTTTCGGAATAGAACCCGATAAAATAAGATATGATTCGTCAAAAATGCGTAATCACTTACTGTACATACTACGAAAAAACGATTTGCAGCCATTCCCGTCTATTGATAATCTAGGTACCCTATCAAGGAACGTTTCAAACAGTAACATGGAAAATTGTAACTTGGAAAATTCTATTGAATATTCACATCTTACGTTGAGCCATCACGACCAAAAAGAGAATAATGAAATGAAAAAATCTAACGAAAAAACAAAACATGAAGTGTATTATACAAAGAAAAAAACTGGAATCAGAAAGCTGGAAAGAGTACGAAATTATTACCAAAAAAAAAGGTTAGCATACTGCAAAAAAAACAAAATTACTATCGAAAAAATAAATTTCGTATACTAGAGAAGAAAAGAGCTAACAGACTAAGAAATAAAGTTATGTTGATTAAAAAAAAACTCTATGCACAACGTTATTTAAAAAAAAAATCAACGTTTGATATTTCAGCAACGTCAACTACACAAAGAACATAAAATGCAAATCAACAAAAAAAAAGGCTATCACAAATAGAAGCTCATGTGTTATTAGTAGATGATCTAGGCCGGTACGAGATCCCCCCACTCCTACTCCCATCACGTGACTCCCCCTCCACTCGCAGGCCCCGCCCACTTCCCCTCCCCTCCCCACCCGCGTCGGTAAGGTAGAATAACAAGATGGCGGCGGTAGGTAAAACAGGACGCGGTCGGTAATACCTCCTGTCAGTAAAACAGGGGCGTACTTACGGTCGGTATTGTCATAATGTTTATTTTTTTTTTCGTTTTTTTGGTTGTTTTGTTTTTTTTGTTTGTTTGTTTGTTTTTTTTTTGTTTTTTGTTTATTTTTATTATCATTCATAAATTTTCAATAACAATTGTTACATCAACAAAATATATCGTTTTATGCAGAAAATTCACAGGCGTTGAATCTTCCTCCGAGGTGATGAAACTTCACCGGTTTCTTCGACTTTGCGGAATCTTCCAGTTTCCGTAGCTCGTCGGGGTCTTCTCGAAGCATCTCGCAGATCCTCTCTGGTAGGAAAATCTCGAATGCCGAATCGAGTGTTACGACGAATTTAGGTCCGAACCTGGTGACAACGGAGCGAATTCCACTGACATCGTAGCTCCTGTTGATTTCCAATTCGGCGACCTTCCGCGTTGGGAGAAAACTCTCGGCGCGAGCCACTTTGTTGAGTTTCAAAAAATCCATGTCGCTCGTTCAAAATTCGTCTTCGCAGTGACCCTTTGACGTTCGCGCCCGTATTTCAAGGAATAATTGACCTTGAAAATCTATTGCGCAGTTAGCGATGATGTCATCACAGCAAGCTTCGACACGTCGCCGTATGACGTCATCACAGTCCTATGCGATGATATAATCACGACAAACACGCTTGCCCTTGAAACGTGCGAATGCGTAGAAGTAATTTGATACTCCGATAACAGAGTAGACTAAACAATGAAGTCATAAAGGCAAGTTGAAACACGTTGTCGGATGACGTCATTCTAAACAGGCTCAAACCTGCATGAAAATTCTCGGAAATATCACCTTCTTAAGCAATGACATAACAATCTATTAATAGAATAGAAACTTTTTTTTTTTTGATTTTCAGTTTCACTTGGAAATACACTTCAAAATAAATTTAACGATAATTTTTTCTGTACAAAGGGCCCCACCCCGCCCCTTGCTGTGAGACACAACCATCATGTTAGTCCCTCCATTTTTATTTCCGAAAAAAATTACAATTTTTCATTCTTACATTTGTAACAATCATTTATCATTGGAGCAATACCAACACAATCTTCATACATTGAATTCCAAAGTTTCTCGCAGCGCTTACAACTAATAAATTCTTTATCACTTTGCAATTTCGGTGGCAACTTCTCCCAAGTCTGAGCGATACATTTTTTCCGAAAGTACAGTAAAAACTCTCGTGGGAGTGCGGCAATATCCTCGGAATCCAACTTGTGCAACCAGTCGGTGTATGAAAGTAGGGTAAAAGATCTCTTCATTGATGGTGTATCCCCGAATTTTTCCATCAACCACATTCTCAGTCGACGAGCGTTTTCTACAGCGCAATGATGATGTTGCACAGGTCGATGGTACGCGTTGAATTCACACGCGGAGACGCGCAGTTTATCGAGTGAAGGGCAGCCCATTTCATGCATATCAATTATGACGGGGTCGGAGTGCAGATGATGTTGCAGCCAGGTTTTCTTGTCCACGCCTTTGACAAAAATAAAGCTGGCATCCTCGAGTTGATCTTGCAGCACTTGGTTAAGCTCCTCGTAGGACACATATCCAGCATCCCACGGAATGCCGTGGAAATGCTTTGTCAACCATTTATTTGTGTTTTTTTGCCGCAGAGACAAATCTTCCCAGCTGCACGGAGGTTGGAATAGAGTTGTTTTGAGGTCAGTAGACATTTTGAGTACTGCGAGCTCTTTGACGACAAACTCGGGCATAAAGAAGCCCTGCATGTCAACGACGTACTTCATCTTGACGTACTGACGCTCTCCGACAAATCCACCGTCTTTTACGTCTTTTCCCCCACCACCACCACCACCACCACCACTACCAACTACTTAAATTTCTCATACTTGACGGTTGACTTTTTATATTTATCATCATCCTTTTCCTTTTTGTCTGACACAGGTTTATATTTATCCAACGTTTTATCTTTGGACAAAAGACATCGACGATCATCGGTTAACTTATCCATCGCGACTGACGATTAATCAAGTTTGAACATTAATATATATGGAACCTAACCTTTTTATATAGATTTTCATACACACACACATACACACACACATTTTATAGTTTTCTAACAACGCCTCTGATTGGTTGATACTCGACAATTTTATCATGTGTAATAAGACAGTACGCTGCAGTTGCGGCGGGAAAAGCTGCTACTGATTCAAATTCGAGACGAACATCAACTGGTCCAGTAATCAATGAATCGTTTTGCTTTGCACAATCAATAATCACAAGAGGTGCATTCTCTTTAAATTGAGTTTTTGTCAGCAATGGAGCATTTTTCATTCCATAATACGATGATTGAAAATTTGCAAACATTTCATACAACGTCGCGAACTGATTTCGCTGAAAATTAACGTTAAGATTTGTGTGAGGATAACACTGTGAATTCAGATACAACTTCATATCGCGCAAATTACACGTATCAAAGTTGCTCATGTTTCCGGTTTTAACATTCTTTCTACCAGCTTGGAATCCAACGATAACATATCTTGGTTTTTCCAACTGTGTCGTAGTTTTAACGCTCCACACATGCTTGGTCGTTTGAGGCAACAGAGGATACTCGTAAAGTTCTCAGCTTCGGAAACTCATGGCGATGGTTGGATCCGTTGAGATGTAGTTCAGCATACGAATTTTCTCCAAGTCGGAAACTTTGACGTATGGAATCAGCCATTCTATTTTGTTGAGGGTTATTTTAAACTCCTCTGGAACTGCAGGATCTGCAACCGTTGTCTGCACGATAGCGTTTATGTCGGTGTTGGCTCGGAGTATGATGAGTTCATGCTTGGCGTTGACAATCACTCGCTGATAGTCCTCGGCGAACCTAAAGATGAAATCCAGTGGAATGCAAATGTCGAAATGACCATTGTTGTTGATCAATCGTCCGGGATCGTCAATGATCCATCCAGCATTTTCCATGAGATCTTTCTGATCAGGATTTTGCGAAACGAAGGCTTTCATTGTAGTTGTCAGACCAACGTTTTTCACCCTCTCGATCTCAATAGCGTTGAGTTCATAACGAATCTCTTCGAACAAGTGAGCTATACCATTATTAATTATAGACGTATTCTCAACATTGGCTACGCCTTCAGCTCGCGTCAATCTTCCTTGTATATGCAGCGAGCTCTTACTCGGCAACATGTACGAATCCTGGTTTTGTACACTGATGCGAATTTCATCGTTGTTGTTGTACGTTGACGATGCGTACGGCTGATGCGCGTGCACTTCATACTGTGCTATCGTCTCGTCGAAGACGATCTTCTTTTCGATGGATAACATGGACTTCGAGCAAATTAAGCAGCAAATTTTCTTTCGACTCTCAGACCGAGACTTTTCAGGAACTGAACGTTCTGTCGTGTGAGTCGTTGAAGAGGTCGGCTTTGACTGATGATTTTTGACCATGTTGCTGGACTTTTATACTCTTCGTAGACGATGCCCATTATTCACTTTTTACATGTAGTCGTATAGTGATAACTTCACCTCAAAAATTCACTTGTTTTCCACTTTGATCGACTATGCGCAGCTGCAGATGATGTATTGCCTGTACGACAATTGGATGATAAATGACGTGATTTGGCAATTCGATGATCTTATATCCTGGGGGCACCACTGGGAAGAACTCGTGGATGGTGTGTACACGCTGCTCGTATATATACGCTCCTGCCGTGATGTTACACTCGATGCGTAAAGCGTTGACGGCGAGAATTCTCACTGGGTAATCCGACTTGTGCGCTACTTCAGCTTCGATGATTCTCGAATCAAAGCCCAGCAGTTTACCGATAGAGTCTTTGGGTCGGAAATCAATCTCCCGATTGCATTTGATCTCGCTGCGTAGTGTGCTACTGTTGGCTCGCAAACTCAGCCGGATATTTTCTGGAAGTACTACCTTCAAATATTCCTCGATATTTCCCAATTCGTAGCTTCCAGATGGTATAGTAATGACGTCATCGCCAACATAGAACTTGTTGTTTCCCTCATCAATGTTAGGTATGGAGTTAAAAGTCAACAATTCCACTAATCCCAAGGAATATTTTTTCCGAGCTGACAGTTCGATTGGTGGAAAGTAGTGAGCTTCCAAAACCGACGATGTTCCCGAGAGCGTTAATGTTAATGAGTCCATTGTCACTCGTAGACTGATGCGTGTTCACACTCGAGCAATGCTTTTATCGAGTAAAAATTGTAGACACAAGTGACCACAGATAATTTGATTATAGTTTTGATACTGATCACGATTGTATTGAATTATGCTACCGACACCGAAATAGTCTACAAGTTCGCGAGGTGGTTGTAAATTACCAAAGCTGTCAAAATACACAATTTTATTACCAGTTTTTCTATAGGCTACCCAATGCGTTCCATAACCATTTTTATTATCCATATTGATAATGGATGCCTCATTTAACTTTATACTTTTTGGCAAATCGTTACGCATGTACACACCTCGAAAATATGGAATTTTTAACAATTTTGCATATTTCAACAAATCTACGTTGCTGAGTGCTCGGTGCGGTAGCTCTATTCGTGTTTTAAATGAAGTTTCACACCAGCTCCCCAAGGTTTCAAGTACAAGCCTTTTCCCACGGCGATTGATTCCATTTTGAGGTTATGTCGCTTCGCTTCATCCAACTGTCGCTTGGCGGCTTTCGCGTCGTTGATGGTTTTTGCAACGCGAGCAGCGCCACCTGCCAAAGCCCCTGTAGCACTCGGTCCGGCAAAAACAGGTAGTAAAAACGCGGGAAGAATGCCTCCAACAGGCACAGGTAATACACGAGGCACTCGAACTTTCTTCTTTCCTCCAGCTTCTTTCACAGCTGCGCGTGCAGCTTTTAGAGTTGATGGTATGGATCCAGTGGCTTTTGATGCTATTTTTGCAGCATCAATGACTTTCCTCAAAGGGATTTTCTTCGATTTCTTCTTCAAACCCATTCCATGTTTTGGCTTGACTTTCATGATGCCGGCAACCCCAAGAGCAGCTGCTTTTTCTCCAACTCCGGAATCCCTGGCGTAGATACGTCCGATCGCTCTTTTTGCGAGGACTTTGTCAGCTTCGTGTCTTGCTGTTAGATTAGTATTTTTCGAGTACGCGATATCGTGATCTCTGCAGGCTGCGTCCAGAGGGTTTATACCCTGGTCTCCACGTGCCAATCTTTTAGCAAGCTTGGTACCTGGCCCGCAAAATTAGTAACCCGGTATATGAAGTTCGACAGGGAGCTTGTTTACGAGAGTGTTGACGCGACCGTTACCTCTCACTGCCATTGCTCGACTGAGCACGAGGCTATAAAAGTCGAGTATTTATAGGTTTTCCAATCAGACGCGCGCGAACAGCCATGGAGTTTACACAGCAAAACGTCAAGTTACCAGTCATCAACTTTGATAATGTAACGGAGAAGCGGGAAAAAATAAAACGTCATGGAAAGCTGCTACAAAACACGGTTCGCTCTATAATTTGCGGCCCTTCGAATTGTGGCAAGACCAACGCTCTTCTCACGCTCGTCACGCATCCTAACGGCTTGAGATTCGAAAACGTGCACCTCTACTCAAAGTCGCTCAAACAGCCCAAGTACGAATACTTGAAGAAAATCATGGAACCAGTCAAAGGAGTGAGATATTTTCCGTATAGCGACAACAAAGAGGTCGTCAGTGTGGACAACGTCAAGCAAAACTCTGTGATGATATTTGACGACGTGGCATGTGAAAAACAGAACAACATACGTGCATACTTTTGTATGGGACGGCATCACAACGTGGATAGTTTCTATCTCTGTCAGACTTATGCTCGCATCCCCAAACACTTGGTGAGAGATAATGCTAATATGCTCGTGCTGTTTCGTCAAGATGACATGAATTTGAAACATATTTACGACGATCATGTAAACACAGACATGACGTTTACACAATTTCGAGAACTGTGCGCGACCTGCTGGAACGACAAGTACGGATTTCTCGTCATCGACAAGGATAGTGACATTGATCAAGGTCGATACAGGAGAGGATTCGATTGCTTCTATAAATTAAAGTGATTCAATGACAATTGCATTAGTATAACCTGAACCACGATCGAGACGACATCATGGAGCGTAAAGATGTACTTCATCAGATTGTACAAGCCAGTGAAGCTATCCGACGCAAACATCGCCTACTTAAGCGTGGAAAAGCTGCTATTGAGACGTCGGTGCGAGAAACGTTCAAGCCCATCATCGATCCGCTCCAGTCATTGACTAAACGGGATGTGGAAATGAAAAAAATCAAAAAGGAAGAAGCCAAAGAAGAATTACCTACGATGGAGGATACGTTCGAGCAACAGAGTGAAGATTTCGAGAGCTTTGATCAAACCATGGGAGATCAAACCTTCACACCGGGCATCGCAAGTTCACCAGCTCCTGTTGACTCTCTGACGAAATACTTGAACATGTTAAAAAACAAGACGCAGCAAAAGAATCTCGACATGCAGTATGGAGTACGGGCTTTGAAAAGTGGATATTTATTGGAAACGCACCAATCAGTTTCACATTCAAGTGGGGACTGAGGAGTTTGAGAAAACAGCCGGACTTATCGAACTATTATTCAAAAAAATTCCAAACAGTTTGATTGTGTATAAAATTGATGTGGAAAACTATAAAAAAATTATTCAGCAAACGAGTGCAGACAGAAAAAATTACCTACCTGACAGAAGCCTGCGAGGTGGTAGAGATTTGAAGTATCTGACATACGTTGCTGACAAGAAAGCGGGTTCAGGAGTTTACAACGTAGTTAATCGTGGATGCGACATCGACTATGTGCATTGGGATGATCCAAACGAACTTGTTGATCGCTTGCGACTTATACTTGCATCTCAAGCTGCTGGAAACAACAGTCATACCAACAAAATTAACTCAATCATCGAAGAATTGAGAGAAGCTGGGATTATATATTAAAAATCTCAGAGTCCGTAATCTCATTCGAGAGCTGGACAATGGCAAGTGTGGACGTGTTTGGAAGACATCTAGCCAAAAACCGCGAAATACGTGGGCCACCGGGTATTGGATTCAAACTAACTCCCGAAGGTCATTACGATCTCCAGCATAAAAAATTACTCAACGTTGCAAAGGGCGATTACGAGACGGATGGTGCTTCGTATCAAAATATAATTGATTTTGAAGAAGTTTTGACAACGGGAATGGAGCAGTTGAAGAAATCGTTGGAAACCTTGACTAACATGTACCAAAAACATGTGACTGAAAACGCTGCAATAATTTCATCGATACAGAATCGTTTGAAGCATATCGAGAAGGAAGTGTTTGTCGATGTTACACCACAAAAGGACGTTTACGAATAAAATCTCGTGTAAACTCGCATACCATTCATTACCACCATGGATCTCAAGGAAGCACTAGTGGAAGAACTTCACAAACCAGCGAGAAGAAATTATCGTCGTCGTCATGTTGATATGCGAGGATTGGATGAAACGTGGCAAGCCGATCTCGTTGACATGACCGCTTACAAGGATAAAGGCCACAAGTTTCTGCTCACCGTCATAGACGATTTCTCCAAGTACGCCTGGGCTGTACCAATCAAATCAAAGAACGGTCCTGACGTCACCGCTGCTATGAAGATTGAAGGACCGACAACCTAAGAATCTACACGTCGATCAAAGCAAAGAATTTTACAACAAGGACTTTAAGGCCCTCCTGAAACAACATGGCATCAATATGTACTCTACATTCAGCGGCATGAAGGCATCAATCTGTGAACGTTTTAATCGCACACTCAAGGGAAGGATGTAGAAGCGATTCTCTCTCCAAGGACGCTACAAATGGATCGACATCTTACCTGATTTGATGACGAGCTACAACTCTACCAAACATCGAACAATCAAGATGAAACCTAAAGATCTTACCGCAGCTGATGAAAGTCGTCTGCTTCGTGAAATTTATTCAAAAAAATATAAAAAAGAGCAGAGAAAATTTGACGTTGGTGACAAAGTTCGAATCAGCAAATACAAGCACGTCTTTGAAAAGGGATACACACCGAACTGGACAACGGGAATATTCACCATCGCTGCTGTAAAACCAACACATCCAACAACGTACAAACTCAAGGATTATCAGGACCAGCCCGTCGAAGGAGGATTCTACATCGAAGAACTCGCCAAAATGCAACATCCTGATGTATATCTCGTTGAAAAAGTGCTACGAAAACGTGGAAATAAAGTCTTTGTTAAATGGCTGGGATTTGACAGTAGTTATAATACCTGGATAAATGAGAAGGATATGTAGTCAATAAAGAACATGATATATAAAACAGTTGTTTTTACTTACCAAAAAATATAATTAAATTTATAACGCTGAATTCATTTCCGCACCACCAGAGCCCACGTGGGGTGGTAGAATTCGTGGAGCGTTTTTGGTGACGTGGTATCCCCAGTAGGCCTAATCCACGATCGAACAATAGACAGTTGTCTATAGTATTGCCTTATTCGCTAATATTTACAGTTTCATTAAATGATATTTACAATTCCTCGTCGATATCCATCAGTTCTTTTATTTTATAGTGACCATGTGCCAAAGTGTCCGTTGTAGTTGTCAACAGGTGACGCTTGTCATCATATGGGTTTAACGCGATTTTTCTTTGCTGAATTGTTTGAATTTCATGCAGATGGGATCGAAACAGATGTTGAACTCGATACTCTGTACTCTCACTGTACAAGCAATGAACATAATCATCGAAATCTATTGTTTTTGCCACAACTGATCCTTTGACTCCTTTGGCTTTTTTAATTCTATCCCTACCTTCAACTCGAACACTGTACATCTTACTTCTCAATGCTACAAATTCAGTTATGATTTTTCCGTTGCATTCGTCCTTCATGAGACCCACAACTTTCTTGTTTTTCAATTCGATTCCGAAACGATTAGGTAAGGGATAATCTGAGGTATCAAAACGGTCATTGTTTTCGTTCATCATTTTATATGGATCAAGATTTTGAATTTCATAAATCAGACTGTCTGTATCGGTATACAGAATTTTCGCGTTTGTTTCAGGTTTCATAAAGTCATAATGAAAAAAGTAAAGACATGTTTAGGATAGGTCGAGAACGCAGAAACCTATATAAATGGGTTGGTTCATTGTAACCTCGACGCGAGCTAATTTAATAGCAACTAAATTTTCATCAAAAATTGTTCGTGAGGCAAAATTCGGTTTTGAAATCAGGACTTCTGCGCCATATCGACCCAACCATTGCATGACAAGTTTTATATCTACATGTTTCCTAACATTCTCCATGGTTTTTCCATATACTGCATTGTTCATCAATTTGTAAAGATTTTTTTCAAATTCATTTTTCGCATTTTTGCGTAAACTGCTATTTAAATCAATGTATGATTTCAACCATGGAGATTGCTTAAATTTCAATATTCTATGAATGCAACGCAAAACCAGTCCATGATGCAATGCCTGCCTCAAATTTCTATAATGAATGACATATCGCTTTTTGGATTCAAGAGTTGTTAAAAGCTTTTTACACTTTGAACCAGGTGGAGATTTGTGTTCAGCACAGAAAGGTAAATCATTATGAGAATCATGAATTCCCGGTGGATACTCGAGGTCCACTTCAAGGATGTAACCTACTTCCGAATCATCAGCCACATTCCAATCGAAATTTTCATCAAAATTTTCAACCCACTCGAAACCACCGTAAGGCAAGAATTGCGTCATGGCCCAACCATATAAATTATTTACATCGTAGTACATAAGATATTTGGTGTCAGATTCAGGATTGTAATCAGCAGGGTAGTATGGATTGTTTGCGCGAGAGTATTGATGACTACATTGCGAAATCTCTCCCCTGATACCTCGTTCAACGAAGAGGAGTTTGTCGATGTCGGTGAGAAGTTCTAGTCGGATGTTGGCGTGTTTCAGCATCGCATCCCAGCTGAGACTTGGTGTTGTGTAGTAGTGGGCAGGATCCAACGAGTATGATTTCAGACAGCTTTCTCGAAAGTTTTCAAACACATCCACTAGGAGAAGAACGTCGGTTTTGAGATACAAGTCTGAATACTCTCCCAGTGTTTGGATGTTGAATTTTGTTCAGACTGTCTGCGCATGACTGAAATTGGTAAAAAACTTATAAACTTTTTTTTTCTTTTTTTTAAAAATTTTTTTTCTATATATCGAAAATTGAAATAGTTTAATTACTTATAGTCCTCGTCGGAGATGTCATCGTCGGTTAAGGTGCTGTGAAAGGCTTCTCTCGGGGGTAGCTCAGTTTCTTCCAATTTCTCCCAAGAGTCGAGGTGTTCATAAGGAAAGACACCTTTTTGCATCAGAAGTTGTAGTTGTTCTTCGTTAAAGTCACTGAAGATTCGTCGGACGATGTTCTTTTTGTCTGCTTCGAGGTATGAGGCTAACTTGTCCATGGATGACGCCATAAAACGGAATGAGTCGATGAATCGGAGGGATATCTTGCTGTCCTTAATGTATTTCGTGAAAGAGATGTAGCGTTCCATCGTCTGCGGAAGCAAAGTGACTCGTCCCTCGACGCACTTGGAGATTTGTTTGATGATGAGGTGGCTGTCATATCCACTCAAATTGTGGAATATAATCTGAAAACAAAAAATAATATCCGTTATCTCTCTCGAATCTGCATAAATTATTCATTTTAAAGTACTGCAGAAATAAATAAGTTGATAAAAATTATTAAATAGATTACTTGGCAGAGATTTTTTCAATAATTTACTTACGGGAATAGTGAGAGCATCCTGATATAAAAGGTTGCATTTTTGATGGGCTGCTCCTCTGAACTTCCCAGCAAGTGGCAATGGTCTCGGACTTTGACTTGACCCTTCAATGAGCTTTTGCAAATGTGGCAGTTGGTAGAGTTGCGGAATGCCTCGTTCTCAGATGAAGTGAGAGGTTCTTCTCCTGAACTTGCTCAGTCAGCCTAATCAATTCTTCGGAGAACCACTGCGCGGGATCGTGACCTCTATAACTTGCGTAGCGGGACTGTTCTTCATCGAAACTACACTTGACATAATAGCCGACACTACAGGCTTCGTGAACTTGCACGACTCGAGTGTTTTCTTCTTTTTCAGACTCAACTTTTTTCAATAAACATTCAAAATCTGCATAAATGACGTAGGGAACTTTTAGATTATTTTTATGATTTGTGAATTCAAGAATATTGTTATTCTCTGTTGGTAATTTCACTTTGCAATTATTTATTTCTCTGCAGTCGATTTCATGAGAGATCAGTTTTTCTTCAGAGCGAAAGTAGTGAAGACAACGGTCACAAATCCAATGTTTGTGATCACGTTTGGAAAGCTGAGTGCTTACAAGGCGTGAAAGATCTTTAATCCATACATAGTGAAAAATGAGGGGTTCGCATTCACTTTCATCATCATCATCACCATTTTCATTAACATAATAATTTTGAATAAGGAGTTAACTGACATGTTTTTCCAGTTTTTGTTCTGTGATATGAAGTGGAACGACTGAAAAATCTTTTTTCTTCAAAAGTATATAAACATTGACAGAAATATTATTCAGTTTTTCGAATAAAGAAACTTGTTTCGGCATGACTGGAAATGTAATGCCTTCAAAGTTTAAGTCATTAGCAAACTTTTCATAGTTAAAACGTCGATCAACATTATTCACAGCGGGATGTAGTGCTGATAGAATAGCCCATTTAAAACACTCATCATCGAAATTTTTTACATTCACACATTTCTGTTTTCGTTTTATTGGTCCTGGTAGTTCGATGAAAGAACTTCCACGCATAGGATTATACTTATTTATATGAACAGCAAGGCTCACGATCCGACGCAGCGTCCACCCGGATCCTTGACCTTGGAACTCTTTAACTTTCTTGAGTAGATGATCTCTCACATTCGTACTGAACCAAGTGTTGAGGTTCGTTGTTCCAGTGATGATTGCATTGCGGGTCTCAAAGTTTTTCAATTCAACCACCTCCTCATCGTTTTTTACAATGCTGAACTCTCCATCCAGAGAAGTATTTACTTTTAAAGTGTTTTCAGTTTTCAAAGCCTCTTGGATTTTAGCAATGAAAACTTCTTGTGTCTCAATTAAAAATTTTGTGATGTCCAAATGTTTGAGGTTGACGATGACTCCTGTGCGAATGTGATTCGTGAAAGCACTGTTAAGGTCTTCCCATTGCACACCATTTTGTAATCCAGCTCTACTCACGAGTAAACCACGCAACTGGATGATGTAACTGCGCAGTCTTTGAATAACCCGCGCACACTGAATTTTCACAACACCACCAAGACTTTTCTCACTCAACACTCGAAGTTCATCAATGTTCTTGACAGCTCTATCGTTCAATGTCTGAATTTGTTCGGGATTCACTGCATCACCCCGAGTCAAAATTTGTTTTTGCATGTTTACCACCTCATACGCGGCCTTGAGTTTCGATTCCGCCATTTTTTCGAAAATTGAATGTCACTTTGTCACAACAAACTGTAGCGCGACAAAGTGTAGCGCGACAAAGCGTAGCGCGACAAAGCGATAGTAAGATGCACAGAGTAATGCATGAAACGCGACTGGCTAATTATGGTAAAATTGAGTAGACTTATATAGAGGTAAGTGACGTCATCACCAATCCCCTACGCCTCAACATGAGTCATACATGGATTCAGAGAATTGATCGATAAAGATAATCACCTCTGTAAATAATGGAATTAAATTACTTCTACTCAGAGTTCAAAACAGGATACTCAAATTACAACTGTAAACAAAGGTATCAAATGATAACTGCGCAGCGAAAAACGCTATGATCATATTACATCTAGGAGCGGAAGTCAGATTGTAAACAAAGGTCATAAATTTGTCACGATCAAAGATGCCGAATTGTAAATAGTGCAGGATATTCACAATGAGGTTGAATTACATCTACGCAGCGAGTGACTTTCCTAAACAAAGGTATCAGGTAACATTTACGCAGCAATTTTTTCATGTAAACACTTGGTTCTATATTGAGCTCAGATCAAATTACATTCACATCCGGAAACTCGATACTATAAACAAATGAGGCAAATTTTATCGCGGTGTCATATTTTCAGAACTTTCATGACATAAATAATAACATGAAATTGGTTGATTCTCAAATTACATTCACATCCGGAAACTTGATACTATAAACAAATAGAGTAAAGCTTATCTTAATGTCATATTTTTAGAACTTTCAGAACGTAAGCAATTGCAGAAAATTGATCGAGCTTCGAATTACATTTACGTAGTCACATACGATACCGTGAGAACTTCAACGCGGGTTAAATTTTATTGGCGTATTATTACATCTTCATCGTAAGTTCAAAGTGATGCAACAATAAAAGGTTTGTTTAACAAAGTGTCGATAAAGCAGTTCCCTACCTAAACGACTCGCTAGTATTTTGTAGGAGAAATCATCCTTGCCGACTGAGGGTAACTCAACAACTGAGGGTAAATGATCAACTTATCAACCAAAGGTAACTTATCGACCAAGAGTAACTTATAAACTATAGGTATCTAATTAACTGCCGATAATTTTTTCAATGTATTGCAACATTTTTGAAAGTATCAACTACTTTCATCCTCAATCAATGATAATTATAATAAGTTATGGAATGTGACGAGCAAGACTCGGAATATAAAGTTAAATTATTATTATTTATATATTTTTTTGTGTTGTTAGGCAGTACGCCTAGGAATAATCATATTCCTTGATCTCGTCGAAACGGGAAAGGACCCTCTGTAGATAACGGCCTACAGTGACCCTTTATCCGACTTTTTAAAGGGAGTCGGGAGAATTGTTTAAAGGTTAAATAAAGACATTTCAAATTTCTATTCAAAGTCACAAGGTGACATTATTATTATAACTTCCTTCCTTTTTACAATTATGATTTCTTAATCTAAAAGCTGTTGTCTTATTTTTTCCCTTATCTCTAATAGTTC
Source organism: Platygaster robiniae (assembly GCA_028476575.1). Lineage (NCBI taxonomy): Eukaryota > Metazoa > Arthropoda > Insecta > Hymenoptera > Platygastridae > Platygaster > Platygaster robiniae. The sequence goes on along the minus strand of CM052027.1, from coordinate 6,808,556 downwards.
CCTTTTGTGTGACTCTGGCATGCCCGAGAATGTATTGGAAAAATTCCCTTCCTCTAAGGGTTCATGAGAGCTGGAGGTTGCTTCTATGTCTGATACTACACGCTCTTGTTGCTCTAGTCCTGATAAATATTCCTCGAAAATCCCTGCCCTTACTTCTAAATCATCTTTCATCGCTTGGAAAAATTCCCCATCGGCAATTGTGGCCTCTTCTAATTCTTCTATAGGAGTATTTTCCTTTAAAAAGTTCTCTCTTGCTTCTTGAATCTTTTCTTTTGTCCAAAAGGGATGGGGTTGTCTCAACTGCTTTATTTTGAACTTCTGAAAAGCCTTTCTACCTAAATCTTGGTACTTATAATCCAAATCTAGGTTCCTTTGGAATTTGAAATAATTTGGGTGAGAAGATTTGATTTGAAGGGACTCTCGCTTTCTTATTCTTTTATTGGCCTCGCACCCTCGTACATAAGTCCGGAAATCCTTGGAACTCACTACCGAGAAGAATGATGGAAAATTGTCTTTAATATTTGATGACCTAGTTAAACCGTATCGATTAATAGTTGTTAAATGCTTAAAACATTCTAGTCACTTTCTTTCTATTTTGTAAAAATCTTTATATGGTAAAATGTTATTTTAAATTCTTATTTGAGTTTGTATTTATTTCATTTCCCAAATACTTGTTGATTGCGCTTTTTCATGCTAAAAAACCTCGCTTCCTTGGTTCGGAGTCATTTGGAAGCTATATGAGGATGAAGTTGTGAGACTTCATCACCAAACCAGGGGTGCGAAATATAACATGAAATAGACGTTTGTACAAGCAATTGGTTTTATCGTTAATGCCTACTTAAGAAACTTTTCATTAGCTTGAAACTGGATTTTCACAAAAAAAAAGGTGGTGGTTTTACTTTTATTGAGAGTAGGTCTCTTTTTAACTTTTGTGGAATGCTGGTTTTTTAGCTTTTGTGGAGAGCTGGTTTGAATCGTTCGGATCAGATCGGATACGATTGACTTCCAGTGAAAAGTCCGGGGTTTATATACCATTCTAAGAGGATGTAAATGGATCTTTTTTCGTTCGTATGTATCCGGTAGTCATTAGATAAAAAAAATAAGAATCATCGTAGCACGAAAAATAAGCAAATTGAGTTGATAAGGAGTTAAGAAGTCGTTTACTCTTTCTAAAAATAGCGAATAGAAAAATGATCGGGGAATTCATTATTGAAATGATTTTATTCTTCATTCAGAAGATAGGAATAAAGCATTAATCTTATTTTGCACGAGCGTTAGCTCTAGTGCCGGTGAACTCGTTGATAATCGCGCGCTATCTAATTATTAGAAAATAGCTTTGCGAATCTCAGCTAGTAAAACATTCCTTTTACTTTTGAAATAATTTTCCAAGACGAGGGGAAAACCCTCGCTCTTTACAGGAAAATATTTTAAAATTTTTCCTCTGGAAAAACTGAATTAAAAATCCTTCAGCGTATAAAAATTATTAGTACAATGGTCTACCGATGAGCTATTGAAATGAAGATTTTAATTCGCATAAAGTGCGTTTAAAAGTTTTTAAAGAATGATTCGGATCATTCAATTATAATGAGTTATGGAAAATATTTTAAAATTTTTCCTCTGGAAAAACTGAATTCAAAATCATTCATCGTATAAAAATTATTAATACAATGGTCTACCGATGAGCTATTGAAATGAAGATTTTAATTCGCATAAAGTGCGTTTAAAAGTTATTAAAGAATGATTCGAATCATTCGTCGTCGTCTTCCGAACGCGAGAAAAAGATAGCACGCCCGGGCAGCGAGATTAGACGGCGCGGTGTTTATGAATTCCCGCGCGGTATTCAAATTTCATCTCCAAATATCGGGACCGAAAAAATATGAAACATTGACTCCATCAAAATGCCTATTATGCCTCGACGTCAGTATGATTTGATTCTTCAATTGTTATTGTCATCATCATGATGGAATATAATTTCACCGATGAGTGGAAAATTCAAATTAGAGGAGGAGAAGTTACTTTGCCACAAAATATGCGAATACTATCTACTCATCAAAAAGAACGAATAGTCAGACAAATCCGGAATTTCTACGCAAGGCATCCCTTGAACTATCAAATAAAAATTGATCGTTCAACATATGAACTCGAAGGCGGATACCTCGTTCCTGGGAGTATAAATTTAAAATTTATTTCAGAAAAAACAAGAAAATGACAAAAATTCTTCTATTGCAGCGTTTGTACGGCCGTGTTGCACGAAAGGTGAGGCTTTTGGAAGAATGTGAAGAGATGGAGGAAAAACTAAGGCTCCTAGGTTCGGATGATGAAGGCGAAGTAGAAGTATTGAATTAAAAAAAACATGTAATCAATGAAAAATAAAAAAAAATATGTAATCAATAAAAAATAAAAAAAATAAATGAAAAAAAAATATGTAATCAATAAAAAAACAAAAAAACAGACAAAAAAAATTCAAAAAAAACAAAAAAAAAACAAAAAAAAACACAAACAAAAAAAAAACCCTCCAAAAAAAATCAAATGAAAAACACAAACAAAAAACCTTAGGTATTACCAACCGCAGGTATTACCTACATAAGGTTATATAGACCACGCTCTACCTTACCGACAGTAAATGCCCCCTGTTTTACCAACTGCCGCCATCTTAGATCCCTGCATTACCTACGCGGGGAAGGGAGGAGAGGGGGAAGTGGGCGGGGCCTGCGAGTGGAGGGGGGTCACGTGATGGGAGTAGGAGTGGGGGGATCTCGTACCGGCCTAGATCATCTACTGTTATTACAAAAAAATAGACATATTGAACTAGGCGAAAGATTGCGTAATGTAAGTAATTCTAAAAGAATGAATGTGAAAGTCAGATATTGTGTTTTGCGTCATGGCCGCATTGTTTTGAATGACTCATTCCGAAAACCTTTCTTTCATAACAGACGATTGCGCGTTTTGCGCTCTAAATTAAGTCGACGGAAAAAACGTACGAAAAACGGAAATACATTTCAAATGAAACATAAAAGTAGTAATAATAATCAATTTCGTAAATTAAAATCTACAACAGCTTTACGCCTGTCTGCAGAAACCGTCATAAAGAATATTGCTAAATCGATGGATAGGAAAGCTGATTCAAAATCACGATTAGATAATCGACTAAGTGCTATTAATATTTACACGCGGTGCAGACAAGAAAGAAATCGATACATTCATCACATAAAAAAGGACTTGGCTATGCTACAAAAAAAAGCTGAAGTGTGCCTTACGCGGCCAAAAATTGTCCTAACCTCAATGTCAGAGAAAAATTTGAAGCTTTATGTGGGATTTCAAAACATTTACCTTCTTCAGAAGCATATTATTATGAAACATCATACAACCATTACCTATTCATGGGTAATCTCAAATCAAACACCTCAGAATTTGATCACACTTCTGCCAAAACTGAAACAAAAAAATCTGATGATAAAATAAATGTCACACAAGTAACACCCAGTTCGAGTTTCAAACTTCGTTCTCCACATGATTACAATATTTCCCAAAAATCTCATCTGTCGTTTCAAGAAAAATCTCAAAAAGTAATTGATAAGTACGTTGTAAATGAATTCGGTTATGTGACAAATATATTCCCTGTTAAATATGACGATAAAGGAAGAAAATATTGGAGTTGCAATGAAAAATGTCGCCTTGAAGACGCATCTGTGTTGTTACGATAGGGAAACTTTTTAAAATCTTTAATTTCGTGTTATATAAAGAATCTTCATACTTTCATTAATGCAATACGATTCTGTGACAGGGAATACATGTCTACTAAGTTAGGCCACTGTTTTATGTGCTACATTGAGCCGAAGACTTGCAAATCGACTTTTTTGCCTGTTTTACTGTTAGCACCACATTTTACACAAGTTAGCACCATAAAAAGGATAGTTTATAAAATAATAAGTAATTATCGCCTGATAAATACACTTGATACAGCGTTTGATAAAAATGATGTTGATTATCTAGAAACCGTCCGTAATAAGGCACTCGAAGCCTGCAATGTAGCAACTGACGAATGCAAGATAAATTTTAGTGAGGATGACACTATAGCTCATTACAAAAATGCCTTTAAAAGTTTATTGAAACGTTCGACTGACGTTCCCATAAATCCTTGCATTTCTTGTCAAAAACTGTGTTATAATCATGAAGTCACAGTTATAAGCAAAATGAGAACAGTTCTTGCTTCTGAAGCATGGAAAAGTTTCAAATCTTTTGCTGAAACAAATGAAATAGAAAGTGAATTTATTTGTAAATACTGCTTGAATCATTTTCGTAAAAATAAAATGCCACCCATTTGTATTCAGAACAATTTGAAAGTTGACCCAATTCCTCCAGAAATAGAACGTTTAAACAATTACGGAAGAATTTTTATTCAACGTGCCAAAGCATTTCAAGTTGTTCAACAAATGGACACGATATCAAAGAAAAAGAACGTTCCACATAAACATAAAATTCAAAAAGTAAAAGGGAGAACTTTTCATCTACCTCTACCATTAGAAGAGAGCATGAAAAAAATTTGTAAACCAACAGATGCAGTTAATTTAAACCATGAAATATACATTCTAGTACGCAGTCTCCCGACAAAAGCCAAGAAAATTTTCGAAAATTTAGTAAATGTCACAGATTTATACGACGCTTTGGTACTTCTGAAAAAAATCAATCCTTTATATAAAGATATCATTCTTCCTAGCAATCCAAGCGCATTGTGTAGAGATCTACAAGATGCAGACGATATTGAATATGCTGCTGAAGCAGAAGAGGCTGACGTGGGAAAAGAATTGAAAAAAGAGCCAGCACTTGTAACTCAAGCAAATGCTGATGACAGCTATTATGAAGAATTTACAATATACCCCATTTATGACAAACGTGAAAACAAAAATTCAACTACCTTATATCAACAGTGCAAGGTTCGAGATTCACCTCTAGACAATCGGTGCAAAATTTTAGATCTATTATGTTTTCCACATTTGTATCCGAATGGAATTAACGAACAGCATGAAAAAAGACCAATACATTTAGGTGATTCAGCATTTATAAAAGCAAAGCTAAAATCTAAAGATCCAAGATTCAGACTTGATATACAATATATTTTTTATCTTTTAAACGATCACAATATAAGGCAGATAAAAGCTGGTATATATCAGAAGCTAAATGTAAGTAATCCACGTGAAAAGTATACAGCAGGAAATTATTTAGAACTCATGTCCAAAGAACTGCTGGAACGACAATTAACGACAATATTCTCGCGTCTAAGAAATACAGAGCAATATTGGAATATTCCAAGAAGCAATTTGCGATGTATGATTGATAGTTATGGGCCGGCTACTTGGTTCTTAACTCTAAGTCCAGCAGAATGGTTATGGACAGATATGATAGATTATGTCCGTGAAGTTAATAATCCACAAATGAAAAAATGTCTGCTAATCAAATAATAGCCTCAGACCCTGTTTCTGTTTCAAGATTTATTGATAACAAATTTCATGCTATGTTGGATTTCTTGTATTCGAAAGATCACCCTATCGGAGAAATAATTCATCATTTTTGGAGGAGAGAATATCAAGGCAGAGGTACCCAGCATTTTCATTTATTATTGTGGGTGAAAGATGCTCCAATATTAGGAATAGACGATAACGAAATCGTCGCCAAATTCATTACAAAATATATTACTTGCAGAATACCTAATCCTAAAATTTCCCCAACTTTGTATAATCGAGTGCTAGCTCACCAAGAACATCATCATAATTCTTACTGCTTACGAAGAAAAAAGTTGAACAATGTTCGAACGAAGTCTGTATGTCGTTTTGGATTTTCTAGACCAGTCTCTAAAACATTATTATTGAGAGATGTTATTACATCTATTGCTGGCAGAAAGAAATTACAAAGCAATAGTCGGTTGTATGATCTACCGCGAAGTAAAAAAGAAGCGGATATAAACGACTATAATCTAACTATTTTAACTGCTTGGGAAGGCAACATGGACATACAATTCGTTGGTGAAAAATCAACTATTTTGAACTGGTACTGTACAAAGTATACGACAAAAAGTGAAAAAAGCTATGCTGGCAATGTCTTCACTGATATCTAATCGAGTGAATCAGTCAGTAAAAAGTTGTGGAATATAGGTATGCAGGCTTTGAATAATAGAGAGTGTGGAGCTCTCGAAGCGGCTGATAGTTTATTGGGTATACCCTTGTATGGAACGGACTCCAAAACGACTATTTTATGGTTGGACGTAAATTTGATAAGAAATCGTAAAGTTAAATCTAAAGATGAAATTGAACAGTTGAATCATGAATCTACTGACATTTTTTGCCCCAATATCATTGACGATTACTATCCTCAGAGGCCACAAAACTATGAATTAATGACACTATACGATTTCACGCGATGGTATAATATCGTCAATAAACCACCAGTCGATCCGGAAGTAGAGCACTTTTCTGTAGGAAAAAAATATTTCAGAAAAAGGAATCGTCCATACCTCATCAACCACTACAGGAACAATCCAAAAATTCAACCAGAAAAATACTTTTATGCTTTGCTGTTATTATTTCAACCATGGAGAGATATTTCTGAATTGAAAAATGGTTGTGATTCGTATGCAGAATCTTTCTCAGCAGTGCAATCAACTCTCCACGACGCCATGAAGTATCATGAAAAATTTACTGATATCCAAAATGGAATTGATGCTGTTAAGGAATTGGTTCAAGAGAAAATTGATAATCCTTCTACAAACGACAATAAAGATGAAAATTCTTTGGGTTGCGACCCTGTTGAAGTTGGTGATGCGATGAAAGATTTTCACGATGCAGGAGCCAAGTTGAATGAAGATCTTTCACAAGTGATTGCAGGATTAAATATAGATCAAAAAAAGGTTTTCGATCAAGTTTGCTCAGCTGTCAATGCAAAAAAAGAACCATTAAGACTTTTTGTGAGTGGAGAAGGTGGGACTGGCAAAAGTCGTTTAATACAAGCACTTCGAGGTCATCTTAAAGAAGAATATAAGAAAGATACAGCTGTAACCGCTCCAACGGGCATAGCAGCTTTTAATATAAATGGCTTGACAGTTCACAGACTTTTTCAGTTGCCAGTTGAGCATGATAAAACTCCTACATATAAAGAATTATCGGACACAGTCATAAAAATACTGAGAGATGAGCTGAAAAATGTAGAACTAATAATCATCGATGAAGTTTCCATGATATCAAATGTGACACTGATGTACATAAATCTTCGACTGATTGAAATATTCAATTCATCGCAAGAAGAAAATGGGTGGTTTGGTGGAAAACATATACTCCTATTCGGTGATTTATTGCAACTCCCACCTGTTCGTGAGGATCCTAGTTTTGTGAAAATGTCTGAAGATCAAGTAAACAAATACCTTGGCTCGTTAAGCGCTTACAACTTGTGGACACTCTTTAAGTATGAAGTGCTAACCATTAACATGCGACAAAAAAATGATGAAACATATAGACAATTATTGTCTCGAGTACGCTTTGGTACAATTCTGACAACAGACATTGAACTGTTACAAACAAGAGTCATAGAATTCCATACGTCTAGCTTTAATGAACGATTAAACGAGCTTTGCGTGTGCATGAATTCATTACCTTTTGACACTGTGTGTTTGTTGCCAACGAACAATTTATGTGACACTTTAAATTCTGCTATGCTCGAAAAATTGTCAACCCCAGAAATCTTGCTCCATGCTCGTGACAAGTTACAATGTGCAAGTTATTTGAAAGCAAAAGTAATTAAAGCATTGAATTCTGATAAAGAAGGCGTTTCAAGAACATCTAGGCTGTCTAAACTCATAACTGTAAAAATTGGCGCGAAGATCATGATAAGGCGTAATATTGATGTTACAAAAGGTCTTGTCAATGGCACTATTGCTACAATTCAATCAGTAACTCCATCAATAGATGAAAAATTTTATGAGAAAATTTCTATCACATTGTCAACTGAAGAAGTATGTGATATAGAACCAGTGAGTGTTAAGTTTGAAGTTATGGACAAAATTTACGTTATTAGAAAACAGTTTTCAATATGTCTCAGTTATGGCGTGACTATACACAAGAGTCAAGGCTTAAGTTTAAACAGTGTTATAATTGAAGCTGGAAACGACATATTTAGCGATGGGCAAACTTATGTAGCGTTGTCACGAGTTACCGCACTTGAAGGGCTTCATTTGATAAATTTTGATCCTCGCAAAGTGACTGCTTGCGAAAAAGCAATAGTTGAGTACAATAGACTAGGAAAAATTCATAACCCTCCTCTCGAAGCCTACGAGATTAAAAAAGTAAATCATCGAAAAATTGCTGACAGAAAGTGGGCAATTTCGAAACATTGTTCAGAGTCTCAAATACTTGGTGATAATGAAGAACGGATCTTCGACATACGTGGTTTGCCAAACGTTAACAACATATCAGGGTATGCTAACGCAACCTTGCAGTGCATTATTCAATCAGATCTTATAAGGAGTTATTTGAATAAATCCAAAAATACAGATGCTCTTTCAAAGTTTCTGGATGATTATTTAGATCAACAACAAAAACTTGACATAACGTTTGTGAAACAATTTGCAGGAGATGAATTTTTACAAAACAAACAATTTGATGCAGCAACATTTTTAGGTGCTATATGCGAAAAATCAGTTGCATTAAACAATGCTGTTAAATACACACTCATTACTATCGTGCAATGCAAAAAATGCACATACAAAGTTTTGTCTAAAAAAATTGACACTATTTTGAAAATTCCAGTAAAACATTTATCTCAAACCATTACTCGCAAAGCAACATCTTTACAAACTCTTGTTAATAACATTGTTCTATCAGGTTGGAAATCACTTGCAGACGAACTATGCCCTAAATGTTCTAAACCCTTAGTAATGAAACTAGATATAAACACATCAGATTGCCTCGTGATACAATTTTCGCTCTTTGAACCTGATGAAACTGGTAAAACAACAAAAAGAAAATGTTCTATCTCAGAGATTACTCAAAAGCTGATGATACATAAAACGAAATTTAAAGTAGTTGCAGCCGTATTTCATGATGGAGGTCTTCCAGACTCAGGAGATTATACTTCTTTCGTATCAGACATCAAGTCAAAATGGCAATGTATCGAAAATGAAAAAGTTATGAAATTAAAATGGCCGAAAAATGCAACAAATGTATACATTTTGTTCCTACAACGCCAAATTTAAATTGATCAGTGAGTATCAAATACTCGATCTGATACATCAAGGTAAATCGTAACTTTTCTTTTAAATCTAATTTGAGCAAAATTTCGAAGCTTTACATACTTGAAACAACTAGGATTTTTGAAAGAAACTTAACAGTTTGACCTAAAAAATATACTTTATGCATCTTTCTATAGTAAATATAATTGTTATTAATCAAAAATGCAAAAAAAATTTTTTTAATGCAAAAAGTAATGAAATCCCCTCTCCTCCCCCTTCCTCCCCGAACATCGCCAATGTATAAACTCGAGAATTAATAAAAACGTCTTCTCTATACTTAGCAGCTGTAAAAACCTCTCTCTCTTATACCACTAAGATAATATACTACGCGTATATGGAAAAATTTTACGTTTACATAACAAACGATACAATCTACATATTTGTTTATTACATGCTGTCTATACAAAACGTAAACAACTCAGATAGTACTTTAGTAATTACGGAAAAATATAATGAAAAAAAGCGAGATACAAAAGTACTGAAATCAGTATTGAATTAATATTGAGTCAAATTCTATAGTGCTAATCAATCTTATACCTTATAATTGAAAAACATAACTCAAATAGCAATTACAGAAAAGTGTAATGAAAAAAAGTAAGATACAAAAGTACTGAAATCAATACTGAATTAATGTTAAATAGAAGTACTAAACTGGTAAAATTAATCGGTCTTATAATGTCAAGAGAGAGTATGTTGCCTTGATAATTTTTAATCCAGTAGAAACGGAAGAATTGAATCGTTCAGAGACTAGTAATCATAGAGAACACGGGGTTCAACTATATTACGTGACAACTACGTTATGGGATACGCCTTTATACTCGGGTGATTGAAAAAACACCAGTACTAACAGTTTCACATGAAATACAGACACGGTAAACTTGTTAAAATAAAAGTTGTGTGCAAATCTGATATGCTCGGAAATAAAAGAAGGTTCAAATTAATTCGTTGGCTGCTGTACAAGAAAAAAAAAAAAAAAACAATTGCTTTTATTTAGGAAAATGTTCATTACATCATACAATTTCATTTCAACTGAACTCGATTATCTAGCTGAGTTATCGATCCGCATTATTTATTTATTTTAAACATGTAACCTACAAAAAAAATTTCAACATGTAACCGATAGATGAAATGAAAGAAAAAAAATATCTATCATCACAAATTCTCACATATGTGGTATTCTTAAAACAATCTTACATCATACTCGCACTTCGTATGATTCGACTGCTTGCTTAATATTTTATGTAACTCCGGCCGTAAAACGAGTATTTACGTCCTCTTCGAGAACTTTTCATTTGTTTTCCAGCCCTCGTTACATAAAATATCGTTCGTACCTAGGACAGAAATTTTTTATTTACGAGTGTGAAGTTTGTAGACCGAGGCGAAGCCGAGGTTTACAAACTTCACACTCGTAAATAAAAAATTTGTGCCCTAGGTACGAAATATACTATTGTATCAAACATGAACGAAAAAATTTTTTTTGCAAAGTTAGTTAGTTAATATAAAATATTCAAAATAACGTGACATAAATGTTTTTAACCATACCAGTTACACTTCTTTATTGTTGGTCGTAGGCAAGTCTTTGCGCCTTTAACAAAATCGCGTTAGAAGTGCCTTCGACTTAAACAAGTTTCAGTAACTGACAGTCCTAAGTCTGTAAATGGGAAGGAAAACATTTATTTCTCGTTCACTTCATACGGTGTGAAAAGTCAATCTACTAAGCTACATCTGGATATTGCTACATGGACTTGATTCGCCTACAATCATTTTTTGTTTTATCAAATACACTAAGATAAGAGATAATGGATAACGTAACGCAGTGCTTTCCCGTAAGCAAATAGTTATTATCCATTTTCAATTCTTGACAGCAGCCAACGAATTTATTTGAACCTTCTTTTATTTCCGAGCATATCAGATTTGCACACAACTTTTATTTTAACAAGTTTACCGTGTCTGTATTTCATGTGAAACTGTTAGTACTGGTGTTTTTTCAATCACCCGAGTATAAAGGCGTATCCCATAACGTAGTTGTCACGTAATATAGTTGAACCCCGTGTTCTCTATGATTACTAGTCTCTGAACGATTCAATTCTTCCGTTTCTACTGGATTAAAAATTATCAAGGCAACATACTCTCTCTTGACATTATAAGACCGATTAATTTTACCAGTTTAGTACTTCTATTTAACATTAATTCAGTATTGATTTCAGTACTTTTGTATCTTACTTTTTTTCATTACACTTTTCTGTAATTGCTATTTGAGTTATGTTTTTCAATTATAAGGTATAAGATTGATTAGCACTATAGAATTTGACTCAATATTAATTCAATACTGATTTCAGTACTTTTGTATCTCGCTTTTTTTCATTATATTTTTCCGTAATTACTAAAGTACTATCTGAGTTGTTTACGTTTTGTATAGACAGCATGTAATAAACAAATATGTAGATTGTATCGTTTGTTATGTAAACGTAAAATTTTTCCATATACGCGTAGTATATTATCTTAGTGGTATAAGAGAGAGAGGTTTTTACAGCTGCTAAGTATAGAGAAGACGTTTTTATTAATTCTCGAGTTTATACATTGGCGATGTTCGGGGAGGAAGGGGGGGAGAGGTATATATATTTAATATTCCAGCTGCACGGCGGTACACACAGAGTCGAGACGGATGTCGCTGAAAAGGGACCTCCAGGGAGGAAGTACAAAGTAATCGTTTTTTTTTTTTGTTAAACATTGCGTGTACGCGACGAGAATAATTACTAATGGTTTATCATTGCAGGCCAAAGCATGTAAATATGAAGAAGTGAGCAAGGTGAGCGTTCTGCTGTCGACCCATGAGGAGGACGAAATTTTTTCCAACATGAAGGTGTACGACTTGTTTATGGGACCTTCTGTTGGCGAAGCTTTGACGTTGGCCGCAAAGCTCTGCGCTGAGAATCACGGGCCTAGGCCTCGTGTCAAGAGGTTCGCGGTAAAAAGCTGGAGATATTGGGTAAGTAGGAGATTGTTGATGGCCTTTTTTGTTAATCCGACAATTCATTTCAGAGATTAGCTGCGGACAACGAGGGAATTAAATGTGAGAATAGTTTTAAAAATTTCGAAACTTACTTGCCTGAGTGACAACGGATATTTGTTTCAGATTTTCCGGGCCAAGAGCCGTGGAAATTATACGTTTCCAGGGCGACGGAAATCGGGGACGAGGTGTGTAAGGTCGAGCGGGACGACTGCAACGCGTACTACTCGCGGATAAAAGATTGCACGTACGAAGATTTACGTGCGTTTAAGGAGAAATACATAAGTAGCAACATGACAAAGGCAAAGTTCCAGCAGATTCTGCCGTACGTCAAAAGGCAGCTGTAAACCCCTGTGGAAGTAGAAGGTGTAACGGACGGCGCACTAACGCGCGCATGGCATCGCAAGAGGATCTGCGCACACTAGTGCGCAGGCAAACCATTGGTCATGCTGTCTGTTGTTTGGTTGTTTCGTAAACCCAAACTACAGCCGGTCCTAAGCCCGGGGAAAAGCAGAGGGTACAATGTGGTAGATTCCGGAGGTCAAAATACACGAATTTCAAAAGTTTTTAAGTAAAAATTTTCTGATTTACAGTGGACATTCTAAAGTCCCTCCATTTGGATGTGGCGAAACCCGACTTGGAGAAATATCCGGACCTTTGCGAAATCGTACGTTGCGCATCACATTTCTATCAACTATGGTACATGAATCATTATTCCTAATAATTTTTCGGTTATAGAAACATAAAAAATTACGCATTGTGGGTTCCCTTTTCGGACTTCACGTGCGTGCAAGCAATGTACATACGTTGACGCCACAGAAGCGAACATCGCACAAGAAAAAATCAAGAAGGTTGGTGTTTTTTGTGTTCGGGCATGATCTCGGTTCGGACAATGGCGGCGCGTCATGACGCGCTTAACCAGGGGGGGGGGGGGAATCTTTGGCGACTCGGAATTCTCGTGATTGGATTTTTTTTTTTTATGTTGTTTTTGGGGAACGGGCGGTTTCGTTTTTCGTGTGTGGCGCGTGTCGGGAGTGTTTTTCTTGTTTTTCCCAGAGGGAAAGAAACCCGAAAGGGGGACGGGGAAATAGGGCTCGGGCATGGCGTGGCGGAAATTCGAACGGCTGCGCGTTCGATAACTTTCGTGCAGGGCTACGAGAGCAACGGCCATCAGCTTCTTCGTCACAAGAAGTACGTTCCGTTCTCTCTCCTGAAAGTGGCAAATATCATGCGAAACTGTCTATGGACTTGAATCCCACGCAATTTCGATGTGCCTCTACGACTTTGTGGGAAATGCAGAACTATTTCGCTGCGCTTTTTTGCGCAAAAGGGAGCTGCACACTGTTTTGTTTTGATTATTTACCAAATTTATATAACTAGATAACTTGCGTCTGCGCCCTGATTAGGATTATTTTCTTATTTTTTCACTTGTTTTCCGATATGATACTGCGTCAGCGAACTACGATTATAACACGAGATAAATCAAGTCAATACTCCGATTAAGATTATGCTATCATTTTTTTACTTGTTTGCCGAACTTATCACCAAAATTGTATAACTAGATAATTCGCGTCCACGCTCCGATTAAGATGATTCTTCAATTTTGTCACTTGTTTTTCGATATAATATTGCGTCAGCGGACTATGATTATAGAACGAGATAACTCCAGTCAGTTTTCCCCCTTACTAGTCAAATTCGCATAGAAGTAGATTTTTCTTTTTATTTACTTTTAAGAAAAATTTAATTGCAAATAAAATTTTTTGCATTTTGTTGCTGGCATTACAAGAAAACATGTTTAATGAAACAAAATTCAGGCGCCAGATTACAAGAGCATACACTCAAATTCTCCAACTTTGACGTTCCCTTCTCTACATCGCCCTACACTTTAAGAGTCATCCACTCTCTACTTTACAATTGGGAACAGTTTCTATTGGTTGCACGTCACTCGCGCGATATGAGTAGCTAATCAGAGTGTTCCGTTTTTGTTCGTAAAGTAAGGAGCACTTTCAGTCCCGAGAGTCGTAACGTTGGAGGAGTCAAGTATTTATAAGTTTTCACGAGTTCATTTTAAATTGTATATTACAAACATTACATTACAAATTGACACTTATGGATTGGCGAATTCGGCGGAACAAGGATAAATAATGGATTGAGGCAAATCCGAGGTCTGTTACCTGTTTTGCCAATGAGCACATCTGTACCTGTTGACTTGAGATTTCATGCCACGACAGCCGAAAAGATACTCTTAAATGTCAGTTTGGATGTTAGAGTGTCATAAATTTTATTTGTTTTTGAGCGATAAAATTTTAATGAATATTCTCTCTTAATCGTCGTAGCATGCAAAAAATTCATTATTAAGGAAAAATGTGCGCTGCTAGGTACTATATAAGATGTTAAGAAAAAAAGAAATGCTTTCAATCGAATACATCTGCGGTTACGACTAGAATATTTTTTAGTTTACGCGCACAGAACGCGCAATTATTCGTCTATTGTTTTCCTTTCACTTCTCTAGAACCCAAAAAAAAAAAAAAAAAAAACAAGGCGGACTGAAGCGCCGATAGCCATCAGGAATATAGCGAAAAAGAATAATTGCAGTAAATTTTTTTTAATACTATATAATTGTTATTAATAGTTCTAAGTTACATAAAATTAATCATCATAATTATGACAATATATAATGAGAATATGTGATTTAATGTAATTACTAGAATTTGATTCGATTCATTATATATGGCAGCACAAGATTCATTGAAATAAATATTCAGGTTTCATTATTAGGCATTAGACATTCTCTACATGGATTATTATGCTTGTAGAAAATTTTCATTTTCATTCGAATGAATTAAAATTTGCTAGCTCAATACTATTTTATTAATGGACAATATTTAAGTGATTATTTTTGAACAATATATATTACATCGTTTGACTTTTGCTACGTATGTAGCTAATAAAAATGGGAGCCACTCAAAAAACAACAAACATTGTCATTGTTTAAAAAATATATTTCAATTCCAATGCATTGCTATGATTGAAACAAACAATACATGTTTCTTTTATTGAGGCAAGAAGAAAAGAAATTTTGATTATTCCAACGTGTGAATTCCTAAAAAGAACACTAAACTACTGCGCTGAAATCGCCGTGTTTAAACATTTTTCTTGAAATAATAGTACATTTTGCATCTACTAGGAAAAAAATAACTCACACCCTCGTGAGAAAATAATTTTTTACATGGTGCAAACGCTTTTTTTTAATCATAAAAATTAAAAAGCCGATTTTCGCCCGCGAAGCGAGCAAATAGTCGGCTTTGTAGACCGCTATGATAAAAAATTATTAATATACTACAGTTTCGTATTTCTCGCGCATTACATATTCTTGCAGATACTATCCTAAAATTAAATAATAGTCGGAAAGTGTTGAATGTAAGTTCAATTTTTCTCGCCATATGAAAAATTGGAAAAAAAATTTTCTACTACATTTTAGTGATTATTTTCCACTTTTCTTTTTTTTTGCTGATGAAACTGGTTCGTACAAATTCTCATGCCTCATCAAAAATAAATGATCTTCATTAATTTGTTTTTGACTTTTCAAAGGGTTCATTTTTACCAGTGACATCGTCTTTTCACATTGAAAAAAAAAAGTACCACCGCCTCTATGGGGGAGACGAGGGTTTGAACTCGAAAAACCCCCTACTGAAAAAATAAGGCGTCAGATCTGACACCAGATCTTACGTCGGAACTGACGTCCGAACTTACATCAGATTTTTGACCAATGTCTTACGTCAGATCTAACGCCTAATTTTTCCAGTAGGTCCCCTACGTTTATCCGCAACTGAGAACAAACGTGATCATTGATTGTTTTTTCCACAGTAAATAAACCAAAAGTTCTATTCCTGTGTCATTTTACGTCCATATTTTTTGCCTTAACATTATCCAAACATTAATATATCATGGCAAGTGACTGCTCTAAAACTCTCGAGTCAGTGCGAAAGCGGCAAAAAGTACCGCGTTTTAATGAAGAATGGCTTAATGAATCGAGAATTGATGAGTACATTTCGAAAAGTGACGATCCTACTTATTTTCGGTGCACTTTATGCCAGCGTGATTATTCAGCGAATGACCTTACTCGGGTCAAAGATCATGTCTCATCGAAGGGTCATCAAAAATAATATTCTGAGCTTCTGGTAAGCGTGATATTAACTGTTAAATGTAAAGTAAATGAGTCATTATTGTATGTAGTTTTGCTAGCAAAAATTATCTCTTATGACATTCTATCAAACAAATATTCTGGCAATAAATAAAGTTTGGGGTAAATTTTTGGAAAATGTTTTAAGCGTCAGTAGCGGTTCTGTGGTCGAGTCATGCTTTTTTTAAATAAAAAATTCTTCACAATATGTTCATCCAAATGAAATTAATATGTGTTTTTTTCTTTTCGCTTGAACTTCAGTTTTTTCGTCGTAGATCATTTTTACAATATCGGCTTCAAAGTTTTATTCTTATTTCGCTAATCTGCCACCTGTATTTTTTGTTATAATTCTATAATTTGTCTAGCAATCCTCTAATTATTATACTTTATCCTCATTTTCGCGAAATATTTTATTGTTATCATGTTTTTCATAAAAGAAGAAAATAAAGTAAACCTTATGATCTCGACATTTCATGTTATGTACAGTACGACCTCTCGATAGGGCGCCATTCTGTCTTTACTCGCACTCATGAGGCGTTAATGGGAATAGAAAAAAAAACCGACGCCCTATACAGAAGTCGTAATGTATCTTTCCTTTTCTTATACCATGTTCGTTGAAAAATAATATTTATGTACAATTGTAACGTTATGAGTGTTGTTCCATTTAAATTCTGTTTTCTAAAAACAACGTAATCACTCGCATTTAGTTTCCTCCGGGATTCCCAGGGTATTAAATAAACATTCGATAAGACTGCAGATATCGCATATCATTTCCAAATTTACTATTTCCGTTCCCGATATATATATTTTCAACTACTATCTCATTTTTGTTTCCGTTCGTTGCTAGAAATATTCCAAAATTGCTCATGCTAGGATTTCGCAATAGGATGTCATTTTTACTGATACGCTTCAATATACCTCATCACGGAGTAATTATAAAACGAGCGAACGAAACTCGAAAAAAACACTCTCGAGCATTTTGTCTAGTATCCAACCGTTTTGTCAATCGTCGATCAGTAACCGATTTGTGATTCTGTGTAATTCGAATAGCGTACGGAAAGAAAAAGTAAGGGAAAGGGATATGTAAAGTTCAGTTCACAATTTCTCTTTTTGCGTTAAACTTTTACGAAATAGAAGATGTAAGAAAAATGCGAGGTACTAACTTTGTTCAAATAGTATTTAGTAATCTTAAGGTCGTAAATCCATGTTGATTGAATCAAAGGAAATTCACAATCGCTAAATTGTTTCTGTCCATCTGGGAAATTCCCTAAGCAGGGATACAGAAAGGAGGTGCCCGTGTGCTAATAAATATTGTAAAACGATAATTTTGTTTCAGTGATCTAACAACAAAATCCCAAACATAGGGTCTTAGTAACTGAGATCCAGTTGCGTCCCTTCAAGACGTAACACAATAATTCTTGTTAAGGGGAGGTTTCTTCAGATTTTTTCGAGAAAATCGATTTCTTTTTCACAGAAAATGAAAGTTATATGTATGTAGAGCATGTATGCAAAAGAATTTTCCGATACAAAAAATGTTTATCTTATTGTAGTGTCTCGAGCGCACCTACTTCATGCGCGCTGAGGGGCGCTCAGGTGCCAGTTCACCGCGCGGCCTTTAATGGCTTTTTTTTGCAAGGTAGAGATGTTTGAGATTGGGCACAACCCTTATTTAATAGGAATCTCGAAAATACTTAACTATTCTACTTCACAGATTAGTTTTTACAATTTATTACACGACAGATAACTTGGTCACGATTCGATTTGGTTGCTGCTTGATTGATATTGATTGGCTGGATTACTGCACTCTTTTATACCTACTACTATAGGAACTATAGAAGATTTTATAATATCCATGGAAGCCTTTGAATTTTATGAAATGTTTTAGAAATCCAATATATCATAATAGAGTTTCACAGGAATCCAACAAATCAATCTTATGAAATGCCACGTCACAGTGGAAATTTCATAAGATTCACTACACCCTATCGACCTCAATCGAATGGATCTAATGAACGGACTCACAGTTTCATCAAAGACATGATTCGTACTCATACGAAAGACTGGGGCTTTATTTTGAAACAAATAGCAATTGCATATAATACTACAGAAAACAGAGCCATTGGAATCACTCCTTATGAATTTCAATTCGGTACGAAACTGCATTTCCCAAATTCATTACCACCAGCAAAAATAGAGCTAAGTGAATTCTTAGAAAATTTAAAAAACCGACACAACCGCATTATCAAAGAAGCTTCAGAAAAACTGCAAAAATCACGGAAAATCAATAAAGCAAAAGTTGATTCAAGGATTTGCAATCAATACAAATTCGAAAAAGAGCAACTGGTTCATCTAAAGAATTCCGCAGCAAACACTCTTGGCCAAAAATGGATGGGACCTGCAAGAATAATTGAACTTAACGAGAACTCAACTGCAATAGTAGAATTCAAAAAGAAAAATTTCCCTGTCCATATCACCAAACTCAAGCCCTATTATCAGTAAACCTGAAACACAACCTATTTCGACCTATGTTACAGGAATCATTCGCCATGCTACTAATGATAATAATCCTGTTCCACATCTGTCATGGGAAAACAACATCAAGATTCGAAGAAGTCCCTATTCCGACGAATCAAGCAACAATAATTGAAAATCTTGGAACAATAGACGTCTACACGAAAACTTGGAAGGTGCTATCGAGTGTGAAAATACAACAAATCGATAAAGACAAGAAATATCTGGAATACCAATTAAAGATACTAACCGGAATATGTACATCCCTCGAAGAAAATTGCTGGAATCCAAGTAGGTTCTCTAATCTTGCAAATAAGCTCTCAGAAACTGAGAGAAGTCTCGAACTTTTTATTGGTATTATTGGTAGAAAAATTGTAACTCGCAAAAAACGAGGCCTTTTTAATTTTGGCGGAACCATTTCGTAGATTATATTCGGGACTCTCGATGCGGATGATGCAGAGTATTATAACAACGAAATCGAAAATATTCACAAAGACAACAAAATGATTGCAAAATTATTAAAAAATCAAACATCAAACGAGGGTAGGCTAAACTAGGGTAGAGTAGGCTAGGCTAGGGTAGGCTAGGGTAGGCTAGGCTAGGCTAGAGTAGAGTAGGCTAGGCTAGGGTAGGCTAAACTAGGGTAGGGTAGGCTAGGGTAGGGTAGGTTAGGCTAGGTTAAGGGGGTATAAAACACTTATTTTTGATCTTCTTTTCGATGCACCATACGAGAGTTTTTTTTTTTTTTTTTTAACATTTGTTATTGGCATTAGTGAAAGTTTTTTTCACAGATCGACTCAGAATTGGATGACGAAAATTTTCCCATAATATGGTCCTCTAAAGACAATTTTTTTTTACTCTTCTTACTAACTTAAAGTTGGCATTAGGGAGTGTTCGATACATCATCGGATGCGTCTTGACGTCCTCTATGTATCCTCAAAATATGAAGTCTTAATACCTGTAACTTTTCGAGTAATGAATTTTTGAAAATTTTTCGGAGTAATGGTAAAAATTTTTTATTTCATTTTCGATAGATTTTCAAAATCTAAGAAACATTGCTTGCTCGAAATTTCGATATTTTGAATATTTTCGGAGTTATAAATTTTCAAAAATCATAATCAGTAAAGTAATCGATGTATCGATCCTACGACTATAGGACCTCGATATATCGATACTAGAAGTCACTAAAATCGAGATATCGAATAACAAAGATTAGTCGAATGACAAAAAAAACTTGTAAAAATTTTTTTTTCAATAGAAAGATTTTTGAACAATCAACGATAAATACTTGTTCGAATTTCTATACATCGAATATTTTTCGAAATATCGATTTTTGAAAATCATACTCCGTCAAGTATCGATCCTAAGACCACGAGATCTCGATATATCGATAGTAGAGATCGAGAATGATATGCAACATCGAATTTTTGTCAAATAAGCAAAAAACTTAGAAAATTTTCGAACAACGATGTTCGAAAACGAATTTCCACCATGTTTTCAAGACCGAAGAAGGGTAGGGTAGGGTGAGTGGAAAATTAATCTCTAGGGTAAAGTGAAAGAGGAAGGGTAGGGTAAAGAGGGGAGAGATAAGGTTAGGAAAATTAATGGTTAGGGTAGGGTAAAGTAGGGAAAGGGATAGGGTAGGGTAGGGTAGGCTAGGCTAGGGTAGGCTAAACTAGGGTAGAGTAGGCTAGGCTAGGGTAGGCTAAACTAGGGTAGAGTAGGCTAGGCTAGGGTAGGCTAGGCTAGGGTAGGCTAGGCTCGGGTAGGCTAGGGTAGGCTAGGCTAGGGTAGACTACAGTAGGGTAGGGTAGACTAGGCTAGGGTAGGCTAGGGTAGGCTAAGGTAGGCTAGGGTAGGGTAGGCTAGAGTAGAGTAGGCTAGGCTAGGGTAGGCTAGGGTGAACCTTTTTTTTAACGTAACCGGAAAATTAAATGAAATCGAAACGAATGTAAAGCTAAGCGAAAGTATTTCTAACCTTCGAGATTTAATAAAAGATTATTCTTCAAATCTAATCGAATTATTATCAGTTGTTATGGATGGACAACATGGGTTTCCTCACCCCAGAGTTCTTCCACCTAAACAATTTTTTAACATCTCACGGAAAAATATTGAAAAATCTAGAATACTATTTACTCTCGAAGAAGAATTCTTCGCTTAACTAATCGACATAAGTAAATTACAAATATTTCATATAAACAATAAACTTGTTCACATTTTACACATACCTGTAAACACCGAAAAATATATGTTCCAAAAGATAAGCCCAATACCTTACCTGTCTCACACGAAAAAATGTATGCGGTCGTAATGTTTTTAGAGGAATTTATTGCAAACAAACTCAATCAGACATTTATTCCACTAAATGCGAATAACATAAATTCAATGAAAAAAGTTCAAGGTAGATATTTTCTTGAATCGCGTGAGATCGAATACCTCCTGCATACACCCGATAATTGTGTGCACCAACTAATTAGGAATAAAGATTCATCAGGATGTATCTTTAATAAGCTGCACAACATGTCCGTAACTTACTGGATAAGATTAAAGAGTGGAAACGAATGGATAGCAGTTCCCCCGAAGCCAGAGGAACTGCATCTTTTTTGCGCGGATGACGAAACTTTCGAGGTCATTCATATTACAACCCCTGTAAAAATTTCTATACATCGTGATTGTTAAATAGTTTCTAACTACGTCTCTTTAAAACCGCAACAAGAGATATTTGGGGCTGAATTAACAGGGGTACAAGTGAAAATGCCTGCAGAACGAAATCTATCGGATTTCACAATAAACCAAATACGTGCCCTGAATATCACCCAGGGGCAATCATCACCCAAAGTTTTACAACTCCTAGCGTTGTCAACTGACGAAATTGATAAGCGAATCGACGAATTAGAGTCACACCGTCGTATTCTTACTTGGACTAAGACCTTTTTCGAAATTTTAAATTATATTGGTTACAGTTGTATGGTGATCATTGCTATTTATATTTTATACAAACTCGGGTTATAAGGTTTAATATGGCAGACAATAAAGGCAAACTGGGCACCCCCTTGTTGCCAAAATGTATTTAATTATTGTTACTTCGGCCTTCAATCCATCAGATTAAAACAAACGACATCGGAAGCTAACGAAACACCTGGTTCATTAGATTTGAACAGCTCCCGCAAAAAAATATTGTACGCCGGACATCCCTACCAAAAAACCCACGTTTAAGAACTATGAACTAAATGTGAAAGTCTACTTTTATCATGAATTTTATTTTTTTTAATTTTATTCTTCGACATGAAGAATTGACTTGCGCGGGAGGTGTCGTAGGGCTATAATAATTTTTCCTTATTCTCTTTCTTTTCGTTTATATTTTACGATGTTAAATCGAGATGATAAAACTTAAGTACATCCTGTACTTGTTTTTTCCTTTTATTTGCACGTACATATTATCACGTCTTGTAACTACAATTATTCGCTATGAATCGTATCCTAATCTTTTAACATTACAGTCCCTTGCCATATTATTAGACTCATGTTGCAAATCTACTTTTACTTTATATTTCTTGTTGTTATTATGAACTTTTTGCAGACATGTTGATAAAACTTCAGATTTTGAATATCACGGGCACTTTTACCGTTTTGGCAACACTGATCATGTTGATTATCGATTGCTCACGTCGATTATAGCGAAAAAAACATATAACCTAAGAAACAGAGTTTCAATTTCACAGTGCAATTCAACAATTTAACGTGTTTAAATAGCGTTAACTCTTTTCCATTTCATCAGGTAAGTTTATTGTTGACAAAACAACATGTCAAAGTATATATTCACATGTTTTAAGGCCATATTATGATAAAAAACAATTTCAGAATGGGGAAAGTGTCTGATTTGTCACCAATAAAAGTTGGTCGAATTTCCGGCATGCTGGAAGCACGAAACATGTCACAATACCAAATAGCGCGAATCGTTGGAGTTTCTCAAAGTTCTGTAAAACGAATAAAACAAAAAATAAACCTCGGTGAAGATCTGAGAGCCAAACGTAAAGGCGCTTGCGGTCGTCGGAGAATCACGACAGAGAGAAGTGACCGAAAAATTCGCAATATTTGTGTTGAAAATCGAAAACTGCCGATAAAAATTCTCGCAAACAAAGTTCTTGAAGCTGGCATTGAAGTTTCGCAAAGAACAGTGCAGCGGAGGTTATCAGAAGAGGGTCTTATTGGACGTAGACCAGCACGCAAACCAAGGCTGACACCTGCTATGATATCAAAGCGATACCAATGGGCACGAAAATACATGGATTTCACGACTGATGACTGGAAGAAGGTAAATAAATGCTACATAACTACATATATTCAAGTTGTTCCTGTACTGTAGATATTGTTTAATCCTAATTCTATGACATTTTTCAGGTATGTTTTTCGGACGAGTCGATTTTCCAAGTATTGGTCGACAAATCGCAGTTTGTACGGCGAAGGACGAATGAGAAATATAAGCCAGACTGCATTGTGCCGACCATTAAACATCCTCCTTCGGTAATGGTATGGTCAGTTATCAGTTATAAGGGACCAGGGGCCTTATATTTTGTAGAAGGTACAATGAATGCCGAAAAATACCAGAAAGTTTTGGAAACATAGCTGCTTCCTCAAGTGAAAAAAATGGTTCAAGAAACGAGAAAAGCCAATTTTCATGCATGATGGTGCGCCTTGCCGTCGTGCACAAAAAATTACAAAATTTTTAGCTGAAAAAAGAGTAGATATTCTTGACTGGCCAGGAAATTCGCCTGACATGAACCCCATCGAGAACGTCTGGGAGTTTTTGAAAGCTGAGGTTAGGATGAAAGCCCCTACAACCAAGCAAGAGTTGGTCAATATACTTATTGACACTTGGAAACATAACCCAGAGGTCAAAGTAAAAATTCAAAACTGTATAAGCAGTATGCCACGTCGCGTTGAAGCTGTGTTGGCTGCAAAAGGTGGTCACACAAAGTACTGATTTTTGCAAAAAAATGTATTTTCATGTAAAAAGATTTCATTTTCATGTAAATTTCTAATTTTCTATGTGAAATTTGTTGTATTTATAATAAATTTTGATGTTTCATCATGAAATAACTTTTTAAATGTCGTCTGACGTGTTATAAGCCAGGAAAACTTCATTTTTAAGCATGAGTCTAATAATATAGCAAGGAACTGTAGATTATTCTGTAAATAACCTGGGATTCCCAGATTCTGTTTTCGCTCTGCAGGTTTAAACAGTCATTATAAAAACTCCTTATCTGCTGTAATGATTCCAGCATTGTAATTTACCTTCTATCGTTCATTGCCGTTCATCACTCTCTGTTCACGTGATAAACTTAACAATCGTATGTATAAATACGACTTCAGCGGGGAGCGAATTCAGTTCTGTATAAACCGCTTCACGCGTCACGTGTAACATTACAGTGCGAATAAACTTTATTGTGAAAAGGAAGTTAGAGAAGTATCCTTTTATTATGGTCTGCCTACGGCACTACAGTCACGAAATTTTTTTTGCTTAAATCGATGACAGTGCCAATTTGGTATCATATTAAAACTTCCACCTTTTGTAAACGGTCTTCCAATTGCCAGACGAATATCGCGTCTGGTGCATAATTCGTCGGTTTTTTGTAGTGATATAGTCATGCGAAAAAAAACATTTGTTGTGAAATTTTTTTTCAAAAAAATCGATGGTAGTGCCAACTTGATATCAAATTAACTCTACCACCTCTTGAAAACGGTCTTTCAATGATCGGACGAATATCGCGTCTGCAGCATAATTTGTCGCTTTTTTGTCGTGATATGGTCGGGTAAAAATAAAATTTGTCGCTAGCTTTTTTTTCCTCAAATCGATGATAAAGCCAATTTGGTATCAAGTTGGTACTACCAACAATCTTACATTATTATGATGAAAATCTTGTCTCGTGCATAATTTGTCGCTTTTTAGTCGTGATTTAGTCGTGCGAAAATGAATTTTTCGCGAAATTTTTTTTTACTAAAATCGATGTCACTGTCAATTTGGTATCATATTAGCACTTCCACCTTTTTGTAAACGGTCTACCGATGATCGGACGAACATCGCGTCTGCTGCATCAATTGTCGCTTTTTTGTAGTGATATAGTCATGCAAAAAAAAATTTGTCGTGAAATTTTTTTCAAAAAAATCAATCGTAGTGCTAAATTTATATCAAGTTAGCACTACCACCTCTTGAAAACGGTCTTTCAATGATCGGACGAATATCGCGTCTGCAGCATAATTTGTCGCTTTTTTGTCGTGATATGGTCGGGTAAAAATAAAATTTGTCGCTAGCTTTTTTTTCCTCAAATCGATGATAAAGCCAATTTGGTATCAAGTTGGTACTACCAACAATCTTACATTATTATGATGAAAATCTTGTCTCACGCATAATTTGTCGCTTTTTAGTCGTGATTTAGTCGTGCGAAAATAAATTTTGTCGCGAAATATGTTTTTGCTTAAATCGATGACAGTGCCAATTCGGTATCATATTAGCACTTCCACCTTTTGTAAACGGTCTTCGAATGATCGGACGAATATCGTGTCTGGTGCATAATTTGTTCCGTTTTTGTCGTGATTTTGTCATGCAAAAAAAAAATTTGTCGCAAAATATTTTTTAAAAAAAATCAATGGTAGTGCCAACTTGATATCAAGTGAGCTCTTCCACCTCTTGAAAACGGCCTTTCAATGACCGGACGAATATCGCGTCTGCTGCATACTTTGTCGCTTTTTTGTCGTGATATAGTCGTGCAAAAATAAAATTTGTCGCGATATTGTTTTTTATTTAAATCGATGACAGTGCTGATTTGGTATCATATTAGCACTTCCACCTTTTGTAAACGGTCTTCCAATGATCGGGCGAATACCGCGTCTGGTGCATAAATTGTTTTTTTTTTTGTAGTGATTTTGTCGCGCAAAAATAAAACTTACTTTGAATAGTTACGCGAATTACTTTGTCTTTCAATCGATGATAATGCTAACTTGGTATGAAGTTGCATTTCCACTCATTTCGTAATATTTGGACAAATGTCTCGTCTTGCATCTTTTTGACGCTTTTTATCCTAAAAAAAGTTTTTCTCAAATTCAAAAAAAAAAAAAAAAAAAAAAAATCATTATTTTGCCCACTTATAATTAAACAAGCTTCTTTATATCTTTCGATGTTTTAGCAGCAGTCTTTTTTTCTTTTTTTTAACCAATCGTTTTTCCTAAATAAATGACAACTGGTTTCCTGACGTACCCGAAAATGGCTTACCTTCAAAACTTGAATCGTCTAATCTCGGTCTATTTTCGCCTGATCTGCCTTAAATTTTTTTGGAATCATCACAATACTTCAGCGTTGCTAATGCTCTCTTTTAAAAATTTATTGAACCAAACGAATGTCCAACAGTGAATATGTTAGTAATCACAGTTGAATTTTACAATTTCGATTCTCGACATGCAAGAAACTTTTTTGTTTTCAAAGTTTTATCGAGCTTTCTTTTTGTGTATTGCTCTGGAGAGATTTAAGTTTATTTTAGCCTCAAATGAAACTGATGAAAGTGAAACTGAAACTCTCAGCAATTTGTTTTCTGAGCCCACGGAACGCGCGTAATTCACGGATCGCGCGCAGCGATATAAAGTATAACCTTTAAAAGAGTTAGAATTTACAATTTGAAAAATATTATAACTTTGTACCTCAAAACGAAGTGACAGTAATTCCATTCTGAACTGCAAAGGTAAAACACAAAATGCAAAATAATTAACGAATTGTAAAATTTGTAGTTATTTAATATACATATTTCAGTACAAACTTTTTATTAAATACTAAATTCGAAAAGTACCACATGGAATTTGGAAGTAATCAACAATATGCAGAATCTTTTTGAAATTCATACCCTAAAACTTAAACTTTTTGAACGTACATACTTCGATTTTCAATCCTGAAACAAAATCGAAAATTTCAAAGACTCTGTTTTTGAACACATGAGAAAACGTTTGTTCTGAATATGACGTGATTATATTTTTATTAAAAACAGCTGTTATGATTTAATTATTACTGAGCCATAAGAATATTCATTTATAGTGACCATCGGTAGTTTTACTTTACGGTTAACCATGAGCATTTTATGTTCATGATAAGTCATGAGATAGTTCACTTTAAAGCTGATTTCATGTGAACTGTCAAGAGTTTCAGTATTTGTATAGCATCCCAAAAAAGTTCAAACTCATAGTAGTCTATAGAAATTTTTAAATTGAATGACCAAAATAAGTCAAGATTACAATAAGCAATCTAGACAGAAAAGCGATAAATAATGCGCGATTATCGATTTCCTTCAAAACATAGCAAGACACTTATGTTTATAGGAGCTAACTGGATGTGAAGATAGCACTATTATCAATTTTTTGTAAAAAATTGTACGCTAAAAATGTTTTTTTTTGAACTACAGAAAAGAGAGAAATTACACTGCAAAAATAGTGTCTTGCAACAAGAAACCTTTTGACGCCGTTATTAAGATGTTTAAAGATGTCTTTAAAACACATCTTTTTGACATTTTAAAGTAAGACACTTAATGACTGAAGACATGAATTTCTTCGTGTCTTCTACGGAGACATGTCTCATGTATGATTTTTTCAGCGTATGCGCAAGACTAGATATCCATCGTAATATTAAAAAATATTTAGCAATGTTTCGTTGTGCAAACTTGATATGTCATTGGCACGAGTTTTGATTTTATCGATACCAGGAATAATTTTATTTTCGCACGACATAAAAACGATAAATTACGCACCAGACGCGACATTACTCCAATCATTAGAAGACCGTTTTTATGAGGCGTTATTGCCAATTTGATACAAAATTGGCACTATCATCGATTTAAGGAAAAAAAATTTCGAGACAAATTTTATTTTTGCATGACTGAATCACGACGAAAAAGCGACAAGTTATGCACGATACGAGATTTTCATCAGAATAATGTAAGATGGTTGGTAGTGCCAACTTGATACCAAAATCAGCACTATCATCGATTTAAGGTGAAAAAATTTCGCGAAAATTTTATTTTAGCACTGTCATCGATTTAGGCAGAAAAAATTTCACGACATCTTTTTTTTCCATGACAATATCATGACAAAAATGCAACAAATTATGCACCAGATGCGATATTCGTCCGATCATTGGAAGACCGTTTACAAAAGGTGGAAGTGATAATATGATACCGAATTGGCACTGTCATCGATTTGAGCGAAAAAAATTTTCGCCCGACTATATCACGACAAGAAAGCGATAAATTATGCACTAGACGCGATATTCGTCCGATCATTGAAAGGCCATTTTCAAGAGGTGGAAGAGCTCACTTGATATCAAGTTGGCACTACCATTGATGTTTTTTAAAAAATATTTTGCGACAAATTTTTTTTTTTGCATGACAAAATCACGACAAAAACGGAACAAATTATGCACCAGACACGATATTCGTCCGATCATTGGAAGACCGTTTACAAAAGGTAGAAGTGTTAATATGATACCAAATCAGCACTGTCATCGATTTAAGCAAAAAACAATTTTGCGACAAATTTTATTTTTGCACGACTATATCACGACAAGAAAGCGATAAATTATGCACTAGACGCGATATTCGTCCGATCATTGAAAGGCCATTTTCAAGAGGTGGAAGAGCTCACTTGATATCAAGTTGGCACTACCATTGATTTTTTTTAAAAAATATTTTGCGACAAATTTTTTTTTTTTGCATGACAAAATCACGACAAAAACGGAACAAATTATGCACCAGACACGATATTCGTCCGATCATTGGAAGACCGTTTACAAAAGGTGGAAGTGCTAATATGATACCGAATTGGCACTGTCATCGATTTAAGAAAAAACATATTTCGCGACAAAATTTATTTTCGCACGACTAAATCACGACAAAAAAGCGACAAATTATGCACAAGACGAGATTTGCATCAGAATAATCTAAGATCGTTGGTAGTGTCAACTTGATACCAAATCGGCACTATCATCAATTTAAGGAAAAAAAATTTTGCGACAAATTTTATTTTTACACGACTAAATTACGACAAATTAATCACTTTATGCCATCTGTCATTTCGCATGTTGTAGTGCTAACTTTATAGAGGTTGTAATGTATAATTATTTGTTGTACATGAAATTTTATTATGCTGTACATAACCTTAACTCGCCTCAACTTCACCTTCCATCTAAATTTAAAGGCCCAAAAAAATTATAACTTTTTACTTTGGGAAAAATTTCGAAGTCAAGAAAAATGCTAAGTTTCTAAGAAATCATAGGTTTCATTAAAAAAATAATTC
Organism: Platygaster robiniae; assembly: GCA_028476575.1. Taxonomy (NCBI): domain Eukaryota; kingdom Metazoa; phylum Arthropoda; class Insecta; order Hymenoptera; family Platygastridae; genus Platygaster; species Platygaster robiniae. Next base: position 6,779,249 of record CM052027.1, on the reverse strand, counting down.
AGGTGATAGAAGAATTAGATTATTCACCAAATTTCAGGTCCTAAAAAATTCGCAGTTCTCAAATAATTTTAATCTGAAAAAATTCGGTTTCAACTTTTGCAAAATATGAATTTTAGAAAAAATTGAGATCCTAGAAATTGTATGTCCTGGTAGATTTTCTTATATTTATCAAATATAGTAATGCGATTATCTATGAAATAATTATTTTTTTACATTTTATGAATAGTTGTTCGATTGCAAATCGTACAGTAATTTTTTGTATTATTAATATATAATTATCAGAAAATATTTACACAATGTATATACTTATGATATATTATTAAATACGATTTTTCATAACTTATCATTTTGTTATTTTTCGATCCCGATACTTCTGAGTATACTATCATTGACATTACTGATTAAATGAATAAATTTTGTAGAACAAAGCAAACATCTATATAATATTATGAAGTATATTATAAAAAGACAACCAGCAAAGGTATATTTCAAATTTTCTAAGATTTTTTATACACTACCATAAGCGTTACTAACTTGGACAATTTTTCGAGCGACGATTTCCATTTTTATTTCAGCCAAACATTTATAATGACAATTGTGCTAACAAGAAATTTTTTAAGGCAATGATTGTTATTTTCGAGATAAAATACTTAGAAATTACGAGTTTCATTTGACATTAGGAATTTAAAAAAAAAAAAAACTAATGTTTAAAGTCCCTTTGATTTTAGTAAGTACATCTATGAAAATTTTTTATGCATTTCTTTGTATTAGTATTTTTATTATTTATCAGATCCCATTATTTTTCTTAAATGTAATAATAATTATTATTACACGAATTTAAGGATAGGTTTCCGCTGTGTTTATTTAATGTAATTTATATTGATCTAGAGGACTAAATAAATACGCGACATGAATGATTTGCATCATCTAAATGTTGGAATTCAGAAAGTCAAAAATTACGAGCTTTTCGGATTTACAAATAGATTGTTAAAAATTGTAAGTTCCTAAACTACGTTACAACTTGAAAATTAATAAAAGTAATCAAATATTCAATTTTTACGAGGGGGGACCCAAAAGTAACGGGAATTGTGTTACAACTTTTTTATTGACAAATTTTTTCACACACAATTTTTATCACCTTCAAAGTAACCCCCATTGACTGTAATACACTTGTTCAATCTTTTTTTCCAGTGTTCAAAACAGTTCTGAAATTCATTTTTTTCAATATTTTTTAAACCTTCCAGCGATTTTTGTTTCACCTCTTCTACAGTCCCAAAACGTTTTCCTTTCATGTCCCTTTTGAGTCTAGGGAACAAAAAAAAGTCACAGGGGGCAAGGTCCGGTGAATAGGGGGGGTGAACAATCGGTGTCATGCCGTTTTTGGTCAAAAATTTCTTCACGGACAGCGCTGTGTGGGCAGGTGCATTGTCGTGGTGGAAGAACCAATCTCTTGTGCACCAAAGATCCGCTCTTTTCTTCCGGATGTTCTCCCTCAACCTTTTCAAAACCTCCAAGTAGAAGTGTTGGTTGACCGTTTGGCCTGGAGGAACAAATTCTGCGTGCACAATATCTCTGCAATCGAAGAGACAAATGAGCAATGTCTTGATGTTGGACTTCACTTGGCGTGCCTTTTTTGGACGAGGCGAGAGAGGTGTCTTCCATTGGCTTGATTGCTGCTTTGTTTCGGGGTCGTAGCCATAGCACCATGATTCATCGCCAGTTACAACCTTGAGAAAAAAATCTGGGTCTTCATCCAACTGATTTTGCAGCTCAAGACAGGCCTGAAGTCGACGCTCCTTTTGATCGTCGGAGAGAAGGCGAGGAACAAATTTGGCTGCAATCCTCCTCATGCTCAAATCTTCAGTTAAAATCCTCTGAATTGAACTCCATGACAATCCAGACATCTCACAAAGTTGATTGATGGTTCGGCGACGGTCTTCATGAACAAAAGTGTTGATTTTTTCAATGTTTTCGTCCGTTCTTGAAGTCGAGGGGCGCCCAGAACGAGGTTGGTCTTCTATTGACATCTCTCCATTCTTGAAACGCGAAAACCAGTCGTACACACGCGTTTTACTCAAAGCATTATCCCCATAAGCTGTTTTCAGCATCACAAGGGTTTCCGCGGGTGTTTTTCCTAACAAAAAACAAAATTTTACAGCCGCGCGTTGCTCTCCGCACTCATCCATTTCACGTTTTCGCCGAAACGGAAAAAGTCGTTTCACTAGAAAAATTCTTACGGACGAACGAATGCACTCACAGCAAATGAACTTTGCACACTGACTTGGGAGAGTAGCAGCTTGGAAGAGAACCAGTGGAGAACCCGATCCCCCCCTCCGCGGTCCCCCCACCACCTAATTCCCGTTACTTTTGGGTCCCCCCTCGTAATACTTTGGTTTAAATTTTGAGTTTTTTTCGATAGATTCTACTTTCTTTGAGGTTTAGAAAATTTTTCCTTTTACTAAATGATAAGTTTTTATACAAAAAAGTTAGCATGTCGAATTTGTTAACTTTTTCAAATGGAATGAAAAATTTTCATATGTTAAATAATAATTTCTTTATAGTTGCAAAGGATTGCAAATTTTTCTTGGGGCACAAAAATTTTTTTTTTACTTAATGGTAAGTTTTTCACACAAAAAAAATTTGTACGTCGATTTTTCAACTTTTTAAATTGTTACATAAGATTTTCATAATTCCTAAAATTTCAACATTTCTACAGTTATAACAAATTGTGAATCGTTTTCAAGTTACGAAAAATTTTTTTATTACCAAAATGATAAATTTTCAACTAAAAACGTTTGTGAAATTTTCTATCTTTTTCAAACATTATACATGATTCTCATACTTCATCAAACATTTTTAGGGATTCAACAAATTGCAAATTTTCCTAAAGCAAGTTATTTTTAATCAAGGTCATTGTTTTGAAAAGTTCCAAAAACTTAAGGATCTCAATCGCTTTCACGTTTCCACAAACCTGTTCGGGAGTGTAAAGAGCCAGTTTATTTGGCTCTTCGGAAAATTCGCAATAAGCGATCCGAACAAATTCTAATAAGCGCATTCTTTTTATAAATTGCGCTACGTGAAATTCGACTTCGGCGATCGCACCTCCGCCCGAACCCCGCGGACTTTGCCTACAAACGCCGCGCAAGTCAGCGCGACGGACGATCGAATTACTTTTATTCGATCGCTCTTTTGTTAAATTTCGTGAATGTTGCAAAATCGAAGCGTGAGGAAATGTTCACGTGGAAGTTTGTACTTTTCCACGGCGGAAACTGACACAGCATTTTTAGGCATTAAATATTGCCGCAAATCAATGCTCGTGGGAGTCTCGCGGGCGGCTCTGGCGTTATCGGAGCCGTGTTTAACCTTACGTCCCCCAGGTTCCCGACGGCCGGGCGACACCCTGCAAGTGTCGACACTCTCAAAGATTCTCCGCTCCAGAACGTGCCCTTAGTACACCCAGTGTGTACCTTGGCATCGTCGAGACACGCCCTTCGTACATTCGGTGTACCTTGGCTTCAACGAGGGCCTAAAAGGACATCACGTCCAAGGTCGAACCACTTGTTGTTAACCACAATCATACTTCGAGAGATAACCGTGAGCTAAGTAGATACCGATTTTAAGTCGCTATTATTTGCGAGTTCACCCGAGCCACTTGTTGTTAACCACAACCATACTTTGAGAGATAACCGTGGTTTAAATAAATACCAAATTTAAGTCACTATTATTTGCGAGTTCGCTTGTTCGCTTGTACGCTAGTTGTACGTGAGTTGCGAGTTCCGAATGGGTTATGACTTATTTTTCATTCTACTAGAGTCACTTTCCTAAATTGTAACTTTCCTTATACTCGAATATAACACATTACAGCATAAATAACGGTCCTTGTTTTATTTCCCTTTGAACCTGGTTAGAGGGTCTAGGAAGAGTAATTCCTTCCATAGGTCCTATCTGTAGTTCGGGATCTTCACATTGTTCTGACAGGTGAAGCTCGCCCGTTACAGTAGCGTATAATAAAAAATTTCGATTAAATATTAAGCTTCTCCACCTCGCTCAAAAATGCACTTTAAAGAATTGCAAAAAGTTTAAAAATTATCTACTGTTCATGAGGATTTCAAATCCGTAACCGCTTTTTGAAAATATTTATAATTAAATTTGTAATAAACAAAAATAGTTGTTCAAAAAAAATATTCGAAATCGACCGTTCTTATGTGTTTTTGTTTCTGTCAACTCGGCTTGTTTTGTAGATATGTTAGAAAATACTAACGTGGCGTATAAATAATTTCAAATCATAATAAATAAATTCGAAGAATAAATCGTTTTTTTACGAAGCACAACAACGAATCGAGGTTATGTACACTTGTCAAACTTGTGATCCGTTAAGTAAAACATATATCTCATGTATACTTTTCACTTGAAAGCAGCGTTATGTGAGGTTAGGGTTAGATTTAAAAACAGGTGCCCATTGCCCCCCCCCCCCACTTCAAGGTTTAATCCGTTCCAGTTTATTTTTCATGAATGCTTCTCACATGACCTTTCAATTTGACAAGTGTACATAACCTCGATTCGTTGCTGTGCTTTGTAAATAAACGATTTATTCTTTGAAGTTATTTATTGTAATTTGAAATTATTTATACAGCACGTTAGTATTTTCCAATATATCGACAAAACAAGCCAATTCGACAAAAAAAAACACATAAGAACGGTCGATTTCAAACATTTTTTTGAACCACTATTTTTATTTACTACAAATTGAATTATAAATATTTTCAATAAGCGGTTGCGGATTTGAGATCATTATGAAAAAAAGGCTATTTCTGAATATTTCGCGGAATTTTTAGGTCGATTTTCGAGCAAAGTGAAGAAACTTAACATTTACCAAAATTTCGTTATAATTCAATTCAGTTGATTGGGATTTCAAAACTGTAAATAACACAAATAATTATTAACGATTTTTACTTTGTCGAGAAGATATCGTCAAAACAATGGGAACGTCAGGGAGCATCTTCTGAAATTGTCATAACCGTCAAAAATTTCCCATTCGCGTTCATTATCGAATATTTTTCACTGCGAAATCGTCGAATTGTTGAAAACATTTTGAAAAAAGGGTTGAATTGCTAGGGGCTATCAATACAATCAAGAACTTAAAAAAATATAATTATGTAATTCAAAAGCCACCGAGGATCAGAATAAAAAATTTTAGCCCGTTCTTACCCACCCTTGAAATATTTTCTTGAAAGATGCCAAAAGATGTTTACAAATTGAAATCATATTTTATCAAATATTTTCCGCAGACCCACGCTGGCCGCTATAGGCGAATTTTCTCAGGGTTTTTTGCTACATTTCGCTATTTTTATTGCGCATTTATGCGTTCTGTGGTTGCCGTGGTTAGGACCAGTTAAGACTGGGAAAAAATGAGTAAGTATCGATAAATTTTTGGTTATCGATTCATAATCGGTATCAATAAGGGGTATGGTCAAATAGTCCAGAAATAAATCGTCCCGAAAATGGCGGACGTCTCTCGTGAGCTCTTGCCCTCTGGTGGCCGCGGGAAAAATATTTGAAATTGAATAATCTTGCAAATACTATCTATCAGCTCTACAATTATATTCCCATCTTAAAGAATATGTAAAACCAATAAACCAACTTTTTTAATAAATTTTCCTTAGTTTTTACATTCATAACTGTGTCTCTGACAGATGTCAACAATTTATCGTTAATTAAATGTGATTAACAATCCGATAAAAATAAAAAATTGTCTCTTCAATTATTTTATCATCGTAGTAATGAGTAGAAAAAAATAAAAATCGATTTTAAATTAAATTATTTCAATTTATCTGTCTCTAAAGTGCTCTGTTTACTTTGTGGACCATTCTTTTTTTCAGATAATGCCATGCAGTCCACGATCTGCTTTGGAAACTTTGACAACGAGCTATTAATTGCAAAGAAAACATGTCGGTATTTATTAATAGATTATTATTATATGGACAACAAATTTATATTACTTTGCTATGGCGACCTAGATAAAAAGGTATGTGACTTTCAGTGCAAAAAAAGTAAACCCATTTGGCACTCAGGATAAAAACCATTAATACACTTGACTATACGAGGGCAATAACAAAATATTACAACATATTTATAAGCTTAACAGATATAGGACTTGGAGTGTGTGCGCTAGTGTAACCACTTTACAGATAAATTCGTTCGAGGTTAATGAAATTCACAAAATAATAATAATAATTATTATAATAATGACAGTTTGAGTCCATAAAAATTTAATGGCTTAAGTTATATACAACATTTACAACTATTTCGAGACTACAAAGATGAATTCATGTGACGTTTGAATGGCGGACATAACAATAATGTTGATTAATTTTCATGCAGAAATTGAAATTATCTGGTTGTGCCAAAGATAAAAAACTTTTTCTAAATCGACAATACTGGCATAATAAAAAAAGAATTTCGCGAAAATATCATCTAACTTTATAGATATAGGACTTAACATTATTATTGAATTTGTTATGTTCCAACCAAATTTAATAAATGCTCCAACTGATTTCAATAATATAAGTATAATTTCAAGATCCTCTAATACAGAAAATACTTTTTACTACAGACAATTTTTCTCTTCTTCTTACAACTCCCACACTGTGAGTCTATATATATCCATGTTCGCAGTGATAAAGATTTACAATCATACAGTGATTCGACAAAAAATAGAGTCGTTACGATGATAAAAGTAAAAATTTAGAATTGCACAATCATTCAGCAAAAAAAAATAGGATCGTTATGATGATAAAAGTAAAAATCTAAAATTGCACAATCATTCAGCAAAAAATAGAGTCATTACGATGATAAAAGTAAAAATGTATAATAGCACAATAATTCAGCAAAAAGTCATTTCGATGATAAATCGTCGATAACAGAATCATTAAGACGGTAATTGTAATCTATTAGTAAAAGTATAAAAAATGAATCTTGTGACAAAATTAGTTATACAACACTTCCCCTCTTTTAGACGCAAAACTACGTTTTTGTGTCCCTTCTAAAATGGAGTTGTGCTGTGACGAAATTGAAATTCTGATGTTTGATTGATTCTGGATTCTTCGATTTTTTCTTCCTCTGTAATCTCAGGATAAATGCTATTTCGTCGTCTAAGACTCATCATTTCAACCTGTGGCACATTTTCTCTAGTTTCCACAGTTGAATCGATATTACAGTTTACATAATTACAAATCAAGGGTCGAACTAACTCTCCTGTTTTTAAATTTTTAAGCCTACAAAAAATTTGTTTCAGTAATTGGAAACCCGAAAAATAGCGTATAATACGGTACATTATGAATGCTATCATTATAGTTCCAATAATTCCGAACGCGATAGTGTACCACTTAGCATGTCCACTTAAAAATGGATTGTTTAGTTGTTCGGTAAGAATTTGATCCATTTCGTTCAAATTTTTGACAGAGACAGCGAGATTGTTCAAGTCGATATTCTTGAACTGCACGGTGCTTAATAACTTAATCAATTCTGGTTCAAGCTTGGATAATTTCATACAATTTTCATGTTCTATAATGCTAGGATTTGGAATATAATAAGAAATGTTTTCACTATTGTAATCTCTAGGTTCTAATGTGTACAAATTTGTATAAGCTTTACATGAGCTATCTAAGTTTAAAATTCCGGTTCCATTGAGGTTTATATCGGTGACAGGTGTTGATTCACAGAACATAGTAAGGGTGATTTGGTCGTTCAAAATGTATATCCAATTGTTGTTCGCCAGGTAATGCCAAGTCTCGAAATTGGCTTTAATTGTAGAAATCTCGCAATCCTTGGGAATCTCACGAACTTGAGAATTCATTATCCTTATTTCACAAACGGCATTCTGTGTACTTCTGGTAATATGGGTGTGGAAGCACACGAACCGTCCTGGTTGGTACTCACTACATTCTTCCAAAGTGGGTAGGAACGAAAATTCGGTTTTTGATAGGGAGTATAGGAGAAATGGGTTTTTCGGTTTGATGTAAGAATACAAATTATTGATTTTGTGTCGCATCGGGAGCGGAGTCAATTGATATAATTCGTAGTTAGTTCTCGAGATCAAAGGGATTTGAAGTGCGAAAATAATCATTCCGTTTGAAAATATAAGATGTAAGTTTATAGCTGAATAGACATCAGTTATCTCGTCTTTGTTGATATCAATCAAGAGCTCATGGTCTCCTTTATAATTTCTTATTTCATCGATTAAAATTTGCGGACTGACAATAGAAGGCGATATGATTTTTCTTAATCCGAGAGTAACTGCCTCGATATATTCATCGTAATTTCGTAAAATCCTATTAGTCAATGATTCTAAGACAAGTATCTGTTCCATGATAATTGTTTCTAATTCTACCTTTTTTAGACGTGTATTTGTACTTTTTATAAAATCGTTCACAATCTTCGCATTGTTGTTCAATATTTCTTCTTGTTTTTTGAGAAGGAAGGCCGATTCATTGAAACTTTTAATAGTATTTGATATAATTTGAATCTGCGATTTTCACAAGGTTTTGGTTAGTTTTTGTCCATTTACTAAATTTTGAATATTATCTGAATAGAATTTGGCATCATCGGCATCGGGGATTCCGAATGCCCAATTCATAAGGTATGAGACGCTATTAAAGAGACCTCTTTTACTTCTCTGGATCTTTCTCGACATAAAAGCATACAGAATTTCATACTTCTTTTCAATGATTCCAAAATCCTCCACAACCGATTTCAAAGTATGTTCACAATCAAAATGTGGTATACCTTGCTTTTGTTTGCCATAAATCCTGTCGTAACTGGTACAATAACCCTGAACCACAATAATGTGAGAAATGAGGATACTCTTAGCTTCATTCAAATGAGTCACGTTCAGGTGACTTAATAGAGTTAGGCCAGAGTTAGAAATACGAGCTGTCCCGAGTTTGTAGTAAAAAAGTCCACTTCCGGACTCGATGGGGCTCACAGAGTATAATGGCGTAGAGCAATATAACCGGAAGACGTTAAGAAGAACCAACCACAAAACTGCACTGACCCTCATCTGAAAAATAATGTTTCAGTAGATTGGTGTGGTATTTCTTTTTAACTTTTCCAATCTGAACCTCCACGGTCTGGTTTTCGAAAACCCGATAGATCGTGTACGGTCCTTTATATATAGCACATAATTTCTTTGATTTCCCTGAAATGTTCCCTTTTTGAGCAATCAAGACAAGGTCACCAATTTCGAATTTTGTAGGATGTGCGTGTTTGTCGTAGTTCCTCTTATTTTTAAGCTTAGCAGAAACGATGTTTTCACGCGCGATTTGAAATGAGGTATTGAGCTTATGCTGGAGTGATTTTACATAATCGTCATAGGTATAAAGAATTTTTGGATCTTGGACAATTGAAGACGGGAGATAAGCTTTTCTACCAAACAAAAGTTCATAGGGAGTGTAATTGGTAGATTTGTGAAACGACGTATTATAGCTGAACATTGCAAAGGGCAAAAATTCATCCCAATTATTCTGACTTGATTTGATGTAATGTTTTAGATAGTCCTTGAGCGTCAGGTGTGATCGCTCAAGTGCACCATTTGTCTGTGGATGGTAAGGCGTTGTAGTGATATGCTTAGTTCTGAATAATTTAGCGAATTCTTTGATCAAATTCGACATGAAGTCGGTACCTTGATCCGTGAGAAAAGTTTTGAGAATCCCGAAAGATGTAAAGATCTGTGTAAGCGTTCGAGCTACAGTGATAGCTTCGTGATTCTCGATCGGAATGGCGAAGGAATACTTTGTCAAGTCATCTTGTGATGTTAGAATAAATCTTTTTCCGGATTCTGTAATAGGTAAAGGTCCAACAATGTCGATTGCAATGCGCTCAAAAGGTAAGTCGGAAGTTGACGTGATTTCCATTGGCTGTTTCGTCGGGTGAAAGTTTGTCTTATTAGTTTGGCATGAGTGACAGTTCTTTATATATTTCCGGATGTCATTTTTCATATTCGTCCAGTGGAATCTTTCCTTTATTCTACTGTAAGTCCTATTAAAACCGCTATAACCAGCCATTTTATCATCATGATTTTCTTTGAGTATTATTTCAATTTCATCTCGAGTTTTTGGAGTTATTTTTGTAGTTTCAAAGATTCGAATAGAATTTTTCGGGAACAAGAATTTGAGCATTTCGTTTATTTGTAACATCTTGATATTCGGTTCATGGACAGGAGGAATGAAAACGAAACTTTCTGTTTTAATCAGATTTTTGAAAACAGCGAGAGATTGAAATATATCCTTGTAGTCAAGTTTGTCATGATGTAGGTTTTTCGCAAACAATAGGAAGAGACTTTGATTCTTTGAATATAATCTGGCTACTTGATTGATTCCTGAGGAAAGATTTGTTGTATCAAAATTATTTTGCACGTATTCTGAAAATTGATTTGATTCGTCGAGATCTTGGGACCATATTACAACCATATTAAAGCAATTAAAAAAAAGCGTACTTTTAAAAGTGGAGATCGTTCCTTTTCAAATTCTATAATATCTCGATTCGTAAAGTGGAATTTTATAAAATCTGAATATGCTTTGTTCGATTCGCAAGTTATATGATTAATGTCAACCGCAGCAACCTCCTTGTCTGGAAAAAGTCGGGAGAGTCCGTCTGCGTTTGAGTTAACTCGTCCAGGCTTGTATTTTATGACGTACTGGTATTCATTCAATCTCAACCTCCATCTAACTAGTTTCGAAGAAGGGTTAGAACAACTGAAAAGCCATTTCAGAGGTCTATGATCCGTAAAAATATCAAACTCTCGTCCATATAAATATGGGTGAAAGTGCTCGATGGAATTCAGGATCGCAAGCAATTCCTTCTCCGTTGTGGAGTAGTTTTGTTCTGCATTATTCAATGTCCTCGAATAGTAGGCAACAGGCAAATCTTGTCCATTTTTTATTTGAGACAAAACACCTCCAATGCCTACATTCGAAGCATCTGTTGTAAGTGTGAAACGAATTTTAAAATTAGGATATTGTAACAGAGGTTCTGAGTGTAATTTTTCCTTCAAAATTTGAAATGCCTTTTCCTGATCTTCGTTCCATGTAAATTTTGAGTCTTTTTTCAGAAGTAACGTAAGTGGCTTAGCGATTGTTGAAAAGTCCTGAATGATTTTCTGTAGTACCCGGTCATACCGAGAAACATTTTTATTTCTTTCGGGTTTTTTGGCCTGGGAACATTTTTTATAGCTTCAACTTTACTCGGATTTGGTTTCACTCCGTCTTTTGTGATGACGTGCCCCAAATATTGACAGGATTCCTTGAGAAACTCACATTTATCTATTTGCAATTTCAAATTATGTTCGCGTAGTCTTGAAAAAATATTTCTTAGTTTATTATTGTGATCATCTAGACTTGATCCATAGATTACAATGTCGTCAAGATAGACAAAACATTGCGTATTGTTCAACCCTACTAGTATATTATTCATGACCCTTTGGAAAATTGCCGGGGCATTTTTCAATCCGAAGGGGACCTCTGATAATGCCCGTCGGGAGTTGAAAATGCGGTTTTCGGAGCATCCTGTGGGTTCATAGGGATTTGGTGAAACCCACTAGCAAGATCTAATGTGGTGAAAAATTCAGCGTGTCCTAATTGGTCTAGGATATCTTCGATATTGGGCAGGGGGTACGCATCTCCAATCGTCCTTTCATTTAGTTTCCTATAGTCAATGACTATTCGCCATTTTTTCTCGCCCGAAGCATCAAGTTTCTTTGGGACGACCCATAAAGGGCTCGACCATGGGCTTTCTGATGGAGTAACGATTCCCTGTTTTAACATTTTCTCAATTTGTGTTCGAACCTCTCTTTTATGGATTTCTGGGTACCTATAAGACTTCGTATATATCGGTGTTTCGTCTGTGAGTTTTATATCAGCTGTCCCAGCCGTGGTTGAAGTAAAGTTGTCGGTCGGGAGATAGAAAATGTCATGATAATCTTGACAAATTTGAGAAATCTCATTTCTGTGATTTGGTAACTGAATGTGGTCAAGTCGCAGATTTTTCATTAATTCTTCGATTCTTTTGTCTGTATCGATTTGTGCATTTGAAAATTTAAAAATTTCACTGTTCCTTGGTACCTTTTCTATGACTAAGTGAGGCGTTGGTATTGACTTACGATTGTTCGAGCGATTAATTACCGTAACGAGAGCTTCGTTATTTGGTGAAATTTTCACGATTGCTCGAGGAATGAGTAGATCTTTATCATTCTCAATTTTTCCACATGATATTATTCCTTCATTGAGGTTATCAGGATTGTGAATTCGTACGACAGTTTCCGTGCGTGAATTGAGAAAAATGTGAGAGTTGGGACTCTGTGACGTATTTCTTAGCAAAGGGATAGGAAACGGAATAGATTTGATCGTGAAGTTTGCTCGTTCATAATTAATAATTGATTTCTGAGTCCTGAAGAATTCGTGCCCTATTATGCCATCAAATGGAATGTTCGTCATAGAATCTATCAATTGGAAATTGGTTAGAAAAGAGTGTTTGTGAATTCCAAGTTCTAGTTCGATTTCTCCAAAAGTTTGGGTTGGTGCATTACAAGCTATTCCATTCAAAGTTATGATTTGTGGATTTATGATTTCGTAATGCTGTAAACTGGACATTTTGATGAGAGACATTGAAGCTCCTGTATCAACAAGAAATTTTAATATTTTTTCAGGATATTTTGAAGCTTCACAATGGAATAAAACGTATGTTAAGTCATTATTTTCAGCGAAAATTCCCGAATAAGATGGACTGAAATAAGTACTTAGATTTTGATTACGATTTTGATTTTGATTTTGATTTCGATTTTGATATTGATTTTGATTTGAATTTTGATTTTGACTTGGATTTTGATTTTGACTTGGATTTCGGTTTTGATTTTGATTTGGATTTTGATTTGGATTTTGATTTCGATTTTGATTTTGATTTAGACTTTGATTTTGATTTCGATATTGATTTTGATTTGAATTTTGATTTTGATTTAGACTTGGATTTTGATTTCGATTTTGATTAGTAGATGGGCTAGGCGGGTTCTGCGTCACTTTGGGGGGGTCCGCGGAGCGGAGTCCCTCGCGGCGTTATACCTATCCCTTCACCCTTCCCCTCCATCCCACCAGGCTCCTCGTCCCTCTTCGATAGGGCCCTTGACATTTTCACCTAACCTAACCTTTATTTCCCTCGTTTTTCACTAGATTTTCGCGAATTTCCCTAGATTTTCCGCGAGTTTCCCAAAATTACCCTAGATATTTCCGAAATTTTCCTTATTTGTCGCAAATTTCCCTAGATTCCTCCAGAATTTTTCGTGAATTTTCCGAAATTTTCTAAGATTTCCCTCGAGTTTTCTACCAATTTCCCACAGATTTTCATGAGTTTTGAGGCTTTACGCAAGTTTTTCGCGATTTTCCGCACTTTTCGCAGACCTCCCTATTTCAGTGACTATAATGACAGATTGATTCATGAAAAATTGAAAAACAATCACGCGTACTTATGAACTTGAAAATAATATTTTTAGGCATACCTTTGAATCTATCAAAGATATTTGGGGGAGATAACGATCACCGGTCACGCGAATTCGTAAACACCGCGTCGCCTTATCTCTTAGAGCGACGAAAACCACTGCATTCAGAGCCCTCGAAATATTCCTTTAAAATTTTTTAACGTTGGAAATTTATTCCAACATTACATTAATAGCAAGTAAAATAAATAATGTTACGGGAAGTTGATTTCCATTTTCTCAATAATACGTTTTGTAGAAAATAATAAACTTTTATTCCAAGTTATTTGATAATCTCAACTGAGTAGAATCTCTTAGCGATGACGTCAAGTTTAAACACGCTTCGTTAACGTCATAACGGCAAGTTGAAACTCGCTTTCCGTTAACCTTGAAACGTCCGAATAGAACTGCGTAGAAGTAATTTGATACTCTGATGTCATAACGACAAGTTTAAACACGTCGCCAGAAATGATGACGTCACCAGGCTCAAACCTGCACGATAATTCTTGGAAATTGCGTAATCACATTCCTAGACAATGAGGTCACAATCTATTAATAGAATGAAACCTTTTTCAATCTTCAGTTTCACTTGGAAATATATTCTGAAATAAATTCAACAATAATTTTTTCTGTACAAGGGGCCCCACCCCGCCCCTTGCTGTGAGACACAACCATCATGTTAGTCCCTCCTTTTTTTATTTCAAAAAAAATTACAATTTTTCTTTCTTACAACTATAACAATCTTTTATCATTGGAGCGCTACCAACACAATCATCATACATTGAATTCCAATGCTTCTCACATCGCTTACAACTAACAAAGTCTGTATCTTTTTGAAATTTCAGAGGCAACTTTTCCCAAGCTTGAGCGATACATTTTTTCCAAAAGTAAAGTAAAAATTCTCGTGGCAGTGCAGCGATATCCTCGGAATCCAGATTGTGCAACGAGTCGGTGTACGAGAGTAGAGTGAAAGATCTCTTCATTGATGGTGTATCGCCAAATTTTTCCATCAACCACATCCTGAGACGCCGAGCGTTTTCCGCGGCACAATGATGATGTTGCACAGGTCGATGATACGCGTTGTATTCACACGCGGAGACGCGCAGCTTTTCGAGCGAAGGGCAGCCCATTTCCAGCATGTCAATTATGACAGGGTTGGAGTGTAGATGATGCTGCAACCAGGTTTTCTTGTCCACGCCTTTCACGAAAATGAAGCTAGCGTCCTCGAGTTGATTGTTGAGCTCTTGATTGAGTTCCTCGTAGGACACATCTCCAGCGTCCCATGAGATACCGTGGTAATTCTTGGTCAACCATTGATTCATTTTTCTCTGTCGCGGAGACAATTCATCCCAGCTGCACGGTGGTTCAAACAGTGTGGTAGTAATGATGCCGTCCATTCGCAGAACGGCGAGCTCCTTGATGATAAATTTGGATACGTAAAAGCTCTGCATATCGACGATGTACTTCATCTTGATACACTGACGCGCTCTCGCATATCCACCTCCTTTTATCCCCACCACCACCAACACATCGATTCTTCAACTTCACATACTTGACATCAGGCTTTCTCTCATCCTTCTCCTTCTTATCCGACATAGGCTTATACTTGTCAGACAATTTATAATCATTTAAAAGACAACGACGTTCATCGTTTGACTTATCCATTACGACTAAAGTATAGTAATTATCTTTTATTTATATACCTAATTATACATGTAAACATAACCTTAAACATAATCTATAACCTTTGATAAGTATCTTAAATACGTTCAACATTATGAAATTTATAACGACCAAGAAACGCTCTCGCGAGTACATACAGCGCATGCGTAGTAGATACAATCAAACGTTTCATATCTTTCTGACAACGCCGCTGATTGGTTGGTATTCTATGATACGATCATGTACAATAAGACAGTATGCAGTAGTCGTGGCTGGAAAATTAGCGCCTGATTCGAACTCGAGACGGACGTCAACTGGACCAGTGATCAAAGAATCATTTTGTTTAGCACAATCGATTACGATGAGAGGCGCATTATCTTTGAATTGAGTTTTTGTTAACAATGGAGCATTTTTTCCGCCATAGTACGATGATTGAAAATTCGCAAACATTTCATATAACGTAGCAAACTGGTTTCGTTGAAAATCGATATTAAGATTTCCATAAGGAAAACATTGTGAATTTAAATACAATTTCATATCACGCAAATTACACGTGTCAAAGTTGCTCATATTTCCAGTTATCACATTTTTTCGTCCAACTTGGAATCCCACTATGACGTATCTCGGTTTCTCCAACTGAGTCGATGTTTTCACACTCCATACATGCTTGGTTGTTTGAGGTAGTAGAGGATACTCGTACAGCTCCCAGTTCCGAAAGCTCATGGCGATGGTAGGATCAGTAGCGATGTAATTCAGCATTCGAATTTTCTCCAAATCCGAAACTTTGACGTACGGAATTAACCATTCGATTTTGTTGATGGTTAGCTTGTATTGTTCTTCGTTCGCAGCAAGCTGCGTGATCGCGTTGACGTCGGTGTTGGCTCGCAGAATGATGAGTTCGTGTTTGACATTGACGATAACTCGTGGATAATCCTCAGCGAATCCAAAGATGAAATTCAGTGGAATGCAAATATCGTAATATCCATTCGCGTCGGTTACATCTCTTGCGTCATCAACGATCCATCCAGCATTTTCCATCATGTCCTCTTGGGTTGGAGTTTGTGCAATGTAGGCCTTCATCGTTGTTGTGAGACCGACATTCTTGATTCTTTCGATCTCGATAGCATTCAGCTCATACCGCATTTCTTCAAACATGTAGCAGATGCCATTGTTCACAATCGATGTATGTTCAACCGCGGTCGTTCCATCGTTTTTCGTCAAACTTCCTTGTATATGCAGCGAACTTTTGCTGGGTAGCATATACGAATCTTGATTCTGGATACTGATGCGGATTTCATCGTTGTTGTTAAACGTTGATGAAGCGTAGGGCTGGTGTGCGTGGACTTCATATTGCGCTACACACTCATCGAAGACGATCTTCTTCTCGACGGATAACATGGTATAAGACAAATTAGGCAGCAAATTTTCTTTGGATTCTCAGACCGAGACCTTTCAGGAACTGGACGTTCTCTAGTGTGAGCTGTTTGAGAGGTTTGCGATGACTGATGGTTTTTGAACATGTTGCTGGACTTTTATACTCTCCGTAAACAATTCCCATTTTATTCACTTTTCACATGTAGTCTGATGGTGACAGCTTCTCCTCGAAAATTCACAAGTTTATCTTCTTGATCAACAATACGCAGCTGCAGATGATGTATTGCTTGTACGGCGATTGGTTGGTAAATGACGTGAGTTGGCACTTCAACGATCTTATATCCTGGTGGTACCACTGGAAAGAACTCGTGGATGGTATGCACTTTCTTATCGTTTATATACGCTCCCGTAGTTATGTTGCACTCGACTCGTAAAGCGTTAACAGCGAGAATTCTTACAGGCGAATCAGACTTGTGTGTCACATTAGCTTCAATGATTCGTGGATCAAAGCCCAACAATTTACCAATAGAATTCTCAGGTTGAAAATCAATACTTTTATTGCATCGAATTTCACTGCGTAGTGTACTATTGTTTGCTCGTAGACTTAGCTGAGTATCCTGTGGAAGCTCTTCCTTTAGAAATTTTTCTATATCATCCAACTCGTAGCTTCCTGAAGGTATTGTTATTATATCATTACCAATTTAAAATTTATTTTTATCAACGTCAATGTTGGGGATAGAATTGAATGTTAAAAATTGCACCAGCCCCAAAAAGTATTTCTTTTGGTTGAACAATTCAATTGGGGGAAAATAATTTGCCTCTAAAACGGAAGTATCTCCTGAGAGTGTAAGCGTCAATGAATCCGCCATGACTGTTACTAGTAGACTGACGTGTATTCACTCGTAATCAACTCTTTTATTCACTAGAAAATCCAGACACAGATGACCACAGATGATCTCGTTATAGGCTTGATATTGATTGTGATTGTTTTCGATTATGCTACCGACACCGAAGTAATCCATAAGTTCTCGAGGTGGTTGTAGATTGCCAAAACTATCGAAATACATAACTCGATTGTCGGTTTTTCGATAAGCGACCCAATGCGTTCCTGGACCATTTTTAGAATCCAAATTGATAATGGCAGCTTCAGTTTTCTTTATACTCTTCGGCAAATCATTTCTCATGTATACGCCTCGGAAATGTGGTATTTGAAGAATTTTCACATACTTCAACAAATCTACATCGGTCAGTGGTCGGTTCGGTAGCTCTACACGTTTTTTAAATGCAGTCTCAAGCCAGCTCCATACGGTTTCAAGTACAATCCTTTTCCCACGCTGATCGATTCCAGCTTGAGGTTATGTCGTTTTGATTCCTCCAACTAACGTTTGGCGGCTCTGGCATCGTTGATGGCTTTAGCGATACTAGCAGCGCCACCTGCCAATGCTCCTGTTGCACTAAGTCCCGCGAAGATAGGTAGTAAAAAGGCTGGTAAAATGCCTCCAACTTTGCTCGGTACAGGTAATACACGAGGTATACGAACTTTTTTCTTCCCTCCAGCTTCTTTCACAGCTGCACGTGCGGCTTTCAGAGTTGATTGTATGGATCCAGTAGCTTTTGCTGCTATTTTCGCTGCATTGACGACTTTTCTCAACGGAATTTTCTTCTTCTTCACCATTTTCTTCATCTTCTTCTTCAGGCCCATGCCGAGTTTTGACTTGACTTTCATGATGCTGGCAACCGCAAGAGCAGCTGCTTTTTCTCCAACTCCAGAATCCTTGGTGTAGACGCGTTCGATAGCTCTTTTTGCGAGAACCTTGTCAGCTTCGTGTTTTGCTGTTAGATTTTCCCGATTCTTCGAGTATGCAATGTCGTGATCTATGCAAGCTGCGTCTAGAGGGTTTATACCACGATCTCCACGCTCCAATCTTTTAACAAGCTTGGTACCTGGCCCGCAAAATTGATAGCCTGGTATGTGAAGTTCGACGGGTAGCTTGTTTACGAGAGTGTTGACGAGACCGTTACCTCTCACTGCCATTGCTCGACTGAGCTCGAGGCTATAAAAGCCAGGTATTTATAGGTTTTCCAATCAGACGCGCGCGAGCAGTCATGGAGTTTACACAGCAAAATATCAAGTTACCTGTCATCAACTTTGACAATGTAACGCAGAGGCGGGAAAAAATCAAACGTCATGGAAAGCTGCTACCAAACACAGTTCGCTCTATAATTTGCGGTCCTTCGAATTGTGGCAAGACTAACGCTCTTCTCACGCTCATAACGCATCCCAACGGATTGAGATTTGAAAACGTTTACGTCTACTCAAAGTCGCTCAACCAACCCAAGTACGAATACTTGAAGAAAATCATCGAACCTGTCAAAGGAGTGGGATATTTTCCGTATAGTGACAACGAGGGAGTCGTCAGTGTGGACAACGTCAAGCAAAACTCTGTGATGATATTCGATGACGTGGCATGTGAAAAACAAGACAATATACGTGCATACTTTTGCATGGGACGGCATCACGATGTGGATAGTTTCTATCTCTGTCAAACTTACGCTCGCATTCCCAAACACTTGGTGAGAGACAACGCCAATATGCTCGTACTGTTTCGTCAAGATGACATGAATTTGAAGCATGTTTACGACAATCATGTAAACACGGACATGCCGTTTACGCAATTTCGGGAACTGTGTGCTACCTGCTGGAACGACAAGTACGGTTTTCTCGTCGTTGACAAAGATAGTGACATTGATCAAGGTCGATACAGGAGAGGATTCGACTGCTTCTATAAATTGAAGTGACTTCACAACGACAGCATCAGTATTACCTGAACTACGATCGAGACGACATCATGGAGCGTAAAGATGTACTGCATCAAATTGTGCAAGCCAATGAAGCTATTCGACGCAAACATCGTCTGCTCAAGCAAGGAAGAGCTGCTGTAGAAATGTCGATCAATGAAGTTTTTAAACCAATTATCGATCCACTGCAGTCATTAGCTCAAAAACCGCAAGATGTAAAAATGATGAACGTGAAGAAAGAGGAAGTCAAGGAAGAAGTGCCGGAATTGTCAACAATGGAGGCAGATTCACCCGAAGCGAAAAAGGATTCATTTGTGCAATCCGATGGAGAATTCAAGAGTTTGAACGAAACGGTTGGTAATACAACATTTTCACCTGGCAGTAGTAGCTCGCCAGCTGTAATTGATACGGTGACGAAGTACTTAACGATGATGAAAAATGTGAATCATAGAAAGAAATTTGATACACAGTACGGAGTTCGTTTACTGAAAACTGGACCCTTCATTGGAAACGCACGAATCAGTTTTACACATGATGCAATTCATGTCGGAGATGTGAAGTATAAGAAGACGCCTGGATTGATTGAATTGTTATTCAAAAAAGATCCGGAAGACTCCATGCTATCGAAAAGTGATATGGAAAATTATAAGAAAATCGTGCGTCAAACAAACGCAGACAAGAAAAATTATCGACCGGATTCGAGTACCCGTGGAAGCAAAGATTTCAAATACTTAAACTACATCGCCAAAAAAGGAGGAGCTATGTACAATAAGGTTCATCGTGGACAGAACATCGACTACGTGCATTGGGACGATCCGAACGAGCTCGTTGATCGCTTACGCCTGATTCTCGCATCTCAAGCTGCCGGAAACAACAGTCATACCAACGAAATAAACTCAATTATCGAAGAACTTAGAGAAGCTGAGATTATATATTGAGCAACTTGGAGTATAAAGCCTCATTCGCAACCTAGACAATGTCGAGTGTAGACGTTTTCGGAAGACATCTGACCAAGAACCGAGGCATACGTGGACCACCTGGTGCTGGATTCAAATTGACTCCCGAAGGTCATTACGATCTCCAACATAAAAAATTAGTCAACGTCGCAAAGGGTGATTACGAGACGGAAGGCGCTTCGTATCAAAATATTATTGACTTCGAAGAAGTGTTAACGAGTGAAATTGACCACTTGAAAAAATCGTTGGAAATCTTGGCAAACATGTATCAAAAGCATATGACTGAAAACTCTACAATCATTTCGGCCATTCAAACTCGCTTGAAACGTATCGAGGAGGAAGTGTTTATCGATGTTACACCTAAAGAGAATGTCTACGAGTAATCCATTCGACAATCATCCTCCGAACATCATGGATCTCAAGGAAGCACTAGTGGAAGAAATTCATAAACCAGCGAGAAGAAATTATCGACGTCGTCATGTTGATATGCGTGGATTAGATGAGACGTGGCAAGCTGATCTCGTTGACATGACCGCTTACAAGGATAAAGGCTACAAGTTTCTGCTCACCGTCATCGACGTATTCTCCAAGTACGTCTGGGCTGTACCAATAAAAACCAAAAATGGACCCGACGTCACCGCTGCTATGAAGACTGCGCTCAAGTATCGCCAACCCATGAATCTACACGTCGACCAAGGCAAAGAATTTTACAACAAAAACTTTAAGGCTCTTATGAAGCAACATGGAATCAACATGTACTCTACATTCAGCGGTATAAAAGCATCCATCTGCGAACTTTTCAATCGTACACTCAAGGGCAGGATGTGGAAACGATTCTCCCTCCAAGGACATTACAAATGGATCGACATCTTACCTGATTTGATAGCAAATTACAACGCCACCAAGCATCGAACAATCAAGATGAAGCCTAAAGATGTTGTCGCAGCTGATGAAAAACGCCTGCTTGATGAAATTTACCATATCAAGCAAAAGAAAGAGAAGAGGAAATTCAAAGTCGGTGACAAAGTCCGAATCAGCAAGTACAAGCACGTCTTTGAGAAGGGATACACACCGAACTGGACAATGGAAATATTCACCATCGCTGCTGTGAAACCAACATATCCAACGACGTACAAGCTTAACGATTATCAAGATCAACCCATCGAAGGAGGATTCTACACAGAAGAACTTACCAAAGTGCAGCATCCTGATGTATACCTCGTTGAGAAAGTGCTACGTAAACGTGGGAACAAAGTGTTTGTAAAGTGGTTGGGATTTGATAGTGAACACAATAGTTGGATAAATGAGAAGGATATGTAATCAATAAAGAAAACGAAATATATAGCATATGTTTTTTATTTACCACAAGCAACTACTTTGAATCCATTTCCGCACCACCAGAGCCCCGCTCGCATGGGGTGGTAGAATTCATGGCGTGTTTTATTTTTACGTGGTATCCCCAGTAGGCCTAATCCACGATCTATTCTAAACAGTTGTCATAATTCTAGTTTTGCTTAGGGCATACTAATATTTACAACTCCTCGTCGACATCCATCAATTCCCGTATTTTATAGTGGCCGTGAGCCAAAGTGTCGGTTGTAGTTGTCAATAGGTGACGCTTGTCATCATATGGATTTAACGCGATTTTTGTTTGTCTAATGGTTTGAATTTCATGCAGATGTGATCGAAAAAGATGTTGAACGCGATACTCTGTACTTTCACTGAACAAGCAATGTACGTAATCATCGAAATCTATTGTTTTCGCTACAACGGATCCTTTGACTCCTTTGGCTTTCTTAATTCGATCCTGACCTTCAACTCGAACGCTATACATCTTACTTCTCAATGCTACGAATTCAGTAATTATTTTCCCGTTGCATTCGTCCTTCATGAGACCTACAACTTTTTTGTTTTTCAATTCGATTCCGAAACGATTTGGGGAGGGATAATCCGACGTATCAAAGTGCTCATTTTTTTATTCATCATTTTATATGGGTCGAGATTTCGAATTTCATAAATTAGACTGTCCGTATCGGTATACAGGATTTTCGCGTTTGTTGCAGGTTTCATAAAGTCGTAATGAAAAGAGTAAAGACATGTTTTGGATAGGTCGAGAACGCAGAAACCTATATAAATTGGTTTGTTCATTGTAACCTCGAGTTTAGCTAATTTAATAGCAACTAAATTCTCATCAAAAATCGTACGAGAGCTAAAATTTGGTTTTGAAATCAAGGCTTCTGCGCCGTATCGACCCAACCATTGCATGACTAGTTTTATATCAACACGTTTTCGAACATTCTCCATGGTTTTTCCGTAAACTGCATTGTTCATCAGTTTGTATAAATTTTTTTCAAATTCATTTTTTGCATTTTTACGCAATTCACTGTTTAAATCAATGTAAGACTTTAACCATGGAGATTGCTTAAATTTCAATATTCTATGAATGCAACGCAAAACCAGTCCGTGGTGCAATGCCTGCCTCAAATTTCTGTAATGAATGACGTACCGCTTTTTCGATTCAAGAGTCGTTAAGAGCTTTTTACATTTTGAACCGGGTGGAGTTTTGTGCTCCGCGCAAAACGGCAAGTCATTATGGGAGTCATGAATTTCTTGTGGATACTCGAGATCCACTTCCAGGATGTAACCTTCACCCGCATCATCAGCAACATCCCACGAAAAATCTTGTTGGAAATTTTCAACCCACTCTAATCCCCCGTGAGGCAAGCATTGCGTCATGGCCCATCCATAAAGGTTATTTACATCATAATACATGAGGTACTTGTCCTCTTCTTGTGGATTATAGTCCGCAGCGTAATAGGGATTGTTGGCCCTGGCGTATCGATGACTGCATTGGGAGATTCCTCCTCGAATCCCCCGTTCGACGAAGAGGAGCTTGTCGATATCCGTCAGTAGCTCCAATTCCATACCCGTGTGTTTGAGCATGGCGTCCCAGCTGAATCCTGGCGTTGTATAGTAGTGCGCAGGATCCAGTCCATAGGACGCGAGGCAGCTTTCGCGAAAGTTTTCGAAAACGTCGGTCAAGAGGAGGACATCAGTCTTCAGGTATAAGTCGGAGTATTCGCCCAAGTCCTGAATTCGGAAGGACTGCCAGACGGTCTGTGCATGACTGAAATCAAAAAGAATTTTTTTTCAAGTCCTTAAACTCAAAAATAATACTCAAAATGGTTATGGTAATAAAATGGTTTGTTTACCGATAGTCATCGTCAGAAATGTTCTCGTTTATCAGGATGCTGTGGAACGCTTCGTGGGGAGGTAGCTGGGTAGCCTCCAATTTTTCCCAAGAGTCCAGATACTCGTATGGGAACACTCCTTTCTTCGTGAGGAGTTTGAAACGTTCCTCGTCGAGATCGGGAAAATCTCTCTTTACGATGGCTTTCTTGTCATCTTCCAAGTACGACGCAAGTTTGTCCAGGGATGAGGCCATGAACCTGAACGAGTCGATGAAGCGCAGGGAAATCTTGTTAGCTTCAAAATGTTTCGTAAAGGAGATGTATCTTTCCATTGTCTGTGGAATCAGCGTGACGCGTCCCTCGATGCACGTGGCGATTTGTTTGATGACAAGATGACTGTAATAACCGCTTAGGTTGTGAAAAATAATCTGAAAAAACCACAATTGTTACCTTTGAATCCTTGTTACATGAGATATATTTTCAAAATCTAAATAGTACGCTCAATCCTATATGCTCATAAATATCTTTTGTAAGTTTTTTATCGAAAAAATATAAAGACGTAAAATCTTACCGGAATAGTGAGCGCATCCTGGTAGAGAAGATTGCACTTTTGATGAGCCGCACCTCGAAACTTGCCCGTAAGATGGCAGTGGTCTCTCACTCTGACTTGTCCTTTTAGAGAGTTTTTGCAGATGTGACAGTTGTCAGCTTTTCGAAAAATCTCCTTCTCTGCTGGAGTGAGAGGCTCCATGGGTTTAGGAGTCTTCATCTTCTCCTGGACTGTTTCGGTGAGTTTCACCAACTCTTCGGAGAACCACTGCGCGGGATCATGGCCTCGATAGCTCGCGTAGAGAGATTGTCCTTTATCGAAGCTACACTGTACATAGTAGCCAACGCTACAAGCCTCGTGCACTTGCACGACTCGAGTGTTTTTTTCTTCGTTCGGAATGACTTTTTTCAACAAACATTCAAAATCCGCGTAAACGACGTATGGAACTTTGATATTGTTTTTGTGATTGTTGAATTTAAGGATGTTGTTCTTCTCTGTTGGCAATTTCACTTTACAATCATTGATTTCTTTGCAATCAATTTCGTGATTCCTCAACTTTTCAGAATCTCGAAAGAAGTGAAGGCATCGGTCACAAATCCAATGTTTGCTGTTAGTTTTAGAAAGTTGACTGTTGACAAGGCGTGAAAGGTCTTTAATCCAGACATAATGGTAGCGAAGGGGTTCACCCTCTTCATCTTCGTCATAATGATTTTGTATGAGAAGTAAATTTATATGCCTGTTCTGCTTTTCTTTGGTGATATGGATAGGAGCCACTGAAAAATCTTTGTTTTTCAAAAGTATGTAGATATTTATGGAAATATTGTTGAGTTTTTCGAATAAAAGTGCCTGCTTTGGCATAACGGGAAAAGAAATTCCTTCGAAATTAAGTTCATTTTCGAAAAGTCTATACTTTGTTATGCGACTAACATTTCTGTCTTTCTTGTCAACTGGGTGAAGTGCTGAAAGAATAGCCCATTTGAAACACTCATCGTCAAAATTTTGAACGTTCACGCAAGCCTTTTTATTCTGAATTGTCTTTGGTAGTTCGATGAAGGAACTCGCTCGCAAAGGATTGTATTTGTTGATATGCACACCGAGACTCACGATCCGACGCAGCGTCCATCCGGATCCTTGGTGTTGAAACTCTTCGATCTTTTTCAACAATGAATCTCTGACGTTGGCGTCGAACCAGATGTTGAGATCCGTTGTTTGCGTGATGCTGACGCTGCGGGTGTCAAAGTTTTTCAATTCAACGACCTCTTCATCGTTCTTGAGAATGCTGAATTCTCCATCCAGGGAAGTGTAGACTTTTAATGCGTTTTTGATCTTCAGACTTTCTTCCACTTTGGTGATGAAAACTTCTCGAGCTTCCAACAAAAACTTGGTAATGTCCAGGTGGCGCAAGTTGATTATGACACCCGTGCGGATGTGTGTCTTGAAAGCACTGTTGAGATCTTCCCATTGTACGCCATTTTGTAATCCAGCTCCACTTACGGGCGAACCGCGCAACCGGACAATGTAACTGCGTAATCGTTTAATAGCACGCGCATATTGAAGTTTCACTGCACTCAAACTATTCTCACTCAGTTCGCGCAATTGTTTGATCTGTGCTTTAGCGTCATTGTTCAACACTGTAGGATCGGCAGCGTCACCCCGTGTTAAAAGTCGTTTTTGAGCGTTTATCACCTCGTACGCGGTCTTGAGTTTTGATTCCGCCATTGTTCAAAAACTAAATGTCACTTTGAGATTTTATTCGATAGTCCCCCGTTGGTAGACTGTAGTGATGGGAAAACTATCGATAACTATCGATAACTATCGTTAAGGCCAGCTATTAATAACTATTGATAGTGAGTTGATCCTATCAATAGTTAACGATAGTATTGATATGCGATTAAAAAGCGATTTCTAAAAAAAAAAGGTCATCACGTGGGAAACTTATCATGAGATTCAAATTCAAACTCTCCGCGCGAAATTCGATAACTCGAATCATAACCCAACCTTTCCCTACAATTGTCACTGAAGTAAAAGAATTAAAAAATAACACAACATCGTTAACAATCGTTAAGAATTTTCGGGAAATTAAGAAAAGACAGCTTAAAAAAGTGCAATGTCAAACACGGGAGATGAAGTTGCAGTAAGGAGAACCTCTCCGAGGAAAAAATTCAAAAAACTTTGAACTTTCTCGATAATACAAATTGTGCTCCGTCAACGTCAAACGTTGTGGTCGATTTAGTCGACCCTCCGAAAAATAACAGTCCCTGGTAAGTTTCCATATGGCATTCTGATTTTTTTTTCGAGAAAGAAGGAAGACTAATTGAAACTCGCGTATTGGAAATTGAATAATTTAAGGTTTTGTTTATAATATGCGTCTGCAATGTAATGATTACTTATAATTTCAGCACTTCATCTCGACAAAAGCGTTCGGTTGTTTGGAATTTTTTCAAAAAGTCGAATGATGGAAAATCATTTGTTTGCCAAGTTGGCAATTGCGGCTTTTCAATGTTGTCTTCCAACACTACTAATATGAAAGATCATATGCAGAGACGCCATAAGAAAGAATGGTAAAAAACTATTACAGAAACAGATGACCAAAATGAGGCAGAGGAAAACATTCATAGGTTTGCTTGGTGTATTTTCTTACTTATATTTTTATATAAATGAAATTGGAGGAATTTCCACAAATAAACAAATTTTAATGTAAAAAAGTGTTTTAATATCATGTATATTTGTTCAAATTTATATTGTGTATGTTATAACATAATGTATGTTATTTTAAATACATAAATTTTTTTATTCTATTTTTCTGAGTTCTACAATCTATTGTTGGATGATTGATCTGTTCTTCGTGGTTCAAATTTATATTTTGTGTATATTTACATATATTCAAAAAATGTTTGATATTTTGTGTCTATCGCCCGGAAAAAAAAAACTTGCATGCTGCTTGCAAGCGTGCTTGAACGAAATATGCATGTTGCATGCATGATTTTAAATGCATGTTTCTTGAAAGACAATCTTGCATGGTTCATGCAAGTACCGTGCAAGTTGATCTTGCGCGCGGCATGCATGTAACTAGCATGTGACGTGCATGCTGAAAAACGCGATATTTTACTGCTTGCATGCATGCACCATGCAAGTTCTGCATAAATGTTGCTTGCAAGCAACATGCATGCACCGTACTAGTTGATCTTGCACGCAGAATGCAAGTTTTTTTTTCCCGGGCGTTTTTATTTAACATGCAATGTTTACTATTCATTTTCATTACTAATGTTTTTTTTATTAATATAAGATTAATATATGTATGTCAGGTACATATTATTCATAATGTGATGTATGTAATACCCTGCATTTTAATTTATTATTTCTTGTATCTGATGTTACTCATAATGAAAAACGGTTCATCCATACCCTAATGATTTTGAACCTTATATGAACCTTATAAGAAAAAAATTTTTTTTATATGAGTTCAATTTTTTATAAAGTGCACCTTCTACAAACCTTATAAGAAATGTAATTCCTTATAAAAGTGACCTTATAAAAACCTTATGAAAAATTGAAAATGCTCATAAAAATGAATGAAAAAAATTTTTTTAAAAAAAACCTTATAAAATTTTTTTAATTCATTTTTATAAGGTTTTTATAAGGAATTGAATTTCTTATAAGATTGGTAAAAGGTGCACCTTATAAAAAATTGAATTTTTTTAAGGTTCAAAATCTGCAGGGTGATTAGTATTTTCTGTCAACTCTTGTATTCACATAGAAAAAAGTGATTTTACAGTACATATTTGATTTCACAGTGTATCCTCGCTGAAAAGAAAAGGGGGTCAATTGCCGGTAACGAATTTTTTAAAAAAACCATGCATCCCCTATCCACGGAATTCCGAGCGAAAAAAAAAGCTAGATGAAAAAGTAGCGGCTTTTGTGATCAAAGATTTACAGCCACTTTCAGTGGTCGAAGACGTTGGCTTCAAGGAGTTGTTAGCAGAACTGGATCCGCGATATTCTTTGCCATGTTGTCGCACCTTAAGAGATAGTTTGATTGAAAAACTTCATGGAAAAACTCTCAAGATTGTTGCAGAGGCAGTAACACGTGCAAAGTATGCAAAAAATTACAATGAACGATTAAGGAATGAAAATTCGTTTATAATTAAATTATATCATACTGCCCATGAGAAATTATATTTTTAAATTTTATTTAAAAATAGATTTATGAAATTATATATATATTAATAATATTTTAATAAAAAAATATATATAATATATATTGTATATATAATATATTAATATATATTATTATACATCATAATATATTATATAATATAAATATTATCAAAATTAAAAATGTTTATTTTTAATTCTATTTTTAAATTTTACCTAGGACCTTTTTTATGAGTCAGTTTTTATATATATATATATATATATATATATATATAAATTAATTAAGCATGCTTTATGAAACAGATTTGTGAAACTTAAATACTTAAATTTTTTTTTATGTATTATTTTTCAATAAGCATTTAAATAAAAAATTATATTTTTTTATGAATATTCAAATGATATTGTTCTATAGATAATCTTATTTATATTGAAATATTAATGAGATTAAAGTTAAATAACTCAAATTATCACAATAACTGTATTAATGTGATAATTTTATTTTTTATCAACATAGCGACGTCGCGATAACGTTCGATGGATGGTCCAGCCGAACCACCCAACATTATCTGACGGTGACCGGGCATTTTCTCGAAGAAGTGACGCTCCAAGCCGTTACACTCGGGGTTGTTCCTATTTTAGAGCGCTCTACCGCAGTAGATTGAAAAATTACTTACAAAGCTGTTCACTGAAAAATTTCCAAATGTCAACATTACTTGCGGAATCACAGATAATGCGGCCAATATGATCCTCACATGCAAGCTATTGAATGTAAGAAATATTTTTGTAAAAAATCTAATTTAAAAATGCGTTTTTTTAAGTTTCCAATGTTTTTCAAATATATATTTATTTAGCTTTACAAGGATATTATTACTCTTAACAGAAATTAATAAATATTTCACTTTTTCAAAAATATAACTTTGATTTTGACTCGGGAAGACTTCAATTCTTTATAGATGATAAAGCAATGTTATTCTTCAAAGATTTTTCAAAGTAAAAAGTGTTTCAATTTGTATAGCATGATCACTATTTTTAAATTTATTTCATAAGAAATATGCGTATGTTCTCTACAATTTTAAATTCAAACTCAAATTTAAAAAAGAGCGAAAGCTTTTTGAATGAAACTGTATATTAAAATAAATGATTTTTTTCAAGATGGCGAACATGCCCTGCATTGCACACTCAATTCAGCTGGTCGTTAATAAGGCCATCATGGGAACAAAAGATGCCTCTGAACCAATCGACTTCGATGATTTCGATATTCTGAAGTTTGTATTTAAACGTTACTTTACGAAATTACTTTTTTTTTTCTTTCGTTGTATTAAAATTTTTTTCAGAGTAATCGAAGAAGATTTTGATGTTTCCACCGATGTGACTGTCTATTCCATTATTAAAAAAAGCAAGCAGATTGTCCAATTGTTTCACAAAAGCTGGGTTGCTGCAGGAGAGCTGAAAAAAGAGTTGGAGATTCGAAACCTGAAAAATGTCAAGATGACTCAGTCGGTCGAGACCAGATGGAATTCCTCTTATTTTATGCTCAAAAGCAATCATTACGCCGACGATGCTGTGACGGTTGTGCTGGGAAAAATCGACCATGGTGTGGAAAACTTCTCTGCCCAAGAAAGAAGAGTGATTCCGGAAATTTTGAAAATCTTGGAGCCATTTGTTGAAACAACGGAGCTTTTGAGCGGGGACTCATATGCTACCATGTCACTTGTAATTCCAAGCATGAAGGCTCTTTTGGAAACTCTCAAAGAAATCGAAAGTGGAATACAAACTGCTGCAGGTCTTGATTTTTACTCGAGAATCCTGAATTTGACCAAAGAAAGGCTGCTGAGTTACGAAAAGAAACCAATTTCAGCGTATGTATACTTGTTATCGAAAAAAAAATGTGAAATGTTGTTCTAAATGAATATGTTATATTTTTTTTTAGTATCAGCACAATCTTGGACCCTCGATTTAAGAGTTATGGATTCGTGCAGCACCAAAACTTTGAAAAAGCTGCATCGTCGATCAAATCGATGATCAGAGAAGCGATCGACAACAAAATGTTGGCTGATCATAATGCTCTCCCACCTTCCACGACTGAACAGCAACAAAAAAAAAGTAATACTCGCCAAGTTCCAACATTGGCAGGCATTCATTGCATGCTCATGATTAAATCAATTTTTTTTTAGGTCGTTTCTCTTTTCTCGATAAATATCGCCAGTTACCAAGTCAACCAAAGATCCCTAGTTCGGCACAAGCAATGGTGCATTTCATCTCTTTCTTGGAGGAAGGAATATTACCTGAAGATGCTGACGTTTTCAAATACTGGAATGAATATACAGCCTGCGAAGAGCTCAAAAAAATTGCTCTTCGTCATTTGATCATCCCAGCATCATCGGTACCCTCAGAAAGAGTCAACTCAACAGCGGGAAACACAATTACTGACCGGCGATCTCGCTTGGATCCTGAAATGGTCCAAAAACTGGTTTTCTTGCGGCAAAATGCGAAATTTGCAAAAATCTAATGAACGTACATGGTCATTTTAAGGCTTTTGAATAAAGTATTTTTATCGTGAATTTATTCTATGTGTTATTTTTATTCAAAGGAGCTCAAAAATAGATAATGAAAATTCAAGTTTACCCAGGCAATCCAGACATCTCCTGTTGCTTAGACAGTCTTTTCTTTTTATAGAAAATTTTACAAGTTAGAACTAGAAAATTTAATTCTTTACAGATTGGTTCATTGGTTGTTTCTTTTCTCTTCTCTGACGAGCATTACTTAATTTAATTTAACTCATTCAACTTTTATTCAATTTTGCTTTATTCAATATCTATTCGATTTTCATATTTTGTATTTTTCGTCAATTCAATCGAACTGCAGGCGCATGAAAAAAATTGACGACCTTTTTTTTTTTAGGTGTCACTTGAGTGTCCCTTTACTTTTATAACTGGAAGCAGGAGTGGGAGAACTATTGATAACTATTGATAGTTATCGATAGTTCAAGCGACACTATTGATAACTATCGATAGTACTTTTTCGGACTATTTTCCCATCACTAGTAGACTGACGCTCCTGGACTTGAGTTTAAGTTTATATATCCCGGTGGCGCCGCAGTCGCTGTTAGTTCTACCACGCACTGTTGCCAAGTCTGCAGCACACTGTTGTCAAGTCTTTTACACTGTTGCCAAGTCTACCGCGCACTGTTACCAAGTCTTTTACACTGTTGCCAAGTCTACCGCGCACTCTCTATATAGTAAAAACTTTCTTACTTTTTGGATTTCATTTTGAATTTTGACATTTGAGAAGATGGTGAAATATTTTTCAATAACTTTTAAATTATCAGGAACGACTCGTTTAATGATTGCCTCTTCGCATATCATTCGAAAATTATAATTCATAAATAAATCGCCGGCACCGTATGACTTTAAAGTAATATCGAGACGTTCCCTATGCAAGTCAACACTACCAGTATACAAAAATGTTAAAAATATTTCAATGACTTCGCTAGGGAACTCGTCAATTACGATTTTACGTTCATGTGATTCTTTCCACGAATGCTTGAAGAAGTCTCGAAATATTCTGATTGAGCTACTAGAACCGCACTGTGTACATTGAATTTGCGTGTAGCAGTAATTATCGAAAAGTCTGATTGATTTCCTGCGAGAAGTAAATTTTTAAAACCGTTTACAAAAAAACCGGTTTGTTTATTGTAATAATGTTCAGAGACACCACTCCACAAGTGATAGCATATGCTGATTTTCATTAGAAATAAACCGTTTTCCAATGTCGGTTCTGTTGGGAGGTATAATTCTTCACTATCAGGATGAAAAATGTGCGCAAACTCATCAAGGAAAGGTCCACTATTATATTTGTAGATTACTGCTGCCACACGCCACTCGGAAAAAGAGCCAATGTGAGCACGACACTTAACAATGGGTTGAATATTATTTTTGTCTATTTTGCGCGCAGTTAGTTTCCAAGTAAACATGGAATCCTTATAATCACTTGAACTACAATCGTTACTATTTTCCTTCAAATAACACCGTAGAAATAACTCTATCGGAGCCATCGTTTAAAATAACAAAGCTAAGGTTTTCCAAAATAAATAACTGTTACAAAAAAAATTTTTTCAGACATCGTTCACTATTGAAAATTTCTATGATGTTGAACTCACTCGGTTTAATTAAGATTCTTGAGAGTCTTGCTCAGCAGAGGTTGTATCGACGCGTGCTTCCAAAGCGTGAAGTTGTTGCAATAGAGCCGCGCGATGTGTCTGAATTTCAAGTTCAAGCAGAGTCAAGTCTTCGAATCTGTTTACCAATTCAATCAAAAATTCCTCTTCCTCATCCTTATCAACAGGCGGAGGAAAAGATATGAAAAACACTACTAGTATAAAAAACCCCATTGTCATGTAAAAAAACCACATTGTCGTGTAGAAAATTTGAAAACACTACAGATATTCACTTTTCACAATCACTTTTTAAATGACGCGGCGCCCTCACGTCGAAAATGTGACTGACTGATGGTGGGGAGATCGGAGGTTATTATATAGAGGAATGATGATGTCATCATCTCCTACTCTGCTCGATATGAGTCAGAGATAAAATTTAGTTTTGACTTTGAAGTTCTGAGAAACGAGCAATAGCTCCTGTAAATAATGAATTCCACGCAGACTTCAAAACAGGATACTCAGATTACAATTGCGCAGAAAGTGTAAACAAAAGTATCAAAGGACAACTGCGCAGCGAAAAACATCATGATCATATTACATCTAGGAGCGGAAGTCAGATTGTAAACAAAGATAACAAATGTCATAAATTTGATGACATCAAAGGATGCCGACTCGTAAACAAATGATAAAAATGCTGAAAGTTTTCAATGAGATTGAATTACATCTACGCAGCGGACGACTTTTCTAAACAAAGGATTCGGGTTACATTTACGCAGCAATTTTTCATATAAACAACTAGATCTATTTTCAGCTATGATCAAATTACATTTAAACAGTGAAACCCAACTCTATAAACAAATGGAGCAAATCTTATCTTGGTGTCATATTTTTAGAACTTTCATAACATAAATAATTGCATGAAATTGCTCGAGGTTCGAATTACAGTTAAACATGGAAACTCAACTCTATAAACAAATGGTGTAAAGTATATCTTGGTGTCATATTTTTAGAACTTTTTAAACATAAATAATTGCAAAAAAATTGGTCGATCTTCGAATTACATTTACGCAGTCACATATGACGCAGTGGGAACTTGAACGTAGGTTCAGTTTTAAGAGTATTATTACATCATCGTAACAATAAAGTTCGAGGTGATACAACAATTGAAGGTTAGTTGTAGTGCCGGTAAAGTAGTTCCCTACCTAACTGATCAATCACTATTTCATAGTAGAAATCTTCCTTACCGACTAAGGTAACTTATCGACTTATGGCAACTTATCGACGAAAGGAAAGTTATCAACTGTGGATAAATTATCAACGGTGGGATAATTTTTGAAGGTATCAACCACTTTCATCATTATTCATAATAAGATATGAAAAAACTGAATTTAAAATTCCCTCAGCATATAAATATTATTGATATACTTTTCTACTGATGAGCTATCAAAATAATTTTAATTTGCTTTTAATTTGCTGAAGTGTGTTTGAAGTTTTTAAAGATTGATTTCTAATCATTCGTTGTCTTCGGAACGCAAGAAAAGATAACGCGCACGGGCGGAGAGATTAAACAGCGCGGTGTTTTTAATCCGCGCGAGGTGTTCAAATTACAACTCGTCTTCGAAATATACAAAAAGCTAACGCGCCCGGGCGGCGTAATTAGGCGGCGCGGTGTTTATGAATTCGCGCGTGGTGTTCAATTTCATTTCCAAATATCTTTATCGAAAAAAATAGGCTCGAACAAAATGCATATTTTTTCAAGACTTCAGTTTGATTCGAAACTACATCAGTCAAACAATCTGAAAAAATTCATTATGACAATAGAGTACAACTTTTGTGACTTGTGGCGAATTAATATTGGAAATTCGGTGGTGATCATGCTTCAGCAAATGAGGGTGTGTTCTGAAGAAAAAAAAAATAATATAGTGCGCAAGATTCAAATACACTATACCAAATTTTCGTTAAATACTCCAATAAAAATAGAAAGATCTACATATGAATTGAAAGATGGATACCTCGTTCTTGTAAGTATGAATTTAAAATTGATTTGAAAATATAAGATTTTAACTAATAAGAAATTTTAATTGCAGCGTTTGTTTGGCCGTGTAGCCCAGAGAGTAAAAATGTTGGAAAACCGAGAAGAGCTCGAGGTGAAATTGGGGCTTCTGTGGTCGGACGATGACGATGAGGTGGAAATTTTGAATGAATAGTTAATAAGTTACTCACATCGCATATAAGTTTATATATTCAACGAAAATTGTAATAAAAATGTATAAAATGTATTAAAATCAAAAAACAAAACATAAAGACAAACAAAAAACGAAAAAAAAATGATATTTTATATAGATAAAAAAAAATGCAATCGACCAAAAAAAAGATATATATTAAAAAAAATGAAACAAAAAAACCAAAAATAAAAGTATAAAAAAACAAAACAAAACAAAAACAAAAAGACTGAGGTATTACCGACCGAAGGTATTACCGACCGCACATCTACCTTACCTATCGCCACCATTTTGTATTCCTACCTTACCGACCGTCGCCATATTAGATTCCTACCTTACCGACGCGGGGAGGGGAGGTGGATCTACCTTACCGACGCGGGTAGGGGCGCGAGGGGGAGGGGGGGTCACGTGATGGAAGGAGAAGTGGGGTGACGCAGAACCCGCCTAGCTCATCTACTTTGATTCTGATTTTGATTTAGACTTTGATTTTGATTTGGATTTCGATATTTATTTTGATTTTGATTTGAAATTTCATTTTGATTCGGATTTTGATTTTGATTTACATTGGGTCCGATTGAAGTCCCGCTTCGAGAAAATTTTGTCCGTAGAAGTTCACATTTCCACGTTGTTGTTCTTTCGGGGTTTGATTGAAATTTGAATTCTGATTCGCGTATGGTGCTTTGTCCTGATTCTGTACGCGATTTTTATTAGTCCATTCGCGTTTTCTGCACTGATCAATCTTGTGACCCGGCTTCTTACAATAATTGCAATGCAGAGATAAATGGTTTGGTGGGAATTTTGATCCCTGTGAATTTGAATTCGTGTTCGATTGGAAGTGGAAAGTCTGTCTCGGAAGATTACCTCGTGTATTCCTACTGTGTGGATTTTGGAAGCATTGATCTGTATTATGATTGTTCCGATTGCAAATAGCGCACTTTTTGATTTTTTGAGAGCCATTGTATTGTAATTTCAAAGATTTTTCCTCGATGACAGCGGCAGTAAATGCCTCATTAATCGTTTCAAATTCCCTGTATCTCAACATTTGAGATATCTGAGGATGAGTGTGGTACACGAAACGATCAAGAGTCATCTGCGTGACCATAGAAATACGACCTGGGAATTCGGTTTTTTTGCTGTCTGAGCTATAAACGTTTCCAAGAATCTTTGAAGAAAGATCTTCTAATCTCTGATAAAAGTTTGTAACATTTTCGTTCTGTAATTGTCTCAATGTGTGCAGTTCTTCGAGCAGCTGATCAAATGTCTTTTTATCCATATATAAATTTAGTAACAGTTGAGAAATATATTTCCATGTTGTTAAGTGACAGTGAATATCGATCTGCTCTCTTGCTTTGCCAGAGATCAAACTCTTAATGTAAAGCAAAAGGGCAGGTTTTTGGCTATCATGAGCTAACTCGAATACTGCGTCAACTTGCTTGACAAAGCTACGAACCTTGTGTCTATCTCCGTCATTTTTATCGGAAATAAGTTTTATGAGAGATTCGATTTTAAAACTACTTTGGGTAACTGTTGTCGTATTCACTGTATCTGGCATTTTGATTTCCGTTAATAAGATTTCCTCGTTGATCAGAGAACAATTACAATCAATTTTTCAAGTTTGTGCTATTGACTAGGGTAAAAGGGAGTCATTTGGAGTCATATATGGTCAAGGATTTATGATTGTAACATAGGATATGGAAAGAAATGCAGTTTTCGCAATATTATAAACGGTTGTGACTCACTTTGACAGTGGACCTCGGTTGCTAATCCGTGGTGAATCGCCAGCTAGTCAAGAGAGTTGAATTTTGAACTTCCTTCGTCGGTTGTCTGAAGTAGGGCAGGACTGGAGTCGCTGTCGTGATCAGGGTTGATTGCTAGGAACGTCGGAATCTTGGTCTAAAACTCAAGGTTGGCTCCGACTTCGTCCGTATGAAGCAAAAAGAGAAGTAGCTCTAGGGGTCGATAGTCCTTTTTCACAACTGGGTTGTAGCTCCAAAAAGGTGGTGAATGAGCCGGACAAATCCTAATCCTCGTCGCCAGTGTTATGTTCCAACCAAATTAAATAAATGCTCCAACTGATTTCAATAATATAAGTATAATTTCAAGATCCTCTAATACAGAAAATACTTTTTACTACAGACAATTTTTCTCTTCTTCTTACAACTCCCACACTGTGAGTCTATATATATCCATGTTCGCAGTGATAAAGATTTACAATCATACAGTGATTCGACAAAAAATAGAGTCGTTACGATGATAAAAGTAAAAATTTAGAATTGCACAATCATTCAGCAAAAAAAAATAGGATCGTTATGATGATAAAAGTAAAAATCTAAAATTGCACAATCATTCAGCAAAAAATAGAGTCATTATGATGATAAAAGTAAAAATCTAAAATTGCACAATCATTCAGCAAAAAAATAGAGTCATTATGATGATAAAAGTAAAAATCTAAAATTGCACAATCATTCAGCAAAAAATAGAGTCATTACGATGATAAAAGTAAAAATGTATAATAGCACAATAATTCAGCAAAAAGTCATTTCGATGATAAATCGTCGATAACAGAATCATTAAGACGGTAATTGTAATCTATTAGTAAAAGTATAAAAAATGAATCTTGTGACAAAATTAGTTATACAACAAATTCTATTGTGATGTAAGGAATGAATGAGTTTGAAATTGCTGGCGATTCTAATGATATCAATAATGATTGAACTTATAAAAATTTTGCCACAGCTAGAGTGAATTACACTATGTATTAACAATCATTAGCAGACTGAAAACGAAAAATTCACGTCACCATGTGATCGCAGGCATAACGATAATGTAGATAAATTTTCATGCATAAAAAAAAATTCTCCGCTAAGGCTAAAGATTAAAACTATGTATTTTCAGACTCGATAATACCAGTACAATGAAGAAACAATGACACAAAAATATCATTCAGTTTTACACATTCAGGCTTTCACATCGCGTAATTTAATTTGCATGCTACATATGAGATGGTTAAAGAATAATAAATATTTACTTCCAATTTTTAATGTCTGTGGTTATGCAAAAAACGATCAAAGCTAAAGTAATTTACAATAGTTTTATTTATTCCGAACCTTCGGACAACAAATTTATAATACCTTGTTATTGCGACCTAGATAAAAAAGTGTGTGAATTTCAGTGCGAAAAAAAATACCTTTTTTTATCAAATTCATAAAATCTTCAGAATCGCAACGATTTTTAAATGTTGAAAAATGAATTTTTTTCCTAGAATTCAAGTATTTAGACGATTTCGTAATCATGAAAACTCTTGGAATTTTGAATTTTAAAATACTGAATTGAAAGAGTCAAAATTCCAAACTTTACCAAATTCAAACATATGCTCACAAATTGGATTAAAATTTTAAGAACTTTTCAATAATATAAACCTCCTATAACATTTTCAAAATCTGCATCATTTTTAAAAAATTTGAAATTCAGAGCATTTTTGTGACTTGTCAAAAGTTATAAATTTTCCATAAGTTTCAAATTGTAAAAGTTTTTGTGATTAAAATTTAAAAATATTTCGTAGATGTTTGAAGATTAGCATGATATCAATATAATTAGCACATTTTCAAAATTTTTCAATTTGGTCAAGTCTTCAACGCTCAAAATTTTTTGGAATCTTTAAAATACCCACATTCCTAAATGTTCCAAGTTTACGATTTGATCGTAATTGCTGAATTCATGAAACTGTTTGTAATTAATTCTGAAATATCAGCCATTACCAGAAAAATTTTATAGAATTGATAAAGAGAGGAAACGTTTAAAAATTTAGTTGATTTTCTGAATGTTGGTTTGGCATCCGAACAAAATATTAAAAAGTACGAGCATCTTGCAGAAACAAAATTTCGCAATTATTTGTTTAAACTAATTGTTGAAATGATAAGTTGTTCGGCATATAATGTCATAATTTTATCTAGTTATTAAAAAACTGTGTACAGCCTTTATACCTCGTAAAAAAATTGCGAAATAATTTGTTTGAATTAATGGTTTTAATATATTAATTTTCTGAAAACGATGTCAAAACCTTGCCGAGCAACACAAACAATCATAAAAAGGACGTTTATCTTCTAGAAAGAAAATTTTGCAATCATTCATTTCAATGACTGATCTAAATAAATAAATTTTTAAAAAACAATGTGAAATCCATGCCCAGCAACCCAAAAAACTATAAAAAGTACACGTATCATGTACAAACAAAATTTTTCAATAATTTTTTTTCAATAAACCGTTTACATTTATAATTTTCTTAAATAATGTTTACCCATGCAGCAACCTAAAAAAACCGTAAAAAGCACATATATCTTATGAAAAAAATTGACAGTAATTTTTTCACACAAGTATTTTTACCAAAAAAAAATGTACAAAAACAATCTCAATCCTTACTCAGCGACTCAGAAAGCCATGAAAAGGACATACATATTGTAGAAGAAAATTTTAAAATAATTTGTTTAAACAAAAGAATTTTACAAAGACAATGTCAAATCCTTACCCATGCATCATCCCAAAAAACTATCAAGAGGACATGAATCTTGAGAAAAAAAAACACAATAATTTGTTTCAAGGAATATTTCAAACAAAAGAATTTTGAGAAACAATATCAAATCCTCACTCAGCAACCGAAAAAACCATGAAAATGACATATATCTTGCATAAAGAAATTTCGCAATAATTAGTTTGAAAAAATTGTTTAAATAAACGAATTTTCCAAAAATTAGTTGTTCTATAACAACTAAAATTAGTGGAGTTGTTATGTACTAATTGTTGTTACTCTAATTATTTCGAACAACTAAAGTTAAAAATATGTGTTAGTCTATGAAATCTAGGAAAATTTCAAGTTCGTGATAACTTTGGTTTCTAGAGAACTGATTTCTAAAATGCATTCTTTTGCGCATGCATAAATTTTGTTTGAACTTTTTTCCAGCATGCTTAAAAAAAGTTCAAACAAAAATTATGTGCGCTGCAAAACAGTGGTTTTTCATCTTTCCAATTAAGGTAGTATAATGACTAGATATTGTATAAAATTGTGTCGAGCCTCATGAAAAAACTTAAAATCTGCATGTTTTCTATCCTTTACTTCTTTGTTTTTTTCTCTTAGCTTTTCAATTGATGATTTTTCTCAAATAAAAAATAATATATCAACTGTGTTTTTAAATCACTGACACTATTTTTTTGTAATCTTTTTTCTATGATAGTGCGTAGTGCACGATATTAATAACAAACAATTTGAAGTGATAATTTACATTTCATTGTTAATCAAGGTGTGTGGTGCAAAACGTATCTAATGATTCAGAAGCGTTTACAAACAATACGCATTTGCGGTCTTGAAATTTTAGATCTATGTACACGTTTTTTATAACCGCACGTCAATAACATTTAATATCACGAAAAAATCGCTTTTCACTATGATCGTTAAATTCTATGTTAAACAGGACGAATTTTTCGTTGATCGACAACGATTAACGAAAAAGTAAATTGACAAATCACGTACATAAATCTCTATTGCAATTGATGAAAGAAATTTTAAATTCGATTCAGTTCATCGTCTTGAGGTCGAAAAACGAGACAAAATGGTCTGAAAATGTCTGGATCACATTATCACGATTTTCCAGTTTAAGTTCCGATTCGTTTCAAAACAACAAAGTTGAAGCTTTGGGTGATTGCCCAGATTCTCTATATAGGTCTAATCAATAATCATTTTTTTGTCAAAGACATACATGACAAAGAAATTCTTAGAAATGATTTATTCCGGTATATTCCGGTAGTATTAAGACATCACATTATAACGCTCCTTGGATTTTACCTGACCAGCAGGAAAATCTCGGTATTTCAATTAATGACCAAAGTGTACTAACCGCATTATCACTGTGACTCAACTATATTGCTAAGACGGTTATTGTTCGCCGGTCTTCAATTATAACTGTGGTTCAAGAAAATTTCCAAACATTTTACCACCAATTTCTAGGAAAGGACGTGTTAAAGGGATCCAGGGGAATCGCATACCTATCCCTACTCTTCATTAATCATTTTCCATTGAAAATTCAAATCCTTTTCCCAGTGCAGGTCATGCCGATTCACAATCCAAGTAACATTCATTCTCATTCGGTTCACCACACAGGGTGGTTCTCTTAAAAATCGCGTATTCCTCGTTTCTCAACTGTCCTTTTTTCTCAATTTCTTTTTTAAAAAAAAACCAAAAAATATGTCGGATTCAGAAGAAAGTGCACCAGAACATTCAATATCACAAGTTCCAGGGACAAGTAGGTCTAACCCAGAGGGTGCGATAACTTTCGATGGAAGGCTTTGGTGGGTGAAAGGTTCTTACGACCACAAAACTAGAGGGAAAGTTGAGTAAGTGATACTTTTTAATAGTACTAATTGGTACTGTTCATTTGATTTATATCCCAGTTGGCAGGAAAGCTTCCAAAAAAGCTGAAACTATTTCTGGATATTTCTAGAAAGCTTCCCTAGTAGTTTTGATCCTCATAGAAACCTTATTTTAATTTTAATTTTTAGAATTCTTATTATTATTCAATATTTTTAATATTCTTTATATTTTCCTAAAGTTTTAAAAATTCAAACATACTTCAAAATATTCAAAAATATTCAGATTCCATGTATACTTGTCCAATTCATTAGAATTTTTCCTAATTTTGAAAACTTTACATTTTCACATATTTGATTGAACTTTATCTACAAAACTTCTAAAATTCTAAAAAATTTTCGAAAATCATGAAATTATCAAGGATCCTTAATATGTTTTTCAATTTCTATCATAAATCTAAAATCTTTGAAATTTCAAACATTATCTAAAAAAACCTGTAACCAGGGCCTGCGAAAGACGTGGGTATGGTGGGTAGCACTACCCACCTGGGAAATTCAGCATGGGTAAAATATCAAAAAATACCCACGCCAAAAAACCTTACTTTAGACATTGTAATTTTTTCAATTTGTTAAACCTTCACAACCTACAGAATTTAGGAGAATTGTTTGAAATTTGGGCTTTTAATAAAAAAGTTTTGAATTATAATAATTCTGAACATTACACACAGTTTCTGTAGTTACACAGAAGCATTTAAAAAATTTTCTACAATCTACAAAATTTACGTACATTTTCTGAATTTCGCAAATTTTTCGAATTTTGGATACTAATTGACATTCACTAAAATTTCATGTTTTCTGATTTTATCAAATTCTGAAACTTTTAGACGTGATAGTCTTACATTTTTTAGAAATTTGGAAAATGTATTGAACGGTGCAAGATTTTTCTTTATTTTTCAATAATTTACAATTATTCCAAGTCTTCATCACGGAATAAAATAAATTAATGATATTGTAGTGAATAATTGATTGAAATTAAAATAACGTAGAAAATAAATTTTTTTAAATGAGAATTAAATTTTGCTATAAACTAAATGAAATAAATTTGTGAAAAATAAGGATAAATCAATATGAATTTTATTAATGTAGGTATCATTCAAAATAAATTGTTTCATTACAAATAATGAGAAAACAAACTTCAATTATTTATGATTAATTTAAATGATGTAAACAAAACAACATGAAGTAACGAAAATTTGAGGAGTATTGAAATAATTGATTTATCATAAATTGATGAAATAAAATATATTATTAAGCTATAAGAGCATAATAATCGAATAAAAAATAGTAATAGTCAATTACATCTAATACAAATAAATATTAGTTGGTGAATGATTATGATCATTCACCAACTAAAATTATATTAATATTTCAATTCATTAATTATTATAAATTGAAAACTTGGAATATATAACAATTTTACGAATTATTTATTTTAAAAATATATATTGAATATTGAGAAAAACAGCAGATGAAATGAAATTTGTCATTATATTTTTTTAAAAGCATAAGTTTTTATAGAATTTAAAAACAAAATGAAAAATAAGAGTAAAAATAAAACGGAGGCATAAAAAAATATAAGCACAATGTTAAATTTTGTTAGAAGATTTTCATTATTAGCACTTATAATATACGAGGGGGGACCCAAAAGTAACGGGAATTAGGTGGTGGGGGGATCGCGGAGGGGGGGATCGGGTTCTCCACTGGTTCTCTTCCAAGCTGCTACTCTCCCAAGTCAGTGTGCAAAGTTCATTTGCTGTGAGTGCATTCGTTCGTCCGTAAGAATTTTTCTAGTGAAACGACTTTTTCCGTTTCGGCGAAAACGTGAAATGGATGAGTGCGGAGAGCAACGCGCGGCTGTAAAATTTTGTTTTTTGTTAGGAAAAACACCCGCGGAAACCCTTGTGATGCTGAAAACAGCTTATGGGGATAATGCTTTGAGTAAAACGCGTGTGTACGACTGGTTTTCGCGTTTCAAGAATGGAGAGATGTCAATAGAAGACCAACCTCGTTCTGGGCGCCCCTCGACTTCAAGAACGGACGAAAACATTGAAAAAATCAACACTCTTGTTCATGAAGACCGTCGCCGAACCATCAATCAACTTTGTGAGATGTCTGGATTGTCATGGAGTTCAATTCAGAGGATTTTAACTGAAGATTTGAGCATGAGGAGGATTGCAGCCAAATTTGTTCCTCGCCTTCTCTCCGACGATCAAAAGGAGCGTCGACTTCAGGCCTGTCTTGAGCTGCAAAATCAGTTGGATGAAGACCCAGATTTTTTTCTCAAGGTTGTAACTGGCGATGAATCATGGTGCTATGGCTACGACCCCGAAACAAAGCAGCAATCAAGCCAATGGAAGACACCTCTCTCGCCTCGTCCAAAAAAGGCACGCCAAGTGAAGTCCAACATCAAGACATTGCTCATTTGTCTCTTCGATTGCAGAGATATTGTGCACGCAGAATTTGTTCCTCCAGGCCAAACGGTCAACCAACACTTCTACTTGGAGGTTTTGAAAAGGTTGAGGGAGAACATCCGGAAGAAAAGAGCGGATCTTTGGTGCACAAGAGATTGGTTCTTCCACCACGACAATGCACCTGCCCACACAGCGCTGTCCGTGAAGAAATTTTTGACCAAAAACGGCATGACACCGATTGTTCACCCCCCCTATTCACCGGACCTTGCCCCCTGTGACTTTTTTTTGTTCCCTAGACTCAAAAGGGACATGAAAGGAAAATGTTTTGGGACTGTAGAAGAGGTGAAACAAAAATCGCTGGAAGGTTTAAAAAATATTGAAAAAAATGAATTTCAGAACTGTTTTGAACACTGGAAAAAAAGATTGAACAAGTGTATTACAGTCAATGGGGGTTACTTTGAAGGTGATAAAAATTGTGTGTGAAAAAATTTGTCAATAAAAAAGTTGTAACACAATTCCCGTTACTTTTGGGTCCCCCCTCGTATATAACATTTCATGACCAGTTTTTACAAATAATGAAAAATATTTTTTAAATACAAAAATTTAAAATTTTTGTTATTACATCTCATATCAGCATATTGAA
Organism: Platygaster robiniae; assembly: GCA_028476575.1. Classification (NCBI taxonomy): domain Eukaryota; kingdom Metazoa; phylum Arthropoda; class Insecta; order Hymenoptera; family Platygastridae; genus Platygaster; species Platygaster robiniae. The sequence goes on along the minus strand of CM052027.1, from coordinate 6,735,194 downwards.
TTTGATAAACTTTCTATTTTTGTGTATAAAAATGATCATCGTATATTAAGTAATATCCTTCCAAAAAACATTTTTATCAATTTATTTTGTGGAGAACAGTAAAAAAAGGCATATAAAATTTGATGTATGATTTATTTCAAAAGAAGCACGAGAATTCTGGGAAATTTCAAAAATGAAATGAAAAATGAAAATACTAAAAAAAAAATCTTGAATAGAAAAACATAAGAAAATCTAAAATTATGTGTTAGCAGATGACTATTAATAACCTTGGCAGGTATACATGTGTACATGATACAATTGAAAATACAAAAAAATGAAACACAACTTTATACAGGGTGTATCAAAAACCACGGACGATAATTTGCCTGATTTTTTTCCATATTTTTCTGATTCAAAAAGTCCCCTGCCACTTTTTACCAAACTCAAAAACAAAAAAGATATTAAAATCACAAGTTTTAAACAATAAACGCGCTCCTTAGACGAGTGGAGACAGAAACCTCGGAAAAACATTTACTGAAATTTTCTCCATACTTTTCTGGAGAGAAAAGTCCTCTGCCTCTTTTCTTAAAACTCAAAATCAAAAAAGATATCCGAGGGACAAGTTTTAACCAATCAAATTTGTTTGATTTGTCCGTACAATATCTTTTTTGATTTTGAGTTTTAAGAAAAGTGGCAATGTACTTTTTTCTTCAGAAAAATATGGAGAAAATTTGTCGAAGGAGCGCGTTTATTGGTTAAAACTTGTGATTTTAATATCTTTTTTGTTTTTGAGTTTGGTAAAAAGTGGCAGGGGACTTTTTGACTCAGAAAAATATGGGAAAAAATCAGGCAAATTATCGTCCGTGGTTTTTGATACACCCTGCATAATCGATTATAAAAACGTTTATCACATTCTTTTTTTTCATACTTTTTTTTAGAATATTCTGTAAATCCCTGAGGATTTTGAAATATAATATATTCATCTATATATTCTTATGAAATGCTGTGAAAAGTGTGCTTATAAAATTATAATCTACTCAAGGAAAAGAGTTCGTTTATTATTCATAACGAATTAAAGCTTATTTGGAAATAATGTATTTTATAATTAATAACGAAAAATTACGTTTCCACTGAAGTATTATCACATTGATCATAGTAGTAATGATAACTCATTTTCATAATAAAATTAAACTGAAGATGATGTTGAAGAATATTCTATAGTTGAGCATAATTGAAGAGCTATTACTTTCTAATTTATATGAGTTCAATGAAGCTATGATGAAGGAGATAATATAAAATATTAAATTATAATTTGATGATAATTTAAAATTGAAGGTGGAGGGAAAAAATGAACGTCTAAATAAATTTCTTAAGTAAATAATAGAAAAATCGAATGGAAAACATGTATTTCAAATTGATTAAAGATAAAAATTGTAGAAACAGAGAAGAAAAACATCAACTCATGAAGATTATGAAAAATTGAAAGATAAATACAAATGTTAGGTAGTTGTTTACAATAACCAAGGAGTTTCATGAAAAAAAAATTTTCAAGGATAAACAGAATAAAGATTGTGCATACGTGCGAAATTCGGCAAGTAAAAGAATGGAAGTGAAGAAAAAAGAAAGTAGAAAAAGCATTATGAAATATAAATATGTAAAGGAGTGACAAATATCGAAAATTGTTAATATAAGACACATAAAATAAAAAAAAAATTTTCGTTAATAGTGGCATTAATGCATTCAAAATATGAAAATCAAAGTAAAAGCAAAAGAAAAAGAAAAATGCTAGAATATGAGGCGCGCTTTGCGCGCCGAGTGTTCTAGTACATTAATAATATGAATTATTTTCAATGTAGTAACAATGTGCCCCGAAATATCGCTTATACCCAATGGGAAATTTCTGTAGTATGCCCTGCCTAACAACAGGCGGCGCATCGCGCCAGTATAGGCATGCCAGTATAAGGCAGCCATAAATGGCACAGTACTGGTCACCAAATAATATTGCAATCTGCCGATATCGGCTATTCAATATTGGCGAGTCAAGACTTTGTGGTATTGCAACGGTTCTGGCAGCTTAGTACACTCGAGTCAGTAATTGAAAGTACTGAGTCGGAGCTGGCCGACCGGTACCGAGCAATATTGCGCCAGAGCTTGCACTTCAAAGCGGGCAAGCCCTGATCAAGCAGTACTCAGCTTACGCTGACAACTGAGTGCTGGTAAGCAAGTCATAAAAAAAATTGCGTTGGAGCTGACTAGCCAGTATCGAGGAACATTGCGCAAGGGCTTGCATTCCTATGCGGAGAAGCCTTGATTGAACGGTATTGAGCCGGCGCTGTCTCGGATCCGCAATTTCTCGTAAACCTGTCTGATTAATACACGACAGCGCCGATTTTTTCTTATCGCAATACAGTGGTAGTTTCCATTAGTGTTGTTTTGCTGATCGAAGTGCGTCTGCTGTAGTGTGATTTTGGTGGCTGCTGGAGCATCTTTGGAAATACCGGTTGGTAAGTAATTACTGTCGCTCACTTGTTTATACAATTTAGTGTAGGTTTTTTATTATTAATCCGCAAATTATGTCTTTTTCGTGAAATCCCGAATATTATGTTTAGAAGAGTATGTTCCAAATGCTAAATTTTCGTCAAATATAGTGACAGTTTTAATCAGTCCATGTGTTTTAAGATTCATAAACATGTTCCTTGTATTTATCGCGTTCAAAAATAATGTCCAGAGGTTTCGGCAAAACCGGTGTTCTATAATGAATTTTCTAATATTTTTCAGGTAAATATAAGAGGAAAATTTTTTTCTTTTGTTATACCAACGTAAAAACGGGTGGTTATTTGTTTGAACTTTTCGCAACTCATACTATTTTAAATAAACAGGAAACGAAACATGATCACTCCGAGGTATTCGTTAGATATAATCATCTAATAATATTTTTTATTAATAGATTTTTTTACTGATAGATTATTAAATGATTATATGTAAGAAGTGGCTGTGACCCTGGCGGCAGCTAAAACACCGCATGAAACCAAAGCTCGGTTTTTTACGGTTTTTGCGGTTTTCTGAAAAAACCAAACTTTAAAATGTCCTAATCTTGGAAAATAAAATTAACCGAGGTCAGTCAAAGCTAGAAATCATTTCATTATGTGATAAAAAAATGCAAAAGAAAATTTTAATAACAATAAATAAAGCACTGTTTTTTATAATATGGTATATAATAATCGTGCTTTATTTATTGTTTAAAAAATTGTTTTTGCATCTTGGGATTGCAACGGAATAATTTCTAGCTTTACTTGACCTCAGTTGATTTAATTTCCCGAGATTTGTAAGTTTTAAAGTTTGGTTTTTCCAGAAAACCGCAGAAAACCGTAAAAAACCGAGCTTTAGTTTTTTGCGGTTTTTTAGCTGCCGCCAGGGTAGTGATTTTTTTCCTTCTCCTATTTATTGATTATTAATAGAACAGAGCAGATAAAGGTTTCACTATTTTTAAAATTCATACTATTTTCATAAATCTTTAAGCTTTTCAGGGGCTGCGACATTGTCCTGGAATTATAATCTTACATTTCAGAAAATTAGTACTGAGCAACATTGCGCCGGGACACATATTTTAGCGCGGGACAGTCCAATTGAACAGTATCACGTCGGCGTTGAAATCTGAGTGCTGACCGGTCAGTACCGAGTAACATTGCACCGAGGCTCGCATTCGTATACGGGCAAACTGAAAGATACGTCGGGCATGTTTGTTGCGACCATAATGAGTATTTTTGAATGTTTGAAAATCCCGCGCCACAACCCTTTATGTTCATGCCTTTTTGCACATGCTGAGTCACGCATTCACGCCACTCACAGAGACTTGTTTCCTCCCCTCGCCTCCGTCCCTTGCTCCCTCACTTTGTCCTCCCCTTCCCTTTGTTTTGCCACGCGCGAGTTCCCGGAATCTACGCGGCATAGTGTTTCTTTTGTTTTTTGGTATAGTTGACGCGCTCAAACACGTCGACATTTCCAGAATATTCCAGAAGATTTCCGGATCCGACTGCATTTGGTTTCAATCTCCACGTTGGTGAACTCTTTAGTGTTGCTGGACAAAGTGATCGTGTTTTTTGATTGGCTTCTGGAGCATTTTTTCATTTACTTATTGGTGAGTAATGTTTGTTGCTAAATGGGAAACTCTGGTGGATGTAGGTTTTTTATCATGTATTTCAAAATTATGCTAATTTTTTGAAGTGTCTCATCTCATGTTCATGAGAATATTTTTGGAATCGATGACTTTATACACATATTGTTAATTTTCAAGAATTATTGTGTTTTACACTTAAAAAACATGTTATCAGTATTCACAGCGTTCAAAGATAATTCCAAGAAGTTTTGTGAAAAGCCGTAAATTTAAAAAAACAATTGAAATAGTGGAGATTGATAAGGTTCGACATTATGAAAAAATTATTTTAGCATACCAACGAGAAGAGTTAACTACTTGTAAAAACGTCTGAAACAATACTATTCTTCAGAATCTTAGAGTTACTTAAGAGTTGTAACTTTTTACTGAAATAACAATTTCCGAAATCGTAAATCAGTACCGAGCAACATTGTGCCGGGACTTGCAGTTGAACGCGGGCCAGCCGTAATTGAGCAGTTTTCAGTAGGGCTGGGAAAAAACATCGATAGAATCGATTTTCATCGATAGTTCATCCTACCGATGTTTATCGATAGGTTTTGGGTGTTAGCGATGTTTATCGATGAAATCAGGCTATATATGGTACAATAGAGTTCGGGGCCGGCTTGGGACGCTCGGGTGTCCTCGGGTAGTAAGCCCGAAGCGGATTTAAGGTTGTCAACAATAAGAATAAGAAACAACAACAAACAATAACAAACCTAACCCCACAAAAAACTCATATTTATAATTCAAGTCAGAAATTTAAATACATTTTCAAGTAGTTTGATACAAGTGATATAAAAAAGTGAATTAGCCAATAAAGAAATGGAGGATCAACGCCTCCGTAGATCTCCACGGAAAAAATCGCAGCAAACACTGCTGGAATTCAGTGCAGAATTGCAAAAAAACGAATCCGTGAACACACCACCGTAAGTATCTAAAAGCTAGTTAAAAAAACTTTTCATTATTGATAAATTGATCATCTTAAGTCTTAATGCAATGTATTGCAAATGGAATTTCGTTTAAAAAAATTGCACAATGTTCTCCTTTCACATGTGTGCTACATGAAAATAAGTTTATTTTAATGCATCAATACTCACGCACATAAAGATTTACATGATGATGGATATAATTTTAGGATTCGAAAGCGAAAGAAAAAATCCGCCGTTTGGGAATTTTTTACACAATCCAAAGATGGGAAAAGTGCAATTTGCCAACTGTGCAAAGATACCGTCGTAAGTCATGGCAATACTACCAATTTCATTGACCACTTGAGGAGGCATCATTCTGTCGAATTTGACATGGTTCAAAAAAAATCAACACCTACCACAAGCATCGCTGAAGATGTTAATGAAAAATCTGGGTAATCTTGTGATTCATGATCAAAAATTTATAAAAAAATACAAACATCTTAAACCAACTTCATGTGAATTTCACAAAGGTTATAATTTGCATAAAATTAGTATATTATTTTTATCAAAAAGATGTTTTTGTCAGATATAAATTTAGAAAAAAATTGAAAATTTGTTTTATTATAATTTTTAATGATTATAATGATTCATTCAAACATTTATTTTTTAAACGTGAACAAAAATCGTAGTAATTATAGCAAACGAATGAATGATGTGTACATCGTATAGGCCAACTTATTCATAAAAGATGTTTATGATTAAAATTAAATTGTCTAAAATTTGAAAACAAAAATATTATGTACTTTGAAACAAATAAGTTAATTGCAATTTTTTCAGAGAAACAAGAGAATGCTTGAAAAGGACTCATCAAACGTCTTTAAAAAATTTTGTGACGGCGGCAAAAGATCTATATGGTCGTAATTCTGTCAGAAAAAAGGCTTTGGACAACTCTGTAGTAAGATTCATCATCAGGAGTCTTCAGCCGCTCAATATCGTCGAAGACCAAAGTTTTGCTGAGATGCTGAGTACATTTGACCCACGATACTCCTTGCCCAGCCGCCGTCATTTACGTGACGTGATGATTGAAGCTGCTTTCACGAAAACGATGGAAATTGTCGCAGAGGTCATAAAGAACGTGAGGTAATTAAAAAAAAAATATTCTTTTCGTCTAATCGAAAATAGTACAATTTTAAAATTTAGTGATTCCATGTACGAAAATGCTCCTCAACAAGCTGAACTTTCTGGAAAGTCAACTCAGTTCTGACATTGCAAAACACTTGTATGGACACCTCTTGAACGAAACGAGAGAGCGGATGTTAAAGTATGAGGAGAGAACGATTTCCTCGTAAGTTGACGATTAGAGGCAAAAGCGTATAAAATAAAAAACATGAAAATTCTACGATAGTTAAAATGATTGTATTTTCATTTTTACAGCATCTCTACAGTTCTCGATCCACGTTTCAAAGAGCACGGTTTCGTGAAAGACTGGAATTATCGGAATGCTGCATCGGTGATTCTAACTGAACTGAAGACGGAAATCTCCAAGCTTTTCGAAAATGCACGAAGACAAGAAAACACAAATGACGAGTGTTCGGGAGGTGATCCTGAACCTCAACCAAAAAAAGGTAGAGTTCTGAAAAACATGTTGAAAAATTAGTTGGAGCATCTTTATATATTTGATAATCAAGTGGTTTTACAGGTCGATTCACGTTCTTGGAAGAATTTAGAAAAAAAAGCAAGCCTCAAAGACAAGGAATTCCTGGCACATCACAAGCCATCGTGCACTTGAACAGCTATTTAGAAGAGCCTATTTTGGAAGAAGACGCCGATATCAATCGCTTTTGGAATGAGTATACGGCGTGTGAGCCTCTAAAAAAGATCGCGCTCAAGTACTTGGCCGTCCCTGCGTCTTCAGTGCCATCAGAGAGAGTGAACTCAACTGCAGGGAACATTATTACGGACAATAGAGCTTCTTTGCGACCAGAAATAGCCGAAAAACTAGTTTTTCTGCGCCAAAACTATCAGTATTTAAAACTGTAAAACTGTACGACCTTAGTGCAATGAAGTGCAATGAAGATTATAAACAATACTTGGCGTCTTTTCTATGCTTTTGAATTTTTCCTTCTATGGCATTATCCTTACGCTCCTTATCCTTTTTGGCGAGCACTCTGATCTGTACGATGAATGTGAAGTCAATTTTATAACTAAAAAAACAGAGTCCTATTAAATTTTTGTAATTTAATTTTATCTTTTTTTAATAAATTTCTATAATATCTATATTTTGTATGTGAGGGAAATAAAACAATTAATTATATAAGACTATCTTTCTATTATTATAAAAGTGGCTCTATATTGATTGGAAAAATAAAATTTTCCTGTAATCATAATAATTCGAAATTCCCTCCGGAGTATTATGGAAGGGGAAATTATCGATGTTTATCGATGAAAATCGATAGTTTACTCCAATTCATCGATAGTTATCGATAAATTTCCTAACCGATTTTACCCAGCCCTAGTTTTCAGCTGAAGCCGGCAACTGAGTACTGGCAAGACAGTAATAAAAAGCATTGCGTCGAAGCTGGCCGGCCAGTCCTGAAAAACATTACGCTGGGGTTTGCCTATTTATGCAGGCATCCCTAGTAACTGTGATTTTTATAAAAATCTTCATGAAAAAAGTCAGTTTTTTATGAACTGATTTTATAAGAAATTCTTAAAAAAATGTCAGTTTTATAAAACTGTTTTTGTAAAAAAAATCAATTTTTATCAAAACAGCTTTACAAAAAATTTTATTTTTATAAAACTTTTATAGTTATTTGTTTATAAAGTACGAAACTTCATAAACTTTTTTTATAAAAAAAAATTTTTCACAAAACTGTTTGTATAAAAATAAAATTTTTTATAGAGTGTTTTTAAAATCGTTTTATAAAAACGGAGTTTTTTTAAAAAGATTTGACGATTTTTTATAAAAATCATAGTTACTATAGGGATGCCTGAATCACGGTCTGATTCCTATCCCACACGTTGTATTTATCAGTACAGAGTGTAATTTGTACTTTTTCAGTTAGTTTGAGTTGTTATACGTCGGTGCCATGGACCGACGAGACATTCATATAATTTTCCCAGGAGTTGCTCGAGCTCCCCGCGCTCCCACTCACCCGCACTGCACGAAGCGCTATTGGTGCGGGGATTCGGTTGCCGCGCTCCCACTCACCAGCACTGCACGATGCGTTATTGGTGCGGGGATTCGGTCCCCGGGCCTATATAGAGGGGCCACAGAAAGTGAAGGGCGAGATCGCCTCGACTTGCGGAAGGCTCGCTCTACCTAGCGGAAGGCTCGCAACCACCCCGACTTGCGGAAGGCTCGCTCTACCTAGCGGAAGGCTCGCAACCACCTCGATTTGCAGAAGGCTCGCTCTACCTAGCGGAAGGCTCGCAACCACCCCGACTTGCGGAAGGCTTGCTCTACCTAGCGGAAGGCTCGCAACCGCCTCGACTTGCGGAAGGCTCGCTCTACCTAGCGGAAGGCTCGCAACCACCCCGACTTGCGGAAGGCTCGCTCTATCTAGCGGAAGGCTCGCAACCACCTCGATTTGCGGAAGGCTCGCTGTCTCTTCTCCTAGAACACGATCAACATGGCACCCCCGAAGGTAAAATGAAACTAGCTAGTCTAAAGTGGACGTGATTCTGATCATTATCTCCCCACAGCCGAAACGTCCCCGCGGAGGTCGAAAACATCGGGAACAGGCCCAAGAGGTGGTCCTGAAGCGGCTGGGGAAATTACCCCGGTTAATGGATCTCCAGGTCCAACCCCCCAAACCGTGTCGTTCCCCTGCCCCGAGAGACACTTGGAGACTCATCCGAGTCGTTGGCCACGACGCAAGAGAGAGGGCCAGCTATCGACAACGCCGCATTCAACAACGAGAATCGTGCGTGAGGCACCATAAGAACGGGGAGTCCTGGTGGTGGTCCCCACCCCCCAAGACATTGACCCCCCGACGCCGAGACAGACTAACGCGCCGAGAGACCACCCCACCATCTCCGCGGATACGCTCGGTTATCCACATACCCCAACAGACCTCGGAATCTTGCTCCAACCGACGGCAACGCTCTCTCTTCTCCCCGGTCAGTCCAGGGAAACCCACGGACCCCAACATCCCTAAGTCGACACCACCTAGGACTTCGACGCCCACAGTGGAGGACATCTCCGACGATCTGGAGACCTACGCCCGAGACCACGGTCTCGGTCAGGAGGACATGGAGCTCTCTTCCCTTCTTTGGGACTCCGTGGAAGGGCGACACCTTCTTGCCTAGATTTAGTTTCTTGTATTTTGGTTTAAGGAATCTAATTGTAACCATCGATGAATAAATCTTGAGTTGACCTTACCTTTCGGATTTGTTACTGGGTTACAACCTCCTCCCTTGTTGTTCGACTTATAACAGAGTATCCGTTCAGAGCACATTTCCTACATGAGTCATTTTTACTATTCAATCACTAATTTTTTATGAGTAGGTAAGCGATTGTCAATAATGCATAATCAATGATAATATATTTAATGAAGCAATTTGACAGAGTCTTGTGAAAAGTTACTTATTAAAAAATAAAATACTTATTAAAACAAAAATTACTAATCGACTAATGAAATATTAGTATCGCAAAATATATAATAACTGTAAGGGCAACACTAAAAATTTCAGAGTTTACTCAGAAACTCATATGATTACCGTATTGGTTTTTTTTTTTATCAGTATTGACGGTCATAAAGAGGTTTTCAACATCTTGACAATTCCATTAAATTTTCGAGGTATATGAAGAATTTTTTTTCAGCAATTTTCAGATTATTATAGTTTTCACATTTTTTATTCATGTCGGTCCATTAGATCTCCACACATGATTTAAAAGTTTTGCTTAAATAATATTTTACAAATTTGTAATGATACTTTTAATTTTTTAGATTATAATAATTTCTTTTATTTTTAAATTAACTTTTGTATTTTCTAAATGATTTGTTCGACTTTTAAATTAATTTTTTTATTTTCTAAATTAACTTTTTTAATTGGTAAATTAATTTTTCCCTTTTGAATAATTTTTTTAATTAATAATATTTCAATAACATTTCAAATAAGTTTTTTATAAATAAGTTTTGCTATTATTGTAATAAGTGTTGTTGTTAAAAATATGTATTTCATGGCAAATTTTCAAATATCTGACTCACATTTTTGTACGAAAAATTGAAATGAAAAATCGTAATGCGAGTTTCGACAATGGTTATTTCGACGAAATGATTACATTCCTCGGCTTCGCTTTAGATTGCGACCCTTCATTTCACCCATACTGGCATTGTAAAAATTCACAATAATTGACTATTTCATTGAAAACTTTTGTGTTTAGAAAAATTTTCATTCTTTATAACTACATAATTGTGGACAAAAAAGTAATTGAGTAAAAGCATCGAAAACGCAGACTTACAATTTTGACATTAATTTCGAAAGCTTTAGACAATTTTCTCAGGTGGCTTAATGTGCCCCTCCCCCCCCCCCCATCTCCTGCCTTTCACCCGCAAGTAGAGCGCTTTTTAAAAAAATAATTTTCAATTTCTCATTATGTGACGTCACTGTGATGTCACTGAGTCACAGGTATTGGGTTTGGTTTGTTACAGAGTAACAAGACATGTCCTCAGCGTACGAACGATTGAAAAAGCACCGCTTTCTGAAACGTAATGCTAATGAACAATCATCACACATCTCTGCCAAACGAAAAAAAAAACTGTACTGATCCTAGTCTTGCATCGAAATTAAGTTCTTCTGACGAAGATATTGACGTTGACTCCAAACATGCTTCTAATCATTCAAGATTGTCTAATGACAATTTATGTTCTGAAATTGACAATTTTCATGAGGATTTCTTTTATAATTCAGAAGAATATGAGAATGCTACTGATGAAAATTTATCTGAAACATATGAGAACCGATAGCCTCAGATTTCTTTTACTAATTCATCTTTTGAAGTAATTGAAGACCTTGGAGAAGTTCGTGAAGTTGATCTCCCAAGTTCTTTCACGCAAAAATTAAGAAATTGGTTTGTTGAGTTCAGGAAAAATCTAACAAGAGAAGCCATTGAATCTTTGTTATCTTTGTTACGAGAAGAAGGTCACAATGAATTACCGGCAACAGCAGCTACTTTGCTGCAAACAAAGTCAAATAAAAACATCAATCCAATGTTAAGCTTGAAAGGCGAACCAGGTTCTTATGTTTATTTTGGTATTCAATATTGGTTAGATCTTATTATTGGCGAAGAATATAATGAAGGCTCAATAGAATTATTATTCAATATTGATGGTTTGCCATTGTTTCACAATTCAAATGAGCAGTTTTGGGTCATTGCAGGACTTGTTGTACACAAAAATTATGATTCTTACCATTTACCATATCTTTATACAGTGGAAAATCAAAGCCAAAAAATGTGGATGAATTCCTAGATGATTTCGTTGATGAGTTGCCAGTTTTGATGCGGGAGGGCATTGACATTAATGAGAAACATTTCGAAATTAAAGTCATTGGGTTTTCTTGTGACACGCCAGCTCGTTCTATGATAAAAAAAATGTTAAATCTTGTATCAATTTATCCGTCAATTTTCCAACGCCTTTGCCACCAACCCCTTTTGATTTTTTCTTCCTAGACCTCAATCGTGACCCCATACGTTTCTTCACATGCCCTACACATTCGGATTTTTTCACTCTCAATTCGTCACCATATGGGTCTGAGTCCAAGAGGGATTTAAACGTTTTCGTATCTCCATCACCAATATATGTCGCGTACTTTGCATTGTGTAGTTCCTTCGAGCGAGTAAACATTTCAACAATACCATCCACCTCCATCTTGCCCACGCTGCCGGAATGATTGCAGGAGCATCTCTCTTCATGATCTTCAAACCAGGCCTTAAAATCATCAGTATTCTCTTTCCCTTTCCATAGACTACATGCCTTGCAAAATTTCGATTTTACATTCAAATCCACAACTTTATTCGAATATTTTCTAAGAAGCGTGACTGCCCCAAACAACGACGAGAAACCTCTCCTACTCCACGTTCTATCTCCAGATACTGACAAATGTAACGGCTCATTTCCCTCTTCAGCATTTAATTTTTTTTCTTGTTCCCCAGCCCTTTTAAGAAGTAGTTCACAAGTACTTTTCGCAGCAGTCCATGCGTTGTCCAAACACGCGTAGTAAGTATTTGTCGTCAGCCCGCGACCCAAGTCCATCATCCCGCAGAAAAGGTTCACCCCCTGCAAGCCAACTCCAAGGAGACGCATCACAAAGACCAGACGCCGATTGATTTCTAACGATTTATTCTTGATTTTCGGGCACGAATCGATTTCTGCTTGCCCACATTCACAATCAACGGAGATTTTGAAGCCCAATCCTTGTTCGCTTTTCACGTTAAATGACACGTCTTTTTCACATTCCTTGCACTTCACAAGGGCACTTATACACGAGAAGACGGTAACAAAGTTGATTATGCGATACTTGAGGGTAAGATCCGTAGTAACTTCACAATCGCCAAAGTTTTTCAGTTTTTTCGCCGACGTACTCACGAATTCTTTTTCATTCTCATTTGAAAATCGATTACCGTGAAATTTCCGTTTTTTGTTTGTGTGACTTAGGCGATAATTCACACTCCGATATCTTTTCCTGTTCTACACATCGCGATTGATTATTACGAAACTTTTTTATCCGGAACAATGTTAACCTCGGGTAATGTGGAAATAAACCTCGACTGCTATGTCTCGGAAAAGCAGATAAGAACGGTGTGGCCGAAAAAGCTACTACGCATCCTGTGACGTCATAAAAAATCCCAGTACCAAGAATTTCCTTTCCTAAAGAAATCCTTATCTCTATTCCAGCAGCGTTGTTCTCTCCGCTTACGGGGGAAATCCCGAAATTTTCATGACGTCGCAGGTCCCACATCCTGCGCAGCGATAAAATTTTCGTACACAGTGGCTCAGAACGTGCATTCATACCATTGAGCGAAAGGACAAATCCTTGAAATATTTTCTAACATCAAACGATCCTATTTACACTAAAAATACGCCTCAAATCGGGACCGATTTCGCCGCCGTAGCGTGCCAGGTCCCTGTGTCCCAGCGCGCTTCATAACGCTCCGCGAAACAGTCTGAAATTTTTGTGATTTTGTCTTGAATTTTTGAGAGAGTATTCTTAGAACATGTATCCATCCAAAAATGCAAAAAAAAAAAAAATCGATTTTTTTGATCCCACAAGGTAGAAACCCCCCTTAACCGTATTCCCTCGATTTGTTATTTTCCGGTCCTTAAATCGTATTGCTTTGGTTTGTTGTTGGGTACTTTGGATTTTATTTTCGAACTGGCTAAAAAGCGTGATTTCAAATCAGTTTTCCATTTTATTAAACTTGTTGTAAGGCATGAAAAAAGTACTTTGGATTTTACTTTTAAACTCGCTCAAAGCGTGATTTCAAATCAGTTCTCCATTTTCTGAAAGTTGCCTCAAGGCATGATAGAAATATTTTGGAGATTAGTTTCAAATACACTAAAAGCGTGATTTCAAATGAGTTTCCATTTTCAAAAACTTCCCGCAAGGCATAAATAAAATACTTTAGATTTTATTTTCGAATTCATTAATAGCTTCTCCCTAAAGCATGTTGAAACAACAATACCTTATATGGAACACTCGCCAAGGGCGTGATTTAGTTGTAAAAAGCGTTGTTTGGTTTGGGAAAGTGTCAACCAGTTATCTACCAAGTTTTCCAAGAGGAGGGATAAGTCGCATCTGGGAAGGTGGCTCAGATCGGATGACTATTCGATGCGGACACTGCGGGATTGCTACAAACCTCGCCTGGTCTTTCGGGAAGATAACAACCCCGGGAACTCAAAGTTACCGCACCCGCTGTAAGAATTGCTACTGGAGGATTCATGGATTCCTAAGGAACACCAGGAATACGCCTAGGGAACCAGGACCGAAACGCGTAGTCCCTACAGAAATTACGGTGGTGAAAACCATCGTCAAGGTTCCCCCTCAACCTCTCAGGGTTAGTCCCAACACGCCCCGGGTTTCTACTAGAAGGCCCTTAAGGAGGACACCTAACCATCAAAACCGACTATTGACCTTGCAACCTCCCATTATCGACCTCACGCAGGACAGTCCCAGAATCCTGGAGGATCGGGAGACCGACACGCTCCCCACGTGGGTGCAACGGCACCTGGCACGAATCCGAGCGGGAATTCGCCAGCCCACCCGGCCTACCCCAACGGGCCCTTCTTTTGTGACGCGACCTCAGTCTCTAGATGAACGTATCGACGAAATTCTGAGAGGGATACACCAACCAGACCGGCCGTCCCAAACGGTCTTGTCGTTCCAACAAGAGTTGCCGCCCCAACCAGAGTTGCCGCCTCAACCAGAGTTGCCATTCCAATCAGAGTTGCTGTCCCAACCAGAGTTGCCGTCCCAACTAGAACATCGAGACCCGCCAGTCACCATCAAGACAACCCGCCGATCCCTAAACTTGCCAAGGAATCTACATCAACGGCGAGGAGTGGATCGATTGCGGGCCGCAGCCGCACGTTATGCCCAGAGGAACCAACATCTCGTCGCATCGGTAGTCTTGTCTTCCCCACCTTCACCCCGGACCGAGGTCAGATTGTTAGAGGAGCCCGACAGTCTTGTAACGCCCTCCCTCCCGGATCTTCTGAGACCAGGCCACCCTCTGGATCCGCTTCCTAGGCCATCGAATTTATTTAGATAAAGAAAGACCTTTCATATAAAAGATAAGGACGAGGAGACTAAATTGTACTAATAAACAGGAAATCGTTCGTAATTCTGCTTGTTTTCATTGACAACAACCTCTTCTTTGAGAATCTCTCTATTATAGAGACGCCTGTTATGACCTAATATATAACAGCTGTCTTTGTGATATTTATGATGTAAATTGTACTGAAAAACAGTTTGACATTCAAAAGAGCAATTATTACAAGAATAAATTTTTTTGGCAAAATAGTATGAAAGGCTAGAAGGATAAACGAAGTAAGATCCATTGTGATAAAGCGAAGTGGAGGGAAGGGGTCAGTGATGCTCTTGTATCCCGCGATTTGCACTGCAACATAATTTATAGTACGAAAACCTGAGTATATTTACATTTCTAAGTCTACATTATTAAATGTTTTGCTAACTCAAAATCAAAAAAAGTTATTCAAGGTAAAAGTTATAATCAATTAAATTCGTTAAATTTCAAACTTGAACATCTCTTCTAAATTTGAATTATGTAAAAAGTGTCAAGAAAGACTTTTCGACTAAGAAAAATACGGAAAAAGGGACAGTAAATTAAAGAGCCCTAAAGGTATGGTGATAGCTTAAATCAAAATTCAAAAATTAGATCGATCAGATACAAGGGCGATGGAGAAAAAATTACGTTTTTTCAACAGCGCCATTCCCATAAAATGATTAATCTCTCGCCTGATCATAAATTTTCCCTTCTGGCAGGCAATTTCTTAAGAGACGTCAATCCAAGCCCAAATGTAGTCACTTTTCCACATAAACTTAGCCAAAAAAATGTCAAGAAGTATACTGAATAATTAATATTTATGAACAAGTTATCTATCGAAAAAAGCTAAAAAATATTCTCAGTTTATTGGTAAATGTAAAAATTGAAACATTTAAATATTTAAAATTATTTTTTATTTAAAATATCTTACGACGAAGAACTTTTTTTTGAAACTGGCCCCTCGTTAAAAAAAATTTTTTCGCATATTTTAACGTCGTATGCTAATTTTTTTTAATTTTATGTATAAGTAGTATACGTACGAGTAATTTCATGTAAGATTTACAAAATTGATTCTATTTTTTGCAATCACAACTACTTAAGAATGCAGTCGATTCCATTTAATAATGCGATTTTTGAAAAATATTAGCTATTATATATTGAAAAATAATAACTACTAAGAACTCATTTCACTGATTTTTACTTCGAGGATGGTATTATTTTTTTGGCATGTTTTCAGTTAATTTTATGGTTAAACCAGGTTAAACGTTCTGTTTTTTTCGGCGATTCAATAATAAATAATTTCATGCTGATCAAATTTTGTTAAAAAAATTGTGTAATTCATAATTATTACGTTAAATTTAGAAAAGTTAACTCAATTACATTTTATTGAATCTTACTGATTGACCTAATTATACAAATCATAATTATATATTAAAACGGTGAAAATTTCACCGTTGAAACGTGGCTGGGTAGGATTATTCAAGTTATTTTTTTTTGCTTTTGTTTGGTATGACGGAAATTTTCCGATCCGGAAGTAGCAAAAATTTTGCAGGTTAAAATTAAAGTTTATCATTAGTAATGAATGCCAGAAATGTGCATAAATGGGAGCTCTCGGAACACGGACTTTGACGCCAAGGTGAGTGATTTTTTTTATATATATATTTGATTTAATTATTATTGCAGGCGCGTGTATTTCGCTCTTGTATTTCTCGGGGAATCGCCAAGGAAAGAGATAGATTATTGAATGAGTGAAGTTTGATGAGCGCGTTTTTTTATTGTTGTCGAAATGACTATATTGATGATAGATTATAGGATTAAGGACGAATGGATAGAATATGGAATTGTATTCGAGTGAATGATTTTTTTTTCTTGTTCATTTGAAAAAAAAAATTCAGAATTCCGGTATTTGAGGGAGTTATGAGGGATTTGGTTGATTCGGAAAACCACACCGGGAATGGTGAGGCACGTCTCAGGCAATAATTTTATTATTGAGGGGAGGAATATTGGTACTCGAATTCTCGATTCCTGATCGTGGGTTTGCGAATTTCAACTTTCGCAAGGCCTGATTTCCACCGGGATTCAGCCCGAAAAATTCGATGTCGGAGGTGCTCCTTGGTTTCGAGACCATTACGAGGACGTCCGAAATTCCCGGAAAAGGAGAGGTCCAGATTACCGGCCCACCGAAATCGGGAAAGTGCCGCTCGATTATTGGCGGCGTTTTTCCCACCAGGCCCAGAAAATCAGGAGGGGAGTCGAAAATTCGTGGAATAAAGTATTGAGGAAGCTTCAGCTTGAGAGAGTCTTGTGGAAGACGCCCGAGAGTATAGTTTGTGAAAGAGAAAAATACCAACGACGCCCAAAGAGACGCCTTGGCAAAATTTCCGGTTTGGGGAGCTTAACTTGGTTGTGTGAGTCTTTTCTATCATTTGGGAAGTTTTTTTTGTATTTTGAATTCACTGTGAAGTTTTGCTATACCGGAAATGTGGATTTTCCTTAATGAAATAATAGTTTGTTAGTTGTGATGTGTGAGTAGAGAATTTCCTTGGCGAGTCAGGGGCGAGCGAGCTTGGGAAAAATGATTTGATTTATTTTGTTTAAGAGAATTTAAGAGAATCCCGGGCAACGAAATGGATTATGATTTTTTTTTTGGTTTGTTTGAAAGAATTCCGAGTAGAGGGACGTTCGTTGGGTCGGGTTGCGATCATTCCGAGCGCGTTCGGATAATTCGAATTTTTATTTTGGAAATCGCGTCGAATTTGTGCGACGGGTTTCGGGGAAAATCCGGAAAATGGCGTCGAATATGAGCGGCGAATTTTCCGGAGAGTAGAGCTGGATAGGCCCGGGAAATCGCGTCGAATTTGGGCGACGGATTTTCCGGGAAATATCGAAATAAATAGTCGGGAAAATCGCGTCGAAATTGTGCGGTGGATTTTCTTGGACACGGAAAGATTTCGGTAGAATTATGATCGATCTCGTAGGTCCAAATTTCGGAATAAAAGGAATGATAGTTATTTCTGGAAGAGGAGAAATAGTGCCTCGAATTGATTTTTCGATTTCAAGATTGGACGCTACATGCCGGCCCGTAGCGAGATACGAGTCGATCGAAAAATCCCGGAATCTATTTTTGGGGTATCCGGGAGAGTGTTCCCGGATCGGAAAAATCGAATTGTTCGACGCGCTCGTAAATAGAGTCGTTTTCGGAGTTTCGGTTATAAGAAAATTGATTTTTTTTCTTTTCTCTTTCTTTTCTTGTTGGATTCGGAATTAATTGGGAGTTCTTTTGCGGAATTCATAGTGAATAAGGACATTTTTTTTTGTTTGTTAACTAGGATTTGAAATGATTTACTAATAAATAAGGACCTATTTTTTTATTACGAGTATTTATTTTCCTATGCAATCCTCTTATCTGGAATCTTAGAATGTTTTTTTTGGTTTCCATTGCGCGAGATTTTAGTGAAACTATAATTCCCGTTTCAATCGTTCCGAGTTTTATTTATTTGATTTATAAATTTTTTTTCTTTCATTATTATTATAGTTATGATTTTTTTTGATTTTGGAAATGTAAGGTTCCTTCTACCTTGGAAATAAAAAGGAGGTGGCGATCCTGGAAATATATTTCGTGGACATGGTAAGAGATTTTTGGATGATTTCGGATTTTGTGTCCGAATTTTCGTTTATTTCATTTATACCGGATTTTGTTTATTTTACCGGAACGATGGCGAAGGTTTCGTGACGGAAATTTGCCCGATAAATTTTGGATTGGGAAATTTCCGAAAATGTCACGTTACAATATATTGATCATTTAAACTATATTCATGAAAATTTCAATTTGATGTAGGAATTACGTAGAACTATATGAATTATTTTTTTTTTTTTATATTGAAAACGTATAATATCTGTGGCTTCCCGGAGTATCCAACAAAGTCACACATGCCATAAGGCTCATTTTACATGATATTCTGATAAAATTTTAAAGGTTATGGCATGTGTGAATTTGTCTGTTATGCCAGGAAGCCACAGATATATTATGATAAGTATTGAATGTGACGAGACCATTTAACTAGTTTTGACATGGAAAATAGCATTATATTTTTGTTTTTATTCAGTTTCCTGGTTTTACGTTTCAATTTCATGGTATCACATTCATTACTTTAATTTAATTTATTTATTGACTATTTTCATCAAATTTTGTTGAAAATATTGTAGAGGTCATAATTTTTTGTCACCCAGTTCTGAACAGTTTACTTAATGATAATCTATTGAATGGTACTAATTTACCTGTTCATCGCATATTAAAATCATACTTTTTTTTTATACATGTTGGTTACATTATATTCTACATTTTAATTATACATGTTAGTTACATTAATGATGTTGATTGAATTTATGCAATTTCTAAATTATTCTACAATTTTTCAACTTTTCTAAATGAATTTTTGTTTCTGAAAGTTGAGGACAAATAATATTTAAGATAAATAAATATCGAATATTTCAAAATCATATCACAGATTTTTTCCTGAAAAATGGTATTTTATTTTTTGAATTCGTAGATCAATTTTGTGCTTTCAAAATTTTGATTATTGTGATTTTATATACATATTAATTACCTATCCTTAATTATTTTTATTTTTAAAATTTTAGAAGGCACAATTCTGGAAATTATTTTTAAAAATGTACCTAATCACATTTTAATTTTCTGTCTCAATTGATTTTTTAAAAAAAAAATTTTTTGATCTATTAATTATGTTTGTAATACAAAAAAATTTTCAAGTTGATTGAGGAATGATCCCTTGTGAAAAGAAATTATTGAAATATTGGAAACTATGCGAAAAAAATATTATTGAAACTATTGCCAACTATTGTAGTTTCCAATAGTTTTTTGTATACTTTCTATATTTCAATAATTTTTTTTTTACAAGAGATGTAGACTTTTATAGATTTATTTTCTATGAAAAATTAAAATGAAACTATACTTTGTGTATTTTTATGTTTGTGTTTACAAACTAAAACCTAACCTATAAGTAAAAACACCGTCTTTTTAACCGTCCTTAATTTATGAAACGATTTTTTTCGAAGTCGTGAAACATCAGCTTTGCCTGCACGGCCTGCACGTATTAAATTAATATGTACAAATACCTTAAATTGGGCACCCCTTGGGACAATGTCGAATAAGCGTTGATCGTGTGATTGCTGATCTCGCAAAATTCTGGCGGATTATTTTCGAAGCTATAACAGCGAACAAACAGCAAATGAATATCAAAACCACTTTGTGCTATTAAAAGTAACACTCAAAACTTTAACTTACCAGATATGTCACGGCAATGTTACCACTCACTAGATATAAAAATAAACCTTTTTATCCCGTAAATTTTAACAAGGATTTCCGTTATTTTACCGAACGAAAGCAAAAACAAAATGTTGTAGCAAATTTACTGTTCTCCGGCGGGGACCCATTATTTCAACACGGCCGGATGGTAAATTTAATACCTGCCCTGCGAATTCACCAAAATTGACTAAAATTGATGTGCCCGGCAGGGTATATTCACTATAAGTTCAGCAATCATATCATGCGCAGGCGTGTGAAATTTCTGGAGAAACTTACTGCTGAGTAGCATTGACATTATTTACGGTGTACGGTTTAGATGCCCCACTCCCCTGGCAATCGTGATGCGACGTTAAACGTCGCCTGAACGTCGCCACGAACGTCGCCTACGAAAATGACCTAAAAAAGCCTTTTCAAACCAAAATATAATATGGAAGAGTTATGTTGTGATATTTCAAGAGATATTCAGCAAAAAAAACGAAAGTAATTTTCCTTTAATTTGTAATTTTGGATAGTTAACGATTTTTCCTTAACTTGCTATTTCATAATTTAGGCGTGTAAAAGCAGTTAGAAGGGAAAAAATATCTATCGTGTCATAGAAAACATTTATTTTATAACTTGCAAAGTTACATAATGCCTAATTAGGTTTTTTAATAGTTAAGGAATTGCAGCATTTTCGTGTATAATATCAATTGTCTCATACCGGCCGACAAATATTTCGGAATTAGATCGCCGCGTTATCGGCCTACGAAACAAGGCCGAGCCCGGGCCCCCCGATGCAAAGTCTGTTTGTTAACGAGTGACGCCAGAGATGGCGCTAGTGAGAACTGAAGTATTGGACGCCAAAGCTCACCTTTCAGGTTTATATACAAATATACCTACCCGTGAATCCCTTCTGGGGGTGAGAGAAATGGGTATACAAAATGATAGAAAGTGAAAGATGAGCTTTGGCGTCCAATACTTCAGTTCTCACTAGCGCCATCCCTGGCGTCACTCGTTACCAAACAGACTTTGCATCCCGGCCCGGGCTCGGCCTTGTTTCGTAGGCTGGTAATGCGGCGATCTAATTCCGAAATATTTGTTGAGCGGTATGAGTCAATTGATATTATACACGGATATGCTGCAATTTCTTAACTATTAAAAAACCTAATTAAGCATTATGTAACGTTGAAAATCATAAAATAAATGTCTTTTATGACACGATAGATATTTTTTCCCTTCTAACTGCTTTTACACGCCTAAATTATGAAATAGCAAGTTAAGAAAAAATCGTTTTTAACTATCCAAAATTACAAATTGAGGCAAATCACTTCGGTTTTTTTTTCCTGAATATCTCTTCAAATACCACAACATAACTCTTCCATATCATATTTTGGTTTGAAAGGGCTTTTTTAGGTCATTTTCGTAGGCGACGTTCGTGGCAACGTTGAAGCGACGTTTAACGTCGCATCATGATTGCCAGGTCCTGTGATGAACGCTGAAGACCGCAACACCGAAATTGTGTCATTTGGGTCGAGAAGTGATGACCCGCGGGCAAGATTTCCGGCTTGCCTAATCCACGCGGATATTTTTTATTCGCGCGTGCTCTTCCTCTATCTATCCACTATCCAGTGATTTCCTTTCGAGCGTGGTATGTGTCAACCACGCGGCTCGCGATATCGCGTTACGCGGACACCAAACGACGTTAAGATAAACAATCCTTCGAATGGAAATCATAATCACTCTGATTTATGATTCTTATTTTCGAAATTTTGTCTGCCCCATGACCCCACTATCTTTGCTCCTCTTTTCTCTTCCGTTTCCCCTTAAATCAAAGTCCTATATAAACTCGGGAAAAAATTGGATCCTCGCTCACTATCCGAGTCCTCCGCAGTGCATTTATCTGAGCACTCTCCCTCGAGCACTACGAAAGCTATCGCCCTTCCCTGTTACTAAAAGAACAGGACCGTGGTTCCACTAAAACGGAACAATTTATCTCAGAAAAAGTTAGTATTGGAATCTTTACATTTTCGTTGTTTTTCCTTGCATTGATGATTTCTCATTGAAAATCGCCAATTTTTCCTCTAAAACATATTACTTTATTTTTGGGGAATTGGCATTTTGAGGTTTTTTCCATTCTAAAACTTGCTTATTTTTTTAGCATTCGGCTCTTTCATATGTTTTCCCCTTTATTTCTTATTTTCAGACCTAGTGAGGGAATTGCACGTAGGGTCAGGGTATTACTAGAGTTTATAATTTCAGTGTGTGTAGAAGCCGACCAGCTGTTGCGCTAAGCAACGCGCGCTGCCCGATCCCGGGGGCTGTCGAAACGGGATTCCACGGGGAACTTTCGTGTGTGAGTAATTTCGCCCTGGTTCCCCAGACTCTTCCTATTAAAGTCACGTGCCCGAACTGCAGACACCCGTTCAGGTGCCAACCAGATCCACCTCCACAGGGTTACCACCAGGACCGACTAAAAATCCCCGACTTCGCTCCTCACTTTTACCTTTTATTTCCACCTCACCCCCACCACCTCCACCATAACCAACTGTACCTCCCCCACCCTCGATAGAGGATATCCCTCTACCCCCAGCATCACCGCCGCCCCGCCATACCTATTCGCCCCAATATACTCCCCTTACCTCACCCAGCTCACCACCATCACCAAGTACGCTTTCTCCAGGTTCTCCTTACTCTCCACTGTAGAATACCCCCCCCCCCCGCCCTTCAAGATCCGGAAGAACCGGATGAACTACCTTTACTTCCACGTGTGCCTTCATCCACTTCCCTGTACCCTTCACTTGGGGAGCATTTCCCTCTACCCCCTTTCTCCACTCCTTCGCCTCCCTCACCCCCCATTCACCTACCCAAGCGGCGGAAAGTTCTTATCCGCCCCTCCTTACTTATTTCCTTGAAAAGGACCTTGATTACCCGTGAAGTCTAAAGGGAAGTGCCAAAACATCTGTGCCATCCCCGCCCCCCTGCCCCCTATCGTGGACCATCGCCTCGGCCCAAAAACCCTCCGAGTGACTATCACCCGTTGAAAGCCGAGAGCTCCAACCACCTCCCTAGGAAAGCTTACCCAGGCCCTAAGCCTGGGAATTATCGACGATATGTTAGATTGACTTGGGTCAATGCGTTGATTTACTTAGCCTTCCGTATATCAAGGCAATAATACAGACACGTATATATATATATATTTCCATCCTGTTAGAGAGAGAGAGAGAGAGAGATGCGAGTGACATATGTATAAGGATTCATGCATTTTTTATCTTGTTATTTCATGAATATATTTGCTCATTTATCCATGACTTGTGTGTCTTTTATTTGTACATCCCGAAATTTCCAGCACTCTTCGCCTTGATTAAATATAGGGGAGTGAAGGATAGGGAACGCTCCGGCGGTTCCTTATCCTTGTCTCGGACTACTCCGCGTAGGATCGTGACAGTCCTTTCTTCCAGTAGGGATTGTAACGAACGCAGAAATAGGCGTTCTATTATTTTTCCATTTTTATAGCCACTAAGCTATACGTGATCGAGTCTTGAACCCGCTTAAAGGTTTTTTATCTTTCGCGTTAATTTTGACGGAGCAATTAAAGAACACGCGTATCCCCCGCGCGTTGCGTCACACGCGGCGCGAATCAATCACCGCTATTTAGGCGAAGTGGGGCGATACGGATATCGTCACCGCGCGCGGCGATGAACTATATCCATTTTATCACCGTCGCGAAATAAGACACTAGTTGTGTTCAGAGTTTTTCGTTGAAGGGGTCATAATGTTTGTAATTTATGATAGCTCTTCTCGAAAAACCGTCTGACCCCATGGCGATACTCCTACTCTTTTCCATACCTCTCCCAATTTCTCCTCTAATTCGCACAATATAAAACCTGAAGCGGATTAGCAATGTTTGCTCATTTTCTTTCTGAATCTTCCCTCGAGTGCTAGTAAAAGCTCGCCCAAGCTGTTAAAAAAAAGGCTTTCCCCCCGGTACTTACAAGCGCTACGAACAGCTTGATTAAGTCCGCTAGTAAAAAAAGGACTTCCTCCGTATCGAGCGCCACGTCAGCTCGCAAAGGACGCTAAGATTTGGAAAAACCGCTTGTCCTCAGAAATCTAAACAAAAAATAAAAATCTTCGTATTTTATCAGAATTATTACAATATTTCATTTTTTTTAATCTTATTTTTCAAGTTTTCTTTTGGTTACATTTGTTTAGGTCTTGCTTTCCCATGTTATTGTATCTTTCTTTTTTAATTTTCAGTGTTCCATTTATTCAAATTTAGCCTCGATGTCCTTATAAAAATTTTTCTTTTTTGTTTTCTCTTTATTTTAATTGAGCTTTGATATTGTTATTTTCAATTTTTTTCCTCTTTCATCAAGTTTCTTTTTCTAGTTATGAACTATATTTCCAGAAGTTATTTTCAGTTCTCAATCTTAAGTCGATAGAAATTCCCTTTCATTGCATTTCCGGTTGATCTAATCAAATTTATCTTTCAGATACTACATGTTGAGTCATAATAACTCAGTTTTAGTAGGGTTTAGAGTTATCAGATTTTTACATATCCTTTACAGTGGGTGCCAGTCTCGAGCAGATTAAAAACAGCACGATTCAGGCAGCCAGGGCCAAGGGCCTGAAAAGGAACGGGACCTACGCTCAGTTCCGACGCAAGGGTGCACTCGGGCTTTGGGTGAAGTTACAGTGGGTCAGGGAGAAGTTCCCTTGATACTTTCAACCCCGAGATCAGTCCCGAGGTAGTTGTTGGGCACCACGCCAGTGCCACGTACGGGGTGTCGCTGGTTCCACAGGCGAAACCCATTCGGGTTTCTTGTCCGAGGTGTCAACACTAGTTTTGCTGCCAGTCGGACTCCCCTCCACCCAGCTACTTCACAGAATTAACGAAAAAGTTCGAAACATCGGAAAGAACAATCCCACTACTTCCTCGGAAACCCAAAATCCACCACTCAATCCTCGTTTTCCGGCACCCTTGCTTCCATTTCTCAGGGCACAGCCTTAACCTCCTTCACTTCCTCCATCACCTCCACTATCGCTACCTCTAAATTTGACCATATCAGTGGACCAAATACCCCTTCCTCTGTCACCACCGTGAGCTTCCCGAAATTCTCTAACTTTCATACCTCCTGTCTCCCCTGCCTCACACTATTTACTACCCACATCGGACGTGCACTGGTTCCCTATTCTTGAACCTACTCCTTCTCCAGAACCCTCACCTCCTCAAGAACTACCACCAGTTTTGAGAGAGCCTTCCTTGGATCCCCTTTATCCTTACCTCATTGAATACTCCCCTCAGCCCATCCGCGCTCCAGTTAGACGCACTCCTATTTACATTCCTACTCCAATCGCAAAGAAAAAGAGAAAGAAATCTCGGTTTTTCAACACTATCATAGAATTGAAGAAGTACACTGAGGAGCATTAGATCGCTTCTGACTTTAGGGGATTTAAGCTTGTTTTGTTCGACCGGTCCAATAATACAAGCTTAAATCCCCTAAATTTAGAAGCGATCTAATGCTCCTCAGTGTACCTAGCTGAAGAAAACAGGAACAACGAACCTCCCCCCCAGACACCCTACTCCCACTCCTACCCCTAAACCCACGCGGGATTCACGGCTCGGCGCACGGTCGCCTCGCGTGTCCCTGACGCGTTGGGAGCCTGATAGTAATAGGATTTTGAAAACTAAAACACAAGCGTTAAGTTTAGGAATAATTGACGAGATGTTCGATTAGGAAACGGGCTACGAATTACCGTTAGGTATTAAGAAATATAGCAACGATTCATGAATTACCTTAGGATATGTACTTATCGAGATAGAAAAAGAGAGAGAGAGAGAGAGAAAGGGAGGAAAAAAATGCGGTGAAATAGCAAGAAAGGTAATAGTAGACACGCATATCTGTATACCTATGTAAGTGTAGAGTTAGACATCTTGAATACATACAATAACCCCTATCTCCACTCCCAGAATACCGTATCTTTCACGCCTTGGCTAAATATAGAAAAAGTCGGGGTTTGGAATGCTCCAGCAGTTCCAGGTCCTTGTCTCGACTTACTCCGTGTAGATTCGTGACAGGGTCCTTCACCATTTTTAACTGGCTGAAATATTCTTGAAATTTCAATTAATTTGACTAGTGAAAATACCAGAACAGGCGTTGCTGCATCTCCAAATGGTGTAAACGCCATGAAGAGTGAAGAAATTGCACTGGCTGGCACTTTGTGTGGTGTTCCGATCGTTTTAAACTTACTAGAACAAGAAAAACTTCGCATTGAAGGGCGTCACACTGTTTTTCGTGGAAACGCAGACATCTTTCAGCCTGTATCAAATGCCGAAATTCGAATAGCACAACATTCTCCTGCTCACATTTCGATATCTGAAACTACAACAGAAATTGATGTCTTCACTTCAAATCCCTCTCTATCATATTCCCCATCAGTAAACTTATCAGCTGTTTCAACTGCACATCAAATATATTTACGAACCATCTCTTCAACAACTGTCGTACCAATTCAACAACCCATAACCTCTATTGTTCACGCAAATTCAAATCGCGCAATAATGACACCTCTCATCAATTACAATTCAACAATCTGAAGCAGTCGTCGTTATCAACCATACAATAGAACCGAAACTTGCACCATTACCTCTGTAACGAACGCGGAAAGGAGCATTCTTTTCGCCGCGCGTGTCAATCGCCGTTGTTTAGACGAAGTCAGGCGAGACAGATATTGTCACCGCACACGGCGATGAAGCAGTATCCGTTTTATCACTGTCGCGGAATAAAACACCATCTATGCTCGGCGATTTTTCCTAAACAAAGACGATGCTCCTACTCTCTTCTATACCTCTCCCAACTTCTCCCCTCATTCAGATGGTATAAAACCTGGAGCATTTTTTCGTATTTCACTGTCTTTTCTTGAGTCGTTCCCCACGAGCGCAGATGTTAGCTCGTCCCAGCTCCCAGATAATCGAGCTCTCTCACCCTTAGCTACGAGCGCAGAACAAAGCTCGAAAACCCGAAGAGTAAATTGGGTACCATCCACGAGCTCAGAAATCAAGCTCAATAAAAAGAAGTAAGAGACCCAAATAACACTTTAATCTTATTTCCTCAGTTTCTGAGTTTTTAACCGCTGATAAACTTTAGAAAACCTTTAGAAAATCTTTTTAATTCTTTACAAAATTGGGTTTACAATATTTCCTTCAAATTGTTGGCATTTTTCCCCTTAAATAATCAAACCTTTTTTTCAGGTATTACTTTTTTCCTTTGCCTAGCTATTTCCTTTTTCCAGAATTTCTTTCGAATCTACTTTGCTATCCCCTTATCAATACATTTTTTTCCAGTTAAGAAACCCATACTTCCGTTAATAAGACTTAACCTTTTTTCCACTATTATATTTTTGTATCTCGAGAAAGCTCCTACAACAGTCCAGTGCCTACAATCCAAGTAGTATACGAATTTATTGTTTACAGTTGTCGCCAGTGCCAATCTGGTGTGTTATAGTGCCACCCAAGCCGCACGTACTAAGGGTTTAGGAAAAAGGAACACCTATAGGCAGTTTCAAGGCAAGGGTGCCCTCGGGATACGGGTGAAACTACAGTGAGACCATGATAAGTTTCCACGTTTTCCGTTCGGTCCCGATACCCACCTAGACGTGGTAGTCGGGTATCACGCTAGCGCCACCTACGCCTTAGCCAGTCACTTCACTGACTTGGCTAAGAAATTCGAAGCACCTGGAAAACAGGTGAACCTGCACCCTTTACTCCCAAAACATCCGCCCCTCAATACCCGCTTCCCTGCGCCCTTACTCCCATTCCTAAAAACACAGCCACCACCACCTCCACCCCCGCTGTCTCTCCCTGTGTTTCCAACTACAACATCCCTGCATGTATAATATACCAGTGGAACAAATTCCCCTTCCCCTATCACCCTCAATTCTACAACTCGCTCCTGACTTGCCAACGTATATACCCCCCATTTCACCCTCCAACCCTACTTCCAAATTTTTTCCCCCCTATCGGACGTAGACTTGTCTTCCCTCCCGGAACGCACTCCCTCCCCGGAATCCACACCTTCTTGCGATCTACCCTTGCTTCTGAGGGAACTCTTTGCGAATCCTCTCTACCCTTCCCTCATCTAATACTTCCCGCAGCCCATTCGAGCCCCTGTGGACTCACTCCCTTCTTACACTCCTACCCCCATTCCCAGAAAAAAAAGAAAGAAATCTTGTTTTTTTACTACTATCATCGAGCTCAAAAAGGCCCTAGCCGAGGAGAATAGGCAAAGGAGTCCAAGAAAGTAATCTTTCCCAGATCATAAGACCCCCACGTCTGCCCCAAAAACACCTCAGGACTCACGGCTCGGCTGACGGTCTCCTAGGATATCTCTGACGCGTCGGGAACTCGGCATAGCTTGTAACGGTTTAGAGAATCGCGCGCAGGCCTTAAGCTTAGTTATAATTGACGAGATGTTTGAATAGATTGCGCTTTATAAAATACACGGAGATATACACATTTCTACGTAGCTGTAGTTAATATATCGACAAAGAGAGAGTGAGTATAAGAGAGAGAGAGAGAGAGAATGAAGGAACGAAATAAAGTAGCAAAAGAAGCATACATACATACTTTCATATAGTCAACCTATGTATCTCTATAGCTAAATATTTTAAATATATATATATATATATATAAACTTATTATTATCTAATGGTTCCCTTTTAATTGTGAAACCCTATCCCCACTCCCGGAATAACCATTATTTTCTCACCTTGGTTAAATATAGAGAAGATCGGGGTCTCGAATGCTCCGGAAGTTCCAGGTCCCTGTCCCAAACTGCTCCGCGTAGGTTCGTGACACCTCACAAACAAATAGAACAGTTAGAAATTCACGTACCTGGGGATAAAACAATTCTGAATCACCTCCCCTTCCAGTTCGACCATTTGCAAGCACTAACCAAAGTAGTGGTAATAATGGTGGGCCAGATGACAAGAGCATAATTAAGTTCTTACGAGTTTTGTACGTAGGACATAACGTGACACGTATAGATTGGCGAATTTAGCGGAACAAAAAAAAAATTGGATCAAGGACAAGCCGAGGTCCGTTACCCGTTTCGTCAACGAGCACATCTGTACCGGTTTACCCGAGATTTCATGCCAAGATAGCTGAAAAGATACTTTCAAATGTCAGTTTGGAGGTTACAGTGGCATAAATTTCATTTGTTTTAAAGCGATAAAATATTAATAAATATTCTCTCTAAATCGTCGTAGCATGCCAAAAGTTCATTATTAAGGAAAAATGTGCGCTGCTAGGTACTATATAAGATGCTCAGAAAAAAAAACATGTTTTCAATCGAATACATTTGCGGTCAAGACTAGAATGTTTTTCAGCTTACGCGCGCAGAACGCGCAATTATTCGTCTATTGTTTTTCTATCACTTCTCTAGAACCCAAAAAAAAAAAAAAATAAATAAAACAAGGCTGGCCGGAGCACCGAAAGCCATTAGGAATAGAGCGAAATAGTATATTTCGTAACAGGCACGGATATGCGAATTTCCCCGTTTCGCCAAATTCGCATATCCGTGCCTGTTACGAACGATATCTTATGTACCGAGGGCATAGAAAACGCGTTTAGAGATCTCGAGCTGGCATAGAAACGCGTTTTCTATGCCAGAGGTACATAAAAGAATATTTCGGCGCTAGTAGACTTAGCTCGAACGATAGACAAAAATGCCGCTGACCAGTATTTCGTCAGCAGAAGTAACCACGATGGCCGTCAACACATGGCGGTAGCTGCGTGAGTGGTGGCAATCAAAATAGCCACGAAAACAACGACGGCCATTATAGTGGCCATGGTAGCGAATTGTGTTCTTATGATGGCCACTGGAACAACCGTGGGTATTATGGTGCAAAAAAAAAATAACCGCGATTATTATGGTGGCCGCAATTCAAAACGCCAGTTATGATAGTGATCGCGGTTACTACGACGGAAATCGTAGTGGCCGCCGAAGTTACGGCGACTACCGTAATCAACGGTACTCCGATGTAAAGAGAAAAAGAACAACCCGGATTGAAAAAAACAAACGGGAAACGGATTAAAATCATTATATACACAGAAGAAACAAAATAAAAAGAATTGAATTATATTTTACTGTAAATAATTTCAACCTACCACAATAATCCAGATATATATATAATTAAAGTGCACTTAAGTTTAAACAAACTTAAGTGCTAAAAAGAAATCAACGCTGATTACAACACAGAAAAGTCAGTTTCGTAGGCTGTAGCGTAAGAATTTGGTACATCCAGTTTGGTACAGCGTACCAAAAAATCGGTTCGCCTGTACAAAATATTTAGTACGGCGTAAAATCTAGTTAATACGGTGTTCTACACCGTAACAAAATTTTAGTGTACGCATTATGAAATGTTTATTAGGCTGTTCAAATTGTTTTATAGCCTTAATAAAAAGGTTTGATTGTCATAACAATTAGTGATGAACAGTCAAAGTCTGAATTTATATATTCATATGTAGTCCAATAATTATATTTTCAGAATCAAAAGATAATAAAATGGATTATTATTTTCTCTCGCAGTTCAATGATATATTTTCATTTCTAAATATTTTATAATAAATAGTAACCAAGACGAAAAACTAAATATAGATGCATGTTTTCAATACATATATATGTATATATCCAGGAAATACACACTATTATTTTATCGTCTAGGAAAAAAAAAAAAATAGTAAGTTTCTCTTTGTGATAGCCATCGTTTATCATGTAATATCATGATACCTTCAATAAATTAATTACAATAATTTTAATTATCCGTTACAAAAATCGAAATATCTTATCGCTTTATATTTCAATCGCGCGCGCTTTGATTCGTGAGGGTCAGGTGGGTCTGCGTAGTGCATGACTCTCGGCTGTCCTCCTGACATCAGCGGAAACATCCGTAAACTGTGGTGAACTGCCGCCAACCAATTCTCAATTCTGACCGATTCCGTTAAACACGAATTACACGAGTCCTGCGCGTGTTCGCATAAAATATTATATTTTTATTTATTTTAATCCAACGGCAGGTATCAACAATTTCATCATCTTGTTCAAATTAGTGCAAAAATGAATGGTGAACTAAGAAAACTTCTGGAATCGTGGAATATTTCTGACATCTCAATAAAAAATTTCGAAGGTGAGTAGCTGTTAAGTAATATATACATTCTGAAGTGTTGTATTAACTGTTTTGGTAGCACCAATGATTCAAACTTTTTTGAAAATTTTTGCGTGACTTCGACGGTAAACAAGACTCGAGAACACTCGAGAATATTCGCGATTGGAAAATTTGTCTGTTCTGACAATTTCTGAAGATGCTCAATTGTTTGACACGCGGAGAAATGTTTTCAATATTTTCTTTAATTATTTATTGACGCAGTGCAAGCGATCTTGATTGTTTTCGTGAATCAAATTTTTCCTGAATTCAATTCACAAACAAAAACTTGTGAATTAAAGGAACTTTCGAGACGATTTATATCCTTAAAGTTTGCGGGTGCCTATATTTATAACATGAAGTTTTAAAGTTTTATATTTTAAACCATTTCGAATCTTGAACAAAGAAAGAAATATGTGTGTAGTTTTCAGTTCAAAACTTACAACTAACTGAATTAAATTATTACAAAAGTTTTCATTACACTTTTCCATACCAGGATTGTTGAAATCAAAAAGCAATTGAAAATTTTTTGAAATTTTAAAAAACAATCACCTTGATCAAAGATAACTAACTTTGAGAAAATTTGCAGTCTGTGC
Organism: Platygaster robiniae; assembly: GCA_028476575.1. NCBI lineage: Eukaryota > Metazoa > Arthropoda > Insecta > Hymenoptera > Platygastridae > Platygaster > Platygaster robiniae. The sequence goes on along the minus strand of CM052027.1, from coordinate 6,703,261 downwards.
AAACACTAGAAATGGTGAAATTTTATAAATTATGCAAATTTTTCATACAGATTAAAAAGTTGAAAAATTCCACATACAAACGTTTTTGTGTACAAAACTTATTATTAAGTGATGAAATGTTTTCGAAACATCACATAAAAAAAGTGATAACAAAAAATTCAAATTTTTTGCCAAACTTTTCAAAAATAATTAATTTATAAAATTTTATTTATCTTATAGTTGTAACGAAATATGGAAACTTATAATTTTTCACAATTTATTTATAAACTCCAAAAGCTCGCAATTTATGACTTCATCAATGCAAACATGTAGATGATAAAAATTCATGTTCTGTATTTATCAATTAAGTCTTCTGGATGAATAAAAATTGCAAAAAGTAAATACAGTGACGTAGGCAGAGGTGGGTTCTAGGGGTGCAAAATAATCCCTAAATTTGATTATCATCAAAGGTTATTTGATTTCATGAAAAAAAAATGAAAATTGATAAATATTAAAAATACTTATACACAAACATGGCTAAAAATAAGACTGATAATAATATACTGCGATGAATTACAAAAACGAAATAACAATTTGTAAACAATTATCAAAAACCTACCTACTAAAATTTTTATGAAATGTAATTTTTATTTTATTATATTAATTTATGCTATTTTAATTAAATTGAATATATGAACTAAATAAAATATGTAATATTATATATTACATTTTATAATATTATGAAATATATAATAATAAATTTATTTATATTTATTTATATATTTATCCAAATAATTTTTTATGAACCCATTTATTAGTGAAATTGTTAAATGAATAAATCACCATTAGTTTATGACTCATTATTACTCAATTCATGTTATTACTTTTATTTTATAAAATATCTATAAAGAAAAGTATTATTTATAAAAATAAATTTAATTTTAAAAATTATGATAATTATTTACTATTTGTGTATAAAATACTATTGATTAACAATCAGTCATTTATAAAATTGTAAATAGAAAGATATTAGTATAAGTAATTATTCAATTATCATACCTAATAATTATTAGAACCCTTTTGAGACTTATAATCTTGAGATTTTGACTTTTTTGGAATTAAAATTTTTCAAAAGTTAGAACTAAATTTTTTAAAGATTCATACTTTTTGTAAACTGTAAATTTTTCAAGACTTAAAATTAGGCGAAACTTAAATTCTTTTATAACTCAAAACTTTTTTGAAATTTAGAACCTCTAATTTAGAACAGTTTTTCTAGACTGAGGAATCCCTTTCCATGTACTACGTTCACCCTAAAACAGAAGACCCTTCGCAAAAAATATCAAAGGGAAAGTTTCCAGATTTTTATCGTAACAAAGTTGATGATTGCGGTCAACTTGGGCTCATCGGCAAAAAACGGACTCAAGAAGATCGAGAAAGTGATGATGAATCGGAGAATGAAAAGCTAACTGACGGTATATAATTCGGAAATAAAAATATGACAACCTTATTACTTAACGGATTTTCATATTCATAAAAGCCACTTTTAAGCACAAAACTCGAAACCATTTTTTACAAAATCATTGAGTCATCTCCAATGGTTGAAATACAATAGTGACGAATACAGCGATGAAGTGAAAATCCACTGGGAGAAATCGCGCCCTGCACGGTTGAAAATTCTGAAAAAAATTCCAGGTACAGCAGTCGCTGTTTTTAAGGAATACCTGATTTTGACAAGATCCGAAGGTTACAAACTGGTAAATATCAACAACCCAGTAACACTAGTTTCTAGGTGACACAAAAAAATGTGACATATTTTTTTATAAATTCTAAGTGACTATGACGTGGACAGAAAAGACGCCACAAACATCTATAAGAAGTGGACCATTTTGTCCAAAAAAATCGAGATTCTTCTGAAGAAGCACACGCTCAAAGACAAAACTTTCAAGTCAGTTTTGGACGAAATTCAAGTTTCCGAAGGATGTAACGAAGAGGGAAGCGAAGGAAAATATCAAGGTAATACATGCTTTGACATACATGCAGCAGTTGATGAATTCGAAGCGTGCAAAATATAATTCGCCAACTTATTGTTTTCAGGAAGAGATATTGTATTGTTATCGCTTCTTCCGATCATCTGTCCCTCAAATGCACGCATCAAAGTTGAAAAAAAAAAAAAAAAAAAAACAAATCTACAGACCGTCTACCAGTGAAACGAGACAAAGCTTCATTTGTCACGTCAAAGTAAGTTTGAAACTGAGAGGCCAATAAAAAAGAACAAAAGAGGCTTCGAGAGAGAGAAGGGGAGGAAAAAGATAGATAGATCAATAATTTCATTCTTATCTAAAATATCATTTTCACTTGTTTAGATTGCTGGCGACGTTGAGAGAACTATCCAGCAGAGACGCAACACAGCAGTGCAATTGAAGCTGCAGCTGCAGCCGTTCATTCTAGTCGTGGGACCAACACTTTCTCAGGCTCACACTATCAGCATTCGAATTGACAATGTCGAATACGAGATGCAGAACATTATCCAAGCCGTCGATGTACTCTTCAAAGTTTCCCAAGTCCTAGGACTCAAATACCCGTACGACTGCGAGCAAATTTGGCTCTTCATTCAACAGCACATTTATCAGCTAAAAACCCCATGGGACAAACATGACAAGTCAGTCATCTCTCTCGTTGGAAATTTGAAGAAAATCCAACTGGAAGATAAGGAATAGAAAATTAAATTTTTTAAACTTGCTTTTTGTCTGATGCTATTCGCATAGTACTTAACTGTTGGCTATACTTTGTCGCCCTTGTATAATTTTTTAGTAAAACACTTCGATCATAACGTACATATTTTATGAATTAGCTGTATCACATTTACTTTTATCTATAATTTATTTTTTTTTTCTTGAAAAATTCAAGGTTCAAACCATTAAAAAATGTTAACGTGTCATTTGTGCAACTTTAGTAGTAATGAAGTTAATAAGTTCATACGTCATCTTTTCGTTTTACACAAACTGGAAACTGAAAATTTTTTTTGTGCCCAGTTGCGGATTGTGATAGGTTTTATCAAAATTCGAATCTTTTAAAATGACACTTACAAAATCATCACAATTTAGAAAATAGAGGAAATCAAAGACAAGCCAATTTCGAACTGGAGGCTTCTGACACATGCAATGAAGAAAATAATGAAAATCTTTCTCGCGATAATGATTCTGATAATGATAGAATAAGCTTTGATGATTCAGATATTCCCGATAGACCTGACGTTCAAGCAACATTATTAGATAAATCTGCTTGTTTTGCTTCCTTTTTTTATGATGAAAACGCTATGCACAGGAGACATGTTGAAACAATTGTAGAAAAGACTAATTCTTTTGTTATGATTGAATTGGTAACTTTTTGCAAATTGAAGTTACGAATATCTTGAACGGTGATGATAATATCAGGACGAAAAAACAAAATATATCAGCAGTTTTCAAGGCTTTTGAAAATCCTTTGAACGGACTGCATTCCAAAAATGAACGGTTAGAGTATTTTGAAAATAGAGAAACGTTTTTCGAACCACATAAATATATAATTGATCTAGATAGACGAGGAAAAAAAAAAAAGATTCAAAGTATATAGTTATACCCAAAGATGTAACAGGTTATTTTGTTCTAATTCAAACAACTATTAAAAAAATTTTCCAGATACCTGGTGTTTTGAATCAAATTTTTGATTACATGGAAGGGTTAAAAGCTGTAGAAGATGGTTCGATTTCTAACATGATTCAGGCTAGTTATTTCAAATCTGTACAGGCTAAATTTCCAAATAGAGTAATTATTCCAATAATTTTTTATTTTGATGACTTTGAACCCGATAATCCCCTCGGTTCAAAAGCTGGCAATGACAAAATGGGGGCAGTTTATTTCACTTCGCCTTGTTTCCGCCTTGGGCCCAATCAAAACTAATTAACATATTTCTTGCTATGTTGTTCTACCGTAAAGATAGAAAACAATTCGGAAACAGAAAAACTCTATTACCACTCATAAAACAGATCAACCACTTAAATGTTAATCCTGTTTTTACGACAGAGCAAGGTACAGACATTTATGTTCACTGCTGCTTATTTACCGCAGACAATTTAGGGCTTCATGAGATAGGCGGTTTCGTAGAAAGCTTTACAGCCATTTATCCATGCACAGTTTGCAAAATACCACGAAATGCCTTGCTTGGTGCTACTCAAGAAAACCCAGCATTGTTACGAAATAGAACCAACTACATGCAAGACGTTCAAAAAAATTATGTCAAAACTACATGTATCAACGCAGAATGTGTTTTAAACGACATAAATGATTTTCGCATCCTTGAAAACACAACTTTAGATATTATGCATGACTTAGCAGAGGATGTTTGTCCTTATGACATATCAAATGTGTTATTGCATTACATTGACAATTCAAAACTTTTCACAATCGAAGATTTAAATGATAGAATCGGCGGGTTTGATTATGGAGTAAGTGAAGGAAGTACTCGCATTTCTTTCATAAAAATTCAGAAATTAAGAAATCATTCTTTAGGATTTTCCACATCTGAAAGTTTATCATTTATAAGATTTATATCATTTATAATTGGGGATTTTATACCAGAAGATGATCCACACTGGGAACTAATAATATGTTTTAAGAAAATTGTCGGCATACTACCTGAACGCTCTATAAATTCAGAGGAAATATTGTTTGTGGAAAATTCGATTTCTGAACACCATCGTCTGTACATTTCATTATTTGGAAATACTTTAAAACCCAAACACCGTAATATGTTACATTATGGACGACTCTTGCGCCGTTTCGGTCCAGTAGTAAATATTTGGTGCATGCGTTTCGAAGCGAAGCACACAGAATTTAAAATTTATTCGCATATAATAACGAGTAGAAAAAATTTTTTAATGACACTGTCAATCAAACAACAACTAAAAATCAATCATTGGTTAATGATGGAAGTTGCTTTTCTTAATGATGTACGTTATGGTCGAACTGTTTCCAACGAAAAAGTATTCTCTCACGTGGAGTTCCGTCATTTTGAAAACTTGTTGCCCCGGCGCTTGCAAACGATTTTAACATTAGAATATAACGGAAAAGTATTTAGATCAGGAATTTCTCTGGATATTGATAAGGGTGAGGTTTTCCCCATTTTCGGCCTTATTACCTTTGTGTGTATCAATAAGGAAAATTAAGAGTGTTTTTTTATTGTAAACAAGTTGAAGACTTTGAGTTACAGTAATCATTATTATGCATTTAAAGTAATAGGAACGAAAAAATGTTTAAATATTCCTTTTAGCTGTGTTAAATAATTTGATGTTTCTTCAATCATCATATCCGCAGATGGGACTTCTTTTTTACCATCAGTATTTTAGTCGTTTAAGTATATAAGGATAAAAAACCGACTTCACCACGTAGCTCTTTGTCGAGCGGATTTTTTGTCTCATTTGCCGACCAGATGTTGTATATGTTATATGCGTATAAAAAAATTGATTCCGAGCTGTAGTTGAAACTTATAATAATAATAATTTATTATGGTGAAATGGCTCTTCTTGTATTCAATCATGGCATTCACCCTGTTGTTATATATTGCAAATTATATCGCAATATATAGTAAAAAGTTTCAAAAAAAAATGTAGAAAAAAAAATAATTTTTAATAAAACCTGAAAAAAAAACACATATTATCAAATAACGCTAGAACATGCTAAAATTTTTCTTATCCTGGAAATAGAACCAAAAATAGAAACTTATCGGCACACTCATTTGGTAAAGTAACAGATATTAACTTTAGAAACTTCGCAATACTGGTTATATCTTTTCCTAAACGAGGAACATATAGGAACAAGACGAGAGCTCATTTCGATTACGAAGCTAAACGAGAAAAATCGTTCCGATTCGTTTTAACAATTGATAAAGTCGAGACATCGCACTTTGGGCAAAATTTTATTGTCGTTAGAGATTTCCGCCGTTTACAATAACAAATTCTGAAATCACTCAATACAATTTAGCAGTGATTATTAACTTGCTTAGATATCCAAGTAAATTTTCTTGTTTTTCACGAATAATCTTTTCATAAATTAGTTACTTCATGCCTCCCACCTAAAAATTTTGGGTATAAAAAGCCCGACGTTTCAGTCTCAAAAAAAGAAACTCAGTTTGGTTCTGTTCAGATTCACATCCGCTGAAGTCAGTTCAAGTTTAGTTGTACAGTGCAGTTCAGTGTGTTTTCCCCTGGAAACAATATCAGTTAGTATTCTTTATTATCCTTGATTTTATTTGATTTTTCTGTGCTTGATTTTACTTTTTTTTTGTGTTCCACGAGAACATTTTGAATTCATTTCTTGTGTTCTACGAGAACGGTTTTGATTTTTCTGTGCTTTAACTTGATTTCTTTGAGTTCTACGAGAACATTTTGAATTCATTTCTTTGTGTTCTACGAGAACGGTTTTGATTTTTCTGTGCTTGATTTTTCTTTTCTTTAAGAGTTCTACTAAAATCCAGATGCTCAGGTGTTCAAGTTTTCCAATTATTATTTCTCTTTCAAAATCTCTAGGATTCAGTTTCAAATAATTCGCTTCCAAACTATACAGGTTAATCCAAAATTTTCGTTCTCATTAACAAATTGTTGAACGACACAATTTTCCGAGTTTCCAGGTTTTCCACGGTTTCAAAGTTCATTTTTCTATGTTTGATTTTACCTTTCTTTGAGTTCTACGAGAACGATTATGATTTTTCTGTGCTTTAATTTCATTTCTTTGAGTTCTACGAGAACATTTTGAATTCATTTCTTTGTGTTCTACGAGAACGGTTTTGATTTTTCTGTGCTTTAACTTGATTTCTTTGAGTTCTACGAGAACATTTTGAATTCATTTCTTGTGTTCTACGAGAACGGTTTTGATTTTTCTGTGCTTTAACTTGATTTCTTTGAGTTCTACGAGAACATTTTGAATTCATTTCTTTGTGTTCTACGAGAACGGTTTTGATTTTTCTGTGATTTAATTTTATTTCTTTAAGTTCTACGAGAACATTTTGATTTTATCTCTTGTGTGTTCTACGAGAACATTTTTTTTGACGAAATTTTCTTTAGTGTATAACATAGGGGGAATAGAAGATTTAGAGACCGCGCGACACGCAGCCCGGATTCACGGGATACCCCCAGGCGCCGGATTTAGAACATTCGACCTAAAAGGCTACCCCGAAATCTGGGTAGTCATTAAGTTCTACTCCGGGAGGATACCGGGAGTCGATATTCTACCTTCAAATCTACGGGATGCCCTACCAGGGATAATAGCCGTTCAGAGAAAAAGGAGCCGATCCCCTTATCGGTTAGGCGCTAGGAGGCCCCGCGATAACATCCCCAGTCGAGTGAGATTCACAACGAGAGGACGAGCGGTGGAGATTTGTTGTCGGCATTGCCACACCAGGACATGTGTACGACCTACTGAGGGAAGGAAAATTGTACGCCTGGAATGTGATTGTCGGCGTATCATTTTCGGATACACCCAGGCGCGAACATCCTTACGTCCGGAAACCAGGACCATCCCGCAACAACAGGGATTAACCACCTCGGAAGATTCAACTTCGACACCCAGAAATCCTGACGTCGAGTTACCTCTACCCACCGACCCAGGTTTACGCTGTGCGGCTCCCTCTTCTCCTTCACCAGCCCCGAGAGCGAGCACCTCACGGGCAGAGTCTGAGGGTGATTCCAACCCCGGCTCGTCAACTTCAAGATCTTCCACTAGGAGGACTGGTAGAAGTAGAGGACCCGATACCGACACCCCTTGGCGTCGTAGTCTGGAAAGTGGGTTGACGTTTCGACGCCGGCGACCCACGCTTATCGTCGACCTCACCGACGACGCACCCCAAGAAACTTGGCTACCCCCACCTTATTCACCCCCTGTTTCCCCACGAACGGAGGCCAGGCTTTTGGAGGAACCGATGCAAATCGACCAAGGTTCTGCCCCAGAAGGACTACGAGTTCGCTGCCCTCGCACTCCTCCCCCCGCCGTACGAAAGTCCAGAAAATCAACATATGTGAAAAATTTAAGTTGTGACTTGAATAAACCTTTGTTAATTATCGCCAGTTCACTCTCATTGATAACGCCCTCGCATTCTATGTGAGTCTTGAACTATTCAAGACATATGTCATGTGCATATAATACATAACACTGTAATTAATTTTGTAAACAACGTCTTGGAATCTTCAGTGTTCTACACAATGAAATGCATCGCACAAGTTATAGTCGACAATGTCGAAGAGCTCAAAAACTTTAAAGAAGGAATGAAAGGCATTGCTAAAAACTCAAGAAATAAAATTCGTTTCAATTCATGGGATAAAGTATCACATATGTGTGGAGTAAGTGCTAAAAACAAGCAAAATTTTTCAAAAAAATATGAGTTGATTTTCACGGCAAAAAAGAATTTGTTAATACTTGAAAAATTCATTGAAGGTCACACAAGCATCAAGAGCCATTTGTTCATTTTGTCTTTGTTGGAATCTGAATAAATTTTTTGAAAATATATTGAAAATGATAAAACCATTCCAGCTAACATGCTTTTATTTGCGTGATTGCCAATTGCTGAAGTTTATCTTATACTCTCCTGCAAAGATAAAGCTCTTTCGATATTACAAGCTGTCAGTCTTTTCCGAAATAAGTTGAACGTTACAGTTAATGCAGCAATTTTTAAATATTATTTATTTGTATTTCATACAAGCCACCATGAACCTATTACACCCTACCAAAAATTAGTTAATGCTTAGTAATAATCTGGCAGAGTTGAAACCGAAGGTTGTAAGTTCGTAAAAAATATTTTATTTCCCATTACAGAATATTTAGTATAGTCTAAAAAAGTTGCAGTTTTTTTTCAAACAACAAATTTGTTAAATTGAAACGAAAGATTCGTTACTATTACGAAAAAGTTTATTATAATGGAATATACGTTAAAATTGAGCTCTATGTAACGTTTAGTAGAGCTTATTAAACATTTAGCTGTGCTAAAACTAATGATTAGGTGTATCGTAATGTTGTACGTCGACTCATGCGACGTCAATTTGATTTTTATTTTTCGATGTCTTTGGTTTGAAATATCTATTGGAGAGGCGTCGAGTTTTTCCATTTTTTCTATTTTAAGTGCTGATTATCAGCAGTATTTTGGTTCATAATAGGAATCGGTTTTAGTGTTGTTTTCTATCGTCAGTTTTGATTCGGGAGCAGGGAGGATTTTTGGAAAGGGAAGATGAGGTGCGCATGACGCGTGAAAAGTGGGAATCTGGTGGTAGGAAAATCGGAGGAGTGGGAAAACCTACCTCAGGGTTTTCCGACTCGAGCATCAGTCATTCCTGCCACAGCCAGCGAACAATCAATACCATCATTGCAGCTACTCTCGACGCCGAATATTCCGCCTTGAACCAATTTATTCGAACAGATAATTCACAATACTGCTTGAAATTTTCGACTAGTTTTCGGAAGACTACTTTGATACCGGGAACCGCCCTCGGCTCTAAAACCTCGTTAGAATAGTCTACGCTTAAGTTCCGGGAGCCACCCACGGCTCTTGTCTTTTTATTTCTTTATTGTAAATAAAATAAATCTTCTATTTTGGAGCCGCCTTCGGCCCTAAAATTCTTTTGATTTTTTTTTACTTTAATTTCGGGAGCCGAACACCGCTCTCCCCTTACTCTTGTATTTTGGAGCCGCTCACGGCTCTAAAATCTTTTGACTATTTCTATACTTTAACTTCGGGAGCCGACCTCGGCTCTCTATTTTTTTTTGTTATAATTCTACGTTAGTTCGGGAATAGACACGGTTCCCAACGTATTTACGTAGTTACTCACGGCTCATTGGATATATAAGGACTATTGGGAACGCCGAGGAATCTCAATATAGGAAAAAGGAAAAAGAAACTAAATCACTGATCAAGAAATTTAATGATATAAAAGATTGCAATTGTACGATAAAATGTATTGACGAGAATTTTGATTTAATAAATCATTGGAATCTCTCATATTGAAGGATAAATTGTCTTATTATTGCAACTTGGCCTAGTCACCTAGAATAAAGAATTGAATAATTCATACACATAAGTTTGACGTTCGTCAGTAACATATGTTTTATTACTGCCAACAGACTATTTATTAGAGTGAAACTCAAGTTCTATTGACATCAATACACACATTTGTTACATCGTAATGAAAGTTTCCTCATAGTTAAAAAAATTTTGCTAGACTTAAACATATTTTTATATTTACAGTAATAAAAAACCACTACACTGTACGAAACTGAATATCAGAGCCAACCAAACTCGATCAACAAAATTATTTGGTTCCATGTACCAAAAATTTGGTTGGCAAAATTTCTACCAAACTGACTTTTCTGTGAAGTTATTTGTCATCGATATATAGCTATACCTATAGCTACATACATAAAATTAAAGGTTTTCAAAAAAACTGTGATCAATTGAAGCCAAGAAAAATATTGTATAATACAATATAAATAGGTAGGGGGGGGGGGGCGTAGCTTGAAGTCTGCTTGTCTGCACTGATAATCGAAACTTGGTTTTCTTTTTATACATTCTAGACATACCGTGTACCTCGTCATGACCTTCGTCAACGATCTGTCCCCAAGTAAGGGAGGCCGTCAAAGTAGATATTGATATTGCGATACCTGTAGCTATAGCTAGTAATCTTCTCTGAATGAATTCCGAAAAAAATGATGAGAAACTCAACCAAGAAGTCTTAAAAAAATAATACACATATTCCGGCTGATGTGGTGGAATTAGATAGTAGATCCTGGATCTCCCTACGATTTATGTTTCGCTTCGTTGTAAGCCGACATATTTTCCTAAATATATTACGAAAAAAAACTTTCAAAAACTGATTACTTCAAGGTTCAAAAAAATGATTGACATATTTTGGCTGATGGGGTGCAATGTAAGAATAACCCGGGACCTCCCCAGAGTTTTTGTTTTGCTTCGTTGTTAGCCGACATTTTACTATATATGTCACGAAAAAAAAGTGAAAAAGCGTTATGTTTAAATATTAAAAATTATAGTTGAATTGAAAAGTCAAAAATAGGAACTAGTAATGTTAGTCGAAATTAGTTACCAGGTGTACTCCTAAGTAATTTCCGGTTTTTTCAATGGATGGCGTTCTGTTTTGTACCGCTGTTGGTAACACATACCATATGTCATTTTGTTCAGTCATATCGAGTGCTTGAATTGCGTTGACATTTTCTCGAAAAAATCTTCCAGTAAGTTTTTATTGCGCTTCAAAAATGTCGAATTTTGTACCGAATTCTGAGCATATGCGCCATGCATTGCTTTTCATGTTCAATCAGGGGAAAAAAGTGTCCAAGAGCCACTGTGCGCTTGTGGAAGTTTATGGTGATCGTGCATTAACACTTCGAACATGTGAAACGTGGTTTCGACAGTTCAAAAATGGAGATTTCGACCTGAACGACGCCGCACGCTCCGGTAAGCGAAAATCGTTCGATGACGCCGAATTGCAAGCATTATTAGATGAAGACAACACGCAAACGCAACGACAGCTTGCAGATGCGTTGGGAGTTCAACAGCAAGCAATTTCCAAATGTCTGCGAGCCATGGGAAAAATTCAGAAGTGTGGAAAGTGGGTGCCCCATGAACTGACCGATAGACAAATGGAGAATCGAAAAGTGACCTGTGAAATGCTGCTTCAACGATATAAAAGAAAGTCTTTCCTGCATCGTATTGTTACTGGTGATGAAAAGTGGATTTTCCTGGAGAACCCTAAGCGCAACAAATCGTGGGTGAGTCCAGGTGAAGCATCGACATCGACGGCACGGCCAAATCGTTACGGTCGGAAGGTCATGCTGTGTGTGTGGTGGGACCAGTCCGGTGTTATATACTTTGAACTGCTGAAACCTGGTGAAACTGTGAATGCCGTTCGCTACAAACAGCAAATGAAAGATTTGAGCCGAGCCATTGTGGAAAACCGACCAGAATATCAACAACGACAGAAGGAGGTGATTTTGCTCCACGACAATGCGCCGTCGCATAAGTCGAAAGTCGTTCGTGACACGCTGGAAAGGCTCAAGTGGGAAGTGCTTGATCATGCGGCTTACTCACCAGACCTGGCGTCATCCGACTACCACCTCTTTGCCTCGTTGGGCCATGCCTTTTCTGAGCAGCGCTTCGACTCGTACGAAAATGTACGAAAATGGCTCACCGAGTGGTTCACCTCCAAAGGCAATGATTTTTACTGGCGTGGTATCCACAATTTACCAGAAAGGTGGGAAAAATATGTAGAAAGCGATGGAAAATACTTTGAATAAAATAAAGGTTACGGTTTTTTTGGAATTATGTGTTTTCTTTGCGAAAAAACCGGAAATTAATTAGGAGTACACCTGGTAATTCCAATCATTGAAATTGAAATTACCATTTAATTAGTATAAATCAAGGTTGTTTATTTTCCTCCTCCTTTAGTAGGAAACCCGGACTTGGCTCGAGAGCGCATAAGAAACTGCAGCCAGATAAATGTCAATTTTTAAGAAGCGAAGTTAAATATTTAGGCCACGAGATAAGTCAGGATGGTCTCAAACCAGATCCTCGCAAACTTTCTGCTGTTGAGAATTTCCCCTGTCCCCAAAACGTCAAGTCTATTCGAGAGTTTCTTGGCCTCACCGGGTATTACCGTCGTTTTATTCATCAATATTCAAAGATCTCAAAACCTCTTACACAACTTCTAGAGAAAGATCGTTTGTTTCAGTGGGGAGTCGAAGAACAGGCTGCGTTCGGGACTCTTAAACAGAAACTTTGCGAGGAACCAGTTCTGAAATACCCCGATTTTAGTCTACCTTTTATTCTCACTACCGACGCCAGTGGTTATGCCATAGGTGGTATTCTTAGTCAGGGACCAGTTGGCAAAGATAAACCTTGCGCGTATGTCTCGCGGTTGCTTAACAGTGCCGAAAGGAAGTATAGTACTTATGAGAAAGAGGCTTTAGCTATAGTATACTGTGTTTTGCATTTTCGACCATATTTATGGGGCCGTCAGTTTACAATAATAACCGATCACCGCCCTCTGGTGTGGATGAGGACGGCAAAAGATCCGACTTCTCGTTTGGCCAGGTGGAGATTGAAACTGGAGGAGTTCGATTACAAAATTGAATATAGAGCAGGAAAAAGTAATGTTAATGCTGATGCGCTCTCGAGAAACCCGGTAGTAGACAAACCTGAAGTTGAAGAAATAATACGTGACGTTAAAACTTTATTTAATAGCAGGGAAGAACCCAGACGATCTTCGAGACCCCAAAAGCTGACAGAAGAAGGGTTACAATATCGTTTAGCCCTAAACAAAAAGGAAAAGGGACAGAACTATGTAGATAAAAATAAGGACGCCTCAGCTGCTCGAAATCATGACTTATCGAATTCAAATTCTCAGGCTGAAGGTTCTCAAATAGCACAACAAGGATCAGAGAAATCAAACTCAGCCCCCAAATACCCACTCCGTAAACGGGTCAAATCACGCTCTCCTATCAAGAAAAAGAGTGAAAAGCCTTCATTGGACCTTGAAATGAATTTTGGAGACCCCGGAGAAAAGGTTCAAGATCAAGACGAATCACGTTTAGGGAGTGACGATGCTCAATCTGATGACGATGAAACCGTTGGGAGGAAAAAGAAGCCTCCAGATAAAGAAATTTTATCTTCAGATAAGGAAGATTTCTCTGACAATGAAAGTATAATTGAACTGGAAAGGCTCATTCGAAATAAGAATATAATTGAGTCACGTGATTCACTATATTTACATTCCGATAACTTTGCATTTTTTTTGAATACAGATGGACTACCATGTGGTTCACAGGCCCTAGATTTTGCAAGACGAAAAGAACTTGACACCTTCAGCTCTGGTCGTTTGGGCACAGTTGTTACGACCAGAGTTGGCATGCGTTTACAGTTCGGGTTATACGTACAAACTCAGAACACGACTACAAACCTTGACGAAATTGCAATTTTTGTGCCAAAGGCTTTAAGAGAATTACGTGCTATTGTCAATACACATCAAATCCCTCAATTTAGCATCGCCAAATTGTCCGAACTCGGTGAGTCGGTCTGGGAAGGTATTGTTGATGAGTTTAGCGTTGTTTTCCGTAAGGATCCGGTCGGGATTTTTATCTGTGCTGGGTTGGTGGAAACCCCGCCAATTGCACAACGTCACGCTCTGATAGAAGAGGCTCACAGTAGTAATATAGGCGGACATAAGGGCGTAACCAAGACATTTTCGCGTCTTAGGGCCAATTATCTTTGGGACGGAATGAAGGAGGAGGTTTGGACTTACATTTAGAATTGTTTGGCCTGTAAACTGAAAAAATTGACTCGAATCAAGACAAGACAACCAATGACTATTACTGACACACCTGGGACTGCCTTTGAAAAGGTTGCATTGGATTTGGTGGGGCCTTTCTCTGTTACCGAAGATGGTCATAGATGGATACTCACTATGCAGTGTCTGCTGACAAAATATTGCATAGGAGTACCACTCGCCAATGCTTTGGCTGTTACAGTCGCAGATGCATTTCTCAAGAGATTGGTGTGTGTTTTTGGTGCACCCAAGGTAGTATTGACCGACCAAGGAACGAATTTCCTTTCAGATTTGATGAAGACATTAACCAAAAGACTCAGGATAACTCGATTACAGACCACCGCTTTCCACCCCCAGTCGAACGGGTCTTTGGAACGGTCAAATATAGTCCTAGTAGAATATCTAAGGCAGTTCATAGAGCAAGATAGAGAATGGGATCAGTGGGTGGAACTGGCAATTTTTTCCTACAATTCCAGCGTCCATGAAAGTACTTTAAGGACGCCCTACGAATTATTATATGGAAAGGCCCCTCTTTTTCCTTCAGATCATCCCTTGCATAGATTGGAAAAACTACCTTCCTACGATGATTATTTGATTCGTTTAATGTCACGACTAGATACATTGCATAAAGACACGCGGGAAAATTTGAACAATGCTAAGCATAGGGCTAAAAGGTATTATGACCAAAGGGTCAACCCTAAGTATTTTTCCGCGGGACAATTTGTTTTCTTACGGAAAGGAGCAAAAGTTGGCAAATTGAGCGACCCCAACGAAGGGCCGTATAAGATTATTGAAAACCTTGACGACAAGAATGCCAAGATACGTATTAGACCCGGTAAGGAAAAGGTTGTGGCTGTCGATCAATTAATTCCATCCCACATACATAGTTTAGATTTTTGATTTACTATACTCGAATGTTCATAAAACAGGGATTTTTATTTCATTTTACTATTATTAGAATAGAGATAAGCCTATCTTTGAAAATATTGACTTGTGGCAGAGTTCAAGGATTATAACTATATTATTATGTTATTACGTAAATTGTCTTTTCCCTTACCTTGTGCATGGACTACAGAGCTACTGAATTTTTGTATACTAACTGCGAAAAATGATTTTCTTTTTATCAGCAAATAGCTAAGGGTTCCTTTTTTTTTCCTCTCTTACCTCCAGCTAGGGTCAAGAATGGAGAAATATTGCGTGAGACTCTTGCTGTTTTCCTTGGCTCCTTGGTGTCTTGCCCTCATAGGTAACGATTGCACTGCTGCCAACAGCAACATTACCCTAGTATCGCTCAACGATATAGGAGGTTGCAACATCATTACACCAAGCGTCAAGAACGATTCTGTCTATGTACAGCTGTTGCAACTTTTAGAACTCCATTCAACTCATGTAACCGGTTTTCGAATAGAAATAGACCGGCAGATCTCGCATTGTGGCATGTTTTCGCATATTGGAGCGGTGCCAGGAGGAAAGGCGAACTACGTTATGGAGATTTCTGAAGATCTATGTCTTGCTATTCACAAAACAGGTCGGTTTATGTATGGTAACGTGGTGATAGATGGTCTGACAAGTAACAACACTACACGGCTGGCGCTACCTTGGCCAGATCCGTACAGGCCGACTCGAGTTGCTCAGGCGCTTCCTACAAGGACGACTACGGAATCTGGAACGTCATCGTACAAACCACGATAAAAATTACTTTGAGTGACTACGAAGCAATCACTCTACTTGATTCTGGAATGATACTTCTGAAGTCTGGATCCAGATGCGATATGAAAAAGGAAGCCTGCATCGACGAAGAAGGGACACAACACTGCAACAGACACAAGAAAACAACAGACACCTGCAATTTTCCGAGATACGGCATACTATATGAGGGGTTAGCTGAGAGATTGCAGGGTGCTACCGAACATCTCCCTGAAGTGGTTTACTCCGTCGTTTCACGCGATGTAACGTTTGCACTGACCGCAAAAAGGACTCGTTCGTTGTGCGGATTCTCCCTCGTACAAACGGAACACCCCAAACTTTTCATTTTCGAGGGCAGCAAAAACAACTTCTTCACACCAAAAGGGAAGGTCGACCAAAGAGAACTCGATATTTTCACCTACGTCAACAGCAAGTTCATCTTCGTAGAAAAATATATCAAACGACAAATGGAACAACTGTACAGAGATGTCGTGGCCCAAAGGTGCAGAGTAGAGAGACAAGTTCTACTCAATGCTCAAACAATCGCAAGTTTAAGTCCTGATCAGTTTGCTTTCAATTACATGCAAGGACCAGGATATATAGCCGTTGTCGCTGGAGAGGTCGCTCACATCATCAAATGTATACCAGTCGAAGTAACAGTGGAACAGTCGAAAAATTGTTATCACGAACTGCCTGTCGAACGAAAAATGATAACAAAACGTACTATTTGATGCCTGGAACCCATATAATCAAGAGACGTGGATATGAAATTACTTGCAGTAATATTTTGGCTCCCATGTTCCTGGTCAACGGTGCCTGGTACAAATTTATTCCGAAACCCGTATTGACAGTAGCACCCTATGTCATGAACCCCCTAAAAATGGAAACTTGAAGGTACATGCGTCTATCCCAGCTTGCAGAAAGTGGAATCTACAACACTGAAGATTTGGAGAAGCTACACAAAATGATCTTGTACCCTGCCGAACAACCCTCAGTAGTCAATATTTTGGCCAGAAGCACAACTGGACAGAACTTTCAAGCTCAAGGTGTCACCATCACAAATCTTTTTCAAAAGGCTATTTTGGATCACATCGGAATATCTATATGGGGACGAATCTGGGACGATTTCGACAGGCTCGGGATTATAAGTGCAGGATTCATCGGACTTTACATGTTTTTCTGGTTCGGATTTTGGGTGTTAAACACCATTGTACATTTTTTCACTCTACGTGCTACTTATGGATGGGGTTACTACCTACTTGGTGCCCCGAGCAGTTCTGTTACACAATTCTTGATATAAAGATACGATCAGGGCAGACACCATGGGGGACCAAACAGCGGCAACGAACTCGAGATGAGGCTTATCAAACAAATGGAAGAAGGCACAGCAAACTTGAGCTCCGAACATTCTCCAAGATCGATAGAGGGTATCCAACAAAATCATAATATTAATGGTCTATAGATTCCACTGTTTTTCTTTGCGCTAAGATATTACAATATTACGTATTGCATAGAGTTGAGTTTCTCGTGCGCTCGAAACGAATTTAGGGAGGGAGGTACATATGAATTTTAGAAAATAAATTATCTTTCTCTACAAAATTCTTATTCTAAATTCTTATTATTGAAAACAAATTTATTCTTGAAAACTATTTTTCTTGGCTATTTTTAGCGTTATCACGGGGCTATTTACAAGCGCACATTAGGGAACGAATTTCTAACGATCGCAATAATGTCGCTTGACTGAATAGTCATCACCGACAGAATTTTATTATTTTCATCCGTTCGGGCTGTGATTGGTTTTTTCGGAATCTGCTGTTCTTTTTTTCTTTCGAATCAAATACTCGCAACGTCGTAAGGTCTCCCTCCCCCTGAATTCCTTTTAGTGAATATAAACCGTGCATCTGGAAGCAGCGGCCTGCTCGTCTTCGTCACCGTTTTGTATTTTTTGACTGGTATTTTTTTCGCCGTTGTATTTAATTAGCGACTAATAATAAATGTTCTTTGTCACCGATACTCTAAAGTTGAGAACTTAGAAACTTGAAAAACATCGAAACAGCGAATAGAAACGCAATTTATAATCGTTACGGACCAGAGGGTGAATTTTGTAAGTCGTGATTTTACATATTGTCGTGATATTTGATTTGAACTTAGAATTTCTGTGAACCATATGTTCCATAAAATATGAGATGTTCTCGAGATTCGAATTAGAATTTGAGTTGCATAGTGAATTTTGTGAGTTGAACTTGGATTTTCTGTGAACCATATGTTTCATAAATATGAGATGTTCTCGAGATACGATTTAGAATTTGAGTTGCATAGTGAATTTTGAAAGTTGTAATATTGCGTACTTTCACGAGATTCAATTCGAACTTGGAATTTTGGTGAACGATATGTTTCATAAATACGAGATGTTCATGAGATTTGGTTTAGAATTTGAGTTGCAGAGTAACATGCTATCTTTCTGATTACATTTTTGAGATTATGCATAAAAATTTTGAGTTACAGAGCAACATATAAAATATATTTTTTTTTTTAATTATTGATTAGAATTTGACGCGTGTTCACGAATACTTTTATCTTCGGATTTAGTTTCGAAATATGCATCGCGTTTCTGAAAGCAACGTACATCTATTGGAAAATATAATTAATCGTATTTCTGAATGTAAGATTGCACATGTCGCTACATGGGTTTTGGGATTTGTCATTATTAAAGATTGTAAACGAAGTGTTGAGTTGATTATTTAAACCCATTTTTCCTATCTGGTCCCTTGCCCTCGCGGCTCAAACCAGGAAATTGTTTTTTTTTGTTGCCTTACGTTTTCTGGAACGTGACATACTCATCAAATTGTGATTTCGTGAAAATGATTGAAAATCATTAAAATTAAAAGTTTCAATGATTGACAATCATTTTTTGAAATTATTGAAACTATAGTAACTATGACATCTACTTAGGATAAATTATTGAAACTATGAAAACTATGGACACTATTACAAGATAAATTATTAAAGCTATGGAAATCATCGCAACTATTTCGATGATTTGGAAAATCATCGAAAACCTCGATAATGATTGAAATTAATGAAAATGTTGAAAATTGCATTGAAAATTGTAATTTCACAATATTCATGCAAATAATCATTTAACTGTGATTTCAAACTGGATTTAAAAATGATTTAAAATCACTAAAATCAACTGTTTGAATGATTGAAAATCACTAAAACTGTTTCAGTCATTGACATTATTGGAAGGAAATTATAGGAACTATTAAAACTAAGTAAATAAGCAATGACGGTTGTGCCCCCCCATCACGTGACCCCCCTCCGCTCCCCGCCCCCTCCCCACCAAAGTCGGTAAGGCAGAGACACGGTCAGTAAAACAGGGACACGGTCGGTAAAACAGGGGCGTACCCTCCATATCGGTAAGGTAGGAGTGCAGTCGGTAATACCTGTGTTCGGTAATACTACCTGTTTGTAAAACAAAATGGCGGCTGTCGGTAACATGCAGCGCTGTCCCGGTGGTGGCGCTGCGATCGCGCGCTATTGCCATGGCAACGCAGGCCCGATGACGTCATAACGACAAGTTTGAACACGTCACCCGAAACGATCACATTCCTAAGTGATGACGTCATCGATAACCTTGAGTTGACCTTGAAAATCTATTGCGCAGTTTCTCCGGACGCTATGATTTCTAGAATGCTCTACATAGTTTCAAGGTCAAACGTCTATTTTTAGAACTTGATCGACTAATCACGTGAGAGTTACCCCCACTCCTTTCACATGAACCAATCACAGAGCAAAATCTCGACAGGTTCGAACACGCTCGTCGAATCTTGAAAATTACATCACATTCCTGAGCGATGAGTCACCATTCGTAGAAATCTATTTTTAGAACACAATAAACACGGACGATTAGGTCATCACATTTTTTTTTGCATAGGGCCCCACCCCGCCCAACGCTGTGAGGCTCAACCTTAAGAATAGCCCCTACATTTTTATTGAAGTCACCTTTACAATTTCTCTTGCTTACATCTAAGACAATTATTTCGCATTGGCGGCGGTCCGTCCGGGGAGTCACCGATATAATCGAAGTTCCAATGTTTATTACATAGCTTACAGGCGAGGAATTCCTTATCTTTTTGCAATTCTAGTGGAAGCTTATCTTAAGCATTGTTTATATTTTTCGTTTGAAAGTTTAGAAGATACTCACGAGGTAAAACAGAGATATCTCCAGAATCCAACTCATGTATTCCGCTTAGGTGAGGAAGTAATGTAAATGATTTTTTCATTGACGGCGTATCGCCAAATTTTTCCCAAAACCACACTCGCAGTCGCCGAACATTTTCCGTAGCGCAGTGATGATCGTACACAGGTCGATGAAAATTGTTGAAGGGGCATGCAGAGACTCGCAAATCATCCAGTGATGGACAGCCCATATCCATTAAATCGATGATGACCGCATTGGTATACTGCGTTAGCTATCGCTTTTTGTCCAATCCTTTGAAGAAGACGAATGTGGTATTTTTCAACTGATTTTTAAACTCTTGATAGATTTCGTCGTAGGGTATATCTCCAGAGTTCCAAGGTACACCATGATAGTTTCGTGTTAGCCAAGTATTAGTTGCCTTTGCTTTCGGAGCAAAACCATCCCAGGCACATGGTGGCTTGAATAATGTGGTGACAGCGTCAACGTAGAAGGGTTCAAGCCTTAAAAATCCAAGCTCCTTGACAAAGGTATTTTGCACGGGAAATCCTTGGACGTCTACGATGTACTTCATATTGCTGATTTTTATAAACTGACGAAACCTAACTAAATCGTAGCTTTATATAGCTTCAATCCAGTAACCTTATTCATTATAACCTAAATCTAGTGCTTAAAATCTGGGCTTTCATAACTTAAATCTAGTAAATTTTAACAAGTGATTATATTTCTGGAAATTTCAATTTCCTCACAACGCTCCTTATTAATTAGTACTTTCTCATTTTAATACATGAAAAATTGGAAGAGTACAGTTTGCGCGGGAACTTTGATTTATATTCGTTCCCACTATTATTTATACAATTAATCTAACTTAATTGATCGATTCCTTCTCTGCGACAGGTCAGACAATTAATTTCATTTATTAACTTTTGATATATAATCTTTCTACGTAAAATAGGATCTAGAATCCGTTCAACATCAGCGATTCGTCTTTTGAATCTATAGCGATCACGAGCCACTTGTTCCCAAGGACTTTGTCTTGCTAGTCTATACGCTAAATCCCACACATACAGAACATGTACCGTAGGCGGGTTACAATCAAACGTTACACTCTTCATAGTTTTTTAACAATACCGCTGATTGGTTGGTATTCAACATCGCGATCATGTATAATGAGGCAATAAGCAGTTTGAGCTGGGAAATTAGCGTCTGATTCAAATTCAAGACGAATATTAACTGGGCCAGTGATCAAGGAATCATTTTGTTTAGCACAGTCTATAACAACAAGAGGAGCATTATTTTTGAATTTAGTTTTTGTCAACAATGGAGCATTTTTTCTACCATAGTACGATGATTGGAAATTTGCAAACATTTCATATAACGTTGCAAACTAGTTTCGTTGAAAATCAATATTAAGATTCACGTAAGGATAACACTGTGAATTTAAATACAATTTCATATCACGCAAATTACACGTATCAAAGTTACTCATATTTCCAGTTTTCACATTTTTTCGTCCAACTTGGAATCCCACAATGACGTATCTTGGCTTCTCTAGTTCAGTTGAGGTTTTCACACTCCATACATGCTTTGTAGTTTGAGGTAAAAGTGGATACTCGTTAAGTTCCCAGCTTCGAAAACTCATGGCGATCGTTGGATCAGTAGCGATGTAATCCAGCATTCGAATATTTTCCATGTCTGAAACTTTGATGTAGGGAATTAACCATTCAATTTTGCTGATGGTTATCTTGTATTGTTTTTCGTTCGCAGCAAGCGGTGTGATCACGTTGACGTCGGTGTTGGCTCGCAGAATGACGAGCTCATGTTTGGCATTGACGATAACTCGTTGATAATCTTCAGCAAATCCAAACATAAAATTCAGTGGAATGCATACATCAAAATATCCATTGTCGTTAGTTATGTTTCTTGTATCGTCAACGATCCATCCAGCATTTTCCATCATGTATTCTTGATGAGGTGTCTGCGAGATGTATGCTTTCATTGCAGTGGTGAGACCAACATTCATGACTCTTTCAATCTCTACAGCATTGAGCTCATAGCGTATTTCCTCGAACAAGTGAGCTATCCTATTGTTAACTATGGAAGTATGTTCGACTTTAGCTGTTCCGTCAGCTTTCGTCAAACGTCCTTGGATATGCAGCGAACTCTTGCTTGGCAATATATACGAATCCTGGTTTTGTACGCTGATGCGAATCTCATCGTTGTTATTATACGTTGACGAGGCGTATGGCTGGTGCGCGTGTACTTCATACTGCGCTATTGACTCGTCAAAAATGACCTTTTTCTCGATGGATAACATGGTACTAGGCAGATGAAGCAGCAGAAAATTTTACTCTCAAACCGAGACTTTTCAGGAACTGCACGTTCTGAGGTGTCAGCACTTTGAAAGGCTTGTGCCGACTGATGATTTGTAGACGTGACGTGACACTTTTATAGTCTCCGTATACGATTCCCATTATTCACTTTTCACATGAAGTCTAATAGTGATGACTTCTCCTCGAAAATTCACCAACTTGCCGTCTTGATCTACAATACGTAGCTGGAGATGATGCATTGCTTGCACGGCGATCGGATGATAAATGACGTGAGTTGGCAATTTACCTTATTCGGGACTTATAGCGCTGGATTTTTTGGAATGTACATCATAATGAAGTTTATAAAGAGCCTAATGGATACAGCCTTGCACATTTTTGCCCTCCACTCTATATTTGGATGGTCTGTCTACCTTTTGGCAGCTATTTGGGACAATCTTGCTAACCTCATGCTTCATAAAGGCAAAGCGAAAAAGGAAAAAGACCTAGAAAAAGGTACTCATTTGAAGGAGTTCTCTCCCCTTGCTCCAGAAGAAGTTGTTAAAACGGAAGACAGCGTCTACCCCACCAACGAGTTAGATAAGCTTCGCCAAGACCATCAAATTTTTGGACTCCAAGGCTAAAGACATTATCTGTTACAACTGCGAGTAATATCATTTTATCCTATAAATTTACAACTGCGAATGAGCGACATTTTTATTCAATATTGTTTCATCCCTGCGATTGCGAATTCATACCATGCTTTTATTGTAAAAAAAAAAAAAATTGTGTGTGTGAAAAATTTATAATCTTAAAATTTCTTTACTTATAAACAAAAAATGTATAAAAGAAGAAATAGACAAAAAAATATATGTAGTATTAAGTGATCATTAAAAACTGTAATCAATTTCTTGAATAAAGAGCTTATGAAAAATAATTTGTGTTGGAAAAAAGGAAGGAAAAAGGAAATGTGGGGTTTGGTGGTCGATTTTCCTCTCTCCTTCCAATTTCCCCAAATATAGTTATAAGTTAAGGTGTGGAGACTATATTCAATTTCTCTATGGGTCATAGTGTTTAAGATTGTTGTAATGGCTCTGGCAATGATATTTAAATGCCGGTGGCAGTCGCAATTTAATCAGGGGTCTAAAATAATACGGAGGAACAATAGGAAACTAACAACTCGGAAAATAGCAAGAGTACATAAGGATACAATAAATAAAATAGGTGACAGGGAACTAATACAAGGAACAATGCTTAACTAGGATGCCAAAAGGGAGATGAATATGATGAAGTAATACGATAGAAAATACGAAAAGAAGTTAAGGTAGACGACATGAAAGAAAGAAAAATAATAAAGTACGAATAATTTGAGACTAATGTAAAAACTAGTTAGGAGAGTTCGATGGAATTTATGGCCCCGCTTGCGCAACAAATTATTGGATTTTGGATTTCTAACGGACGGCCAACTGTAGAAATTAGGGAATCTAGTATGAAATGTAAAAGGTCCTTATTTTGTGACGACAATTTAGGTTTTTGAGTTGCGGAAGTTCAAGGAGAGTATAATTATGTTCCATCTCTAGCTTATTTCCTTAATAGGCATGCATGCATACACAAAAAAATGTATAAATTAAAAATAATAATAATAATAATAATAATAATGAAAATAAGGGTAAAGTAAGAATATAAACTCCACATGCCAAAGCTGGAGGTGAAGTCCTAATAAAACCTTATAAGAATGAATGAATACAAGCAAGGTAAATAAACACATAGGACGAAAATTTTGTAGCATGTGGTAGACTATTAGGAACCCGATGCGGAAATATTTTACGCGACTACGTAACATGACGGAATTAATGAAAGCGAAAAGAAAATATGAATAAACAACGATGAGAAATTTATAAGAAGGAAAATAAAACGAGGAAAGATATATATATATTTGAAGAATTACTGTTAAATTGGAACAGTAACATAATTACTTCAAGAAAGAAAAGAAATCCAACATATCGAATGATAACAAGCATTAAATGGTGTCATTAGTAAAGCATTAGATAAGTTCCCTCAATCACTCGAATAAAAAAGGAACAGGCAAGTGAAGCGAAAATAGTTCTCTTAGTTCCTTCGAGACAGTAACAGCCAGGAAACACGTCATCAAATATAAGGTTAGTTTTCGTTTTCCTTCGTTTAAAGTTGATCTTAACATAGATTATAGGGAAAATACTATTTGATAGGTAGAATGGAAACTCACGTTGGGCATGTAGTTAAGTTGAAAAGAGTGACTGCTGAAATGGAGGCAGGTAAACTGGGCTCAGAGGATCTATGCAAATTACTCAGAGCCAAGTACAGGTTAATGCGATTTGAGGCCTACCGAATCGTGAGAAACGAGTTCGAAAAATTACCAAGAAAAATCAAACGAAAGATGTGTAAGAATAGTAGGAGGACCTTACCGAAGATTCGCAAACTAGAGGCGGAAATTCGCGAGATTGAGGGAAATAGGACCAGAGGGAATACTGCAAACACAAGACCTCCGCCCAAATGTACTATTATAAAGGATGAGATTTTGCACGTTCCCATAAAAATCTTTCTCCGTAAAAATGCGAATAAAAAGAAAAAAAAATTTAAAAGGAGGAAGTGTATTGTCGGGGAAAAATTCTAATAAAACAATGTTTATTATTCGTTCAATTTTCTTATTGTAACAATCGTACATAAAATCCTTTTATCTTGGTAAGGAAACATCGAGTCAAGCAAATAATATAATTTGCGAGTTGGATGATCTAAGACGGAATGGCACGGGACTCATAGAATTTTTAGAAATCATCGCCATTTGAGGGCGATGAGTTTCTTCCGTAGAGGGGGAAATGTGACGAGCGGGCAAAACCCTCTCGTCTTTTCACTTTATTTATTTCTTCTATACATCTTAAAATTTTTACTTTAAAATTCTAAACTCTTGCCATTCTTTCCTTATCACTCACTATTAAAGTTAACGACGCTCTGAAATTTAACTCACTAATAGTCATTGCTTGTGAATACCTGTAAATTGTGAACTCATTTTCAAATAAATTAAACTTCTTTTGAAATAACTCTATTTTTAGGAATATTTCGCAATAGCAGAAATCAATATCATTACGACCTCTTTTCAAGTAATTATCTTTGGAAAAAAACCAAAGACATGTTACAATAGCTGATGTCATTATTTTCCAACACCGAAAATATATTACAATATCCAATATCATAGACTATGTAATAGACAATATCGTTACTAATACTTTTCAATAATACATTTCGTTATCACATCCGCTCTTTCGGGTATATAACCCAGAGAAAAATCGTAGCAAGCAGCAGTCTTCACTTGACTTCTCCCTGCGCTTTATAGCAAAACTCCGCTTTATAGCAAAACTGCACTTTAAAACATTCTGGAACTAGAAGTCCAAAGATTCAGCGAAGTAAAAGTAAATTAAATTCTTAAAAGCGATGAATACCCTTAGGGCTTATCTCGAAGGACCAAGGTTGGGTGATGGGATAATATCCCATCCAGCTATATAGATCCAGAGCACCCCTTCCTGGATCAAAGAGAGGATTCCCGAGTGGGTTCACGAATCTATAAAACTCCTAAATGATTTAGCTCTTTTATTTCTTTTAGAGGAATCAAAATTATTCAAATTGTACAAAAGGGGAGCCGTTGCTAGTGATAGGATAGCAAAGAGAGAGAGGGCGTGAATTCCTCCCCACCACCCTGGCTACTTGAAATTTCAGATTAATCTAGACAGGGATTATGCTATTCAGGAGGGCGGAAAGTGGGCCTTCGAGAGGTTCAGAATTGAGGGTTTGAGGAAATCGGCGCCATACTGGACGCGCGAAAAGATCGAGACATTAGCGAGACTTGAAAAAAAAACCACGGAAGAAATACCCACACTCATTAATGAATTTCTACCACTTGAAGAGAGTTGGGAAGAATTAGAGAGGTTGTTAGCCCCCCCTCCTTCGGCCTTAGATCCTTTCAGCGACGAAGGAGTCTTTTAGATTGCCAGAGCCAAATAAATGATTTAATGTATTAAATAGTTGCTGATTGGAATTATGAATAAAGAAACATTTGTAAACGGATTTGTATTGATTTTATCTGCCTCAAGGCAACTCCCGCACCATTCCGACTCCCTTCAAAAGTCGGATTGAGGGTCACCGTAGGCCGTTGTCTACGGAGGGTCCTCCTCCTATTCGACGAGATTAAGGAAGAAATTCCTAGGCACATACTATTGCCTAACATTCCCTTCTCTGAACCACTCTTATTTGAGTTCTACTAATCTCGCTCGTCACAGCTATACATATATAATTATATACCTATGTTTTTCGATAACATTGAAAGCTTAGAGTTAATCCTTAAAAGTTAAAAAATATTATTACCTTAAAGAACATTATGTAATAAGTGTTTTACACAATCACACACTGTTAAAAAAATTTTCGTAAATTTTCCATAAAAGTATTGGAAGTTGAAATTACTAGAAATTACTATGACCTTGAAAATAATTTGAAATTACTCATTTGCGATAGTGAAATTTTTTCATACTTCAGTTAAGAAATTTTTTCACGAAATTAATGACAGATTTTAACTCGTACTATTTATGAGATTTTTTCCATAAACTGCATAAGAAATTTCCCATTCCACATTTTCTGATTATACCATATTGATGTGCAGAAATTTTTCATTCGCCTTCAAAACCTTACGTATAATTTACTTGATACTTCACTGTTAGCGAATATACAAAATAAGTATATAATCATGATGTTTTAATATTATGTACATACATGCGCTATGTATACATGTACTTCATACAAATATATAAATTTTGAAATTTTGGGAATAGCAAAATACAGACAATTTTTAAGATGATCAATAGTTCAGAAAATTCTGATAGTTCGTAGGACTACCGAAAACGCTTATAAATTTTGTATGTAATTCATTGAAATTCTTTAAATTTTCTGTGAAACTAGAGGAACAATGATAGATTCTTAAAAAATTTTTTAATTAAAAATTTCTCAACAGTGCACCTATTACATAGGAGTTTTATTATAATTTATAAAATAAAAAATTTCAATATGAATTTCGAAAATGAATGATGTACCAAAATTTATTCTATACTTTATGCAACACAATGTCGATATGTTTCAATTACCGTAGAAGTTATTAAAATCAAAAAGTATTACATATTCTCCCTGAGAGTACATAATCATCTTATTATTGTAATCACTATTTCTACATTTAATAGATATAAATGCAGGTTTAACAATCACAAATACGAAGCTCCGTTTTCGAAAATTTTTGGCAAAACTCAAAAATCACGTTTGAATTATTTGCAGAGAATGATAAAGCTGAAAATATAATGCCAACATCTGACACCCTGTAGTACAGTAATGTAAAAATTTTTAATGAAATAAGCTGATAATTATTGGCATTTGAAATGAGCAACTACGCGGCTACAGTGTTATAAAAAATTTTACATAAATTATGTAGAATTATGTAAGTATGAAAAATGTTTCAAAATTTCATGAATTACAAGAAATGTTTCATTTGATTGAACTTTTCCAAGATATGGAAATTTCCGTAAAGTAAAAAATGATGGGGTGAATTATACCAGAATTTAAATAGAATGGAAATGAAATCATACATTTTTCAGTATCAAATTTGAAAATGAATAATACTTTTTTCAAGAATTGAATCGAAAAGTGGCACCCAAAAAATTTGTAAAATTTAATGTGTAATTAAATGAAGAATTTAGTTATCTGAAAACTTCCTCAGTACAACTTTGAAAATTTGAAATCTTCATATTTGATTTGAAAGAAAATGAAAAATTTAGAAGTACAACTTCTACAGGGAACATGTCGCAAACCTAAGAAAGAGAACTAAATTATTGCAATACAAATTTGCAATTGATTATTTTCATGCAAAATATGATATCACTAATAATATCAAAAATAATGTAAAAGTAGTGATATTCACGATGAAGCACATTTCCTGTTTTCCACATTTTTCTGATCCTGTTTTTTCCCTTGGGAGTGCAAGAGTTTTTTATCGTAGACCCAAAACGATAGAGATTGATGTTTCAAATGCACTAAACGTGACGGAGCATTTTTTTGTAAAACCCAGCGAGATCTTTCATTTTCGAAATTCATATTGAAAATTTTTCATTTCGTACATTATATTAAAACTCCTATGTAATAGGTAATAAAATTTTTTTACTTTTAAGGATTTACTCTAAGCTTTCAATGTTATCGAAAAACAAAGCTATACAATATGAAATTATTATTCATAATTGACTCTAATTTTATTCTATGAACTTTTATTACGTATGTGTATTTCAGCAAATAATTGCCTGCGATTTCTCGAACTGTGCACTACGAAAATATGAAATTAATGCTGTTGAATTATGAAAATCCAAAAATGTTATTAAAAAAACTTTCTTCTTGTAATAAACTGAATAAATTTGTCTGCTTTTCCGACACGAAACAATTATTTAAAATTGCATCTACGAAAACTTTTTCAATTATTATACAGGGTGTCCCAAAGTCACCGCCCCAAACTTAATGGTTGTATAGCTTAATAAATTCTAAGAACATTTTTCAAAAAACTCAAAATTAAAAAAGTTATGTAAGACAAAAATTGGAACAATAAACGCCATTTCTTGACAAGGGGGGGGGGTCGAATTCGCAAACCAAACTTTCTCTGAATTTTTTTCATATTTTTCTGAGTAAAAAAGTTCTTTACCACTTTTCCCAAAATTAAAAAGCAAAAAAGTTCTCCCAGTGCGAAATCTAACAAATCTGATTGGTTGAAACTTGTGACCCTTAGAATTATTTTGATTTTGAGTTTTAGGAAAAGTGACGAAGGACTTTTTTACTTAAAAAAATGTGAAAAAAATTCAGAGAAAGTTTGGTCCGTGAATTCGATCCCCACTTGTCAAGAAAGGGCGTTTATTGTTCTAATTTTCGGCTTAAATAACTTTTTTAATTTTGAGTTTTTTGAAAAATGGCAAAGGAAAAATGTTCTCAGAATTTATCAAGCTATACAACCCTTCAGTTTGAGGCGGTGACTTTGGGACACCCTGTATAACAATTTTTTTATAAACAGATGATATGTTTTTAAAGCCTTCTGCGTTTAAAGTTTAAATACAGGCTGTTTTTTAATCACCGGAAATACCAGAAACGATATGTTCCATATTTAATTCTAAGACGATTTTCCTTTACCATATTGTACAAAACTGAAAATTGAAAAAGTTATTCAAGCCGAAAGTTTAAACAATAAATGGGCTCTCTCGACAAGTGGAGATAATATCTATGTGCAAAACTTGACCCAAAATATTTTCATATTTTTTAGAGTAGAAAAGTCCTCTGCTACTTTTATCAAAACTCAAAATTGAAAAAAATGTGCGAGGTAGAAGTTTCGACCAATCAGATTTCTTAGATTTAAAACTGGAATATCTTTTTTGATATTGAGTTTTGTCAAGTGGCAAAAGACCATTCGACTCCAAAAAATATGAAGAAAATTTGTGTAAAGTTTTGTTCATGGATTTTATCTCCACTTGTTGAGAGAGCGCATTTATTGTTCAAATTTGGAACTTGAATAACTTTTTTAATTTTAAGTTTTGTAAAATATGGTAAAGGAAAAATCGTCGTAGAATTAAATAAGGAGCATATGATTTCTAGTATTTGCGATGATTGAAAAACACCTTGTATGTTAGTCTAGAAAAAATTGTGGGACAATTTTTCAAATTAAAGAAAGAATAATGGAAACTCGCATTGGCGTTTTTTTCATTAACTTCGGCCAGTAGCAACAAATCCGAAATCGCCGGTTAGCTTCCGAAACAGGAGAAAAATAAAAATAAAGGCCGAAATTCTCGAGGGACTACAGGGGCATCGAGAAATTCGAATTCCGCCGGGTTCGGCAGTTAGACAGGTTTTAGACGTAGGCTGGTGGGGGCCACTCTCCTCGCCACATGCTCGCCTCGTGATATTGAAAAAAGAAGGGAAGTTTCGTTTAGAACTCATTTCGCGTGGACCTGGAATTTTTAAAAATGCTTCTCAACCGGAAAAGGGTCTCTATTGTTAGACGATGTTTTGGAAACAAACATCTATATGAAGCGAAACGTGCTTTGGGAAAGTTTTTGAATTCGATGCATTTGCTCTTTTCCCCCATTTCTAAAATTCTATGAGTTTTTTCTATTTCAAGTTTATAAATTATTTTACGAGAAATTATGTCGTAAAAATTTTTTTCTTTTTTAGACTTGGGTTTAAATATTTTCCAAAAATACAATTTTGCTTTTTCGTTCTCTGAAAAAATTATGTATTTTTTTTTTTTTTTCCTTACGTGTGGTAGAATATTTTAAACGTTTCTTGAACTGTGATTACAAAGATGATGTCTGATTTGAAAAATGAATTTGTTTACACCTTTTTAATAACAAATAATTTGAACATTCAAGACTCAAGTTGCAAAAAATATAATTTTGCTTTTTCGTTCTCTGAAAAAATTATGTAATTTTTTTTTTTTTTTCCTTACGTGTGGTAGAATATTGAGGGAAATTCTTGCGTATGTCAAGAATATATCTATAATTAATTCATGTTGAGGCTACTCTATTTACAGTTTTTCTTATCGCGTCATTTATTGATAATCTTCAATTCAAAGCAAGTACAAAGAAATAGTTATGAAAATAGAACCACAGTATGAAAGGTTTGTTTTTCCAGTATAGTTTCAATTTTTTGTCACTTACTTTTAAACAACTTCGCATCAGTCTCCACAGGAATAAGCATCTCAACTCATTCGAGCTAAAATATTTCTATATTTTTTCGCGCAAAATTGTTGATATATTTTTCGAACAAATTTTTTGTCTTATCCTGGGAAAATTTGAATACCTTTCTGAGTCTTTTTTTAATGCCAGTTTGGTAAGCAACAAGGCACTCGATTTTTCAAATTGAAGATGAAACAATTCGCCGAAAATTATTTGCAAACATAAAATAGCATGCACCTTGAATTTAAGTTCCCTCATCACAAGATCTCATGTATTGAACAAGTGTATTATATATATTTTTATATCTTCAGTAGAATATATATATATATACATATACTTCTTTTTTGCGTTTTACATGTAATTGTCTATTGGGGTCTTTTCTTCACCACCACAGAGGTAGAATCATGACGTGGTTTTTTAGACGTGGTATATCCAATTTTATTGGCTTTATATTTTTCATAATATAAACAGCAGGTTTTTATAAAAACTTGAGGATCAAAGTATAATACATACAGCGCACGATATCATTAGGCCTAATCCACTGTATCTTACTATTTCAAAACTATTCTTATCGAGTAGTTTTTTAACCGTAGGCACTGTTGAAATCTTTTGAGTGAACTTTGCTTAAGGAGCACAAACTATATTTGAATATCACTCTGGGTCTGTCGTAAATGAAAAAATATATAAAAAAAAAAGATCTTTGGTTGATCGAGCTTACCGTGATATAAGAAGTATAGTGAAACATTGGGAGCAATTTTAGTGAAGCATTAGAAATGTTTTTCTGGAATTTTCTTTAATAACTTTTAGTTCCAACTTTTAAAAAGAACATGAAACAATGAATAAAATTTAATTTTTTTCTAAAAATTGAAGATAGACTAAGAAAAAAAAGTGACTTAGCAATATCAACGGAATTTTAATTAAAAATGCACAAAAAAATTATCGTTTACTTTTGAAGTTTGGAACGTTTGGAATATTAATTATGTGTAAATTATATGTATATTACGTATCTATCTACTGATACAATTACGCGTATTTGATATTTAATATTACACGTATATAAATAACACTGTACAACAAAATTTGCGTTTTGGAAAATAACTTCAACGAAATAACACTCAAATGGTTACTTAAGATCCCTTGAATCAAAGTATCGAAGGTTTTTTGCAATCTTACCTCATTTTGTTAAGTTATTTGCAATTCAACAAATTTATTTTAACTTGGGCAATTCTCAATCGTTTTCTAATGTTCAAAAAGATTACGTATGTTTTTGGACATGAAGATTCCATTTCTGAAGCCAAAAATGCAAAAAAAAAAAATCGAACGAATTAGAATTACGATTCCCATTTATTTCGAATGGGAATCGTTTTTAACGATTGATAATGATTGCCCAAGTTAAAATAAATTTGTTGAATTGCAAATAACTTAACAAAATGAGCTAAGATTGCAAAAACCTTCGATACTTTGATTTAAGGGATCTGAAGTAACCATTTGAGTTTCATTTCGTTGAAGTTATTTTTTTGGTGTTGTACAGTGTAATGAAAATTAATTGGAAAATCATAGAATACAATGGCTTGAAAAAAATATATTTCGCGTCAAAAACCATATGATTTGTGACTTCATAGTGTTTTTTAATCCATTGCACCTGCTTTCAGTTCGGATTAGTGCGGAGAAAATACAATAACCTTTTAAATTTTTCTCGGCGATAACTAGTTCAATACATGTGATCTTCTGATAAGGGAAGTTAAATTCAAGGTGCATGCTATTTTATGTTTGCAAATAATTTTCGGCGAATTGTTTCATCTTCAATTTGAAAAATCGAGTGCCTTGTTGCTTACCAAACTGGCATTAAAAAAAGACTCAGAAAGGTATTCAAATTTTCCCAGGATAAGACAAAAAATTTGTTCGAAAAATATATCAACAATTTTGCGCGAAAAAATATGGAAATATTTTAGCTCGAATGAGTTGAGATGCTTATTCCTGTGGAGACTGATGCGAAGTTGTTTAAAAGTAAGTGACAAAAAATTGAAACTATACTGGAAAAGCAAAGCTTTCATATTGTGGTTCTATTTTCATAACTATTTCTTTGTACTTGCTTTGAATTGAAGATTATCAATAAATGACGCGATAAGAAATACTGTAAACAGAGTAGCCTCAACATGAATTAATTATAGATATATTCTTGACATACGCAAGAATTTCCCTCAATATTCTACCACACGTAAGGAAAAAAAAAAAAAATTACATAATTTTTTCAGAGAATGAAAAAGCAAAATTATTGTTTTTGCAACTTGAGTCTTGAATGTTGAAATTATTTGTTATTAAAAAGGTGTAAACAAATTCATTTTTCAAATCAGACATCACCTTTGTAATCACAGTTCAAGAAACGTTTAAAATATTGTAATGTGTATCTTGCAGGCAAAGTAATTTTTTACATATTTTGTTTAAACAATAAAGTGTAAAAGTATGTGTTGATTTAGTCTTAGCAATTATTTCATTATAATTGAATTTTGTTCGTTTGTATATAAGATTCATTTTCAAATACCATATTATAAACATTGAATTTATTAGTACAAACAATTTATATTTCATCTATACAGGTTCTTTCAGAGTCCCCGCAACTACCGAAAACCATAGGTTTCTCATTTTGTTCTGATACTTTTTTCCTTTTTCCATTTTTCAGAAAACTCAAAATTGGAAAAGTTATCGAAGCTGAAAATTTAAACAATAAATGCCCTCTTTTCACAAGAGGTGGTCGAATTCACGGACCAAACTTTCCACTTTGCCTAAAACTCAAAATCAAAAAAGTTATTCAAGCGCGAAATCTAACTGGTGACACAAAAAGCTTTTTTAATTTTAAGTTTTGTAAAAAGTGGCACAAAACTTTTTTACTCCGAAAAATATGACAAAAATTTAGGGAAGGTTAGGTCCGTGAATTCGACCCCCACTTGTTTAGAGAATGCATTTATTATTCAAATTTCTGGCTTAAATAACTTTTTTAATTTTGAGTTTTTCGAAAAATGGCAAAGGGAAGAAAGTCTTAGAATTTCATGATGAACCTATGGTTTTCGGTAGTTGCGGGGACTTTGAAACACCCTGTATAGATAAAACAATGTAATTTTAGCAACCAAATCATTTGATAAAATATGCAATAATCAAAGTTTTGAATATGACAACCACAGTTTTGTTTATTTCAACTATTTTTTTCGTTATGTAAATTGTATATTTGTAGTAATTAAGAAACTTTGGTTCTCATAACTGAATCTTTGGTTGTCATAATTAAAATTTTGGTTGGTTCAGTTTTACTAAATGAATAGGACCAACTATGTACTTTTGTGTAGAGAACTTTTTCGGTTAGTAAAATAATGTAGACTTTATTCTACGCTGCTGCCTTTAAACTACTGTATCGGTTACGCAAATCAGTATGCAATGAGTTTGTCAAAAACGAATCTCAAAAAAGTTTTGAGTAATTTAATACAATTTTGTAAATGCTTCTAAAGTTGCTACCCAGTATCAATAGTTTTGTATTGAAAAGTTATCTACGTGTTTATTTTTTAAATTAAAATATGACATCAAAAGTGGTACAAGATGTTGGAGGACTGAAATTCGAAAAATCTTTATTATTGACAATTTTTTACTAATTTTTGGTTTATTCTTCCAACAGTCCAACATGCTAAAAATACCAAAATTTATGCACAAGGAATGCACAAAGTATGATTTCCGAAGAGACCATAACTATTTATCAAACCTATAAAAAGATATACATATATAAACATTTAAGCACGGCAAAACGAAAAAACTAATTTCCTGTAACACATTACAATGATTTGTTATTAGGACGGTATTGATAATAATTTATGTTAATTACTTAATAATCAGTAGAACCTAACACATATACATATGTGTAAAGAAAAATGAAAATAATTTTTTCTTACATGTAAACATCCATAAATTAATAATTAGGCATGTACGGCTACAAAACTACGCATTTTCTTGTTTAATTTACGATCTTTGGATTATTGCCAATTCCTTCAAATTTTTGAACGGTATCGTAGTTTCGGAAGATTAAAAAAATTTTTTTTTCCAAGATTTGAACATTTTCGAACAATCAACAAGTGTCTGTACCATTTTTCAAACATTTTTCGCGTTTGTAATAGTTTGAATTACAAATTTTTGAATGGAGACGAATTTTGATGGAATCTCTTGAAATTCTTACGATGTCATCGAAAGCTTGAAACATAGCGACGTTTTCAAATTCATTACCCTGAAAAATTTTTTTCATCGGAGCGGTCAAAAAAGACCTCTTTATTTGCCGCTTCGCAAGCGAAGCGGTTAAAAAGAAGTTATTTTTGACCGCTAAAATGAAAAATATCGTTCGCAACATGGGAAAAAATAAATATTTCCCTCGGGTGCATATTTTCCTCGCCTTCGGCTCGGAAAATAACTCACACCCTCGTGATAAATTTTTTTTTGCCCTTAGTGCGAAATATACTTTAATCAGTATATTTGAAAAAATTACAATTTAATCCCTTTTCTCAAATATACACTTGAAAATTAAGCTCGAAAGACGAATTTAACGGATGAAAAGCGGTAAGATAGGAGCACAATTCTTTTTTTGTCTTATTATTATAAAACTTGATGAGCACATAATTATTTATTCAGAAGAATTGAAAATATTATAATTTGAACCCTTATTTCATATTCACATAAAATTGAAACTGAAAAAATGAATTTGCCAGATAATAAGCGGTATGATAGGAGCACGTAATTCTTTTTCAGTCTTTATAATATGAACTTGATGAGCACATAATTATTCAATAAGTGAAATTGGTAGGAATTATAATTTCAACCTCATTCTTAAATATAGATCTAAA
Source organism: Platygaster robiniae (assembly GCA_028476575.1). Lineage (NCBI taxonomy): Eukaryota > Metazoa > Arthropoda > Insecta > Hymenoptera > Platygastridae > Platygaster > Platygaster robiniae. The sequence continues at coordinate 6,667,094 of CM052027.1, read as the reverse complement.
AATAAAGCTAAAAAGACGAATTGGGCTAATAGAGTGTAGAAAAATTGAAGCATGTAACTCTTTTCCTGTCCTTATATTATAAACTTAACAAGCACATAATTATTATTAAATCACTGGAATTTTCAAATATTTTGATTTTAATCCACTTTTCTGACATATGCTCAGAAATTAAGCTGAGAAGAAGAATTTGCCAGATTAAAAATCTAAACATAGGACTTTTTCTGTCCTGATGATATGAATTTGACAAGCGCATTATTATTCAGTATTTAGAATTATTAAATATTATTATTTTAACCGTTTCTCTAATGTAGACCTACAAACCAGAACCAAAAAAGACTAATTTGCCAGATAAAATATGAAAAATTGCACCACTTATTACTTTTCTCGTCTAAATATTATGAATTACACGAGCACGTAATTATTTAATCATTGAAATTCTGAAAGATCAATGCATTTTCCGAAATAAATACTTGGATATCGAACCATATGACGCTTCTGACGAATAAAAAAGAGAAAAATAGGAGCAAATAATTTCTGAACTGATGTATTTGACATTACAAACTAGACGAGTTCATAATTATTTCATCAGTGAAATTCCGAAAGATTGTAATGTTTACAATTTTATCATTCAAATCATTTATAAATAATTTCATTTATAATTATCACTGTGAAAGTCGATTGATTCGGAATTATTGACTTCAGAATCGATCTCCTGCATAGATCGCACAAAAATTTTACAAATAATTTCCTATAAAATTCACTGCAACTTTTAGTGACTAATTTCGATTTTTTGTACACACTATTATGAACTTCATTTTTTAAACTATTAAAACTATTATTATAAACAATACAGTTCCAAATAAACAGCGACCGAAAACTGCGTTTACATGAGGATAAAGAGAACTGCAGCGCACCGGTCGCGACAAACCCGCTCTCGTCTCGCGCGACAGCTCCGAACACGCTCGAGCGTGACTATGATTACCCCCAAATTGACCTTTTCAAAATGCGATCTAGTTTTTTTAACAACGTAATATTAAAGAGAATGAAAGGAAGTATGTATGGTTTTTTTTTCTGGTCGAAATATGGTTAAGAACACATTTTTTTATCAAATTGAAATAAACAAATACAGAAATATTCTACAAAAATGCAACTTTTCGGATCGGAAAGAATCATGGTAAATCTGTGTCAAATGTCACAAAAAAAGTGTTTCATCTAATTTAGGTGATCCGTTAGAGAAATTCTGACTTATCTATTCTGACCCTTTTTCCACATTTCCACCACTCTATCGTTCTTTTTAATTTCGATTTCATAAACTACTAACTATCTCCTGCGGGTTTTGCCCCACCGTAGAAAGCAACTAGAATGCGGAAAAGCGTACCTTACGAGGGGGGACCCAAAAGTAACGGGAATTAGGTGGTGGGGGGACCGCGGAGGGGGGAATCGGGTTCTCCACTGGTTCTCTTCCAAGCTGCTACTCTCCCAAGTCAGTGTGCAAAGTTCATTTGCTGTGAGTGCATTCGTTCGTCCGTAAGAATTTTTCTAGTGAAACGACTTTTTCCGTTTCGGCGAAAACGTGAAATGGCTGAGTGCGGAGAGCAACGCGCGGCTGTAAAATTTTGTTTTTTGTTAGGAAAAACACCCGCGGAAAACCTTGTGATGCTGAAAACAGCTTATGGGGATAATGCTTTGAGTAAAACGCGTGTGTACGACTGGTTTTCGCGTTTCAAGAATGGAGAGATGTCAATAGAAGACCAACCTCGTTCTGGGCGCCCCTCGACTTCAAGAACGGACGAAAGCATTGTAAAAATCAACACTCTTGTTCATGAAGACCGTCGCCGAACCATCGATCAACTTTGTGAGATGTCTGGATTGTCATGGAGTTCAATTCAGAGGATTTTAACTGAAGATTTGAGCATGAGGAGGATTGCAGCCAAATTTGTTCCTCGCCTTCTCTCCGACGATCAAAAGGAGCGTCGACTTCAGGCCTGTCTTGATCTGCAAAATCAGTTGGATGAAGACCCAGATTTTTTTCTCAAGGTTATAACTGGCGATGAATCATGGTGCTATGGCTACGACCCCGAAACAAAGCAGCAATCAAGCCAATGGAAGACACCTCTCTCGCCTCGTCCAAAAAAGGCACGCCAAGTGAAGTCCAACATCAAGACATTGCTCATTTGTTTCTTCGATTGCAGAGGTATTGTGCACGCAGAATTTGTTCCTCCAGGCCAAACGGTCAACCAACACTTCTACTTGGAGGTTTTGAAAAGGTTGAGGGAGAACATCCGGAAGAAAAGAGCGGATCTTTGGCGCACAGGAGATTGGTTCTTCCACCACGACAATGCACCTGCCCACACAGCGCTGTCCGTGAAGAAATTTTTGACCAAAAACGGCATGACACCGATTGTTCACCCCCCCTATTCACCGGACCTTGCCCCCTGTGACTTTTTTTTGTTCCCTAGACTCAAAAGGGACATGAAAGGAAAACGTTTTGGGACTGTAGAAGAGCTGAAACAAAAATCGCTGGAAGGTTTAAAAAACATTGAAAAAAATGAATTTCAGAACTGTTTTGAACACTAAAAAAAAAGATTGAACAAGTGTATTACAATCAATGGGGGTTACTTTGAAGGTGATAAAAATTGTGTGTGAAAAAATTTGTCAATAAAAAAGTTGTAACACAATTCCCGTTACTTTTGGGTCCCCCCTCGTATAAGAATAACTAAAAGCCTATTTGTTGCCGCCAGTTGTTGCTCAATTCCAAATGCTTTCAATAGAGGCGTATTTCGTAAAAAAATTTTATTTATATTCTTTTACCATACATATATTACATAACTGTCGAACAGTCCTTTGGTATATCTATAATTGCGCTAACTGAAAAATGTATAGATTGGAAGATTTTTTAAATATTTCAAATTTAATACCTTTACTCATTTTTACTCATTTTCAATTTTATATACAAAAGATTGAACGAGAAATTTTTTTATTATAAATTCAATTTTTTCTTGACTCTGGATTCCAATGATTTTTAGGAAAAATTGCTTCTAAATTAGCGACTAATTAGCGACAATTTAAGAACTATTTTACGTAATGTTTTTATGATTTTTTGACCTATTACTTGTTATGTTGATGTTCAGTCAGGAATTTAGTCATATTTTTAAAAATAATCGAGGTACGAAATTAATTTTCGCGTAACTAATTAGCGGCAAATGATGAATATGAACGCTATTTGTTTTAATAAAATTGTTTTGCGAACTTCACGCACACGTAAGTAGGCGCATTTAAGTGTTAGGGAAAAAGATTTTCGGGAATATGATATTTCTAAACTTTTTTTTTTCGACTTAGTGCCAATTCGATGCATAAAATTTTCTTTCATATGGTTTTTCGGTTTTACGTCTTGGAGGAACATTATGTTTGAGGGCAAAGTTTTTTCCGTCGGTTTAAAGTATCTTTTATTTTGAAAATCATGACCTTAAATAATCGGTTCATTTTCTTTTCGTTGCAATTTGTCAGCGGGGATTAGAAATACACCAATTTAGGAATCCGAGAATTGCGGAAATAATTTTTTTTTCGGTACAAAGTTGTTTCGTTTTTTTTTCATTATTAGGAAATGTGAGTTCTCAGGCGATCGCGAAGTCGGTCTTTTAGGGAAACAGGGTTTTTTTTTATTGTCGGGCATTCGATATTTCGACTATATCATGTTTCGTGACGTTGAATTTTCGGTTCTTTTTTCTTTCGATGTATTGGGTAAGCGGGGCGATTTACGCGCGTTCTCGTGCGATTTCGGGGACTTCGAGATTCGGGGATTCCTATTTTCGGTCAATTGATATTCGAGCAAATGACCTTTTCGGGGCTCTATTTTTTCAGGGAAATGGCGGCGTTCCGAAAAAGTGACGGGAAATTGATTAGAATTTGGTTTTATTTATAGATAACAAGTTTGTTAATGGCTTCATTAATTGTGAGAATAGTTTCGAATCATTAAGTTAGGGATAAATGAATCAAAATAATTAACAAATCTCCAGTGTATAGGATTATATGTAATTAAAAAAAATAATCATTTTTAAATATTTTGTCTTTCAGAAAAACTAGATAAAATCGAAAACTAACATTGAAATAAGCTTATAATATTTTCAAAAATGTTTTTGAACAATCTTTTTCTATTTCGGAAAAAAAGGAAAAACTAGAGACATGGATTAATTTCCGAATATTTGCATTTATTGAACGGATGCTTAGAATACAATCATTTTTTTAAAGCCATAATTTTATAATCACGGCAAAATATAAATCAAAGCTTCCTGTTAATAGACAAACAGCTGTTTTACAAACTTATGATTCAAATTTGGAGAGAAAAAAGGTATTGATTTTTTTCTGTACTCGAAAAGAGAGATCGAATGAAAATTGGAAAATCAAATATTTGCTAAGTTTCTATACTGAACTCGTGCGAAATTAGTAAGTTAGTTAGAATACAAAAAAATTATTAACTTACAGAGGAATAATGTGTTTTTAGAAAGAGAAACGCCTATATTCAAAATTTTTAATTAATGAAACCTTCACTATGGAAATTTTTGGCTTACAGATCTTGAACGTTTTTGTCATCTTGTAAAGTACAACATGGATGAAAACGATGATCTCGATGGATACTCCAGCAATGAAGAAAATGACAATTTTGTGAGTAGTGGCGAAGATATCGAAGATACCGATAGCGAAAATGAATTCGTCGATGAAAGCGCAAATGACGACGAGGGAGATAGAGATGAAGATTTCGACGAAGGGAATGAAGATGAAGATATTGACCAAGGTAATCAAGATCAAGACAACCTTGAAGATGATGGAATCGAAGATGACTCGGGGAGCGATGTTGAGGACGATGAACTAGTTTCCGGAACCGACCCCAAAGAAAGCAACGACGAAGAAGACCAGTATAGAGCTTTTTATCAACTTCACCCGGGAGGGCGACGTATGCAAACTCGACTATGTCACAAAGAACACATCACAGTAATGGACCATTTGCTTGTGTTTCTCGCCTTAATTTTACGTTTCAAAGCGCCGTATGAGCTACTACTTTTTCTGTTGAAATGGATTCGACAAATTTACAACGGAGCCGAAGTCCCCAATAAGAAAAAAGCACTATGCGTTCTATTGGTCGAAATAAGGAAAACGTTCGTCACCACGTATATTGCTGTCTTTGCAAACAGAAAATTGGAATCGGTAAGAAACCCACTCAGGTTTGTAACTGTGGCAGAACAGGACCTGACTTTGGAAAAGAGAACCTCGGATACTTCACGAACCTTGGCATCAAACCACAACTTACAGAGTTTCTTCAACGACCTACTGCCGCCCGAGATCTCCAATACAGGAACACCAGAGAACGTCGGAATCCGGATGCGATGAAGGACGTATATGATGGAGAATTGTACCGAGAAGTATGCGCGGAAGGACAATTTCTTTCAGAGCAATGGAACTTTACTTTCACTTTATGGGCTGATGGGGTGAAAAAACATAAATCGTCAACAAGGAGCGTTTACCCTATTTTCCTGCAGTTGAACGAATTATCTCCTCACGCTCGCAAGAAACGGTTGGAATTTGGGTTGGAAAAAAGGGTCCTAATTTCAACATCATTCTCGAAGATTTAAGGGAGGAGCTTGTATCACTTTACGCCGATGGTTTGATGTGGTCGCCGCGTGAGAATGAACAAGTCACGAGTAAATTTGCAGTTTTGATTCTGTCAGCTGATTCTGTAGCGCGTCACGTCATCCTCTCAATGAAACGCTTCAATGGCTCTTTTGGGTGCACTTTTTGCCATGCGTCTCCTATGCGGGAAGGAAGAAGATACTGGTACCCAACAGCTCGAGAAAGACCTGCACGGACTGACGCTCGCATGCGCCAAATAGCCACTCGTGCGATTCGACTGAGAAGAACCGTCAACGGAATAAAAGGCTGGCCGATTATCGCAAATTTCCCTCTTTTCGACTTGTCCCGAGGACCAATCGTCGAAAGCTGCCACAATGTTTTCGAAGGTGTGGCTAAATTCTTCTTCACATTAATCTACACTCTCCCTGGCAACCCCTGGTACGTTAAAGGTCACAAACAGGAAATTAACAGACGCCTACAAAAAATCCGAATACCAAGTAGATTATCCCGCAAGCCCCGTGACGTTGAAGATTGGAAGCAATGGAAGGCATCTGAGTGGCGAAACTGGCTTCTTTTTTATTGTTTACCTTGCCTGGACGGCATACTCCCCGATCCTTACTTCACCCTTTTAGCTAAACTGTGTAGAGCTGCCTTCATCTTAAACAGCGACTGCATTACTGACGAAAATCTTATTGTAGCGGAAAGACTATTGAGAGAATTTGTTAACGAATTCGAAGAGCATTTCGGCGAACAACGAATGACGTACAACATTCACCTCCTGACTCATATTGCAAAATCAGTTCGAGACTGGGGTCCATTTTGGGTGGCAACTGGTTTTATTTTTGAAGGATGGAATAAGAAGATCACGGAATATATAACTTCACCAACAGCGATTAGCGATCAAGTAGTCAATCGATTCCTCATCACAAAGTTCGTTGAAAATGCAGTGAATGATGAAACAGTCGCTCAGGAAGCTCGCGAAATAATCTACGAACTGCTGCTGAAGACGAAATTGGATATTCCTCCTCCAGGTCCATCAACAGGTCGTTCTTTTCATGGACTCCGACGAGCCCCCGATCGCGACATCACTGAGGAAGAATTACGTATTCTTCAAAATGAAGAATATGCAGTTGAAGAAAATCTGGTTCTTAATCGCTTCACAAAAGTTATAATTAATGGCACTGAATTCCGTACTTTTCATGGACGACGCAACACCACAATCTGCAACCACTTTGCCTACGCAAACAATTTTTTTTGTATGATCGAGCGACTCATTTCCTTTCAATCAAACGATGAAACAGTCAGCGGAAATACATCAATGTTTTACATTAAAAAAAAGAACGCGATAAACTCGACGGAAATTTTTCATCGAGCGTTAGTGAATTTCAAACGAATTTCTTGAAATTTGAATATGCTTTTAAGATTTCGAGGATGATATGGAAACAGCCTTTTTTTTGGCTATTACGAGCTTTATCAATGTTTTTAAATATTGTGTAACGTTTCCTGTTTTCTATCGTCATATTCTCCAGCATTATAAATGGATCACCTTCGATGCTACTTTTACTTTCCAATCGAAACATGTGCTTATTGTGTAACGGACGCAAAAATTCCATGCATCACGTTGGATTTATGGAATATATTATTTAACTAGACGATGAGATTTTGTTATCAAGACATTAATCTTTCAACACGTGTATTGAAAAGTGAACGCTTGTATCTATGGCTTTCCTTGAAAATCAGAGAAAGTTCTTAGGGCGATAAATGGAAACACTTTAAACTAAATTTGAAACATAGTGGATATTCAGAAGTCTGATGAAACCGCAATTCATGAATATATTAGAGGTGGCCTTCTTTTTCTAACTAGAAACTTTTAAAAGTTATCAATCGTAAGGTCATTTATCGAAAACATTAAAACCCCCCCTCCCTCCACAAAATTTAGTTCAATGAATTGACGCTAGCTAAGATGACATCAGTCACGGCTTCATCATGAGAATCATAACTAACCAAAACGTGACCCATGAAGATGTAATGGGTTATATAAAAGTGAACTTACTCGGTTATCGTATGAATCCGGTTAAATTTGGTAAAAGTTTGGCAGCAGCAAAATTTTACCTCGATCAGTGGAGTGTAACAGAAAGAAAACATTTCATTCAATGGTAAGTCATTCATTTAACTTTTTACTGTGAGAATTTTATTTTGACTACATTTGTTGATTAGTATGAATTGTTTCATATTGAGCATGTACTATTTTAGAAAGTTCGTTTTATTGCTTTTGATTATACTTGATCATTATCAGTGTTATTCATTATCGGGAATTATTTATTCATTGATTAAGTGATTTTTATAAATGGTTATTTAACAAGTTCTCTGTAATAATCATACTAGGTATCGAGGTGAATTTAGGAACTTGGAACAGACGTTCCTAAAAGCAGTCAAAGAGACCTTTTATCAAGTAATAAGGCACTTGAGGAATTTATCACAACGAATCAAAGCTGGCACAACGGTAGGTATCAGACAGAAGGATGGGAAGGAGGAAATCAAGGATAGCATCCCAAGGAGGAGGTCCTGGAGGATTCAGAACAAGAATCAGAAACCTCCATTCCAAAAATGCAATTGTTATTTCTAAATAATATTAAGCTTATTAAAAAAGAAAAATGTAATTGAAAAAGAAATCAATGTTTTTACTTCGAAAATAAAGGTGTTGAAACTCGGCGGAAATTTTTCATTGAGCGTAAGTAAATTTGAAACTAATTTCGTCACATTTAAGTACGCTTTTAAGATTTCCAGGATATTATGAAAACGATCTCTTATTCCGGACCCAGACAATGTGTCGCCATATCTCCTAACGTTTCGTGTTTTCTTTTTCTATCGCCGCATTCTTCAGCATCATGAATCGACCACTTTCGATGGTACTTTTACTTTCCTAATACCGTAACACGTACTCCATCGCGTAGCTGAATCAAAAATTCCACACCTCACTTTGAGTTTACAAAAATTGACCAACTCAGCATCTAGACGGCAGGTATTCGCGTATCTAACTCCTAACGGAATAGTTTTCGAGATCCGGGCGACTTCTCTTTTAAGTGCACGGATACCGTCTCTCGAAGAGCTTTTTACCAAGAATCGCGAGACATTTTCAGTGCGTAAATAGAATTTCGAGAAAACATTTTCGAAAATATTAGAATAAAAGTGTATTGAGTGGCTGGTAGAGAGTGTTGCTATCGCACGTCTACATACATAGATTTTTCTAAAAAATTTCAGCGGAAAAATTTTATTTTTCGACTGGAATTCATTAACTAGTTGAATTCCGGACATTCTCCGTTAAAAAGCAAGGAAAACATAAAGTTTTAGAAAAAAAGGTTCAGAAATAAAATGAATTTTTCTATCTCATACGGATAAATCCAAACAAGCCTGAAAAATTTCCATTCAACTCAAAAATTTCATTTTACTCTTATAGAAAATTGCCATTTTTTTAAATAGTGTATGTCTCTGTGTATGTGCGGCGTTGTGTGTGTGTGTGTGTGTGTGTGTGTGTGTGTGTGTGTGTGTGTGTGTGTGTGTGTGTGTGTGTGTGTGTGAATCATAGATGAAAAGATCAATCATAGGTAAAAAATATCATAAGTAATAAGTGATTATCTATCAATATTGACTTCAATTTTAAACTTGCCGCAATCTTGTTGACATTTATTGTCACATCGCTATCTTGTTTTACCAAGGATAAAGCTTCTGCAGGTAAGGGTTTGGAAAACTCGCGAAAAATGTGTACGATCCACGGAATAGGGGGTGAAAACTTGGGAAAAGGGGTGAAAACCTGCGGAGATGGGGTGGGAAACACGAGGAAATGATGGAAAATTTGCACAAAGGTGTGGGATAGACCATGAAAAGGGGTGAAAGTCGCGAAAAGGAGGGTGGAAACCGCGTAGAAAGAAAGAAATGAGTAAAAAATTGTAAAAAAAACTCACGAAAATTCATGAAAAAAAGAAAAAAACAAAACAAAACGAAACAAAAACAAAACAAAACTAAACAAAACAAAAACAAAAATGAAAGGTAAGGTGGCAAGGGTTGAGTAAAAGGGTCATGCTAACAGGGATCTGGGAAATAGTGGGAGGTCAACGGGGTAAGGAGAACGTATGTGGGGACCTTCGAGAGAAAGGGGACTCCGCCCGGAGTCACCGCTAGGGTGGGGCCGTACCCGCCTAGTCTATCTACTATTGTATAGTATAATTTAGAATTTAGAGAACTTTAGTGGATTACCTCGAATACTCATTTTCCAATTCAACTGATGATTATTGATCTCTTTTCTCATCGACATAGTGTGTTGTTCGTCAATTTTTTTTTAATTCGAAAATTCAATATTGCTACATGAACTGTTATGTAGAAATCACCACATATTCCAATTAATATATACAATTGTTATTAATTCATGAGATCTTACATTTTTCACTCAGTAACTTCACATTGTGTAATTGTTTTTCAATATCAAAATCGTTGATTTCATGTTTAATGACACGAAAAATTAAACAACAACTTTTTTGACAAATTTTGTATTCTAGACTTGTATATAATATTGTATAGTACAATTTAGAATTTAGAGAACTTGTGTGGATTACCTCGGAAACTCATTTTCCAATTCAACTGAGAATTATTGATCTCTTTTCTCGTCGACATAGTGTGTTGTTCTTCAATTTTTTTTAAATTTGAAAATTCAATATTGCTACATGAACTGTTATGTAGAAATCAACACATATTCTAATTAATATATACAATTGTTATTAATTCATGAAATCTCACATTTTTCACTCAAAATGGTGTCCTTCCACAGTTTCTAAGAGAAATTCGAATGAAAAGAATTAAATTACATTGATTAATGAACGTAACATGTTGTAAGTATTGTATTTGAGAGTATCTTTTTCTTCCATGTCAGTTTCTCGTTTTGATACTCTGGAACTAGAAAAGTTTTTTTAAAACAAATTGGTTATTTTAGCTTTCATTAGGGGAGCAATTTTCACCTCTATAAATGGTCTTGAAAATTAAAAATCTTTATTTTTTATTCGATGTATCCCTTCTTTTTTTTTTTAAATTTTTGAATGTCTTTAGCGTGGTGAAAAATGTACTTCTAAACGAATTATAAATTAAATGTCTAATTTCAATAATTCATGAATTGAGGATTGAAGAAAGGGAATTCATAAATGCGAAATTGTCGATGAAATATTCGAATGTTTCGAATTGGCTTATTGCTAAAAAGCAGGAGAAACTAAGTAAATATCACATTTTGTAAAATTCAAAGTTGAAAAAAACTGTTAGTGAATTCAACATACAAATTTTCAAATTACGAAAAAATCCTGCAATGTATACAATTTTAGAATAACAAAACTTCGAAATGAATCAAAGTTATTATGTAATTCTACACTGTTTTAAAACCAAAAAACCTACTTGTAACATTTCCCTGTAAAATTGTGGAATAAAAACTTGTAATAAAAGATGACATTGTAAAACGGAACGAATTTTCTTTACTTCAACCCTTTTGTCAATTCTCTAATGTTCTTTTTTCGGCGTTTCTGTATCTAATTTTGAACAATTTGTTTTGAAAAATTCATAAAGTTCAAATTATTCTATTTTTTCAAACAGATAAAGCGTTATTTGTTGCAGTAAAATTTTTGTTTCTCGGATCAATATCTTCCTTCATGATTTTAAATACTTTAATGATTATGTAGTTGATAAATTTGATTAGATTAATTATGAACTAATCATTTGTTATTTTCATTTCAATAAACTTGTAACTGACTGGTAGATACCGACTCTCGGAAATAATTATTCAAATCGCGCGCCAAACAACAGTAATTTAAGATGCTACCGACTGAAGCCGGTCATAAAGAGCTACTACCTAGCCAGTTTCTTTCATAGAAATTTTTACGTCATATTTTTCTTATTATTTATTACACTGTTGCATTGCATGCAATATTTATGCGTGTACTGCAATCAGATAAGGTTTCTTGAGCATATTTTGTAACATTGCTACTTTATTTCGATCATTTTAAACATCTTGGCAACTTATGGCAACTCTGGGCAACTTTGGGCAACTTTTAAAGTTGCAAAGAGTTGCCACCCGATCCACCAGGGTTGTAATGTTTACAAAGTATTATGTATAAAGTAATATACATTTGCAAAATAATTTTCCATTCGTTTTTGAAAACACTACTTCTGATAATCATGATCTTTTCTATCGAGAATGATGTCATAATGACTAAATGTATTTTAAAAAGGCTTCTTTTTGTTATGCAACAATCACATATTTCCCTGATGTCTGAATTGTCGTTATTATTGATTCAATGGAAGAAGGTGACTAATGTCTACAGGTTTCATTAGGGCAGGAAGATTCATACTTACGCCTTATACCTTGAAAGCACCAAAATATATATTAACGTACCTTGAAAACCCTGAATCGTTAAATGACTTTCCCATATACCCCATACAAGGTCTACGGTACTCCGAAAACCCCATGTCAAGGAATGAAATCTTGGATATTACATATATGTAACAGAAAAAAATGAAGAAACAAATCCAAATTTTTGGAATCATATTGTCCATTGCTGCGAATCATTTTATCGAAGTTCAGTGTGATTCTGACACCTACCTCAATACCCCGTAAAGCATATATATAAATATATGGGTCACTTCATCAGAGATTAACAGTCAAAATTTTAAAAGTGCCCTCTCTCCTAGACAGAGAGGCACCAACCCCGGCCGGGAGTTTTTCCCGATCGGGAGAGCGGGAAAAAAAATTCCCGTTTTGGTATATTTATCAATCTTTCTGTCCAGGTTTCATTTTGTAGCAGAATGTAGATGATTTGATTTACTACCAAAACACATTGTAAACTTAAAATTTCGGGGCTTATCTTTTAGAAGTAATTTTGTAAATAGATTTTCGAAATATGTATTTTTGACAAAGAAACCTATACTTAACTGGGAAAGTATGGATTTATTTCTTCATTTAAAATTTTTAAGGGCCGGCGTCGGCGAAAAGTTGCGTGTGTTAGTATGTCGATGTGTAGGTCTCTCACTTACGAAACCGCGCGCAAATATAATGCCAAATGCTTTGTCAGATAAATTGAAAATATTTCCCTAATGAAATATCGTAACTGCAGAATTTTGAGAAGCGAGCTTTTGAAGATCTAATGACGAGAATGTTTTTTTTTTTTTTCAATTCAAAATCTCGCTGGCTTAGCTGTCATTTCGTTTGTTGACAAACTTTTGATACGATTTAAATTTGCAGCTGTAAATGCCGTATTGATTGTTATAATTTGATATGTATATAGAAATTATTTCGATTATAACCAAAAAGTGTTTCCGATTTTACGAAAACTTCTGAAATTTATTTTTCTTTAATATACAAAAAAGTGAAAACTGTGGAAAACTTTGGAGAATCCCTCCAAAGTGACTGAAAAGCAAAAAAAATGTTTTTTATTTCTTTCACTTCCCGGACGTGTCATTAAGGAGACAGTCCCCTCAAGAGGTCTCAAAAAATCGATTTTTTTTTTTTTTCGTTTATTTGCTTAGGGAACTATTGAAGATTATACGTTTAAAATTTTAGCTCGAAATTCGAAGTATTTCAGGAGATACGTGGATTTTCCATTAATCATGCACGGCGCCCGGAAGCAGCGCAAGATAAGCGTTTGAATGAACGCGGAGATCACAATGAGTCTGTTATCGAAAGTCCCATGGGCATTTTTTGACGCTATTTGCATTTCGTCATGATTGTTGTTGTTTGTTTTGTATACCTGTTTGAGGTGGTATGTTTGTTCGCGTATCAGGGAGAAAATATTTTTGGAGATAGTTATTATTTCGACTTTCAGAGCTTCTTAGTAAGTCTCGAAAGCGTTTAATGAAAACATGTATCCTGAACGGGCAAGAAAAAACCCCAATCGAAGCACGAAAACCCCGAAACGAAAATTTCACGGTAATCGGTGGACAAAAAAAAATGAAAATGATGAGGCCGAAAGCTCCGCGTCGCGGAAATCGGGTAGAAGGTGTTTTGACGATATAACAGTGCAAGCCGATAACTGTTATCGCATTATTGAATTCCTGTCGGTGTTTGGTGTGATTTCGCAGTTCGTGATTTGTAAAGATTGCAAGAAAGATGTGAAGTTTGGAGAAACTGGAAATCTCGGCTTGGGTTTCAATATAGTGCTTACATGTTCGTGCAGTCGAAGGATTATCAGTTCAGGACCAAAAATTCATACTGGATTTGAAATTAATCGAAGAATTGTTTTCGTCATGCGTTTGACTGGCGGAAAGCTGAAGCCTCTGGGCAACTTGGATCTAATGAGCATCCTCCTCGCGTTATTTCGCCTGCCGTGGAGAAGCTAATTATTCCAATATACGACGAACTTTCGAGGGAGCAGCTTTTGACGAGGTGCTTGGGTGGCCACACTCAAAATCCGAACGAATCTTTCAATGCTTCGGTGTGGCGCATGGCTCCAAAACATCTTCACACGGGTCACAAAAATGTGACCATTGCCGCGTACGTAAGTGCAGGAATTCTCAACGCAGGATACCCAGCACTCCTGTACATGATGGGGTTGCTGCAAATGCCAATCGAGCAGCAATGCAAAATGTTCGCCGATCAAGCGGAAAAGACGCGACTTCATGAGGCTGACGAACGCCGGAGGAACAATGCGAAAGAGGCCCGCATGGCTCGTAAATCCAGGGAAAATGAGTTTTTCGAAGAATCTTAGGGGATTTTATACGGACCAGGATTAGCTGATTAAAATTGCATAGCTGTGAGTGGCTCATTTCTATATTTTATATAACGAAATCTTTAAAGTGCGTTTTCTCAAAACCATGTTTTTACACATTGCGGGAAAGATAACACAAAAAGTTTGCAACCGATTTTCTTTAACCGAATATTTTTTTGTTCAGTATAAAAAACTGTCCTATGTGAACTACGGGTTAAAAAAAATTTCGATTTTTAATACCTGTTTTTTTAAACAAATTACTCAAAAAAAAATCACTTTTTTTCACAGTGTTATTTTCCGCCTAAATTTTCGAATTTTGAAATTTCCGTAGTTCACATAGAACAAATAAGTCTAACGAAGAAAACTGAAATTGAAAAAAAAATTTTTCAATTTCAGTTCAAAATAACGCCTGCTATCGTTCCCGCAGTTGGACTCCGTCCGCGTCGAGATGCTACGGTGTTCCCCGGATTGCTCAGCAATTTTCAAATTTTTTGAATTAAATTTCTTTTGTAAATAAAGTTCAAAGTATGACTAAAACATATTCCAAAGTTCTTATGTCTGCGATTTTTTTTTCTGTGTGAAAAAAAATCAGAAAAAAACGCTCATTCTTCGAGCTCTTGAGGGGACTGTCTCCTTAAATGAAATAAACAATCAATACAGCAATGACAGCTGCAAGTTGACGATATGAATCTAGTCTCGAAGTCACCGTATCAAAAGTTTGTCAACAAACGAAACGACAGCTAAGCCAGCGAGATTTTGAATTGAAAAAAAAACATTCTCGTCATTAGATCTTCAAAAGCTCGCTTCCTCAAAATTCTGCAGGTACGATATTTCATTAGGAATTTTTTTCAATTTATCTGACAACACATTTAGCATTATATTTGCGCGCCGTTTTGTAAGTGAGAGTCGTACACATCGACACACTAACACATGCAACTTTTCACCGACTCCGGCCCTTAAGGACACGAATTTTTCAAATTAGAAGAGAAATTAAATAAAATGAAATAAAATTAAACAAGATCCCCCAATTTTTCAAATTGAAGGATCTTATACCTAACTATATTCTTGAACAGTTTTTTCAATATGATTTTTATAATTATCAGAGTTTTTGATGGACAATAATATGAAATTTAGGAAGAAATTTAATAACCTCATTTATGTACATGGTGGTTAAAAAGCTTGGCAAAAAAGCTAAGCAGAGACGATAATAATAGTGTTTGCGAAACTAGTATAGCGAAATTTGATGAACGCTACAGCAAATTACGCACATAAAAACTCTCCGAAAATCTTGAAATTTTTCATGAAAATATGTCGTAGTAAAATGGGCTAGAATTCAGAAAATATTCTCAATACGCTGTCAAGATGATCCATAATTTTTTCATAAAAGACTTACTCAAAAACTGACCCATGGACATAATAATACCCTAAAAATTGCACAATTTTAATACCTTTTTTGAATCTCTATAACTGCCACCCTCGTAAGTGAGAACCACTTGCTTGCGCACTAAAGTGTAAACAAGGTCGAGCAGCTGAAAGGAAGTCAAATTCCACTTTAACAATTGTAAAATTCATTGGGAATCGTGTTTTTTCTCTTTTTATCTTAAAATAGTCTTCTTGCTTAAAACTTTAAGCAAGCGAGTTGTGAGGTTAGGTTAGGTTTGGTTACTCAATTCAATAGACCTCGCCACAGCGGCCGACGTTTAAGTTGAACGTTTCAACAAACGTTTTGACGAATGCTTCTTCATTAAGCAGCATGTTTTAATTCTTCAGCCGAATTATTCTCAAACTCGAAATAATTATTTCTTCAAACTGCTTTGTTTTTGACACTTCAGGTTAATGGTTCAGTCGTTCAGTGATGCCCAATTATAACTGTTCTTTACTTCCCCTGATGCTACCCGAATGGTGGGGATGCCGGAAAAAAAGGGGAACAGCGAGATTAGATGGGTAAGAATAGAAACCCTTAAAAAAGAGAGACTGGCAATGATCGTCCCTACCTTCTTATTGGCCTAGTAAAAGCAGGACTATAATATGGCTGCGCCAATGAGAGAGAATGCAGGAACGTGGAAGATTTGAATTTTGAACAATATGAAAAAGATTTTGAAACATTGATTACTTGTTTTTAACATATTCGTTAGATTATTTCAATTTGTTAGATGGATTTTTTTCAAAAGTATATTTTTATAATCATTTTATACATTCATACGATTGACATAGTTTATATACATAATAATACAACTCGTATAATTAGTATGTATAAATATACTTATAATATTACTAATATATATAAATATACTAATAAAATGGTAATGCATACAACAATATGATTGATGTTATTGATAAACGAATAAAATTATAAATTAGTATATACGAGGCTTGACAATAAAGTATGTGGAATCATTTCATGCGCGGCGTTTGGCTACACTGATCGGCACGAAACTTTCAGATATCATAGAGAACAGTGTCAACAACAACTATGTCAAGTTTCAGCTCGATCCGTTCACTCATACGTGTGTAGTGAACATTTGCGTGCGGTGCCTATAGCGGTAGTGTTACATGATGTCGAGCGCCGATCATTACGAGCAGAGAGTTGCGTTGAAGTTTTTCGTTAAATGGGGCAAAACGCGTCAGGAAACGTTGTCGGCGTTAAAGACAGTGTATGGCGATAATCTCATGCCCAAATCTTCCTTCTACGAGTGGTTCAAGCTATTCACGGAGGGCAGGGAAGAGTGCAACGACGCGCCACGCGCCGGCCGACCAGTCGATACCCGTACCGATACCTCTCGGCAAAAAGTGGAACTAGCTTTGAGAGATGACCGCCGCTATTCGATAAGAAAGATCGCGCTCATCACCAATATCAACAGAGAGACCGTTCGCAAAATTATTACGGAAGATTTGAACATGAGAAAAGTCTGCGCGAAATTGGTCCCGAAAAATTTGACCGCCGAACAGAAGGCAACTCGCCTTCGCATTTGCACGGATTGGCTGAAAAATTGGGATGTGTTTGATTGCGTTATTACTGGTGACGAGAGCTGGATTTTTGCCTACGATCCGGAGACAAACAGGCAGAGTCGTGAGTGGAAGAAACCAGAGGAGCCTCGGACCAAGAAAGCGCGGATGTCGAAATCTCAAATGAAAGCCATGATTATCACTTTCTTCGACTGTCGTGGTATAATTCTGAGACACTGGACGCCGAAGGGTCAAACCATCACTGCTGCATACTATATCACTGTCCTGAAGGAGTTGCGGCGAGCAATCGCGAGGAAACGACCGGAGTTGTGGGCCAAGAACAACTGGTTGCTCCATCAGGACAATGCGCCGGCACATTCCGCGTACGTATCTCGGGAATTTTTGGCCAAGACGTCAACCACCGTGCTGAAGCATTGCCCCTATTCCCCGGATTTGGCACTGAACGACTTTTTCCTGTACCCCAAGACGAAAGAAGTCCTCAAGGGAGCCCATTTTGAGTCCGAGGAAGTCATGAAAGCGGCATGTGAAGGAGTGCTGAACAGCCTTCAAGAAAAAGACTTCCACCGGTGCTTCGAGGGATGGAAATCGAGGGTTGAAAAGTGCATTCGTGCTGGAGGGGATTATATTGAAGGGTGCCATGTGTAACTTGTACCACTATGCAAATATACGCTCTACAAAAAATAATTCCGGATACTTAATTGTCAAGCCTCGTAACTCCATGATTTTAATAACAAACGTATGTTTATTGTAACGCAGTATCTCACTATTTCTGTAGGTCTTGTGAATAACTTTTATGTATTCTACTTATATTTTTATAAACTAGGTAAAACATTCTTGTTTACGTATTTATTTTCGTGTTTCGTATATATGATAGCTGAACTGGCTGACACCCATTGTCGGCCATATTGTAGCCTCATTGCCAGTCTCTCTTTTTTAAGGGTCTCTATGTATCACTGTGTGCATCATGAACCAGTTTCAAGATGGCGGATGTTACTAATATCGATAGGGTATTTCGATAGTACACTAATGTCTCGCTCGATATTTCGATAGAAAACGTGTCATTTTTTTCAAGGTCATCGAACACGTATTTCAACTGATTCGAAGTGAATAATAATTATTATTTAAATCACTTTTGTACAAAAAATTTTATTTCAGAAAAAAGTATAAGGAGTTCTAGGTGAGATTTTTTTTGGTAAAAATATACAGAATACACAATAAGTCTAAAAAAAATTATTCCACACAATTTTACTTGGATCAAAATTTTTTTTTCGCGTTAATATTTTTCCAATCAAAAATGTAGGAAACAACCGCATTTACAATAGAAATTTAACCCATAAATATATTCAACACATTGAATGAAAATGAGATTTTTATTAATTTCAGGGCAGCCTTTTTACTAATATTTATATCAAAGCTATGGGCGACCTGTGCGTGGGGTGTCAAATCATGTCTTTGTTTCATCGCGTAGCTGAAAAATACCGTATGAAAAAACATTGGACTTGGAGCTTGTGTAGAAGGAGAAGAGCAGTGGAGAGAGTTGAGGGGCAGCGTCGGCAGCGATAGTTCGGCCGCGCGTGGGGGACCTTTCCCCGCCAGCGGCTTGCCGGCGGCGTTTCAGATTCGGGGGCTCTGGTTTGAACACGTTGTTGGCAGTTGTTGGTTTTTAAAAGTCGAGTAAAGCGTGTAGAATGAGCAAGCAACACCTAAATCAAAAGCAATATGTGTAAGAACTAGAAGGTCTACGAAAGACTTACAAAATATAACTTTTAGCTAGCAATTTATTCGACAGGTACACTAGGTTGAGAATGATGTCATTATATTGCGACTGGACATAATTGTAAGGGTTCCTTTATTCGACGATGCTAATCCCTTTCGGTTCAAAATAGTAACAAAATTACTTCCGAAAATATCTTCAGTATTCTCGCCCGTACAAGTAAAAAAAATTCGCCCAACGTAGAATCGTGTATGCAGTGACTCATGAGTTTAGAGATTTTCAGCTCCCTTTAGGTCATAAGGGACCCCTAAATCAAGAGCAAGAGGTGTAAGAGCTGGAAGGTGTACGAAAGACTATCAAATTATAACTTCTCGCTAATGCTTCTTTGCAAAAGTACATCGAATCGACAATTATATTATTATATATCGACTTGACATTATTCAAAGGGACTGGTTTTTCCAGCTTGCCAACTTCTTTGGGGTTATTCAATCATCCACACTTTGACACAATCTACAGTATCTACCTGTTATTTCTATATTCGGCAAATTTTTGAAAATTTTCAGAATATTAGACTACTCGGATGTATTCAAGGTTCTACATCATTGGAATATGTAATAGAATTATCATAATATATCCAGCCACCGATGGGTCACAAGCAAGCCCTAAATCAAGAGCAATAGATGTAAGGGCAGAAAGGTAGTTACTGCATACAGAAATATACTTTGCGCAAATTTTTCTTACTTGAACGGGTGAGAAGTCAAAAGATCTTTTCGAAAGTAATTTTGTTACTATTTCGACAAATACCCCAAAGATGTTGGCAGGGTCAAAAAACCGGTCCGTTTGAATTATGTCTAGTCCCTTAGTAACTGCATATAGACATATACGTCGTGAAAATTTTTTTTACTTGAATGGGCGAGAAGTGAAAAGATTTTTTCGAAAGTGATATTCGTACGGTTTTGATAAAAAAAACGCCAAAAGGTCGTGCGAAGTCGAAGAACCGGAACCCTGGAATGATGTTCAGTCGCAATGTTATTATATAATTGTCAACTTGGTGTAATTATTCAATAAAGTATAAGCGAGAAGTTATAATTTGTTAGTCGGTCGAAGACCTTCCAGCTCTTACACCTATTGCTCTTCATTCAGGGGTTGCTTGTGACCTAACAAGGGCTCGAAATTTCTAAACTTGGTAGTAACTGTATAGAAAAATATACGTTGTGCGAATTTCTTTTACTTGATAAATATATCATAAAAAAATACATTATTTTTGTATATAATAAGACAGTGATTTGATATAATTTTGTTCTTTGGATTTCGAGTCAAACCATCAGGAACGTCTTAATTATTAGCATATCGCCAAATTTCCTGACCCGCATTGTAAAAAGCGAAATTGAATCTATTATACATTCAGTTACAGTATGTTACTCCCTTGTAGACCTTTCAGCTAATAGGTGTAAGAGATGGAAGGTCTGCGCAGGACTAACAAATTATAACTTCTAGCTGATCTATCGGCGAGAAGTTATTTGTGAGTTTTTCGTGGGCCTTTCAGCTCTCACACCTATCGCTCTTGATTAAGGGGGTGCTTTTGACCCAACGGTGGCTGAAAATCTCTAAACCAGGTAGTTTATGCACACATAAATATACGTTGTGGAAATTTTTTTCTTTCGAACGGGCGAGAAGTGACAAGATTTTATTTAAAGTTATACTTGTAATATTTTGATAAAATCCACCAAAGAGGTTGACGAGGATCATAAGTCGGAACCTGTGAATTATGTTTCGTCGCAACATGATAATGTAATTGTCAATCTGCTGTATTATTACAATCAACCATCGGCGAGAAGTTATAATATGTTAGTTTTTCGTAGACCCTACAGCTCTTGCACCTATTGCTGTTGATTAAGGGGTTGCTTGTGACCCAACGGGGGTGAAAATTTCTAAGCTCGGTAGTTTATGCACACCGAAATATATCCTGAAGAAATTCTTTCCTTTTGAACCGGCGAGAAGTGTTAAGATTTTTTTGAAAGTAATATTTGTACTATTTTAATGTGATCCCTCGAAGGGGTTGGCGGGGATGAAAAACTGGACCCTGTGAATTATGTTCAGTCGCAATATAATGATATTATCTTCGATTTAGTGTGTGTTTTCAATTTTAACTGTAGGCAAGAAGTTATAATAATCGAATTTCCTGGTTCATAAAAAAACTTATTTTTATCTGATACCTTTTTCAGCTTCTTATCATGCTACAATATAGGACCCTTTTGTATTTAGCTACATAATATTTTCAAACCACATGAAAAATTTATTCACTACCCTAAAATATGAAAATCAACAAAATCAGACAAAATCAGTTTTGTGTTATTCAATGGCAGGTCAGGAAATTTTGCAACGTGCTAATAATTAAGACGTTTTCAATGGTTTGACTCAAATTCCTAAGAACAAAATTATATCAAATCACTGTCTTATTATATACAAAAATAATGTATTTTTTTATGATTTTTGTTTCAAATCATCATCAAAACTAACTGAGAAATATTCGAAAGATTTTTTTTTGGGAATTCTATGAATGATCTACCGTGCGTTATGGAAAGAAATATTTTAATCAATAAAGGAAGTATATGCTTGCTAAAGTGTTTTGAGATTTATCATACAAGTATCATACAAGCAATTTAGGCTGCTTATTTTTAAGGAAAAATACAAAATATGAATAATTGTATGATTGATATAATAGGACAAGACCTTGACAAGATGAGACACAAGTTGTTGGACAGTCATTTTTCTTTTGTTTTTTTCAGGATTGTCATGAGAATGAGTTTCGAATGAGTTTCTTGCAATTTTTGCAAGCTTTCGTGTTGCGTCTCCTGCTCTTTTTTTAAGGTGTTGATGGTGTCGTCTGTCCTTTTTATGTAATTTTTACCATAAAAATTAGTTGTAATAACATTGATCCACATTGACATAATATTGCCTTATTTTCATGTACAATAAAATGTCTGTCGATTATGACTAAATCACAATTTTGCATCAAATTAAAAAAGTAAGCCACTTTACGTGTATCTGACTTTTGCTAAAATCATCAAATAAATCAATCTATGCTTTGGAACGCTTTTCCCACGATTTTAAGCACTCCAAACATCTGAAATCGTGTGTGTTGACCGTTCGTTGACCATTTGTTGACCATTCGTTGACCCTTTTTCGGTCAAAGAATGGTCAACGCGCGTTTGCTAGGAAATTGAGAGGATTTTTCAGCAAAGAGTATACATAGAGGATTTCAGTTCCTTTGATTTCTTTGGTATCCATCTTCTTCTACGATTTGAAGGGTTTTCAAAGTATTTTTAAAACTATTTTAAACACTTGTTATACATCAAACACCTCTTCACGACCAGAAAGTAACTGTTTGGGCCGGAGTGTGCTCAAAAACCATCATCGGGCCTTATTTCTTCAAAGTTGGAGAGACCATCGACGGCGCACGCTACCGTTGGATTCTGGCGCACTTTGTCTGTCCATTAATGCAGAAAAAAGGTCTGAAAAACTTCTATTTCCAACAAGACGGTGCACCTTGCCACACCGCAGCCGCTACGATCAAGTTTTTGCAGAGCAAATTCCCAGGACGCGTTGTCTCAAAAAATGGTGATTTGGAGTGGCCTCCTCGTTCTCCGGATTTAACGGTACCAGACTTTTTTCTATGGGGATATTTAAAAAGTGAAGTTTATGCCAGCAAGCCGAAGAACATTGACGAACTCAAAGCTAATATACAAGCTGAAATAGCTGCTATAAAACCCGAAATGCTGGCCACTGTTATGCAGAATGCCCGCAAAAGAGCTGCTTTTTGTGTATCGAATAAAGGTGGTCATTTAATCGACGTTGTATTCTAAACCTGGTTTAAAATAAATAGTAAAAAATATCCTAAAAAAATCTTGTTTATTTGTGAAAATGGGCTGAAAAATGGCGAAGTTATTCACTGTTGAAATAGGATACATCCAGATGGCGCACCCTGTATAATTTTCTTTAACTACAATTTTCTGCGTTATTTCTTTTTACTACAATTTACGCAAAATGTCTTTATCCTTATTATCATCATTATGATTATGAAGGAAAAAAATTTTTACTTTTACTATAGATCGAATCTACAACTCTTAAGCGACGCTCCGCGGCAATTGCTTGCCATAGATTCAAAGGAATCTACATTCCTTTGAATCTCTAATCCTCTAACATTCCTACGACCAAATCGCAACTATGTTGGATGAAATCCATACTTCGTTTGGTTCGAACAACAAAAAAAATGTTGCGACAATCACAGATAATTACTCGAACTTTGTGAAAGCTTTCCGGCTGTTCGGATACAAGGAAACCGAAGACGATGGAAATTCAGTCGAGAGCGATGTTGATGCTGCCAATAAATCTCAAAGCACAGCTAGCGTCGAGGATGATAAGTTAAAAAGGCTTTGTATCAGATAATTTTTTTTCGACACGATGAAGAGCAATCTCTCAAACGAGGAATTTAATTTCTGCATAATTTCCTAGAGCCTGAAGTGCTTGGCCTCGTTTTTGAACCACAATATATGTAACCTGTCACGTGAGGGGTACTTTCAAAGGGAAGAAAAATTTATTTTCAAACTTTTTTGTTTTTAAATATTTGTTGTTCGCTTTTCACAGTATGTGAAATGGGAAAATAATCGAAAAATTCAATTTCATCCACGAATGATCGATACAGTAACCAGCATACATGGCTTTTTTGAAATGTTTGATGCTGTGACGAACGGAGTCATTTTCCCCTCGTTTAGATTTCACAAGAGCCGCGCAATAGCCATTAGAATGACGGGTTATGATGAACATTCAATTTTCAAGTACAATGATACTGATGACTCTCATTTTAACATAACGATTCTCTCTCAAAATAACTTTTACAGATAACAACTAAATGCTTCTATTGCGAGATCCGAAATAATCTTCTAATTTTTACAAAACGATTCTTCCACAAAAATGACTTTTTGCAGATAACAACTAAATTCTTCTATTGTAAAATCCAAAATAATCTTAACGATTCTTTCGCAAAAATGACTTTTTGCAAATAAAAACTAAATGGTTCTATTTTTCCAACTTTTTAATGACAATAAAGCAGAAACTGGGAGGGAATTTGGATATATAAACCCGTGCTTTTCGACGGAAAAGACAAGTCTCCACTTGCCTTCGACGGAATAGCCTTCTGTCTTTAGCTGGCCTTTGACTATCAGGAGCCCTTCTGCCACTAGAGTACCTTAGCTAGACCGCCCTTCTGCAAAAAGACTCTCGCCACGGAAGCCTTGCCTGACCTGACGACGGCTTTCTGCTCCCCCGTCTGATCTATACCATTGACCGAAGTAGTACTTCTGGTCCTGTCATAGATCGAGATTGGATAGATGAGTAATTAATAAATATGTTAACCTTTCTGTTGCTCCTACCTTTACTCGGATTCATTTATTCCATAACCCTGAGCTGGATGATAGGAGTAATTCCTATCCAGCTTTAGATCCAGGGCAATCACGCTCAGGTCAATTGTGGAATCGGGTGAAAACGATCGAAGGGCGAGCACCAGAAATTAAATTGATCAAATTTAAAATAAAATCTATAATTTTTTAAAAATGTTAATTGAAATAATCATCAAGCCAAATTAGAATTAACTAAGAGATTTAAATGTGTAATTAACCTTAATTAATAAAATAAAGATGAGAAGCAATCCGGAAATTTGAATCAATTAGAGAACTAGGAAAGAGGATCAAGGTTTAGGGCAATCGTAATTAACTGTAGAATAATTCATAAATTTCTCCATTTAGTGTATTTAGTGAGAAAGCTGACCCAGATCACTAGGGAACGCGCCCGAAAGAAAGGGTTCAAACCCTCGGCTCAAGAGGTGACTTTTAAGAGAAGAGGCGAGTTAGGGCTTTGGGTCCAGTTAAGAATTTTGAAGGTTCTCCCTCCCGATCAACGCGTAACTCAAGGAGAATTATACGCCCGAATTGCCAAGTACGCTAGTGGGCTGTTCGGGCTACCACTCCAGGTTCTCGACCAGGTCATTAACATCACTTGTGCTAAATGCGGAGAACGGTCGAGCTATTCTAGGGACCACCCTCAAGTAGGAAAAAGGAAAATAGACCATGAACAGGAGCCACAAAGGAAATTAAGCAATTGGGAGAAGGAGCTAGATAAGGATTTTGAAAAGGCGTTTTATTTTTGTTAAGAAAGTTTTGATAGAATTTTAGAAAAGGAAAGGTCAGAAAAATTGAAACCTCTCCCTTCAAAACTGCCTGCGTTAGCCTAAAATCGCCAGAGCTACATGCGAGCGCGCGTTCTATTCTATTTTGTAAAGGTTTTGTATTAAGATTGATGTTTATTTGTGAATAAAAGCCTCAAGGGCAATTAATAGGGGAAGGGGCCGTGTTGTGACGCAGGTTGGGTTGTGACGCAGGTTGGGTTGTGACGCAGTCAGTTATTTTTGACAAGTCATTAGAATATGGCGGATCTATCATATTGTAAAATTTCCTTTCACTATGAGACAGTTTTTGTGCTGACGGCGAAGTCAGTAGACGCATTGATTGTGTTGCAGTCAGACATCGTGTAAAAGTGGCGCCAAGAAAGTTTTTTCATCTTTTTTTCAAAGTGCTATGAAAAATAGTGAATCAGCATAAAACGGTGAGTGCAATGCATATTTATTTAGTGTTTTCTTTATATTTTCACGTGAGATAGCGCATTATGCCGTTTTGTTGTTGTAATTACAAAGTTTTTGCTTGTCATCTAAAAATGGTATCATGGTTGGGTTGCGACGCAGCAAGTGGTTGAGTTGGGACGCACCCATTTTTCGTAACAAAATCATAAGTACCTACTAGAATGATCAAATATCGTTGTTTTTGCTAGGATACAATATTTGATTTGCTATCTGAGAAAAGGGACCTAGGCGTGCAAAATTGATTTTCCAATTATCATTTTTGATCAAATGAATGTCGCTATTAAAGATTATGGAGTTAATATCCATTTTCATGCAATAGTTTTCATTCCATGAGCATTTTTAATGTGCCTTTCGACGAAGATAGGAATCCTATATTTTCAAAATCATACAGTCGGTCGTGGAAAACTACGGTGCGCTCGGTTGGAAAAAATAGGCCGGTTCCGACTGGTCTTCCTGAAATTCTAAAGATTCCAAAGATACAGATGATAGCTTTGGAAAAACAATAATATCTAAATCTCACCTAGGTCCCTTTTCTCAGAATCCGAATTTCTAAAAGCACAGCCACCACTAAACCAACAACAACTATGATCCTGTGTTTTTTTTTTAATGCGCGTTTAAGAAAAAAAATGGATAGTCACAGGAGACAAGGAATACAAATTTTTCATGAATTTGACACGTTAAGGGGTTATATACAAAGTTGAGGCGAAAGAAAGGAGCTAAGTTCGTGATTTTTTTCAAGGGTTTTATACCAATTTTATTTGAAAAAGCAAAAGAATAATTCTTGGAAGTAGTATCGAAGAAAAAAAAAACAATTCGAATTTTAAAAAATTATTTAAAATTTTCGGAGTTGTGGCCCTTTTCCCGAAACGCGTTTTTTTGACAGAGGGTTACGGTGATCACTCTCCAAAGCGAACAGCTTAACTGAAACCAAAAAAATAAAAAAATTATTTAAAAAAAATGTACTCTGGTGTACTTAAACGATTCTTTCTTCAGTCAAAAATTTTTTATTCTTCGTTATAATTTTTTTTTTATTTTGAACACCTCGAAAGTCGATTTTTTTTTTAAGGCTTTTTTATTGGAAAAACATTTTTTTTTTTTTTTGGAAACCGTATCGTTCAAGTACACCGCAGTATATTTTTCTTTAATAATTTTTTTACTTTTTTGGTTTCTGTTAAGCTATTCGCATTGGAGAATCATCACCTCAAACCTCTGCAAAAAGAAAAAAAAAAACGAATTTTGGGAAAAGAGCTACAACTCCGACAATTTTTAATTTTTTTTTTGAAATTCAACTTTTTTTTTTCTTGGATACTCCTACCAAGAATTAGTCTTTTGCTTTTTAAAATAAAATTGGCATAAAACCCTTGAAAAAAATCACGAACTTAGCTCACTTTTTCGCCTCAACTATGAATATAACCCCTTCAATATAAAAATGTTTGAATAATAATGTTTTTGAAATAGCTTTTGTTTAAGACAATGATAACTAACTACTTTTTTATTGTTATGAATCATTTCAACGATCATTTTTATCCATTGTTTATTTATTATTTTTTAATTTCATCGAATTTTGCTTTTTGTCCCCTGTTAACGGACGAGACTCACTCGCCCGTGAACGGCAAAACACGGTTTCTCAGTACACGATGCACTATTATTGTTCAATTAACCTTTTATGTGGCTTGTTTTTGGATTTTTAGTTATGTCAACCCCGAAAAAAGCACCTCCAAACAAAGAAATGAATTTTGATGGCATGCTTTGTGCCATAAAAGATCATTTAGTGGAAAAAAAGGGCGTACGACCGGCTGCTCGAGAATATGGCGTGGACGAGTCCACATTACGACGCTATGCCAAAAAAGTTAGCGGCCACTTTGGCGATGATATCTCCGCATTTCATGATGATGTTTTGATGGATTTTATTCGCACATCTCACATGCACTTACCATCAAACATGGTATGTATTTTTTAATATTTTTTTTTGTTATTTTTCACCAATTAATAATTTTATTTTTTTTGTATTTTTAAGGTTTTTTCCATCGAACAAGAAAAAGTTCTTCTGGAATATGTGCTGAAGTGTGTTTCACATTATTACGGTCTCAGCATTACGGAGCTGAAACAAGTAGCCTTCCAATTCGCAGTCAAACTACAAGTTGATTATCCGTCAAATTGGAATGAACATTCCATGGCCAGCCGACAGTGGTATCGTGGCTTTATGAAACGCCATAATCAGCTTACGCTTCGGACACCTGAACAAACATCCATGAACTGAGTCAAAAGTTTCTCCAAATCTAACGTTGATAAGTTTTTCGCAAATTTGTCCCAGTTGCTCGATGAACACCACTTCGATGCTTCATGCATTTATAATATGGATGAAAGTGGCTTATCCACCGTCCCTGCCAAAATAGGAAAAGTGATTGCCTCAAAAGGCGTAAAGCGCGTAGGAGAGTTGGAAGCAGCTGAAAGAGGAACGACGGTGACGATGGCTCTCACCGTTAGTGCAAACGGCAATTCCATCCCGCCATTTTTCCTATTCCCAAGAAAAAACATGCAGTCAACTTTTTTAGACAACGTCTCGAGTGGCTCAGCTGGATTCGCCAATGGATCGGGCTGGATGTGCCAGCCGGAATTTGTGCGTTTCATCAGTCACTTCATCAAGTTTTCGAAACCATCTAAGAAAGCTCCCGTTTTACTGCTGATGGACAACCATACGTCCCATTTATCGGTGAAGGCGTTAGATCTAGCGGTCGAAAATGGTGTCCACATATTAAGATTCTTTCCGCATTGCAGCCACCGGATGCAGCCGTTGGACGTGTCAGTGTTTGGACCGATAAAATCCTATTATAAGTCTCAATGCTCGGCTTGGCAAAAAAACAACGCCAATAAGGTAATTTTTAAGGTTTATTCCCGTACTTCATCGGGTTTCTTCGCATAACTTAATGATATTTCTTTATTAATTTTTTTTATTTACCTCCCTACAGGTTTTGGAAATACGCCATATTGCCGGCCTTGTTTGCAAAACCCTGGATTTGGCACTAACGCCAAAAACAATTAAGGCTGGTTTCTCAGCCACAGGGATTTACCCGTTCAACCCTAACATTTTTTTCGACGCGGATTTTGTTCAACTAGTTGAACAAAACAAAGAAGAAGTTGAAGTTGAGGCCGGATTGGATAAAGAAGAGCAACGGCGCATTGTTGTCGATTCTTTGGATGTCGGACATGATTACGAGGTTTCGTCAATCCCATCTTCTTCTTTTTCTCAATCAGCCAGCACAAGTATATGTCATCACTTTTGCAGGAAATAGGCCCATTGCAAGCTACAGCCCTGAAAACGCCATCGAAACGTGGTCGAAAAGCGATGAAGACTACTGTGTTAACTTCTCCAGGGAATATAGCGAATATGAAGGTGAAAGATTCAATCAAACAAGCAAAAGCTGCGAAAAAAGCAACACCACCAGCCAAGCGTCCGAAAAAGAAAAAATCGTCACCATCATCTGATGAGGACCTTGATTTTTGTATCATTTGTTTGAGGTTTTTGCCAAAAAAACTGACCGCTGCGAATGCAATCAAATGCAGCACATGTCATCGCCCAGTTCATTTAAAGTGTGCCAATATGGGAAATCGTTCGTTTTTTACTTGTAAGCATTGTGACAGTGATTTTGATGAAGAAGAGGAGGATGGTGCTTGAAATATTCATTTCTTTTCACTTTTATTCTTTGGACTTTCATTTAAAAAAAAAAAATTTTTTTTTTGCATCGACTTTTGAATTTTTTGTATTGTTTCTACTTTTTTCAATTACCAAAAACCTTCAAAATAAATAATGAATCATTTTTTCGGAAAGTATTTGGAGTTTTCTTCATAATTTCCAACATTTAGTAGAATTTTACAGGTGCGTCACAACCCAACCACTTTTTTTTGACCAAAAAATCGCGTGCTCAAAAAATTCGTCAAAAATTTTTCCTATTGATCAAATTACTATAACTTTTTGTGGTTAAAGTTGCGTATCGATGTCAGCTTTCCAACAGCATATAAAACTCTCGATTTGGTTGAGCTAATTAAAATTTATAGACCAAAAATAAAACATGCGTCACAACACGGCCCCTTCCCTTACTATTTTCGACTTTTCTTTCAAAACTCTCGAAACCCTTTGGACTCCTCAAACTTTAAGGGTCACGCAGGGCTGTTGCCCCGCACTGGTTTTTTTCTCTGTACGAGTGTGAATCGTTCTAAACTGCATCAGCGTGGGTTACTCAGGAATGAGTCCGCTCTTTACAATGCTAAACTTTCACTTTCGAATTTTCCTCCTTAAGGGGGATCACCTGTGTGATACCCGATTAACGACTCATTTTTGAAGAAAGTTTTTCTCTGCGACAAAAAACGATTTTTTAACAATATTTTTTCTTTAAATTATGGTTTATTTGTGCTGCTTTCATACGATTTTCTATTTTGCAATTAATAATTATGAACTAGGCGTAATTGTCCTTTGCTTTAACCTCCGAGAAAAGTGATAGTCATATGACGTGCACAATTTCTTCCTTCGTGAAGATCTAAAATAATGAAAAGTACCCAATATTTATTTGCCTAGTGTCCTTTAGGCATTGACCCAAGCGATTTTCAATATATTGTTTATATTACAAATGGCTACATTTTTTTTGAAAATTACGAATTTTTTCCCGGTTTTCCGCTATATTTTACAACAAAAAAAAAAAAACAATATTTTGCGAAACCACTTGGTCAATAACTTTTAAAATGTTCAAGGAACAAAAAAAAATTCTATGCGAATTCGTGAGATAGACTCTGAGAAATCCTGCACACCGTAAAAAAAACATGATTCTAAGAAAAATTAATTTACAGGTTGAGAACGTAAAAAAAGATCTTTCATAGTGACCCACGTTTATTCTGCTATTCCTGGACCGTAAAGTTCACCTTTTTGAAACGCTTTCTTAAAACTATGGAGAATATTTTTGAATGAAAAAGAACAATCGATTTTTCGAAGGTTCCTTAAACATCTTATTTTTTAAACACACAGGACTTCTCGTCACAACAAGTTGAGTACAAGCAGAAAAATAACAAATTTGTATGAATGAATAACATATTACTTTTACACTTTGTGCCACAAATCCTCAACGACCCCCCCCCCCCCCCCCACACCTCCACCTTACAAGTTGTGACGTATTATACGGACGTCCCCTGAGTGCAAACTTCTCTGCAATACTTTAGTACAGTTGTTTCAAATCATAACTGAATTTTCATGCTATTCTCTATTCATAAATAGTTATTTATTCACCAAGCGAAAAAATTGTTCCAATTGTGCTAGTTTATCATCCGAGACAAAGCCGAGGTATACAATCGCACGAGTAAGAAACTAATTTTTCCATATCTCAGGCGCTAAAATCGTGTTTTTTGCACATGTGCGCAACGCGAAATCACAATTTTGGAGCCTTTAACATGAAAAATTATGTTCGCACCTGTTAGCAATCAACGATTGAGGCTCAGACGATTTTACGGCTCGGCTTCGCCTCGCCTTAAAAACCTCGTCTTCGCCAAAATCGACTTCATGCTCACAGGCACGGAAATAGCTGTTTCTGTCGAGGTGTATACTTAATTTTTTTCCCATGAAGGAATCAAACATGTTTTGAGCATTGCCAATTAGCGAAAAAACGCGGTTTGCTCCAGTGCAGGAAAACAATTACATACTTTTTAACTATGCCCAGTCTTGACCTGTATTGATCTAAATGTTGTCTATTGTGACGAGCGGTGTACGACCGCTCTTCTGGTCTCATTAAATTATAAAGTAAGAAAAGCAGAAACAAATTTTAGTTTTATAAAAGTTATTTCATAGAGTTATTAAGAATTTTAACAGAGACTATTTTTGAAGAACAAATAAGATAACGCGCGATGACTTTTAATGAGATCTACAATTGCCCCGATACGAATAATTTTCACCTTTTTCATTTTACTTTAATGAGCGGATGGAAACGAACTAAAATCGGCACGCGATAATGACTTCAATCCATTTTGAGTTTATGATATCAAATAATTTCAATATATCATCGGCCAAAACGGAACCCGTTTTTGCCTCCTCTTTACAAATTTTATTATTTCCCCTCAACCAAGAAACATATATAAACCCGCGCGTTTCCTCAGTGCATCGAAGAAAAACCCAAGTTAGTCTCCTCAAAGCTCTTTCTAGAGTCTGGACAGGAAGCCCTAAAAAACGTATTTCTTGGTAATTCTCTTCCCCGGGCCCTTATAGAAATCCGACCTGAAGACGATCTCTCCGCTTCATCATTTACCTGCCGAGTACTAATCGACCAAAAAGCCGGAGTTGTACTCCAGGACCCAATATCTGTTGGTGCAAGGATAGAAATTCGCAAGTAAATATAATATTTTGTGCAAAATATAGACTGACCAAGATTCGAGCGAAAGGGATTTATCCCTTTTGAGCTTCAGATCCAAGGCAACTCATCTCAAGGCTGTTCAAATATTTTGTACTTTCTCCTTTCTTTCTATAATAAAGTGACGCGTTCAAAGTGGGCAGGTTTTATCGTTGAAATTGCAAGGTATAGATTGACCGAGATTCGAGCGAAAGGGATTTATCCCTTTCGAGCTTCAGATCCAAGGCAACTCGTCTCAAGGCAATCTACTATTTTTGTAGATTTCTCCATTCCTTAACCTTTTGAAACATAACAGTGATGTTGGAACAATTTAGAGGAAAAATTTAATATAAAATAAAATAGAAAATAGAATGAAAAGAACTAGAAAAAATAGTAATTTGACGGTAACAATATTTATAACAGGGATAAAAGGGTAGCTGAATAATATGAAGGGTAGACGAATCGAAAAACCAAGATGTTGAGTATAATAAAACTTTAACAAGAGAGAGAAAATTCGCGTAAACAAACGAATAAGATTTAATTGAGTAACGAAATGATTTAAACGCTTTGAACCTCAAGATAATAAAAGTATAGGAAACCGACACAAAATATAGAAAGAGTTTTTCGTTGCAGTGCCTTTGGTGGAAGAATTGATCTGGACGATTAAAAGTCTGATCAGGAGGAAAAGGGTGAAACCTAGTGAGAAGAAACACGTATTTAACCCTTATGCACACGACCAACTTTTACTACGTTACGACACGACCGGGTACCCGGGTACCCACCTCTCGTTTTTGCCATATTATCAGCGCATATGTGAATCTAATGGCCCAAAATCGTTATAATTTTATAAATAAACATAAAAAGAATGTTTTTTTCTCATTTCGCTAATATTTATTCGAATAATATTGCCGATAAACAAAATTAAAGCATGAATTTTGAGCGTTCTGCAGGTAACGCGGGGCCTGTTACCTGCAGAACTTCGGCGGTCGGTAAGTAATCAAAATTTTTGTGGAAATAGTCTTGTACCCTTTTATATTTAGTGTGGCGCTGTGATCATTAACATGTGTCAAGTGGAAGAGGTTGTGTTCCGCACAACAAAGCTGACTGAAGTACCTAACTGAACTACTACAATTCTTTTTGCTAACAAATCAGTGTTTTGTAATTGAGTATTTGTACGCGACGCAAACAAACATTTCATAATGGACGAAACTTCATCTCGTTCTGAATTCACAAGGTAAGCTTTATTTTGTAGCATAATTTTTTGAATGTGTCGAATTTTTATTATATTTTCCAGGAATAACAATACATTGATTCTTTGTTTGATTTAGATTGACTCGGGCTAAGAAGAGAGAATATCTAAATAAAATTCTTGGCAATGAAGACGATTCTTCCGAATTTGATGACGACAGTGATGACGATGACTGGTTACCAACTCGCGCCATAGCTGACGAGCCGACAAACGACGCGGCATCTGGAAGTGGGACATCTGCATCAGAAGGAGAGGTAGAAGAATCCAGCAGTGAGTCAGAAGAGAGCGAGGCTGACAATAGAAACGCACGTAGGTCGGCGGGAAGGAAAGAAACAGGTACAAAAACTTCCACTGAATATATCGCGAAGGATAAAACTGTTTGGAGTAAAACTCCACCTGAAATTCGTCAAGCTGCTTCTCACAATATATTGCGGCAAAAAAGTGGCCCTGCCAGATCTACAGAAACGTTGTCGATAGGAGATACATTCAAAACTATTTTTACTGTTGAAATGGTTGAAATGATTGTTCGTCAGACGAATCAAAGAGCGCGCACTGTGTATGATAAATACAAAGCGGAGAATCCTAATTCTGAGCGAATGTGGCATCCGGTAACTGTTCAAGAAATGTATGCGTTTATTGCGATTTTGATTTGTTCTGGGGCTAATAATGCAAATACGGATCATGTTCCTGAAATGTGGAAAATGAATTCGTATCCTTTGTATCGTGCAACAATGAGTGTAAATAGATTTCGTCTCCTTATGCAATTCATTCGTTTTGATGATGCTAACACGCGCGACGAACGAGCGAAAACGGACAAAGCTGCTCCTATACGTGATTTGTGGACGATGTTCAATTCAAATTTGAGTAAAATGTATAAACCAACAGCAAATTTAACAATTGATGAACAGCTTTATCCTTTTCGTGGTCACACAAAATTTACGCAATATATTCCTTCAAAACCGGCAAAATACGGTATCAAAATTTGGTGGATTTGTGACGCCGAAAATGCATATCCTTTGGCAGGAATTATGTACACGGGCAAAATGGGCAATGTTCGAGACAAAAATCAAGGAGAGAGGGTCGTGAAAGAACTTGCATCTCCTTACAAAGGAAGTGGCCGAAATATCACTATGGATAATTTTTTTACTACTTTGCCTCTTGCTAAACACTTGCTTTCGTGGAAATTGACCATCACTGGTACGTTGAGAAAAAACAAGCCTTACATCCCTAAAGAAATGACTGCTAACAAATCTGGAGAACAATACTCGACTCTCTTTGGTTTTCACGAACGTAATGTTGCCCTTTGCTCGTATGTGCCAAAAAAAAACAAAGGATACTTTTGAAGAATAATTATCCAATGGAATTTATGAATGTAAATATAAAGAAAAGAATTAATAAGTTAAAATATCCAAAATAACAATAATTGTAAGTGATGAGAAAGAAAGAAAGAATTTTGTAGTTTTACCTTATATGAATAATAACCAGAAAAGTATTGAAAATTTGTTGAAAAAAGAAGGTATTAAAGTTATTTATAAGAGTGATAATAAACTTAATAATATGATTATAAAAAGAGGTAAAGATAGAATAAATAATATGGATCAACAAAATGTTGTATATAAAATAAATTGTAAAGACTGTGACTATTCATATGTGGGCCAGACAAAAAGATGTTTGAAAACTCGAATTAAAGAACATGAAAATAATATAAGGAAATTAACAGGGAATAATTCAGTTTTGACGGAACACAGAATTAATAAGAATCATGAATTTGAATGGAAGGATGTTGATATTTTGGACAAAGAATCTAATTTTATGAAAAGATCGATTTCGGAAATAGTTTTTATTAGAGGTACAAGAGACACTATAAATAGACAGGAAGATACGAAATTTTTGAGTGGGGTGTATGATAAATTTCTTAACGACGTGGTATAGTATCTTATCGATTCGTTCTATATATATAGGGATACAATATGTTTGAATTATTCATTATAGATTGTCATACTGTGAAGTAAGGTTCTGTTTTTATATAACTTGACTATGATAATATCGTAAATAATGTGACTTAGGAACCTCTATTGTTTTTTTTTTTTTTTAAGTAATGACGAATTGTGGAACCTGAGAATATAAGGAATTGTAAGTAGTTTAATATTGATAATTGAGAGAAATTTGAGAATTGTATATTAATGTATTGAAATTGTAGTCCTTGAAGAGGGTCTAATAAATGACCGAAAGCTCGACAGAATGATTGGTTAATTTCCCCAATTATTTAAGTTTTGGCTCCAGAAGATCGAATTCTGAATAAAAACAAAGCTGTTATCATGCTTTCCACTATGCATAGTGATACCGCTGTAAGTGACGATGATAAGAAAAAACCTGACATGATAACATTTTACAATAAGTACAAGTGTGGCGTTGACACAATGGATCAAATAGTGACTCGATACACTTGTCACAGGCGCACTTCGAGATGGCCTGTTGCAATGTTTTTCAATATCTTGGACATTGCTGCTCTTGCTGCGTACATTATCTATTATGAAAATAATAGTATGATCAAGAGAAAAACTAATCAGCGTCGTATTTTCTTGCGCCAATTGAGTGAAGAATTGTCAAAACCTTTCATTGAAAACCGTTGTTCGAATGTTCAAGTAATGCGCCACCGTTCAACGAAACTCGCGATCGAAAGCGTGCTGAATCTTGTGCTTCATTCAGCCCCCGTTGAAAGAGCAGAAGAGCATCGTGACAGCTCTGGCCGGAAAAAAGTGACGGGTTGCTGTCACATATGCATTAATCAAGCTATCAAAAGACGTAGAAAGACGCGAAAAAGTTGTGCGAATTGCGAGAAACCTGTGTGCGATGAACACTCTGTGTCAAGAATCAGTTGTACAAGTTGCGCCCAATAAATCATAATGAGACTTGATTTTCCCTAAAAATGTGTGAAAATGTCTATTTCTTAATTATAAGTATCCCATGCAATCATTTTCCCATGTTTAAACATTTTTCCGGGTGAGTATATGACATTTTATCCCGTGGGTACCCGGGTACCCGGTCGCGCCCTGGAGGGACCTTTAGTTCGGACCGATTTTTTTAGTATAAAAAAAATTTTTTTTGTACATGTCAGTGTTGAAATATTTTCTCAAGGAGTTCTTACGCCTAGATCCGGAAGGAAAAGCCGAAAAAATTTTTTTTCAAAAAGTGATTAACAAAATGGAGCGCTCTGGGTACCCGGGTACCCGGTCGTGTGCATAAGGGTTAAAAAAAGAGGAATATTGAATTTATACCATCGATTAAGAATACTAAACAGATTAAATCCTAAAGCTACAGCTTCCTGGGAATTAGTGGACAACGAGCTAGCCAAGGAGACCTCGCAACAATTAGGGATTACATTAATAACCCCGGAAAAGCAAATCACGGTGACATGCGGACATTGTGGTCATAAACAAACCCATGGTTTAAATTTAGGCACAGTTGATCGGGAGTTAGACAACCTAACAAAATTGGATGTTGAAACAGAAAGAACAGTGGAAAAATCGGAACCTTCGGAAGCGTTAATGCTAGAATTAGCCAAGATGGGAGAACTATGGTTCTAGAATGTTGTCAGAAATAACTTTAATATTACCATAAGAGTGCGATTATTCAAAAGTGTGAATGAGAGTGAATGCGAAATTGGAATAGTTATAATTATGAAAGCGATATTGAATAATGAGAATATTGAAATGAATAAGTGCGACTATTAGAAATTAAATAAGAATTTGTGAAACAGAAGTTGAAGCTACGAAAAAGGGTACGAACATTGAATAAAGATATTTAAGAACGCGATTATCGGGAGGTGCAGGTCGATGAATGTAACCTACATTTTGAAATAATGTTTATAGCTTGAAATTAAAAACGAAATACAGATCCTAACTATTGTAAATCAAATTGTATGGAACAATGTTTGATCAATAAATTTTGTATTATACATAGCATTAAATTCACTCCTAGTTATTATTGTCTACAAACATTCTTGAATTCCTTAAGAAAGTCCTAAACAAGGGTCCTCTTGGGCGGAGTTTCCATTGGGGTCCTTTCTCTGTACGGGTTGAGTCTGGGCCTAACCATTGGATAAAGGAACTTGGGAAATGACTCAACGCTGGATTCGACCAAATTTCTGATTCGTCGTTGGTTGATCTGGGCTCGCTCGTCACACTATGCTGCTATACAATCTTCGAAAATGCAAATCTTAAATCGTAGAGTTGTGAGGAATTTCTTTTTATAAACTATTTTTATTGCAGATTTTGAAGAAAACGGTGATCAAGAAAATGTAGCTGATGAAGACGCGGTCGTTTACACGCCTAACTGTAAAGATATTGAAATTCACCTGCCTCGTCATCTAAGGTGTGCAAGTCACACCTTGAATCTAATTGCAACAACTGACGCAAATAAAGTCATCGAATCGAAGGCTTCTCTGGCAAAAAGACATCGATCAGCAGTGAATCGATGCACAATTATTTGGAATAAGCATCGATCTCCCAAACAATGCGAAATAATTTTCGAGAATTTGGGTCGCTGTCTTTCAAGGCCAAATAGTACGCGGTGGAACTCACTTTTTGATGCTTTTGAAGACATTATGAAAGTCGAAGAAAAAATCGATAAAAAGTTTCATGACGCTTTTGCAATAAGCTCAACCCACATGTTCCAAAAAGAAGATTTTTTGTATATAAGAGAATATATCACTTGCATGGGACCCATTGCCAAAGCCCTAGATTTCAGAAAATTGTTTTTACGGGTGTTTGACTCCGAATTTGATTTCGATTATAAATGTGTTGAAGAAAATTTCTAATGCAGGCAATCTTTTTTATTGTGATCCTTTGGTGACCGGTATTGTAAAGGCGGTAAAGACTCGCTTCCGAGATTTTTTTGAAATACAAGATTGTGGTGAAAACGCAGCAATTGCAGCTGCACTACATCTATTGTATAAATTACGTTGGCTTCAGTGCTTAAGCCACGAAGCGAAATCTAGATTTAACAAAATCATTTTAGATGCGGGTAAAAGTTTTGATGAAACTCCGAAAGAAAAGGCAGTTGTAAAAGATGCACTCGATTTCGATGGACAAATTGATGATTTTACATATGAGTTTTCCGATAAAACGTCAAGCGCAGGATTTTCTGTTGATTATTGTACGTCGGCTGCATTGATAATGCAATATTTAAATGAACCGTGTGAATCTAAAATTGACGTTATGATGAAAAGACCTGATATCATTCAGAAAATGTTTATATATTACAACATTTCTCTCACTTCATCAGGGCCTGTAGAGCGATTATTTTCGTATGCAACAATGATGAATTTGCCGAAATTTAACAAACTTACAGATACAAACTTTGAAATCCGAGTGTTGAGCAAAGCGAATGGAAGCGGAAAAATGAAATAGTGATTCTCGGAACTTATATCGTTAAAAAAGTCGTGATAGAACTTATGCAGCATTTCTAACTGAAAAATAGAAAACATATTTACATCAGTATGTCTAAAAATAAAGGTGTGAAAAAAAAGTTTTTATAAAAAATGATTTTCGATGTTTTATTACTATATCTAAACTCTAGCGTATACACAGAAGTTTCTGTAAATGACCAAATTCAACTGTTTATTTGTTTCAAATTTTAATTCACGAAAGTTTCTAATGCACCGTTCAAGTTATGCCAAATCAGTTTCAAATAATGCAAAAGAATATTTTAGTAGTACTTGAATACTGATAAAAATTATTAAAGAGTTACGAAAGTGACAAATTATTGCTTAAAAACCGTAAAAACACATAAATATCTTGAAGAAACATGATTTGGCAAGAATTTACAATAACTTGTTGAAACAAATTGCGGGAAAAATAAGTTTTTCGATATTAATGTCATACTTGTGTGAAGTAATCCCAAAAAACTATGAAAAGCACATATACCTTCTAGAAACAACATTTCTTGATAATGTGTTAAAAAACATAGTTCAAACATTTCACTTTTTCAAAAAAAAAATTACATTCTTGCCCAGCAACTTAAAGAACCAGAAAAAGCAAATATATATTGTGGAAACGGAATTTGAAAATAATATGGCTAAACGAATAGTTCAAACAAAAGAATTATACGAAAACAATGTCAAATCCTTGTTCAGCAACGCAAAAAAACATGAAAATGACATATATCATGCAGAAAGGAAATTTTGCAATATTTTGTTTAAAAAAATTGTTTAAATAAACGAATTTTACAAAAACAATATCAAATCCTCACTCAGCAACCCAAAAAACCATGAAAATGACATATATCTTGCAGAAAGAATGTTTGCAATAATTTGTTTATAAATATTGTTGAAACCAATAAATTTTACAAAATCTACGTGAAATACTTGTACAGCAACTCAAAAAACTGTTAAAAGCATATACATCTTATAGAAACAGAATATCGCGATAATTTGTTTAAACGAATTGTTACAACAAATGATACTTCCATAATAATGGAAATTTGTTGCTTAGCGAACTCAACAACAGGTAAAGGTTATAAATCTCGTAAAAACAAAATTTTTCAAAAAAATATCGAAGTTAAAATTATCCAGTCAACTGTAAGGAACGCCCTTCGCGCCCTCCTTTTTATATATATTTATGTTCTTTTTATAATTTTTGTTTTTAAGTTAAGTCATATAAATCTAAAATCCAGAAAAAAAGGAGTAACTCGTTAAAAGGACATTCAATAATTTGTTATCAACGGTATGGCTCGTTAAAACTACCGCAAAATTACACCGGATGGAAACGGCACCGAAAAAATGAGTTGAGATAATGATTTTCTTTACAACACACCGAGATTGCAACTACCGGACGTAATCGGCACCGAAATTATTAGTCTTGTATCAAAACTATTTTTGATCGAAGAATCATATTGACGAAATTGGTATATAAGGTGCTGATTTTTGAGCTTGAGTCAGTTGTGTTCTCTTGCCCGTCTATACCAGCACTTTCGAGTTGACAGTATTTCGGGGCCTTCGAAACCAACTTTAGAGCCGAAGATCCGACATAACGACGATCTCTTGGCTCGATCAATCTCGCCAGACGCCACTGGCAATTGCCCGGATTGTATCCAGGTCCTGAATATCCTTTGGTCGACGGATAATAAATGTCTTATGTCTTATCTGTGTTTGGGAATTGCAACAACCTGTGTTGGGAGGAAGAATTATCTATTCCGTTGTTGATCATGACACGACCAGCGCAGGAAGATGCAATTGCCGAGTCTACTTTAATAATAGATGTGAAAGAATGGTTAATATAACACTACTGAAAATTACTGAGAACATTTAAACTCTAATAAGGGGAATCCGTAGAATAATAAGGAACTAGAATAATACGGGTTAAGATTTTTTATATGAAGGCCATGAGTTAGATGAAACTTAGAACCCTTTTGAAATGGTTCGACCTCATACCAATAATTGAATTCTTTTTAAGTGCCGAGGGTCGAGGGATTGCTTTGGGCATTCAAGAGAGCGGCTAGGCGTCGGGGATTGAAACCCAGTGGGAGGGAATTCTTATTCAAAAGGAAAAGGGCTCTAGGTATCTTCCTTAGGATAAACATCCTGAAAACACTCGACCCAGCTTCAGAAATTACGATAGAGCAACTAAATAGGAAAGTAGCGGAACACCTAGCTCGCGAGTATGACATTTACCTGACATTGCCGGCCCAGAAGGCTAAAATTGCGTGCCAGAAATGCCGTCATCTTCAGACCATAGCTCTAGACTCTGAGATAAAAGAACACGATCAAGACGAGATTCTGGGAAAATCCATAGACCCAAAGATTTTTAATGAAATACTACAGGAATTGAAACAACCCGTAGCTTCATTCGACAGCGCCAGTAATAATATAAAAATTATGTAAACATAATGTAACATCAATTTCGTCAGGGATAAAATTTTATACTCGCATTGTATTTTATTTACCGTAATAAACGCAAGGTTGTCAAAATCAGAAATTCGATTTATGTCTATTATCTTTCCTTCTTTCTTCCTTGAAACAATACCCCGATGTCCTTAATAAACTACGGGGTTAAGGGTTCCATAGGGCAGTTGCCTTTTGTGGATCCTTTCTGGACGAGAGTGTTGTGATTCGGGGATTCAGCGTTGGATAAACGACATTTCGGGACACTTCATGATAGACTCAACGTTGGGTTGGCGGTCGCAGCTCGCTCGTCAAACAAACAGTATTTGGTCATTCAAATCATTGTAATATTTTTCGGAATAAATCCAATTCACTCCGTGGCAACGGGTAAAGGGAATAAGGATTATTCCTATTCCAAAGCTCGTGGAATAACGGAATATTCATATTTTATTTGACTAAGAGTCTTCGGAATGAAATACAGAAAACTTCCGTTTAGCTGAACCGCTACGTGGAGTAAACATTCGTTTAGCTGAACTCGGGAGAAATTCCCACCACTGTCCCCCTCCTAATGGGTACTTCTAGACGTGACTTCTTATTGGGTTGCTACTGTCGCACCACTAGAGAAGGACTCGAATAATGTACAAAGTCGAGGGCATCTATTACCGCGTGTCCTGTTCAGTCCTGTTTTTTGCCGTTTTTCGTTGTTTTACTGTACAGACTTTTACGAATTTAACAACTCCAAGTGTTTAAATTGAGTGAAGGTGAATTTCCGGATTTTACGTTTGGCAAAAACTTCTAAACAATGAAGCAGCCATCGACAAGTAAGATTGAATTATCAAGTAATCACAATTCAACAATGATAAATTGCAAAACGAAAAGTATAACAAATTTCAAACGTTAACAAAGAATGGTGTGACGAGCGAACTCAGACAACCCAACGATGATAGTCGTAATCCAGTAACGTTGCTCCTTATTTATGCTATCCTCCGCTCACTCGTACAGAATGGACCCCAATAAAATCTCTGCTTAAAGTGGGCCCTCAGGTTGTCTTAAGAAATCAGGGGTATAAATTGAAAACAACAACTTCTATAGATTTCTATCCAGCAGAACTGGAATTATTATTATCAGTATTTCTTTACAATTTCAATGTTCATGATTCTTATCTAAATCTTATACAAATCCGATAAACCAACAATTTCAATGTTCATACTCCTTATCAAATTTTTATACAAATCCAATAAACCTCATTACAACTGAAATACAACTTCTTATTCTAAATGTTCAAATCCCTCAGCATCTCAGAACCAAAGTTCTCCCATCTCAGCCATTTCTCTCATTAGTGCAGTATGGTTTTCAACTTCTGCATTTCTTTGTTCTAATTTCCTAACTTCAATACTTGAGGGTTCTTGCGGCTCTTAATCCAATTTAAAATTCTGACCTCTTTTGCAATACTTGCATGTTACGTGAATCTGTTTATCTAAAGTTATTAAAGGTATACCGAACAGTTGCGACGCTTCTTTTGCTATCTTTTTATCGATCTCCTCTCACGAAGTCTCCTCTTTTGGATCTAATTTCCTCAAAATTCGGAGTCGATTATACAAATTCAGAGCTCCCTTTTTCTTAAAAATGGATCGATGGGCACTGGGCTTTATTCCCTTCCTCCTAGCAACACTTTTAACGATCCAGAGCAAATTTTCTACTGTCCCCACTGTAATATATTGACCGATGCAACATCACTATAATTATTTACGTAACCCCTTTTAAACTATTGAAATACTCGAGTTATTGTATTGTTTCATAAATCTAATTAGTTATATTTAAGGAATATCTTAACAGAACTTTAATTTTATTATTTAGTTTGATAGAAAAATTATAAGTGATTATTTGTACAATTTCCAGAATAATCCGTCATTATGGTAATCGTAAGGTTAATCATAATGATGGAGTACCAAACAAACTCAACTCCCGAGGTACCCTTCTAGGCTAGTATGGAAACAACCTGGGTAGAGATAAATCTCTACACCTAGATGGCGGTCCGGGTAATTAAGAGTGTTTAGTTTTTATACTGGAACAAACATGGTTAATTTTGAATATTCTTGAATAGTTTTACTTTTATTTATGCCGCATGGAAATAGAACTTGGATTTGAAACACAGTTCCAATCTTCTTCTTGATTTCCACTTAGCGCTGATGGAGTCGGAGAAGTCGTCGTCAGGTCGGACTTCTTTACGGACTCGTCGGGGATGGTTCTGTTGTCTGGGACGTTTTTCGGACTCTTAGAGAGTTTTTGGAACGTTTGACTTTAGAACTTCTCCGACGTTATGCCAAAAAGCGCGAGCTTATATACTACCGAAACTTGAAAAATAATAGTGGAAGGGAAAATAGCGGTCTTCCGATTTTTCCGTTTCGGCACTTTTTCTGCCGTTTTTATCCGCTATAGATTTAGATTGTAAGTTTTGCGAAATGTTTAATCGTTATCGAATGTTCTCTAAATGCTGATTGTTAATTATTATTGCGCGTCGTTATGCTATCGCCACCTGATAAAGTCCCGAGTATTATTCTATTTTCAACAAATCTAGAAAAGTTGTAAGTTTCCTTTTCCCTTTATATTTTGGCAAGAAGGGCATAATTTATAGACGAGCTGAAAAAGCCCGCTCGTCACATCTCCCCCCTTAAGAAAGAAATAGGCGCCTGTAGATAGGCAACTATTTCTACGCGATCAGAATATGCGCAATTGCTGTAAGTTTGCCGGCTCCGTACGCGGCATAAGTGCCGCGTAAACCATATCTTGAACCGCGTGTGTCATTGTGGAGTGAGTCGTGTCGACCGCAGTCGCGAAAGA
The DNA here is from genome assembly GCA_028476575.1 of Platygaster robiniae. Classification (NCBI taxonomy): domain Eukaryota; kingdom Metazoa; phylum Arthropoda; class Insecta; order Hymenoptera; family Platygastridae; genus Platygaster; species Platygaster robiniae. The sequence continues at coordinate 6,623,022 of CM052027.1, read as the reverse complement.
CATCAAGAATATTACAAAAATTTCAAAAAGAGAAAAAATCCAAAAATAAATTTAAAAAAATGGTGAAATTAATTTCTTTAATAGTTAATGGAGTCCTCTGCTGGAAGGCCGATGTGTGTAATTATGACGGTGGACTGTCCCTCATACACGCGGTTGCCGTATTGGCGGACGTTTTGGCAAGAATGAACCTGGGTGAGTAAAATGAACAAAAAAAAAAAAAAAAAAAATGATTGTCGGTCAGAAAAAAAAAAGGAAGTTCAGTATTTATGTTTCTTTTTGCTCAATTTCCAGGCCCGCACGATCTGGAGTACACGTGGCTGCTAATTCGAAATCCTGACGGCCATGAGCGCCGCGTTTTCCGTCTTTGGGAGGTTTACGTGGCCTATGAATACCTGGTGTAATGCCTGAAGGGCCATCATGTCAAAATTTGAATAAAAGCAAAAATAAAAGGTCTTCCAAATTTAACATAGTGTCTTGGTGTTATTTTCTCGTATCCATTTCGTAATCTTAATGTTAGTGCCATCGTCAGCCATTGTTTCCGTTCGTCATCATGGGTCGTCGTCGTTTCTTCTGTGATTGCGAGTCAACGTTATCATATCTAAATTGTTCTCATCAAAAAAAAATTCTTTATTCAGGTTCTACAATATCATTTTTTTTCTCTTATCTCTTTTCTAAATTTCGTGTCTTCTTCTGCCATTCCGTTTTATTACCTTTTCCTTTTAAAACTTTCTTTTTTGATTTCATGGGTTTTTGGTTTACCTGTAACCTACATTATCTCTCCTTTTTCTTCTTTACAATTTGCTAAGAAAGAATTCTATGGAACATAATTATACCTTCCTTGAACTCTCGTAACCCAAAAACCTATTTCGTGCGCACAAAATGAGGACTTTTTTCATTTCATATGGGATTTCTTGTACTGATTACGGTTGGCCGGCCATCATAAGTTTAAAATCCGATAATCTGTTACGCGAGCGAAGCCATAAATACCATTGAATTTATCTTAAATTACTCCCTCTTATTTCTTTTATATCTCATTTTATTTTCCTACGTTTTCTGTTTTCTTTTTTCATTTTTCGCGAAATGAATTCCCCCCTTTTATTTTCTTTTATATTTTTATTCGTAAATCCTTTCTTATTTAATTTCCTCATTATTTATCGTGGACACTTTTTTTCTTTTCGACCAGGTTTTTCGGAGCTCGTTTGGTCGGTTCCTAATCTGTTCTCCTGCCGAAACCCACGATTTTGCACTCAGACCTATCATTCTATTTTAATCGCTACGACCTGTGAAAAATTTCATTAATCAATCTCATGCAACATCTGTAGTCCAATTCTGATACCCAAAATACATTCTTTCAAGTGTCTAATTCTATTCCTTTTCCCCTTTTTCTTTTCTTTTTCTTCACTATACTTATTCCCTCACCTGTTATTTGTAATTAATTCGACGCTGATATTTTAGAACCTGCTCGCTGAGAGCTATGGCTTCCTGAGATGCTGGTGAAATGAAGATAACTTATTTCTATCTTAATTTATTTGGTAGGCAAAGAGAATTGTTTCCGTGTCGCGCTTAAGATTATTTAAAAAGAAAGAGGAAAATCAACCTCCTTCCTCACATTTCCTTTTCCTTTTTTTTTTTAGCAGAAACCGATTACAAAATGCGTTGCATATACCAGGTGTACTCCTAAGTAATTTCCGGTTTTTTCAATGGATGGCGTTCTGTTTTGTACCGCTGTTGGTAACACATACCATATGTCATTTTGTTCAGTCATATCGAGTGCTTGAACTGCGTTGACATTTTCTCGAAAAAATCTTCCAGTAAGTTTTTATTGCGCTTCAAAAATGTCGAATTTTGTACCGAATTTTGAGCATATGCGCCACGCATTGCTTTTCATGTTCAGTCAGGGGAAAAATCTGTCCGAGAGCCACTGTGCGCTTGTGGAAGTTTATGGTGATCGTGCATTAACACTTCGAACATGTGAAACGTGGTTTCGACAGTTCAAAAATGGAGATTTCGACCTGAACGACGCCGCACGCTCCGGCAAGCGAAAATTGTTCGATGACGCCGAATTGCAAGCATTATTAGATGAAGACAACACGCAAACGCAACGACAGCTTGCAGATGCGTTGGGAGTTCAACAGCAAGCAATTTCCAAACGTCTGCGAGCCATGGGAAAAATTCAGAAGTGTGGAAAGTGGGTGCCCCATGAACTGACCGAGAGACAAATGGAGAATCGAAAAGTGACCTGTGAAATGCTGCTTCAACGATACAAAAGAAAGTCTTTCCTGCATCGTATTGTTACTGGTGATGAAAAGTGGATTTTCCTGGAGAACCCTAAGCGCAACAAATCGTGGGTGAGTCCAGGTGAAGCATCGACATCGACGGCACGGCCAAATCGTTACGGTCGGAAGGTCATGCTGTGTGTGTGGTGGGACTAGTCCGGTGTTATATACTTTGAACTGCTGAAACCTGGTGAAACTGTGAATGCCGTTCGCTACAAACAGCAAATGAAAGATTTGAGCCGAGCCATTGTGGAAAACCGACCAGAATATCAACAACGACAGAAGAAGGTGATTTTGCTCCACGACAATGCGCCGTCGCATAAGTCGAAAGTCGTTCGTGACACGCTGGAAAGGCTCAAGTGGGAAGTGCTTGATCATGCGGCTTACTTACCAGACCTGGCGCCATCCGACTACCACCTCTTTGCCTCGTTGGGCCATGCCCTTTCTGAGCAGCGCTTCGACTCGTACGAAAATGTGCGAAAATGGCTCACCGAGTGGTTCACCTCCAAAGGTAATGATTTTTACTGGCGTGGTATCCACAATTTACCAGAAAGATGGGAAAGATGTGTAGAAAGCGATGGAAAATACTTTGAATAAAATAAAGGTTACGGTTTTTTTGGAATTATGTGTTTTATTTGCAAAAAAACCGGAAATTAATTAGGAGTACACCTGGTAATGTAAAGAAACTTATGCTAAACCAACACCATTTACATATGTATTTTATTCATTTATTTTTTTGTTATTATTTATAAAAATTATTATTATTTCCATCAGAAATATATACATATTATTATTATTATTATTATTATTATTATTATTATTATTATTATTATTATTATTATAAAACCCTTTTTTTTTTGCCTAATATAGTGGCTCTTTTACATACATTTTTACAAAGTCATATATTCCACATCAATTTCCCTTTCCCCCTGTTTTTTCTTTGACGAATAAAACAATTCATACCATAAATTTTCTCTCATCTATTTGCGAGAAGTCTTTCACAATAAGAATATGTTCATAATAAGAGTGGGTTTATTTTTAAACTTCGTAATTAGATTACTTATTCTAAACTAAATTTTATCCTCGAACTCCAAGGGCTGGTTGTTCTTTCTGAAGGTTGCTCAACTCTTCCGTCGGGTAAATGGTTTCTGGGCTGACTTCATCCTTCTTGGGAGGCGCGGAGGAAATGACTGCAATATCCTGCAGGGGTGTTCCTTCTTCCTCTTCAGGTTGCTGGTTGTCCGCTTTCTTAGGTGGGCGCCGAATGTGCAAAATGAGACTAGCAAGGTTGTCCCATATAGCGGTCAGCAAGTAGGCGGACCAGCCATAGACGGAATGTAGAGTCAGAAAATTTAATGCCGTATCTAGCAGGCCTCTAATGAGCTTATAAAGGAGGTATATGCCCAAAAATCCAGCGGTATAATTTCCAAAGATTGAAAACTTAGACCACATATCTTGCCAAAGATTTTGTGCTAGTTTTTTCACGTCTAGCAAATGCTCTAAAGATATTCCTTCCAAATCTACTGGATCTCCGAGTGATTTCCTAGTGATGGTATCAAGGACGCCCTGTCGATCCATGGGGAAAAGAACATTTTCACGAAAGCTTTCTAGATCCTGTTCGGAGTATATCCCGGTGTTAGCCAAGTTCTTCAGGTCGTGGTACTCCCAGGTGGGAGTTGAGAGGGGCTCCAAGCGCCGAGGGGCTGTAGTTTCCACGGGGTATGGTACAAACTTGTACCATTTTCTTTCGATTTCGAACATATTTGGAGCGAGGGAATTGCAAAGTACTTGGGTACCTCTTTTCTTCAATATTCTAGTCTTTGGAGTGAGGAAATAAGTTTGGTTATTTCCTTCAACTAGAATTTCCTGGTAGCATCTCTCGGTGTTTTTAAGCCTGACGATTATTGGTACACATTTCGTGATGTGGGCCACTTCTCCGGCGGTGATTGCCATATATCCAGGTCCGTGCATGAAAAGATAGGCAAATTCGTCTGGCTTGATTGTAGCGATTGCCAGGGCGTTTCCAAGAATTTTTCGCTCAAGTTTACAACGTCTTTGCATCACATCGAAAAATAGATCTTCAAATTGCCTTTTCATATGCTTTTCAATGTAAATGAATTTCGAATTCATATATGCAAACATATCTAAATTTCTTGTATCCACCTGAGTGCTCTTTAAAAATGGTCCTTTTTCTCCTTCCAAGATGAACAATCGGGGGTGCTCTGTGGCATGTAGTTCATGGCCACATACTTGAAGGGTTCTTTTTTTCGTAAGGGCTGTTATATTCCAATATTTGTAAAAGCTGTATGTATATAAGTTGTTGTCTGGTTGGTTTGTGGGATTGGAATATTGCAGTCTTCCACGTCCTTGATGGAGATCCGAGTGATGTTGCTTCCTGCAGTTCCGCAATCGTACCCAACAAGCCCCTGTACCCCGGTAATCGTCAACATGGCTACCAGCAGCAACATTTTCTGTTAAAATTCCCAGTCTGACTACATTTCCAGTATCTCTCGTTACTTGACTATCTTTAACATGTTTCTCTCTTTTATATTATTCATTCATATCATTCATCCATATCATATAAATATCTTCAATATCCATATCTCGCCTATATATTTGATTATTATTACATTGCCATATTTTGTCACTCTCTTTTCTGTGGCACCCTTTATTTTTAAATCCTTCAAATAATTCCAAGGAAAACTTGTCTTATTCCCCTTTTCCTCTACTAATTTTCTCCATTATAGTTATCAGAACTGGATTTCGTTCGGGATTAATCATTGTTGATATTTTTATTATTATTATAGATAACAACATGAATGTTTGATCTAAAATCTTTTATTCATTTTTTTTTTTTTTTTTTTTATTACTACTTATATTATATTATTATTTTGTAACTTAATTTATATTATTTTATCTATACATACTATTTGTTTATTTATTATTATATTATTGTATTATTTATTTATTATTTTTATATTATCATTTATTTATCTATATTCTTTTTATGTATGTATTTTTCCTCTTAGGTTATTTCTTCCTTTCTCTCTTTTTATACATGGATAATTTTTATTTGCATCAAGGCTAAGGGGGTATCCCCGTTTTTCGATTTGAAAAAATCGAAAAATTTTTTTGGCATTTTCTAATTCCACTATGATCATATGAAGACCTGGAAGTCAAAACCGGCTAACCCACACTTTTTCAGAAATGCGTTTTTTTGCATTTCTGACATCTCTGATGAGATGCCGTAATAATCCCGTTTAAAAAACTCTACTATCTTTTTTATTTTTTTTTTTATCGATTTTTAAAAATAACAGAAAAGCTAACTCCAGGGATCGCGGAAGTCAAAACCGGCTATCCACATACAGGCTCTTATGGAAAATTCGTGTTTTTTGTGCTTTGCGCGAGGTTTTAAGAAAGATGCGTTACTTTTATCGCCATCTATGGCTTGATTAGTATACTAGACCATATGATAGAAGTTTTCTATGTTAGTTGGTAGTGTAGAAAGTTTTTATCGGTGGGGTGTTATTCTCCGAAAGTGACAAGCGGAGTGTTGATTTCGTGTACACTGTTGTTTTTCGTCATTTTTCGAAGGGTTTATCGAAATTGTGTAAGTACGACTCTATTCTATACTGTTTCACGATTACAGTGATATGTAATATATACGTTTTATTTGAATTGGCACAGGTGATGGTGAACAAAAAGACGGAGCGTCGCGAGGCGCGTCGTCGTGGGTTAGAGTACACGACGCTGAAAAAAGGAAAAGTGGTTCCCGCGAAGAAACTTCCACCTGTTCAAGTGTGTGAGATTTTTTTGCAATTTCACCTAACATTCGTTATTCTAATATTTTATTAAATATAACCTAAATATTTAAATATCCTACGGTTAAATATAACCTTATAGAAATCTTTTGTAAGTATTTATTTACAGTCAAAATGCATAATTGAATGAAAATAAATAGTAAAATATGCAGAATAAATAAATTGAGTAGATGCTTTTCGCAATTTTACACGATATGCGTGGTATGGAATGAAAATTTATAATCGTATGAAAATAAACAATATAATATAAAACAACGTAACATAACGAAAAAAACTGTATTAACAAAACAATGAAGCTCAAAAAATGTTATGTAATATCTTTAAAAAATATACAGGGTGTCCGAAAGTCCTATAAAAAAAGACTAGCAGATTCCTTGCGAAATTCTAAGACTTTTTTTACTCTGCACTTAAAAAAAAAAAAAAATTTAAATTGACAGAGTTATTTAAAGTCAAAATTTAAACAATAAATGTCCTCTCCCGACAAGTGGGGGTCGAATTAACGAAAATAAACTTTTTCTATATTTTATTCATATTTTTCTGAATAAAAAAGTCCTTTGCCACTTGTTATAAAACTCAAAATCAAAAAAGTTATTAATGAATGAAATGTATGAAATCAAGAAAGGGTGACTTTGGGACACCCTGTATATACAGGGAATAAGAATGTATGATTTTTGCAACTTAATGTGTTATTTCTGTTCCAGTTGAGCTGCAAATGCAAACATAACTGTTCGAGCATTTCATTCACACATCGGAGAGAGCTATTCGATATATACCATGGATTGTCAAGCCAATGTCAAAAGGTGTACATTCACCGTTTGATAGCAGTCGTTCCAGTGTCACGAAGATACGGTGAAACAAGCGATAACCCGGAAACAAGTCGCCGTCAAAACAGTGCCTTGTATTACGTACCAGATGAAGAAGCTGCAACGCAACAAGTTTGTCGGGGAACTTTTATGAGCACTTTTGGTTTAACAAAATCAAGCATCGAAATAATCATCAAACGAAAGGCTAACGCATCAGACGATAGCAAGGAACGTCGAGGTGGAAAGAGGAACAGCATATACTCCGAGAATGACTTACAAGAGATGAAAAATCATATTAATTCCATTCTAAAGGACGAGAGTCACTATGGACGGCAAAAGTCGAACAAAATCTATCTCAGCTGCGATCTTAACATCAAAAAACTGTTCGAAGCCTTTAAAAAAAAATATCCCAATAATCCGATGAAGATAGACACTTACAGAAAAATTTTCAAACGAGATTTTGGAAATTACACATTTCATTCACCAAGGATCGACAATTGCCACACCTGTGACAAACTGAAAATGCTGACACTTTCTGCAAAACCAGGAGAAGCCCGTACTCATCAAATGGCACTGAAACATCACCATGACAAAGCAAATCAAGCTAGAACCACCATACCATGGAAATGGACCGACTCAGTTGCAGTTTAATAACGGAAAATAAAACTTGTATCTCGATTGACCTTCAACAAGTTCTCCCAATACCGACACTGACTCACAGCGATATATATTACTCTAGACAATTATCGTACTACAATTTCGGAATTCATATGCACCCTGGAAATGAATGTTTTATGAACCTGTGGAATGAAACAGAAGGGGGAAGAGGAGCCTCTGAGATTGCTTCCTGTATCTTCAACTTGCTGAACGACAAAAACAGTCCCATCAAAACTCGAAAGTTAATTGTATGGAGTGACAACTGTGGCGGTCAGAACAAAAACAAGATTATACTCTTCATGTACATGTTTTTGATTGAATGGGGGTTGGTCGACGTTGTGGAACATAAGTTTCTTGTCAGTGGACATAACTACCTCGACTGTGATCGCGATTTTGCCCTCATTGAAAAGAAGAGAAAGAAGACAGTTTGTTATGGCCCGGAGGATCTGAAGAAGGTCATAAAAGAAGCACGCAGGAATCCTTTCATAGTCAAGGACGAACAGCGATTTTTCAACTTCAAAGATGGAGCAGATTTATTTTTGAACACAACGAAAATGGCGATTTCAAGCGCAGTATGGATCCGGATTACGGAACCTGGGAAGGTACAATTGAAGAGATCGTTTGACGATGGCGAATTCGAGTGTTTCACTGTTTGGAAAAGAGGTGAATATAATTTTTTAATTGACTGTTTCAATTTGTTTACATGAAAATAATGAGAAAAAAATTTTTCTGTTCCAGGCACAAATCTCCAGAAATTCAAAAATTATGAGCTCCAAATGAACAGTGGATTTGAGCTACCAGTGGCTAAAAAAAATGATTTGAGGAAGATGCTCGAATTCATTCCTCAACAGCATCACGAATTTTACAATCAATTGCTGTGAAAATTTTGTATTGACGTCACTACGCTATCACTTTTTATTTGAAAATTTTGAATTTTGATTATAAATTATAACTGTGTGTAAGAAAAATATTTTCAAAATTCAACAATGAAAACATTAATAAGAAAATAAAAATCTCCAACAATACAATAGTTTACATTTTTTTCAAATTATATTTTTTTCGTATGATTTAAACAATTATTTCGTTTATAATTGTTTTCATAATAATAAAAGCTTATCGAACAATGTTATTATAGTTGTATTCATATTATTGCTTCACTTTACGACGCTAATAACGTTCTCCTTAAAGATACAATCGAATATTGATTGAATAACCGGGGTTAGCCCGTTTTGACTTCCGCGACCCTTGGGGTTAGCCGGTTGCTTCATTTACAGATCTAGGGCGCATACTTAAATTTGAAAAATCTGCTCTAAACTACATTTAAGTACAGATGCAGGGCCGGATTAACAAGTAGGCAGAATAGGCAGTTGCCTGGGGCCCCCGAAACATGAAAAAGACTTCTAAAATTTTCTTACAAACATACAATTCTAGAGAGTGAAAGAAAAATATTATCAGAACTGAAAATAATTGAAAAAATACGAAATAATAAAACAAACAAAGTGAAATCACAATTGACTTGAATAGAAGCCTTCAAGCGGAAATTTCAACGTGAAAGATGAATGAGTGAATGATGGATGACAAATGACAAATAAATTAATGTATCATTTGACAGGCTCAGAGGCAAAAAGACACAAGAATTCCCAAAAGAAAGACCGACTTATGTGAGTCAGCATATTTTTTATCCTTTCTTGGAAATTCTTGTGTCGTTTTGCCTCTGAGCCTGTCATTTGGTATCATTTAACAAATACGTTTTCGTGAATGTTCGAGAATAGAAATCAATGAAAAGGTCGAGAATATTCGAGAAAAATAAATGACTGGAATTTTCTGTAATATTCTGGAACACTTGAATTTGTATATAAGACGAAGAATTCGCTGTACGGGGATAGTCACGTCTGAGAATACTCAACGTGAACAATAACATAGTGTAAAGTGAATAAGTGAATGAAATATCCTTGTCATTATCTCGTAAATGTCCACGTTTTTTTCTTTACCGTAGTGAGACCATCATTTTTCGGGAGTGATAGTTTAAGTGCAATACACTAGTAAATACTAAAACCATCGTTTGTGTCTTAAGTTGTTATTTTGTAAAAAAATGTCTCGTTCATATTTAAGTGGTGCGCAAAAAAGAAAGGTTGCCGAAGAAAAACGATCACGAACAAGTGCAGTGTTAGAAAAAGTTCCAAAACTCGACAATTATTTTCATCGGAACGTAAAAACACCAAATTCATCAGGCAGTCAAGGACTTGCAACTAGTCCTGAATTGAACGATGATCCAGTCAACTCAACACCTGAATCTTCAAACCAATTTCTTGTGGGCGAAAGTGTACATAAAAATCAAGGTGTAGAAATTTCCAACCGTTCCAACGATCCAGGAAAATGGGAAAAATTTACTAGTGAAGATGTAAGATTTTGGATTGAACATGGGCCATCCACATGTCAAAATTCGACTGGACCATTCGAATCATCTAAGCGTTGGTATGAAAACGAATCAACATCGAGATATTGTTCGCCCAACGTATTTTTTGGGACTAAACCAAATGGAGAAAAAACAAACCGAGATTGGCTTATTTATTCACCAATGAAAGGTGATGTATGATTTGAATCAATTTCTTTCACGAAATTCACTCTATTTTTTGAGAAAGGATCAGGTTTTTTTCTAGCAAGAAAAAAAAATCATTAAAAAATAAAACTTGAGGTTAAACGAATTCGCTTAAAAAGTAACTTCTAATTTCTTACTTGAAAATTTATGAGTAACTTGTAATATAACCAAGTTACATTAACTTAAACAAGTTACATTAACTCAACCAAGTTTCTTTTAAAAAGTAACTCACCCACCCTTAATTCATAGTTTGTGTATCATTTACATAATTTGTAACACTGTGTGACCTCCAAAATTACAAAAAAAAAAAAAAAAAAAAAAATACGAAACCTGTCTACAATGGCTGGTGATGATTCTTTAAATACTTCCATTACATTTTTTTTTCAAATTTAGCCCTCGTTTTCGATTTACTCATTAAATTAATTTTTTTTAAAAGCATGCTTTTGATCACGTAATATTGGTCCTTTTTTTCGAACAAAAGACTAGTTGTGTCCTCTTATTAACCTGATCACGTTTCTGGAATAAAATAGGTCAAAAACTGCACGGGAAAAAATTTGAAATAGCGGTCAATGAGTCTTTTTTTTATATTATCTGACCTTGAAAAATCATTCAGAGAAAAGAAAACGGAAAATGACAGAAAACCGGAAAGCCGCTCGAATAAATAGACTTAACATTAAAAAAACCTGTAAAGAAAGTATTCAGGGGGTCATTACCAACCATTCTAGACAGGTTTCGTTTTTTTATAATTTTCAAAATTATTTTTAGGCACACAGTGTAATTGATAATAATAATTTTTAGTTTTTATTCACAGGGTCTGTCTATTGTTTTTATTGCAAGCTATTTCTACCACCCGACCAATCGATAAAACTTTCTCGTGAAGGATATGATGACTGGAAAAACATCGGAAGTCATTTACAACAGCATGAAAAAAATCCAAAACATCGGGAGTGTTTGCTGATTTACCGGCAAAAACGAAAGAACGAAAATAATCTGCCAGAACTACTCGAGAATGAACTACTAAGTGAAAAAAAATACTGGCGCGACGTTTTAAAACGGGTAGTTGCTGTCATTACCACATTAGCAGAGCGAGGTTTGTCATTCAGAGGTTCGAACGAGCAATTCGGGGTGCCGGGCAACGGAAATTATCTAGGGTTACTTGAACTCGTTGCGAAATTCGATCCTTTTTTGCAAGGTCATATTGTTAGATACGGCAATGCTGGGACAGGTGTAACTTCTTACTTATTGAAGACGATCTGCGAGGAGTTCATTAACATTATGGGTAAAAAAGTCAGATCATACATTTTAAAAGAGGTTACTTCGGCTAGGTATTTTAGCTTATCTGTCGATTCGACTCCTGATGTATCGCATGTTGATCAATTGTCTATTATTTTAAGATATGTTTCTCCGAACGATTTTCAACCAGTCGAAAGGTTTATAACTTTTCTTCAGTTGGAAGGTCATACTGGTGAAAGTCTAGCGAATCAAACTTTAAACTTTCTTACTGAAGACTGTGGTTTAGATATTCAAAATTGTAGAGGACAATCATATGACAACGCATTCAACATGTCCGGAAAGTATAAAGGTGTGCAAGCAAGAATATTGAGTTTGAATGAGAATGCGATCTATGTTCCCTGTTCCGCGCATTCCCTTAATTTGGTTGGAGAGCATGCTGTGAAGTGCTGTTTTTATGCAGTAGATTTTTTCGCCATTATGCAGACATCATATAATTTTTTTTCCGCTTCCACCTATCGTTGGGGCGTATTAAAAAATAAAATAAACAATGAGAAAACTTTGAAGACATTGTCAACTACACGCTGGGAAGCACATTCGAATGCGACGAATGCAGTTTACGATTCATTTGATATCATATTAGAGGCTCTAGAAATCATTGCTGATGATGAATCACAAAATACTGATACTCGTTATGAGGCGACGTGTATCGCGAATAAAATGCAAAAATTCGAATTTGGTTTCATGTTGATTTTATGGAACTCTATTTTGACTGCTATGCGTTCAGTGAGTAAGTCATTGCAAAGTGAAAAAGCAGATTTGCAAACGTGTGCTTCTTTGTACGGATCGTTAGAAGAGAGTTTAGCTTCATTCCGTGAAAAGTTCAATGATTTCGAGGAAAAAACAAAACGATTATTACCTGGTGTAGGTTATACAGAAATCGTAAAACGTACTCGTCGTAGAAAAAAACAACCTAATGACGGAAATGCTCCAGAAGTAGAATTTTCGCCTCGCGATGATTTTAGAACAAAAGGTTTCCTCGAAATCATCGACAATCTTCACAGTGAAATCAAACGGCGTGCGAAAGTGTATATGGAAGTTTCAGAGAGATTTGCATTTCTCATCAACTTTTCTCTAAGTGATGGAGACCTCCACGAAGCTATTAATAACTTAGTTCGTTTTTATCCTAGAGATTTGGAAGAATTTTTCATTGAAATGAAACAATTCCAAAGTTACGTGAACTCCAGATACACCGATGCACAAAAAAATCATAGTCATTTGTATAAGATTCTAATGGAAGATCAATTAGCCGAAGTATTTCCTAACACAGAAATAGCTCTTCGAATTTTTTTAACATTAATGATCACAAATCGTTCTACCGAACGATCCTTCTCGCAATTAAAAAGAATCAAAGCTGCTGAAAGAGCTACAACGCGACAAGAGCGACTCGAGATGTTAGGTATACTTTGCATTGAGTCAGATTTATTGAACAAAATCGATATTGATGATATAATTGATGAATTTGCCGAAAACAAATGTAGAAAACGACATGTGTAAAATGTAGATAGTAATTTTATTGATATTATTACATTGTGACAATAAAATTTTTATGAAAGATATAAGTTTGTATTTTTTAATCGAAAAAAGAAGGGAACGGACGTAAAAAAAGGGCCCCTAAATTGATGGTTGCCTAGCGCCCCGTTGAGGGTTAATCCGGCCCTGTACAGATGGGACCCCAAAGTGTTAATTTTTACAAAGCAACAATGAAAATTAGAGAATATTACAAAATGGGACAGTTTCTTTGCTTTCCTGTAAAAAACAAAATTTGTGGGTTAGCCGGTTTTGACTTCTAGGTCTTCATATAATCTTGGTTTTAAATTTTTTTCGCGGTATCTGTTTTAGTTTTGAAGATATACGTATTTTCATCACTCTCAGCCCCGGGAAATCCCCAGCGCGCTTGAGGCAGCGTGTTTTTCATCCTGTTCTACATTCCTCTCCGGGATTTCCCCTGGGCCTGTTAGACAGCTTTTTTTTAACTGTTCATTGACTCTATTGTGTTAATTTCCTGTTATTATAGTGCCTGAGCTTCATGAAAATTCCTTCAGTTCTGATTTCTCTTAGTGTTGCAGTGGATTTTAATTGAGAAGGACATAGTTCGCATTGCGTTTTTTAAAAATGGTCGGAGAAAAAAGAAAAGTTCGTGATGGCAGACCGCGAAAACGTAAAATTTACAAGTGAGCGGGATTCAAGTGCAGCCAGTACATCAGCAGCCAAGTTACAAGCATCACGCGATGATGGAGTTCCGATTTCTCAGGGCAAAGGATACTGCATTATAAATTTTTTTACTGTGTTTTCGGCCTTGAGTAATTTGGTTGTTTGCCGCAAATGCCACAGTGACATTGATTTTAGTCAATCTTCTTTGAGTGGCATAGGATTTGAGATTTCTCTCGAGTGCAAATGTGGTAAAACGTATCTGCCATCAACTGATCGCATCAAGCAGGCCTTTGATATAAATCGTCGTATTGTTTTCGTCTCGAGACTTTTGGGAACAGGATTTGAAGGCCTCCAACTTTTTTGCGGTATGTGGACATTGTCAACAATTTTTCTAAACGAATGTATTACAACTGCTTGAACCACATATCTGAAGCGACTAACAGTGTTTACGACTCGTGCCTGAGAGAAGCAGTAGAAGAAGAAAAATTATTGACTGGAGAGGAAAATTCAAACAATTTGACAGTTTCTGGTGACGGTTCCTGGAAGAAACGAGGCTTCAGTTCTTTATTTGGAATAGCTGCGTTGATCGGAAAATTTTCTAAAAAAGTTTTAGATGCAACTGTGAAATCGAGTTTTTGTCAGGCATGCAATATTTCAAAGAAGAAAATGAGTAACGAGGAATTTAATCAATGGTATGACGAACATGAAGATGAATGCACAAAAAATCACGAAGGAAGCGCGGGAAAGATGGAGTGCGATGGAGTTGTTGACATGTTCATGAGATCGGAAAAAAAACACGGAGTAAAATACACGACTTACATCGGAGATGGGGATTGCAAAACTTTCAAGGCCGTTATTGATGCTAAACCTTACGACATACCGATATCAAAAAAAGAATGCATTGATCATGCTCAAAAACGAATGGGAACCAGATTACGCAACGCTAAGTCACAAAAGAAAGGCATTGGGGGGGTGAGGTCCAGGAAAACTCACAGCGAAAGTGATCGCTAACTTAACAGTGTACTATGGCTTAGCTATACGTCGAAATTCAAATTCTGTCGAGGATATGCGAAAAGCGATTTGGGCAGTGTTTTACCATCACATATCAACAAACAAGAAACCACAGCATCAATATTGCCCAGTCGGTGCGAACAGTTGATGCAAGTGGCAGCAAGCAAAAGCTGCCGGGAAAAGAGAGCTTCGCAATTTCCAGCACAAAGTACCTCTGAGCGAAGAAGTTTCTAAAGTTATCAAACCAATTTTTGAAGACCTATCCAATAATGTCTTGTTAGAGCGATGCCTTGGTTCGAACACACAAAATAACAACGAAAGCCTCCAGTCACTTATCTGGACGTTTGCACCAAAACACCTTCACTCAGGCCCAAAAATTGTGAACCTTGCAACGCAAATTGCAGTTTGTATTTTCAACAACGGATTTAGACCAGTTTTGTTTATTTTATCAACAATGGGCGTTCAAATTGGTTCCACGACTCAAAACTACGCCGATGAACGAGATAGCGCTCGACTCAAGAGGTCTGAACAACGAACGTCAATGGCATCAAAAGAAGCAAGAACCGCTCGAAAAAAAGCAGCAGATTGTTTACTGGACTTCTACGAAAATTCAGAAGGATTATTGTATGGTGCAGGAATCGCAGATTGATGGTAAGTTCAAGTATACAATCGTAATAGCTGGTAAAAATTGAGATAAAACTTTCAACGCGATTTTCTCGAAATCAACTTTTCTCAACTTCTTGCCAAGATTTCTCGAAAACGGTCTTACAGAATTTAATGAGTAATATATCAAATTATTCGTCGTGATTTAAGGAAAAAGATGAACTACTATCGAAATGATACAAAACAACAAACTATTATTTTCTATAAAATAAATAGAAAAAAAAAGGAAGAAAATGAAAAAATTTTTTTATAAGCTGCCATTTTTTAACAAACAATTGGATATTGATAAGCGTAGTTTGTCTTGTAACGGCTTTTCTCCTGAGTAAAATGACACCTCATTTCATAATTTCACATGACTCAAACGGACGCAATCCTGCCAAGAATGAGAAGGTGTGATTCGCGCAAGGTCAACTTTAAGCCATCATAGCAACAACAATTTTCAACTTTTTTTAAAAATTCCAAGACTTTTGTAAAGTTTAGATCCTGCAATAAACGCAATGTAAAACCATATCCGTGTAGTATTCATTTTTATGTATAAAAATTTTTTATTGAAATAATGAACGATTATCGCGTGAAAAATGGGAATACCCCCTGAAGTCTAATAATGTTTTCTAAAAATTTAATTGTCATATCTGGAAGTACCAATTTGGACTTAATTCAGGATCGATAACCGTGGTTATTAGTCTATCGGCTGAAACTATCTTTTCCCCTGTTCCTATCTCCAGCAAAATTCTATTATGGTCTAGAACATCAAGTATTTTATGGGGCCCTGTTGTGGCGTCGCCCAGCTTTCCCATTTTAGCCCCCTTTCTTAAGAAAACAAATTTTCCCGGCTCGAACGTTTGTACTCGCATAGTCTGATCATAATTAATTTTCGACTTCTCCTTTGCTTGAATGAGATTGTAACGCGTTTCTTGCTGCGAATCATGCAATCTTGCTAGAAGCCTAATCAAATAATCATCATAAATATCTGTCTGTTCGGCCTCGGGTAAGGATTGGGAGGACGGGAAAAGTGCCTGTCGACCAAAAACAACCTTAAAGGGGGTCTTCCGTGTTGCCGTATGCACACTTGTGTTGTATGCATGCGTGGCCAATTCCACCCACTGATCCCAATCAGCATCTTCCTTAATGAAAGTCTTTATATAATCTACAAAGGAACTATGATACCGCTCTAAACTTCCATTAGTCTGTGGATGGAAGGCAGTAGCTTTCATCTGTCTAATTTTAAAAATCGTCGCTAAATGCCTCATGACTTTACTCAAAAAGGTAGTTCCCTGATCGCTCAGCATCATTTTTGGTGTGCCGTATACGCAAAACACCCTCTTTACTAGAGCCCCGGCTACTGTAGGTGCAGTATAATCTGCTAGTGGCACGCATATGACGTATTTACTCAGCAGATCCTGGCACGAGAGCACATACCTGTTCCCGCCGTGGCTTATTTTGAACGGTCCGACTATATCCATGCTTATTTTCTCGAATACGGTGCCCGGTATATCTGTTATAATGAGCGGCTGCCTTATTTTCTTTCTAGTCAATTTCTTCAATTTACATGAAAGACATTGTTGTATAAAATTCTCTATATCATCTTTTAATTTTTCCCAATAATATTGACCCCTCATCCGATGATCAGTCTTTGTAATACCTTGATGACCTCCTATAGCTGAACAATGTCCCTCTTTAATGATTTCATATCTCTTCGAAATGGAGGGTACCTGAACAAGCCCTTTGCAAATTGTGACTCTGCACGGTTTCCCTTTAAAGATATGGTGTCTCGAATTTCCAATGCAAATCTATCCCATGAAAATCCATTTATCATCTGCATCTGAGGCATACTGATACTTTTTATATTGTTTTCTAAAATCAGTCTGCCTGCGTCCTTTAGAGATGATCTCAACAATTTCCAGCCCAAAGGTGTGCCAAAATCAGTTTCTGTACCGTCCGTTATACAAAGTCCTATATAGACGCGCGATCTTTTTCGTAAAAGAGTCGCAGTACCCAACATGAGTCGTCCAAAATGTCCAATGTCCATTCTATTTGCAAATGACCTTGTGGCGTGGTCAGCCGGATGACCACTCTTTTTCAGAAATAAAATAAAACTGTCATGCCTCATAAACATCCGATCCCTGGATTAGAAAATATTTTCCCCGTCTACTAACTTCTCTAAAACTTCCTCAATATCCCGTGGGACATCTTGATTTCCACCATTTTCAGATCCACTTTCTTCATCTGACGAGGTTCCCTCAGAGCTGATATTTTCCTGCAGAATGTGTTCCGTTTTCTTTTTAGATTTGTTATTTCCTTGATCTTTTTTTTCATTTTCATTTTCTTTCTTCTCATTTTTTATTTGCTGTGTTTCATTTTCTTTTTTGTTAATTTCTTTTCCTTTTTCCCTTGTAACAGATCTCGTTTGAATCCTGTGATTATCTTCCTTATTTTTTTCTGTATTCTTTACTTGAATACTTATCTTTATATTTTCTTCTTTTTCATTTCTATCATTTTGTTCTATATTTGTTTTTATATTTTCTTCTTTTAAATTGCTTTTTTCTATATTTGTTTCTGTTTCTTCCTCCTTTTCTTTTTCCATTTCTGTTTCGTTTTTCCTTTTATTTGACTGTGATCTCGTTTGGATCACTTGTCTATTATTCCCCGGTCTACTCTTCCGACTTTATTTATTGTTTCATTTTTCATCTCCTCATTATTCTCCGGCTCACTGTCCTGACTTGAATCTACGTTTTCCCAGCTTTCATCAATTTTTCATTTATTATTTCATTTTTTCTCTCCTCATTATTTTCCAGCTCACCATTATCCTCAGTAAACCTAACTTTCTTTCTCCTAACTACGGGTACTTCCTTTCCCGGATTCTTGGTTCCTTGTATGGAAGCCTTCCTTCTCTCGGAGCGTCTTAGCACTGCTATATTAACCCGTTCCCTGTCACTATTATCAATGTCTTCTGGTATCTCTATAATCGGGTTTCTAGATAAAGCATCGGCATTAACATTAGTTTTACCTGCCTAATATATTACGTCATAATTGAATTCATCGAGTTTTAATCTCCACCTGGCCAAACGCGAGGTGGGGTCTGCTGCATTACGCATATAAACCAAGGGTTTATGATCGGTACAAATCGTGAATTTCCGTCCCCAAAGTAGGGTTGAAAGTGACTCACGCAATACATGATCGCGAGGGCCTCCTTCTCATAAGTACTATACTTCTGTTCCACTCTATTAAGTACGCGTGAGACATAAGCGATAGGTCGATCCTGTCCAATTTTCGGCCCCTGTGATAATATTCCCCCTATAGCCACACCCGATGCGTCTGTTGTGAGAATGAATGGTTTCTGAAAATCGGGGTATTGTAATACCGGTTCCTGACAAAGTGCGTCCTTTAAATCTTGAAAAGCTTGTTCCTGATCTTCCCCCCATTTTTCTTCTTTCCGTAAAAGTGACCTTAATGGCTTTGCAATCCCTGAAAAGTTATTTATGAATCTTCTATAATATCCTATTAATCCCAGAAATTGTTTTATATTTTTAGCATTTCGAGGTCTCGGAAATTCTGATACAGCCTTTAATTTAGAAGAATCGGGGAAAATCCCATTCTCCGTGATTTTATGACCCAAATAAATTACTTCGCGGCGCAAAAACTCACACTTATCCGGTTGCAGTTTCAAATTAGCAGCCCGTAATTTCTCGATGAATCTCATATACTTACGATGATATTCGCTTAGTGTCTTCGCATAAATAATTACATCGTCTAAATAAACAAAAAGTTCCTCATCTACTAGGCCAGACAATGCGATCGTCATGAGCCGCGCAAAGGTGGCGGGGGCGGTCTTCAAACCCATACTCATTCTACTATATTCAGAGTATCCTCCCGGCGTGGTAAACGCGGTCTTGTGCGCATCTCTTTCTGACAAAGGTACTTGGTGGAACCCTTGGGCCAAATCAAAAACACTAAAATATTTGGTTCCACCGAATTGCTCCAAGATCTCATCTATTCGCGGCAATGGAAATTTATCGTCTATTGTTCTCTCATTCAATCTACGAAAATCCAATACTAAACGCCAACGTGGGTTCCCCTAACTATCTTTCTTTTTCGGTACAATCCAAATTGGACTATTGTATGGACTGAAAGAGGGTCTGATTATTCCGCTATCTAACATCTCGTTTATCTGCTTATTTACTTCATCTTTAAGGGCGTGTGAAAATCTGTATTGCTTGGTTGTTAAAGGGGCATCTGTAGTAGTTCTAATCTCGTGAGTCAGAATATTAGTCGCAGTCAATTTCTCATTAGGCAAATGGAAGCAATCGGCGCTATTTTAATAATAGGCAAAAACGCTCTCCCATTAATGTTTTCAACTATTGCATTTCCAAGAAAGACTATATCTTTTATAACAAGTTCCGGTACGTAACCGGTTTCAAGAGGATTCTCAATATCAATATAATTAACTTTCCTAGTTCGGGGCTCTACCATTTGTGTTGTTCTTTCTATTACGGTTTCCTTCACTTGATCCTTTATAATATCAATTTTGTTCCTACTAAAAGGATAAATTCTCCCGTCGATGATAAGTCCCTTTTCTGCATAACTTATTTCAGCCTTACTTTTCGAAAAGAATTCCGTCCCCAATATACCATCTTGTTCTATTGGAAAATCATCTCCAACTATATGAAAATCCGTCCAATGTCCTAAAAAATTTATAGCCAATTTGCCTAATGTTGTTACTATCTGATCTGTTATCCCACTAAGATGCAATCTCTCTCTTCGATACAATTCCTGACTAGGGTCGATATGACTCTCTTTAAGGAGACAAGGCGTGGCTCCGGTGGCGAGGAGCAATTCCGTTGGCCGCAAGTAGCTAACCTGAATGGTGGGAGAATTAACTCGATTCAAGAGGACTGGAATGAGGTCGATGGTCCGGTCATGGCAGCCGATCGGAGGTTGTTTTGGTAATTTGCCTCCCTCCGGGGGAGGAGGCCCGTAAAGTTTCCCTGATTATCGGAATTAAATATCCGTGCCTGATTCCGCATTCTTTCCTCGCAATCCCTAAGCCAATGACCTGCTTGCTTGCAATAGTTGCAAGTGGGTTCCATGTTATTTCCTCCAATGGCACCGCTCGTAACGGGTGTTGATATGCGGGGCATAACACTTCCCCGTGAATTTAGGCTGGGACAATCTCTTGCTGTGTGTGACCAACCATTACAGTATTGACAGCGCAGCGCCTGTCTGGGAGTCTGACGAGCCATGCTGTGTTGTCCATGTTGCCCCACTGACGGCGTGTTCTGGTTCCGCGTGTTGAACCAACAATTGCTAAGAGCGTGGCCTTGACGCTTACATATCTCGCAATACGGAGCCACGTGACGCACCGGCTGCATCTGGTTTCTCTGGTAAAACCGACATTGCGTAGCGGCATGACCCCGTTTATGGCACACCTGACAAGTCTCGCTAGATCTATTCACATTACGAACCTCTGGTGGATTCGCTCGGGCCGGCTGTGCCTGTATACCTGTGGATGCCAGCTTCTTCAAAACATCGCACTGCCCTATAAGATGACCAGCACCACCGCAGAGTGCACAAGGCTGTATGCTGGTGTTAACTGAGGCGGATGATGGTAAGAGGCCCGGAACTCTGAGCGCCTCTTGAGTCAAGAGCTGGCCCTCAACCTTTATTGCCTCCTGCCCGGCATCTTTGAGAGTTGCAGCGGGTTTCATCAGTGCGAATATTTCCCGCCGCAGCCCCAACGTGAAGGCCTGCACAACCTCCTGCTCTACTCCTTCTCGCAATTGACGGTCAATTAACTGTGTCTGCTCAGGGGTGAGCCCGCCCCCCTGTATCTGCGGCTGGGCATCTCTTATCCTTTGCCCTAGATCCTTAGCTCTATTCAAATAGTCCGCGACCCTCTCATTATATCCCTGGCACAACCTCCCAAGATCCCCCCTCAACACGATCGTTGACTCCAACGGCGCATATAAACCTTTCAATGACTCCAATAACTCCTCTATAGTCTCCACCGGTGTCCCCCTGGTAATCTGCCTAGCTTCCCCCTGTAACCTAGCTTTTATCAACTGTGCCAATCCGTGCTCAGCTTCCACGGGCAGCAAACTCCTTGCGTCCAAGCAACCGGCAGAAAACTCCCTAAAACTCACTCCAGTTGTTAGGTCTCCCGTAAAGATAGGAACCAAGTCTATGACATCCCTCAATCTCACTGCGTATGCGCCATTTTGCGGGGCCCCTTGACGGGGTTCCTCTTCTCCGTGGGGGTTCATTTTTACCAGCCCCTCACCAGAGGCACCTGAAGTTCCCTCACTAAAAACACCAGTCAAATCTATATCGCTATCTGAAATCCCAGCCCCTCGTGGCCGGTTCTTCTTCGGTGGCAATCCTGACAGAAGCGCCCCTTTCGCTCTTCTTCAGTTAATTCGGCAGTCTTACTGCGGGTCGTCGGGGTACCACTTTCACTCATGAGAGGGTAAAACGAGAAGCCAAAATGTTAAAAATCGTATCAATTAGAATCCATCAATCGACTCTTTATTTACCAAAATCACTATCTCCATAAATTCAATGTATCCCTTCATTTTCATGAAAGATGTCATGTTATGATTAGTTTTATGTCATATTTCTAGGATTAAGATTATGCAATATCATTGAACTCACTATTATAATTATAATTATAATTATAATTATTATTATTGTTATTATTATTGTTATTATTATTGTTATTATTCCGAAAATTATTATGCTTATTATTCTGAATATTATTATTGTTATTATGATTCCTATATGTTGATTTATATTCGATGAATCATTCCAATTTCAGGAGTTCTCCTTAACTCGAATAAGTAGTCCCACTCTAAAGAGCCCCTTGCAAGTTCATTCAGTCCCACCGGTATTTCCGGGTGGTGCGTTTGGAAGCGAATTTAGACTCTCCTCATTTCTCCTTAAATTTTCCTCCAGAATACTTCTCTGTCTACGAACCTCGTCCTCCTGGCGCTGCAGGCGCAACAATCTGAATCGGACTACCAAAAGGGCAGGATTTTCCGTATCTCGATAACGAGGGGTGATCTCCCTGACTGGAGGTGCGCAGAGAATCGAAATCAAAAAGGGCAAAATCCCAAACATTTAGGAACAAAGAAAAAAAACACCCCTAAAAAAATTCGAAATATGCTGAAAAATATCCCGATCTTCTATCTCACCCAGTGAGCCACCCAACACCATACACACTAGATCAATCACCATCCAGGTGCCCTGCACAGCATAACACATATTGTACCTTCTGTTAAAATAATCTGCCACCTGGCTACGCAAATCACGTATAATTCTCCATGTAAGAGGTCTGTTCTCCAGAAAAACGCAAATCTCGACCACCCAGTATGCCACTGTGTCCGTGAATCCCAACCCCTCAGGGATCCAATCTTCCAACAACATCCCTCAATTCAATCTAGTCAAATATATGAAATATATGAAAGATATCTATATGAAAGATATTTATATTTGTATGAAATATAACTATACGAAATCTAACACAAGAAAATCCTCAATCTCACAATCCCAGTGCCCCTATATCGTTCACCAGGTAATCCGCCTATGAGTCCTTTTAAGTGTCATAATAACCGTTGAATAAGCAAAAAACCCCTCGACTAAATTATATTCTCGATAAAAGTAATCCAGAAGCTGTTTAAGCAAATCTTTTATTTCATCATCAGAAGGTGAATTTTCCTCGAATATCCTAAGGATAATCGCCGTACACCTATCAATATCAATTTTCACACGACTCATAGAAAATACACAGATAAATAACTCCCTTCTTCTTTATTTAAATAACAATTAAATCATTTGCTTAAATCTCTCAAGAGCCTCAGAACTATTTAAGTACATATATAATTTAGAAAGTTAGCTATTAATCCAGCAACCCTGCTCATTAAAACTTCTGAGTGTCCTGCCGTGGTCGCCAAAATTTCTGTTATGAACTGACAGAACAGTTTCACAACAACGGTTATGACGCGACGGATCGGTCCATCCCGTTCACCTCCTCCTTTTAATGAGCGAGGGTTTAATCAAATAATGATAACCATGAATACATTTCGGAAAGCCATATAATTTTTATTCAAATGAAAACCATAAATGATTCTCAAAAGCATACAGTAATTCTACAGTCTAGTGCTACAATATAATGTAACCCGATCACATCGATTATAGTAGATCGCATATCTTATACGTTTCATAATCGTAATCTATATAAGATCTAATCTAAATAGACAAACCAAGGGGATTGTTCTGGGACGGAATAGTTTCCCAGTTTAAATTCTGAGGGAGAGTAGGTAGGATCAAGTCAATGGGCGTGGGGGTATATTCACCCCCAGGTGGAATGGCACCGGCCACCGAGACGGGGTGGTAGGGAGAGGGTTTTTGATATGGCTGGGTATTGTTCCTATTTGCCTCGCGTATTTTGGAAATAGGGATAGAGACCCTTAGATTTCCCTTGGCCGGGGAAGTGAGAGGAGTATCTTTCTTTGTGAACAACTCAGATGGAGTGGAGAGTGGGGGAGGTTTGGGGATGGTTGGCAAAGTAACGACAGGGGTGGAAGGTTTCGTAAAAGTCTTAGCGTAGGTTAAATGTCTCTGCGGATGGCATAAAGGGTTCAACACAGCTTTGCACTTTAAAGGCCGATCATACCGATCGCATCTTGTGTGTATGGTCGGAGGTCGTGGAGGCGCGGTGTACAAGGGTATTCCAAAAACCCTACTAGCATAACGAGCTACCACGGTATCAGCGTGGTAGCTCGTTATGCTAGTAGGGAATTTCATCCCCACCAACCCTTGTGAATTCACTCAGTATGGTGTCCTATACGAAGGAAATGCAGAAAAAGTCATGGAGAATCATCATTACGGAAACATCATTTACACCGTCATAGCTGACGATGTTACCTTCGCACTTGCCGAAAAAAGAAAAAGCCAGGTTTGCGGATACACCGTCATACACACAGAAAATCCTAAATTATTGATCGTGGAAGGAAATAGAGGATCCTTTTTCAAACCGAAAACAGTCTTGGATGCACACAATTTAGACATTTTTACATGTGTTAACTCAAAATTTGTCTAAGTGGAAAAACATGTACGAACTCAATTGAACAACCTCTATCACAACGTACTTATACAGCGCTGTGAATTGGAAAGACAAATTCTCAGGAATGTTCAAAGTATTGCATCTTTGCAAGCAGATGAGTTCGCTTACAACTTCATGAGAGGTCCCGGATATTTAGCTTTCTTAACAGGAGAAGTAGTGCAGTTGATTAAATGTGTACCAGTCGAAGTGAAAGTCCGTCAGACAGAACGTTGTTATCAAGAATTACCAATCCTACAAGGAAACAAACACATGTTTTTGACTCCCAAAACACATATTTTGAAAAAGAAAGGTACCGAAATCAAATGTAATAACATATTACCACCAATGTATGAAATAAATGGAAGATGGTATAAATTTTTCCCTTAAAGCACAGAAGTAAAGGCTCCAACGATCATGAAACCAGAATCAGGACAACTTTAGGAATACGAAAGCGCTGAGGAGTTAGCAAAAGCCGGAATCTATACCGAAACAGAAATAGAAAACCTCAAAGAACAAATCATGTTTCCACTCAATCACCCAAGTATTTTAAACACGGTAGCGCAAGGTTTAACAGGAGGAAAAGTAGACATGAATGGATTATCGCTACAAGATCTTTTGGACACAAACGTTATCGAAACCATCGCACACCGAACCTGGAATAGATTTTTTGGGGCATTCACAACCCTGGGAACATGGACTGCTGGACTTTTAGGACTTTACATGATCATCAGATTCATAGTTGGAGTTATAAACGTCATACTACACTTATTTGCACTATATGGCACATTCGGATTCAGCTATTATCTATTCGGAAGCTGTTGGGGCTCCTTAACGAACATTTTGCTTCACATAAGAAGCAAAACGCCGCCATACACACCCGAGACGTCTCAAGAATTCACCGAAACCCCATCAACCAGCCTCCGCCGACCAGAAACAACGCCTACGGAAACACAAGTCCCTGTCACTCGCGAGACGCCAGTAGCACATTCTCGCAGCGAAAGTCATATTCTACGGATAAATTAAGCGTAAGTAACGAAAGAGAAAGGATATAATAGGAGAGAAAGATGGTGATAAAAAATACATATATATATTTAGAAATAAGGACAATAATTAATAAATGGATGAATGGATAATGAGATAACTGACAAATAATATATAATGTATTTTACGGGAAGAATATATGAACAATTGTATATAATAATAGTAATGATGTTGAATGAATGATATTTTACGAATAGAGATATACAAAGGATATGAAAGGCATATAATAATATATAAGCAATGATATGAGGAAAAGAGTATAAGAATAAGAAACAATATTACATATATATATGATGTATTTAGAGGGAAGAAAAACATATATATATAATAAAAATAATCATGATAATTAATGATGGAATAATATTAATAAATATATTCAAGTTTAAGTTAACATTATGTATTCTACCGAAGAATAATGTTTAAACAATAAGACAAGCATATAATAATATATAGATAATGATATTGGGAAATAGGTATAATAACAGGGAATCGTATTATATACATTATCAATATTATATTATCATATTATATCATCATATTATATACATATAATAAGATCATATTTTTATAATAGATCATATAATTAGAATCATATTATATACATATAATTATACATTATATTCTACAAACAACATATATATTAGTGATAACAACATACATACATACATACAACATACATACATTAAGAATTGTAAAAATAGAAAAGAGAAAGGGAATGTGAGGAAGGTTAGATCAATTTCCATTATCTTCTCTATTTAATCAAAACGAAAAAAAAAGAAAAGAAACAAGAAATGGAAATATATAAATATAAATAAAGGGATTTATAGATGGATAATCAATACATGGATAGGAAATAAAAGAGGAAAGGAAAATCATACAGGAAATGGAATAACTTCCATGAGTAATTACGAGGAAACAGATAATAATAGACAACAATACTATATAGGCGTAATGAGAAAAGGGAAAGTGGAAAGGAAAAACAAACCAAGAGGATTTCGGAGATGGAAATAGGAATATGGTATTCGGATTATATACTTACTCCAGGAGAGCTCCCTAACAAATCCTTACCTCAAGGACTTATTGAGATGTATTTCGGAAAAAAAAGAAAAGGATATATAACAGAGAATTCTATAATGACAAATTCATCGAATGAATTGGTCAAAAAAATCCCGGAGGTGTAGCCTACTGTAGCCAGTTTTTTTAATCTACTTTTCAGAATTACGAGAGATGACTTAAAGCTTTTCTATGTAAGGAAAAAGGGGAATAATTGGATATGGATTTTATTATTCTAGGAAGAAAAAAATTAATTTTTTTTTTGTTGTTTCCTTCTCGAATTTACCATTTTTCAAGAGAAGATGGAACCTATTCCTCACCCGGGGTCACGGTGACAGATTCACTGCGTGAATCCGTCAAAAAAATCCCGGAGGTGTTATATTCCGCGAGACGCGAAATCGCGAGTTCGCCAGCGAGGGTTTCTCACGGGTGGCAAAAGGCTGCGCTCAGTGCAAAAGCGCTCTCACGGCGAGAAAGCGCTGATGCCCCGTGAGAAACGCGGTCAAAGCTAGGCTCGCGCGCTTGATCGTCTCGGAGGAAGTTACAAGCTTGCGCTTTTTGGCGTGAGAATTAAAAAATTGCAAGTGCAATCATCCCACTCTTTTTCTTTGGAGTTCCCCTTGATTTTTTATGGTATAAAAAGGCGCGTGAAGATTGGAAAAAGCGGTAGAGAGTTCCTCCGACCTCCGACGCCCAGTCGTCAAGAAAAGCTCGGGACTCCTTGAGACGCTAGTCGTCATTAAATTAATATATCACTCGGGTGATTTAACGATTTAAATTAAAGTCAAAATAAATAGAAGTGCCACTGTCACTGCTGAGCGAATACGTTGGATCCGCCAATCGTACCTTCAAAGAATCAGTAAGTTACATGGTACTAGCTAATTGAGATCGAATGATTGATTGTGACTCTTTCAGACGTGTATTCGTCATTAAAAAGAGTGCATGGAAAATGGGCAAGCTTTGCCCCAAACTTGCGGGCCCTGACAAGCACATTGTCAAAAGCCTGGGATGAATTACAGATAATTGTAAAACATATCCCGTAATCGATCTATTCATTTCAATTGGTTTAGTTTTCTCAGACAAATTTTTATTTGCTGATTGAATCGTTGATAATGTGAAACTCCTCGGTTTAAATAGATGTTTTATTTTTGAAAGAAAATTATAATGAAAAACCCAATTAAATAGATATATGAAAATATTTATGTGAAAATAATTATATGGAAATAGTTAATGAAACATAGATTAATCCATAATTTAAATTTAAGAAAACAGTTACGAATAAAAAATCAGGACAAATTAAAGAGTGGATAAATAAAGGAATTAACAAGCGAATAGATGAATACCTAGGTCATTGAATAAATAACCGAATGAATCCAAACATGAAGATTGAATAAATAAATAAAATAGAAACTAAATAAATGTATACAGTAATGTATGATAAAAGAATAAATAACCAAGTCAATAAATAATAAATGACTATGAAAGGAAATAATATAATAAAAATGATAAATAATGATAATGAATATGGAAAATTTAAGTATTTGAAGTAAATGATTAAATAAAGAAATAATTATAGGTAACATTTAATGAAGGAATAATAATTTCATGGATCAATAAACGATTGAATAAATAGACCAAGGAATAAAGTAATAATCGAATCAGAAGGGTAGATATATGTTTGTTTGAATGGCAATTAAAAGGAAGAATGATGAATAAAAGAATATATGATAATCTTCGGTTTTAATAATGTTCATGGGGGAATTATGAAAAATATTAATTGCGTGGGTTTTGTCACTCTCTTTTCTTTCAGTGGGAAACCCGGACCTAGCTAAGGAATGCGTAAACACGGCTAGAACATTTGACCTCAGGAAAAACTCCCTTGCCCTACTGTATCAAAAAAAGGGATTATTGGGCTTATGGGCAAAATTGCAATATACCAATGATAAACTTCCCAGGTTTCCTTACGAAGGGAGCCTAGACGCTGATACCGTGGTAGCTCGTTATGCTAGTAGGGTTTTTGGAATACCCTTGTACACCGCGCCTCCACGACCTCCGACCATACACACAAGATGCGATCGGTATGATCGGCCTTTAAAGTGCAAAGCTGTGTTGAACCCTTTATGCCATCCGCAGAGACATTTAACCTACGCTAAGACTTTTACGAAACCTTCCACCCCTGTCGTTACTTTGCCAACCATCCCCAAACCTCCCCCACTCTCCACTCCATCTGAGTTGTTCACAAAGAAAGATACTCCTCTCACTTCCCCGGCCAAGGGAAATCTAAGGGTCTCTATCCCTATTTCCAAAATACGCGAGGCAAATAGGAACAATACCCAGCCATATCAAAAACCCTCTCCCTACCACCCCGTCTCGGTGGCCGGTGCCATTCCACCTGGGGGTGAATATACCCCCACGCCCATTGACTTGATCCTACCTACTCTCCCTCAGAATTTAAACTGGGAAACTATTCCGTCCCAGAACAATCCCCTTGGTTTGTCTATTTAGATTAGATCTTATATAGATTACGATTATGAAACGTATAAGATATGCGATCTACTATAATCGATGTGATCGGGTTACATTATATTGTAGCACTAGACTGTAGAATTACTGTATGCTTTTGAGAATCATTTATGGTTTTCATTTGAATAAAAATTATATGGCTTTCCGAAATGTATTCATGGTTATCATTATTTGATTAAACCCTCGCTCATTAAAAGGAGGAGGTGAACGGGATGGACCGATCCGTCGCGTCATAACCGTTGTTGTGAAACTGTTCTGTCAGTTCATAACAGGGCAAAGGTAGCATCTTTAGACTCCACTGTATACACGGTCCTATATTGGTGGTGTGATTTGTCATTCAACCTTGTTCCCCATCCATTAAAAAAGCTCGTGTACTTTTGTTGATCACAGAAGTTCTTTGGCAAAAGATCCTAGTAAGCGTAACTTTCATCATTCAAAGAGCAATACTGTTTTCTAGTGGAGCAGGTGGAGCCAGTCTTCAGGAAGATTTTATTTTCTTTTAGAGAAATGGGGGCCTCGTAGTCTTGTGGTGTGATGGCAATGACTCATTGCACGGTGACCTTTTGCCAAGTGCCAAATACATCGCTGTAACTTTCTCCCGTGCAACTGCCATCGTTATTTAGAATCCCTGCTGAAGTGACTGTGCGAGTTTCCGAAGTATTGGCCTTGAAGTCATTGAGACTGACATTTTCTATCTGAATTCTTCCTCTCTCATGGAGATGTTTGCATTGCTCTCTTGTGGGTTCGAGAAAATATTCAGAAAGACCATTGAAAACAGCGTGGTCAGCGAAAAACCCGCATCGAGTAATCAAGCGCTGTATCTTGATTTTGCATACTTGAACATACAAGGTGCCGAAGTCATTAGCTTGTAGAAGTAGCAGAGCCATCTTTTTCTCATCAATCTTGGGTCGGGGTATGTTGCATTCTCCTAGATCCCGCAGATTTATCTTTGTGATGTTGCCATGCAGCATCCCGCAGTCGTACCCCATTAGTCCGGGAGAGGTACCGAATGTAGCCAAAATGACGAGTATCCACATCTTGTCTTCTTATCTGGTTACCTATATCAAGTTAATGATAAAACTTATTTCTACTTATTCGCTATCGCTATTTTTAATATTAGTGGGAATTAATCGATCTGTGGAAACAATCTTCTCTTTGCCGTTTATTCTAATTTTCGTCCTATTATCATCGAGTATTTCAATTATTTTAAAAGGTCCTTCTGTGTAATCATCAAATTTATTCGTTTTCAAACCTTTTATCAAAAATACGTATTCATTCGCGGTGAGTGATGTTGGATTCATACAGCGGTCATAGTATTTTTTATATTTCTCTTTTGCCCTGATCAAATTCTGTCTGGATTCTTCTCTAATCGTATCTAATCTATCCATGAGCCTAATTAAATAATCATCGTAAGTATCTAATCTTTCGTAACTAGCCGGCTCGCGGCTTGAAGGTAGAGAAGCAATTTTTCCAAAAACTTACTCATAGGGCGTGCGACCAGTTGATTCATGAACACTAGTATTATAGGCGTACATGGCCATTTCAACCCATTGATCCCACTCTAAATCGCCATCCTGAAATATTCGCAAGTAATGGACCAAAATTATATGAGTTCTCTCTAAATTACCATTACTAGAAGGTCTAAATGCTGTAGTTTTAAACTGTCTTATATTAAATCTTTTTGCCACTATCTTGACTAAGCCGGAAAGGAAACTCGTTCTTTGATCTGTTAATATTGCCTTGGGAGTGCCGAAGGTACAAATCAGTCGCTTTATCAGTGCATCTGCAGTAGAAACTGCGCTAGCATCGGGTATTGGAACTCCTATGCAAAATTTCGTCAATAGATCCTGCATGGTCAGAATATACCTATTTCCATTTTCGGTTGTCTGAAAAGGGCCAACCAAATCGCGGGCTACTTTCTCGAATGCTGTGCCGGGAGTATCTGTTATTACCATGGGTTGTTTGATCTTTTTCCGAGTCAATTTCTTCAATTTGCAAGTGAGGCACTTTGAGATGAAATTCCTGACATCCTCCCTCATATTTTCCCAGTAATATCTTGATCTTATCCTCAGATATGTCTTATTCTGACCCTGGTGTCCTCCTACAGAAGAACAATGAGCTTCTTCAACCAAGGGATATCTTCCTGAAATCGTAGAAGTTTCAATCTGCCCTGTACAAATAGTGACTTTAATATCTTCCAGCTTAAAAATCCTAAATAATTCATTCTCAAATTTTTCTCAACTGATACCTATAAATGAGTCAAATTTTGGAAGACTTATACTTCGAATCTCTTTCTCAATGAGCATAGTTTTCAATTTCTTTAGACTTTCTTTCACAATTTTCCAGTTTTCTTCATCATTTTGTTCTTTGAAATCATTCTGTATACAAAACAAAAAGTAGCGATTCATTCCATTTTTGACATCTTTTATTTCTCTAAATATGAGTTTTCCCACAGTTTTTACTTCTCTTTTTTTTCATAAACCTTGCAGATGCTTCTCCAACTGGTTTGTTCTGAGTATCCAAAAATAAAATGCAACTATTGTGCTGCATAAATAAATGATCCTTATTCTCGAATTTATTTCTACTTAAAATTTTCTCCAATTCTTCGGGGGTATCGTCTTCTTCGTCGGTAGTTGTATTATCAGAAGTTTCATCATTAATAATTTCGTCGTCAATAATTTCAGATTGTCCTTGATTTTTGGGAGTATAATTTTTCTGTTCATCTTCGCTTTCTGAATCACTTAAAAGGGCATAGCGTTTCTTTGCTCTTTTCCGTAAGTTTTTCTTATTGCCTGTTACGTCCCTGTAACATGAAAAATATTGGATATTGTAAAATTCCACTAATTTCAACGTTAAATGTAAAAAAAGCGATAAGCGTGAAAAATAGTTTTATCAGAGGAAGCGAGGAAAGTTCAGAAATTGCAAAGTCACGATATTCGTTTCAAAAATCGCTTTATCATAAACTGTTCATTTTAGAAAAAATCTTATCACAGGATATTCATTGAATTACAAAGAAAAAGTCGTAAATTATTGAAAATTATCACTGGACGTTCATCAACTATCAAAAATAGTTATCGCGAAATTATGAATGTTCTCTTGAATTTGGAATTATCTGTTAGATACGACGTAAAAAGTCTTTATGACTTTTTTAGATACTAGTTTTGCGCAGTTCTGTCAGTATAAATAGTTGAGCATTTCGAGCTCCGCGGCTGTTAGTTTTGTCAAATTTGCTATTGTCGTTTCGTCTTGTCGTGCTATCGCGTATTCAGTTAGCTATTGTACGCTGTTGTTTCGTTTTGCGGTTTCGCGCTCGCCGTGTGCTCGCGTCGCTTCTTCACGGTTCTTCGCGGTGTGATTGTTCGCGTGCCTGTTTTCGGAGGGCAAGAACCTTTTTTTTGCGCGGTCGCGTTTTGGACTGTTTTTGCCTCGTCGCGTTAAAAACTGTAATAAAAAGAGGAAAATAAACGGTGTTCCTTCGTATCATTGTGAGTGTTGTGTTATTCTGCTAGAACCCGGACGAACTCACGAATCTCCTGTTCTACCCCATCACATCAACACCATCAAATAAATCCTTTACATTGGAGGCCCCGGCACCGGTTTTTCAGCAAAGGCACTCATCAATACCAACAACTTCTACCCAACATGAAGTTTGTTCTTCTTCTCTTCATCACAACCCTGTAAGTCAACGAAATTAGATAATTACTTGAATTTGTTGAATTGCCCAAAAATGAGCTTTCCTAATAATAACGAGGGGTCGGATCGAACTGCCGCACCTCTGAAGCCAAAGGATGCAAAGGATTTAATACCAATATTCACTGGTCACAATATACCGGTCCTAGAGTTTTGCCACAGTCTGAATCATGTTTTCGGGTTGATTGCCCCTGAAAATGAGATTTCATTTATCGCCTTGCTGGCATCTAAATTCAAAGGTAACGCCTTTGAAAGATTTGGTAAAAGATTGTGGCAGTACGATAAACTTGACATATTGCTTCGAGACTTGAAAAATGCGTATAATGACGACAATGATATTGGTCACTGGACCAGCAAAATAGAAAAGGAATTTCAGCATAGCCAGGAGGACGCCGAAAAATTTGGTACAAGATTGTACGAACTTCTCCACCATGGAAAAATTGAAATTGAAAACTCGAATATGAATGAACAGTCAAAAAAAGAAAGAATCCAAGAGATAGAAAAAACAGCAATCAGGAAATTCGTATTGGGGTTAAAACCCGAAATTGAAATAAGGGTTGCGACATGTAATCCTAAAACCTTGCATGAAGCAATTTCCCTTGCTAGGAAATTCGAAAAACGCTTATACGACACGAGACGCTTAGAAAGTTTCAGAGAAACGGAAGCACAAGCATATCATTTACAGAGTTACGGTCAGTCTTACTGCGAAATTTGCAATCAAATCGGTTCCCACGATTCAAATACGTGCAATTTGTTAAGGCCCCCAACGCGCTACAATGACAAACGAAATGCACCGCGTTCCACATACCACATTTATGACCAAAACCGAGAACCTATGTATAACCGGTACGAAAACCGCAATTTTGAACGAAATTATTCACCTCAAATGACACCCCGGAATTTTTACGACCCTGTCAAGAAAAGACAGCCATACGAAAACCCTAATGGGGACAAGTTTCAAAAGTTTCCTGTCGAAAATCGGAAATCAGGCTTTACGAATCAGAAATTTCAGGGACGAAACAACGAGGACAATTTTCAAAGACAAAATCAAAATTTCGGTAATAACCGTTTTCAAAGTTCAAATTTTGAAAATAACTGCACCAGAACTTTCAAACAGAATCTCGAAGGCAGAAATTTCACCAACTTTCGAAACAATTACTCAAAACCAAATTATGGGGATCGAAATTTTCCCAATACAAATTCCAACAACAATCGCTTTTACCAGAATAAGAATTTCGACAATAAAGGCCCTCCATACCAACAAGAAAATTTCGACCGTCAACAAAATACCCAACCCAATTTTGACAAACCGCAAGATTTAAACTCGCGTCTGATGCAGATGAGCGGTACATCGCTGCATCAGGAAAACAGTACCAACATGAAGGTTCCCACAAGATACGTCAGGGCGAAAGAATTATAAATTTGATAAATGATCGCGTTTCCCAATCCCCTACAGTCAATCTTGAAGTAGAAGGATTATATGAAGGCTATGGAAATTTTCTCATTGATACAGGAGCTTCGATTAGCATAATAAAGATTTCGGAATTGAAAAAGGAAGTTACAATCGATAACAATATACAATTCAATATCAGTGGAATCACTAATGAAACAGTCAAAACTTTAGGGCAAGTTAAACTGAATATTCAGAATACAGAACAAAATTTTCAGGTTCTTGAAAAAGAATTTCCAATTGAGTGTAGCGGGATGCTGGGAACAATTTTTTTTTGAAAGAAGTGGAGCAATTATTTCTTATGCAGAAAGGGCAATTTTTATAAATAATGAGGAAATAGTCTTCAACGAAGATATTACCGTTTTGCCCCCAGGATCCAGACAACTAATGTATATACGCGTCTTGAACAACAAAGTAAAAGAAGGTTGTATACCAGAACTCGATGCAGGACCAGATGTGTACTTTGGCAAAGCCCTTGTGAAAAATATCGGTGGTATCGCATATCTTTACGCGATAAACACTAGCGAAGAAAAAATCCAAATTAAAAGACCCTATATTGAATTAATAGAAGTCGAAAGCATTAGAAAGTTAAAAGAACAAGTTAATTTGGAAAAGGAACCGAAGATTAAACATGTTAGGGATCAAAGAGTCAGAGCACAAGAGTGCACTAGAGAAAGATACGAGGAAGTAATGGAAAAAATCGATCTTGAGGGACTAAATCCGGAAGAAAGGGAACATATTGAGGACCTGGTCATGAAACACCAAGATA
Organism: Platygaster robiniae; assembly: GCA_028476575.1. Classification (NCBI taxonomy): domain Eukaryota; kingdom Metazoa; phylum Arthropoda; class Insecta; order Hymenoptera; family Platygastridae; genus Platygaster; species Platygaster robiniae. Next base: position 6,588,125 of record CM052027.1, on the reverse strand, counting down.
ATTTTCACTTAGAAGGTGAAAAATTAGAACACACAGATGCAATCTATCACAAAATAATAACTGACGAAGTCCCAACGAAGATAAAATGCCAATATCGTTTTTCTCCTATGCAAAGGGAAGAGATTCATAAACAGGTAAAAGAAATGTTAAAAATGATATAATCGAACCTTCCCAGAGCCCATATTCCTTACCGGTATGGATAGTGCCTAAAAAATCAGGCCCGAACGAGGAAAAACGATATCGAATGGTTATCGATTTCAGGCAGTTGAACCTCAAAACAGTAAGTGATAATTTTCCCTTGGAGAATATTTCGACCTTGCTGGATTGCTTGGGTGGAGCCAAGTACTTTAGTACATTTGACTTGGCCGCGGGTTTCCACCAAATACCGCTACACCCTGAGACAAAACATAAAACGGCTTTTGCTACTTCGAACGGACGTTTTGAATTTAACAGATTGCCTTTCGGTCTGAAGACAAGCCCAGCTTGCTTCTCGCGAATGATGAACAACATCCTCGCTGGTATGACCTATGTCGAATGCCTAGTTTATCTAGACGACATTATAATCTTCGCGAAAGACCTAAAAGAACATAAAGAGAGGTTCGAAAACCTCATGAACAGGTTAAGAAATGCAAACCTAGTCCTCCAACCAGAAAAATGTTATTTCCTGAAAAAGGATGTCGTTTACCTTGGCCATCACATTTCGCAGAATTCTGTAAGGCCCGACAAAAGAAAACTTGCTGCTCTCGAAAAATACCCAGCCCCGACGAATAAAAAAAAATTACAATCATTTCTTGGACTGGTATCCTATTTCAGGAAATTCATTCAAAATTTCGCAAAAATTGCTCGACCATTGACACAATTATTGAGAAATGATATCGATTTTAAATGGAAGGAAATTCACTAACAAGCTTTCGATATACTAAGAAATAAATTACTCGAAGAACCAATACTACAACTCCCGGATTTTTCAAAAAAATTTCTCTTAAGCTGCGACGCTTCTAATTCTGCAATAGGCTGTATGCTTTCGCAAGGAGAAATAGGGAAAGACCTACCTATAGCGTTTGCTTCAAGATCTTTAAACAAAGCAGAAGAAAATTATTCCACTACAGAAAAGGAAGCTCTCTCTCTTGTGTATGCTGTAGAGCAATTTCGTCCATACATTTTTAGGCAAAAGTTCACACTTCTTTCCGATCACTGCCCTTTAAGCCATTTAACACGTACTAAAAAGCCAGCACCGAGACTAGTACGTTGGCGTATTCAGCTAGAAGAATACGATTACGAAGTTGCATACCGTAGTGGAGCCAGCAATGTCGTTGCTGATGCTTTATCTAGAAACCCGCCGAATGAGGAAAATAATAATGAAACAAATGAAAACCAAGTCCTTTTGACCAACGCTCAAAAAAGGCCCAGAGGAAGACACACTACAGACAGCGAAATGTCTGAAAGGAGAAAGATAGAAAGAAAAGAAAAAAAATGAAATTAAGCAAAAGAATCCAGAAGACCATAAAAATCCAAGTAAATTTCACAGGCATATCGACAAAAAAATTGACATCAAGGAACTACAGGCCGAAAAAAGCAGGTTGGAAGAATCGAAAAGGAAGAAAGTAAAGAAAAAGTACTGGTTTTATGAAACTGATTGCGAAGAAAATAATATAGACAAGGAAAGAACATGTTGGGAATACGACACATCAGACCAAAATGAAGAACAGAAGAAGAAGATAAATAAAACACAACGATGGACGTATGAATCAATAGAATCAGAAGATACTGATTCAGAAGAAGAAAATTACCCAAAGGAAATTAGGACAAGAAGTCAAATGAAAACATACCGCGAGAACAGAGTTAACGAAAAGAATAACACATATGAATATGACAAAAACGAAAAAGATAATAGAAATGATGAAGCAAAAGAAATAATCATCGAAGAAAGCGACCTTGACAGCGATGACGAGTTATCTGAAAATAAAGAAAGTTCTGAAAATTTTTTAGATATCAAAACAACAAAAAATGCTGTTTTGATATCAGAAATGATTTTGATATCAAAAATGATTCGCGAAAAAATGTAAAAGACAGTCAAAAAAGGAAAAATTTCACAAGTAGTTCTGAAACGAACAATTTACAAAACGAAGGACGTCATCAGCATAAAAAGAGGAAAGAAAAAATTACTTACAAAAATGATATTGGAAAACAAACAAATTTCAAAGAATTCAGCAGAAGTGATTTTTTACAGGCTCAACAAAAAGTAAAGGAGGATCTTAAAAATAATTTGGAGAACAAGATAAACAATGGTTATGATAAAATAATTGAGAGCACCTCGCAAGATGAAAATGGTGACGAAATAATGAATAACATAATACAAAAGGAACCCAAAGAGGTCGAAAACAATAAAAATGTTTCCAAAGATAAAAATGACCCTCAAGACATTGAAGAGACCAAAGATCATTGCTCTGCAGATTACTCTTATAACAAGGATACCTCGGAATATATTGCTGAAGAAAATACGTACATGGACGAAAACGCGTTGTACGGAAACAAAAGGAAGAAAAAGACTTCAAGTAATTCAGAGACAACCACATCCTACGATGAATTCAAGCCAAGAAGGAAAATTATAAGACAGGATGATGATGAAAATTCGAAAGAACAGATAAGTTCTCCCGAAACCAGCCAACAGACCCAGAATATCGGAGAAATCCAAGAGCAGTTGATTAACGATGAAGGAAGAGTTAATGCATTCTCAGCGCCAGAAGAAGATACAACAAAATCTATTATATTAGGAAAGGATGGAAAAAAGCAAGACGACGCCAACAGCAAAACACTGGATACGAATACAGATAATGCAATAGATGAAACTTCTTACGAAATAACTAAAAGCTCATCCAGTTGGGGAAATAATTTTCCTGTAGGAGTTGGGATGGCCAACCTGGGTAATACGTGTTACCTTAACAGCACCCTTCAAGCGCTCTTTCATATCCCAATTTTCATTAACTGGTTATTGACTGATAGAAACCATCCTAAAGGGAAGGATCACATAAAAAAAGAATGCCTTATGTGCTTGCTAACAGAAACAATTAAGGAGACTCACAAGGAATCCGGCGAAGCAATAGAACCGATGTTGATGAGAAACTATATTGGAAAACTCTGCCCAACTATGACAATAGGAATACAACAAGATGCTCACAAACTATTATGCAGCATCTTAGAACAATTAGGAAACATCAGTTACATCGGAGAAATTTTCAGCTTACAAATTAAAACCGAAATTAAATGCAGAACTTGCGGAAAGGGATCTTCTAGTATAACGACAACAAATCAGCTAAATTTACCAATAACAGAGATAAACACAGTCGGCGAGGCAATCGATAAGTATTTGGAACCAGAAGAATGCAACAAAAACGATTACACCTGTGAATATTGCAAAACAGAAACACCATTGGCCCTTAAAAATTCCATTTTGAAACCGGCTGATATATTGTGCCTTTCATTGAATAGATTCGATAATGAGGGAAAAAAAATAAAGAAAAGTATCAAATTCGAGGCAAACATCTACATTGAAAACAATAAATACGTATATAAAATGATTTCCGCCATAATACATGAAGGAGAAACACCCAATAATGGTCATTACTACACAATTGCAAGGAAAGGCCCAATTAAATACTACAAATTCGACGACGAATTAGTGACAAGAACAAATGCCAAAAATTTTAATAATTCACAGGCATATGTCTTATTTTATTAACTAGTGCCAGAAATAAAAGAGAAAAATAGCAAGGAGGAATCAAACAAAAGGGATGAAAAAACAGAGATAAAGCCAAAAAAGAAACCAAACATTACCCACAACCAGAAAATCAACTGTAAATTTCAAACTTCACGAGAAAACGCCGTTGACGAAGCTACAAATATTGTGTATTTGTTGTCTAATGACGGAACCCTGGACACAAATATGTTAAGACTACTGAATGAAAAAAATTCGATTGGAGAATACAAAAAAGAAAGCTTTCCAACGAATAAACAAGCAATCATATCCAAAAAACAAGACTCAAAATCAATAGGGATAATAAATAAACAGTCAAACGAAAAACAACCGTCGCTGAAAGAAATAAACCATGCTATCGAGAACCTGAAAGATGTTTTGAAAGAGTTAAAAATCAATGAATTTGCAATCAATACTGACATGGAAATAATGAATGCAACCTTGTGGAAAAAATTTACGGAAAAATTAAGATTGGCATTTTTCAACGAATCAATTGAAATCACCCTCTGCGAAAAAATATTCCGAGTACCACCACAGGAAAGGAGACAACAAATAATCAAAGAATTGCACGAAGGATTTTGTGGTCATAAAGGTATGCATACAACCTACGACAGAATTAAATCCGAATTTTTCTGGAAAGGAATAAAGGAACAAGTAGAAGACTATGTAAGAACTTGTTTGGACTGTCAGAGGAAAAAGCTGACCCGAGTTAAGACAAAAATGCCTATGGTGCTTACAGAAGGCGGCAAAGACAGCTTTGAACGACTCGCCATCGATATATATGGTCCTGTTACTCCTCCACATCAACCCTGTTCGAAACCACAATACATACTTACGGCAATGTGCATGTTAACGAAGTACAGTTTTGCCATCGCTGTGCCAAGAATTGATAGCAAAACTATTGCCACGGCCTTAGTAGAAAAGATATTTTGTCAGGTAGGCCCTCCGAAATATATTATTTCCGACAATGTCAAGTATTTTACCAGCGAAATAAATGCAGAATTAGCCAAACTTTTTGGTATAGAGCAGATAATTTGCTCCATTTATTATGCACATGGAAATGCATCACTTGAAAGAAGCCATGCAACTTTGGCAGAATACCTAAAGTTCTTCATCAGCAGAGAGAAAAAATGGACTAAGTACCTCAATTATGCAATGTGGGCATTTAACACCTCCAAGAGTGAAAGTACACTTTATACCCCTTTCGAGTTGGTGTATGGAAAAGAATGTAGAATGACAACATCCGATGCACAAATAAATGACGCAACAACCTACGACGAATATTTCGACGAATTATCTTCTAGATTACACGATTTACGAGAAGATGCAGCAGCAAATTTAATAAATTCAAAGATTAGAGCAAAACGATATTTCGATAGAAAACTCAACATCCAAAATTTTACAATTGGCGATTTTGTATTCGAATTGAAACCTATTAAACACACAAAGTTTGATGATGAGTATAGAGGACCGTACGAAGTTGTCGATTTAAATAAAGACAAAAACTGCGTTGTAATAATAGAAGACAATAACAATAGAAGAACAATACCGATGGCTAGAGTTAAAAAAGCCCATTTCCCGAAAATAGAATTACCAAAAGCCTTACTCTCATGCGAAGAATTAAAAGAATAATATTTTATCGCAGGACTGTCACGACTCTCCAAGGAACAACAGTAACCGAAATAACAAATTCCCCTGGTCTTTTCAATGAAAAATTGGGATTTATTCGAATTGCTTCAACGAAATGGAAAATACTCAACCATATCGAACTTCAACATTTCAAGATTGGGGCTCTTCCCTACAAGATTTTTTGGCAAGAATAGAACACTGTCCGGAAAATGGAACTTGTCAATACAGGAAATTATTGGAAAACATCAAAATACAACTGTCTACGACCAACAAGCAATACAAGGAAATGATGAGAATATTGCCTCAAAAGAATGAGAGAAAGAAGCGGGCAATCCTTGGATTCATAGGAGACGCTTTTCGTTTAGTTTATGGGACGGCAACTTTGAAAGATATCGATATGATTAAAAAAATAATGGAAGTGTCAAAGAATGATCGTTTGCAAATGATGGATTTATTCATTAATCAAACAGGAATCATCGAAACAAAATTGAGATTACATACAAAAAAAATTAATACCATTATGAACAAATTAGAAACTTTTGAGGACAAGATTCAGGCATCAGGTCAAGCAATCGACGAAATCAATAAGGAATTAGAAATATCAATGCTAATATCACTCCTGGAAGCCCATGTAACAAGTTACTCCTTGGATATCACGACACATCTAACGCCATTCTGTTTGCTAAAACTGGAAAAATTCAACCTGAATTTTTGCCGATCAAAAAACTGTTAGAGCTAAGCAAAAAAATAATTTTAACAACTACGGGCTTGGAATTCCCTAGAGAATTGACAGACATAGGAATGGCTGAACTGATGGATATTTCAAAAATAACAATTTACGTAACCGAAACAGGCCTCATCAATGTCTTAGAGTTCCCCTTGTTAACATTGGAAAAATACGTCTTGTATAAAAATCACATCTTGCCAACAATTCAAGAGCAAACGACTAAAAGGTTCGCATATGTTGAAACACAACTTGAATTTGTCGCTATTTCAGAAGGTTTTCCATTCTTTTTCTCCATAACAATAGAAGAATTAAACCATTGTTTATTTATCAGAAAAATACGAATTTGCGCGGACATTAACACAATATTTTCTATCATCGAAGAATCAAATTGCGAAGTACAAATTATAGCAAAACCAAATTTCAACAACTTTGCAACTTGTAACGTCAGAACAGCAATTATAGAAAAGATTTATTAGGCTCAACTTGAATCAGAAAACTCTTGGCTATTTTCCTGTGCAAACCAGGAAACAATCAATATACAATGCAATGGAAAACCCTCAGAAAAAATTTCTCTGAAAAGACAAGGAATTCTGACATTAGAACCGAAATGTCAAGTTATCTCCTCAAACGCAATATTAACAAGCTCAGATGAAACATACACAGAACTAAAAACAACGCTTATAAACAGACAAGGAGAAAAATAACACATCGATGATATTGTTGGGAGTGCACTCGGAAAAGGAAAATACAACCTCACGCTTACCTTTGACGAAATCGACAAAAACCACGAATATGAAACTTTGAAAGCAAAAGAACATCTATCCAAAGATATAGAATTATCAAGAGTTATTGAAAAATCTAAAGCACTTAGAAAAAAGATAGACGATGAAAAAATAGACTGGGGATAATATTCGGCATGGTCGTTAGTAGGACTTTTCGGTATATCAACCGTTCTTGGATTCGTATGGCTAACCTTCCAAACAGGACTTTTTTCCAAACTCCAAGGAATCATCTCATGCTTCAACCTCTGCCAACGAAGAGAATACCAAAGAAAACGGAACTATTCGCCAGTCTACCAACCAACAACAGAAGATATCGAGATGAAACCATTCAAACCGCTTCTGGGACAAAACATCGTGCGAGAAAATAAAAGAAGAATCCTACACTACAACGACAAAATCGAAGAGAAAAAAGAACAGATAACACAGCCAAAAACGAAAAAAGCCATACAATCAACACCAGAGCACACGAACCCACAAGAAACAAAAAGAAAGTGGAACAAAGAGCCACTAAACGAGACAAAACATAAGGGACCATGGATTTATGGAAAAATCTAACCTGAAAAATGAGAGCCTTAATCAATAAGATGATGGGTCATAATAAAAATGGTATAAATTTAAGACTTTTCTTTTCAAAATCTTACTATAAGGATTGTTTTTATTTTTTTTCTCTGATAAACAAAAAGAAAAATGTTTATCAATAAGGTGATGGGAAAAAGTAAAAAAGGGTTAAAACTTACGATTTTTTTTATTTTAAATCTTAGCATAAGAACTTGTTTTCTCTAATAAATTGAGAAAAAATTAAAAATATGTTACCAATCGATAATGAAATATTAAAATAACAACGAATATATGAATTATTCAGATAAATTTCCAATTTTCATTCCTGAAACATAATAAAACTTGATATGACAAAAAAAAAAAAAGGATTTCATTAATAATTCTACTACGATAAATTACTACGCAGTACCACTACACATATATGCCTAATGCATGATTTTCTTACGGCATTCCACGGATTTTTTTTGTAGTTTTACTATGATGAATCTCAAGATATACTTAGTTACGACACGTCGAAGTTGAAGATTTCAACATTAACTTTTAAGGAAAATAGCATCTACTCAGAACAATTGAATTACTTAGCAATGTCTATTTACATTGGCTTTTATCTTTGATAGACGAATCCTTATGTTTATAAAGGAAAGAAAAAGAAAACTTTCAAATTTCAAGTACATAATGTCAATTTTCCTGGATAAAGGCAAAAATCAGAATGATTAGGAAATAAATGTAAAAATAATCAATCAATAAATTTTCATATAAAAATGAAAAACATTAAAAATACTTAATTCAGAACAAAGAAAAATTCTAACCATCTTAGCTTGCAGATAATAAAATGACTTGAATAAGTAAAGACAACCATCAGAACGAATAAAAAATTTTATCAACAACTACTGTTCACAATAAGATATCGGAATTACTCCTTTAAAAATAAAATTCATCAAAAGTACAGTATACGACGAAATTAAAAAAAATTCAACAATCACAGTACGACTAGATAATATAAAATAGATTACTTCTCCAAAATAATATAAGCTAGAGTCTGATATAATAACACTTAGCAACAAAAATTTTTTTTTGTTTTTTTTCACCTGATAAATAAATATATTTAACTAACAACAAATTTTAACAAACTATTTACTTCAAAATAAATTCAAAATATATATCTATAAATAAGTAGTACCATTGCTGACATTTAATCGAAAATAAAACTTATTCCTAAAACATCAAAAATTTTACAAATCTACCAAAAAATTTTCACATAATAAAATTTGCAGTCTCAAACATTCTCAACAACAATCATTTCATTTTAAATACGACAAATTATCTTCATTAATATCCTGAATCATGAAATTACAAAACAAATATAAAAAATAAATATATTTATTGAATATCACAAACATCATTACAAACAAGAAACTAAAATCCATAAAAGTATATAATAAAATTCTAATTCACAAAAGGAAATACATACATATATTGTTTAACAACCTTTTTTTTCAGGTCCACATAATTAAGATTGTCATAATATCTTATAATATAAAATAACTTATACACTCAAATTTAAAAAACAAAAAAGCAAAAAAGAGAAAAATGAATACATGAACATTGCAATTTGCTGATAAAAAATAAAAGCGCTTCAAAAAGGAAAGAAAATTCACATAAATGCTTCAAACGATTATGCTGTCATTTACTGTATTAAGATAACAGTTTCAAACAAGAATCATGCAAGAAAAATTTTAGTTAATACATATCCCAGAAAATAAGTGTGCAGACATAAAATCACTCTTCCACATAAAGCATTATCAAATCGAATGTAAATTATTGACAGTCGCAACTTACAACAAACATCAAATCACTTTCTTCAAGAAATAGTCAAAACATAACTCAATAACAAAATTCAATTTTTTACAATTACGGTTGGCACATAGTAGATTGCATTTTAAAAAAAATTAAATATAATCAGAAATGAAAGAAATACTCATCGTTATAAATAAAATTCGAAAATTCAAAAGCGCATCAGAAATAATCAACTATCGCTATCTTTTTGTAATTAAACAAATCATTGAAAGAAACATTTTAACAAGATCAGAAATCATATACGGCCAGAAATAAAAAAATAAATGATTTAATTATGATGAAAATTGTTCCTTGAAAACCAAAAATTGTAAAAGGAACAAATTTCATACCACGCAATCATTGAAGAAATTGCATGGTAAATTAACATACTACTGAATAACTTGCGAAAAACTAATATGTTATAGACATTGTCAGTCCAGTTCAATTACAACGAAAGGAAACAAAACGCATACCTTAATATGAATTTTGGACTTAATTTCCACAATATAATTTTTTTCTTTGACCACCTTTATAAATTCTGTTGCGTTTAAACTGAAGAAGTTATAAGAAATATTGTATAAGAATTTTTTTTTATTCTGGTTATAAAAGCGAACGTGCCTCAAAATATATATATATTTTTGCATAAATTAATGACAATTAACGTAGCATATTTATCACGCTTAGTAATTTTTAATGCATGATTAAGTATAGATCTTGTAAGAGAAATTTTTGTTCCTATATTTATGGAAGTTATAAATTTGACCTTATACTGTTACTCCACTCGTACTGTCACGAACTATGTACACATGCGATTCGGGTAAAAACAAAAGAAGATTTAACTCTTCAACAATACAGAGCTATCGTCCTGTTACAAACCCAACTACAAGTTTGGAAGGGCCAGACTAAGAACTGCGCCATACAAATGGGACAATCCCACTACTCTATTCCAAGGACTAGCAAAGTACAACTACCCTTCAGCAAAAAAAGAACATCTAGAAAACAGCATCGAACACTTGTGGAGTATATGAGTAATAATGTTGGTATGGTATTATTATTATAACATGATGCATTAAAAACCATTAAGCAAAAGGTTAATAATTTGAAAGAATTGTTTAAATAAACGAACAATGTTGTAACCTGAATTGCGAGACAGAATGCATGGGGGCACGCATTCAACCTAAAGGGGCAGGGGCGTGCTTGGCAACACAGCATACCATAAAATAGAATGTATTAGATTATTAACTTTTGATTTTAATTTTTTTTCTTTAGTTCCATCTCAAAAAATGCATAGTTACCGAACTCTCTCTTAACCCTACAGGCGCACGAGGACGAGCGCACCTGAAGGGGCAGGAATGTTACGTCCCTGTAACATGAAAAATATTGAATATTGTGAAATTCCACTAATTTCAACGTTAAATGTAAAAAAAGCGATAAGCGTGAAAAATAGTTTTATCAGAGGAAGCGAGGAAAGTTCAGAAATTGCAAAGTCACGATATTCGTTTCAAAAATCGCTTTATCATAAAATGTTCATTTTAGAAAAAATCTTATCACAGGATATTCATTGAATTACAAAGAAAAAGTCGTAAATTATTGAAAATTATCACTGGACGTTCATCAACTATCAAAGATAGTTATCACGAAATTATGAATGTTCTCTTGAATTTGGAATTATCTGTTAGATACGACGTAAAAAGTCTTTATGACTTTTTTAGATACAAGTTTTGCGCAGTTCTGTCAGTATAAATAGTTGAGCATTTCGAGCTCCGCGGCTGTTAGTTTTGTCAAATTTGCTATTGTCGTTTCATCTTGTCGTGCTATCGCGTATTCAGTTAGCTATTGTACGCTGTTGTTTCGTTTTGCACTTTCGCGCTCGCCGTGTGCTCGCGTCGCTTCTTCACGGTTCTTCGCGGTGTGATTGTTCGCGTGCCTGTTTTCGGAGGACAAGAACCTTTTTTTTGCGCGGTCGCGTTTTGGACTGTTTTTGCCTCGTCGCGTTAACCCTTTTCGTCCCGAAAGTCCATAATTTTGACACGACTTTCCGTGCTGTATCTTTTGATATAATCCTCATCAAAACTCAATCAAGTAGGCCAATATTTATGATTCAAAGTCTCTTCTTTCGATTTCAGTAGTCAGAATCAACCTATGACTACACTGAAAAAGTTGCGGCCATTTTTTTGGAAAAAAATGCCTGTTTTGTTTACGTTTTTTTGCAAAAATCTTTAATTTCCACATCGAAAATTCCATGAACGACTATTCTAAAACATGCTATCCGCGTATTTTTGATCAGACCTTTCTTATTGCACCGGAGTTCATTCAAAGAAACAAAATGGCGGTTCCAATATGGCGCTCGGAACTTGTCGAAAATATCAATTTTTGCTACAAACTCAAAAAATGGTCCTATTTTGTCAAAAATGTGTTTCAAGGGGTTTTCGAGGTCACAGATTTCAAATGAGCTCAAAAATTGAAACTTCAAAATGGCTGACCAAAAATGGCAGACTTTTGTCTAAAATCGTTCATTGTTACACCTGGGAACCTGCGATTTTTTTTCTTTTCCGTTGGTTTCCAACTTGACCTGACTGACCTAGCCAAAAACTGTGTTTAAAAGTAGAAGATAGAAGCAAATGACATTCATTCAAAAGATGATTGTAAATTTACCCGGAAAATCCTCGGTCATCCGTCAATCCCGCTAATGGACAAGGTGACTTGTTGCCCATTTGGAATTTCTGAAGATGTTTTTTTAGGCATTGAATGGATTTTCCTAGTGCAGTTTTACTTCTCAAAGGGTACCCACACAAGTGGCTGAATGAGCCAGATCCGTGGTAGAAATATGATCGGAAAATCTTCGGTGATCCATCAAACTCGCAAATGGACAAGGTAAATCTTTGTGTATTTGCCATTTCTAAAGATGTTGTTTTAGGCGTTCAATGGATTTTTATCTTGCGGACATTTCTCACCATTCAAAAATTTACCCACATGCCTGGTTGAATGCCTCTCAGAAGGGTACCCACGTATTTAGCTGAGTCATACAGATCAAGTCGGATTTCAAAAAAAAAGGAAAAGAATACCATTTTTACATAGGTGCTGTTGTTTCAAGGTAGATGCACTGTATTTTAGAATCCCATGTAAACAAAACTCGAGATTTTTTCAAAAGCTTTGGAAATTTTTTTTTTTTTTCAATGCGTCAACCTTCAAACATAGAATCATCGCGTAGTCATAAATTTCCCAGTCTCTTTTGTCCTTTTTTCTATTCCTGACTAACTTATAGAACAGTTAAAGCGAATGGCACGTTTTGAGCCAATAGCAGTGCGAGAAAGCATGCAGGGTTTTTGGAGGGGTTATTTAGTCTGCCATCACAGACTAGCATCGGTTATATTTTTTCTCAGCTAGTTGCCGTGTATCAATGCTGATGAAAATATTGAAAATATGGCTTCAAGAAAAAGATCTAGAAAAGGTTCACTGGCCCAATCAACAGCGAGAATTTTTCAAAGTGATTCATGTGAGATGTCAGAGCGAAATTATCATGTTGATGTTTCGATGCCGCCAATTGCAGAAACTTCAGATTTCGAAACTGAATCAGACAGCAGCGATGGGGGAGATGAAAACAATGATGAAGAATATGGTAATAATATCTGCAACATGTTATCTTACAAAAACATTCATGAAGGATACTCATCAACTCAGAAAAATCTTGAAAATGACCATGTGTATGAATGGGCATCAGGTGAAAGAGCATGTGCCCAAATTCCTGTCAATGAATTTTTATTGAAGGAATCTGAGAAACAGAAAATTTCTTCATCGTCACCAACTGAGTTGTTTGAAATGTTTTTTTCTACTGAAATGGAAACATACATAATTGAAGCAACGGCTGAAAATGGAGTTACCATGTCAATGTCCGATTTACACACATATTTCGGAATTATAATTTTGTCTACCTTCAATAAGCGCGATGCAATAAAAGATTACTGGTCAACTAACCCTTTGCTTGAATGTCCAATAGTTAGGTCAGCTATGTCTAGAAATGATTTTTGGATTCTGAAAGGCGGAATAAAGTATTCGAAACATTCTGACGCCGATTTGAGTGACCCAGCTTGGCGCGTTCGAAAAATATTTCAGATGTTCAGACAAAACATCAAGCGCTTTGGATACTTCCAAACTGCTCTTGCTGCAGATGAGATGATGGTAAAATTTTTTGGGAGACTATCAATCAAACAATTTATACGAAATAAACCTGTTCGTTTTGGCATAAAATTATGGGCTCTCTGTGGGGCTGATGGTTTCATGTTTGATTGCGATGTATATGGCGGAAAAAATTTTACACAGGACAAACTGCAAAAAATTGCCTTGGGCAGTCGAGTTGTGATGAATCTTCTAGAAGATTTCTTGATGAAAACAGTGCACAGAAAGTTGTCTCAGTACCATTTGTATTGTGACAACTATTTCACTTGCCCTAATTTATTTATACACCTTCAAAAGATTGGCATGCAAGCAACTGGCGTCGTTAGGAAAGATAGGGTAAGAGAAAAAAATGACCTGGAGAAAAAAGCTGTCAGAGGAACGCACGTTGTCAAGCATGAAAAAAATAGTGGATTGAACTACATTACATTGATGGACTCCAAGGAAGTATCGATACTTTCAACTGCAGCAGGAGTGAGTCCTATGAAAACTGCAAGACGCTATTCGAAAGAGGAGAAAAATAAGAAAGAGATACCGATGCCAGCTGCATTTTCATTGTACAATAAGCATATGGGTGGAGTAGATGTTCACGATCAGTATTGCAGTAAAGTTTTGCCAACAATGCGGAGTAAAAAATGGACATTTTCAGTTTTCGCAAGATTGATTCAATCATCTTTGACTAATGCTGTCATTTTGGCAAATGCTTGCAGGCAAAAGGAAAAGAAAACAAGTATGAAAGACTTTGCTATAAGTGTTGCTACAACATATTTGCAAAGAAAATCTGACCCCGATTTCAAGACCCACATTTTCAAAAATGTGGAGTCAAGACGATATTGTTCTGGAGACAAATGTGAGAAACGAACAAAATCTTTTTGTGTTCAATGTGAAAAACATTTTTGCAAAGTATGTTTCGATATTCTTAATGAATAGATTTTTCATGTAACAGCTACTTGATGCGCTGTTCATAGAAAAACTAATAATTTTAAAAATACATATATAAAAACTTCAAAAAAACAAAAAAATTCATAAAACAAAAACAAAAAACAAAAAAATCATAAAACAAAAAAAAATCATAAAACCAAAAAAGCAGAAAAAAAAGCAAAAGATTCTCCAAAAAGCGTTTACCTCCCCGTGGTGAGAGTCGGGCAACGGCAAAATAAATTTTTGATGGCTAAAGGGCGCAATGTCAATAAATGTGTGTTTATAGATTCTATAAATGTCTAATGTTAAATAGTCGGAAAATAATCTTCTAGCGTCAAATTAAAAGAAAGTATTTATTACTGTTCATCTAATTTATCATGTACATGTATAATAGTTATAAGCGTGGACTGGTATAGTAATCGATATCCGTGCGCATAAAAGAGATTATGCATGTTGATATAATTTCTACTATTATCTAAAAATACAATAACTATAGGATCATACACATCGATTTTTAAACTAGGATGACAAAAAATATACGGAAAATTGGTGACAGTTATTCCAAAGATGAGATTTTGTAGCCCACATTATTTATAAAATGGAAAAAAAAAAATCAATTATCAATTTTCCACTGACACACGGTAAAATAAAAAAAGATGCTACGCCCTTTCATGTCAGCTTTTTGAATTTCGTATTTTTGAACCTATTCCTGAAATTAGCAATCTTATAGATCGTATATTACAACACTGAAACAAAAACAATAAACGATTTCCGAGAAAAGTCTGCCATTTTTGGTCAGCCATTTTGAAGTTTCAATTTTTGAGCTCATTTTCGAAATCTGTGACCTCGAAAACCCCTTGAAACACATTTTTGACAAAATAGGACCATTTTTTGAGTTTGTAGCAAAAATTGATATTTTCGACAAGTTCCGAGCGCCATATTGGAACCGCCATTTTGTTTCTTTGAATGAACTCCGGTGCAATAAGAAAGGTCTGATCAAAAATACGCGGATAGCATGTTTTAGAATAGTCGTTCATGGAATTTTCGATGTGGAAATTAAAGATTTTTGCAAAAAAACGTAAACAAAACAGGCATTTTTTTCCAAAAAAATGGCCGCAACTTTTTCAGTGTATTCATAGGTTGATTCTGACTACTGAAATCGAAAGAAGAGACTTTGAATCATAAATATTGGCCTACTTGATTGAGTTTTGATGAGGATTATATCAAAAGATACAGCACGGAAAGTCGTGTCAAAATTATGGACTTTCGGGACGAAAAGGGTTAAGGGGACCGTCCTATAGTTTGGTTTCAAAAAATCGTTTTTTTTTTTTTTCATAAATTCATTGTAAACATATTGAAAAATGCGTCTGTGAAGTTCTAGGCCGATATTTCAAAAATTGACGTATACCGAGCTATGTTCATCTCGCGCGACACGGAATCTCTATCTGGCGCGTAACAGGTACCTGGCGCGCTCAAGCTATTGAAATCGCTCCTCCGAAAAGTTCTTTCAAAACTAAATTACCGGTTTTATTTAAAAGCAGGACTATTTGTGTGCGTGGGACGAAACTCGTTTTTAATAGAACTTCGTAGATTTTGCGTCAGTTCGGTGCCGAGTTTTGAAGGATTCAGAAGCACGCACGTACAAAAAATGCCTTCGAAAGGTAGTCGATCGGATACTTTTCGCAGTTCTCGACCGCGAAAAAGAAAAAACATACAAAGAAAAACTTCCAATGTTGAAAATGACCCAGTTGGCCCAAGCAGTTCAAAAAAAAAGCTTACCTCGAGTAGTAACGAAATCCCAGTTTTCCTCGCTCATTAATATCGAATTATTCAGTTCGCGACGACTTTCAACGCGATTTCGGAACGAATGGTTTGCCGTTCTTGTCGAAAAACTGTAACTTTTGAAGAGCGTGATAATCGTGGGTTCGGATTTAAAATCGTGCTCAAGTGCAAATGTGGTACTCATGACATTCCGTCATGTCCAATACTAACTGGAGGTGGATACGAAGTGAATCGAAGAATCGTGTTCATGATGCGAATGTTGGGTGTCGCTTACGAAGGTTTGAATTTATTTGCCGGCCTAATGGATATTGGAAAAGGACTGAGCAAGTCGGCTTACTATGCAGTTATAGAACACATTTATAGTGCATCAAAAGTGATCGTTTACAACTTGATTCAAAAAGCTGCAAACGAAGAAAAGGAAGAGAATAAACGTCAAGGCCTGCCAGAGAACGAGCTAACTGTTTCCGGAGACGGCTCGTGGAAAAAACGGGGTTTCAACTCTCTTTTCAGCATAGCAACTCTCATTGGTAACTACACTGGTAAAGTTATTGATTGTGTCAAAAGTTCTTACTGCAACATTTGCACTCTGTTCCGCGGAAAATTAAATTCAGATGAATTTGAAGAATGGCAGGGCCGGATTAAGGACGGGGCCTGCGGGGCCTTAGGCCCCGGGCCCCCACCAATTGAGGGCCCCCACCATCCGCGGAATGAAAAATTTTAATCAGCAAAAAGTGATAATTTTTCAAGTATCATTTGAAATATAGCGCCACATCAATGGAGCATCGGAAGAACCAATTTCTTCCTTACCTACAATCCTACAAACATAAATACGGCACACATGACACATGCTGATGTGTGTACATATCGCAAACTTGCTTTATGTCCTTTCTGTCAAATAACATCGCTTGTTCATATTGTTGCAAAAACGTGTTTCTGAGTGTACACGAGAATATCGACGTACAGCATTTCATGATGTTATATGTGTAATGCCCATTTATTCATGTGAAGTTTTAAAAGGCAAGTGACTTTTTTGTTGATTTCACTAACGAATGATTTGAAGCTATTTGACGAGTTGAAAGAGATAAATTGAATTTTGTATTGCGATTGTGAAAAAATAACCCTCCAAAAAGTGTTGAATCGCGTGCTTGATTCAACACATTTTGGAGGGACATTTCAGAGCAAATTGTTTTTTAAGTAGTTGAAAATTTGTATGCTATTGTTGATTGTTCTTCGAAAATGTCAAAATACCTGAAATATTGAGTTTTTTTCGAGGTTACAAAAAAGTGAGGGAATTCGAAATAACTTTTCTCTCTGTAGCTACCTACTGATTCATTAGATTCCATGTAATTTACTGCTTAAAATTGGTTTTATTTTTATTATTATCCCTGGTGGTAGCGGTACCATTATGGCGAAAAAATCAGAGTGGTGTTTTGCTATAGTTTGTGTACGACTGGACTTTTGTGTCTACAAATTAGGTATTCCGCATTACCGACACTTGCTAACAGTCGTAGACCCGCGTTCTAGTTTTTGAATTTGCATCGGTAAAAGCGAAAGTCGCTATTCTTACCTTAGCAAAACGCATAAATGAGTTTCTCAAGTAAATAAATGAATGAATCTTTTATGATAACAAATTAATGGGAATAGATAATAATCATCATAAAGAAATTAATAAAATTGTAAAAAAATCTTGTATTCCATTAGTTAAAAAATTTTTTGTCGAAAATAAATATATTGACAGATTTGAGTCAATCAAACATAATACAACTTCGCAAAATAGCATTTTTTCAAAAGTGTCTTTTTTTCAGATTGTACGACTCAATGAAAAGTAATTGAAAAGCATACAAATATGACTGATCGAACTGACGATAGGCATAAATATTTACGTAATTACCCATCTGAAGCTGGAAAAAGAAAACAGATTCATGAGAATAATAAGACATTTGAACAACTCATGACTAAAATTCCAAAAATACAGAGTTTCTTTTGCGCTCAAAAAAGCTCAAATGAAGAACCAACATCAACGTCAGATCAAACTGAGCCATTATCACCATTGACAGGTCTTATTTCTGAATCCAACGAACGCCATTGCTTGTTGAAATCTAAAACCACTTCTGTATCTGACACTTCATTGTCAGATACTCATCATACAGCAAATGAGACAGAAAAGGAAGATAAGGTATAATAACTAAACATAAATATCTCTATACTAGCGCAGAGCTTGGAAAATGTCAAAAACATTACTTGTGTCAACCCGAGAAACACATAGTGATAGTATTTTGTCTATCAAAACAATTATTATATCAAAATAGGTTAAAAATTCTCATGTTTTTTTCAGTGTTTAGAAGGACTAAACTTAAATTAGTTAAGAAAATAATTTTAAATGATGTTATGCACCAATTATAATATGAATTTTATTTATAATAATATTCGAATAATTAATTTTTAGATTGGGTGAGTAACTTTTATTGATTGCTTGTGAATTGCAGGAGAGAACCTCAGCTGAATCAGTTAATCCTCTTTTGTCGAACAAAGATCCAAACTATCAAAATGACGTCGGACTTTGGGTAGGATCTTTCACGAACGCTGAGGTCGATTACTGGATGAGAAAAGGAGCATCAAATTTACAGATGTGCGATGAAAAACTTTTTCAAGAAGCGTCTTTTGGTCGAGAAAGAAAAGATCAAACAATATCAAGAAAATGTTCAAAAAATCTCTTCAGTCGAACACTCAAAAATGGGGAGCTTATAAATCGTTCTTGGCTTTGCTTCTCACCATCTACAGGAAAAGTATATTGTTATATATGCAAACTCATGTCAGTTTTGCCAAACAACAATTTTGCTGGGAACGGATACTGCGATTGGAAGCATGCTGCAGAACGAGTCGCACAACATGAATCATCTAAATGTCATGCAGATTCAATTGTGAGCTACTCTAAACGTTCAAATGAGATTGCCTGCGTTGATCGACTACTGGAGAAACAAGTATAGCATAAATATCAATACTATATTCGAGAAACGCGTTTGATATATGATACAAAGATCAATTAAAAAAACGAACCTTGGTGTTATTACCATAAGTAAAAGATATTAGGATCAGCATTGCATATAATTGATGTTCTAGAATTTCATGTTTCATCTTCTGATCTTCTTGCAAGCGATTTGAAACTCACCCTATATGGTTATCGTGTATATTCTTTCCGTTATTACTTTGCTGATTTTACGAATTATGATCACACCTGGTTCACTATTTCATTCAATTACTTTTTCTCGCTATTTTCATCTGGTCTATGTACATATTTGTAAGTAAAAAAATTGTAAATTTTACCTCGTCTAATCATAGTTAATGTTCAATAGGTTGCAGAAGCGGCTGTCTATTGGCGGCAAGTTCTTAGAAGAGTAGTCTCTACGATAAAGTTTTTATCAGAGCGAGGATTGGCTTTCAGAGGTTCCGATGAAAACATTAATTCACGTCATAATGGAAACTATCTTGGAATACTAGAATTAATATCCAAGTATGACTCGTTTCTGGCCCAACATATCGAAGAACATGGCAACAAGGGTAGAGGACATGTGAATTATTTATCATCAACGATTTGTGACGAGCTGATCGAAATCATGGGAAAAGAAGTACTGGAAGTCGTTTGTGCGCGAATAAAAAAAGCGAAATATTATTCAGTATCAGTTGATTCGACTCCTGATGAGGGGCATATAGATCAGTTGACAGTAGTTGTCAGGTACATTGAAGAAGGACGACCAGTAGAGCGTTTCTTGACACTCATACCAAACAGTGGACATACCGGGCTGGAAATGGCGAATGCTCTTGTCAAGTTGCTGGAAAACCTAGGAATAGACATAAAAAACTGTAGAGGACAATCCTACGATAATGCATCCAATATGTCTGGAAAATACAAAGGTATGCAAGCTTTAATTTTGGAGTTGAATCATTACGCCGATTTTTGTCCATGTTGTGGACACTCGCTGAACTTGGTTGGAAAAACAGCTGTCTGCGCATGCATTGCTGCCTCTGAATTTTTTGCCTTTGTACAACAGCTGTACGTTTTCTTCACTGCATCTACCGCACGATTCAAAATTCTCACTGAAAAAATGGCCAAATCCAGCAGTACAGGTCAGATTTATACTATGAAGAGCTCAAGTAACACTCGTTGGTCATGCGACTCTGACCCTGTCAAGGCCCTTGTTCACGAATATAGTGAAATTGAAGAAGCGCTAACAACTATCAGCACTGACGAGGAACAGAAGGCAGTCGTAAAAAGTGAAGCATTGGGGCTTCTTCGTATCATGGCTCGTCTTGAAACTGCTATCTACGCAGTGATCTGGAATGACATTCTGGGTAGATTTGATGCTACCAGCAAGTACTTACAAAGTTCTACAATGGAACTTAGTACCGCGGTAAAATCTCTGAAGTCCTTGAAATCCTACGTCGAGTCAAGGAGAGACAATTTTGATGAGTACGAAGATAAAGGAAAAAAATTAGCTAAAACTGAAGAGTACGACTCCGAATCAAGAACTAAAAGACCGAACGTACGACTGCAGCCTCTTGATTATGGGAAAACTAAACCCGTTCAGATGTCAGCAAGAGACAAGTTTCGCATTGAATCGTTTCTACCAGTAGTAGACAAACTCATTTTGGCATTATCACAACGACTTTCAGCGTATGAAGTTCTCTGCGATAGATTTGGATTTTTGAGTGAGCTCATGACTATTCCACCTGAAGAATTAAAAATCAAAGTGGACAATCTTATTCACTGCTACCCAGAAGACCTTGAAGATTCTCTATGTGCCGAATTGTTGCAACTTTCTGCATTTTCAGAGCTCTACACACAGTTGCATGATGAGTCAGTTGAATTATTCCTCTATCGTATCATAATGGAAAACAATCTTCGCTCAACTTTTGTTAATGTGGAAATAGTGCTTCGCATCTACTTATCAATGATGGTCACCAATTGTAGTGGAGAAAGATGGTTTTCAAAATTGAAACTTATCAAGAACCGATTGCGCACGAGTATGGGACAAGATCGCCTTAACAGTTTAATGATTTTGAGTATTGAAAGTGACATTCTTCGAAATTTATCATTCGATGATCTAATTGACGTCTTTGCGACAAAGAAATCACGCAAAGTTTTTGTATCCTAAAAATTATTTAAGTTTTTGAAATTTCAAGTAATAAACACATTGTGATACCTTTGTTTCTTTGTAATTTGTATTTCATTATCAAAAAAAGGGCCCCCACCATCGTTAGGCCCCGGGCCCCCACAATCTTAATCCGGCCCTAAAGAATGGTATCTTACTCATGAAAATGAATGTGATGCGGATCACAAAGGTTCTGCGGGCAAAATGGAAGTAGATAGTATTCTCCAAATGTTCTGTGAATCCGAAGAAAAAATTGGTGTCCGGTACCGACATTACATTGGCGACGGCGACTCCATAACTTTTGCGTCCATTCTTGATAAACAACCGTACGGTCCAGATTTTGTCGTGAAGAAGAGAGAGGATATCAATCACGTCGCGAAACGCATGGGAAGGCGGCTGCGCAATGCAAAAAAAAAGAAAAGTTGGGTGGCAAGGGCAAATTGACAGACAATCTTATCAACAAATTGACAAGTTATTACGGACTTGCGATTAGGAGAAACGGTGACTCTGTTGAAAATATGCGGAAAGCGATATGGGCAACGTATTACTACGTGTGCTCAACGGACAAACAACCCAAACATGAATTCTGCCCTGCTGGGTCCGACAGTTGGTGTGAGTGGCAAGTCGCACAAGCAGCTGGCCAAGCGAACAAGTTTAAACACCCCCCACCACTTCATCCCGATGTGCAAAAACACTTGCTGCAAATTTACAAAAATTTGTCCCAAAACGATTTACTCGAACGATGCTTAGGCTGTTTTTCGCAAAATTCGAACGAGAGTTTGAATGCGCTTGTTTGGCGATTAGCGCCAAAACACTTACATTGCGGGGCAAAAACAATTTCGATCGCAACGTACATCGCTTCATCCGTGTTCAATGAAGGCTTCTCGGCTATCTTACAAATGATGAATCTCCTGGATATAACAATCGGTGGAGCATGCAAGTCGCTCGCCAAACAACGGGACAGTAGGCGCCTTCGCGAGCAAGCGCGCTGCGCGGAAAACGCAACCAAAGTGGCCCGAACAATCGCAAGGATGAAAAAAATCCAAGAAAATTCAATGTACGAGACGGAGGGAATACTGTACGAAGCTGGGATGGCTGATTAGCAGAAACTATACGTAAGTTATTGTAAACAACATTTTTTTTCATACTTTTCTTTATACGCGCTTTCCCAACATTCGTGTTTTTAAAACGGTGTGCAGGATTACGCGAGAACGAGTCGACCGATTTATATAAAGTATTGAAATAATAATAGGAAACACTTTAATGCTGTCATTGACGTTTTTCGTTTTGCAAAAAAAAATTTTTTTAATATGTTTATTTATAAAAAAAAGAGTAAAAAAAACTAACTTTTCAGATTTTCTGGTGTAAATTTGAAAAAAAAAAAAAAATTTTTTTTTAAATTTATTTCATTAACAAGAGAACGTAATTATCTAACTTTTTTATTAAACTTTTTTGTTATAGTTGCCTTCAAATCAGCTGTACATTGCACACCGTTTGCCACTACGCGCAGCGCAATCTCAACTTTAGGCGCCTGCAAAATGGAAACCAATCAAGATTTTCACACAAAATAAAATTTTTTGTACTATTATAATAAAGAACTATACGTGTGTCAAATTTCATGTATCTCACTTTAATAGTTTTTTACCAATCCATGGAGAAAGTTTAGTGATGATTTTGAGCGAAACTATAAGACGGTCCTCTTAAAAACTGTAATAAAAAGAGGAAAATAAACGGTGTTTCTTCGTATCATTGTGAGTGTTGTGTTATTCTGCTAGAACCCGAACGAACTCACGGATCTCCTGTTCTACCCCATCACATCAACACCATCAAATAAATCCTTTACAACTATAACTATATTATAAAAAATTTTCATTGTTCGAAATTTATGATTATTTTTTCTGGAACTTTTCGCCATTTTTCAGCATTTTTTCATACTTATTCCTCTTCTCTTTACTTTTTTGTTTTTGGCAGTGCTGTGAACTGTTTCTCGATCATCAGTAAGTTTTAAGGCATTTGAATAATTTTTTTTTTTACATACAGACAGTAGAACGGCGATTCAGTTACATCTTTTACCAGTGCTTGTGCCGCTGAAATCCAAAAAATTTGCATTCCTGGAAAAAAGAAAACATTTTGGAAACCTTCAGTGCTTGAGTGTCGCGAAGGGCTTTTCATTCATGTGAAAGTGTGTTTTTTAAACTGGAATCGTATTTGATGAATTAAATTTTTTTAATTTTTTATGTTAATTAACATATCTCAAGTTTTTCTGGATACCGGTTAATCCTGGTTGATGTGATATCTAATCATTTCGACACGTGAATCATACACGGAAAAAAATAATTAGTGGAATTTACTAATGAATTTTCAACGGCATATATACCTAATTAAAATAGTAAGGCTACCAATTTTTTTCGTCGACTCAACGAACGTTTTTTCTTTTTAACGAAAAAAAGGGGTAGCCTTACTTTTTTAATCAGGTATATATGCAGCTGAAAATTAATAAGTAGGCGCCACTTGTTTTATTTCCGTGTATTGAAACTTTAAATTCAATTACGAATAATATTAATTTGTTAATTTCAGAGTAAAATTGTGGCTTGGATCTATTAATCAAACAAATAAGAGACTTTTGAAATAAAAAATGTAATTTTGATTATACGAATTTCTTAAATTTCGAAAATAATAATATATTTGAATTAAAATTTGTTGTTCATATGGAGGTTTGTTGATTTTCTAATTTGTAGATTTAAAATAATTATATTGCCAAGCTCATTTAAATTATCAACCTGTATACTGGTTTTCACGGAAAAAGTTTTAATGTATATTCCTTTGGCTTACACAGTTTAATTATTTGTGCATAAAATTTGCATTATTCCATCAAATTTACTTCTATTCTGACATTTCTAGAGTTTGCCACTTTAATACTTGCAATCCTATTTCATTCGAACATAAATTATTTATTTATATTGCAGGTTCCAGGGGATATTGAAAATGCAGTGGCCTTGAAGCATCAACAGATGCTGTCAAGAAAACTAACTGTTCAACCCTTCATCATCATCGTTGGGCCTACTGTGACGCAAATCGAAAAGGTTTATGCAAGAGTCAACCAAGTAACATACGAATTTCCGTCGGTATTAAAAGCTCTTGAAATTACATTCAAAGTACTGATGACTTACGATTGGAGTTTTCCACGCGAATGTGAGCACATTTGGAAAATGATTCAATGGGCTGTGTGCAACATCAGAACAAAAAGCGATAGCAAAATACCATCTGTGTTAAATATCTTGAACAAATTGAAAACAATTCAATAATATCAAAATGATGTGCAAGACGTGCCTGCAGCATTCTTCCGCTAACAGCGATGCCCGAGATGAAAAATCAGCGTCTCCCGAGTATCCTGCATGTCTAATGAGTCTCCCAAAGACCGAAATGGGTGACTATCGTCTCCGAAAGCCATCATTCTCATTAACATGGTCTCCCAATGGGAGAAGATCGTATCCGCAAGCTGCCGTCGGTCAAATTTGGGAGACTCTTGTGTCGTAGGTCGAGTATCTATTTGGAATACGGTCGTCTCCCGGATACTATCGTATTCGATTCGGAGACTCTTCACGTTCATCGAGTCTCCCATTGGAATACTATTGTCTCCTGGAGGGAGACGATAGTATCCCAATGGGAGATTCTTCTGTTTGAATGTGAAAGAAAGTTTCTTAAAGTTTTTGGGTGTATTTTCTGAATTCAATGTCTTCAAAACTTGAAAAAATTATATTCTTTAAAGTTAGAAAAATTTTACATTCACTTAGCTTGCAAATAAAAAGTGATCTTCCATTCATCAAAATCAGAGGAACTTAACTGATTCACCAGTTACGCCTTTTCCAAGAATACATCAGTGAAATTTCCGCTGGTAACTGATTGATTGTTTTTCTGATTAAGTGACATTTAACATTTTTTTTGCCACTTACTTTCCCAATGACATTCATGCGAATATTTTTCAGTGAAATTTTAGTTCTTTTTATGTAGAGAGTTCATGTAATTAATTCGCAACTGCTTGAAATGTAAAGAGTAGGATGTTATGGAAGCATCATTAAATTTGTTGCGTTAACGCCTACATACACAACACAGTGAAGTATGAGTCAAATTTTAAAAGCATTTATTCTGTACATTTTTTCAGTACTTTTTTGAAAGAGATATATAAACATCTACAATGTATTTTTCTGCATTTTAAAATATTAATAATAACATATTATTATTTAATAATAATTATAACACTCTTTTCACATTTTTCATTCAAATTTAATCAAATTAACTGGCTCAATGACGTAATTGTTATTTTCTGGGCATGTATTGACACGAAAACAAACGCACGTCAAATTAAGTACGTCAACAACATCAGTTTCATCGGTTTCTATATAACGATGAAGGTACGGTAGTGGAACATCTGGTTGAACGAAAAAGGGATTATCAGTTACTAATTTTCTAACAATAGCAAAATAACGCTCGTTACAATCGTCACCACAAAATGTGAAACACTCACAGTCAGATATTTTTACAAAACAGTAGATTACACCGAAGGATGAAGTGTTGTCTCCATTTACATATTTTACGTACATGGAGCAGGTTTTTTGTGCTTTCGTGTATAATTGAGACGAGTACAGTAAACCTGACTTGTAAAATCTTTTAAATACTCTAACACTTCTTTCATTTATGCGAAACAATCTTAATGTTGTTGTAACAATGTCTGGCACTTCTGGGTTCTTATCGATAATGCCAACAATAGCAAACGTTGTGTTATGAATAGGATGCATTTTGTATTTTCTGAAAAGCCGTCCAGAATTGACAAGGTGATCACAAAAATCAGAAGCGACAGAGTTAGGCTGTAGTTTTTGAAGCATTTAAGGTAAAGACATGTATGTTAATATTCCACGACAAATCTGTATCTGAGAAAATTTTGTGCCTGTTACCAAACTCTTAAGAACACCGTTGGCATTTTCAAAAGGGAAACAAGAGTGGGCCCATAATGGACCTAAAAGTCGCACAGTTTGAGGTAGATGAAGCAACGAATGCAAATTAGCTGTCATATTTTCTCTGCCGTAAAAGTCAACAAAGTGTGACACAAATTCCTCTAGCAAGTTTTGAGCTAAGTCTATTGGTTGGTCTGAAATACTTTTTTGGTTAAATAAAAAAATTGCATAAACAAAGCACATGTAATGCTCAAAAGCCAGATCATTCATTATATTTTTCATAATGGGCGATGAATAATAAAAAAACCGATTCTTGAGCTCGCTAGCTTTGAAATATTTCATTTCTGAGAGCGATCTCGGCAGCCTTGAAACGAAGCTAGGAGGTGAAAGTGAATTTATATACCTTTCGACAGCAGCTATTGAATTGGAGAACAATCTTGTGCCTGTTTGTAACCAAATAAGAAGAAGAGCTTTTACTACACCCAAAAACACACAGTGCATGGAATCCACTGTTGTAGCCTGAACGTAATTAGGAGTCAGTTGAGCAATCATACTAGAACCCTTAACACCATCCACTGAATCTCCGGAAATCGTTGCTTCATTTACAAACTGGTCTGTCTCTTCCTGAGTTCGTAAATGTAAAGGAGAGACATATGGATAAACCCGGTGTAAACTACCCTGTGCAATGGACTCCGATCTGATGAGACATTTTTGACATCCGTATTCTCCATTGAACTGTTTCATATTCAAAAAATGTGCTTTTGCGGGAAGATCGCAAGTGCCGCAAATGACACGAGCTTGAACATTAATGACCAAATTTCTGTCATGATCGTTGATTTCAACACCATCTCTTAACTCGTTCAAATTATCACAAATTGGAAGAAGAAATCGAGTAGGATCGGGTTTTTTGGGGCCAAACCATAAGCCTGCAAGGAGCATGTTTTCTTTCTTTGCTCTGTGTTCAAATGGCAGTTCATTAATACTTAAAAAAAAAGGCCAGATATCAAATCGAGATGAATTATATACTGAAACTCCATCAAAATTCCATGTGAAAGATAAATTATTTTGGTTTGACAGAAAATGTGGATGCTGAGAAAGCTGTTGGTAAATTTGACCATCATAAATGTCTTCGTAATTGTTTTCATCGTGTTTGTTTCTCTCAAGCCGTCGCCTCAAAAGTGAAGAAAAGCCAGGTCTGCTAAAAAGAATTTGTAATTGATCGATCAGCGGAATTTCCATGAAGTATCCGACTTCATGATGATTTTGCGGGGCATTTGCTAAGCAATCTTGACAGACATCTGCCTCATTTTCAAGGTTGCGGTAACAGGAAGAACAGTAAAAATGTCGGTGTAATGGAGTTGTTAAATTCACAAAATAATGACGAAATTTGTATAAGCTTGACTGGCAAAGATTTGGAGAGGGACAATGAATCATAATCAACGATAAAAGAGCTGCTAAACAGACTCCTGATAGACGGAACATCATTGCAAATAATAAAATGCAGCAAGAACTTTCAGCAGCTGTAATTGTTGCACCTTCATATAATGGTGGGTCAAGAGGGTCTTGGTCGCCGTTGTCTGGAATATGGTCTTGATCTTCATCCAGGTTATTCTCAATTTCTGACTCGTTAGGTTCGTAACCAACTTCAATGTTGTCGGAATCGTAATTTTCATCAGATCCTTCATCACTAGACAACTGGTCACCATCGTTATCGTTGTTGAAATTTTCGTCATCGAATAAACCATTACCTAGAAAAGAATATTGTAATAGTTGTTAATTTTGAAAAGAATAAAGAATAAAAAAATGTAAGTAAAAAGTTTCGAAAATTGTCACATGAAAGATTGTCATTACAATACATTTATTTCATATACATTTATTTCTTCCTTTTTTCAAAATTGGCGAATGAATTTAATGTTTTTTTTTTAATATATAAGTTCTAAATATACAGGGTGTACCAAAATCACCGGACCAAAAGAAACCCAACATTCCTCATACAATTCTAAGACTTTTTTTCCTTTGCCATTTTTCAAAATACTCGAAATTCAAAAAGTTATTTAAGCCACAAATTTTAACAATAAATGCCCTCTCCCGACCAGTAGGTGTCGATTTCATGAAAACAAATTATTTCTCAATTTTCTTCACATTTTTCTGAATAAAAAAGTCCCTTACCACTTTTTGTAAAACTCAAAATTAAAAAAGCTATTGAGGTCACAAGTTTTAACCAATCAGATTCCGTAGATTTTACTCTCGTATAACTTTTTTAATTTTGAGTTTTACAAAAAGTGGCAAAAGACTTTTTTATTCAGAAAAATGTGAAAAAAATTGAGAAATAATTTGTTTCTATGAATTCAACACCCACCGGTCGAGAGAAAGCATTTATTGTTTAAATTTGTGGCTTAAATAACTTTTTCAATTTTGAGTATTTTGAAAAATGGCAGAGGAAAAAAAATCTTAGAATTTCATGAGGAATGTTGGGTTTTTTTTGGTCCGGTGATTTTGGTACACACTGTATATATATATTCTAAATTATATATGAAAATGTTTTATGAAAATTTTATAAAAATTTTATAAAAATGTTCTACATAGGATGTAGGTAAATTCTACTCATATTTTTATAAAAGTGCATCACATAAACATTCTTGCAAAATTCAAAAACTGAAATTAAAAAAATAACTTTTCACATAAACGTTAACAAAAAAACATTAAAAAATTGTAAAAAAATGAAATTCACAGTTTAAAGTAAAAAAGTTCTACAATAAGTGTCTGAGTTGTAAAATACCATTCGCATCAGAAGTAACGCTGTTGTCATCGGTACTTTCAGATTCTGATCTGCTCGGTCCCTGATCACTGTGAAAAGAAGAACGAAAAATTGGCAAAGAATTTTTAAAATGTTTTCCATACTTATTTGAATTTTTATATTCTGAAAGACTTTTTCAATAAATATTACTTTTCCAAAATTATGTACATATCAAAAAATATGTCTATACAGTAATTATTTGAAACATACGTTATGATACAGGGTATAATGATAAATTAATTATTTTTCAAAATACATACCTTGCAATATTATTGTTTCCACTGGTATTCCTCGGCTGGGCATCACTTGCACAGAATAATCTATCACCGTCGAGATTTTCTTCATGACGGAAAAAGCGATATTTACTACACCTAGAAAAATCTTCAAAATGAAAAGGGCGCTTTGAAATTTTTTTATCCATTGTTCACAATCATTTGCAATCTTTAGACGAATCGACATTTGTTGACAAATAACAAATGATACACGGTGACAAATAATGTGACAAGCTGAACTATCGATTCATGGAAAAATCAATACATCGGCTATATTTCTCCAATGATTTAAATGCAGCTAATATGTACCTGTAAGCATTGAAGACAAAGAATAAAAAGATT
This sequence comes from Platygaster robiniae, assembly GCA_028476575.1. Classification (NCBI taxonomy): domain Eukaryota; kingdom Metazoa; phylum Arthropoda; class Insecta; order Hymenoptera; family Platygastridae; genus Platygaster; species Platygaster robiniae. Next base: position 6,558,450 of record CM052027.1, on the reverse strand, counting down.
TTGAAATAAAAATATTTTTATTTCATGATGTAAACTGAAAAATGGTGACACCTTGATCTGTAATTCCGAAAAATGTACAGTTCATGTGGTGCGCACTTTCAAATTCAACGGTGCGGCTTTTCTCGCCAAGTGTGGTTCTCGATCAGTGTCGTCCGTGTCGTCTGTCGATCAGCTGTAATTTGGGTAATCAGCTGGTATTCGCCGGTGTTCGCTTGTTCGCCGGTAATTTCTGCTCCAGCGAAACCAAGTGAAACCACGTGCCTTGATTTGGATTTCATAAATATTATCAAATTTACGCAAAGATAACGACAAAATGTGGTACCTAGTGTATTGGATAGACTCGCAATCGCAATCCATCTTGCACGAAAAGGACATCCCGCCTCCAACACGCATTTTAGACAAAGAGCAGCTTATTCCTTGGGGAAATGAACAATACAAAGGAAAAATTTTGCGAAAATCAAGTGAGTACAGCATTATTTCAGATTTGTTTATGTAGCACTATTTTGCAGATTGTAATGTATCAGTATTTTTGTTAGGTTCTTCTCTTAAAATGTATTTTCGAACGTTCATTGTTAGAACAAAGAAGAAAAAAAAAAAAAAATTACTGTTGAGCGCACATGAAAACACTGTTTTTGAAAACACTTTTGTCCTTTGCCTCACATTGGAGTGGATTTTGTAAAAGTTAACATTGTTCAGATTTCGAAGAAACAACAATTAATTTGGTGAATTCATATGATTTGGATACATTTATTTTCTTATTGTTTCATTGATTTTTTATTGTTACACATTTTTTAATTATTTCTACTTTCTGTGTATTCACCTTATGAAAGTTGAATAAGTTACATTTTTCTATTTTTACCTTATATGATAATTGTCTCTTAATGTTATGAAAAGTATTTACTCTTTAGTTTTTCAAATACAAAACTGTTTGTTTAATCTTTCATAGCTCCGTACAAATAAAGCAAAACAGTAGTATTATAATGTAAAGTCTCGAAATAAATGTTACAAATTCGAGTTTTAGCTGGAATAACTTTTATTATATGAAATAAAATATTAATGATTAAAATAATAATGATATAATATTGTATGATAAAACTTTTATTACATAGTATACTATTTATTATATATTATATTCCATAATATTATTTTGCACTGTATTATATTACATTATACTATCTTATATTATATTTATTCATTTACATATAATATATAGATGAAAAAATTTATATATAATCTAATATATACTGTAATATATATAGTATTATATATTATAATATAAATATAAATAATATTTAAAAAAATCTATAAAATAAGAATCTAATATAATACATAATATAATAACAAAAAGAATATATGAAGTAATATATATTAATATATATAAAATAATATAAATTTTATAAATATTTGTACAATTATATAATATTATATAATAATTTATATAAATATAAGAACATATATAATGTATGATATATATTATATTATATTATATTATCTTTCATTAACAAATTAAATTCAGTAACAAATTTCATATTGCTAATAATAATCAAAATACTATTATTTTAATATTAATATTACTGAAACTGGAATTCCTTAAAGTTGTTTCTGGACCCTGCATTAGTATACTTCTGCCAAAAAAAATTGTGTATATTTTTAATGTAGTATGTAGAAAAGTTTTTGAAAATTTTCATCAATAATTATGAGCACTATTGTTTGTTTGTTTGTTTGTTTTTTTTTTTTTTTTCACTTTATTTTCTTGCAACCCACAGGTGATTTTGCTTGAATATAATTATCTTGCACTATATTTAGTGAAATTTTTGGAGGCATTACCTGTGAAAGATTAACTTTTGATTGATTGATTTGTTATATTAATAGAACTTATTTGATTAATTCAAATTTCAACAAAAAGTAACTCTATTGATGTTGAATTTAATGTTCAACTGTATTAAATAATTAAATTAATAAATATATAATAAATATGTATTAAATAATACATATTATCATAAAAATAACATAATAAATATGTATCAATAAATTAATGTTTAAATAAATATAAACTATCTTCATGTTGAACTGTTTAAATTAAAATGACTGCAACAAAAGAGTATTCATTGTATTTTACAGAAAACAAAAAGTACTTAGAAATCCTTAAGGTTTCCAACGAGGGAGCAGTTTTACCTTTGAACGTGATTTCCGCGGACATGGGAAAGACAAAAGCAGAACCCAAACGAAAACTGCCATTTGACAATATTTCGAATCCTTACAAAAAAGTCTTTCACGAACAACTGTTAACGTTGCAGTGGTTACATCCAAACCAGAGGATGTGGCTTCAGGACACGAAGAATCTGACTCTGACGGAAAGGAAATCGATATCGAAAAACCAGAGAGTGAAGACCTTGACGTCCTTAAAACTAGCTTATTAGATAATAAAGTTGATAAAAATCATAAAGAAATGGTCCCAGATAAAGCAAAAACGAACAACCAAAAAATTGTCACTTCAATGTTTGATGACATTCCAGGTATTGTTATCTATCTTATTGTATATCAATTTATGATATTTCCAAGACGCTATACTCATATCCTTATATTTACACTTTTTTAAATGCGAAAGTTGAGCGTCACGCAACTCTCGTAATTTCTATGTGGATGTCTTATCGTAAATCCTATTTGGATGCCAAATTGGAATTCCAATTAGAAATCAAGCCAATTTTCTTTCAGATTTTCAAGAGTATCAAGAATATGGAGATTTTTTAAGGAAATTTATAAAGGTTTTGTAAAGATCGGAATTAGTAGGTAGTTGCACATATTTCATCTCAATTTCATTCAAAATCTATGCGTTCCATTTTCAAACCGCAAAATTTTGGAAAATTTTGGAATTGACGATGAAACAAAAAATATTTCCTAAATCTCTAGTTTCTGCATTGTATTTTTTAAAATTTTTCAGTTTAAAAAATGCATGTTTGTAAAATTCACAATTCACGAGTTTTATTTGTTATACTTTCGAAACTTTGATAACACGAATTTTGTATTATAACTGTCAGTTCTTCAAATTCTAATTTGAAAGATAAAAGGAATACAGTATCATGAAGTGATCCCTACTGAAAATGAAATTCTCATGTTAATCTCACGTCAGATCTTATATGAGATCTGATATCAGATCTCGTGTCTCACATGAGATCTGGTATGAGATCTGACACCAGTTCTGGTCGGCCAATTGCAAGCGTGAGATCTGATATGAAATATGACATAAGAAATTGACCTTTCAGAACTTGTGTGAGATCTCATATCAGATCTCACGTGAGACACGAAATCTCATATTATATCTGATATTAGATCTGACATGAGATTAATATGAAAATTTTATTTTCAGTAGGGATTGGATTGACCATTGTAAAATAGAAATTTTTGAACATTATTTTAATTTTACTTTAAAAACATATGACTCTCGTACATTGAATTGAAAAATTCGTTTGATTTTTTTAGATTTAAGGAAATCAGTTGCAGTTTCTAGTTGTAAAGGGTCAAAATGAACACTATACAGAATTTATATGGTCATTTAAATATAGAATTGAATTATATGTTATACAAACTCTTTCATATTTTACATGATAAAAAATTTTCTTGTATAGTATATGTACGAATGACTGAATACCTTCTATTGCTTTCAGTCACTTCGGAAGCTGTCCTCTTCATGGAACGCATACTACTGTACATGAAGCAAAGATTGACTGCTGACAAAGAAAATGTAAATATTTTTTATTGCTACAGATTTTTTCCGGTGTAAAATGAACTGAATTGAAAATTCTTTAAATGAAATCAGAAAAATTTTGTGAATAATTTTTATTAAAAGGAGCGTAAACTAAGTACAATGAGGATTTTAACTTCTTTTTTTGGAATCTTTTTACATGAAAATTATACAAAAAATATACAATAATGTCTGAAAGAGTTGAACATTCGTTTATTTTCCCCAAAGGCCTTTTTTGCATTCTACATTATAGTAATTGCAGTTTCGTATCATTTTTCAGGAAACTGGAAAAAAAGCAGAGCAATGGGAGGTTCCAGATGTGTCAAAGGTGACAAAATTTTTAAATTTTTTAATTTGCAATTTTTAGTTTTCTTGTATAAATAAACTTGTTCTGCTTTAGTTTTTCGTTGTTATGTACGTTAATAATTTTTTCAATAGCAATAGGAAAAGTATATCATTATTACAAGTAGCTTGAAGTAGCACACTATGACTATCATTGCAATTTATCGGATTTTTCGCAGATTGAGCTGATCAGTAATAGCGGTGTCTGGATCAATGTTGCGAAACTGCAGCTGCATGTTGACAGGGCAGGAAAAAACCCAAGGGCGCTTACTCGATTTCTTTAAAAAAAAAATTCTGGGCGAGCAATTACTGGCTCAATCCTGTGCTCTCGGCACGTCAGGAAATCGTGCCAAAATTGAGCAAAAAGTTATGGATGTAGTTCGAGGTAAATACTATTTTTTGACACTTTCATAATTCCGACAATTTCTTAACAGCCAATAATGTCACAGTTTTTAACTGTTCAACGGTTGAAACAATTTGACAACTTGTTAACAGTTTCAACGATTTAAGCAGTTTTCGAATTGTTTCAACAGTTTGTGACCTTTTTGACAGTTAAAATAATCTCTACAATTTTTACAGTTCAGATATTTTACACATTTTAGACAGCCTCCACGATTATTACCAGTTTTATTCGTTTTTAATGTTTTTAGCAGTTTGGGCGACTATGATGTTAAATAGTTTGCAACGATTTCGACAGATAATACAATGTTGACAGTTTTTTATTTGCTTGTAAATTTTCAACAGTCTTAAACGAGTAGTACAGTGTTGAAAGTTGTTACAAGTTATTTTATTTACAAAATTATTAAAATTTGTAAAAAAAATTTTATTACATAATTTTAATTACAAAAAAAATTATTTTATTTAAAAAAAAAATATTTTAACTTAAAAAGAAAAACTTTTCCACTTAATTTTTAAGCTCAAATATTCATATTTGGATGTCAGTCTCATGATGTATTGGGCTTCTTTTTTTAGAGTACATTGAAGACAAGTTTTTCGACAAACGACCATGGACCGACTTTAACAGAGTGGTCAACCTAATGTGCGGGAAATTGCGAGCTGAAGAAAAGGACCTAAACAGATCAAAAGAAAAAAGTTCCACTGGAGATTCTAGAGCCTACAAAAAAAAATCATCGACCCCGTCCCAAACGCGAGAAGGAGCTCGTCAGGGACGGCATGATGACAAGCAACATATTTCTTGATTGGTATCAAAACGTTTTTCTGCAACATGTTACTGCGCGTAAAACGAACGGAAGGCTCATACTAATAACACAATTTTATTCACCAACTTTTGTCAAAAACAATGCCATTATCTAATAAAAAATCAAACTCTTATTCTTCATTTACTTTGAAAAATTAAGTAAATTCATAATCTTTACATCAAATATACAATTCAGTGAACGGATCGAATGAGTGGACGAGACGCGTGAACCCTTGCTGCACTAGAAAGCATGGTCAGAGAAACTGCAAGAAAACAGAAGGATTGGATTCTCATCGATTGGCTGTTCGAATTTTTTTATCCTTTGCAACTCGCTCTCGATCAGCTTATTATCATCCGATGTAGTTTATTTGTTCAACTAAATGCTCGTGCTAATTTAGAGCTTCCGTAAATATCAGTTGCGTTTCGATATTTTTGTTGATTAACATGTGATTCATTAAGAAAGTAGAGGTACTTTGGAACCAGAAAATCATTCTTTGAACTGCTCTGTTTGTAGGAAAATAATTATAGACTGATATTTTATCGTAAAAAATAAGAAAATCCGGAAAGGTTTGCAGCATGAAGTTGCATGAAGGAATAAAATTTTGTAATATCTACATTGACCTAAGGACAAAAACGGAAAACCGTCGTCCTGCCTTACAGGTTTTTTATGGGATTCAACGTAAAAATTTTTTCGTAGAAAAAGGTTTTTTTTTTCATTCGCCTTTGTAAGTGCCGTTAATCGACTGAAAAGAGTTTACGATATATTGGGCTTTGTTTCTCGTTTCTGGAGGTCATCAGTAAGATTTTTCGTCGAATATTTTACACAAAGGATTCTCAATCCTCCCTTTTTCGGGTTGGTTCTGTTTTCATTTTTTATTCGTTTATGTTTAGTTGTTTTTGGGAAACGAACCCGAGCACATCGCGCAGAAACTTCTGATATAAGTGCTTTAAAAAGAAGTGATTGTTTATTTGTTGTGCAATTAGTGGTTACGTGTAATTAAATGGCATCGACAAGTACAACAATAGGCCGAAAGCGGCCAATAAATGAAAAATCGTGGAAGCAGAAAATCGCGAAAAATCAAAGGAATATGGTAATTAGTGCTTACGTTCGAACTTTCTTTTTAAATAAAAACTTAAATATCTTCGTAAAGGTGGATTCATTTTTGTACAGGGGAAAGAATATGTTTCTGTATCGGGGAAAATTGTGGAAGAAAAACAGTTCACCCCTATTCGTGCTTGCTGCCCCAAAGAATGCTTCGAAAAAATTGAGGAATTTAATCAATTACAATCTTTTGACAATTTTTGGAAACTTCAAGATTATCAAGCTCAAAACGTCCTCCTCCAGTCAACAATGAAAGTCGTTCCTGAAAAGAATAATCGTCGTGTAACCCTTTGGAATTATTATTTTCCAATCAAAACTACAAATATTTCTGTTTGCAAAAAGTTTCTTTACAGCGTTTTACAAATCAACAAGGGCAAAATTAATATTATGCAGAAAAAAATTTTAAATGATGAAAGCCTTGATGATTGTCGTGGTAAACATAATAATCATGCTGTAAAACTAACGAATGATGTTCAAAATTTGATAAAACTTCATTGCGAGCAATTACCGCACACAGAATCTCATTACGCTCGTGAAAGTTCAAAACTGAATTATTTCGAAGATTCGAAATTATCTTTAACTACATTGTACTACATGTTTCTTGATTATTATTCTGCTATAACAGGAGATAAAAATGTTCCTATCGATATAAGCACATACTCGAAATATTTCAATCACTTCATGAATTTCTCGTTCCATTTGCCCAGAATTGACGTTTGTGACGTATGCTTTTCATTTGAGAAAAATGGAAAAAACAAAGAAATATATAACGATCATGTTTGTCGAGTTGAAAAGTACAAAATTTTTGAAAAAAAAATGACGGAAACCAAAAACGTGTTACATGTTCAATTCGATTTTGGACAAAATTTAGGTTGTCCTAAGCTCCCAGTGAATGGCCAATTTTATTGTCGTTTACTGTGGTTGCAAATTTTCAACGTACATATTCATAACGATTCAAACAGCTACATGTTTCATTTTATTGAAGGGACGCTGAAAAAAGGGGCCAATACTGTGTGTAATTTGTTATATTACGCGATTTCAGAAGAATTAAAGTTAAATTGTTTCAATGAAATATATTTTTATTCTGACGCAGCTGGGGGACAAAATAGAAATTATTTAATGGTTTTTTTCCTTTCGATGCTATCCATAAAGTTTCAAACAAACATCCAATATCTTTACCCAGTCAGAGGTCATTCGTATAATCAATGCGATCGGAATTTTGGAATATACGGACATAAAACGAACTTGCAAGAAGTGATCGAAACAGATCGAGATTACATCAAATTGATCGAAAATTCAAGAGATCCACCATTTATAATGGTAGATGTGTCAAAAATCCAAGTGAAAGATTTTGAATCAAAATTTGAAAAAAACCCTGAATTTCAAAAAATTGGTATGAGCAAAGCTGTGAGAATGGTATATTTCCCTAACGGAGAGGTTCATGCTTACTACTGTTATTATCAGGAAGAACCAAAGAAAATTTCTCCAAAATGTGACATGAGTTTTGAAGATTTACAAAATGCTCAATTGGCAAAAAGTGTCGGCATTTCAGCAGAAAAATTAGCAGATATTAAAAAATTGTCGCCATTTTTGAGTACACAGGGACAAACTTTTTATAATAATTTACTAAAATGCGCCTCCGTTAAACTACCAAAAAAAAGTAGACCTTTTCCGAAATTTGCGAACTTCTAGTCGAAAAAGTATGAAGTGTATTATAGTTCAGGCATTGAAAAATATTTTTAGTAATGTTACTCTGAGAAAAAAATAATGTATTTAAAAGAAGACGGTAGATTTTTTCACTATGTTAAAAAATGAATAAACATAACGTGACTTAAGAATCTCATCAAACTAGATTCATTTTACCCTGGAAATCTTTTTTTCACCTAGATACATTTTTTTGTCAAAATCCATGCCTCGTTAAGCCGGACAGTATAGAGATTAAAATTTTTCATTCATAACTGGCATAGTCACAATAGTATCTATTTGCATTAAAAAAATTAACAATTTGTTGTTAACCATGAAAAATTCGAGATCGCGAGCTGCCAACTACATTTATTCTTCGAGCTCAATATTACCTATTTTGAATTAATGCTCAAAACTTGGCCTAGCGTTTGTTCATGTATTTCATTTTTGCAATTAGCAACAAACCTTTCCGGATTTTCTTATTTTTTACGATAAAATATCAGTCTATAATTATTTTCCTACAAACAGAGCAGTTCAAAGAATGATTTTCTGGTTCCAAAGTACCTCTACTTTCTTAATGAATCACATGTTAATCAACAAAAATATCGAAACGCAACTGATATTTACGGAAGCTCTAAATTAGCACGAGCATTTAGTTGAACAAATAAACTACATCGGATGATAATAAGCTGATCGAGAGCGAGTTGCAAAGGATAAAAAATTCGAACAGCCGATCGATGAGAATCCAATCCTTCTGCTTTCTTGCAAAATTGTTTTCGTTAATAAACATAAATAATCATTTTACTAATTGTTTTGTTTTTGATTTGCGAACTTTTATGGAAAAACAAAGCACTTTTTGCAAAAAAATCATTCGTCAAGGGCAGCACATTTGTTTCCTCTGTAATTGGCGAAAAAAATTATGCAAATTAGTTTAACCGTAGATTTGCAATTTGTCACACCGCAAATTTGGGTTACTCTTTTTTTCGCGACTCTAACTAGAACGTAAATGCGATTTTTGCGAAAATTTTTTTCTACATTGTTAGTTAATATAACACACAACCTACGTACAAAATTTTACATTACGCGTAATAACAGTTTTTTCTCTATCCACGCCCAAAGTCAAGTGACTTTTTTTTTCATTTAATTGGTATTGCCCCCTTAAAGACCATGCAGGTATTGGATGAATCTTGGTATATTCTGTCTCAGCAAACCCTTGCAAATGCTTGGAACAAGCTCCTTAATACATCTGCACCGAGTCCTTGAATTAGGTAATGGAGATAATCATCTTTTAGAGTTGGTTTTCAGAGTTCCAGGATGTATTCCTAGGACATCTAAGGATGTTCTAGATTGGGTCACCGAAGATGATCATACACCAGTCTTTAAAATTTTAGATGTCGACGAACTATTGGTGTCAAGTTTGGGAGATTCATCAATGGAAAATGCGTCGTTGGAAATACCAATGGAAACCGAAGAAGCAAATGACAATGCCAGTGTTACTGATCACGCAGAAGATGAAGATTTAGTTACAAATCCCCCTTCTCTTAAAGCTCGAAATATTTTACAATGGGCTCAAAGTCGCGAAGACTTTTCTGAACAGGATAAATTATATTTTGTCAAACTTCGCTACATCGTACTTGATGAAAAACTTTGCATCAATTAACATTGATTTTAATATTTCGTTCCTCACAATTTATGTTTAACAGTTTGTACATTGTTGCATAGGAATTTTGTTCGTGACAAAGTCACGAGATTTTTTTTAATAATTTTGTTTGTGACTTTCAAAGTGATACGTATTGAAGCTGTGGAAAAAAAAATAATTCAATTATCGACATAAGTATTGTAACAATTTAAGTATACGTTACTGTTTTCTATTTGTAATTTTCGAATTCACATATAACTTAAGCATAACTATATGTAACTTTATCTTTTACGTCGTGTTCATAATACATACTAAAGAATGAAGATGTTTTCAGTTGAAATCATAATATTTTTCAGGAACTACTGATAAAATATGTATTTTATAAAAACGTTGTTTGTGCACTTTTAAAAGAAAATTAGTAAGTTCCCAGGAAAAATAGAAAAAGTTTAAAAAGATTTTTAATTTCAAGGTCAGTAAGATTGTAGAGTAAAAATAAAATGTTGCATGTTCCTTCGAATAAGAAACAAAAAATAAAAAAAAGGGTTAAACATTTTGTGTAGTACATCCTGCTGTGGTGACTAATCTTGATTCAAGTTTTCCTGAGATTTGCCAATTGATGATTCACACTTTTAACGATACTGATCAACCGAAAGTAAAACCTAATTCAACTGAATCTTGCTCAAGCTGAGAGAATCGTGTTTGCTCTTTAATTAATCCCAACTACAAGTTTAGGAATGTAACTGACTACAGTGATCTCACAAAGAATATTTCTATTGGTAATAATCGTGTCACCGCATTGTCTTCTATTAGTGAAATAAATAATGATAATGCATATTGTAACGGCAATTTGCACCCACAAATGTATAACATCGGTATTGGCTACCCGAGCGAAAGAACAACCCGATTACACGAAAAATATTGTTCTGTTTTTTGTCGGAAAATGAATACGAAGATATCACGTCATCTTCAAACTACTCATACTAATGAAGAAGACGTGGAAAAATTTGCTTGTTTACCAACGAAAATCTAAGAACGTTCGAAAATCGGTGACACCCTGAGAAAAGCAGGTGACGTCAAGTTCAGTACAAATTCTACTATAAACAATGAGACATTAATTGTTTGTAGGCGACCAAGTGAAGCAAAGCCAAGAACAGCGACAGATTTTGTAACATGTCCCACTTGTCTGGGATTTTTTTCATGCAACAACATAAAGTGAAAGACTGCAATCCCAATAGTCGTGAGCCAGGTGCTCGAAACGTCCTGGTAATGAGTAGACTGGTTGTAGCTCGTTTGTACCCATCAGCTTCACATCATTTAAAATAAATTTATTTCCGTATCTTCGAGAAGATGATTAAGTAAGAACTATCGGATACGATGAACTCATCATTGACTACGCCAGTCGCCTGTCGTGAAATACACGTTGCCATTCCAGCACGTCATGATTCGTAGTCGATTGCGTTTGCTCGGGGGATTTTTGATGTGTGCAAAAAATTTGAACGAAAATTTTACCGATTTTTCCTCACTTTCTGACCCTTCCAACTATATGCCAATAATCAATAGTATTAGAGCAGTTGAAAAATACGACAATAGAACAAATCTGTTTTCTACACCCTCAGTTGCAATGTCTCTGGGAACGTTTTGCTACATGTTGAGGATATTTAGGCATGTGTATGCATCATGAAGCACAATAACGTGAAGTATGATAACTTTAAAAAGTCTTTGAGACTATTGAAACAAGACCTCAACATGTACGTCAATAGTCCAGCTCTGAATGGTCAAACGGCGATTCAAAGAAAAAAAATAGTGATACTCCCATCCACCAGCGACATTTAAAAACTGCGGCATTACGCCAGAACTAAAACGAGAGCCACTCTGCACATTATAAACTCAAGTGTCTGGTTGACAGTGTCCCAATCGAGTTTGATTCTCAGTTTAAACTGTTAATGGAGAGATTGAACATATTTTATTGGAGGAATTTTCGGCATTTGAGATGCCAAATACGACGGACTTGGAGATTCTCATGCATGGAGAAAAGCAGATGGTGGAGCAGTAAATGGATTTTTCCATGAAAAGAAAACTAGGCAGGATGTCCCTGTTCTAGTTGACCACGAAGACCTTCTTACTCTCCAAACAGTCCGCAAATATCGGGAAGAAGCTGCAATTCATGATCGAAACCCATATTTAATAGCTGTAGCTATGGTTTTGATATCAGAATGCCTTATCATCGAGCAACCAGCATTGTGGGATTACTTAACTGCACGTGGGGCGACTAACCCTTCCACTTTGTGCGGAACAGAGTTAAGGAAGCCAATTGCGACAAAATGCACGGAAATAAACTCCTGAAAAAAATCATCGACAGTCTAGCAAATGATCTGAGGCATCACACAGATATTCACAAAAGAATGAGCTAGAAAATAACAACTGTTGATCGCGTGAAAAAACAGCCCCACTCCTCATGTTCGCTGCCGGGATTTCGAGGGAATCGACTGAAACGGAAACTGGTGGTGTCTTAATATTTTTTACACATTTTTTTGGACAGCAATTTATTGTGCTATAACAAAAAATTCTCATCCTGACGAAAGTTTCAATAATCAGTAAAGTCATTTAGATTTTTTTTTACGTGTTTATAAGATTTTCATTTAAGATTTTTGACTAAGATTGTTGATAAGATTTTTTTATACGTGTGAAATTTAACATTAACAAGTTTTGAATGTAGCGTGAGAGCACGACTGGAAACCTTAAATAAACTGTATCTATTGTGACATTAATCCTAAATTATCGTAGCATACGGAGATGTTAGAATTTGCACTGAAGTCCACTCATCGCTCCCAATAACATCCGTTTTAATAACATCATGCTACAACAGAAGCGAATTTTTCTTCCCAATAACAGCGAAACCCTTCTTCATAAGTGGTCGGAAAATCGAAATCTGATTAGCTCTCAGCTGTGAAGGTTATGTTTACACTGAGTGTGACATATGCATACTGCGCACGAGCTGCCTACTTTCAGAGATGAATAAATAAATTAAGATGCTTGAAATTTGTAAGTCGTCAGAGACACATTTAAACGAAATCTGTGAGAAAAGGACTCTCAAGGTTAGGCAGTGGAACAGCCCTAACTTTGATATGCCAGAACTATGAAGATTAACGTTTTAAAAAAAGCCTTTCCTCCAAACCCAAGGAAATGAGGTTGTCACGCTCCTAATAAATAATCACATAGTCGTTTTATTTTTCATAATAAATTGATTGATTCTGTTTCAGAAGAATATAAAGGGCGAAAATCTCTGAAAATCTACGGGTAGGTTGATGATCATCACGTATACGATAACAGATAATAGTAATACAATGTAAAAATATTTTTTTTTTTTTTTTTGTCAACTGAACGAGTCAAATTGACGGAAAATAAAAAAAATAATCAGGAAAAATTCCGCTCGGTTTTTCCAGCCAAATGGTGTACATCCATTATCAAATGAAATAGCAGTATTCCTTAAAAAATACACGAACGTACATACCAGCAGTTGAAATCTTATGTTCAACATAATAGGACCAAGTCTTAGAATATTTTCCAATCTACGCTTGAGGTTCAAGCGAAGAACTTCCTAGTTAAGAGCAATTTCACGGAATTTGCTCGCCCGTGCTCGTCTCGAGAGTGAGAGAACAGTGCCGACGCTACCATCCATGCATGTTTGGGTGCCAACGAGGCGCTTCCCGAGTACAGTAAACTTGAAGTCCGCCACTGACTTGAAAGAGCCTGCCGAGCGGGTCCGAATTAAGAGCATGCCCGCTGGGCTTACTCTTCGCTTGAAACTCAAGTGTATTTTTTCTGTTCTTATGTTTTTATTCTTATGTCAATCTTTACCTCTAGAATTTCGCGTTTTTAAATTGGCCACAGGCTGAGATAATAGCATTTTTTCATTCACAGAAATTCATCGAAGAATCACAATTATTACTTTACAACCTTTCATATATGCCTCGTTACCCTTATATCTGTTCTTTTTCAAATGATAACACAGTCCGACAAAAAAACACTTTTTGTAAAATGACGGGATGATTTGTGTAAAAATATGTAGCTTGAGTACACCTAAAAACATTTCTAAAAAGAATTTTTGCATGGCACGTCCTGTTTTCGAGCAATACATTTTTTCAAATATAAATAAAACTACAAGCATAAAATCTACATGATTTGTGCCATTTAGGTTGGAAAAAACTCGTTTTGGGGCGTTTTGAATGCTAGGAATTCATTTTTGAAATAACTTTTGCAAAAAAAATCATTTTACAATAATCTGAAAAAGCTCTGAAAAAGCTGAGATCTTGAATTTCGAGGTACTGACATTCCTCGGCAGATAGTCAAACCGGAATCGAACTCCTCTTTTCATAAATCTATTATGGGACCGGAGGAGACGATTCAAATGGTCCCGCTAGGCACCGAGCCTTTCCAAGAAATGTCAATACATTTAAATGAACGATCTCAATTTTACTATAATTTTTTTTTAACTATGAAGAAACGATTTTTTCTTGCAAAAATTCTTCGACCAATGGATTTGTTGCAGTCGAAAAACCCTATGTGAAGTTTTACTTCACCGAATTCGGTAAATAATTGTAGATTTTAGGCTTGTGGTTTTATTTAAAATAAAATAATTTATTGCTCGAAAACTGGACGTGTACATGCAAAATCTTTTCCGGAACTCTTTTTAGGGCAGGTAAAATTTAATGTTTTCGTTGAAAAGAATCGGTCATTTTTTTTGCCGGACTGTGTAATCAACGATATGATATTGACTCCATTGAAAAATACACGAGGTACTACTCACGTAATAGAAAAATCTAGGCAATCGATATACCTATCGGATATTCAGGGTTTTCAATATAAGCACGGATTCTAAAAAATTTCGAGTATATTATACGAATGAATATGAGTATCATATAATTTCAAGATTAATAGTAGAAAAGTTTGCATGTTACGAGATAAAGAAATCAACTGTCAATAAGATGTCAGATTCCAAGTCTACTAATTTTTCATTTCAGAAATAGTAGTTTTGATCCATCTTCAAATCTTTATAAAAAAGACTCATATGTATTACGCGAGGATACTAAAAACAGGATTAAAAACTCAAGGAAAAGCGTAAAATTCCTCGCGTCGGCAATGATGTTATTGGCCGATTTTTGGGAGTTGTAATGAAATCAGAAATGTGTCGTCTGCGCAATCTGTTTCCATCGTGTCATAACAGTTTCAAAATGTCAACAACGTTATGAAAGCCGAGCTCATGAAATATTTTGGAATTGTCAAATTACAAATATTTGTCAAAAAATTTGGTATGTGGTAATAAATTTATGAGAAAAAGTCGTTTTCATGAGGCTAATGATGGTAGTAAACAGTAGTTGAGTTAGGTTAGGTTAACAGAACAGAACAAGCAGAATGTGCACAAGTCTCGTTTTGTCTCTTTTCACTACGTGCAAAGACTATATCCCCCACCATCATTTCCGACGTATTTCGAAATGTCGTAAAATACAAATTACAAAACTCAGAACATGTAAAAGTTCTCAGGATGAATATTGAAAACTTTGTGAAATTTCCGCTAGTGGTTTCAGAATAAAATAGCGAGTAAAAAATGTAAAGATTCGAAAAATGTTTGAATTTAAGAATCGGCATTTTTTGATTTGACAACTCAAAAATCGACAATTCATTTCTTGAAATAAGGAAAAAAATAGGTTCATCATTTTCATTTCACGAAAATTCATCTGTTATCAAAGTTATATTACACTTGTTTACAGAGTATCAAGTGTGACGAGCGGGATCATTACCCGCTTGTCTTTTATATTCTTTTACAAAAAAAAAGGAATCCGAAAATATAAAAGCCGAACAAATCAACTTTATTTTTTTTCAAGAATCCTTTCAACTTAATAACTTGGCATTATTGCAAAGCTATTTTTAGAATCGTAGACTTAAAAACAATTTATATTTCAACATTAAATATGATTCACGAGAACATTAGGAATAATAGAGTAGAAACGGAAATTGAACATTGAACGAGCATCAATCTAAGTTTCATAATTGTAATAGAGTTAATTGAACGCCTCAATCAATATGAGTGAATCATTTCAAAAATTACTATTACGTGATACTCCTTCCACCTTTTTTTTTTACGCATTAGTCATCGAGTTTTTGGGTATAAAAACCCCGGCAAACCAAGGTAGCTTCGGAGTCTTCTTCTGCCTTCATAGCAAACCAGCCTTATAGCTCTTGGTTGGCCTTTGACTGTTTACAGTTGCTTTGCCCTCCATTAGCCTTTGCTAACTTGCCTATGCAGAGGACCTCCAAGGAGCCTTTGCCTGACCTGACGACGGCCTTTGCTCTTCCATTTTACTTAATCACGCTAGCCAGGAATTTATCCGAGCACAAACAGATTAAGTAAAATTGGCTAAAAACCTCTCGCACAAGTAATAATTTATATTTCAATCATTCTCTGTACCCCGCAACTTCACTAACTTCATAGCCACGGCTTGGGTGATAGTAACTACGTTCCTATCCAGCTTTAGATCCAGGGCAACCCTTTCCTAGGCTAACATGAAGAATCAGTAGGAGTTGGTTGTTCATTGAACGAGTGAATTATCTTTTGTAAACTCTAATTCTTCCTTAAAAAAATATTTTTCAGTGACAACAGTAAAAAATCTTTTAGATAGTTTAAAAGAAAAAACTAAGAAAAAGGGAATAAGGGCCACGGCCCAAGAGGTAGTCTTTAAAAAACGAAGAGAATTAGGACTTTGGGTCCAACTGAGAATATTGAGGGCTCTACCTAAAAACCAACCTCTAACCCTTGAGGAACTTGAGGCAAAAACCAGCGATTATGCGAGTAAACTCTTTGGCTTTCAGTTAATCACCCCGGATAAAAAGATCAAAGTAAATTGCGTTAAATGCGGGCACAGGGCTAGCTACACTAGAGACCCTCCTACTGTAATAAAAAAGGAATCAAATCTAACGGATAATGATATTAATAATTGGGAGACATCCTTCAAGGAAACTTTCGAAGAGAGCATAAAATTTTGTAATGAGACTTTTGAAAACTTTAACGACGAGGAAATAAAGAAAATATGCGCGGAAATGATGCCTCCCCCACCAGCGTTAGGGCCAATAGAATAGCAAGAAATATTGCCAGAATCAATCATCGATCTATTTATTGATACTTTATAATAAAATGCCAAATGGGCGACATCGACTATAGAAATTGTCAGCGATCATCGATTTATGTATTGTTTAATATTTTATAATAAAACGCCAAATAGGCAATATCGAACATAAAAACAGTCGTAATTGAGTTCTCATTTTTATGCCTCAAAACAATTTATCAACCCCCAAAACCCCAGGGTTACACAGGGCGGAGTTTCCTGTGTTAGTCCTGATCTGAACGAGAGATTTCTATCATTGAGAATGCGACGTTAGTTTCTCCTGAAGGAGTTCGCTCGTTACACCCATTATCTTTTTTACATAGTAAGCTCAAACAGGAGATAAGAATCCCTGATTTCGAGCAGATTGACGTTTTGAATAGGCACCATGCTATGCCTATCATAGAAGGAATGCCAAAAATACTCGCTAAAAGCCATTTTCTACTTCTATGTTTCTCTATTTTTTCTATCTCAATTTTATGCCGTAGCTCCTTTGCTTTATTAATAACTCTTATTAATTCCACATCCTCTGATAAATGTTCTTTTGCTTCTGCCATTTCAACGGGTAAAATGTAATTCCTGAATCTATTCAGGATATATAATGTAATTCGTGTATCTGCTCATAGAGAGTAACGGAAATTCCATGATGCTTATCATTCCTGTGTCAGAGGCAAAAATTTTCAATTCAGCAATATCTAACAGTTCCGTTATGTGTGTTTCATCCAATTTCACTGGAAACCTTGTTCCCTGGTTCGCAAGTTGTATCTTTTTACCTGTATCTAGTAGATATTTAATTGGTAGAAGTTCTAGGTGAATTTTCCCCATTGTTGCAAAAAGTATAGCATTTGAAGTTGTTCCGACATCTAGTTCATAGCTTGTCACGTACGCTGCTATTAATAACGCTGCCATAGAAATCTCCAATTCTCTATTTATTTCATCTTCGAATATAGCATTTTCTTTTAGTTCTTTCTCAATCGTGTCAATTTTTTCTTCTAGAACAATAATTTTCTCTGTGTGGTGCTTCAGTTTTGTTTCAATAATTTCCATTTGATTTATAAATAAGTCAGTTAACTGTAATGTATCATTTTTTGATTGTTCCATCATTTCCGAGAGTGAATCAGGGGGGGCTCACTGGGATTGGGGAGGGTGAGATAGCAAAAATAGTACGGGGGTTTGGTATGTAGAGGCGCTGAGGTCGAGGCAAAATGATAATACTCTGCACATCCCTGCTCATTTATGCTCATTGTTTTGTTTTGGTTTCCAATTTACAATAAGCATAACAAAGTTTTGTGTTAACCTTTTTTGTATTAATGAACCCATGTAAAAATGGTTTACAAGTGCTGTGTTCCTGGGTGTGCTTCGGGAAAATCCTCATCTGGACATTATTTTCCCAAAAATGAAATTCTTGTAATTCAATGGATACGTGCGATAAAAAATCCACGATTACAGGGTAAGTTTCTTGAAAGAGCTATAGTAATACATATTTAATCTTAATTCAAAGTTATGCACACTTTATTTATATTATAGTAAATTTATATTCACATACACATTGTAAAATATAGTACGTTATATTTTTTATTAAATACCTAAATTATAAACATTATAATTTCATTTAATGTATATAGTTATATTGTATATTATAAATATATACAATATGTAATTTATATATATATATATATATCTGATAATGTATCAGGTTCTTAATTAAATAATAATTATTAATATATGTATACATAATTATTCTTGTTTATACATTCATTTATATTTATATATAAGAATAATTTATAAATCTAAATTAATAAATTGTATTGCTCGTATATGTAATTGATAAATATTATTAATTTATATAAAAGTAAATCAATATTACAGTGAAGCTTTTATTACTTTATACTTTTTTTAATTTCCTTTTACTTACTTAATACTTTAATTTAATTTTACTATTAAATTTTAAATTTAAATATTAAATTAAAGTTGTAGTTTTATATTCCGGCTTACTTTTTTATCTAGTATACTGGATAATTCATATATATTATAAATGTATATCAAAGTAAATTCATATTCAAGTAAAGCTTTTACACTTAACTTCAAGCTTATTTTTCTGGAAATAATATTAATGTTTCAACAATTTCAAGCAACTTTTTAGCATTTTTTAGCAAACATTAGCAAGTATTTTAATCTTAGAAAAATAACATTTTAATTTTGTTAATAGTCAAGACATTTGTTAACTTGAAACTTAATGTCTACATCGCAAAAATTTTATTTTGAAATTTTCCCACTTGTAAAATGAGTGGTAACAGTCTTAGCTTTTGAAACTTGAGAAATGGAATATATAAGATTTCCACGTCATTTTCATTTTTTCGCTTTGTGTATATCATATTTTTGAAAGACAAAAATGTTTACTTACTACAATACGTATTTTTTTTTATTTTGAACATTCTACTTGTAGGCTTCTTACTTACAGAACTAACTCCAAATAATGTAAGTCGTCGAGTCCAAAATAATAATTTCTCTAATGAAAAATACCAATTACGCACGGTGCAATTACATTTCAAAATACAGAGTGATTCAGAGTCCCTGTATTAAACGAATGCATCAGAATCGTTTTCAATATATCTCAAAATATTCCAATAAACAATTTGGCGATTTTTTCCATGTTCAAATTTGTCTACATTCTTACTTTATTGAATTTCTTTAGAGGGATGTAATATTATTCAATTGAATTCATGTACAAGTTTTTCGTTTTCTCTAATTGCCTGTAGCTTACACTGACTGCGATAGTGTTCCCATACGGTATAGTAGTTAGATAGGTTGTTGAACAACTAGTAACTTATTTTTTTGCAACAAATTATGCAAGTTTGAAAGCTCAGCTCAGCTCGGTTTAGCTCAGCTTGGCTCAGATCAGCTTAGGTGGGATCAGCTTGGCTCAGCTCAGCTTAGCTAGAGTCAATTTTTAAACATTTTGGCGTAAAGTTAGGTAAAGTAACAACATGTCAAATTATTTACAGCTATGAGTTCTAAGCG
The DNA here is from genome assembly GCA_028476575.1 of Platygaster robiniae. NCBI lineage: Eukaryota > Metazoa > Arthropoda > Insecta > Hymenoptera > Platygastridae > Platygaster > Platygaster robiniae. Next base: position 6,538,566 of record CM052027.1, on the reverse strand, counting down.
GTTCGCAAAACAGTTGGTTTGCTGCCTGCATTTTGCACCAACTGCGTACTGCCAACTTGGAACTAGAAGAAAATTGCTCCGCGACGCTCTTCCTACGATCAATTTGCCAGATGAAGATGCAGAGAACCTTGAATCAAATGCACCACCGAATCTTGATCAATCAACTCACTCATCATCTACTTCATCCCATCTCAACACAACTGATAATAGTTTTACTTCGCCAACTTCACCTCCATTTTTACCACTGAGCCAATCACCAACAACCGAACCTTTGATGACCCAACCAACAACACGATTCGAATCATCTGATAATGAGTGCAGTTTCATAACTTCACCCTCATTTTCCCTCATTACTCCACCACTTCCATTGAGTGAATGTAGTTCCATTACTTCGCCATCGTTTTCTCTCATCACTCCACCACTTCCATTGAGTGAATGTAGTTCCATTACTTCGCCATCATTTTCTCTCATCACTCCACCACTTCCATTGAGCGAATGCAGTTCCATAACTGCACCATCATTTCCCTCCTTACTCCACCAGAAAGGGAACATTCATATTCAATTCAAAGAAAACATTCATCTTCCACATACATCGACATTTCCCGTTTGTCTTCCCTTCCTTTTGATACACCATCGACATCATTTCAATCACAACATTCATCAACGTCCATTCATTCATTGCTATTAACACCCCCTCGAGGTTCTTCTCAACTGGCACGATCGACAAGAGGTTCAGATGGTGAAAACAAAAATGAACCATGTGTTCGGAGCAATCGAAGAGCCCAGTATTGCTCACGTCATGGGTACCAACATCAAGTCAAATGCGCAAAATGCCGCAGCTTTTACGATGATAAAAGGAAAAAATCACGTGCCAGCACACAGAAAAAAGTTGTCAATGAAAAATACCGAGATAAACAAAAAATGCAGAAGCTGGCCGCAGAAGTATTATATTGGAAAAAAATGGCGAAGAACAATACTAATGAAGCCATCTTGGAATCTCCCAAGGCTTTACAGCTGTTTCATAGTATGGCGACGAAAAACAATAATATTCCTTATCAGGTAACAATATACTTTATGTTTTCTGCTATAGAAGCATTTCATTTCAATCAACTTTGAATTCGGTTGTTGTTATTTCTGAAAAAGTTATTAACAGATCGAATTAAATTTTGCACATTTCTAAAGATAACATTGTCTAATGCTTACTCAAAGAATTTTTTTGTTTTAGCTCATGTGACATACACGGAAATAATAATTTCGCTGTCCCAGCTAATGCAAGTGAGTGATATAGGCAGAGCTAATTTTTTGCTAGAGCAGCTCAAATCTGTGTTGTTTTAACTAGTTTATTTTCAGAAAGCAATTTCACATTAGCTGTTGCAACTCTTTAGCTATGCTATCGCAACATAAATTTCGCTGCTCTAGCTAAAAAAATTAGCTCTGCCTACATCAACCAATTTTACTAGCTGGTATAGCGAAATTTTTTTTCCGTGTAGCAATACGTGATGCAAATCTTACTAAAAAATGGGTCTTTTCAATCACAACTCCACCAAAAAATCTGATAATGATTCCTTTTTATCCTTCACTCAAACACTAGTTCCCCGTGTCTACGAACCCTACAAATTTATTTTTTAAATTTTGGATGAGTTTGCCATGAGTAACCATAACAACGTCGAAAAAACTTTTTTGAGAGGGATCTAGTAAAATGAGTTGTCGCTGGCTTAATTTCCCTAAATTTTCAATAAAATTTTTCAAACTGCCTCTCAAATGTGAATGTTTTACACGCCGTACGGATTAGAAACTGAATTCTATGTAACATTTCATAAAAAAGTATCGAAATATTTTTTATTTAGTCATCAAGACCCCCCTAACGTTTTCATAGCCTTCAAACTTTCATTTCTTTCGTTTTATTCTGCTGACTTTGCTTTTTCTAGCTTAGAAAACGTGTATTTCGAAATTCCTCTTGTTTGCTACAGGGTCGACGTTACAAGGCAGAAGAAAAAGCTCTGTGTACTCTTCTATGGAAATCGTCACCAAGGACTTACGAGACGATACTTAAAGATCAATTTCCTTTTTTGCCGTCATCGCATACTTTGAAGAAGATTGTCCGGAAAGTTTCCATGAAACCCGGGCACAATCAGTTTATATTCAACAACTTGAAGCACTTTTTGGATGCACCCGAAAATAAAATGGACAAACACGTCGTCCTGTACTCAGACGAAATGACGCTACAAAAAAACCTGTACTTTGAGCCACACAGAGGACATATCGGGGGCGTCGTTGATTTCGGCCTGATTTCGTGTTCAGAAAGCCCTGTCATGGAAACTACGCGGACGTATGAAATTTCAGATCACGCGATAAATTATATGATTCGTGGACTCCACAGTGGGAAAACTTTACCCGTATTTTATGGATTCTGTACTGGAGCGACGAATGGATACTACCTGGAAAATCTCACTAAGAAAATCATCCAAAATTTGACAGAGGCAGGTTTCGTTGTCGAAGTTATCGCAACCGATCAAGGCTCCAACTTTTGGGCTGCATTTCGTCGACAAATGGAAAGCTCTAACATCATCAGACGAAATAATGGGGAGGGAGAACGTAAGTGAACATAATAAACGTGTCAATATTTCCAATTATACCCTCTTGGACAATATTTATTAATAATATTTTTGACACGGATAATCTCCACGAGTCTCACGTTAGACTGTTCAATTAGGGAATTTGATTTCGTTAATGTTGTTATTGGTTGTGTTAGTATATTTTTTATTACTTATTTATTCATATATGTTGATTGATCGAAATTAATTCTTTATCGTTATTTGTTTCATTTTTGTTGTAATTGATTTTTCATCGATTAATTTTTTGTATGTATCATCTACTCTGAATGAATGTTGTTAAGTATGTTACCCGCTTGCTCAGCGCGATCACACAGCTGTACTGATGATTGAATTTTTATTTCTTTTTTGTTAATTTTGTTGTTGTTCAATAATTGGGTGAGGTAGTCATGTTCATTGTCTAATTGATTAGTATTAGTTACTATTGTTAGTTGTACTATGCTCTTATCAGTTCACTAGTTTCTCTAACTAATTTGTATGATAAATTATTTTTTACAGGTAACTCGATGTTCATTGGCGGCAACGAAACATTCGTACTTTTCGATTACTGTCACATGCTGAAATGTTTCAGAAATTTACTTATGCATCCGCACGACCTAATCGTTTTCCTCCCTGATGGAACTATTCGATATATCACTTGGGATCTCTTCATAAAGGTTTATGAAGATGACCAGAAACACTCGGGCTCAGATGCTCATTTGACGTTTTTGAACGATGAGCACATTCATAAAAAGAAATGTCCAAAAATGGGGGTGAAGTATGCTTCACAGTTTTTTTCCAAGAAACTGTCCAAACGTTTGTATGAATTGGCGGATATTGCAGGCAAGAATATTTTTCAAATTTATTACATACATAAATGCTTAATTTTTCAGGCAATCCAGAGCATCATCCACATCTTTTTATTAGATGTCCATGATCGTTGTAGCTGTCTTTTGCAATTTATTTTTTTCTGTTTCACACGATAACCTTTGGCCATTATATTTTTCCTTCAATATTTTGCAGGAAATTAACTCTTTTTACGTATATTTACGTATATCAACACATGTGACACGCTAATTAATGTTCTACTCTACAATCATTTCAGGCGACTAACTCAATTTCTAAATAACGATTATTAGTTCATAACAACCATTTAAAAGCTCTACACGGAGAAAAACTGCTTGCTTGAAACGCACCAAACCAACAGTGCTTAACATGCAAAATTCCCATGCCTATGTAAAGCATGAAGAATAAGCAAATATTTCGACCTTGACCCCTCTTCGTGCTATTTTCCTAAAATAAATTTAGATAAATTAGGTATAGTGTCGGACGATGGTTAAGCAGTCTTCAGAAATAGGCGTGGCTGTATCCTAAAACGGACGAAACTCATGCGTTTCGAGCATGATTCTCTCATCACGGCATTATGTTTACTGCAATTAATAAATTTTCAGCACTTTCTAGCATCATGTGAGTGACAAAAACTCCCAAAATATTACACCAGTATAAATTTAACATGGATATGTCCCCTTCACAAGCAACAAATACATGAAATTCACCAGAGAATAAAAATTTTCTGCATTACAGAACTTCATGAACATAGTGGACGAGATTTCTTTGCGAAGTCATGCGATCTCCGTGATGCAGGTTGGTTGGTGAGGTTAATAAACGACTGGTTTGACTCAATGGATGGCGTCACCCAACCGGACAGTGAAAATTTTCAATTTTGGGAAACATTCCAGGGAACTATTCCTGGAATGCATTTTATCACCAAAATCATTCATCCTAATCCCGATCCTAGGAAGCTGAAGAGAGCAGACATCGAAATCTCGAATACACCAACCCTAAAAAATATGCTTTTGGTTGTGAAAAACTACAGCCTCATTTTTCACAGATTAGTTGCATTAGGTTTTAAGGAAATGGTAGGAAAGTACTTAAATACTGATGTGATCGAAAATTTGCATGGAATAGCAAGGGCCATAGGTTGCTATAACACCAATCCGAACAACCAACAGTATCAAGGCAACCTGACCGCTTTAATGATTAATGGCAGCTTTGATTCCAAAATCAAGGGCTCCAATTCAGAAAACGTCGATTCGAGTAAATCATTTTTCACCATGGACACGTTCACCAACATTGAAGATACTGCTGTTCCTGAAGTTGCTGCAGAAAGTGATGCTTTACCTTCCGAATGTAAAGTTGCAGATCTTCTAACGGTCGGGGGTTCTTTTCGAGTATTCATTATAAGAAAAGAAAGCCTCAAACACCTTTTAGGTACACCCGGTTGTACCATGTGTAATGAAACTTTGGTAGACGAAAAATTTGTACAGGCTTTAGACGACCTCGAGAAATTGCTGTTGGCTCGGACTCGTGTCATCTACAAAAAACTGACCTTGGTACGAGACTTGAAGGAACTCTGCATTGAATTTTTGAAATTGGAGTGGCACAACTGTACAAAACATCTTACAGAAGAACTGGTAGAAAGCATCGCTGAAATGGCTGTGAACAATTTTTTGTGGTCTTGGTGCAGGCGGCAGAATCTGGAGCTGCAAAAGCAAATGGTAGGTCAAGCAAGGGCTATTTCAGTCGCAAATGAGCAACAACAACCGACAAACGACCATTCAGAATCCCGTCATGTTAAAAATTCACAAATCACTTTCAACTATGGAAAACACAACAAAGCAAGAAGTAGCATTTTACAATGCAACGTGAGTATTTTCTACACCATCTTCTTTCTGGATGTGGTATAATGATATATGATTTTATAAATATTTTTTTTATATTATTATATATTTTATATATTATATGTATTTTACATACGTAATATATATTCCATTATTATTTATAATAACATTTTTATGTATAATATTATTTACATTTATTATACAGGGTGTCCCAGGGTAAGTTGAGCAGCCGTAGAATTTAAAATCCTTAGAAAATTCTAAGACCATTTTCCCTTTGTCATTTTTAACAGAACTCAAAATTACAAAAGATACGCGAGTTTGAAATTCAACCAATCAAGGCCCTCCCTCGAGAAGTGGGGATTAGAACCATGGACCAAAATTAAACTGAATTTTTCCCGTATTTTTTTGGGTGGAAAAGTCCTTTGCCACTTTTCTTAAAACTCGAAATTAAAAAAGATATTCGAGTTAGAAGTTTTAACCAATCAGATTCGTTCAATTTCAAACTTGAATATCTTTTTTGATTTCGAATTTTAAGAAAAGTGGTAAAGGACTTTTCGATCCAGAAAAATACGAGAAAAATTCAGGTTGATTTTGGCCCGTGGTTCTTGTCCCCACTTCTCGAGGGAGGGCCTTTATTGGTTGAATTTCAAACTGGCATATCTTGTGTAATTTTGAGTTTTTTGGAAAATGACAAAGGGAAAATAGTCTTAGAATTTTTCAAGCATTTTAAATTCTCCGGCTGCTCAACTTACCCTGGGACACCCTGTATATTATATATTATTATATTATTTTTTTATATATTTTACTTTCATATATTATTTTACTTCATACAGGTGTCAATTTTTTCATGAATTTTTTCTAGTTGAGCAAAAATGCAATGGATGACAGTAACGTGACTCAGCCATGTCAAAATACTCACGAAGAAATGCCCACGGATGCCCCACTAACGAGTATACCGTTATGTACAGCATTTGAAGCCGCTGCAGAAGCTGATCCGCCTGTTGAAGTTCCCGAGGTTTTGCATCCGGCGATTCAGCTTCCAATCATGCCGAGAAGATTGGCGAATATCCAATCAACTTGTTACGCGATAAGCTGTTTGCAGTTACTATTCCACCTACCACACTTCCGTAATATCATCATGACGACCCAACCCGAAATCAGTAAGCGAACAGCAACAACATTGACGGAACTATTCGACAAGATGAGCAACCCTAGAGACGCACGGCCAATCGATCCGATGAGTATAAGGATGTTGTGCATGGAATGGAATTTTGACCTGGGGAAACAACACGATGCTGCAGAATTTCTCGGTCATCTTTGCGCTCGCATTAGCAGGGAAATACCGACATTTGATGACAGTGGCATTAACATGCTGAAAAACACCACTTGTTTCGAATGCGGTGTCTTCGACAACGATTTGAAAGAAACGTGGATTCTGCAAGTTCCAAACAAGAAAGGAAAATCTTTGGGGGATCTGATACCGAATGCCATGGAAATATGCTTCCCAGAAAATCCGAAATGCTGCGCTCAAATGATGGAGGAATATAGTTTTACGCAACCACCCCCCTTTCTGATGTTTGAAATTTCCCGAGTGGAAAGGAGTGGCCGTCGGCAACGAAGCATGGTACGGATTCAAAATTCTATTACAGTTGTTGTCGAATAAAGATCTTTTCGCTATAGCATGAGTGGATTGGTTGTTCACTACGGCAAAAACGCTACTTCAGGACACTACATTGCCTGCATCAAAAACCAGAATGGCGCCTGGTGGTATATAAACGATAGCGTCGTCACTGGAAAATCAACAACTGACGTTGATAAATTGAAAAATGATGGCGCGCCAACCCTCGTTTGCTATCTCCGGGAGTAAACGTAGGGTAAGTTGTTAAAATTTGAGTTGCTCATTCCTAAAGTGCCATTATAAGATGTACTCACTAAAGTTAAAGTACTTTTTTAGGATATTGTACTCCAAAAATTTTGCAAATCAACGAAAATTTTTAACAGTATACTTCGAAATTTGCAAAACACATGAAAAACTGATGTGATACATTGTTCCTTTTTTATTTTAAATTATCTATTTTAGCATTGTTGGAAGTTTCAGAATGTGGAGGTTTCTGTCAAAGACAATAATACATTTTTTTCCTTTTGTTGCATAAAAAAATGTATGTAGAATAAGAGACTACATTAATTATGCCAGAAACATAATTTTCTTTGAAAATAATTACTTGTTTGTAACTTGAAATTTGTAAAACTGAACGTCTACAATTCCTGGAAAAATTAAATTTCTTCAGAAATTACAAAAATGAAAGGTATGCAAAATAAAGATATCTGTAAAACATTTCAAGTAGAAACATTTTTCGATTCTGAACTCGAAAGTAGGGATATATTTCTATATTGTGATTTGGAAAACTATGATTGCAAGTTTCAAAAGAAAGAAATTACTCGCGAGTATGAGAAATTGAAAATATCAAAAATTAGGACGTCAAGGGTAAGAAATATATTCAAATACGAATTTTTCATCATTTGTAGGATTCCAATACGTTTAACATGATTTTAAAAACTTATCTTGAAGAGTAGAAGTTTCTATCAATTTCAAATTGTATGTTTTCAAATAAAGTTAACTGTTCAACTTTTTGTAACTCATGATTATAAAAGGATTAGTAATTATAAATCAAAGTCAAGTGGAAGTCTTGACTGACATTCAATTTGAAGACTTGAAATTATGATACAGTAACAAATGAAAGGCCCGAGAAAAAAATTGGGATGATTTAAGGTTTCCTGAAAATCTAGACGTGTCTAAAAAAAAATTTTAATTTATGGTAGCTTCACTTCGTCGATCAATCAGTCAATCAATTGAAAAATTAATTACCTGTGAATTGAGAAAGTTATGATTTCCAGAAAAATTTTATAAAAAACATCTACATTTCTCATTTCAAATCCACAGTAATACATTTATTGTGTACTTCAAAAAATATTTGTGTAATTTTATTTTCAAATTATAGAAAAGTTTGATGATTTTTAATTGAAATTCAGGAGACAGTAGGTTACTTGAAAATAACAAAATTCAAATTCTTAGAAAAATTTTTCGGATAAAAGTAACTTACTTCTTTTCAAGGAAAATTTGTGGAAATGAATAATTACCAACTCAACAGGCATTTCAAATCCAAAAAGAAAAATATTTTGCTCACGTTAATTATGTCCTTCAGTGTGCTTACTGGAACCTACAGAAAAATGTATATTTTCGATTTTGAAGAAAGATAGATCAAAAACAGTTCAAAAAAATCTTTTGGTTTGGAAATGAATAATTAATGAAAGAAACAAAATTTCAATAGCTTACTTATTATAAACATAAAAAGATGTTTCTCTAGTAATTTAAATCCTTATATACAAAAACTTCAGAAAAAAAATGAAATTTCTTATAGTCACCTTATGAAAATCTTATAAAAACTCAGTTTCTTATGAAGTAACTTTATACAAACTGTATAAGAAACTGAAATTTTTTATAAAAATCGATCTTCAACACTGTATAAGAAAAAAATCTTATCAAATTTTGTCGATCAATTTCTTATAAGTTTTTTATATAAGGTCAATTTATCAGATTTTTGTAAGATGAATTTATGAAATTGCCTTTTTCTATACAATTTGAATACGAATCAAAATTACTAAGGTTGTGTTAACACAAATTGTGGACAACTAGTTATAAATTTCATTTCACATATTTATTGTTCAAAATATTGACCAGTACATTACATTCAATCTCTGACTTTTTAGAATACATCATCGAACTATTGTTTTATTACATAAATAATTTGGAGTGCAAAAAAATCTGTGTATATTATAATGTATATATTATTATATATAACGTATGCATACATTTAATGTGTTATATAAATTGAATGTTTATACATATACCAGGTGTACTCCTAATTAATTTCCGGTTTTTTTGCAAATAAAACACATAATTCCAAAAAAACCGTAACCTTTATTTTATTCAAAGTATTTTCCATCGCTTTCTACACATTTTTCCCACCTTTCTGGTAAATTGTGGATACCACGCCAGTAAAAATCATTGCCTTTGGAGGTGAACCACTCGGTGAGCAATTTTCGTACATTTTCGTACGAGTCGAAGCGCTGCTCAGAAAGGGCATGGCCCAACGAGGCAAAGAGGTGGTAGTCGGATGGCGCCAGGTCTGGTGAGTAGGCCGCATGATCAAGCACTTCCCACTTGAGCCTTTCCAGCGTGTCACGAACGACTTTCGACTTATGCGACGGCGCATTGTCGTGGAGCAAAATCACCTTCTTCTGTCGTTGTTGATATTCTGGTCGGTTTTCCACAATGGCTCGGCTCAAATCTTTCATTTGCTGTTTGTAGCGAACGGCATTCACAGTTTCACCAGGTTTCAGCAGTTCAAAGTATATAACACCGGACTGGTCCCACCACACACACAGCATGACCTTCCGACCGTAACGATTTGGCCGTGCCGTCGATGTCGATGCTCCACCTGGACTCACCCACGATTTGTTGCGCTTAGGGTTCTCCAGGAAAATCCACTTTTCATCGCCAGTAACAATACGATGCAGGAAAGACTTTCTTTTGTATCGTTGAAGCAGCATTTCACAGGTCACTTTTCGATTCTCCATTTGTCTCTCGGTCAGTTCATGGGGCACCCACTTTCCACACTTCTGAATTTTTCCCATGGCTCGCAGACGTTTGGAAATTGCTTGCTGTTGAACTCCCAACGCATCTGCAAGCTGTCGTTGCGTTTGCGTGTTGTCTTCATCTAATAATGCTTGCAATTCGGCGTCATCGAACGATTTTCGCTTGCCGGAGCGTGCGGCGTCGTTCAGGTTGAAATCTCCATTTTTGAACTGTCGAAACCACGTTTCACATGTTCGAAGTGTTAGTGCACGATCACCATAAACTTCCACAAGCACACAGTGGCTCTCGGAAACTTTTTTCCCCTGATTGAACATGAAAAGCAATGCATGGCGCATATGCTCAAAATTCGTCACAAAATTCGACATTTTTGAAACGCAATAAAAACTTACTGGAAGATTTTTTCGAGAAAATGTCAACGCAGTTTAAGCACCCGATATGACTGAAAAAAATGACATATGGTATGTGTTACCAATAGCGGTACAAAACAGAACGCCATCCATTGAAAAAACCGGAAATTACTTAGGAGTACACCTGGTATATATATATATATTTTTTTATATATATATATTATGTATAATAGTAATAACTATATTAAATCCAACCATCGACTTTTTAGAATACATCGTTGAATAATTGTTTTAATGACATATATCATGAGGAATATAAAAACATGTTAAAATTTGGCATATTACAAAATTGTTATACGTCGGTGCCATGGACCCACGAAACATTCATATAATTTTCCCGGGAGTTGCTCGAGCTCCCCGCGCTCCCACTCACCCGCACTGCACGAAGCGCTATAGGTGCGGGGATTCGGTTGCCGCGCTCCCACTCACCAGCAATGCACGATGCGTTATTGGTGCGGGGATTCGGTCCCCGGGCCTATATAGAGGGGCCACAGAGAGTGAAGGGCCAGATCGCCTCGACTTGCGGAAGGCTGCTCTACCTAGCGGAAGGCTCGCAACCGCCTCGAATTGCGGAAGGCTCGCTCTACCCAGCGGAAGGCTCGCAACCGCCTCGACTTGCGGAAGGCTCGCTCTACCTAGCGGAAGGCTCACAACCACCCCGACTTGCGGAAGGCTCGCTCTATCTAGCGGAAGGCTCGCAACCACCTCGATTTGCGGAAGGCTCGCTGTCTCTTCTCCTAGAACACGATCAACATGGCACCCCCGAAGGTAAAATGAAACTAGCTAGTCTAAAGTGGACGTGATTCTGATCATTATCTCCCCACAGCCGAAACGTCCCCGCGGAGGTCGAAAACATCGGGAACAGGCCCAAGAGGTGGTCCTGAAGCGGCTGGGGAAATTACCCCGGTTAATGGATCTCCAGGTCCAACCCCCCAAACCGTGTCGTTCCCCTGCCCCGAGAGACACTTGGAGACTCATCCGAGTGGTTGGCCACGACGCAAGAGAGAGGGCCAGCTATCGACAACGCCGGATTCAACAACGAGAATCGTGCGTGAGGCACCATAAGAACGGGGAGTCCTGGTGGTGGTCCCCACCCCCCAAGACATTGACCCCCCGACTCCGAGACAGACCAACGCGCCGAGAGACCACCCCACCATCTCCGCGGATACGCTCGGTTATCCACATACCCCAACAGACCTCGGAATCTTGCTCCAACCACCGGCAACGCTCTCTCTTCTCCCCGGTCAGTCCAGGGAAACCCACGGACCCCAACATCCCTAAGCCGACACCACCTAGGACTTCGACGCCCACAGTGGAGGACATCTCCGACGATCTGTAGACCTACGCCCGAGACCACGGTCTCGGTCAAGAGGACATGAAGCTCTCTTCCCTACTTTGGGACTCCGTGGAAGGGCTACACCTTCTTGCCTGGACTTAGTTTCTTGTATTTTGGTTTAAGGAATCTAATTGTAACCATCGATGAATAAATCTTGAGTTGACCTTACCTTTCGGATTTGTTACTGGGTTACAACCTCCTCCCTTGTTGTTCGACTTATAACAAAATTGTTCAACAATCTAGTCGCGTCTTTACAGATATATGCATATTGAAATAAATGAAGAGTATATATTATAATACATATAAGGGTTCTAATTTATCATTGATACCGTGTAATATCTAAAGTGAAAATAAAATTGACTTTTTACTATACATTGGTTTTTTACTGTCTTTTTTCCTTGCATTTTTAAGGGTACAATTAAGTTCATCAGCAGGAATTTAAATGGATGATAATATTTGTCTCTCATCTGTTAATTCCATTTTTTTTAAATTTTTATTTATATTTTATTTATTTAGGTTGTTGAAAATGATTATGAAGGAACTAAAAAATTGCATGATTCGGATCGTCCAATTTATTTGAAAAGGTAAGTGTTCAAATAAAAACATGATAATTATTTATAAATTATTTTAACTATTTTAAACAATTTAATTTCTGAAAATGAACAATTGAACTTGAAAAATGTACAAAGTTTTTTACAAAAGATATTGCTTTAATTTGCAAACGTTCAATGATGTGATTTCCAAAAATTGTAATCACAAAAATAAATTGAAGTTATAAAAAACAGAAATACAATTTTAATAGCGTACGTATTATTAATCGAATACTATGTTTTGCCACAAATTGGAAATAATGTGTTCCAAATTGAATTTCACATATTTTTGGTTCAAAATATTTATTGGTCCAATAAATCTTATCATCGACTTTTTAGAGTACATCTTTGAATTATTGTTTAAATTACAAACGTTATTAGAAATACAAAAACATCTGCTTTACAATTTACCCTATTAAAAAATTATTTATATCAACCTAGTTTTCGCAAATATATACATATTGAAATAAATCAACAGCTTACATTACATTGTAATTTTTCCTGGCATTTTATCTTCAAAATGTTAATGACTGAATTCTACTTATTGATGGCATTAAAATGAGCTATTCATTGCACGTGTTCATAACGCTTAAAACTTCAAAAAACAATCAAAACAACTTTGACAGTTTGACATGTGCATGCCCAAGCCACTGCCGTCTTTAAATTTAGTACGGGGGTTTGGTATGTAGAGGCGCTAGTGAAACGCTGCAAAATTATCTCACATCTTTAACATGGGAGTGAGCCCCCCCCTGGAGTGAATAAATTTCTTTCTCCGTTGCTGTGTCATAAATAATTTGAAATGCATCGCCAATTATTCCGAGGATCGCGCGCTTTTTCTTATTTTCGCGGGGAATAATTCTCATTGTATCACCATACTGTTTATTTGCTATAACTAATCTTTTCTGTGTGTTGTCCAAAAATTTTCTTATTACTTGGCGTTTTTCCATTTTTCCGCAGTGGCTCTGGATTCTCTGTAGAAGTTCACATAACGATGTGCTCCATTCAGGAAAATATCGAAGGTCGACATGATTAATTACTTTCCATTTAGTTGCTGTCAAGTAAATAGTTCCTTGTTTTTGAAAGAATATTCCTTGGCAATTCTTGATTTCATGAACCCTTGTTTCCGTATTGGCCTTGGTCATGGCAAGCTTACGACAAATATATGTTCCGTCTCGTCTTCATTCCCTTTCTTTTCCCTTTTCCGCGTTCTCGCAACCATTATTGCTGCGTTTAAATCCATAGATGAAAGAGAAGTCTCAATTTGGGCACGAAATGAGTGAATCTGTAGGTAACTAAGACGGACTACGTAAGATCTAAACGATTTTTCGAAATTACTACCGATCAGGCGGTAAGTTTCTTTTAGGGGAGGGGGAGATGTAACGAGCGAGGTCATTCCCCGCTCGTATTTTATTTTTCCTTGCTGGAAGAAAAACCCGAAATAAAAATTTGAACGACAACAAGTTTAGAAAGAAATAATGACGCGCTGATAACACATACAATTTCAAGCGGGTAAAAGCTTTATAATTACACAGCCTTTTAGAAATAAAATTAAGTATCATTCACGATGAATACCATTCTTTTGAAATAAAGATAAGAACATTAACGACAATACTTTGGGAAACACCGACGATTGCTCTTTACAAAGCAACACGAAATAACGAGCGATCATTTCTATTAAGCTAGTGCTTTGGAAAGAATACTAATAGATAGTTAATGGTTGCTTTCTTTGAGACATCGTTTCCAAATGAGTTGGATTTCACAACATTTTAGGTATCCTTTTTTTTTTCTCCACGTCGACATTTTTCGGGCATAAGAACCCCTGCGAGTCAAGGTAGTTTCAGAGTCGCCTTTCCGAAGCATTGCCTGAAAGTAACCTTGCAAAGAAAGTAACTCCACCAAGCCTCTCGCCAACTTGAGAAACGGCCTCTCGCTCTCACGAGCCTCTCGCCAAAATTGAGGAAGGGCCTCTCGCTTTCACAAGCCTATCGCCAAACCTCCAACGGCCTATCGCTCACGAGCCTCTCGCCTGACCTGACGACGGCCTATCGCTCGCCCACCGCAAAAGTAACTAATTAAACATTTTCTTTTCAAAATCTGGTACAATCAATATCGTTGTATCCGCCCAACTGGTTCAAGTAGAGTGATAGGGTTCTCTTCCCTATCCCGCTCTAGATCCAAGGCACCTTGAAGAACCATGTTTGGCGACATACAAAGAAATTGTACGACCATAAATTAATTAAATAATTGCTACAACCTTGAAGATAGAAAATAAATATAGGAATATAGATTTTTAACATGTTAAAAGAAAGTTCAGAAATTAATATAAAGGATAACAGAAACTAAAATTAATGTAACGGAGTATTAAAATAGTCAAGGGATAGAAAGGGCCGAATATTACGAATATAGAATTTCAACAAAATTCTATTTTACCTTAGTGACCACCGTGGGGGATTTGAGGAGTTTAATTAGCAGACGCATTAGGAGTGGATTAAAACCTACTGGGAACGAAAATTCATTTAAAAGGAAGGGACTTTATGGACTTTGGGTCCAATTACAAATCCTAAAGAGATTTCCTGTAGACCAACCCCTCACTGAGGCAGACTTAGCGATTAAGGGAACAGTCCCCTCAAGAGGTCTCGAAAAATCGATTTTGTTTTTTTTCGTTTATTTGCTTAGGGAACTATTGAAGATTATACAGGGTGCGCCATTTCTTATGTCGGTATTGTAACATTGAATAACTTAAACATTTGACAACCGATTTACTTGACTTCACTTGTTTTGGAAACGTCAATTCAGTACAATTTCAACCATGTATCGCTTCACACCAAAAGAACGCGCTGAAATAGTTACTTTGTACATTGAAAATAGTCGTTCAGTTGTGTTAACTCAACGAGCATATCGTCGAAAATATCTTGGCAAACAGGCACCATCTGACAACACTATTCGTCGTTTGGTGTCGAATTTTTGTGACCACGGGACAGTGAAAGATCGCGAACAACCCGTTCATCAACGACCAAGACGTTCAAATGAACTGATTGAAGCTGTCAGAGAGAGCGTTGCCCAAAACCCAAAAGTTTCATATCGTCACCGCGCTCAGCATCTCGGCATCAGTGGAACCACTCTACGGCGCATTTTGAAAGATGATTTGCATTTGTTTCCGTACAAAATGCAATTAACACAAAGAATATTGCCTACAGATCATCCACGTCGCTTGGAATATGGACAAACAATCGCTCGAATAGTTGATACTGAACCTGATTTTTGGAAGCGAATTTTAATGACCGACGAGGCACATTTCAAACTTTCTGGAGGCGTTAATAAGCAAAATTGCCGCATTTGGGGAACGCAGAATCCACACGAGATCCATGAAACGCCATCGCATGACCAAAAAGTTACTGTTTGGGCCGGCGTTTGCGCCAAAACCATCATTGGTCCTTATTTTTTCAAAGAGAACCAAACGATCGATGGAAACCGATATCGGTGGATGTTGGCTCACTATGTCTGCCCACAAATGCGTGAAAAAGGTCTTGAAGATTACTGGTTTCAACAAGATGGTGCGACCTGCCACACTGCGAATCAAACAATCCAGTTTCTGCAACGAAAATTCCCTGGACGTCTGATGTCAAAAAGAGGCGACATTGAATGGCCACCCAGATCTCCAGATTTGACCCCTCCAGACTTCTTTTTGTGGGGTTATTTGAAAAGTAAAGTGTACGCCAGCAAGCCGCAGACCATTGAAGAGCTTAAGGAAAATATTCGTGCCGAAATCATTGCTATACCACCCGAGATGCTCGAAAAGGTAATGGAAAACGCCGCAAAAAGGGCATATTTTGCTGTGAACAATAAGGGCGGCCACTTGATTGATGTTGTGTTCAAAAACTAGTCTAAATAAATTGTAAAGGACCAAACTAAATAAAAATACCTCATTTACAGAAATCGGTTGTTTTTTTTTCAAGTTATTCAATGTTTACATGCCGACATAAGAAATGGCGCACCCTGTACGTTTAAAATTTTAGCTCGAAATTCGAAGTATTTCAGGAGATACGTGGATTTTCCATTAATCATGCACGGCGCCCGGAAGCAGCGCAAGATAAGCGTTTGAATGAACGCGGAGATCACAATGAGTCTGTTATCGAAAGTCCCATGGGCATTTTTTGACGCTATTTGCATTTCGTCATGATTGTTGTTGTTTGTTTTGTATACCTGTTTGAGGTGGTATGTTTGTTCGCGTATCAGGGAGAAAATATTTTTGGAGATAGTTATTATTTCGACTTTCAGAGCTTCTTAGTAAGTCTCGAAAGCGTTTGGTGAAAACATGTATCCTGAACGGGCGAGAAAAAATCTCAATCGAAGCACGAAAACCCCGAAACGAAAATTTCACGGTAATCGGTGGACAAAAAAAAATGAAAATGATGAGGCCGAAAGCTCCGCGTCGCGGAAATTGGGTACAAGGTGTTTTGACGATATAACAGTGCAAGCCGATAACTGTTATCGCATTATTGAATTCCTGTCAGTGTTTGGTGTGATTTCGCAGTTCGTGATTCGTAAAGATTGCAAGAAAGATGTGAAGTTTGGAGAAAGTGGAAATCTCGGCTTGAGTTTCAATATAGTGCTTACATGTTCGTGCAGTCGAAGGATTATCAGTTCAGGACCAAAAATTCATACTGGATTTGAAATTAATGGAAGAATTGTTTTCGTCATGCGTTTGCTCGGTGTGGGGAGACAAGGTATAAATATTTTTTGCGGGTTGATGGACTTGTGCTCGGGACTGTCGCGCCATGCGTATGAAAGAATAGTGAGACATATCTTTGATGCAGCAACCACAATGTTCGATAAGGTGACTAAAGCGGCCGTTGAAGAAGAAAAGCAGCTCAATATCGAGAATGGATTACCGGTAGATGAATTCAAAGTATCTAGAGATGGATCGTGGAAAAAGCGGGGCTTTTCTTCATTGTACGGCGTTACGACGCTAATTGGATTTTGCAGTCAAAAAGTTTTGGATATCGAGACAAAAAGTTCTTTTTGTCAAGCTTGTTTGAAATGGAAGTCAAAAGAAGGAACTGATGAGTACGAAACTTGGTATGATGAGCACAAAGATGAATGTGACAACAACCATGATGGTTCCGCGGGTAAAATGGAGGTAGATGCGGTAAATGAAATGTTTGCTAGGTCTGAAGAAAAGTTTGGAGTTAAATATCTGTATTATATTGGGGATGGTGACTCAAAAACTTACAGTAACATTGTGAAAAACAATCCATATGGCGATAACTTTCCAGTTAAAAAAAGTGAGTGTGTCGGTCATGTGCAGAAACGAATGGGAACGCGCCTGCGAAATTTGCGAAAAACTGCGAAACTTGGGGGGAGAGGAGGACTGACAGAGGCGTTGATAAAAAAACTGACTATTTACTATGGTTTGGCGATACGAAGGAATGTCAACTCCGTCAATGACATGAAAAATGCAATCATGGGAACTCTATTTCATTATTGTTCAACGGACGAGGCCCCAAACCACGAGCACTGCCCCGAAGGACCAGAGAGTTGGTGTGACTGGCGGAAAGCTGAAGCCTCTGGGCAACTTGCATCTTATGAGCATCCTCCTCGCGTTATTTCGCCTGCCGTGGAGAAGCTAATTATTCCAATATACGACGAACTTTCGAGGGAGCAGCTTTTGACGAGGTGCTTGGGTGGCCACACTCAAAATCCGAACGAATCTTTCAATGCTTCGGTGTGGCGCATGGCTCCAAAACATCTTCACACGGGTCACAAAAATGTGACCATTGCCGCGTACGTAAGTGCAGGAATTCTCAACGCAGGATACCCAGCACTCCTGTACATGATGGGGTTGCTGCAAATGCCAATCGGGCAGCAATGCAAAATGTTCGCCGATCAAGCGGAAAAGACGCGACTTCATGAGGCTGACGAACGCCGGAGGAACAATGCGAAAGAGGCCCGCATGGCTCGTAAATCCAGGGAAAATGAGTTTTTCGAAGAATCTTAGGGGATTTTATACGGACCAGGATTAGCTGATTAAAATTGCATAGCTGTGAGTGGCTCATTTCTATATTTTATATAACGAAATCTTTAAAGTGCGTTTTCTCAAAACCATGTTTTTACACAATGCGGGAAAGATAACACAAAAAGTTTGCAACCGATTTTCTTTAACCGAATATTTTTTTGTTCAGTATAAAAAACTGTCCTATGTGAACTACGGGTTAAAAGAAATTTCGATTTTTAATACCTGTTTTTTTAAACAAATTACTCAAAAAAAAATCACTTTTTTTCACAGTGTTATTTTCCGCCTAAATTTTCGAATTTTGAAATTTCCGTAGTTCACATAGAACAAATAAGTCTAACGAAGAAAACTGAAATTGAAAAAAAAATTTTTCAATTTCAGTTCAAAATAACGCCTGCTATCGTTCCCGCAGTTGGACTCCGTCCGCGTCGAGATGCTACGGTGTTCCCCGGATTGCTCAGCAATTTTCAAATTTTTTGAATTAAATTTCTTTTGTAAATAAAGTTCAAAGTATGACTAAAACATATTCCAAAGTTCTTATGTCTGCGATTTTTTTTTCTGTGTGAAAAAAAAATCAGAAAAAAACGCTCATTCTTCGAGCTCTTGAGGGGACTGTCCCCTTTAAGTGGCGGAATACGCTACTCGTCTTTTCGGACAGCCATTACAACCTCCAGATCAAAGAATATGGATAACGTGTAGGGACTGCGGATCTGAGCGACAATATTCTAGGGATCCACCAACTAGGCTTCCAACAGAGAACTCATTAACTGTTTCTCCTTTGGAGACAACCACGAGAGACTGGGAAATATTTAATAACAGAATTAGACGACATTGTCAAGTTTTAAGTAATGAAGATAAAGAATTAGAGGAAGTTGTATCTGAGCTTACTATACCGCCTCCTCCCATGTTACCACCTTTAGAGTAGTCATTGCCAGGATCAAAAACGCGAATTAAATGTATTTCTGCTTGAATATAATAATAATAACGCCGACACGGCACTTTTACAGATAAAACCCGTCTTATTTTTACTCCTATCCTCAACACGACTTTTCAAACCCCCAACTTCAGGGTTGCACAGGGCGGAGTTTCCTGTGTCGGTCCTGGTCTGTTCGAGTGATCTTTTCTGGGAGTTTACTTTATTCGGATACTACGCTGGTTGCTCCTGGGGAGTTCGCTCGTCACAAGTTCCTTCGGAACTTTCGGTTTGAGAAATGATCCCCGTTTCGCTGTATTATCTACCTCGGTTTTACCCATCGTGACTCAATTCACACTGCAGTTAATGTCGTGCCAAAGAAAATTCAAGCAAGCGAAAAAACAAAAAAAAAAAAAACAAAAAATCTGCACCTCTCCTTCCTCTGTTCTCCGAAAATTAAAATCGAAAGTGTATTTGGTAAAATCGCTTAAAATATCAAATCCCGTTCATCGAAATCTCGCGCCGTGTCATCGATATTTCCCAATATCTCCACGCGACAAACAATACGTCGATGTCTCAAATATTCGTGATAACGAACCCGCAGAATACGCCTTATCTTAGAAAAATAACTGATAATATTCTGTTCATCAATTTGGATCTATCATGTGATTTAATCCCTGGGTTGTTCTAAGCTCGTTATAAAATGTATATAAAATCCTTGAAATTTTTTAATCTAACTGAAATCACTTAATTTCTTCTTTTGATAATTCTCTCTTTAAAAAAAAGTCGCAAACTGGAAGATTACTAATTTTAATAATTATTCTTTCTGTCCCGAAATCAAGCATGAAAGTGAATCTTTTCTAACAAGAGTAAAATTATTTTCAAAAGAAATCTCCCACAATTGTAACAAAAAATCAAATCCGCATGCTATATGTCAGTGAACTACTATAATCGAAAAGTTCGTAAAATCTTTTCACGCAATATTTCACAAAAGAAACCCAATTAATACCGCGAGATGTTTGGTCGCAGCAGCAATAGTAAAATTGCGCTTTTTCGCATGAGATTTTATAATAATTAGCACTGTAGAGTTCTCGATTTTCGCTGAGGCGAGAAAATCACACTATCGCGTTCTGTTCTAGCGCAAAACCCAAAACGTAAGCAATATGGTGTTGAAAATCATAAAATTTATGATCAAGGTAACTCACGCCAATAATACTGTGACAAACATGTAGGTATTATTCATCTTCCGGCTTCTAGTTCTTCAATTTCTCTTGATTTTCGTCTTGCGGTCTCTCCACGCCCTTAGATACGCGGGATCTATAGAAAAGTCGGTTCCGCTGCCACCAATGTAACGACCTCGACTTTTAGGGATGGTAGCGACCTTTCGAATGACGTAGTTTCGAGCCGTCCTTCCTAGTTCCCTCGTCGATTTTACTCGTTCTCACTCGTGAACATTTGGGAGGGTAAACGATTAAAACCAAATTATTCTTCACTTGACTGTTCTTTATTCAACAATAAATAAACCGTGACAAGGGAAAGGCGAACGCGCGCGTACTCAGGACACGAAAGGACCGAGCTCAGCGGGCTCGCGCAAGAGCCGCGAGCGCAACGATTCCTTAAATTACGGTTATCAAATACAACACCCGAAAATGAGCCCCTCGCGCTTAGAGTAGCCCGCTTTTATTCTAAAACCGGCTAGTAACAGCGGCGTGAAAGTGAATATAATAATATATAAACCTAATTATATATTCCGGGTCTCGTTCGTTACACCGAAACGTAAAAACCTTGATATCGATAGTGCTGGTTCGAGTACGTCGAAGAAAAAGTTGCGTTCTTCGATCACTAACGACGTTTTCGTTTCCTTGTCGCAATTTTACCGCATTATTTCGTTTGTGAGTGTTTTTGATGCGATTTCCGCAAAAGTGATTTGCCGTGATTGTAAAAAATCGGTACGCTTTGATGAAAGTGGTGGTCGTGGATTCGGGTTCAAAATTGTGCTCGCGTGTTGGTGCGGAAAACAAGAAATTCCATCGTCGCCGTACTTGAACAATGGATTTGAAATTAACAGAAAAATCGTTTTTGTCATGAGGCTTCTGGGTGTCGGAAGAGAAGGTCTGAATTCATTCTGTGGTCTAATGGACATCGGCCTGCAAATGAGTAAAACAGCTTATGACAAAATCGTGCAACATATTTACGATGCAAGAAAGGCTGCTTTTTTGTCGTCAACTCGCCAAGCTGTGGAGAAAGAAAAGAAAGAAATTTTGAATCGTGGCCTCAACGACAATAACTTGACTGTTTCCGGGGATGGTTCGTGGAAAAAACGCGGTTTTAGTTCTTTGTTTGGTGTTTCAACTTTAATTGCCCATTACACGGGAAAAGTGATTGACTGTGTTGTAAAAAATACTTTTTGTATAAACTGTTCTATCAAACGCTCACAATGTGATGATGATGAATTTGATGATTGGTACGAGACTCACGTAGACGAATGCTCATCAAATCACCAAGGCTCAGCGGGGAAAATGGAAGTGGACAGCATCGTAGAAATGTTTCAAGAGTCTGAAGAAAAATTTGGCGTTCGATTTGAAAATTACATAGGTGATGGAGACTCGAAAACTTTCAAGGCCATAGTCGATGCACAACCATACGGTCCGGATTTTGAAGTGAAAAAAAAAAGAGGATATAGGGCACGTTGCAAAACGAATGGGAAACCGACTTCGGAACGCAAAGAAAAATCATAAATTAGGAGGCAAAGGAAAATTAACAGATGCATTGATAAAAAAGTTGACGACTTACTACGGCCTGGCTATACGACGAAATAGCGACTCAGTTATGAAAATGAAAAGCGCAGTAATGGCCACCTACCATCACTATTGTTCCACTGATAAAAAACCCCGCCACGAATTGTGCCCTACAGGAGCGGACAGCTGGTGCGAGTGGCGAAAAGCCGAAGCCACGGGAAATACAAGGAACTTCAAGCATTCATTTCCCCCATTCCATCCTGATGTTCAAAAATATCTACTTCCAATTTACGAATGTTTATCCGAAGATAGTCTAATGCAGAGATGCTTGGGGAATTTTTCGCAAAATTCGAACAAGAGTTTTAATGCACTTATTTGGCGACTGGCACCAAAACACGTACATGCTGGTCATAAAATTATTCAAATCGCCACTTTCATCGCAACCATTGTCTTCAACGATGGATATTATGGAGTCCTCAAGATTATGAAAGTACTGGATTTGAAGATTGGGCCAACGTGCAAAGCTACTGCTGAGAGACGCGACGAAGACCGGCTCCATCGGGAAGCGCTATCCTCGTCCGCACAATCCCGAGAAGCGCGAATGAACGCGAAAATGAAGAAAATTCAAGAAAAACAGCTCTACGAAGAATCTGAGGGACTACTTTATGAAGCAGGAGTGGCAAAATAGATTTACAAAACACGTGAGTTGACGAAAATGTGCAAGATTCAGGTGACAAAACTTTAAAATGCTTTTTCTTAAAACCACGTTTTTTAAACTGGCGTGCACGATAGCCTTAAAACTTCTCAACCGATTCTAATGATTTTTATATCAAATTAAAGTGCATTAAATTTCCCATGGAATGACGTTCTTCGAATTGTTAAAAAACTTCTTTTTGTTACAATTTTCATCAACAATATAGGAAAAAAAAACTGATTTTTTACAAAAGTCGTGTTAAAAAAAAAAAAAACAATTTTTTTTCTGAAAACAAAAACGTCATTCTTTTAAGGACTTAATAACTAACAAATATTGTCAAACATTTTGGTTCTAGAATCATTTTTAGAGGCTCTAGAGTGCACGCCGTTTGCTTTTCCGGAAAATGCATGGTCAACTTTGGCAGCCCATATCTTGAGATCGGAGCAAGATTTTCCGAAAAAATTTTTTGTATAATTAGGATAAATAAAGAAGAATATTTGTTCAAAAATTCAAATAACTCAGATGGATAGTTTTTTTTTAATCCACGAACAAATTTGTGGCGCAAAAACACCAATCTATAGGAGGCTCTCCTCTTAAGTTGTATAATTGTGGGAACCCTTTTATCTTGAGCTGTATCATATAGTATTATTTCTAATTATACTTGAATATGCTATACTTTTGTTGTTTAATGGAAAATGTTAAAAGCTTTTATCAAATAACCCTTCCCCAAGTGTCCTAAAACAACGGGGGATCGAGGGTCGATAGGAAGATTTCCGTGTCTCACTTATCGGTCCTCTCTGTTGTACGATCCACGGATTGAACGAGATTTAGCAACGACGTGGGAATCATCATCGCCACTCTCTTCTCGAGGAATCCGCTCGTCACAGAGTTGTCATGAATTTTGTGAAGTGCATTAATTTTTAAAAAGTTCGATCAATACTTACATTAATTAATAAATTTCTTGGATTTTACTAAGTCTATGCTTTAGGTTTAGTTATTACTATTTTTTTTTTTTTGCGATTAAAAAATTCAACGTGTTTTATGATAATAAGTATGGAATTTTCGTACACATTGATGTTAAAAAGTGGTAAAACTGTTCAATTTTGGAAACAAGTGAAAATTCTTTGAATATTTATGTATATATTTTTCAAAAATTAAAATTTCCCAATATAAACAGATGTGAATAAGTTTCACAATTTTTTATTTCAAACTTTTTATAAGAAAACGACATGTATATATATATGTGGCTTCCCGCCATAATGACCTAACTCACTTTTTTTCGAAATTGAGTGTATGTGAAAGTTGATATCTGTAAATGTTAATCTTTCCATAAAATGTTAATTGACACTCTAATATCCAACATCTAGTTCGTTATATCGATATTTCATAACCAAAAAACTGCATTTTTCTCAGCATAACAACACAACTCAGCGTTTACCCGGCATAAGGAATCGGTTCACCCGTCATTGTTGAAATCGGTTTGATAATGATGTCGGTGGCTTGCCGCCATAACAGAGAGAGTCACTTATGTCATTCAGCTAATTTTACATGATATTCTGATGACATTTTGAACGTTATGGCATGTGACTTTCTCTGTTATGGTGGGAAGCAACAGATGTATTATGGTGTGAAAAGGTTTGTTGTACGTCAGTGTAACGCCCTGACGACAACATGAATAGTTTTTCATGTTTCGAGTAGAATCTTAAAAGAAAATCCAATACACTAACTGTTGGATTTTCCAAATTCTAAATATAGAGTCATTGTCGGGAGAAATTGAGGCCACAAAGAGAATGATTCCTTCCTACTTATCAAATCTGATTTTCCAACCGAAAAAGCATTTATCTTTCGGTTTCCAAAAATAGAATCATTGAATCGTTCCCAGCGATAACGACGTCGTCGGGAACAATGGTCTTCCACTTTCCCAAAAATCACTTTTCGTGGGAAGTGGAAGAAACCTCTCGGGAAAGGGAAACCCCAAAACTTGGGCCATGGAAGGACGACCAAGAAGGGAAAAATGCATGTGCGCAGGTCAAGAGAAAACCCGAGATAGTGGGAAACCTACCTCAGAGATTTCTCGACTCGACTCCGGCAATCATCGTTTACGACTCGAAGCGAAAACACCTCCACTAAAATTCACCAGAAACCATCATATTTAAAACTCTTTCCCGTAGTTGTCGGGAGCCGACCACGGCTTTCGGTTCTCCAACCTTTTTACCTTCCTTTCCCGGGAGCCGCCAACGGCTCTCGACTTTTCCGACTCTATTATTTTCCCGGGAGCCGCCAACGGCTCTCTACTTTTCTAGCTTTAGTCTTTTCTTGGGAGCCGCCAACGGCTCTCGACTTTCCGACTCTATTATTTTCCCGGAAGCCGCCAACGGCTCTCTACTTTTCTAGCTTTAGTCTTTTCCTGGGAGCCACCAACGGCTCTCTACTTTTCTAGCTTTAGTCTTTTCTTGGGAGCCGCCAGCGGCTCTCTACTTTTCTAGCTCTACTATTTTTCCGGGAGCCGCCAACGGCTCTCGACTTACCTAGCTTAGTATTTTCTCCGGGAGCCGCCAACGGCTCTCGATTATTCTATACTATTCTGTTCCATTTAAAATAAACTTCAAGATACAATTCGACCAACTGGCCAGCGCGTCTGTGCCCACGAGGGAAATTCTCCTGGCTGTTTATTATCGCGTTTGAAAATATTAAGAAACATCTTTGTAAACGAGACGACGGTTGTAAAATCCATTTGTTTCATTAATAAAAGGACTACTTGAGAGTCGAAAATCATAAACAATTACCATTATTCCTGGACCTCATTATTTACGTCTTATTCTTTTTTTTTGACGTTTAATAGGTTTCTGTGGCCTCCCGCCATAACAGAGAAAGTCACACATGCCATAACGTTTTAAATTTTATCAGAATATCATGTAAAATGAGCCTAATGGCATAAGTGACTTTCTCTGTTCTTCCGGGAAGCTACAGGTTTAGTAGATATATTTTACATTTTTTTTTCTTTCATTAAAGGTTTGATTTGTTGTATGACTGGTTAAAATTTAACAAATTTATTTTAAAACTGGTGATACCGTAAAAAAACAAAATTCAATGTTTCGTCAAAAAATGATGAAAGTCAATAATAAAATTCAATAAAATGTGTCAAAGTATCTTTGTCTCAATGCCTGAATAATGCGATATTAAGAAATTCCTTAGAAATAGTGAAATTTTTACTTGTTGGATAACGAAAAGGTGTTGCTATTAATAAACAAAAAACAGGCGAGGGAAATATTAATGCTCCAGTGGTATTTATTTTACAATTCAGTCAAAAGTACAACCTCAGCAGTATATCTCTGAAATCAAAAACTTTAAATCCAGAACTCTGTACATTTTAAGAAACAAGTCCTAACTATGGGTAAAGCCTATTACTAATCCCAAGCTCATTCAAACGAAGCATTTGAAATTTACTTTAAATCCACAACATTATAATAAAATTATTTTTTATGAATCTCCATTTCGCACAAAGTATAAACTGTTAGGTACCCGTACTAACAACTACGTATAATGAAGATTTTACATATGCTTCGATGAATAGAATTCTTAAGAAACATTGAAATATTCGAATATTGCAAGTTTCTGTGTGACAATTCGACACCTCATATTTCTGTGGCTTGCCGCCATAATAGAGAAAGTCACTTATACCGTAAGGCTTATTTTACACGATATTCTGATGACATTTTGAACGTTATAAGATGTCTAACTTTCTCTGTTATGGCGGGAAGCCACAGATTTAAATAAATATAAATTTGTTGAGAAACTGAATTGAGTAGAATATTTTTGGTATCACATCGGTTCTTATTTATCACTCATTCTTTTTAATCTACTGAACAAATCACATCTATATCTGTAGTTCTCCGGAATAACTGAATAAGTCACTATTGCATTTAGGTTTATTTTACAAAATATTCTGATAAAATTTTGCATAGTACGGCCGAAGTGACTTATTTGGTTATGTCTGTAAAAACAGATATGATAAAAGGACCTTGTACAAAAATACTTCATAAAATAAGCTTTAGCAAAACTACAATACAATGTTTAACATAATACTGTTAAAATACGTTTTCAATTCACATTGTGATAATAAGCATATTGCTAAACTTCATGGAATCCCCACAGTATAATAACCTGACATATTTGACTTTTAAAAATGGATAAAAAATTGAATACGTGTTAAACGTTTCTCCGTTTGTTTCTTTTAGTTACCTAAAGTAGTATTGCAGACGAGAAGCATTGTTATGCGATAGCATTTCAAACAAGTGGCAATTTAAAAAAATTATTTTCATCAAAATACAGTTGAAAATAAATTTCTGTAAAAGTTGCTGCGTTGGGTTGTAGATTTTCAAAGCATTTTATCTTGAATCAAACTTAGACGTGTTACATCACATGAGTAAATCTTTTTTCTGGAGAGCTCTAAATTTAAAATCATCTTCCAATAATAATGATATTTGTAACTGAACAATACTAATAATATTGTTCAGTTATCGTCTCAAAAAATTAAATTATATTTTTATCATTTAATGATTACATTTATTAAATAAGTATATTTAAAATTATCAACAATTTTATTAATAAACTTTTATTTCATTTTAATACAAGAATTTTTTATGATAAATTCAAACAACGAAAAAAACTGAAAATTATTCATAAATGAAAATCAAAACTTTTGAGGGGGCCGTCCATTATATGAAAAATATTCCACCCCCCTGCTTTCAATAGCCTCCCACGTGACCCATGAATTGCCAATTATTGATTGACTCTTCTTCCAATTCAACAAAAATATTGAAATTGTTGTTAATTCCTCCTGCTATGACGTAGTTTTTTTTTTTGTTTTTTTTTTTTTAATTATTTCTATTATTTTTACATATAATTATTTTTTCGACATGTCATTGATGATGATGGTAAGCATATTTTTGGTTATTACAAAAAAAAAATTTATACATAATTTTTAACATGATTTATGTCAAAACACAATGGATTTGAATAATAAGATGAGCTGTAAGTGGCGTAACAAATTAACTACAATACTTTGGAAAATGAAATTCCATTTTTTTTTTAAACTAGCACAAAATTACAAAATACATTTACAATAAATGAAGAAATTTTTAAAATGCTAAAAATTTTCAAATATCTCTATGAAACCAATTTCTTTAACAATAGTAAATTTTTGAATTTTATATTTCCTGCACAAACATCATTTTCTCATATATTTTATTGTAACTTAACATATTTATTTATTATTTTTTTCCAGCTTATTTTTAAATTGAAATTTTTATATTTCGACATACTTCACGTGAATAATTTTATTTATTTATTTATTTATTTTTTTTTTCTTTAATAACCGCAAATCTATTAAACGTCATCTCGAATTACAAGTCAAAGATATAATGACATCTAGTAATACATGAAAGGATTTAATAAAATACAACTACATTGTATTTTCAGTAAGTTTAGCAATTTTATTTTTATTGGATATATTTTTCCAAAATTTTTTTACTATTTTATACAAATTTTCATTAAAATATCAAATTTATTGTAGTTGTTTCTTACTTTATTTGAATACAAATTTTTATTATATTTATTTACATTACTATTTTTTTCGATAGTTTAATAAGTACGCATAATTTTTATCCATAGATATATTATTCTCTTATTATTTACTTTATTCCACTGATCTTAACATTTTTATTCTTTCAAAATTTCTCCGCCTTCTAATAATTCATTCAGATTCATTTTTCTTTCTAAAACTTGTATTCTTCTCTCTTCATCAATTGTTGTTTTAAACACTCCATCTTGATATTTTTGTTTCAGAACAAAAAATCTTCATTTATTTTATTTAATTTCGAAATTAAATTAAATTTATATTCATGTAGCAAACTAATACCATCATCTTTCGAAATTTCTCCAATCATTTGTATCTTCCTTCCTTTTATAATTTCGATATTTTCTTTTAAATTCTTTATTTAAACCAAAATTTTGAATTTACTATCTGTTACTGACCCAAAATATGAATTTTCATTTTTCTCTTCTTTCCTGAATTCGGAATAAATGAGTCCTTCTATATCTAAAAAAATTACAATTTAATCAATAACTTTTACTAATGTTTATTCAAACAAACCTTATTTTTGCTACACGGAGAAAATTTTTGAGTAAAATTACCCTGAAAATGATGTAACTCAGAGCAGTATTGTCAACCCAATAAATTTTACAGTGAAGATCTCTGTAATTTCATCTCCTTTTAGCGCATTTTTACCCCATTTTCATAAAGTAGTATCACAAAAAAAGTTGAAATTACAGAGATCTTCACTGTAAAATTTATTTGATCGACAATACGTCGTAGAGTTGCAACGTTTTGAGGGTTATTTTTACACAAAAATTTTCTCCTTGTATTGATATGTCATTTGAATCTAACAAAAAATTTAACTATATTGTGATATGCTGCATTTTATTTTTGAATATCTTCTCTTTTTTTGGGGGGGTTTTGGATTGCATATTAACGATATTAAATGCGAAAGAGGTCAGAGTAAGTTTCACACGGAATAAGTTTTAGCATCTCTTTCATTTTTCGAGTTGATAAGTTTTACGAAGCGAGCACGCGGTCAGAGGAAATCAGAAACCAGGCGAGCGGACTTTGATATTCGCAACGTTTTCGCAAGCTTGTGGGAAATTGAAAAGGCGTCTTTTCCCACAGGGCTTCGCGAGTTTCTCCTTCCCTAATAGGTTCTAAATGAGGGTTTAAATAAGATGAGTTCGGGGTTCAGTTGTCAGTTTTCAATCTTTCAGTTTGGGGTTTTGAGTTCTTTCGAGGTTCTTCGCGACGCGCTCAGTTTTCAATCTTTCAGTTTGGGGTTTTGAGTTCTTGCGAAGTTCTTCGCGACGCGTCCAGTTTTTAGATATTTTCCGGAACGGATTGCGAGTACCACCTGGTTTTAGGTTTACTTCAGAGGAAAAGTCCCGGGACAAGTGTATTCTGTCTAGAAACGAGGATTCGCCAGGAAGCCGGGACACGCAGGCCCGTAATTCGGCGGGGAAACGACGGGATTACCCGGCGCCTCGAGCCAGCACGGACCGGGAGAACGTGGCCAGGGTGGCCCAATCAAAATCGACTTTACAAAGAAGGTCACAGCTTGGATGAGTGAATTATCAAGGACAATTTAGTAATTTGGATTAATGATAATTCGGCGTGCTCGTGGTTTAAAATTGCAATAGATTATGGATGATTGAATTATCAGAAAGAATCTCGGGAATTGGAAAAATCATAATTCTGCGTACTAGAAATAAATTGATTCGGATGTTTTCGATGTTAGAGGGAATATAGGAATTGAGTAGGTTCCATCTTGGTTAGCGTAGATTTTAGAAAATTAATTATTTAGAAATTTGTATTAGATTAGAATAAATCGACCCTTATATCCAGAAGTGTGGGTCCATGTGTTGTTTTTCGATACCCTGATCCTGCCTTGACCTGACTCTAACTCGGTTTTGGAGCGTTGCGACGAAATCAAGGTCAAGGTGTCCGAATCAGGTTCACCCTGATTCGTGACAATATTATAATTAACCAGTAGTGGATCCAGGATTTTGCTTAAGGGGGTGGTTGTTTTAACCTAGAAATTACCCCCGTTGATCCGCCACTGTAATTAAATCATACTTGTAACCCCTTTTTTCGTCTTCAATTCTTCAAAATTTTAAATTGTTTTTTTCATTTTCTATACTTTTGTATATATCGTTATTTCCAATTTCTTCGATTCTTGTATAATTTTGAATTTGTAGTTCGTAATTCATATTTCCTTTGTTAAAATTTGATGATTTTACTTTTTTACAATTGCTTATTATTTTGACCTGTTCCAAAAAACATTATTGACAGGAATGTTATATATATGATAGATAGCAGATAAATGGCTGCCGTGAAAGCAATACGTGTTTTTGGGTCGCTCCCAAACGTTGTTCGAATTCGTGTATAATATCGGCTATCGTGCAGCGAAAATTGCAGGACTTGTGCATTTATTCGTGACAATATGTACTGGATTGCAGTACTGTGGTGTAGAGTTCTCACGTGTTTCGCGAACATTGTACATTTAAAATCGGAATCGGTTTATAACCTCTGGACATTCGTGTTTGCTTTCTGGAACTTTCGAGATTTCGGTTTTGAAATCGACAAAATGTCGACACCTGCTGGTTTGTTGTCGAGAAACACATCAAAACATTGTAACGGTTGTGGAAAAGTTCCTGCCCCTCAATCGAAGATGACTCAATGGCCCTTCTGCGCGGCGCCTTATCATTCCAGTTGTACCGGGAAACAGACACTTTTACCGAATGGTGGATCTACGGATTGTTGTGGAAAGGCACAATCTATGCCAGATAATGCGGCAGTGACCATGTACGACCTCACCATTGCGCTCGATACGCTTATCATGAAAATCAAGAACGGGCTTCCAGGTATTGTGGCTGATTCATTGAATGCGATCCAGATACAGGTTGATGATCATGAGGCTCGTCTTGTGGCGCTTGAAGGTTCCCGTTCTTCATCTGTGACTGTTGAAAATGCGGAGGCTTTTCACCGCGAGACTGCTGAATGTTCTCGCCGAGCAAGGAACGTCATACTATTCAATATTGCGGAAGAAGAAAATGCAGCTGCGGATCTGTCTGCGATTAACGATATTTTGGCCTCATTACCGACATCGCTGACTGCTCGATCCGCGTTCCGCCTTGGTAAAATACGTGGTGATTCTGGACGTCCACTGAAGCTGGTTTTTGATACTGAATACGAGGAGGTTCGTGTACTTTTACAGAACCATAAGTTTCTCAGTTCTCATGGCATATAGGTGAGGTCCGATCAGACACCAAGTCAACGAGACTATCACAAGAATATTTGCGAACATCTTGATGATTGTGTAAGAAATGGTGAGAAAGATATTATGATAAAATATGTATCTGGGACTCGAACGATTGTTAAAAAGGGAAACGGGGTCGCACGGGATATGGCTGTCAACTAGATGCTTGTCAATTGACTTTTTATGTGCAGAATATTCGCGGTTTACGGACTAAATTACGTGAATTTCGGGAGACATTAGCTGTTCTATCGTATCACATAGACATTATTATTCTCATTGAGACGTGGTTGCACGATAGAATCTTGGATGCAAAACTTGGACCTAGTGACTACAAGGTTTGTCGCTGTGACAGATCAATAGAAACGAGTGTTCATGAGCGAGGTGGTGGTGTGCTTATAGCAGTTCATAAAGACATTTTTTCCTCACGGGTTGACATTCCGGGCTCAACATTAGAACAACTTTATGTGAAAATTCATCTTAATAATAGTAATGCTATTGTGAGTGCTGTGTATCTACCTCCTGCAAGTCCCATCAATGCCTACGAGACCTATGGTCAGACTCTGATCGACTTGCATGCTCGATTCCGGGACCACGAATTATTCCTGTTTGGTGATTTCAACTTGCCTCACATCAGCTGGACTGATGCTGAATATAGATCCTTATTTCTTAATGCACTATCGGCTATTTCGTTGATCATCGATAAAACTAAGGTGCTGGCATCAATTACCGGACAATTTAATTTATTTCCATTGAATTCTGTACGGAATGCTAATGGCAAATTTTTTGATTCATTTTTTTCTCGTAAATTGGATTGTGAGATTTTTTCTGTAATAGAACCGCTTGTGAATATCGATAGACATCATCCGGCTTTGACCTTGAAATTTGATCTTGTTAATAGGTTAGATCGTTGCGTTAAAGATAGGGTTATATATGACTTTAAACGCGCTGATAACGATTCCATCAACAGGGTATTGAGTTACATAGATTAGGATCGACTGTTTGGAGATTTGAGTATCGACCATGCTGTGTTTTCTGATGTACTGCATAGAATTGTTGATGATTTCGTTCCGAAAAAGAGAATTAGGCGTGATAGCTTTCCCTCGTGGTTTAATGCGGATTTGAGGAGTCTAATCGTCAGGAAGAAGATAGCCCACGTCAACTATAAGACTATGCGTATTAGATACAATTTCGATGTATATATGCGCACTGTTGAGGAATCGATCATGTTAAACGCGAGAAATTTCTGGAAATATGTGAACTCATTGAAAAGAGATAATTCATTGCTGGATGTGGTTTTCTGGAATCTGTTTCGGCATCAGGCGCTGAAGAAAGCGCAAGATTATTTTCTCAGCATTTTGAGTCATTTTTGTCGTCTTCTGTACCTGCTTGGCGGTCTTACGATTCTGTGGACGCGGTGGATTTAGATGTTTTGCAACTTACTTTAGGCGAGGTTTTTACGGCGGTTTCTTGTCTCAGGCCTGATGTTGGACCAGGTCCGGATGGTATACCGAATTTGTTTTTATGCGGCTGCTTAATTTCGATTGTACGTCCTCTCTGGATTTTGTTTAATATGTCTTTAACTACGGGATGTATGCCATCAGCTTGGAAAGAGAGTCTATCAAGGAATGAGGGACTTAAGGAAATTATCGCAGCAGGTCAAAGCTGAAACAACGGCAACTACATGACAGAAGGAGGAGAAGGAGAAAAACAAGGATAACATACCAAGGAGGAAGTCTAGGAGAGTTCAAGACAGGAATAAGAAACCTCCATACAAAAAATGTAATTGTTTTTGCTAAATATTTTTAAACTTATTTGAAGAAAACATATAATTCAAAATAAATAGTGTTAAAACCAGTGTGGCGATATTGCAAGCAGAGTCGCTCGCCGACTATGACTCACGCGCATGCGTTATTTTCAAACCGTCGAGCGTCTTGCGATTCTCGCGTCCAGCAGCGGAGCAGCCTCTCCTCTCATGCTCTCATCTCGTTAGACGGAACCGGGATGTGGGATTTTGAAAGATGCGAAAATTTATTCGCATTACTTTATTTTATTCAATTTTTTCCCAATATGTTTTCATGCACATATAAACATGTTGCACATATTCAGCAGGTTTCAAAAAAGTCTATCATTGGATTCGTTTCTATTTTTCATCAGATACATTTCAATATCAAAGTATCAGTTATCATTAAAAATATTTGAAAAATTTCACAGCTTGAGGAAAATAGAATTGCATTTTTTGAGCAAGATCTTTGAAAATTAATTATAATCTACTGATTCTTTAAATTTTCGTTGCAAGTGCATAAGCCAAGAAAAAGGTTGTTGCTAGTTTTTGTAATGTGAATTTTTTCAAAATTTTTCAAAATCAATGGAATGCGTCCGTTTCGTGATCGTTTCGTTAGAATCGGAACATTCAAAATTCGTTTTTTATTTGATAAAAAAAAATATTTTTCTCTATTTAATTTTTTGCTGCGCCAGCAAACATTTCTTTAAGGGAGATGCAGAATGGTTTTGTACTAAATGAGTATTTCCAATTTTGTTTATGTTTTCATCAATGAGTATTTCTGGGAATATTTGACAAAAGTGTGTGCATGAAGATGTGAGTATTTGACGGCAAAATTCTCAAAAATGTTACTTTTGCGCATAAGCGAACTTTTAGAGAATTTATAGAGAACTTTGTTTGTTCAAAAATCATCATATACCCTCTCACTGTGAGTATATTTTTTTTTTCTTTATTGGGAAATTCTCGAAAGTTCTAGGAAAAATTATCGCTGGTTTTCAATTTATAAAAATTTTTACAAAACTGCAGTAACAATTATTCATTTAAATATACGATCACGAAAATATTAAATTTTTTTTATAAATAAAATGTTTTACCATAAAATCGACATTATGTTTAAACAAAATACTTCATTAGAAAAATATGACTGACGAAATTGCAATGACATGCATTCGTAGAAAAGGTAAAGTACTGTAGTTTGTTATGAAAAATTTTCAAAAAAAACCTACACATTTCTGGACGAAACTTTCTCTAAGGTTTTTCACGTTTTTTTGCAAATTCGCTTTCCTGATTATACAACGCATATTATTTACATATTCTATAGTTTTCCACGAGTCAGTACTTTCAAAAATGAGCATAAATAGTATCAACCTTACTATGAAAAATCATAATGTAATTTGCAATTGCATTATTACACATACATATACACCGACGATACCTGAACAAAATTTTTTTGAAATGATAGATCTTTCGAGAAAAATTTTTTTTCTTGATTCGCACCTTCATCATACCTGTAAGATTATTCGAAGAGGAACGAATACGTGGCGCAGTTTTGTCTCCAAATGAGTGTCTCTCTTCAACAGGAAATGACGACATAACAAGATTAGATGAAAATGTGCCCCAGGCCCGTTTTCTTTCAGAAAATCTTATTTTTTTCGACAGCACTGATCGTGGACAGTTCATTCAATTCTTCTCCTGATACGTTTTTTTCCGTTTCTCATTTCGAAATTTCGATTTTTACATTTTTTCACTCAAAATAAGTGCAACGTGCGGTTTGGCGTTTTTTATATAATTTGTGACGTCAACGAATACGACAACAAGACTTGGATTCGGCAACAATTTCGCTCAGGTATGTCTTGAAAGTGTATAAAATTTCAAAATTGTGTTTGTCCATAATATTTCAAATACTCGGATTCAAAAAGTATTCTCGATTTGATGTTACGTTTAATTACTCCGTAATTTGTGCAAACTTTTCTCATTTTTTTAGAATTTCGTTAAGTGCTATTCACATAGTACGTCCGATTTCTAGAGGGGTGAAAGGGTTCCTTATTTCATAATATACATAAATAAATGTAATAATAGAAAAAGAATAGAGAGAGTTAAGTCTACGCCGCTGTTTATTCACACGTGAATACCTGTGTTTTTAGATGTTTACAAGTACTTTATGAAATGAAAGTCATACTTCGATTTCTTGGTAATTTGTCACGCATTTGAATATGTGAACAGCATCCAATATTCAAATAAAGTAAAAAAAAAAATTAAAGACTGAGTCAAGTTTCCCAAACGGAGCGTCTACAACCTAACTATTAATTTTTAAGTTGTTTTATACTTTTTTGATAATTTTTATTGTCATTAAAAGCTATCCTAAAAGCGTGTGTCAAAATTGGAATTTTTAATTAGTTAATAAACAAATGGTTATAACAGATATTTGTTTGAAATTATATATTTCAGCAACAAATTCATCGATTTATTTAAACATTAGCAAACAATGAAAAAAATGGCTAAGGAATTTATTCCTTACCATTTGTGGTGAAAATAATTTTTTTTATTTATAACAATATAATTTTGCAACACACAATCGTAAAATTTTCTTACTCAAATTGCTGAAAAAAACATTAAAAATGAATTCAACAGGATATTTGATCATCTTTGTTTAGGATTTCAAATAAGTCGATGGATTCGTTGCTGAAATATTTTATTTGAAAAAAATATCTATGTTAGAACCATTTGTTTATTGAGTAATTGAAAAATGCGAATTTCGACGAACGCTCTTAGGATGGATTTTATTGGCAATAAAAATTATTTACAAAGTAAAAAATAATCTGAAAATCAATAGTTCGATTCCAAGTGCTCCGTTTGGGAAAACTTGACTCTTGAGGGAGGAGATTAAAATGCTTTTTACGCTCCCGTAAAAGTTGTAGCTGCTTAGAAAACCTTTTAAAAAAAAATAATAAATGGAT
The DNA here is from genome assembly GCA_028476575.1 of Platygaster robiniae. Classification (NCBI taxonomy): domain Eukaryota; kingdom Metazoa; phylum Arthropoda; class Insecta; order Hymenoptera; family Platygastridae; genus Platygaster; species Platygaster robiniae. The sequence goes on along the minus strand of CM052027.1, from coordinate 6,502,345 downwards.
TTCGATTTCAAAACTGTAATAACCAGGAAAAAACGCAAAAAGTATTTGAAATCTTGTGTATTGTAATACTATGGAAACTGCGTAAGAAATTGTCAGATTTATTCAAAAACTTTTTTTTTTCATTTAGTTATCATGGCTAGGCAGCTTGAAGTAGGAGCATCTATCAGTTCAAGGAAAAAAAAGCGTTTTCTTGACAGCTGGCTCGATGATCCAGAAATCGGAAAGAGCATCAAACCCCACCCCAAGGATACTAGCAAATATTTTTGCATAACTTGCGAACGGTATTTTGAATGCACCGATATTTCTGAAATCAGGCGCCATGTGGAAACACATAAAAAAAAATCTCAAGAAAGTCTACGAGGTTCTGCAGATTCTGAAGATCCTGGTCGAAAACATTGTCGAGCTGTGAAGTTTCAACTAAGTTGGAAAGAAAATGAATTGTGTCATTCTTGGTTAGACGAAGTCAAGGACGACGCCTACTCATTTTTTTGTACATTTTGCGAGAAGAAATTTTCTTGTTCAAGTGGTTTCCAAAGTGTTGCTCGTCATGCGCAAAGTCAAGTGCATGAAGCGTCAAATAACTATGATTTAGAATTTTCTAAACCAGAAATGTCTGCCGAAGAACGCGCGGCTGATATAGAAATTCAATTCACTACATTAGTTGCTCAGACAGGGATTTCTTTTCGAGCTGCAGAGCAAATTTTGAAATTTTTTAAAACCGTTTCTGACGACCGCGCTGCGTTACAAAAAGTTGGACTTTACCGCGACAAACTTTCAGCGTTAATGAAGAACATAGCAGAACATCAAGTTAGCGAAACAGTTGAAATTATGAAGAGAACAAAGTTTTCAGTTTTGATAGATGAGACAACTGATAGTGTAAAACGAAAAAAGTGGATGACTTTTTTAGCTAGATTTGTAGACCCTCAGTCCTCAGATGTACGAACCGAGCTCATTAAATTAATTAATCTTGACGCAACCGACGGCACAGCTGACAAACTTTTCCGTTCGTTTTATACAGAACTCGATGATTTAAAAATTAATCCTGAAATGATCCAAGCTCTATCAACCGACAAGGCCGCAACCATGATAGGGCGACATGAATCATTCAAAACAAAACTTGCTTCCATGTCACAGAATTTGATTTCCGTACCGTGTACATGTCATAAATCGGCACTCATTGCGAAAGATGCATGTACTTCTATGAAAGAGGTAGACGAATTAATTCAGTTTTTGTCGAAGCTCGTCCGCGCAAGCGCAAAATGCGAAGAAATGTTTAAAGAGTTTCAGGAAGCTTTCGCTGATAGTAGTTTAGAAATTTTAAAATTTTCTGTCACGCGATGGCTCCGTCGCCAAAAAAGCATAGAAAGAATTCTTCAATATTATGAATGTTTTTTGCATTTTTTAACATACCTGATGTTCCAAGAAAAAAACAAAGATAAACTTGCCAAATTAGAAAAATGATACGGAAAAATGCAAAACCCTGAAACGAGAGGAAATCTTCATTTTTTGAATTATGTTTTGAAAATGTTCAACCAATTCAACGCATCATTTCAATCAGATCAAACTATGATTCATTTGCTTGCACCTCGAGCCAGGGATTTCGTAAAGACCCTTTCAGACAATTTCATGAAACCTTCTGTTCTTCTGGAAACAGACATAATAAATATAGATTTTTCATCTCCTACAAACCACAAAGACGATATTAATTTTGGAGTTGACTTCAATATTTACATTGCTCAATTACTCAAGGAAAATCCAGAAAATTTCAGAATCATTAATGACATGAAAAAAAATTGTTTAAAATTCTATGAAACCGCAGTTACTGGCCTAGTGAATCGCGTCATGAAGGATGGAAATTATGATTTTTTTGCGAATTACAAGTTTTCGACTCTGAAACAGCATTTTTTGATCCAAACCAAAACACTTCATTTAAGCATGTAAAAAGTGTCGCAGAAAAGTTATTAGGAAAAACAATCGACATCGAAGCGTTGCGACAAGAATGGTTCGCTTTATACCCTGCATTCATGTCTCACAGTAATGAAATATTAGCTACACCGAACTTTGATGAAATGTGGAAGTTTGCATTATTTACTGACGAAGAACGCCGGATCGAATTTCAAAGTTTAGCCACAGTGATTAACAGCGTAAGAACTCTTCCCCATTCAAATGCGGCGGCAGAAAGAGCTTTTTCCCTTTTAAAAGATGTTTTACCAAAAAAAAGGAACAAAATGTCGATCGAGGTAGTGAATGCGAGTAGTGTCGTAAAAAGTTCCTTGGTCACTCAAAAAAGATCTGCCCTTGATGTAGAAGTAGATAGAAATACATTGAAAAAATTAAAACAAAAAATTTGAATGCATTGAAATCCAAAAAAACAAAAAAAAAGTTAATTCATATGCATGTTAATACAGATAGTGAACTAAGTGAAGATGAAATGTAAAAAAAAAGATATTATCTAACATTTCCCAATGAAGTGCTAGCACATAGTTTCGCATTCTACAAATGCATGTAATTTCTGACTTGTAAGTTATTTTCTTTTAATAATTCATCATTATTTAAAGGTGCTGTGGATTCTATTGCACATAATTCTTCCTTCAAAGTAAACCTACAGTTTTAGAATTTGACTTGATTATTGACATTTGTAATCGCAGTTTCGAAAAATCTTTTTGAGTTTAAAGAAACCAAAACTTATTTTGTAGCATTTTTGGATAGTAGATAGGCTAGGGGGCTATCGCCTCCCCCCCCCCCACTCCTCGACCCATCGCGTCAGCGGCGGCGGCGTTCCGGGAGGTGGAGTGAGGGAACCATGCGCCTATCACGTCCCATCACGTGACTCCCCCGCCCCGCGGTCCCCTCGCAGGCCGCCTTCCCCTCGTCGGTAATGTAGAATTTCAAGATGTCGGCGGTTGTGAAACAGGAGCGTGTCTACTATCAGTAAGGTTGGGGTGTGGTCGATAATACCTTCTATCGGTAATATTTCCTGTCGGTAACACCTTTTTTTATTTTTTTGTTTTTTTTGTTTGTTTGTTTTGTTTTCCTTTTCCCGCCCCTCACCAATTCCGTGGTTTTTCATTGATTTTCCAGGTTTTTCCCCGATTTTTCCACAATTTCCCAGGTTTTTGCGGGTTTTCGTGATACAAATTTTCCGGGAATTTTCCTAAATTTTCCGATTCTTTTCGCAAGTTTCCGTGATATTTCCAAACTTTACAAGAGTTTCTCGAAATTGTCCTAGAATTTTCCGAGTGTTTTCGCAAGTTTCCGCGATATTTTCAAATTTTACGAGAGTTTTCCACAATTTTCCACGAATTTTCTGCAATTTACCAAGTGTTTTCACAAGATTTGGGAATATATTCTAAAATAAATAGAACAATAATTTTTCAATGCAAGGAGGCCCCTCCCCAATTCTTCTGTGAAGCACAACCATTTAATTGCTCCTCCATGTTTATTCGTTTGTTTATTTTCATTTTTTATTTTTGTTTTTTATTCAGTTTATCTTATTTTTATATTTTTCATGATTATTTTAAATTTTTGTATTTTAAAATTTCCAGGATAAAATCTCGGAAGATACTGAACAGGATTAAAGATTTTTTTCAATCTATAAATCCTCTTACGAGAAAAAAAAACATCGAACTTGTATGTTGACTGATTCAATTGAAATCAGTATAAGAATGAAAATTTATTTCGAGCATCTATTACCTAGCGAAAACACCATGACACCTGCAGCTCTTGAATATCATTTCCGGTATTAGCCGCGCTCGAATTTCGTAAACATCGTGCCGCCTCATCTCTTAGAGCGATGAAAAGAATAGCATTTTAAATCCTTGAAATGTACTTTCAAAACTTTTAACACGATGGAAATTCATTTGAAGCCACGTATCCTGTTTTATATGCTGCTTAGAAAACGTCTGATTGTATTATTCACAAAAGCTATTATCTTCATAGTTCGATTTCCAAAACGTGATTTTATTATTGTCTCCTATCGAGCACGGTGGACCAATAGTGATGTAATCATTTATCTAACGCTTCCAATGTAGCCCGCGTATCCTATTTTGAACACTACGTAGAATTCGTTTGATTTTATTATTCACGAAAGCTATTATCTTTAGCATTGATTTTCGAAACGTGATTTTATTTCAGACACATATTGAGCAAGGTGGTCCAATGGTGATGTAATAATTTCTTACAATTTCAATGCAAATGTAGCCCGCGTATCCTGTTTTGAACACTGCGTAGAATTCGTTTGATTTTATTATTCATGAAAGCTATTATCTTCAACATTTGATTTTCGAAACGTGATTTTATTTCAGACACATATTGAGCAGGGTGGTCCAATGGTGATGTAATAATTTATCTTACATTTTCGATGCAAATGTAGCCCGCGTATCCTGTTTTGAATACTACGTAGAATTCGTTTGATTTTATTATTCACGAAAGCTATTATCTTCAGCATTTGATTTTCGAAACGTGACTTTATTCCTGACACATATTGAGCAGGGTGATGCAATCATTTATCTTACACTTTCAATGTAAATTTAGTCCGCGTATCCTGTTTTGAACCCTACATAGCAGGGTGATCCGATGGTGACATCATCATTCAGCTATATAAGAACCTCCGATTTCCCCAACATCAGCCAGTCACATTTTTGACATCATCGCGTAACATTTCAAAAATTCCGCGCCTCGTTTAACAGTCAGTCGCTTCACTATTTTCATCAAATGTATTCGATCACCTTGAGCAAACGTTATCAAAATATAGAAGTCAGTGAAAAGTTATCTACAGTCGAATATCTTTGCGGCGGATTAAGTTGGCGTCTCGAGTTAACTCGAATTGATCAGAAAACCGTTCAACCACGTATATTGTGCCGCGAAGTGTCTGACCAATATTGCGGACGTCAATGGCGTATTTTAGCGCAAATTTTGTCAGCTGCATATCTTTATATATCTGAAGATAATGTTGTATTTCACCCAAGAAATTGGAGCTTTGATCTTGATCCTGCAATCATCCTGGATTGGTTGAAAGTTGATGTTCAAATTAAGTTTAATGTTAAACAATATTCACCCCTTCTTCACAAAATTCCACAGTGATTCAAAATTTACATACACTTTTTTCAGGTGAAACATTTCCTGATTTTATAATTATAACTCCAGAGAGAAGTTTCCATGTTCATCATTGTATTTTGGTTGCGAGGTGTGACTTTTTCAAAACATTATTTCAACATTGTTGGAAGGAGGTGCAAGAAAATCAAATTGTTATTCATGATTTTTCGAGTGAAGTAATTGAAATTTTTTTAACTTCTATATATACAGGAGAAGTGGAATTGAACAAAGCTCCAATTACAACGGTTTTAGAGTTATTCCAAGCCTCAAACATGTTTCTTTGCTACGACATTAAACAAATTTGTGAAAATTTTATACTCAATTATGTGGTTCCTGAAAACATGAAAATGCTTAAAGATTTTTGCGATGTATTTTCCAACAGTACGATTGCTTCAAAGATTTCAGAAATCGATGATTTTCAAATCTTTAACTTTTGATTATCTAAATTAACTGTGATGTCGCAGTGTGCGGTAGACTTGGCAACAGTGCGCGGTAGACTTGGTAACAGTGCTAGTGGGAATATATAAACTGAAACTCAATTCCAAGTTTGACAGTCTACCAACGTGTACGATCAAGTTAAGTGTCGAACTTTCGAGTGATTAACGCGCAAAAAAGATTTTTAACTCAGGGTGGTGATGTTGATCTTACAGTGTTGAATAATGACGCTAAAGCACAAATCGAAAAATTGCGCGAATTAAGTGAGAGTAGCTCGAGTGTAGTGAAAATTCAATGTGCACGTGCCATCCAACGATTACGCAGTTACATAATCCAGTTGCGCGGTTCGCTCGTGATTGGAGCTGGACTACAAAATGGTGTGAAATGGGAAGATCGCAACAGTGCCTTCAAGACACACATCCGCACAGGTGTCATAATCAATTCACGCCACCTGGACATTACCAAGTTTTTGTTGGAAGCTCGAGAAATTTTTATCGTCAAAGTGGAACAAAGCCTGAAGATAAAAAATGTCTTGAAAGTCTAAGACCGGTCTGGACCGGTGGTTCTCCTCTCGACCCCTTATTGACACCTACTCAATACACCGCCGTGTCATCCAGTTGTAGTTGTGTGTGCAAACATCTGATCATTGCACGTCACGAAGCGCACAACAAAAACAGCGCAAAAAACTGTTGTCGAGTAATTACGAGTAATGCTAATTCGCTCATGCACAAAAAACATTCAACCGAATTCCCGATGGATATTTTTATAAATGTTTCGGACGTACGTTTTAATGTCGGTAGCAAGTAGCAAGCCGAGTAGTGTGGAACAGTGCCGGGAGCCTGTGCACCATTCACGCGGATATATTTTCATAGAATGGGTAAGTTTATCATAAACCTTGTTACATACTTATGTTCATAAATTCATGCTTATGTTAACTGTTGACTATGTAGTTAATTTTTCCTATGTGTTACTCTGTTTTCTTTGTAGTTGAATCACTAGACAAATGCGGAAATAAATTAAAAACATAACCTAAAAAAAGAGATTATAATTATTTGTTTTTGGTTCCATGCATCTTTCTCGCACTTCAGCAGCCTCTGTGTCCCCTTAAGTTTTTAAAAAATTTAAGAAGACTACCCCTGCCATCAAAATTTCGGTTATTCCAGCGATCAGGGAAGTGAAATCGACTGGGAGCAGTGCTGCCCCGAGTCCCACCCCAAGCTCAGCGGGTACGAGCAAGACAAGTAGGAAAAGTGGGCAAAAGCGGAGCCGCCCGACGACAACCAGTGAACAAGAATCTACTGGCAGCAGGAGCTCTGCTAGAACCCAGCGTGAGGAACAGCAACGCCTCAGCTTACTGGCACGGCGAGGTTTGGGAGATTTATCGGTCACTGTGGGGGATACCTACAACCAGCTGGTTGCAGCTGTGTTGTACGCGTCAGCAGACCGGAGCTGGATCATCCACCCGAGTTTGTATGCAGCGAACGTGGCCGATGCACGTATCATTACCCGAATAGTCTCCGGTTTCGTGGACTATTGGGCCAATCACTTCCAAGCAACTGTAACCACTGAACTCAAAGCGCGGTTAGAAAACTCCGGTATGGCATGGCTGCTTATCGGCCCTCGCCAGCTAGGGGGTGCTCTAATGGAAGCTGTGGAATTTCTTGTCCCCGGCCTTTCAGCGCTAGGGCTGTCCACGAGGCGGTCAATCAGGACCTGGCCTCACAGTGGAAAGCGAGAAAATGAACCGGTCAACGCCCGAGTCTATGGTTTGTCCTTGTCAACTGTATTGTGCTATGCCTTCCTCCAGTACATGGACGGGTTGGCTAGACTAGTGCGTGAGCGAAGGATTGAAGCATACTTTGACTCGATCCTTCCCCTGCGACTTGGTAGGCGGCGGGACTCCGATGATGATAGTCCTGGCGGAGCTGGGGGTTTACCTGCGGCAAGCACCTCTTTCGGCGGGCGGACTGTATTGCCGCCAACCAGGGGTGCAGGTCATGAAACCAAGAAACCAGCGACCCCATCTAGTCATGAGGGGAAGACCAAGGCGCGCCAAGCTGCGAAGTCAACTTCGAATGTCCTACTCACAAGTAGTACAGACTCTAGCTCCCAAAAGTCAACTGATTCCGAGACTGGGGGGTACTATACAACTGATATCTGCCCCTCTTCAATCTTCACGCGCTTTTTTTACCGTTAAAATCGAGGGGAACTCTAAAGAAAAAGAGTGGGACAATTGCAACCGCACTAGTAGATAGGCTAGGCGGGTACGGCCCTCCCCACTCCTACTCCCATCACGTGACCTCCCTCCACCTACAGGCCGCGCCCACTCCCCCCCCGCGTCGACAAGATGGCGGAGGCCGGTAAAACAGGGGCGTATCGGCTGTCGGTAAGGTAGAACATCAAGATGGAGACGGTCGGTAAAACAGGGGCGTGCTTACCGTCGGTAATACAGGGGAATATTTACTGTTGGTAATACCTGCGGTCGGTAATACAGAGGAATATTCACTGTTGGTAATACCTGCGGTCGGTAATTCCGTATGCGGGTAAGATAACGTTTTTTTGGTTTTGTTTTTGTTTTTGCTTGTTTTTTTTTATTTATTTATCATATGTATTTGTATCACTTATTTTCATCATTTTTTTTTTTTTTTTTCATCTTAGTTAATAATCTCTACTTCGTCTTCGTCATCGGAACCCAATAGTCTTAATTTTTCCTCTAGCTCCACGCGCTCTTCCAACAATTTTTTCCTCTGAGCTATACGACCGAACAAACGCTGCAGTTAAAAAATGTCTATTAGTTAAATTTTTATTTTCAAATTAAGTTTCAATTTATACTCACCGGAACGAGGTATCCATTTTTTATTTCGTATGTTGAATTATCAATTTTGATTTGTGATGTCATTGAATATTTTTTATACCATTTTCGGATGTCCGTCACGATTTCATGTTTTTTTTCCTCCGACAACACCCTCATATTCTGAGGCATTGTCACCTCAAGATCTCCAATTTTGATTTTCCATTCATCAATGAAATTGTATTCCATCATGAATAAATTTTGTGAATGAATTGTGTCGATGATGAGGTTTTCAATGGAACTGAAGTCTTGAAAAATATGCATTTTGTTCGAGCCTATTTTTTTCGATAAAGATATTTGGAAATGAAATTGAACACCGCGCGCGAATTCATAAACACCGCGCCGCCTAATTACGCCGCCCGGACGCGTTATCTTTCCTTGAGTTCCGAAGAAAACGAATGATTAGAAATCATTCTTCTAAAACTTCAAACGCACTTTAGCATATTAAAAGCCTTATTTCGATAGCTCATCAGTAGAAAAGTGTATCAATAATATTTATATGCTGAGGGGAATTTTAAATTCAGTTTTTCCATAACTTATTATGATTGATGATGATGAAAGTAGTTGATACCTTTAAAAATTACCCACCGTTGATAATTTACTCACAGTTGATAACTTTCCTTTCGTCGATCAGTTGTCATAAGTCGATAAGTTGCCATTAGTTGATAAGTTATATTGGTCGGTAAAGAAGATTTCTAGCATAAAATAATGATTTGTCGGTTGGGTAGGGAACTGCTTTATCAACACTTTGTTTAACAAACATTCAATTGTTGCATCGACTTAAACTTTATAGTCATGATTATGTTATAATACTCTCACAAAATTGAAGTTTCCATGGTATTGTATATGACTATGTAAATGTAATTCGAACATCAATCCATTTCATAAAATTATTTATGTTATGAAACTGCTGAAAATATGACACGAAGATAGACTTTACTCCATTTGTTTATAGAGTTAGGTTTCAATGTTTAAATGTAATTCGAGTTTTAACCAATTTCATACAATTATTTATGTTTAAAAAGTTCTAAAAATATGACACCAAGATAGGATATGCTAGATTTGTTTATAGAGTCGAGTTTCAATGTTTAAATGTAATTCGAACCTCGAACAATTTCATACATTTATTTATGTTATGAAACTGCTAGAAATATAACACCAAGATACGATTTACTCCATTTGTTTATAGAGTTGGGTTTCACTGTTTAAATGTAATTTGATCATAGCTAAAAATAGATCTAGATGTTTATATGAAAAATTGCTGCGTAAATGTAACCCGAATCCTTTGTTTAGATAAGTCGTCCGCTGCGTAGATGTAATTCAATCTCATTGAAAACTTTCAGCATTCTTTTCATTTGTTTACGAGTCGGCATCCTTTGATGTCATCAAATTTATGACCTTTGTTCTCTTTGTTTACAATCTGACTTCCGCTCCTAGATGTAATATGATCATGATGTTTTTTTTGCTGCGCAGTTGTCATTTGATACTTTTGCTTACACTTTCTGCGCAATTGTAATCTGAGTATCCTGTTTTGAACTCTGCGTATAAGTAATTTGATTCCATTATTCACAGAAGCGATTCTCAGAACCTCAAAGTCAAAACTAAATTTTATCTCTGACTCATATCGAGCAGAGTAGGAGATGATGACATCATCATTCATCTATATAATAACCCCCGATTTCCCCAATCATCAGTCAGTCGGTTTCGCGCTCTTGCAGACATCGCAATATGATTTTATCATTTAAACGATGGCTCCGATCAAGTTAACTCTACAAGGTTATTTAAAGGAAAATGGTGACGAGTGCAATTCGCCTGATTTTAGTGATTCCATTTTTAAATGGAAACTAACTGTGCACAAAATAGACAAGAAGATTCAATCGTTTGTTAAGTGTCGTGCTCACATTGACTGTTTATCCGAGTGGCGTGTGGCAGCAGTAATCGAAAGTATCCATCGATCTTGGATTGACGAGTACGCGCACATTTTCCACGCTGATAGTAGAGAATACTACCTTCCGCCAGAGCCAACATTGAAAAACGGTACATTCCATATAAAATACGAGGTGTACTACCACTTGTGGAGAAGCTTTGACTCTCATGAAGATAAGCAACCGGAGGTTTTTGTTGAAGGTTTTAAAAATTTATTCTTCACGGGAAATCAATCGGACTTTTCGATCATCACTCCCACCCGCAAATTCAACGTACACAGTGCTATTCTTGTTGCTCAATCAAAATATTTCGCTACTTTATTCAGTCATTCGTGGAAAGAAGTGCAAGAGTGTAAAATAATTATTAACGAGTTCCCTAGCGAGGTCATTGAATTATTTTTAACATTTTTGTATACCGGGAGTGTCGACTTGCGTAGGAAACGTCTTGATGTCATTTTAAAGTTGTACAGTGCAGCCGATTCATTCATGAATTTTGATTTTCCAAAAATATGTAAAGAATCAATCGTTGAACGAGTCGTCCCTGAGAATTTTAATATTATTGAAAAGTTCTTCTCCGTTTTCTCCAATGAACGAATTCAAAATGAAATTGTTAGAGTGAAAAAGTTTTTGGTTAACAAAGTGTAAAAGAAAATTGTGAAACAGTACAAGAGTAGACTTAACAACAGTGCGTGGTAGACTTGGCAACAGTGCGTGGTAGACTGGGCAACAGTGTGCGGAAGACTTGGCAACATTGTGCTGCAGACTTGGCAACAGTGTGCGGTAGAACTAACAGCGACTGCAGCGCCACCAGGGATATATAAAATGAAACTCAAGCCCGCAAGCGTCAGTCTATCAACGGGGACTATCAAATAAAGTGGTTTAGAGCTCAAAGTGACATTTTGTTTTTTGAACAATAGCGGAATCGAAACTCAAGGCCGCATACGGGGTGATTAACGCGCAAAAACGACTTTTAACGCGGGGTGATGCTATAAATCCTACAGTGTTGAACAATGACGCTAAAGCACAGATCGAACAATTGCGCGAATTGAGTGAGAATAGCTCGAGCGTAGTGAAAATTCAATGTGCGCGTGCCATCCAACGACTACGCAGTTACGTTAACCAGTTGCGCGGTTTACTGGTTAGCAGAGCTAGTGTGCAGCAACAACGCATCGTCTGGGAAGACATTGAAACCGCTTTCCAAGGCAACATCCGGACAGGCATCATCGTCAACTTGCGCCACCTGGACATTACCAAGTTTTTGTTGGAAGCTCGAGAAATTTTTATCGTCAAAGTGGAACAAAGCCTGAAGATCAAAAATGTCTTGAAAGTCTACACTTCCCTGGATGGAGAATTCAGCATTCTGAAAAATGATGAAGAGGTCGTTGAATTGAAAAACTTCGAAACTCGCAGCGTCAGCATCATCCAAACAACGAATCTCAACGCCTGGTTCGACACCAACGTCAGGAAATCATTGCTGAAAAAGATCGAAGAGTTTCAACACGAAGGATCCGGATGGACGCTGCGTCGGATCGTGAGTCTCGGTGTGCATATAAACAAATACAATCCTATGCGAGCGAGTTCCTTCATCGAGCTACCAGTACCAATACAGCGAAAGCGGGCATGTGTAAATATTCAAAATTTTGACGATGAGTGTTTTAAATGGGCAATTTTATCTGCCTTACATCCTGTGACAAGAAATGTGAAAAACCCAGGACGCCTTTCCTATTCCAAAAAATATGACGAAGAACTCAACTTTGAAGGAATTTCTTTTCCCGTTATGCCAAAGCAGACTTCTTTATTTGAAAAACTTAACAATATTTCCATCAATATCTACATACTTTTAAAAAACAAAGATTTTTCAGTCGCTCCTATCCATATCACTAAAGAAAAACAGGACAGGCATATAAATTTACTTCTCATACAAAATCATTATGATGAAGATGATGATGAGAGCGAACCTCTCCGCTACCATTATGTCTGGATCAAAAATCTTTCATATCTAGTAAGCAGTCAGCTTTCTAAACACAAGGAAAAACACTAGATTTGTGACCGGTGTCTTCGCTACTTTCGAGATTCTGGGATGTTAAATGCTCACGAAATTGATTGTAAAAAAATAAATAATTGTAAAGTGAAATTGCCAACAGAGAAGAACAACATTCTCAAATTCATCAATCGTAAAAACAATATCAGAGTTCCATACGTCGTTTACGCGGATTTTGAATGTTTATTGAAAAAAGTTATTCCTAACGAAGAAAAAAATACTCGAGTCGTGCAAGCGCATGAGGCTTGTAGCGTTGGCTACTATGTCCAATGTAGCTTCGATGAAGGACAATCTCGTTTTGCGAGCTATCGAGGTTGTGATCCCGCGCAGTGGTTCTCCGAAGAGTTGGTGAAACTCAAGGAACAAGTCCAGGAGGAGATGAAGAATCCAAAACCCATGGAACTCCTCACCTCTACAGAGCAAGAGATGTTTCGAGAAGCTGTCGACTGTCACATCTGCAAGAAACCTTTGAAAGGTCAAATCAGAGTGAGAGACCACTGTCATCTTACGGGCAAGTTTCGAGGTGCAGCTCATCAAAAGTGCAATCTCATGTACTAGGATGCACTCTCTATTCCGGTAAGATTTTATGACATTATATTTTTTCCAATAACACTTTGAAAAAAATATTTCTATAAGTGCATTTTTTTTTTTTCAGATTATATTCCACAACCTGAGTGGATATGACGGTCATCTTGTGATAAAACAAATTGCCAAGTGCATCGAGGGACGTATCACTCTAATTCCACAGACAATGGAAAGATACGTCTCATTCACAAAACATTTTGATGACAGCAAGATATCTTTACGATTCATTGACTCGTTCAGATTCATGAACTCATCCCTGGATAAACTGGCGTCATACTTGGAGAAAGATAAAAAAATCATCATCCATCGTGAACACTCACATCTCGACGAGGAACGCTTAAAACTCTTCATGAAGAAAGGAGTGTTTCCCTATGAGTACCTGGATTCTTGGGAAAAATTGGAGGTAACCCAGCTACCTCCTCAAGAAGCGTTCTACAGTACCCTGACGAATGAAAACATTTCCGACAATGACTATTGGTAAACAAACTATTTTAATTTTTATCGTCATTATCACTTTTCGTATTATCTTTCTATTCAAAGACTTGAAAAAAAATTTATTTTTTATTTTAGCCATGCTCAAACAGTCTGGCAGTCGTTCAACATACAGTCGCTTGGCGAGTACTCGGACCTCTACCTGAAGACTGACGTGCTTCTTCTGGCGGACGTTTTTGAGGACTTTCGAGACAGCTGCCTCGCGTCCTATGGACTGGATCCGGCGCACTACTATACAACGCCAGGATTCAGCTGGGACGCCATGCTTAAACACACGGGTGTGGAATTGGAGCTACTGACGGACATCGACAAGCTCCTCTTCGTCGAACGGGGGATTCGAGGAGGAATCTCTCAATGCAGCCATCGTTACGCCAGGGCCAACAATCCCTACTGCGCCACTGAGTATAATCCTCAAGAGGAGGACAAGTATCTAATGTACTACGATCTTAATAACCTTTATGGATGGGCCATGACGCAGTGCTTGCCTTATGACAGATTTGAGTGGGTTGAAAATTTTTAACAAGATTTTACGTGGGATATTGCTGATGATGCCGATGAAGGCTACATCCTGGAAGTGGATCTCGAGTATCCACCGGAAATTCATGATTCCCATAATGACTTGCCGTTTTGCGCAGAGCACAAGAATCCTCCTGGTTCAAAATGTACAAAACTGTTAACTTCTTTGGAATCGAAAACACGCTACGTCATTCATTATAGAAATTTGAGACAAGCACTGCGTCATGGACTGGTTTTACGTTGCATTCATAGAATATTGAAATTTAAGCAATCTCCATGGTTAAAGTCTTACATTGATTTGAATAGTGAATTGCGTGAAAATGCCAAAAATGAATTTGAAAAAAATCTTTATAAATTAATGAACAATGCTGTATACGGAAAAACCATGGAGAATGTAAGAAAACGTGTAGATATAAAACGAGTCATGCAATGGTTAGGTCGATACGGTGCAGAAGCCTTGATTTCGAAACCGAACTTCAGCTCTTGTACAAGTTTTGATTAGAATTTAGTTGCAATTAAATTAGCTCGCGTTGAGGTTACAGTGAACAAACCCATCTACATAGGTTTCTGCGTTCTCGACCTATCCAAAACATGTCTTTACTCTTTTCATTCCGACTTTATGAAACCTGCAACAGACGCGAAAATTCTGTATACCGATACAGACAGTCTGATTTATGAAATTCGAAATCTTGACCCATACAAAATGATGAAAGAAAACAATGAACACTTCGATACGTCAGAGTATCTCTCACCGAATCGTTTCGGAATCGAGTTGAAAAACAAAAAAGTTATGGGTCTCATGAAGGACGAATGCAACGGAAAAATCATAACAGAGTTTGTAGGATTAAGAAGTAAAATGTACAGTTTACGTGTCGAAGGACAAGACAAAATCAAAAAAGCGAAATGTGTCAAAGGATCCATTGTAGCAAAAAAAATTGATTTTGACGACTACATACATTGCTTGTTCAGTGAAAGTATAGAGTATCGCGTTCAACATTTGTTTCGATCACATTTACATGAAATTCGAACAATTCAAAAAACAAAAGTCGCGTTTAATCCATATGATGACAAGCGTCATCTATTGTCAACTACAACTGACACTTTGGCTCACGGTCACTATAAAATAAGAGAATTGATGGATGTCGACGAGGAATTGTAAATATTAGCGTACCATAAGCAAAACTAAAAAATATGACAGCTGTTTGGAATGAATCGTGGATTAGGCCTACTGGGGATACCACGTTAAAAAAACGCACCATGAATTCTACCACCCCATACGATTGTAAGAGAGGGCTCTAATGGTGCGGAAAAGGATTCATGCTGAAAGTATATATGTACAGGTTCCATTAAAAACACCGTATATAATGAATAAATAACATTTATTATTCAAAACATTAATTACACGTTTGGTTTATTTATCCAACTGTTGTGAGTATTATCAAACCCCAACCATTTCACATACAACTTATTTCCTCGTTTTTGTAACACTTTCTCAACGAGGTATACATCAGGATGTTTCACTTTGCCGAGTTTTTCCGCGTAAAATCCTCCATCGATGGGTTGATCTTGATAATCCTTGAGTTTGTACGTTGTCGGATGAGTTGGTTTCACAGCAGCGATGGTGAATATTTCCGTTGTCCAATTGGGCGTGTATCCTTTCTCAAAGATATGTTTGTACCTGCTGATCCGGACTTTGTTACCGATTTTGTACTTGCTCTTCTCTTTGACATATTTCTGGGGGAAGACTTCACGCAGCAGACGTTTTTCATCAGCTGGAGTTACGTCGTTGGGCTTCATCTTAATCGTTCGATGTTTCGTTGCGTTGTAGCTCGACACCAAGTCCGGTAAGATGTTGATCCACTTGTAATGTCCTTGGAGGGAGAATCGTTTCCACATCTTGCTTTTCAGTGTACGATTGAAGCGTTCGCAAATTGATGCCTTCATGCCGCTGAATGTTGAATACATGTTGACTCCATGTTGCGTCATCAGTGCCTTGAAGTCCTTGTTGTAAAACACTTTGCCTTGATTGACGTGTAGATTCTTAGGTTGACGATCCTTGAGCGCAGCCTTCATAGCAGCTGTGACGTCAGGTCCATTTTTAGATTTTATCGGTACAGCCCTTGCGTACTTGGAGAATACATCAATGACTGTGAGCAGGAACTTGTAGCCTTTATCAGCATATGTGGACATGTCGACGAGATCAGCTTGCCATGTTTCATCCAATCCTCGCATTACAACATGTCGTCGTCGATAATTTCTCCTTGCTGGTTTATGAAGTTCTTCCACTAGAGCTTCCTTGAGATCCATGATGATAATGAGAGCTGTTCCTTTGTGTACAGGCATTTATTCGTAGACATCTTTTTCTGACGTAACATCGATTAATACTTCCTTCTCGATACGTTTCGAACGACTCTGAATTCTTAAAATTATTTCCGAGTTTTCAATTACGTACCTTTGATACATGTTAGCCAAGTTTTCCAACGATTTTTTAAAATAATTTTTTAACTTCTTAATTTCCTGTATCAACACTTCTTCAAAATCGATTATGTTTTTTTATGAAGCACCATCTGTTTCATTATCTCCTTTTTCAACATTGAGTAATTTTTTATTCTGTAGATCGTAATGACCGTCAGGCGTTAATTTAATTCCAATACCAGGAGGACCCCGTATTCCACGGTTTTTATTCAGATGTCTTCTGAAAACGTCTACACTCGACATTGTCTAGATTATGAATGAGGCTTAATGTTCCAAGTCGTCTAATACATAATCTCCGCTTCTCTCAATTCTTCGATGATTGAATTTATTTCCTTTGTATGACTATTATTTCCAGCACCTTGAGACGCGAGAATAAGTCGCAAACGGTCTACAAGTTCGTTCGGGTCATCCCAATGTACGCAGTCCATTTCTTGTTCACGATGTACTATATTTAACATTCCTTGACCCCGCTTATTATCAGCAATGTATGTGAGATATTTCCAATCTTTACTTATACGAAGACTTGCATCAGCTCGATAATGCTTTCTATTGGCATTGGTCTGCTGAACGATTTTCTTATAATTTTCAACATCACCCTTTTTAACTATAGAAATGTTTGGTTTTTTCATGAACAAGAGTTCAATTAATCCTGGCGTCCTCACAAACTCTTCATTACTCACATGTATGGTGTCATCTGTGAAACTAATTGGAGCATTTCCAATATACATTCCGTTTCGTAGCGATCTTACTCCATACTGCATATCGAGGTTGTTACTTTGAACTTTATTTTTGAGCATTCTCAAGTACTTGGTTACAGTATCCGTGATAACAGCTGGTGAGCAAACGATACTTGGTGTAAAACTATTGTCATCAATAGTTTGATTGAAACTCTGAAAGTCTTCAGAGGGCTCGAACGTATCATCTTCTTTCATTGAAGATATATCTTCTTCTTTCACTAGTAGATAATTTATGATAGTTCGAGCGCAGGGGTCCGCGGGGCGGAGCCCCTCGGTAAGGTAGGAACCTAACCTAACCCAATCGGTAAGGTAGAAACCTAACCCAGTCGATAAGGAAGGAACCTAACCCAATCGATAAGGTATCGAAAACTCATAATGACGTCATATCATACCTTAAATTCAAGATGGCGTCACGTTGTCGCACTGCGATGTCGCGCTGCGATGTCGCGCTACGGTTTCGCGCTATGATGTTGCCTGACTTATGTCGCTACAACACCGCGATGACACTGATTCAATTGACATGTGGAACTACGCAATGTATATATTATTATTATGAAAGTAATTAATTTTTTTGTACAAGGGGCCCCACCCCGCCCTTTGCTGTGAGGCTCAACCTTTAGAGTAGCCCCTCCATTTTTATTTATAAACTGATAAATACAACGTAAAATAATAATAATACAGAATTTTTATTTCTTCATTTTTGATGGCTGGATGAATTCACACGCGTTTGATGAACCGCCAAGGAACTGGAAATGAAATTGTTGTTCCCGCATCTGTTCCATTTGTGACGGTTGCAAAGCGTTTGTAATTCGAGTAGGCAAGAACACGTCGAATTCATCGTCGAGAGTAATAACGACACTAGAACCATATTTCGTGGTAACCGAGCGAATGTCACTGATGGCGTATGATTTATTCTTCTCCAATTCCGCGATTTTCTTCATCGGGAGAAAGTTCTCCAGACGAGCAACTGCGTTAAGTTTTGAAAAATCCATTACGCGTTTTTTCGACAAACTGACGCTGCTGCTCAGAATCTCCTCCTTTTATATCCGATCCCCACCACATTTTTATCAACCAATCACGTAAAAGTTACCCCCACTCCATTCACATGAACCAATCACAGAGCGACATCTCAACAGGTTCAAACCTGCACAACAATTCTTGGAAATTACGTCAGCACATAAACGATGACGTCATCACGTTCAAACACGCTCATCGATTCTCGGAAAAATGAGTCATCACATTCCTAAGCGATGACGTCATCATTTGACCTTGAAAATCTATTGCGCAGTTAGGGACGCTATGATTTCTAGAGTGTTCTGTTCAAGGTCAAACGTCTATTTTTAGAACTTGTTCGACTAATCACGTGAGAGTTACCCCCACTCCTTTCACATGAACCAATCGCAGAGCAAAATCTCGACAGGTTTGAACACGCTCATCGATTCTTGGGAATTACGTCATCACATTCCTGAGCGATGAGTCATCATTCGTCAAAATCTATTTTTAGAACACAATAAACACGTACGACTACGTCATCATTTTTTTTTTTGCACAGGGCCCCACCCCGCCCAATGCTGTGAGACTCAACCTTAAGAATAGCCCCTCCATTTTTATTGAAGTCACTTTTACAATTTCTCTTGCTTACATCTAAGACAATTATTTCGCATTGGCGGCGGTCCGTCCGGGGAGTCACCGATATAATCGAAGTTCCAATGTTTATCACATAGCTTACAAGCGAGGAATTCCTTATCTTTTTGTAATTCTAGTGACGGCTTATCCCAAGCATTGTTTATATTTTTCGTTTAAAAGTTTAGAAGAAACTCACGAGGTAGAACAGAGATATCTTCAGAATCCAACTCATGTATTCCGCTTACGTGAGAAAGTAATGTAAATGATCTTTTCACTGACGGCGTATCGCCAAATCTTTCCCAAAACCAAATTCGCAGTCGCCGAACATTTTCCGTAGCGCAGTGATGATCGTACACAGGTCGATGAAAATTGTTGAAGGGGCATGCAGAGACTCGCAAATCATTCAGTGATGGACAGCCCATATCCATTAAATCGATGATGACCGTATTGGTATACTGCTTTAGCCATCGCTTTTTGTCTAATCCTTTGACGAAGACGAATGTGGCATTTTTCAACTGATTTTTAATCTCTTGATAGATTTCCTCGTAGGATATATCTCCAGAGTTCCAAGGTACACCATGATAGTTTCGGGTTAGCCACATATTTGTTTCTTTTGCTTTCGGAGGCAAACCATTCCAGGCACATGGTGGCTTGAATAATGTGGTGACAGCGTCAGCGTAGAAGGGTTCAAGCCTTAAAACTGCAAGCTCCTTGACAACAAAGGTGTTTTGCACGGAAAATCCTTGGACGTCCACGATGTACTTCATTTTGATGATTCTTACAAACTAACGAAACCTAACTAAATCCTAGCCTTATATAGCTTCAATCCAGTAACCTTATTCATTATAACCTAAATCTAGTGCTTAAAATCTGAGCTTTCATAACTTAAATCTAGTAACTTTTGATTACTAATTTTTCTACGTAAAATAGGATCTAGAATCCGTTCAACATCAGCGATTCGTCTTTTGAATCTATAGCGATCACGGGCCGCTTGTTCCCAAGGACTTTGTCTCGCTAGTCTATACGCTAAATCCCACACATACATAACATGTACCGTAGGCGGGTTACAATCAAACGTTACACTCTTCATAGTTTTTTAACAATACCGCTGATTGGTTGATACTCGACAATTTTATCATGTATAATAAGACAGTAAGCCGCAGTTGCGGCGGGAAAAGCTGCTACCGATTCAAATTCGAGACGAACATCAACTGGACAAGTGATCAAGGAATCATTTTGTTTAGCACAGTCGATGACAACAAGAGGAGCATTATCTTTGAATTGAGTTTTTGTTAACAATGGAGCATTCTTTCTGCCATAATACGATGATTGAAAATTCGCAAACATTTCATATAACGTAGCAAACTGGTTTCGTTGAAAATCGATATTAAGATTCACGTAAGGATAACACTGTGAATTTAAATACAATTTAATATCACGCAAGTTACACGTATCAAAGTTGCTCATATTTGCAGTTCTCACATTTTTTCGTCCAACTTGGAATCCTACGATTACGTATCTCGGCTTCTCTAATTGAGTTGAGGTTTTCACACTCCATACATGCTTTGTAGTTTGAGGTAAAAGTGGATACTCGTAGAGTTCCAAGCTTCGAAAACTCATGGCGATCGTTGGATCAGTAGCGATGTAATTCAGCATTCGAATTTTCTCCAAGTCAGAAACTTTGACGTATGGAATTAACCATTCAATTTTGCTGATTGTTATCTTGTATTGTTCCTCGTTCGCAGCAGGCTGTGTGATAACGTTGACATCGGTGTTGGCTCGCAGAATGATGAGTTCATGTTTGGCATTCACGATAACTCGTTGATAATCCTCAGCAAATCCAAAGATAAATTCAAGTGGAATGCATAAATCAAAATATCCATTGCCGTTGTTTATAGTTCTCGTGTCGTCAACGATCCATCCAGCATTTTCCATCATATCCTTTTGAGTAGGAGTTTGTGCAACGTAGGCCTTCATTGTTGTTGTGAGACCGACATTTTTGATTCTTTCAATCTCAATAGCATTCAACTCATACCGCATTTCTTCAAACATATAGCAGATGCCATTGTTCACAATCGATGTGTGTTCGACATTAGCTGCTCCGTCAGCTTTCGTCAAACGTCCTTGGATATGTAGCGAACTCTTGCTTGGCAATATATACGAATCCTGGTTTTGTACGCTGATGCGAATCTCATCGTTGTTATTATACGTTGACGAGGCGTATGGCTGGTGCGCGTGTACTTCATACTGCGCTATTGACTCGTCAAAAATGACCTTTTTCTCGATGGATAACATGGTACTAGGCAGATTAAGCAGCAGAAAATTTTACTCTTAAACCGAGACTTTTCAGGAACTGCACGTTCTGAGGTGTTAGTACTTTGAGAGGCTTGTGCCGACTGATGATTTGTTGACGTGACGTAACACTTTTATAGTCTCCGTATACGATTCCCATTATTCACTTTTCACATGAAGTCTAATAGTGATGACTTCTCCTCGAAAATTCACCAACTTGCCGTCTTCATCTACAATACGTAGCTGGAGATGATGTATTGCTTGCACGACGATCGGATGATAAATGACATGAGTAGGCAGTTCGATGATCTTATATCCTGGTGGCACGACCGGGAAGAACTCGTGAATCGTATGCTCTAGCCGCTCATTTATATATGCTCCTGTAGTGATGTTACACTCGACGCGTAAGGCGTTGATAGCGAATATCCTTACTGGTGATTGTCATTCATGTTCCACGTTGGCAGCAATGATAATTGCATCAAAACATAATAGTTTTCCGATAGAATCTTTGGGTCGGAAATCAATTGGTCGATTACATTGAATTTCACTACGAAGCGTGCTACTATTCGCTCGTAACTGCAATTCAATACCTGTTGGTAGCACTTTTTTCAAAAAACTCTCGATTTTCTCCAACTCATAACTTCCCGAGGGTATAGTTATCACTTTATCGTCAACGTAGAATTTATTGTAGCCGACGTCGATGTTGGGGATTGAATTGAAAGTCAACAACTCAACTAATCCCAATGAATACTTTTTCTGAGGTAACAATTCGATTGGAGGAAAGTAGTTAGTCTCCAATATAGATGATGTTCCCGAGAGTGTCAATGTCAGTGTGTCCGCCATGACTGCTTGTTGCTGACTAATACACATTCACACACTATCGATGCTTTTATCGAGTAAAAACTTGAGACACAAGTGACCACAGATAATTTGATTATAGTTTTGATACTGATCACGATTGTATTGAATTATGATACTGACACCGAAATAGTCTACAAGTTCGCGAGGTGGTTGTGGATTGCCAAAGCTATCAAAATACATGATTTTATTACCAATTTTTCTGTAAGCAACCCAATGTGTTCCATAACCATTTTTATTATCCAGATTGATAATGGCTGCCTCATTTAACTTTATATTGTTTGGCAAATCGTTACGCATGTACACACCTCGAAAATGTGGAATTTTTAACAATTTTGCATATTTCAACAAATCTACGTTGCTGAGTGCTCGGTGCGGTAGCTCTATACATTTTTTAAATGCAGTCTCATGCCAGTTCCCCATGGTTTTAAATACAATCCTTTTTCCACGGCGATTGATTCCATTTTGAGGTTATGACGTTTTGATTTCTCCAATTGACGCTTCGCAGCTTTCGCATCGTTGATAGCTTTAGCGATGCTAGCAGCGCCACCTGCTAACGCTCCTGTGGCACTCAATCCAGCGAAGATTGGTAGTAAAACTGCTGGTAAAATACCTCCAATTTTGATTGGTACGGGAAGTACACGAGGTACTCGAACATTCTTCTTTCCTCCAGCTTCTTTCACAGCTGCTCGTGCTTCTTTCAAAGTAGATTGTACAGAGCCAGTAGCTTTAGCTGCTACTTTCGCTGCATCGATGACTTTTCTCAAGGAAATCTTTTTCTTCTTTACCACTTTTCTGACTTTCTTTGCTACTTTCCTAGCTTTGTTTTTTAGTCCCATTCCGAGTTTTTTCTTCAGCCCCATAATGCTGGCTATACCAAGTGCTGCTGTTTTTTCTCCAACTCCGGAATCCTTGGCTAAAACGCGCTCAATTGCTCTTTTTGCAAGCAATTGATCAGCTTCGTGCCTAGCTGCTAGATTTTCACGATTTTTCGAATATGCGATATCGTGCTCCCTGTAGGCTGAATCGAGAGCATTAATTCCTCGATCCCCACGCGCTAACCTCTTGGCAAGCTTAGTACCTGGTCCACAAAATTTGTAGCCAGGTATATGGAGTTCGACGGGGAGCCTGTTGATGACAGTGTTGACAAGACCACGTCCTCTCACAGCCATTACTCAACTGAACTCGCGACTATAAATACCTTGTATTTATAGGTTTCCGAAACAGTTGCGCGCGAGCCGTCATGGAGTTCAAACAACAGAATGTCAAATTACCTGTCATGAACTTTGACAGTGTGACAGAAAAAAAGAGAAAAATTAAACGTCATGGAAAGTTACTACCAAATACAGTTCGCGCTATAATTTGTGGTCCATCAAATTGTGGTAAAACTAATGCTTTACTCACACTTCTGGCACATCCAAATGGATTGAGGTTTGAGAACGTTTACGTTTATTCGAAATCACTCAATCAACCGAAATATCAATATTTCAAGAAAATCATTCAACCAATCAAAGGAGTAGGATATTTTCCCTACAATGACAACGAGGAAGTCGTCAGTGTCGAGGAAGTCGAACCAAATTCTGTGATGATATTTGATGATGTAGCTTGCGAAAAACAAGACAATATTCGTGCATACTTTTGCATAGGTAGACATCGACATGTGGATAGTTTTTATCTCTGTCAGACTTATGCTCGTATACCGAAACATTTGGTGCGAGATAATGCAAATATGCTTGTACTGTTTCGCCAAGATGACATGAATCTGAAACATCTATATGATGATCATGTAAACACCGATATGACATTTTCACAGTTTCGGGATTTATGCGCAACATGTTGGGAGAACAAGTATGGTTTTGTCGTCATCGACAAGGATAGCGATGTGAACCAAGGTCGATATAGAAGAGGATTCGACTGTTTCTATAAATTAAAGTGACTCCAAGCTTGTAGAATTAGTATCACCTTAACTATGACAGAGGTGACATCATGGAGCGAAAAGATGTATTACGTCACATCGTACAAGCCAGTGAAGCTATCCGTCGCAAACATCGTCTGCTGAAACGTGGAAAAGCTGCCATGGAGATGTCGGTGCGAGAAGTGTTCAAGCCAATCATCGATCCAATCCAGTCATTAGCCAAACAAGACATGGAAATGAAAGAAATCAAAAAAGAAAAAATTGATAAAGCTGAAGTAAAAGAAGAAGAACCAACGTTGGAGGATCAACAGAGTGATGATTTTGAGAGCTTTAGCCAAACCATCGGTGATCAATCATTCGCACCAAGTATGGTCAGTTCACCAGCTCCAGTTGACACTTTGAGGAAATACTTAAACATGCTTAAAAGCAAGACTTTACGAAAAAATCTTGACATGCTGTATGGAGTACGATCGTTGGAAACTGGATTGTACATTGGGAACGCGCCAATTAGTTTTGAAGCAAACACTATTTATGTGGGGTCTGAAGAGTTTGAGAAAACGCCAGGACTTATCGAACTGCTGTTTAAGAAAATACCAAACAGTTCAATCATATCTGAAGTCGATGTGGAAAATTACAGGAAAATCATCCATCAAACGAGTACAGACAGAAAGTATTATCAACCTGACCAGAGTCTGCGTGATGGTGGTAGAGATTTGAAGTATCTCACATACATTGCCGATAAGAAAGTGGGAACAGGAGTATACAATGTGGTCAATCGTGGACGGGATATCGATTACGTGCATTGGGATGATCCAAACGAGCTCGTTGATCGTTTGCGGCTAATAATCGCGTCACAAGCAGCTGGCAATAACAGTCACATCAACGAAATCAACTCAATTATCGAAGAACTGAGAGAAGCTGATAGTATATATTAGACGACTTGATGCATTTAGCCTCATTCACGAGCTAGACAATGGCGAGTGTAGACGTTTTCGGAAAACATCTGATCAAGAATCAAAGAATACGTGGCCCTCCTGGTGTTGGATTCAAAGTGACCCCTGAAGGTCATTACGATCTCCAGAATAAAAAATTAGTCAACGTTGCGAAGGGCGACAATGAAACAGACGGCGCTTCATATCAGAATATAATTGATTTCGAAGAAGTGATAATTTACGAAATCAGAAAGTTGGAAAAGGAATTGAAAAAATCGTCGGAAAACTTGGCGAACATGTATCAAAAGCATGTGAATGAAAACTCGGAGATAATTTTGAGAATTCAGAATCGTTTGAAACGTATCGAGAAGGAAATATTCGTCGATGTTACGCCAGAAAAAGATGTCTACGAATAAAAGCTTGTGCACGAAGGAGCAGCAGTCATTATCATCATGGATCTCAAGGAAGCTCTAGTGGAAGAACTTCATAAACCCGCAAGAAGAAATTATCGACGACGTCATGTTGATATGCGAGGATTGGATGAAACTTGGCAAGCTGATCTTGTCGACATGTGCACTTACAAGGATAAAGACTACAAATTCCTGCTCACCGTCATCGATGTATTCTCCAAGTACGCTTGGGCTGTGCCAATCAAGTCGAAGAATGGACCTGACGTCACTGCTGCTATGAAGACTGTACTACAGGAACGTAAGCCCAAGAATCTACACGTCGATCAAGGCAAAGAATTTTACAACAAGGACTTCAAGGCGCTCATGAAGCAACATGGCATTAACATGTACTCTACATTCAGTGGCATGAAAGCATCCATTTGTGAACGTTTCAATCGCACACTCAAGAGTCAGATGTGGAAACGATTCTCCCTCCAAGGAAATTATAAATGGCTTGACATCTTACCTGACTTGGTGTCGAGCTACACCACAACGAAACATCGTACTATCAAGATGAAACCAAGAGATGTTACTGTAGCTGATGAAAAACGTTTACTCCATGAAATTTATCATATCAAGGATCAAAAAGAGAAGCGCAAATTCAAGATCGGTGACAAAGTCCGAATCAGCAAGTACAAACATGTCTTCGAGAAAGGATATACGCCCAATTGGACTACGGAAATTTTCAACATAGTTGCTGTGAAACCAACACATCCCACAACGTACAAACTCAATGACTACCAAGGTCAACCCATCGATGGACGATTCTACACCGAGGAACTTGCCAAAGTGAAACATTCAGATGTTTATCTCATTGAAAAAGTTTTGCGAAAGCGTGGAAACAAACTATATGTATAATGGTTGGGATTCGATAATACCCACAATAGTTGGATAAATAAAACAGACTTGTAGTAACGATAAAAAAATTGTGTTATTCATTTTATTACATTGAATTCTTTTCCGCACTACCAGAGCCCACATGGGGTGGTAGAATTCATGATGCGTTTTTTGTTGACGTGGTATCCCCAGTAGGCCTAATCCACGATAATATACATATATACAAAATTTTCATACAAACACACAGACGCTCGTTTATTTACAATTTACACACATAACCTATTCAATTTCCATTAATTGTGCTATCTTGTAATGGCCATGTGCCAAAGTGTCTGTTGTGTTTGGTAAAATAAACCGTTTGTCATCAAATGGATTTAACGCTAGTTTTTTTTGCTCGACTGTCTGGATTTCATAGAGGTGTGAACGGAAGAGTCGTTGCGAGCGGAATTTTGTTACCTCATAGTACAAACAGTACACATAATCCCTGAAATCCAGTGTTTTCGCGACAACGGACATTTTGACACCTTTGGCTCTCTTAATTCTATCCTCACCTTCGACACGTAAACTGTACATTTTGCTTCTTAAGCCGACAAACTCTGTAATGATTTCCCCATTACACTCATCTTTCATGAGACCCACGACTTTTTTATTCAATTGCCGAATTCCAAATTGGTTGTCCGCGGGGTAATCTGATGTATCAAAATATTCTGCATGGTCCATCATCAACTTATAAGGATCCAAGTTTTGAATTTCGTAGATGAGACTGTCGGTATCACAATACAAAATTTTTGCTTGACCGTCAGTCGTGGGTCTCATAAAATCATAATGGAAAGCATAAAGACACGTTTTTGACAGATCAAGAACGCTGAAGCCCACGTATATCGGTTTATTCATGATGATTTGAAGTCGGGTCAATTTAATTGCAACTAAATTGTCATCGAAAATTGTTCGCGCGGTGAAGTTGGGTTTCGCAATAAGAGCTTCCGCGCCGTATCTACCTGGCCATTGTGTTACAAGTTTAATATCGAGTCGTTTTCGAACATCCTCCAAAGTTTTGCCGTACACAGCATTGTTCATCAATTTGAATAAATTTTTCTTGAATTCATTGGTTGCTGCCTTACGCATTTCACTGTTGAGGTCTATGTATGATTTTAGCCATTTTGATTGTTTAAATTTGAGGACTCGATGAATTTTTTGAAGAATCAGGCCATGACTCAATGCTTGTTTCAAATTGCGATAATGAATTATATAACGTGTTTTTGAGTCCAGAGTTGTGAGTAATTTTGGATTTTTTGAACCGGGAGGAATTTTGTGTTCAGGACAAAATGGGAGGTCATTGTGAGGATCATGAAGGTTTTCGGGGTACTCTAGATCAACTTCAAGGATATAACCCTCTTCAGAGTCTTCCGGAACATCCCATTGAAAATTTCGCTCAAAGTTTTCAACCCATTGGAAACCCCCGTAAGGCAAGCATTGAGTCATTGCCCATCCGTATAAATTATTCACATCATAGTACATGAGATAAGATTCATCGTCATCTGGGTTATATTTCGCGGGGTAGTATGAGTTGTTGGCAAACGAATATCTATTACTACATTGCGATATACCTCCACGGATTCCGCGCTCAATAAACAATACCATGTCTATGTCTGTAAGAAGTTCTAAGACAATGCCTGTGTGCTTGAGCATGGCGTCCCATGTGAGTCCAGGTGTTGTGTAGTAATGTGCTGGATCGAGTTTGTAAGCTTCCATACATTCCTCTCGAAAGTTCTCGAAAACATCAGCCAGAAGAAGAACGTCCGTCTTGAGGTAGATGTCCGAGTATTGCCCAAGCGTTGTGATGTTGAACCCATTCCACACTGCCTGCGCATGTTCGTAGTCTGCATCCGAAATGTCCATATCGGTGAGACTGCTGTGGAAATCGTCTTTGGTAGGAAGCTCGCTGTTGTCAAGTTTTTCCCATGAGTCCAGGTACTCGTAAGGGAACACACCTTTCTTCATGAGAAGTTCAAGTTGTTGTTCGCTGTAGCCGATAAAGTTCTTTCGGACGATGACCTTGTCATCGAGATAAGATGCCAGTTTTTCCAAGGATGACGCCATGAATCTGAAGGAGTCGATGAAGCGCAAAGATATTTCACTGTCCTTGATGAACTTGGTAAATGAGATGTATCGCTCCATCGCTAAGGCTAGCAGTTGGATACGTCCTTCGATGCATTGTGCGATTTGCTTCACCACCAGGTGCGCATCGTATCCACTCAGGTTGTGGAACACTACCGGGATGGTAAGCGAATCTCGGTACAGCAAATTGCACCTGTTGTGGGCAGCTCCACGAAACTTGCCGGTGAGGTGACAATGGTCGCGGACTTTGACATCCTTCGAGGTAAACGGTTGGTGACAGATGTGATACTTAGCAGCATTTTTGAAGATTGTAGATTGTTGTGGAGTGAGCGGTGTCATGGTCTTGGGTTTCTTGAAGATGCCCTCCACGTTGCGGGCGAGGGTCACCAATTCGTTTGCGAACCATTCACCAGGGTTGTGTCCACGGAAACTCTGGTATCTTGATTGGGTGTCATCGTAACTGCACTTTACATAGTATCCCACGCTGCAAGCCTCATGAATTTGAACTATTTTTGTGTTACGGCCAGCTTGTTCATCCACTTTTTTGAGCAAACACTCGAAATCGGCGTAGACAATGTATGGCACTCTCTCAGTATTTTTGAAATTTTTGAACTGCAGTTTACTGTGCTTTACTTCAGGTAGCTTGACAGCTTGTGTCTTCATTTCACTGCAATCGACTTCATGTGCTGTTAACTTCTCATTGGTGTGAAAGTAATGAAGGCATCGGTCACAAATGTATTTTTTTCCATCATGTTTGGACAGCTGTGTGCTGACAAGGCGAGAGAGATCTTTAATCCAGACATAATGGAAACGTAGAGGCTCGCAGTGGGCTTCAACTTCTTTCTCATTCTTTTCATCTTCTTCCACATAAAAGTTTTGTATGAGGAGAAGGTTCACGTGACGTTCTTTCTTTTGTGCTGTGATGTTTATTGGAGCTACTTCAAATAGTTCTTTATTCTTTTGAAGAACATACACGTTCACTGACACATCATTTTGTTGTTCGAAGAGTGGCACTTGTTTTGGCATCACAGGAAATTTTATTCCGTCAAATCGTAGTTTATTCTCATATTGTGTGTATTTGGACAATCGCTGAGGATCCCTTTTAGCTGGATACAGAGCTGAGAGGATGGTCCACTTGAAGCAACACTGATCCTTGTTTTGAACGTTGACGCAAGCCTCCTTTTTCTTGATGGATGGAGGTAGCTCAATATAAGAGCTTCCGTGCATGGGGTTGTACGAGTTTATATTCACGGCAAGGCTGATGATGCTGCGCAACGTCCATCCAGAGTCACGCTCTTGGAATTCCTCAATTTTTCGTGGCAATTGAGTCTGTACATGTTTGGTGAACCATTCACCCAGGTCCGTTGTTTGGAGGATAGGCGCGTTTTTCGTGAAGAAGGCCTTGATCTCGGTGACTTCCTTGTCATCCTTGACAACACTGAATTCGGCCTCGAGAAAGGTGTTAACTTTCAAGGCGATTCGACTTTTTAAAACTTCTTGGATTTGTTTGATAAACACATCCTTGGCTTCTTCGAGAAAATTTTGTATGTCCAAATGGCGAAGGTTCACAATAAGCCCCGTTTGGAGACGATTGTTGAAAGCAGAATCAACGTTCTCCCACTTGACGCGCACCGGATTTCGCGCACCAAGATCACCACCACGCACTTTTCGCGCACCAAGATCCCCACCATGTACTTGTTCACTTTGTACATCGCGTACGAGTTCTTCACTCAACAAGCAATTATAGCTTTTCAGTTGCAAAATTATTTGCGCGCACTGCAATTTCAATGTTTGTCGTTCACGCGGGATCGCGACATGATGCGCAAAGTTTTTCAGTTCCGCGATGGATGCGACGGCCTCCTCGATCAAAGTCGTCGCCTCGAGCGGATCGACTGGACGGATCGACAAAAGCTGACGTTGGCGTCGTACAACTTGTTTTGCTGCGTTAATAGACATGTTGACGTTCGCGAAAAAACTGAAGCTCCCGCTCGGGAACTCCGTATTTATAAGTGGTGATGGCGCTACGATCGCGCGCCGCAGTGGGCGTGACTAAAAGTATAAGAAACCGGTTTCTGACCAATCACAGCGCGTCGTGCAGAAAAAGAACCAATCACAACATGCCGCGTAGTGAAAGGAGTGTCGATAGATTTTTATCCTGTAAAGAATAAAAAAATTAATTATATATTCATAATTTATTAGAATAGAAACTTTTATATTTGAAAATTCATAGTACTGTGAAATTATTAATTTTACTTGGTATAAATACAAACAAAAAATATATTTCCAACGTGTTAAAAGTTTTGAAGAGATATTTCAATGGGTTGAACTCAATATTTCACGAATGAATTTTTTTTTTCATATAATGTAAATGTATCAACAGATAATTACTTTTGATTACATTGAGAAAATATAAAATCTATAATTTTTAAGAATGAATCTCAGTACGTGTTTGAAAATGATTCTTCAGTTGGAGAATAAGTTTTTAAATTCGTGATTCTATAACATACGTTGTGCGTTTTCATGAGATATTGTAGCGAGTCGGCGACACTCCGCGGTGCCTTATCGCGGGGGTCTTATTACACCCCGAAATTCTCGCGCGGATGTTTAAAGGAATAGTTGAAAACAATTCTCTATCAATGCTTCATTCAAAACTATTTTTCGGGTGGGGAAGAAATCAAAACTTTCGCTCTAGAAAAGAGCTTTTGGTCAGTCTTCAAAAAGAAATAGAATGGAAAACATTCCCGAAAGCCATTTAAGAGAGTATCACTGTCACCCGTACCCCTGTGTACGGGTTGGGCAGAGCAGATATGCTCTACCCAAAATTTTAAAATACAAAAAAGAAGCGGAAATGGAAAAAATAAGAGAAGAAGTCGCCTCAGCCATTAAATATGGCTGGGGGATTTGGATAGACGGGAAAAAACACGAATTGGTGGGATCATTCGTAAAACCAGTAAGTATATATTTTATTATTATTATTATATGTTTATGTATTTCTTATTATATTTCTTCTTTACAGATTCCAAAAGAGCGGGGCCGAAAAGCCCAGAAGCGGGAGAGAATTGCGGAACTAGGGATGAGGATAATGGTAAGTATTAAAGAATAAAAATTATAATGATTTCATGATTAACTGTTTAATTTTGTTTCAGGATGAATGAATGCTGATACTACGTGTGTGAAATCTTTAAATATATACTGTTTTAAATTTAAATGTAATTATATATATGTATAGTAAGATTTTAACAAAATAAAAAAAATATATAACCTTCAAAATTTATATTTTTGTTTGGAGAGGTCGTTCACATGGTTGGACCTCACATGTGGGGGCGAGGCTGGGGCCCCCAGAATCATTATATAAATTTGTATGTTTTTCAGGATCTGTCATCAATGATAGAATAATAAGAAAAATTTCCGTTTTAGTAAACTTCGGGAATGTTCGGATACACTCGAGAACGTTCGGCTATGTTCAGCACTGTTCTCACGTATTCGCTTGCACAATGTTGCCAAGTCTGCGCATGCGCACTGATTCCGTAACAGCGCATTAGATTTTTCGAGATCCATGGTGACGTCATCGATCGCTAACTGCGCGATAGATTCTCAAATATTCTATTTATAAATGATGACGTCATCGCTTAGGAATGTGTTTACGCTTTCGCAACTGCGTAATAGATTTTCAAATATTCTATTTATAGATGATGGCGCTGCGATCGCGCGCTGTTGCCATGGTAACGCATGTGAAAGGTTACCTGCGCATGCGCAGTATTCCATAATAATGCTCTGTGATTAGTTCATATAAAAGGAGTGGGGATAAATCTTACGTGATTGGTCGATCAAGTTCTAAAAATAGACGTTCGAGAAAATGTAGAACATTCCAGAAATCAAAGCGTCCCGAGAATGGCTAACTGCGCAATATATTTTCAAGGTCAACTCAAGGTTATCGATGACGTCATCACTTAGGAAGGTGATGACTCATTTTTCCGAGAATCGACGAGCGTGTTCAAACCTGTCGAGATTTTGCTCTGTGATTGGTTCATGTGAAAGGAGTGGGGGTAACTCTCACGTGATTAGTCGAACAAGTTCTAAAAATAGACGTTTGACCTTGAACAGAACACTCTAGAAATCATAGCGTCCCTAACTGCGCAATAGATTTTCAAGGTCAAATGATGACGTCATCGCTTAGGAATGTGATGACTCATTTTTCCGAGAATCGATGAGCGTGTTTGAACGTGATGACGTCATCGTTTATGTGCTGACGTAATTTCCAAGAATTGTTGTGCAGGTTTGAACCTGTTGAGATGTCGCTCTGTGATTGGTTCATGTGAATGGAGTGGGGGTAACTTTTACGTGATTGGTTGATAAAAATGTGGTGGGGATCGGATATAAAAGGAGGAGATTCTGAGCAGCAGCGTCAGTTTGTCGAAAAAACGCGTAATGGATTTTTCAAAACTTAACGCAGTTGCTCGTCTGGAGAACTTTCTCCCGATGAAGAAAATCGCGGAATTGGAGAAGAATAAATCATACGCCATCAGTGACATTCGCTCGGTTACCACGAAATATGGTTCTAGTGTCGTTATTACTCTCGACGATGAATTCGACGTGTTCTTGCCTACTCGAATTACAAACGCTTTGCAACCGTCACAAATGGAACAGATGCGGGAACAACAATTTCATTTCCAGTTCCTTGGCGGTTCATCAAACGCGTGTGAATTCATCCAGCCATCAAAAATGAAGAAATAAAAATTCTGTATTATTATTATTTTACGTTGTATTTATCAGTTTATAAATAAAAATGGAGGGGCTACTCTAAAGGTTGAGCCTCACAGCAAAGGGCGGGGTGGGGCCCCTTGTACAAAAAAATTAATTACTTTCATAATAATAATATATACATTGCGTAGTTCCACATGTCAATTGAATCAGTGTCATCGCGGT
Source organism: Platygaster robiniae (assembly GCA_028476575.1). Lineage (NCBI taxonomy): Eukaryota > Metazoa > Arthropoda > Insecta > Hymenoptera > Platygastridae > Platygaster > Platygaster robiniae. The sequence goes on along the minus strand of CM052027.1, from coordinate 6,469,241 downwards.
GTTGTAGCGACATAAGTCAGGCAACATCATAGCGCGAAACCGTAGCGCGACATCGCAGCGCGACATCGCAGTGCGACAACGTGACGCCATCTTGAATTTAAGGTATGATATGACGTCATTATGAGTTTTCGATACCTTATCGATTGGGTTAGGTTCCTTCCTTATCGACTGGGTTAGGTTTCTACCTTACCGATTGGGTTAGGTTAGGTTCCTACCTTACCGAGGGGCTCCGCCCCGCGGACCCCTGCGCTCGAACTGTCATAGCTTATCTACTTTCACTTCTTTTTTCACTTCATTCATTTCCTTATCTTGCGGTTTTCGTGCCAATGATTGTAGTGGAGTTATGATAGGTTTGAAGACTTCATCAACGGACATTTCCACAGCAGCTTTTCCTCGTTTAAGCAGACGATGTTTTCGGCGAATGGCTTCACTAGCCTGAACGATATGATGTAATACATCTTTGCGCTGCATGATGTCACCTTGATCGAAGTTCAGGTAATACTGATGTAGTTACTGTCGAAACATCTTAATTTATAGATGCGGAGCAGTCGAATACTTTCCGGTATCGTCCATGATCCATCTCGCTATCTTCGTCAACTACGATAAAGCCATATTTGTCATTCCAACACGTTGCACACGAATTTCGAAATTGTTCGAACGTCATGTCAGTGTTCACATGATCGTTGTATATATGTTTCAAGTTCATGTCATCTTGACGAAACAGTATAATCATATTATCATTATCTCGAACCAAGTTTTTCGGGATACGTGCGTAAGTTTGACAAAGATAGAAACTGTCTACATCTCGGTGACGTCCCATGCAAAAGTATGCCCGTATATTGTTTTGTTTTTCACACGCCACATCGTCGAAAATCATTACAGAATTCGGTTTGACTTCATCCACACGAACCACTTGCTCGTTGTCGTTGTACAAGAAATATCCTCTTCCTTTGATCGGTTCCACAATTTTTTACAAGTACTTGTATTTGGGTTGCTCGAGGGATTTTGAATGAATGTAGACGTTCTCAAATCTCAATCCATTTGGATGTGTAATAAGTGTGAACAAAGCATTAGTCTTGCCGCAATTTGATGGTCCACATATAATTGCACGTAAAGTATTTTGTAATAGAGCACCATGACGTTTTATAGTTTTTTCTCTGCTTGCCACGTTATCAAAGTTTACGACAGGTAGTTTAATGTTCTGCGATTTGAACTCCATGACTTCATGCATGTGACTGACTCGACTTACTATAAATAGGGGGTTTATATAGCCTGAGGCTCAGTCATTGTCATGCAATGAGAGTGGCAGGACGTGGTCTTGTCAACACTATCATCAACAAGCTCTCTGTTGAACTTCATATACCTGGCTATCAGTTTTGTGGTCCAGGCACCAAACTTGCTAGAAGATTAGCTCGTGGTGATCGTAGTATCAATCCTCTCGACGCAGCCTGCAGGGAGCACGATATCGCTTACTCGAAAAATCGTGAAAATCTATCAGTGAGACACGAAGCTAATAAAGTTCTTGCTAAAAGAGCAATTGAACGTGTGTTAGCCAAGGATTCTGGAGTTGTAGAAAAAACAGCTGCTCTTGGAGTAGCTGGCATCATGAGAGTCAAAGAAAAACTTGGAATGGGATTGAAGAAGACTATCAAGAAAAATAAGAAGGTTATCAAGAAGAAAAAGGTTGTCAAGAACACTACATTGAGGAAAGTTATAGATGCCGCAAAAATAGCAGCTAAAACTACCGGCTCTGTACAATCTACTTTGAAAGCAGCACGAGCAGCGGTGAAAGAAGCTGGAGGAAAGAAGAAAGTTCGAGTACCTCGTGTGTTACCAGTACCCAGCAAAGTTGGAGGCATTTTACCAGCCTTTGCACTACCTATCTTCGCGGGGCTTAGTGCAACAGGAGCATTGGCAGGTGGGGCTGCTAGTATCGCTAAAGCCATCAACGATGCCAGAGCCGCCAAACGTCAGTTGGAGGAATCAAAACGACATAACCTCAAGATGGAATCGATCAGCGTGGGAAAAGGATTGTACTTGAAACCTTATGGAGCTGGCTTGAGACTGCATTTAAAAAATGTGTAGAGCTACCGAACCGACCACTGACCGATTTAGATTTGTTGGAGTATGCGAAAATTCTTCAAATACCACATTTCCGAGGTGTATATATGAGAAATGATTTGCCAAAGAGTATAAATAAAACTGAAGCTGCCATTATTAATTTGGATTCTAAAAATAGACCAGGAACGCATTGGGTCACTTATCGAAAAACCGGCAATCGAGACATATATTTCGATAGTTTTGGCAATCTACAACCACCTCGAGAACTTATAGATTACTTCGGTATCGGTAGCATAATCGAATACAATCACAATCAATATCAAGCCTATAACGAGATCATCTGTGGTCATCTGTGTCTGGAGTTTCTAGTGAATAAAAGAGTTGATTACGAGTGAATACACGTCAGTCTACTAGTAACAGTCATGGCGGATTCATTGACGCTTACACTCTCAGGAGATACTTCCATTTTAGAGGCAAATTATTTTCCCCCAATTGAATTGTTCAACCAAAAGAAATACTTTTCGGGCTGGTGCAATTTTTAACATTCAATTCTATCCCCAACATTGACGTTGATAAAAATAAATTTTAAATTGGTAATGATATAATAACAATACCTTCAGGAAGCTACGAGTTGGATGATATAGAAAAATTTCTAAAGGAAGAGCTTCCACAGGATACTCAGCTAAGTCTACGAGCAAACAATAGTACACTACGCAGTGAAATTCGATGCAATAAAAGTATTGATTTTCAACCTGAGAATTCTATTGGTAAATTGTTGGGCTTTGATTCACGAATCATTGAAGCAAACGTCACGCACAAGTCTGATTCGCCTGTAAGAATTCTCGCTGTTAACGCTTTACGAGTCGAGTGCAACATAACTACGGGAGCGTATATAAACGAGAAGAAAGTGCACACCATCCACGAGTTCTTTCCAGTGGTACCACCAGGATATAAGATCGTTGAAGTGCCAACTCACGTCATTTACCAGCCAATCGCCGTACAAGCAATACATCATCTGCAGCTAAGGATTGTTGATCAAGAAGATAAGCTTGTGAATTTTCGAGGAGAAGTTATTACCATCAGACTGCATGTGAAAAGTGAATAATGGGAATTGTGTACGAAGAGTGTAAAAGTCCAGCAACATGTTCAAAAACCATCAGTCAACGCAGACCTCTCAAAGAGCTCACACTAGAGAACATACAGTTCCTGAAAAGCCTCGGTCTGAGAATCCAAAGAAGATTTGCTGCCTAATTTGTCTTATACCATGCTATCCATAAAGAAGAAGATCGACTTCGATGAGTCGGTAGCACAATATGAAGTCCACGCACACCAACCGTACGCTTCATTAACGTTCCAAAACAACGACGAAATCCGCATCAGTATCCAGAATCAAGATTCGTATATGCTACCCAGCAAAAGTTCGTTGCATATACAAGGAAGGTTAACGAAAAATGATGGAATAACCGGCGTTGAACATACATCAGTTGTGAACAATGGAATCTGTCACATGTTCGAAGAAATTCGTTACGAGCTCAACGCTGTGGAGATCGAAAGAATCAAGAATGTCGGTCTCACAACAACAATGAAGGCCTACGTTTCGCAAAGTCCTACTCAAGAGGACATAATGGAAAATGCTGGATGGATCGTTGATGACACAAGACATATAACCAACGACAATAGATATTACGATATATGCATTCCACTGAATTTCATCTTTGGATTTGCTGAGGATTATCAACGAGTTATCATCAATGACAAACATAAACTCATCATTCTGCGAGCCAACAACGACGTCAACGCGATCACACAGCTTGCTGCGAAGCTGCATTGCATTTCCGGGGGAAAAATGTATCGTTCAAGCTTGGGAAAAGTTGTCTCTGAATATGCAAAATGATAAAGAATTTGTTAGTTGTAAGCGATGTGAGAAGCATTGGAATTCAATGTATGAAGATTATGTTGGTATTGCTCCAATGATAAAAGATTGTTCTAGATGTAAGGAAGAAAAAATGTAATTTTTGTTTGGAAATAAAAAATGGAGGGACTAACATCATGGTTGAGTCTCACAGTAAGGGGCAAGGTGGGGCCCTTTGTACAGAAAAATTATCGTTAAATTTATTTCAAAGTGTATTTTCAAGTTGAACTACAACTTACAACAAACAACAATACTACTGATGATCTCATCGTTTAGGACTGTGATGAGGTCATCATTTCCGACGACGTGTTTAAACTTGACGTTATGAAGTCATTGTTTAGTCTAGGTTGTTATTAAAGTATCAAATTACTTCTACGCAGTTTTGATTCAAGGTCAACGAAAATCGTATTTGTCATGATGATATCATCGCTTAGGAATGTGATGACGTAATCGTTTCCGGCGACGTGACGAAGCTTGTCGTTATGACATCATCGCTTACATAACTAAGTTGGCATGACAACAGCGCGCGATCGCAGCGCCATCACTACTTATAAATACGGCGTTCCCGAGTGGGAGCGTCAGTCTGAAGCAAATTTTTTAACAACATGGATTTCTCGAAACTCAACAAAGTTGCTCGTGCTGAGTGTTTTCTGCCAACGCGCAAGTCTTCCGAATTGGAAATCAACAAGAGCTATCATATCACTGGGATTCGCTCCGTCGCCACCAGATTTGGACCCAAATTCATCATCACACTGGATTCGGAATTTGAGATTTTCCTACCGGAGAGGATCTGCAAGACGCTGCGAGAAGATCCCAACGAACTTCTAAAACTCGAAGATGCTGCAATGTCGAAGGATCCAATCAAGTTTCGACATCTCGGAGGAAAATTCAGCGCCTGCGAGTTTTCATCTTAAGACTACATATATTACTAATCCAACCAATGTAATTTCGGTTGTAAAAATGTAAAAAAAATGTTATAAATAAAAAAACATGTATTTGAAAACTTCAAAAAAAAAAAAAAAAACAAACAAACAAAGAAACAAACAAACAAACAAAAAAAAACAACAAAAACAAAAATAAACAAAAAAGATCTTACAAACATGGGGTATTACCGGCCGCGGGTATTACCGAAAGTATACATGCCCCTGTTTTACCGACTACAGGTATAAACAACCACAGGTATTATCGACGGTAAGTACGCCCCTGTTTTACCGACCGTCGCCATCTTGGTGCTCTGCCTTACCGACAGCAGGTACACCCGTTTTACCGACCGCCGCCATATTTACGACGCGGGGAGGGGGAAGTGGGCGTGGCCTTCAGGTGGAGGGGGGTCACGTGATGGGAGTAAGAGTGGGGGGCTGTACCCGCCTAGCCTATCTACTCGCACTTTTTGATTCTCACGCCAAAAAGTGCAAGCTTTTAATCTCTCAAAAGGCGAGGAAACGTGCGAGCCCGGCCTTGACCGCGCCTCTCACGGGGCATCAGCGCTTTTCTTCCGTGAGAGCGTCTTTCCGCTGAGCGCAGCTTTGAACAAAGCCCATGGTTAGGAATCATTTATCACTGAAAACAGTTGCCCAAGTGGAGAAAATGATTTTAGTTCATCTGATGAAGACGTCGATTTTGAAACAGGGAATCAGGCTTGTGATTTGTCACAACCAATATTGTATGATTTCCCAAGTTCCTCGTCCTACAATGACGATTCACTCGATTCGTCGGCTGAAGATATTAATGAACCGCGATGTACGGCGACTACTTTAGACAACTGTTCTCCTGATATTTCAATGGCAAACGACGATGTCGAAGTTACGCTCGCGCAAAAAAAAGGGTAGCCTTTTGAAGAGGCAATTGCCATGTGGTCAAGGGAACCCTCCACTGACTATTCAGTAAATAAATATATACATATTCTTTTTATAGGGGAATGTCGTCAGGGTTGGGCCACTTCTATATTATGTTCAAGGCATTCAGCGCCATCTATGTCGCAGCGTGTCATTATTACTCTCACTTACAGCAATCTTTTCAGTGCGTTGCTTGTGTCAAAAAGTTTTCCCGGATGATTTTGTCCTCAATTATTGTTTTCGTGACATCAGAAAGTTTTGTATACCTCTTAGTGAAGGCCGTGAAACTCGAACAAGAAACATGTCAATGTCGAAGTAAGTATATATTTCTATTACGTAGGTATCGCTTAATAAGTTATTCAGTGGAAAAGATCAGATTCTAACCTGTTTCTTTGCAACGCATTGCAATATATAATCGTGCTTGTAGTCAGGGTTGGGCCACCTCTTTTTTTTTTTCATCTGGGAATTCATTCTTTTGCAAATGTTTTTTGGTCAGCTACACATTTTAATGTATTTTTGTTATAAAAGTAATTTTGTTTCAATGAAAATCAATGAATCGTGCTAAAAAATTTTGAAAGCGAACAATCAATTTGTAAATAAAAATAACTACACCGAAAAAATGACAACATAAAAATATATATATTAGTAGTAAAAAATAAAAATTTTCTTATTTACAATAAAGTATTTGCGGTTTTCAGAACTTCTCGTTACAAAAGGACGTCTGATAGAAGCAGCTTTGCCTTGAAAGATGTCGTTCAGGCAATCAGAGCAGTAAAAGAGGAACAAAAATCTGTGAGAACCGCAGCAGAACAATACAATGTGCCACGAACTACTTTGGGTCGGTATATAGAAAAAATTTCGATTGAATACAAAGATTTTTCTACTATCTCCGATGAAAAATTGCAAGAATCCATTAAACGTATTGGAACATACACTGCATGTGCCACGAGTCAAGTAAGTATCAAATCAGAAAATGAAAAAAAATTTTCCAAAAAGAAATAAACAAACTAATTATTGTTTTTTACAGGTCTTTACGAACGAAGAAGAGAAAGCACTCGTCGGATATGCAAAAAAATGCAGTGACCATTACTATGGTCTCAATATTACTGAATTGCGAAAGCTCGCCTATCAATTTGCTCAACAAAGAAAAGTGAAATATCCTCCGAGTTGGGTTGACGAAAAATGGCAGGATGCGATTGGTATTACGGATTTATGCGGCGTCACTCCCGAGCAAACGACCCTGCATCGTGTGAAATCGTTTTCCAAAGAGAATGTGCAGTATTTTTTTCGCAATCTCGATGCAGTTTTGACTGAACATCCTTATCAGGCGGCAGACATATGGAATATGGACGAGACAGGGTTCTCCACAGTGCCGACCAAGATTGGAAAGGTAATTTCTCTCCGAGGAGCAAGAAGAGTGGGGCAAATTTCGGCTCAAGAACGGGGGTCCATGATTACAATGGTTCTAGCAGTGAATGCTGAGGGAAATTCTGTACCACCGTTCTTTTTGTTCGCTAAAAAAAACATGCAATCGACGTTCCTGGAAAATGCATCTCCCGGGGCAGTCGGGTTTGCAAACGGGTCCGGGTGGATGCAGCAAACAGAATTCATTGAATATATGAAGTTTTTCGTCGATAAGTCAAAAGCCTCGAAGCAATCACCGAAATTGTTGCTGTTGGACAATCATTCGTCGCATCTTTCCGTCGACGCATTGGATTTTTCTGCTAACAATGGCGTTACAATACTTTCATTCCCCCCTCACTGCAGCCATCGCTTGCAACCCTTGGATGTCTCGGTTTACGGCCCCGTTAAAGCCTACTACAAAACTCAATGTAACGCGTGGCAAAAGAATAACGCCGGCAAAATACTGGAGATCAGACATATACCAGGACTCGTCCGATTTACTTTGGACTTGGCGCTGACACCAAGAAATATAAAAGCTGGATTTCTTGCCACGGGTATTTGCCCTTACAACCCCGATATTTTCGCAGATTCTGATTTCGTTCAAGCTGAGTTCAGCGGGGAAAATGAGCGAGCTGTTCTGGAGGCCGAAGTGACCATAGGAGATTTACAGCGCCGTATAATAGTTTCGGATAATCTCGAAGCTAGCGCGGACAAGGAAGCGGCTACTTCTAATGACACGCGGCATCAATTAGCGAGTTCCGAGCCTTCGACGTCTACGTCTTCCGAGCGCAGCCTTTCCATGATTTTGACGGCGATTGGGCCCGTACAAGCGGCCGCACCAGCGAATAAGAAATCCAATCGTGGGCGGCGTGCTATAAAAAGCACAATCCTAACATCGCCCGAAAGCCGTCAAACATTGCGGGAAAATAGAGAAAAGCGGGAATCTGCAAAAAACCCGAAAAAACGCCCTATGTCGAAGACGAAGGAGTCAACCCCCAAGAAACCAGCCAAACGAGGTCGTCCACCCAAAGGAGAGAAAAAGCAAATTTCTTCAGATGAGGACGAAGATTTTTGCATCATTTGCCTCGAAAAAATGCCTTGAATTCTCAGCCGCAATAATTCCATTGCATGCATGGAATGCAAGCGCGAAGTTCATTTAAAATGCGCTAAAATAACGAAAAGTTATTTTATTTGCCAGAATTGCGAATCTGATTGAAAATTTTGCGAGATTTCCTGTTTTTTAATGTATTTCAACGAATAAAGAAACACTTGAAAACACTCATTTGCGTAAAAACAATTATTTAGCAACAATTATGCGAATTTTCACCAGTGGCCCAACCCTGACTACATTTTTTTATTTTTTTATTTGTTGATAACTTTTTTTAATTTTTAACGCGTCGACTTTCGTAACGTGAAACTTTCTTGTTATCGTATTAACTATACATTAAGACAGAGCGCGAAAGAAATTCTAAATTTAAACAAAAGTTATAGAGCAAGGTTGAAAAGTGGCCCAACCCTGACGACATTCCCCTACGTTTTTCAAATATTAACTGTATTCTCACAATCTTTTCAGTATTTGATTATTTGCAAATTAATACAATTGTACGGATAATAATTTTGCTAATGTTTAAAATAGTACTGAAAATCTAATAAACGCAGTCTTTCATTTTTCAAATTCTAAGTTATATTTTCAGCGTTAATACGCGGCGTTATCTGAATCATTACGATTTCACCGGCGCTGGAAAGAGATATTGTTAATAGCTGAATAGAATCAAATTTTAACGAGTGCTTCTGATAAAACTATTTTTCAAAGGAAAATTAATTTTAGTATTTTTCTTATCTCTCGACTTTTCAAGTATAAGGAATAAAGAAACATTTTTCGCAATAATATTTCTAGCGATCATTAGACTTTGGAAAATCACCGTTTCCACGATGAATTTTATTTTTCAACTTGTTATCACTCGATCATTTAACTTCTTTCCTGAACCCGAAGATAAAAGTATTTTTCGAATAAGTAATGACTTTTCATTTTTTTTTTTTATCTAATGATAAACGGACATAGACGAACAGAAAAAGTTCCGTTTATTTCCTTTCAAAATCATATATAAACCCGCGTAATTTTTAGCAGATCAGAAGTAGTTCTCGAGCTTCTGAACTGATCGTTCACTATAAGCGAAAGAAAGACTTCCGAGGTCCAAAGGCCCGACCTGACGACGGCCAAACAACCTCATTTGCCTAATATCGATTTGACCAAAAACCCAAGCTGTGCTTGAGGTGCCTATCTGTCGATAGAAGGATAAAATTTGGATATTTTCAAAAGTAAGAGTTTGAATAAAAATTGCTATTATTATGAAAGGTCTATTTTGTGTTATTTCCCATTATAACTCGAGTGGAAAGACTTGTCTTTCTTGCGTATGTTTCCTGGCGCAGCTTGATTTAGGATGGTAAAAGACAAAAGGACCCCAAATTTAACCAAGTTTCGCAATGTGTAGAGTTATATAAAAACCATTTTTTACTATTTCTCTCTATAATGTGTAGTGTATATGTCCAAAACAATTTATTATGTATATAAAAAAACCCTTTTATGCCGTTTCCCATTATCACTCGAGTGGAAAGACTTGTCTTTCTTGCGTATGATTCCTAGCGCAGCTTGACTTATAGTGGCAAAGGATAAAAGGGCTTTCCAAACCTTGATTTTAATCCAAAACGTCTTGAGTAACTTCCTTCAATAGAAACAGACATTGTCGAACTTGCCATTTTAACTTACCTTATTATTCTGCAAAATTCATATATTAACACATGTACGTCTCTTTAAAAATTGGTATGGTCTCTCTCTCTAGTGCCCACTGTTGAAAATCTACTTTGGAGTATTAAAAGTATAACCCGGCATCGCAGGGTCAAGCCCAGCGCTAAAAGATCGGTGTTTAAGAAAGAGGGGATATTGAATTTGTTCTATCGCCTATAAATCTTAAAAACTTTCCCGCCTGAGAAAGTCATAAGATTGGAAGATATTGACTCTCTGATAGCTAAAAGGGCTTCTTCGGATTATGGAATTCTTTTGGTGACCCCAGCTAGGAATTTGAAGTTTTCCTGTGTTGTTTGTGAGGCACCACAGCATTTTTCACTCAATTGTGTCCCAAGGGAGGAGGAAATAAGGGGGATTCTGTTGGACCCTAGGACGGGAGAAATACTTGATCAGAGCTTTTACGATTCTTTGGAAAGAAACTATTTTTATGAGGCCAACTCAGACACTGATTTGCCAGAGTCATCGCTCAGAGAGTTGCAAGCTATAAGAGAAGAAATACGCGAACAAAATCCTGTTAAGACAGACAGTTTGTAAGGAAATATGTATTAAGTCCTGTGCATAATAATAACGTCACCTTGTGACATTTTACTGCATTTCTTATTGTGTGAGTTATTTCAATCCTTAAGACAATTCTTTCGACTCCCTTTAAAAGTCGAACAAAGGGTCACCATAGGCCGTTGTCTATGGAGGGTCCTTTCCCGTTTCGACGAGATTAAGGAATGATTATTCCTAAGCTCATGGCCTAACAACAAAAAAAAAAGGGAAATAATTATAAGAAGTAAATGTGTTATTCCCTATCTCGCTCGTTACAATATATTTCTCAAACCATTTGTTGATTCTCTAATTGCAATACAATCGCAAGGTGGGATTGAGTGGATTTCTCAAAATAAAGAAAAAAAACATTTCAAAAGTAGTCGCGCCACTAGCCATAGTTGACGCTCCTGTTCGGGCTGATATGCAGGGATTAGTCAGTCACAATGGAATACCAGGTTGTAACAATTGTGAACAAAAACGGGAAAAAAATCCCCAGCCAAAAGAAGGGGGAAAAAAAAGAAGTTACTTTTCATATCAGGAAAACCAAGGCCAGTTAAGGACCCACGAATGAATGACAAAGCAAGCAGCAGAAGTCGAAGAAATACGCAAACATGAAAAAAATAAAAAAAACATTAATATCAATGGCTTAAAAAATCAAACGATTTTAGAGAACATTCCTCATTTGAATCTCAGTACATTTGTAATTCCAGAATATATGCATTGCGTTTCGTTAAAGGTCGTGTTGCATGTGACAACTTTGTGGTTCTTTATAAAAGGACCGTGGTTTATTGGAGAAAAATCAGCAGACATTGACAAATTTTTAACACAAATTAAACCTCCTACTTACCTCCAACGTTTACCTCGAAGTTTAAAGTTTCTTAGTAAGTGGAAAGCAAGTGAACTGAGATCATGGTTACTTTTCTACTCAGTACCAATGATACAAGAATACGGAAAAGAAAAATATTATCAGCATTGGTCGCTGCTAGTTTCAAGTATGAAAATCCTGCTCTCAGACAAAATTTCTTCCTCAGATATACAATTGTCAAATTCAATGTTAAATTCTTTTGTTCAAGACATCGGTCATTTGTATAGATATGAAGATTATAGATACAACATGCATATGTTATTACACCTTCCACAGACAGTACGACGTTGGGGTCCACTGTGGGCAAACTCTGCTTTCCCTTATGAAAATATCAACGGATTTTTATCAAGAATTATACATGGTACAAAAAAAATAGGAAAAGAACTGATGAAAACCTTACAACTTTATCATGGTTATCGAAATTTGCAATTGAGACAACGAAATCCTGTTAATCTTGAAGTGAAGTTATTAAACAAATATAAATACGAGCTTTCCTACATGTATAGTGAAAAATTACTGTCCGAAAAGTTTCATTCTGTTGAAGTATTTGGGAGGGTTAGATTACGTGGGGAAATATTTTCAGGCAAGTTGTATGAAAATGCAATGAAACGAAAAAATTCTTTCATTAAATATGAAACATCTAACTCAAAATATGGATTCGCAGAAATAATTTTTTTTTTTTCAAGAAACGAGAATCGACATTTCATGGTAGCGATTCAATATTGCTTTGTAAAAGATCTGAAAGTGGACAATGTACGTTACCTATGTAATAAGGAGTTCAAAAAACAAATTAGCGACATAAAACCTATTAAAGAGCTCGCAACTTTCTCAATCATGAAACTTATAAAAGTTCAGGCGAAGCTCATACGTGTAGGTGGATTTTTATGCTCTCCCCCAAACGCTCACGAAAATGCTATGTAATTATTATTGAAATGTTTTCTTTGTAGGTGCATTATTGTAACATAGGATAAATCGAGGAGAGGGGGATCCCTTTTCTTCTTGTTCTCTATACTGAATGAGGAACTTATTGTTTAAAAAAAATCTCTTTCAGCTCTGTAACAAGACGTAAAAACGACACGATACGTTAAACTTTTTTTCTATGTGTCATGACACATTTACTCACGTTAAGGCAGCTCAGTCGGCGAGACAGGCTTGAAATAACGAGAAGTGATCCATCTCTCCTCGAATTACCCTATTTATATATATTCGACATTAATTACTCAACTTGAATGAACTGTGAATTGCGAGCTGCGATATGTAACTGTAAGGTAATTCTTGAATAATTGTGTGATGTGTAAAAATAAAGTTCTAATCTTTCAGTTACATTTTTGTGCGTTTCATATAACCAGCCTTCCCCAAATTTTTTTCAGGCATGAATGTTATAATGAATAAATAAAAATTGGAATTTTTGAAAGACAAACTTGTTTTAAATAGACATTGTAATACTACATAAAATTAAGTATAAATTTGAAAAACAATCAACTTTCCTGAAAACGTCCAAATAACGTGGTCAATTTTTCATTTATAGAAATTACTTTAAATCGCTTTCTAAGATTTCACCTGGCTAAAATTACAAGTGTGACATGTTCATCAAGACCGCGCACCACTGCACAATTAGTCGCACACCGAACATTGAAAATATTTTCTTTTGAAATTTCAATTTCCTTATATGTGACGAGCGAGTCCAGATCAACCAGCGACGAGATCAGGAATTTGGTCGAATCCAGCGTTGAGTTATTTCCCAAAGTTCCTTTATTCAATGGTTAGACTCTGAGTCAATCGTACAGAGAAGGACCCCAATGGAAGCTCCGCCCAAGAGGACCCTTGTTTGGGACTTCCTTAAGGAGTTCAAGAATGTTTGAAGGCAATAATAGACTAGGAGTGAATTTAATACTATAATATAACATTTATTGATCAAACATTGTTCTATACAATTTGATTTACAATGGGTTTGAATCTTCTCGTTTCTATTTCCAAGTTATAAACATTATTCCATTTCCAGTGATCATTCTCGCAAAAAGGATTCATCGATTCTCATTTATCCGCATATCCCGATAATCAAATTTTCAAATATCAATATTCGTAGGTTCACAATTTCTTGTTACGATGCACTTACTCATTTCGCATTTCCAGTCGTTTCACTATCTAATTGCGTCAGGTGATCTAACTCCCGATCAACTGTACCCTGATTCGGACTATGGGTTTGTTTATGCCCACAATGTCCGCATGTCACTGTAATTTGTTTGTTGGGAGTTATCAATGTAATCCCCAATTGTTCCGAGGTCTCCTTGGCTAACTCGTTGTCTATCAGTTCCCAAGAAGTTGAAGTTTTTGGATTTAATCTCTTTAATATTCTTAGTCTATGGTACAAGTTCAATATTCCCTTTTTCTTAAATACATGTTTTTTCTCGCTAGGTTTCACTCTTTTTCTCTTGATCAGACTTTTAATAGTCCAGATCAATTCCTCCACCAAAGGCACTGCAATGAAAACTCTTTCTATATTTCGTATCGGGTTCTCTTTTTCATACTTTTATTATCTCTAAATTCAAGAGCGCCTATTCAATTAAATCTTATACGCGAATTTTCTCTCTCTTGGTCCTTGATTCGTCTATTCTTTATGTTATTTAGCTACTCTTTGATCTCTATTATAAATGTAGTTATCGTAAAATTACTATTTTATTCTATGTCTTTTCATTCTATTTATATTAAATTTTTTTCTCTAAATTATTCTAACATCATGGTTACGTTCAAGAGAAATCTACAAGAATAATAGATTGCCTCGAGACGAGTTGCCCTGGATCTAAAGCTACAGGGTGCGCCATTTCTTATGTCGGTATTGTAACATTGAATAACTTAAACATTTGACAACCGATTTACTTGACTTCACTTGTTTTGGAAACGTCAATTCAGTACAATTTCAACCATGTATCGCTTCACACCAAAAGAACGCGCTGAAATAGTTACTTTGTACATTGAAAATAGTCGTTCAGTTGTGTTAACTCAACGAGCATATCGTCGAAAATATCTTGGCAAACAGGCACCATCTGACAACACTATTCGTCGTTTGGTGTCGAATTTTTGTGACCACGGGACAGTGAAAGATCGCGAACAACCCGTTCATCAACGACCAAGACGTTCAAATGAACTGATTGAAGCTGTCAGAGAGAGCGTTGCCCAAAACCCAAAAGTTTCATATCGTCACCGCGCTCAGCATCTCGGCATCAGTGGAACCACTCTACGGCGCATTTTGAAAGATGATTTGCATTTGTTTCCGTACAAAATGCAATTAACACAAAGAATATTGCCTACAGATCATCCACGTCGCTTGGAATATGGACAAACAATCGCTCGAATAGTTGATACTGAACCTGATTTTTGGAAGCGAATTTTAATGACCGACGAGGCACATTTCAAACTTTCTGGAGGCGTTAATAAGCAAAATTGCCGCATTTGGGGAACGCAGAATCCACACGAGATCCATGAAACGCCATTGCATGACCAAAAAGTTACTGTTTGGGCCGGCGTTTGCGCCAAAACCATCATTGGTCCTTATTTTTTCAAAGAGAACCAAACGATCGATGGAAACCGATATCGGTGGATGTTGGCTCACTATGTCTGCCCACAAATGCGTGAAAAAGGTCTTGAAGATTACTGGTTTCAACAAGATGGTGCGACCTGCCACACTGCGAATCAAACAATCCAGTTTCTGCAACGAAAATTCCCTGGACGTCTGATGTCAAAAAGAGGCGACATTGAATGGCCACCCAGATCTCCAGATTTGACCCCTCCAGACTTCTTTTTGTGGGGTTATTTGAAAAGTAAAGTGTACGCCAGCAAGCCGCAGACCATTGAAGAGCTTAAGGAAAATATTCGTGCCGAAATCATTGCTATACCACCCGAGATGCTCGAAAAGGTAATGGAAAACGCCGCAAAAAGGGCATATTTTGCTGTGAACAATAAGGGCGGCCACTTGATTGATGTTGTGTTCAAAAACTAGTCTAAATAAATTGTAAAGGACCAAACTAAATAAAAATACCTCATTTACAGAAATCGGTTGTTTTTTTTTCAAGTTATTCAATGTTTACATGCCGACATAAGAAATGGCGCACCCTGTAGAAGGGATGAATTCCTTTCACTCGAATTTTGGCCAATCTATATTTTGCACTAAATGTGTTAAGGATAAAATTTATATTTACTTGTGAATTTCTATCTTTGTACCAACAGCTATTAGGGCCTGGAGTACAACTCCGGCTTTTGGGTCAAATTAGTACTCGGCAAGATGAGGCAGAGAGATCGTCTTCAGGTCGGATCTCTATAAGGGCCCGGGGAAGAGAAATTACCAAGACTCGTATTTTTGGGCTTCCTGTCCAGACTCAGTAAAGAGCTTTAAGGAGACTAACTTGGATTTTTCACTTCGACTACTGAGAAAAACGCGCGGGTTTATATATGTTTTTTGGTTGATGGGAAATAGGAAAATTTGTAAATAGGAGGCAAAAACGGGTTCCGTTTTGGCTGATGATATATTGAAAATTATTTGATATCATAATTTGAATGCATTGAAGTCTTTATCGCGTATTTTAGTCCGTTTCCATCCGCTCATTATTCGAGTTAGATATCGAATTTATTCGTATCGGGGTAATTGTAAATCGCGTTATCTTATTGTTCTTTAAAATAGCCTCTGTTGAAATTCCTAATATTTCTATGAAATAACTTTTATGTAGCTAAATTTGTTTCCCTTTTTTCTTCTTTATAATTTAATGAGACTAGAAGAGCGGTCGTACGCCGCTCGTTACATCTCCCCTCTCCTAGAAGAAATCCACCGCCTTGATTGGTGGTGATTTCTTATAAGACAGAGTGTGTCGGGTTATAGACAGTACAAGTCAGTAACGCACAGTGCTCTTCACAGTTCTCTAGTAGTACGGTTTTTAAATTTAAACAAAAAGGTACAAGAAAACAATGGTGGTTGTCAGGATCTTCACCGGTGTAGTGGCAAGGGTTTCCTTGAACCTAGAGGGGCCAAACGCCAGAGAAAGGCTGGGACGGTATATTTTAGTCTGGGCCCACATACACAAAAACCGTAAATATTTCCACTTTCGTTATCTTCTTCTCTCTTAAATTCAAAAGAGGCTCTTTTTTTTCATATCATATTCTTTCAGGCGTCTCCGACATTTCGATAGAAGTTAGCAGGCTTTCGCCTTTGTTTTACCACGCATATGATGCGATAAGGGATACTGAAAGGAGTGCTGCACTTGCCGCTGAATTTAATGTTGTTATTGTGAACGATATTGAAGACATAGAAAGATAACGTAAATGGATGGAGATTTTGAGGAGAGAGAAAAATAAATAAATATGGCATTTCTACTGATTTATGTGTTTGTTTTATTCTTACTTAATGTTTCCTCACAAGATTGTATTTAAATGGTTCAGTCAAAATTTCATCTCTTAGTATCCTACATTTTTGGTTTTCTGTGGCGCGTGATATTTCTCCATACAGGTTCATCCTGTTCCTTGGATTCGGCGATTGTTGAGGAAATGCTTCGCGCTTGATGTCCTGGATTTTGTCGTCCATATCTTTAATTTTTAAGACGGCTTTCTTGGCTTTAAATATCATTTTCTTCCGCACTTTGCGTGGCAGTTTCGTCGACTCTTCTTCACTCTGGTCGGGATTAAATCTACTAATCTCAATTTCCGCCCGAACTATCTCACCAGGAGTAACCTCCATTTCGTGAAATTCAACTATGTACGTTTTTCTGAAAACTCAAAAAACTATTTTATTTCGAAATTCACATTCTACTCGTTTACACGTTAAGATTTTTCTCTTTTGTGTTCTTCTTAATCTTATCGTTGTTAAATGATCCGAAAATGAGGTTTTAACTCCTTTTCTGGAATTCAGTGCCTTTGGAGTCATTATTATTACGTTAATTCTTAGCTTGATAATATCTTTTCAATTACAATTTTCACCTTTTCAGCTTGATTTTGATATTTCAATTTTTACTGGAAAAAAAAAAAATAAATCCTAAATTCTGTTTGTAATATTTTTTAATGTACCTACATTTATGTTTCCTTTTCCTTTTTCTTCCCTTTTCTTTTTCAAATAGCATCCTTCTTATTTTGCATTTCACTGTATAGTATATATTTGATTGTTAATCGCAAAATTTTCGTTACAAAAATTTTATTTACTACAGGGTGCGCCATTTCTTATGTCGGTATTGTAACATTGAATAACTTAAACATTTGACAACCGATTTACTTGACTTCACTTGTTTTGGAAACGTCAATTCAGTACAATTTCAACCATGTATC
Source organism: Platygaster robiniae (assembly GCA_028476575.1). Taxonomy (NCBI): domain Eukaryota; kingdom Metazoa; phylum Arthropoda; class Insecta; order Hymenoptera; family Platygastridae; genus Platygaster; species Platygaster robiniae. The sequence goes on along the minus strand of CM052027.1, from coordinate 6,451,521 downwards.
GCTTCACACCAAAAGAACGCGCTGAAATAGTTACTTTGTACATTGAAAATAGTCGTTCAGTTGTGTTAACTCAACGAGCATATCGTCGAAAATATCTTGGCAAACAGGCACCATCTGACAACACTATTCGTCGTTTGGTGTCGAATTTTTGTGACCACGGGACAGTGAAAGATCGCGAACAACCCGTTCATCAACGACCAAGACGTTCAAATGAACTGATTGAAGCTGTCAGAGAGAGCGTTGCCCAAAACCCAAAAGTTTCATATCGTCACCGCGCTCAGCATCTCGGCATCAGTGGAACCACTCTACGGCGCATTTTGAAAGATGATTTGCATTTGTTTCCGTACAAAATGCAATTAACACAAAGAATATTGCCTACAGATCATCCACGTCGCTTGGAATATGGACAAACAATCGCTCGAATAGTTGATACTGAACCTGATTTTTGGAAGCGAATTTTAATGACCGACGAGGCACATTTCAAACTTTCTGGAGGCGTTAATAAGCAAAATTGCCGCATTTGGGGAACGCAGAATCCACACGAGATCCATGAAACGCCATTGCATGACCAAAAAGTTACTGTTTGGGCCGGCGTTTGCGCCAAAACCATCATTGGTCCTTATTTTTTCAAAGAGAACCAAACGATCGATGGAAACCGATATCGGTGGATGTTGGCTCACTATGTCTGCCCACAAATGCGTGAAAAAGGTCTTGAAGATTACTGGTTTCAACAAGATGGTGCGACCTGCCACACTGCGAATCAAACAATCCAGTTTCTGCAACGAAAATTCCCTGGACGTCTGATGTCAAAAAGAGGCGACATTGAATGGCCACCCAGATCTCCAGATTTGACCCCTCCAGACTTCTTTTTGTGGGGTTATTTGAAAAGTAAAGTGTACGCCAGCAAGCCGCAGACCATTGAAGAGCTTAAGGAAAATATTCGTGCCGAAATCATTGCTATACCACCCGAGATGCTCGAAAAGGTAATGGAAAACGCCGCAAAAAGGGCATATTTTGCTGTGAACAATAAGGGCGGCCACTTGATTGATGTTGTGTTCAAAAACTAGTCTAAATAAATTGTAAAGGACCAAACTAAATAAAAATACCTCATTTACAGAAATCGGTTGTTTTTTTTTCAAGTTATTCAATGTTTACATGCCGACATAAGAAATGGCGCACCCTGTACAAAATAATCTTTATTTTATAATAATCTTTCTTAACATATATTCTCCTTTTTTAGTTTACTCAGCTATTAAAAATTTTTATTTTATTGCCCTTTTGTTCTTTATTTTATTTTTCTCATTTATGAAGCTGTAATGTTGTGCGTTGATTCACACGACATTAATTGATACTTCCGGGGTTTTTGCAAATCCAGCGTAAATACGCGACAGGATGACCGCGCGGAAGTTGAGCGGTGGAAACCGAATATTGCAATGTGGCCTTTTTTATTGCGTTTTTGATGAATCGAATTTTGTAAAAGTTTGCAATAACGTGAGAAAATGTCTTTTCCCACCGAGGCTTTCAAGGTTTCCCTCTCTCAGAATCAGGGCAAATTCCGAGCGAAGAATAAAAAGAACGGTCATGCGTTGATCGGGCCCTTTTTTCCGTTTCCGCATTCGCGAACTCGGTCATGGGTTCTCTCATTTTCGGGTTTTCGTTTTCGTTTGAATTTCGTTTGAATTAGCGCTCGGTATTCGCTGTCGAATGTGTTGTCAGGTGCGTTGTTGGGTTTATTCGATTATAACAAGTGTTAGCAATCTAATTTTAGGTTAATATAATCAAAATATGAACACTGCGAAATGACATAGAATAACATAGAATAGAGTAGAATAGTATGGAATATCATAGAATGACATAGAAGGGCATAGGTACGGCCTAGTATGTTCTAGAAAACGCTAGGGGTAGGGATAGAACGCGCTAGAATCTTCTAGCCGGAAGTATCTAGAAAGTTCCAGGCGTTCAGGCGATTCCCCTATATATAGGCGGAGCCCCAAGCGAGTGCAGTTCAGTTCCAACGGAAAGCTCGAACAGTTCGGATCGAAAAGAAAGTATTGTACGGTCGGTGCCGTGTCGTGTCGAAAGTCGGTTGTAGCCGCGTTCGCTAATTGTTGAATTAACGTGTAGAGTGAAAGTTTTTGTGTTTAAATAAATATAGTGATATAAGAGAATTTTTCGTGTTCTTATTGCCTCAACCCATATTAACGCTCCTCAACAGAAAGTAAATTTCTAACAATCCAAGTGTTGGGTTGAGAGGCATTCGTGGCGCGAAAATTCGAAATCGTATAGTGCCGTGGCGCGAAAATTCGAAATCGTATAGTGTCGTGGCGCGAAAATTCAAAATCGTATAGTGTCGTGGCGCGAAAATTCGAAATCGTATAGTGTCGTGGCGCGAAAATTCGAAATCGTATAGTGTCGTGGCGCGGAAATTGAAATATCGCGAGATACGAGAAATATGCAGTTGGACGAATTCGAACGTTTTCAACGCCGGGTGAATGCCCAAGCAGCATCTTCGACGTACATCGGTGGTGCGGGGATGTTCGACGACAGCCAAGCAGACCTGGAGAGTACGATTCGCCCCATAATTAATCGCCCAGGACTACACGAAGCTAGCCTAATGCAAAATATTGATGAAATGAGAAACAACATGGGCACGATGCGAGACGATGTAAAAAAAAACCATCAAATACCAGCAGAAAATCTTCCAAGTCAAGTTAACGGGACCGTGGACCCAGCAATGCTGCAAATTGTGAATGTTCTGGCCCAGATTTCTCAACAAAATTCAACAATGATCCAAAATATGCAGCAGAACATTCAACGAGACAATAATTTCCAAATAACACCGGATTTGACGCAGACCATCGGCGAGTTTGACGGCGAAAAAGGACCCCTGGAGGCAAAGATCTGGTTCCAAAGGTTGAAATTGACAGCAACGACGTACAATTGGACGGATAGCTTCACCCTCGCCGCGGCGAGTATGAGGTTCAAGGGGGCGGCGAAATCCTGGTGGGCGATGAAATGCGCAACGACAAAAACCTGGAGCGAGTTCGAAGAGACCTTCAAGAGGATGTTCTTGAGAAATGCAAGTGTCACCGAAGCCTTCCAAAACATGGAAAAAAGAGTACAAGGACCCCAGGAGTCGGTAGCAGCCTATTTCCTGGAAAAAGTACGACTATGTCAAATCGTTGGACTACCTGAGCAGGAAATTATTGAACGTGTGGCCGAGGGATTTTGAAGCAGAGAATTATCCAGTTTCCTGTATAATAATAAACACCGAGCAATCGACGACCTATTAAACGATACAATTGCGTTTGAAAAAGTAATGAAAAATCAACACCACTACCACCGAATTGACCAGGGACGTAAGCAGCAAGGAGACTTGCGAGGAAAATATCAGCGAAATGAATTTTCACCACGGAACAACCAGGAGGGGCAATTTTCGGTTACCAGAAATCCCGTGAAAAATGTGAACAGTGAAATCGTGTGTTTTAAGTGCAACAAACCGGGACATTTCGCGAGACACTGCCAAAATAATGAAAATCACAATGTCAATATTCAACCACAACGATCGCAGAAAGAAAACAATAACAAATTACCAGTTGTCCACACTCTGGAACACAAAGTGCCAGATGAATCAATAGAAAAATACCTGAAGGAAATAAGGATCGGAGATGCATCTTTTACCGCATTGGTGGACACGGGGAGCAGCATCTGCACAATCCGGGCGAACGCAGTGATCACCGAAGGGTTCCAGGTTACCAGAACACCGAGTGAACTCCGAGGGTTTGGTCAGACGAAAAACATTATAACTTCCCCTGGAATCATCGAAGAGGTTACCCAGATTGACGACGTCACACCATCACGAGCTACCTTCCGCGTCGTTCCCGATTATGTCCAGGATTACGACGTGATCATTGGCAGAACCTACATCGATCAACCTCACGTCGCGTACTACAAGGTGGGCGATAAACTACAATTCCATGACCGCCAAGTATTCGAGAACATGACGCTTAGTGCCGAAAACAACTCCACGGAAAAACCAAGTACAACAAAACGCGAAATATTGGCACCCGGGTCAATAAATTTCATCAAGATGACCACGAAAACAGAGGAGTCGGCGCTACCTGTCATCAATCACAATAACAAAACACGACCCCTGACGACGGGACAGCAGATTGATGAACGAATCATGGCAGTGGAAGCAGTCTTGCCAACTGAAGAAAGAAAAGAACCAGTTTACATGGAGGAGCTGAACTTCGAGCCAGGTGTACCCGAAAACCAAAAATGTGAGTTGTTGAACCTTATGAATGAATACAGAGTTAGCGTTGCGAAGAATATTTTTGAATTAGGAAAGACGGACGCGATTGAAATGGATATAGTAGAAAAACCGGGTAGTGTACCTATTGCTTGTAAACCATATAGGGTGAATTCTCAAGAACGCGAAACGATAAAGAATATTGTCAATGAATATAAAAAGGCGGGGATTGTTCAAGAAACAAGTTCACTTTATGCAAGTCCGGTTCTATTGGTCAGAAAGAAGAATGGTGAAGCGCGAATGGTGGTGGATTATCGCAGATTGAATGCGCAGACGCAGCGTATAAATTTCCCCTTGCCTAACATGGACGAGTTTCTTGAATCCTTGCATGGTGCTAAAATTTTCGCAACCTTGGATCTCGCGAATGGGTATTTGCATATTCCCTTGAAAAAAGAGGCGCGGGAGAAGACAGCTTTTATTACGCCAGATGGCACTGGGGAATTCACTAGGGCTATTTTTGGACTGTCAAACGCCCCATTTTACTTTTCAAAATTGATGGAGAATATTTTAGGTCATTTGCGGAACAAGATTTTGCTATTTTACTTGGATGACATTCTTGTACCAGCGGAGAGTTGGGATGACCTTTTGCAAAGATTACGAAAAATTCTTGAAGCTTTGAAAGGAGCGGGATTGACACTGAAACTTAGTAAATGTTTCTTTGGGTTGAAAAGGGTAGATTTTCTTGGATTTTCATTGGGGGCTGACGGTATAAAGCCGGGTGAAGGAAAGGTTCGCGCTATTGAACATTTTCCAAGACCAGGGAATGTGCACGAGGTGAGGAGGTTCCATGGCCTTGCTAGTTTCTTCCGAAGATTTGTACCCGGGTTTGCGAAAATTATGGCACCGATTACAGAATTGACCCGAAAGGATGTCCCTTTTAATTGGGGGGAGAAACAGGAAGAAGCTTTCTCTAGGGTTCGGAAGATCCTGTGCTCTGAGCCTGTTTTGGGGATCTATGACCCAAATGCGAGGGTTACAGAATTGCATTGTGATGCAAGCTCAGAAGGTATTGGAGGAATCTTGTTCCAATCAGACTCGAAGGGCGAATTGCACCCCATTTATGCAGTTTCGAGAAGGACATCTGAGATAGAGAGGAAGTACCACTCTAGTAAGCTGGAGCTGATGGCGGTCATATGGTCGGTTGAGCGGTTGCGTTCGTTTTTGATTGGTTTAAAGTTCAAAATTGTGACCGACTGTCAGGCTCTTGTTTACTTAAATGCGCACAAGTCTACAAATCCTCAAATCGTTCGCTGGAGTATCACTCTGTCAGATTACGATTTTAGCATTCAACATCGGGCGGGCTCGTCGATGAGACATGTCGATGCATTGTCTCGTGCACCGGTTGATACTCCAGAGAACGCAAATGCCGATGCTGAACCAGTTTTTACAATTGTCACTAGAGAAGATGAAGTTTTGCTTCATCAACGGAGCGATTCAGAATTGAAAGTCATTTGTGATGCGTCGAGTAAACCGGAAACCGAGCGCACCAAGTCAGAACGTGGTTTGGTTCGCGATTACAAGTTGATTCAGGGCGTATTGTATTACCGGAACCACGAGAATGATCGCGAAAAACTCCTATATGTGATCCCAAGATCTTTGCGAAAGTCTATTGTGATAAAATACCATGATCTTGCGAGTCATTTAAGTCTAGATAAAACTGTGGCACGAATCAGAAATTACCATTATTTTCCGAGAATGAGGAACTATGTGAAACGACATATTGAGCATTGCCTTGAATGCATTTTGAGCAAAAAAAGGGGGGGGAAACAACCAGGGGAACTCCACCCTATTCCGCCAGGTCCTAGACCATTCGCCGTGGTCCACGTCGACCACGTCGGTCCTTTTGTCACGACTTCTTCGGGGAACAGGTACGTGATGGCGATCTCTGATAATCTGACCAAGTATGTGAATCTTTTCGCGGTCAAGGGCGTTGATTCGGTTACGACAGTGAATCGTTTTGAAAGATTCATTGATAGATTCGGAGCTCCCCAAAGAATTGTGAGTGACAGAGGGACGAGTTTTACGTCAAATAGTTTTCGGCAATTTTGTGAAAAATACGGAATTAGGCATACGCTGAACGCCTCTAGACATCCACAGGCAAATGGCTTAGTTGAGCGTATGAATCAGACGTTGATTCCGTTGATGAGGGCGACGTCAGAGAAGGAGGATTGCGCGGACTGGGATAGAAAATTTAAATTCATTGAACGTGATTTAAATGCATCCATTAGCAAATCAACGGGTGTCGCACCATTTGAGGCACTTTTTGGTTACTTGCCAAGGTTCCAGGACGGCGAAATGCGAAATTTGACGAACCATTGTGAGAGTTATCGTCTACCTCAGGAGATACGGAAAGAAGTTACCGAGAATATCATGCACGCACAGGATAGGTATAAAGCGAATTTTTATGAGCATCGTTTGAAAAATGTTAGATTCGATATTGGATATATTGTTTTTGTTAAAACGAATCCTGTCGCAACCGGAGAAAGTACGAAACTCCAGAAAGTGTACAAAGGTCCTTTTGTAATTGTTCAGAAGTTACCAGGCGATACCTATGAAATTGCGAGAATTTCGGGAAATGGGAAGACAAATATTAAAACAACGGCGAATGTAAGTCAATTGAAAATCTGGCGCGCAAGAGATATTGCGGAGTGTGCGGAAATAGAGGATGAGAGTGAATGTGAGGATAGTGACGAAGAAATTTGCGATAATAGTGTAATGGATGTTACGAAAGAGAGGCTAAGTGGAACTACGGATGAAAAAGGTGTACAAGATGTGAGACGTTCGGGAAGAAACAAAAAGGCGCCCAAACATTTGTCGGATTATAAGTTATAATGTAAATCTTGGAGGACCAAGATATAGCTAGGTTGACCGAATGTTAGCAATCTAATTTTAGGTTAATATAATCAAAATATGAACACTGCGAAATGACATAGAATAACATAGAATAGAGTAGAATAGTATGGAATATCATAGAATGACATAGAAGGGCATAGGTACGGCCTAGTATGTTCTAGAAAACGCTAGGGGTAGGGATAGAACGCGCTAGAATCTTCTAGCCGGAAGTATCTAGAAAGTTCCAGGCGTTCAGGCGATTCCCCTATATATAGGCGGAGCCCCAAGCGAGTGCAGTTCAGTTCCAACGGAAAGCTCGAACAGTTCGGATCGAAAAGAAAGTATTGTACGGTCGGTGCCGTGTCGTGTCGAAAGTCGGTTGTAGCCGCGTTCGCTAATTGTTGAATTAACGTGTAGAGTGAAAGTTTTTGTGTTTAAATAAATATAGTGATATAAGAGAATTTTTCGTGTTCTTATTGCCTCAACCCATATTAACGCTCCTCAACAGAAAGTAAATTTCTAACACAAGTGTCTTCATGGATTATTTTGAGTGTGGATTATAACACCAGGATTGTAACAAGTGTGCCTTGGGTTTCATTTACAACAGCGTAAGCCAAAAGGCGTCGGCCTGAGCTAGGCTTTTGTTATTCGACGATCTTGGAATCGTAAATCATAAAGACAAAGTGAGTTTATGGATATTTCAAAGAAAAATTAAGAAAAGAAATTAAGGAGATTTAAAGATTTTTCTTCAAACGAGGCAAATTAGAAAATGATAAATGATTAGATTCGGAGTAGAAAATGATAGATGAATAGAAAAATGATAGAGGAATAGATTCGGTGAATTGATCAATCAGAAGAGAAATAGAGCTCTTTTTAGAATAGAATAGAATATAAGTTAGAGGTATATTTATATATATTTTGTATTTACAAGTGTGTAGAGTTTTGGGTTAAATTATAAATAAACCCTTTGTAAAGTGTGTTATATTTTTTTTCTTTCTTTCCATTTTCTCCTCTTCTCTCCTCGGCTCATTTCGGTTTTGGTACGTTCCGACGTGACCAAGGTCGAAGTGTCCGAACTGGGTTCATCCTAGTTCGTGACAAAGCTTATGGGGCTCTTTCGTACCCAGTTATCTTCATTTATTAAATTTTTCTTTTCCCCTTTTGTTCATTTACATTGATACGCGTGCACGCTATTTATTGAGGATGTTAACTCGAAATAGAACATAATTATACCCTTCTTAAGAACTCCCATAACCCAAAAACCTATTTTGAGGCCTCAAAAAGCAGGACATTTTACTGTCCTACTACTATCTTGTTTTTTCTGGGATCCGCGAAATGTTAAAATATCTAAATCCAGGTTCATTTTCTTTTGTAAATCATTCTCAAATTCATGTCTCATTTTCTCTTTGCAAGTCATTCTCAAATTCATGTATATCTAAATCTCTTACGTCTTGCCTTCCACCAAAATGTACTGTACACGAAGACAGTTTTGAGGGTATAAAAACTCAGGGTCTCCCTCAAAAATCGAGCAGTTCTTTTTTTCGTCTCTGACCAGTCCGGAATACCGAAATCAAGAAAACGAGTAAGTAACTTTGCATATTTCATATTTACCTGGTTTTCAAAGTTGGTTTCGTACTAACTTAACATATTTCATATTTACCTGGTTTTCAAAGTTGGTTTCGTACTAACTTCACATATTTCATATTTATCTGGTTTCCAAAGTTGGTTTCGTACCGACTTTACCTATTTCGTAATTTCTAGATTTTTAATAATTGGTTACGTGTCAAGTTCTGGGTAGTTTTTTTTCTTTATTCTAAACTATTCAATAGTCGAGTCTGTATCCCCCCCCCCCCCTCTCTTGTATTGTATATCAGTGGCCGAGTTTTCCTCCAACCTTTGTGAAGCTAAGGCGAAGGCACGGAAATACGGGTTGTGTCCGAAAGCGGGTTTTAAACATTTCTACGACCGAGGACATCCGGACATCTAGGTGGAATTGAAGTTTCATGCCAGCCGCATTCCTGAAATCGATACGTACCCGGAACAACTCGAGGACGCAGTCCCTTACGTATTGGGACTTCTCCAGGAGGCGAACATCACACGCCCAGGACCAGGCTCCAGCGAGCCCGCTCGAGCCGTGAGATTTCCCCTTCCAGCGGGAGCAACAGCGATCCCAACCGCCCCACGCCCACCCCTCGCCGAGCGTATCCGTCAACTGCTGGCCCACGCTGACCCTGAGTTTCCTGGTACTACGGGAGGTACCAAGCCACTGTCGCAATCTGCGCCCTCGCTCCCACTCATCCTCGAGGACCGCATGGTGAGCCTCCCGTACATGCTGGTACGTTCACTCCGGGAACAGCTGCAACGGAGCCGAACTGGCCGGGTTCGACGGAACCGCCGTGAGGGAACGGCCCGACGCCAACCGGTGGTTGTAGATCTGACCCAGGAATCTCCCCGGGAGAGCTCAAACCGGCGCCCGCCTGTAGTCGACTTAACACAGGGCGAGCCGCAAGTCTCGACTTATCACGTTACTACGTACCCCAGACGTCATCTACATCAGGCTCATCCAGAGAGGTCTGCCTCCCCATTCCGATCGCCAGACACAGAAGCCCGCCTCCTGGGGGAGGACGAAGAACCAGCACTCCTCCCCCCCCCCCTTCTTCGTCCCGGAGCTGACATCGGGCCACCGCCGTCGTATGAAGAGCTCTTTGGTCTTACAACTTCTAGAGAGGAATAGTCGGGTGCCCGAGAAGAAACATTGATTGTAACAAAACGAATGACTGCATCGACTGTTAAAAATAAATCCGATGTGACGAGCGAGGTTTTTCCACTCGTCCGAATTTTATTCGATAGAATATTTTGCAAGCAGATAATTCACCGATGCTAAGAATTAAGAATCAATCATTTTTTTTTTTTTTTCGATTAACGATGACTTCCTTTCCTCTATCCTGTTTTAACATCACGAAAAAGAGTCAATTAATACTTCATTCTATCACTTCCTTTCAATAATGAACTCTCCGATCATTTCACTTTTGATAAAAACTATTTTTAGAAAAGATAAACGATTTCTAATTTCTCAACTTGCTATCAATTCAATTTGGGTAATTTTTATGCTACGATGATTTTCATTTTTTTTTTATCCAATAACTACAGGATACAAACGAACCAAAAGTAACCCGTTTGCTTCCTATCTGAATAGTATATAAACCCGCGCATTTTTAGTAAATTCAGAAGTCGTTCTCGAGCTTCTGAGCTAAAAGCTTCTCTCTTGAGATAGTCCAACCGCTCTATTAGCAAAAGAACTTCTTCCCCGGTCCAAAGGCTCGACCTCACGACAGCCAGAAAAGCCGTAGATTTTTGCCTAATATCGATTAGACCCAAACCCAGGCTGTGCTTGAGGTGCCTATCTGTCGATAGAAGGATAAGAGTTAGAACTACTGAAAAGTAAGACTTATGATAAAATTTTCCATTGTTTAATAAAATCTATTTTATACCATTCCCATTATTATTTGAGTGGAAAGATTTATCTTTCTGGCGCAAGCTCCGGGCGCAGCTTAATTAATGATGGTAAAGGATAAAAAGACTAACAAACCTTGATTTTCATCTGGAATGACTATTACATACCCTATGTCGAATTTGCCATCTAAATATTTCACTATTTTGCGAGATATATATATATATATATTTTAAGCATGTATGTCTCTTTAAGCCCTAGCCTGGTTTCTCTCTTTAGTGCCTACTGCTGAGAACTTGTTTTGGTCCATTAGAAGTATAACACGTTACCATCGGGTCAAGCCCAGCGCTAAACGATCAGTTTTTAAGAAAAAGGGCATCCTAAATTTATTCTACCGGTTACGAATTCTGAAAACCTTCCCTCCTGAGTCTGTCGTTAGCTTAGAAGAAATTGACTCTCTAGTAGCAAAAAAGGCCTCTTCGGATTACGGGATTGTTTTGATTACTCCAGCTAAAAGATTAGAATTTACGTGTTCCTTCTGCAAGACTACACAGAAAATCTCCCTAAAGGGATCTTCGTTAGATGAAGAAATCAAGACCGCCATTCCCGTACAACAGAGTATAGAAATAGCGGATCAACAATTCTATGACGCTCTAGAAGAACGACACTTTTATAATGCGGATTTTATTGACGATTGCCAGAGCCACACAGAAATAGAGTAAGACCGTAGCATTAAATAAAGAAGCTGTAAGAAATTGAGACTATAAATAAAGAATGACTATTGAAGTGTGAATTCTCGTTTATGATATTATCCTCAAAACAATTCCTTCGACTCCCTTAAAAAGTCGAAAAAAAGGGTCACCATAGGCCGTTGCCTATGGAGGGTCCTTTCCCGTTTCGACGAGATTAAGGAATAATAATTCCCAGGCAAGTAGTCTGACAAACCGCCAAACAATAAAAATAAATAATTATAATATTATTCCCAATCTCGCTCGTGACACCGATATCCCCAGAACTCGTGTCTCTTTAATTACGCCCTCTCGTCTGGAGAGTCTCCGAATGGGGAGACATCTTTATGTATCCTGATACATAACACAATCTTTACATGTCTCTATTCTCAATTAGCCTGATGATGACTCAAACCAAGGGTCGAAACGTCGCTTGTACAAATAAATACCAGTAACCCGGAGTGACCGCCTTATTCTTTAATTGAAAATTTTTAGTTTAGAACGATTTGCGATTCCAATATTTTATATGAGGAATTTTAAAAAACATGAATTATATGATTGACTTCCAAGAGTAGTTTCCTACTTCAGAAATGATTTCAATATCATTAAATACTTGATGCGTTTTGTAACTTCGGCTTGAATTTTATCTATTTATTAAATCAACATCCCAAAATAAAAACTATTTCAAGATTACAACAAAATTTTGCCAAAACTGTGTACAGGAAAACTAAAAAATGAACGAGAAATATATGGGATTGCCTATTCAGGGGATACTTTGTTTTTAGTTAAATTATAGCTTTATTGAGATAATGTAGCAAAATTTAATGTAGATGCACTTTTAACTGTTTTGTGTACCACAAATTAAATAAGAAATTTCGTTGCATAGTAACAAATGTATAGTACAATTTTTCCGCTAGTTATAATAAAACTACGCTTCTTTTTCTCATATTATCAGTTCTACATCACATGTTTGAACATTATTTGTCAACCATCATACGAAAAAAAATGGCTTTGGACATGACAAAAGTAGAATAGTGTAATTTTCTGGTTGGTAACACAATGCCGAGGGAGTTATCATCAATTTTGTACTTTCTCGAGCTGAAGAAAATTTCTTCGCTCAAATTAGGGCTTGCGGTGGGACAAATAGAAATCCGACAAGTTTTCAAGTTGAACGAGCATTGAAATCCATTTCGATTGGTGAATTAGATTTCTCCCCACTGCGGAGAGAAATTGTGAGAAAGAAAATGTACCCTCCTGCGGATTTGTGTAAGAATCTAAATCATCCCAGCGCATCAATCTCCCCTGTCTCCTTGCCCCTAGCGGAACTTTCAGAAAAATATTCAATTGAAGAAAAAGAATAAATTTTCCAAATTTGCGATGTTAAAAATGTTTTTTATCGTTTTCGAAGATTTTCTTCTTGTAAGCTGTGCACTGAAGACCTGGCTACTTAAACATTCAACAATAAGTATTTACTGCATTTGAGAATGTTTGCGTGTTTGTCTACAGTTGGATGCATTGGATAAACATCAATGCCTTGCTGATTGAAAAAATTAGAGGAATCCTGACATGCGCTGACAAACATGTGAAGAGCATCCAGCTTCGGTATTGGATTCTTTAGCTGCAAAATTAGATTCAAAATTATATTTTGAAAATTTAATCTAGTTATTTTGTGCATAATGTTTTGTTTACAAACGTTATTTTTATTGGTCAATCAATGTACTTTAAAAATCTTAAATGATTTTTCAACGAAAAAGTGTTATTTACATATCAAGTCAACTTCTTGTGACGAGCGGAGTCATTTTCCCCTCGTTTAGATTTCTGAAGAGCCGCACAAGAGCCATTAGAACGACGGGTTATGAACATTCAATTTTCAAGTACAATGATACCGATGACTCTCATTTTAACATAACGATTCTCTCTCAAAATAACTTTTACAGATAAAAACTAAATGCTTCTATTGCGAGATCCGAAATAATCTTTTTAACATAACGATTCTCTTTAAAAATAACTTTTTACCGATAACAACTAAATACTTCTATTGCAAAATCCGGAATAATCTTCTCATTTTTACAAAATGGTTCTTCCGCAAAAATGACTTTTTGCAGATAACAACTAAATTCTTCTATTGTAAAATCCGAAATAATCTTAACGATTCTTTCGCAAAAATGACTTTTTGCAGATAACAACTAAATTCTTCTAATATAAAATCCGAAATAACTTAACGATTCTTTCGCAAAAATGACTTTTGCGAATAACAACTAATTGGTTCTATTTTTTCAACTTTTTAATGACAATAAAGCAGAAACTGGGAGGGAGTTTGGGTGTATAAACCCGTGCTTTTCGACGGAAAAGACAAGTCTCCACTTGCCTTCGACGGAATAGCCTACTGTCTTTAGCTGGCCTTTGACTATCAGTAGCCCTTCTGCCACTAGAGTACCTTAGCTAGACCGCCCTTCTGCAAGAAGACTCTCCCCACCGGAGCCTTGCCTGATCTGACGACGGCCTTCTGCTCCCTCATCTGATCTATACCATTGACCGAAGTAGTACTTCTGGTCCTGTCATAGATCGAGATTGGATAGATGAGTAATTAATAAATTTGTTAACCTTTCTGTTGCTCCTACCTTTACTCGGATTCATTCATTCCATAACCATGAGCTGGATGATAGGAGTAATTCCTATCCAGCTTTAGATCCAGGGCAATCTCGCTCAGGTCAATTGTGGAATCGAGTGAAAACGATCGAAGGGCGAGCACCAGAAATTAAATTGATCAAATTTAAAAATAGAATCTATATTTTTTTGAAATGTTAATTGAAATAATCATCAAGCCAAATTAGAATGAACTGAGAGATTTAAATGTGTAATTAACCTTAATTGGTAAAATAAAGATGAGAAGCAATCCGGCAATTTGAATTAATTAGAGAACCTGGAAAGAGGATCAAGGTTTAGGGCAATCGTAATAAACTGTAGAATAATTCATAAATTTCTCGATTTAGTGTATTTAGTGAGAGAGCTGACCCAGATCACTAGGGAACGCGCCCAAAAGAAAGGGTTCAAACCCTCGGCTCAAGAGGTGACCTTTAAGAGAAGAGGCGAGTTAGGGCTTTGGGTCCAGTTAAGAATTTTGAAGGGTCTCCCTCCCGATCAACGCATAACTCAAGGAGAATTAGACGCCCGAATTGCCAAGTACGCTAGTGGACTGTTCGGGCTACCACTCCAGGTTCTCGACCAGGTCATTAACATCACTTGTGCTAAATGCGGAGAACGGTCGAGCTATTCTAGGGACCACCCTCAAGTAGGAAAAAGGAAAATAGACCATGAACAGGAGCCACAAAGGAAATTAAGCGATTGGGAGAAGGAGCTAGATAAGGATTTTGAAAAGGCGTTTGATTTTTGTGAAGAAAGTTTTGATAGAGTTTTAGAAAAGGAAAGGTCAGAAGAATTGAAACCTCCCCCTCCAAAACTGCCTGCGTTAGCCTAAAATTGCCAGAGCTACATGCGAGCGCGCGTTCTATTCTATTTTGTAAAGGTTTTGTATTAAGATTGATGTTTATTTGTGAATAAAAGCCTCAAGGGTAATTAAAATACTATTTTCGACTTTTCTTTCAATACTCTCGAAACCCTTTGGACTCCTCAAACTTTAAGGGTCATACAGGGCTGTTACCCCGCACTGGTCCTTTTCTCTGTACGAGTGTGAATCGTTCTAAACTGCATCAGCGTGGGTTACTCAGGAATGAGTCCGCTCGTTACATTCTCTTCGATTGTAGTTTTAGAAGCGCACATTATTTCTTCCAAATAAACTATCTCTTCAAACTTCAAGTTCTCGGCTTTTTATTTCATTTATAAAAGTCGAGACTAAATATGCAGTAGCTTTTAGTAATACTGGTGAAGTATTCATTACTGTACATTTTCTTCCTTATGCTCATGTTTCCAAGTCATCCTCCTTCCTTGCACTTGCAATCAGTCAGCTCCTCCTTGTTTCCCCCCACTTTCTCCACTCTCTATATTCACAACTTCAAGAGAGAGAGAGAGAGAGAGAGAGAGAGAGAGAGAGAGAGAGAGAGAGAGAGCACATGCACACAGCACCAGCACTGTAATCCCTACTCCAACAGATAGAATAAAAAAGACTTAATTCCGAGCAGACTTGACTATTTTTGAGGTAGCATTTACTTGTAAGTTCTTCCCAAAAAAAGATGCCTTGTTTTTGTGAATTTTGTCAGGAGTTGTAAAAACTGTCGAATTTCTGAATAAATGTAAAAGTTGTAACTAAAATTTATCATACAACATATCTTAATATTGATGATTTCCACATACACTCGTTCGCTGGATGTACGAGCAGCTCGGGACCGAGACCTGCCGCATCAACAAACGCATGAAGGAGCTCCCACTTTCGAACATCTCATTGCGTGTGTTCGTCTGTCGATGAGCGGACAGCAGTTGCGGGACGCGCGAGAGCACGCAGTAGAAGTAGGAAGAAGGTTCCCACCCGACGACCGCAGGTCATGGGTGGGAGTAAGGGGTACTCGTAGATTCGGTCGCCACGTTCTCCCTCATCTGGCATGCTCGTTGATTCAGCGCTGGTACGTCCAGTGAACGAGTGTACATGTTTTAACGGTTACAAATTGAAACAATGTTTTTCCTTAATTCCAAGATTTTGCTACAAGCTTTACAACATTTGAAGAATCAAACAATTCTTGATTGAATTATCAAAATGACATTTTTTTGGTATCTGTCAACAATTAGCTTTTTTTTTGAATAATTATTCTTGCGCACCCGTCCGGTGCCTCATTGCATTTTTCTTTTTTTGCCATTGCCCCCTGACAGTCAAACCATGACAAACATATCATTCAAAATCCCTGCACTTTTATGCGATATGTGAGCAATTCATCTCTACATAACAGCTAACTTCAGGCAGTGATGAACATTTTGGGAAAGGAATATTTCAATTCCTGATAAGAGCACAACTTAATAAATTGCGGTTATTTTCCTGTATTAAATAAAAAACTTGAAAATTTTACAAAATTGCTTGATCAAGATCAATCTAACAATCCTTATAATGCGCAAATATATTAAATAATTTAAGTGTCTAAATTACTATGTTTCAAATAATTTTCATCAGGTTAAAAAATATTTTTGGAGAAACACGAAAATTAAAAGGATCAACAGTAACCTCAATTGGCACAATGCGGTAATTTCACATGATGTTTCTGAAAAGTTCTGGAACTTGAAAGAAATCTGGTAAATTTCATCATTGCACAGATTAAACTGCACTGTAAAGTGGTTTCTGTCACAATGACAATATGCTTAAACTTTTTATGCTCTACTTAATGTAAGTACTCTAAGACCACGATTGCACTTCTTTGCTCAGAAGTAGCTGATTACTGGTACCAAGTTCAAATGCATATGAGTTGGCGCTTCAGTTCGGCCAGGCTCCTGTGGAGGTCAGACAATCAAGATCGAAGTGTATTGGTATCATGGTGATTTCACAATGTCTTGTTTGAGATACATGTACTGTAAAAAAGGTTCGTAAATTCTTGAACTTTGTAGGGTACACAATGCTAAAAAGGTACTTCAAATTTAGTTTTCATGCCTTTATACATCATTTGACACGAAAAGTTCATAGAACATACCCTAAATTTATTGTGATATACAATTCAGAATTCGCCTTATTTTTAGGGTACATGCACAAATCAAGTTGTGTAAATTTACAGTACAATTTTCTCAAACTCATAGTATATGCAACCTACTGGTATTTCCAGGTAATGATTCTAAAAGCAGAAAAAAAATTTTTAATGTTTATACACTTCTGAGAAACGCAAGAATTTACATAGGAACAATGAACACATGTAAAGAATTTTACAGTTTAAAGTAGCTGTGACTTATTGCGTATATTGACAATAGATTAATGCTACTGACGAAGTTAATGCTACTGCGGCAACTTGTGACTTATTAAGGTATTATCTCTATAAATGAATGAAACCGCTAAGTAAATCAGGTCACTAAGCTGACTGCATGTCATAGCGTTTGGCTTTATTATTTATCTCATTTATATGCATGCTTCCAGCAGCGGCATCGACGCTAAATATGTTTTTTTTTTTCTATTAGAGCAAGAACATAGAATACTGTGCATCATTTATGGCATAATGTATAGCATAGTGTGCATAGATGAGCTACGCGTTAACAAGTTTACTGACTTGATGCAGCAAGTGCCAAATACATTGCTGTCTATTTTTTTGTTCTTTTTGTAGAAAATGGTGAGCATATATGAGCTACACGGTTGCCAAGTTTACTAATTTGATGCAGTAGGTGTCAAATACATTGCTCTTTTTTTTTCTTCTTTTTGTAGAAACCAGTACTGCGGAAATTCGCTCTGATTAAAGCATGTGACAAAATACATGATTACATGCAAATGATGAGAATTTTAGCCAAAAATCAATTAAATATTTTACAAAACAAATGCTTTCGCCAATGACTGCATGTGAGCTTTGGTAATTTTCATTTAAAAATGGTCCTCTATGGAAAGTAATTTTGCAGGTAGAATTAGGACACCATGTGTCAATCCAATTTTTTTACGTAAGTCACGAAAACAATCATTTTGGAAGTAATTACTTAAATTGTCATTATCATCTTGCAGTATTTGTATACTTTTTCATAAAATATGAGAAACTGAGCTGATAAAAACCGTCAGTAGCAATTTAATCTAGTGTTCTGCCCCTTTTTTTTTTCATTTTATTTATTATAGCAAAGCTTTTCACACGTTTCTGACTTTAAAGTAACTTAAATTGTATGATTATCAAAAACTCGATATGACGTTGAACACAATTTTGGAAATTTAAAATAGACCCCCCTTCGTCGCACATTTCTTCATAAGAGCTAAGATAAATGGTAACTCACACTCGGGTTAACCCCCTCTCCTCCTCCTAAGAACATGATGTATCATGCGCGCAACCTCTTATGACAGAAATGGTGAATGATGTTAAACAACTCGTTTATTTCATATTTTACATTAAAATTTCAAAAACTTATAGAATAATGGTCTTGTGGAATAATTTACGTTAGAATGATATATGTAGGTTCATATAGCTCTTGGAGAGGATCTAAAATTTGGATCAGCAGCTTGGAAATGAATTGCTGGATGTTACAAATAATGTCAACATTATTTCTCTGAAAGACCATTATTTTGAAAATCATATGAACTCTTATTTATTCATGTATGACTAATTTTTGTCATTTCATTGTTGATAATTTACAGTCAGTAAAGTCGAAACTTGGAAATTTCTGGATTTTTCAATTTTGCAGGATTCATTGGAAAAACTTCTCATAAGAGCTTATACAAAGATTTTTGAATCACATATATAAGTTTCAAGTGAAATCTTGTAGAGAAAAGGAAAAAAATGTCAATAGTTCATGTAATTTTTCCTTAATCAGAATTCAATTATAATTGAACGACAATTTTAAATTCATCAACAATTTGTAAAAAAATTCCAGAAATATTATATGTTTTGATTCTACTACAGTAAATATTTCGAGCATTTTTAAAAATTTAATCAAATACCTAGTATGATATCAGATTTTATGTAACTTATATTGAAATTTATACATTAAAAACTTGGAACATCTTGCTAACGCATCCATTGTATCAACTGAATCGAATCGTGTAAAACTCGTTTTTTTTTGCCTGAAGCATGTTTGTACTCTTTTCGATTTGGAATTACTGTATTGAGGGTGCAAAATCAGGAGAAGAAGAATTAAAGAGTCTACATCAGCAAATTTTATGCAAAAAAATAGCTAGCGCAAGATAATCTGAGTATTTAGTGTAACAGTTGTGATACAGCAACCTAAAAAAGGTTTTCATTTTTTATACTACTTTTGAATTCAGATTGTACATGCGAATAACTATTGAGTTGAATCAATACAGGATGTAGTAGAAAAAATCTATAACAAATTATTATTTTATTAACTATCAAGGTTTTCAATTTTTAAAAAATAGTAAGTCTACTATATTTAAGATTGTTCAAAATCTCATGCAAAAAACTTGCAGAGTATTTTATAAAATAATACTACTTTCTGCTTATCATTCTAGTTTTTTCACACCTTTTCAAATTTTTCAAATTTTCTCTGCTACATCGTGTATGCCACAGTACATAAGTTTATTACTTGTATGAATATGGCAGGTCTTTCGGTCAATAATGCCAAAAATTTGATGGATACTGAATATACATTAATGCATGCCATTTGATGTTTTGAAAGGTTTGCAATACATTCGGCAACACAAAACCAAGTGATATCATGTGAGAAAAAAACTCAATCAGGTCTTTGACCATGGTTTCCTTTTTTGTTTAAAATATTTTAGACTATATTAATTGCTGTCAATATACTTCGACCCAAGTTGATAATTGACAATATTACTAAAAGACCATACCTTACAATGTTATTCAGTCTAATTTTATGATTAAAATTTTCATAAACCTTCATTTTAACCACATTATTTCATAGTTCGCAATACTATTTTATAGTTCATAAACCTATCAGCTAATTGTTGCAATTGCCATTTTCAATACTGTATATATTAGCAAATGTATTGTGAAAATTTATCATCATCACATTAAAAATGACAACAAAAAATCTCAGGCTATTTGTTTTAAAGCAACGATAACAATATAAAGTTAAAATGACAATACATGTACAATCCTTGTTACGTGACTTGTATCTTATTCAAAAACATGGATTTGTATTTGAAGAAATGAAATGTTTTACCCTTGAACGTGTCGTTCTGAGCATTTGAGTACAACTGATAAGTAGCTTTTTAAATAGAATTTCATCATAATGTCAGTAACCACTCACTCACAGTATAAAAAGCATTGTAAAATACAGCGCAGACTTAAGATCAATTCTCATATTTTTTTAACAGTTGATTAAAGAGAATTAGAAAGTGCAGTAATGTCAAAATCAGACCAAATATTACCTGACTGCGCCAATTATACAGTAACTTTACCTTCACATTGTATTTTGAAAAAATTCATTTCTTCCAAAATTTCAGAAAAATTTGGCATTCAACGAAATTTACATTTTCGATAAAAACTTTTTCTTAAAAATGGAAACTTTTTCTAAGTGATTGATTTTTAAATAAAATTTTGTTTACTAGTTCCAATAAACGAATAATTGCAGCAATGAATATAAATCATAACAAGCCTCGCAATACATTTTTAAATTGGACATTTCGAAGTAAATTATAAAAATGCAACAGTTTTTTTTTAACATGTGATAGTAAAACTTGAAGTCGAACATGTTATTTATTTTCCATACTGAATACTTTTTAATTGCTATGAATTTCGCTCGCACTACGAGATTGTTTTGTTTTTATACAAAAAGAATTATTTTAATAATTTTGCGATACAACTGGAAAAATATTTTCTTTTTCCAGTCGAATAATGTACAATAATTATTCAGCATTTGTTAAACCACCTGATTGAATACAAATTTAGTAAACGACCAAAAAAACACCTCTTTAACATGTCTGTTTCAAGCTGACGCTTCCTCTACAACTGTTCGATACCTCGTAATATTGGACAAACATGCTCAGAGGACCCAACAGAAGAAAATTACTTAGTTTGGTCAAGATCCGCGCTTCACAACTCTGAACCTTTCCTGAGCATTATCTGGTGATATGGCATAAGTTTTGAGAAATTTATGTATTGATTTTTGGTTTAATAAATCATTTATGTTTGCAAAGTAATGACGCTTTTTACATTCGTTTTGAACCCTGATCACAAATATCACTAAGATGTACAATTTTAATTCGATCAAACTTTTTTAAATCAATCAGTACGATAGTTAAAGTTTTTGCAAAAAACATATGATCAGCAACCTAGTCTTATAGGTCACTGATCACGAATCTAGTACCAGGTTTGGATAATACATTTATCCTAATATTTGGTGAAATAAATAACGTACACTAATTATATTATTTTTAAATGTTCGTAACTGTTTGAAATTAGGTTGGCTGTCACAGAGCGATGACAGAAGAAAAATGCAATGTCGCACACAACAAGCACGCAAACAGGATCTATGAAATATAAAACTAACCTATGTTTCTCTTCGTCTCAGGCTGACAATTTTCAAAAGTCTTTTTTGAGGAAAATTACATGATTTTGCTTTTGGAAAATTGTCACAATGACTAAACATTTCTTTCCTCCACACATTTAAAGAAAAAAGCTGAGACCTACAGCAAAATTATAAATTTAAGTAACCAAGAGTTTTTTTTAAGAACAAAAATTCCATTTTGTTTCAAATGACAATAATCCAAATATTCTTTATCAAGAAAATTGTTTTTTTTTTTTGCTAATCAAGTGAAACTTTTATGTATCTATTTTCAAAGATCGCAGTGATGTTTATAATTTCGCTCTATTTATGAACTTATATTTTCTAAAATTTGCAGATGTAAGAAAATTTTATCATGACCATTTTTTTTTAGCAAACTATTGGAATTTCACTTTGAAAATTGTTTGCTTGAGAGGACTGAGTGATAACCAGTTATTTTTACATTTCAAACATGGTATATTTTCACTTTTTCAATGTTGGAGTATGTTTTTTTTTAATAAATCTGGTGTGCATGATTTTTACTTATTTTTAATTTGCAACGCAAGTTGAACCTAACAGCGACAGAAGGTTGCTCTTAGATTACTAGGGTATCATTAAATTATTTCCACAAAATAATAGTGTATTGTGTAGCTGAGAGCAAAAACAGCCGATTTAGTACTTGTGTGAGGTTTTCAACCTGGCGAAGCGAATGCGGCAATCACAAACAGTAAAAATGTGCGTATAAAAATTGTTTCGACATGGCAAATGAAGTATTGAAGGTCGACATTGGAGGCTGGAAAAAATGACAGTCGGCAGGGGATAGGGGGGGGGCTCTTTCTGGTTAGCCAGATTTCCAAGGAGCAGAAAGAGCCCCGCCTTACACCTCGCCGGATGTCATAGTAGACAGCCTATGTGTTGGCCTTAAACACTTCATTTGTTTATGTCACAATAAGTTTTGAAACACTCCTTTTCAGTGTTTGAGAGGCAAAAAGAATTTTGTAAAAAATCCATAAAATTGTTCAAAAAAATAGAATACTGCCAAAAAAAAAAAAAAAAAAAAACATAGTTATCAAAATGAAATTTGGACAGTATTCTGAAACTCATGAAGATAATAGAATATAAATTGTTAAAAATTAGAGTAGAGGAGCATGGGGCATGTTGCTCGCAGGGTAGGTTGGCCGAGTGCTCATAACTCTGTCAAAAACCATTTGCTGGTACATTCTGCCACACATTTTATGTACCTTCTAGGTAGGAACTTTTTCACGAAAACCAATGGCTGAGTCACGTATTTCCCGGTTGTTACATGGATTTGTTTATTTTCATGTCCATAAGTAAAATATTGAACTTTCAGAATTTGAGTCATTATTCTTAATAAATTTGAATTTTTCCAAAGATTCTATGCCTTGCCATATCTCATGATATACAATCATTATGATGTCAAGTGCCTTTTGATTTTAACCCATTGGTATTGTCCTGGAACTGATTTATTTACTTCAAGTCTGGCTAGGGTGGGTTGGCCGAATTTTATAGGGGGACGTTGGCCGAGTTGTAAACAGAAATTGGGGACTAACTATTTAATACCTACTCGCGTTTTTGCCTGTTTTTGACCCCTACCTCATGAAATCAAGCGTAATCATCAAGTTAACCCACCCCCTCTCTCACTAACATTCAGTAATAATAGATATATAGAAAATGATCATAAACTCCGAATTTGTTGAATACTACGTTACACTTTCATTTATAGCAAATAACTAGATAACGATAGCATACTTCCGGTACATGGGTAATTCAACAAAATATCTATAAATGTTTTCATACATTAGTTAGCGATCATTGTGTCAGATGGCAATTTTTGGTGACTTTGAAAACTGCCACGATTCAGGTACCTTTTTTAAAAAAGTAAAAGAATGTTCGGCTATGTTCAAAAATATTCATTGCAATTTTAGAGGCAGAAAAGTTACTTTGAAAAACACGTTAATTTTTTATATTCCAATATAAAAATAACTACTGAATCATTTCGGTAATTGTGGAATATGATGAAATATCATTGCATTAATTCAATTCCTAAATAATGTTGATTTTATTGTATCAAAAAATACAATTTCATATAAAAACTTAATGACACCTTAAAATAATCAAGTTTGATAAAAAAAATACACGGAGAAATCATTTACACTCTGTTTCTTTCATTTCAGCAACTCGGCCAACATACCCCGCGATTGGGGCACGTTGGCCAGTTTTTCGTGACGTGTTAAAAAATTAGTCAAAATGTCAGTTTTAATTTCCAGGTGGTACGAATTTCACAATATTGAGCCAAGGGTTGTAGCTATTGAATAGGAACAAATGCATATTTCAGAACGAAGAGGGAAAATTTAAAAACATTCCTGAATGAAAATTCGGCCAACATGCCTCATGCTCCCCTACTAAACCCGCACCAAATTCGGTGGGAGCATTTTGATAATTCTTAATTTATTTTACTGGAAAAATTGTATACAGGTGGTTTCTGTCAAAAAACGACTTTTTTGGGAAAAAATGTCTAGCTGGTACTTCCAAAGAAAAGGGATCTGGCTTTAGAAAAAAAAAAAAAGATTCCTTGGGTAAGGTTTTTTTCTAGAAATACCTGCTGCAAGTTTTTCTCTGAAAAAAGCTTATTTTGACAGAAGCGGCCTCTCTGCAATTTTACCCAAATCTGTTAATACCGCTTTTATCATAAAATTACGAACTTGAATATTCTCGAAATTTTTCTGCATTTTTTCCCCATTATTGCTTATTTCTCGCATTTTTCATTAAAACGGTGCACTTGATTTTGCCAAAATCCCCACGTTTTAGTGACATGAATACAAATTGTAGAAAGGTGGCTTCTTTAAAAAAGAGACTTCCTTGGGTTGTTTTTCTTTTTTCAGAAATACCTGCTGATAATTTTGCCCAGAAAAGAAGCTTATTTTGACGTAAGCCGCCTCTCTGCAATTTTACCCAGTTTGCAAAATACACTTACGTAACGTCTCACTTTGTTTTTCTTCGCCATTGTCAGCAATTGTCAGGTGTTGTCAGGGCTCGCAAACTCTAATGGGAAAAATTGTCGTGTGACTTCAGCGCCATCACCCGTTTCCGACTGGGAAGCTAGTGACAAATTACTCACACACTTGACACGCATGTACACACACGTACAACTATGTAAAGGCCGATATTATCGATATTTAAAAGCGATATCGATAAATATCGGGAAAAAACTAGCCCCTGACGCAGGGTTCGTAAGTATCGATAATCCGTCTTTTTCTAGCGTTAAGCAGAACATAAGGTTGTCTTTGTTGCGAGCCGAATTCGGCTACAACTTACGAACCCTGCCCTGACGCTTTGTTGATTTGAGGTATAAAACCACGGCGGCTTAGTGACGCTAATCCGCCAGAGGCGCCACCGGCGTGGTGGGAACAATCCCCTCACCCCGTGAGCCCCCTCGCTTAGTAATTACGTTCAGACGCGATCAGCCACAGTCAGCCGTTTCAACTGCTGCCAACTGCAGCAGTTGATTGATTTTAAATAAATGCGCGCTTTTGGCCCACCTCAATGCTAGCGCCAAAGTCGATATTAAGCCGCCGCGGACTTTATACAAGCGACAGGGGGCTGGAAAAAAATATCAAATCTGATTTTTCCCAATTTTTGCAGATAATGAAAAGTTGAGAGCAACTAAGAGCAATAAATATTGTGATTTCGAATAGATTGTTAATAGTCATCATTCTCCCTTGTTGGATAACTTTACATCATAATTATATATTTTAATTATATATTATATTGAATCTAGAATTTTTACTCTACCATGCGTCATTCATTATTTAATTTGTTATTTAATGAAACATTATTGATTTATATGACATACATTTTTTATATATCGATATCGATAGTATCGATATTATCGATAACGCAAAGACCGATACCGATATTCATCAATATCAAATTTCCCCGATATTTGACATCACTAAACCTATGACTTAGGCCATTCTGCTCGCCCACGTTAGTTTGTTGGGATGGGCAGGGATGGGTATCGGTAGCGTGATACTTACAAGTATCGATGTTTTAACTTAAATTATCGGTCTAGTGATGTTAATAGTGATGTAGCGTGACGGTCATGTGGTCACATGACTGTCATATGACGGTCACGTGACTGGCATATGACGAGGGGATTTTTTTCGTCACATGACACATGACGTGACGTCATTGCTCGAACAAGCATGATATGTAAACAACAATATAAACTATAATGCAAATGCAGATAAATGCAAACGCGTACTTTTTTTTAAAAAATCAAATTATTAAAGTGTAACTACTATAATCAAGATACCATATACATGCACGAATTTTGAAATAAATGATATACACATTGCAACATATTGTGATTCACAATAAACTATAAGAGACTTCGAGTGAGTGGGGCCTGTTACCTATTATTGAAATATTTCTCTTACGAGAACTAGGGAAATTTGGAGTTTGTAAGCTTGTTTTGTTTAGAATTGTTGTTTCAAAGTTTCAGCAATACAACTGTACATATATAATAAGGTTATGAAGCAAAAAAAATTCACATACTTATAGTTCGAAGAACTAATTTAGTTCTGCATAATTCTGGGGGGTTTTAAAATCGTGACTGTCATGACAGTCATATGACATGTCATGTGACCGTCATGTGACAAAAAATTTAATGACACGCCATGCTACATCACTATATCGATCATTTTAGCATCAATACTATGCACATTTGGTATCCTCTGGTATCAATATTTTGAACCTCGATACCTAGTAAAATTTCTCCATACTTCACGTTTTCGCTATTAGCTGCTATTGGCTATAATATTGGTCGCAATGCTCACGTATTGGAAAGTGCCAGGATTGGTATAGCTTTTTAAAGGTATTGTATTTAACATAAACTATAAGTATAAACTGGAAAAACAGCGAAAATATAAATAATTGATAATTATCTGAATAATTTAAATAAGCAATATGGAAAACACAATAAAATACATGAATATAATAAATACATATAATGCATGAATGGCGTGACAGTTGTTTTTCCGATTTTTCAAGATTTACTTATCCAAAATTTTGAATTCTAAAATTGAAATCAAAAAAAGTGTTATGGAAGTTATTTTTGTGAAAAGAAAAAACAGAAGTTTTTTGTGTTTTTATTATTTTTAACCGTCAACTTCAGGATTTTTTTATTCCTAAACACTTCTATCACTTGTTTGGAATGAGTTAATAAATCAAAGATTATTATGAGTTTCCATTGTTTAAACGATAGAAACAATTGTTCCACCATTATCGTTTTTTCAAAACAAATGTGTCTAGATTCCATAAGAAAATTTTATTGCAATTTTCCGTTGATCTAAAACTAAGTTGTAAAAACAGTGAAATAAATAATAATTGTTGAAAGTTATCAGAATGATTTCAATAAACAAAATTAAAAACGCGTTACAAATTGTGCTTGAATGGCTGGACAGTGAAAGTTTTGTAATTTTTTCAGAATCACTTATTCAAATTTCGTATAGTTCTACAAAGAAGGTACTTTGAATTAAGAATGTAAATTAGCTGTAGATAGGAAAAATAAAAGTTATTTTCGATTTTATATTATGTTTTACAGTGAACTTGAAAATTTCTTAGATAGTAATGGAAAATTTTTATTATTTTTTTTAAATGCTAAAAATTGAGCTTTTCATAAGTTTTCATTCATATATTTCACTATCTCTATAGTTGAAAACAAAGAATTTAACTTTGTAAGACAAATCTTATTGCAACTGTTTATACGTGCGTCTAGAATTGAGTTATCAAAAAAAATTTATAGTAACCCAGACGAAACTGAGGCGACCGTAACGTGACCGAACCACGACCACGGCAGTCGTTTTCCGGTCGCTTGCGGTTGTTTTTCGGTCGTATTGTTAAAATAAAGTGAAATAGGTTTTTACAAGACGAGTTTGCACATAAATATATTGTATTGATGGTATTCTATATAATTACTCGCAAAATGCGGCATTTATTGCTTTAAATTTATTAAATATAACATATTATTCAATGAATCAAGTGATGATTCAGTCGGTAAAATCGGGCTCAAATTTTATTCCCAAAATAGTTTTGTGATGAAATTTAAAATACATTTCGTCCTGGATTTGTGTATGAAATTTTTTTAAATGTGTAAAAAAATTTTTAACAATTGTCTGAATCGCATGTGTATGAAGAATAAATACATTACTGTCTACAAAAAAATTTCATACTTTTATTCTTCAACCTAATGACTATCGTTCCACACTCAGAGAAAAATTTGCGCGCGCCAAGCAAAACTCCGGCTTGAGCCTATACCGATTTGAGCCATGCAAGTTGCCGGCTTGAGAGAAATGAATCCCGAGTTGAGACAATACGGTGCTAAAAATTTGATTTCTAACTTGAGAACTCGGAAGCCTGCTTGTCCTAAGCGTCCTTCCCGAGTTTTTTAAGTAGTTTGTAACTTGAGGACACCCTTCAACAGTATAAAAAAATCAGTTGCGAGTATCGATAAGCATACCGCGGCTTGAATCAACTCGTATTGTAAGCAACCGCTTGGACCAAGCGGGCTCAAAAATTTGACAATTAAAAAGTGAAGAGCCGATTTGGTTGAACTCGGTGTCTGCTTGGCGTGAGCGAATTTTTCTCTGAGTGCATGAAAACAAGAGAGATGATGAGTACTTTTCGTTTCAAGAAGTACTGTTGGCCTGAATCATAATATTAATTCATGTCTGTTCTTATACAGCGTGTCCCTAGTGACGGGGGTCCGAGAGCCCACTCTCGGAACTCTCTCGGAAGTCTCTCGGAACACTCTTGGACAATTATCCGAGATAGTTCCGAGAGACTTGGATATGCTTTTCATTGTTTTTTAGATCGCTGATCATGAATCTGAGGTCAAATTTGGTAAATTATTTTGTTCAAACAATTTGTATTAACAAATTAGAAAAAAACAATATTCACTATGATGCATAGAGTAGAGTGGGGTTAAGTAGATCAGTTTTTTTGGCGAGCTCGTGCGATAATGTTTTTGCACTGATTTTGACAAATAAGCACTCGTTGGAAAGGTTATACATCTAGAAACATTTTGGCAATAATGATTTTATGTCTGGCTAAATATTATTCAAGCTAAATCCAATAAGGCGAAGGTACTTTTTTCCGATGTTTTTAAAATCTGGGGGTACGATAGGTCACTATATTCGAGGTTAAATGAAACAATGTACACGCCTAGAAAATCAGCGGTTCAACTTTTATTTGAAGATTATGAATACTGCAGATTATTTTAAAATTAATAACACAAATAATAAATGGTATCCATTGACGTTATTCAGGTAAGAAAATGAGGAAGTGGGAAATGATGTGAAAAATCATGAAACCGCGGAAGGAAATGTGGAAAAAACTTTTTTTTTCAGCAGCTGCGTCTAGTTTTGTACTTGCGAATGACTTCTTCGGTGTCCTCGTCGTCGCCAGAGTGTGGAATGGAAGTTGTGCATTCTAGCTCACGTGGATGCTTGACTGCGGGACGACCCCGTTTGCGCTTCGGAGCATTTTTTTTTGGATTTCTTTTCCTTCTCTTAATCGATCAAATTTTGGTTTTTTTCCATCTGTTTCTGCCGTTTTGCTGCCTCTCTTGTTTCTTTTTTTTTTCGGCGGCTAATTTTTTTCTGGCTTCAGCGGCTGTTTTTTTTTTAGCTGCAACTGCTTTGCGCAGTGGAGCTTTGGGAAATGGCTGAATGTTTTCAATTGGAATTGATTGGTCGAGACTTGATCGACCGGGCTCTTGATAAGCATTCAATGTACCAGCCTCTCGATGGGCATTTGATGGACCAGCCTCTTGATGGACATTCGATGGACCAGCCTCTTGATCTGCTTCCTCCTCGTACGGACGATCAGTTACAAATGCCGGCATAAACTCATTTTCTGAGAAAACGTCACGATTAAATGGCCAGTTGATCTGAATCCAGCGACGATATTCATACTCGAAGCACCTTTCAACAATGGCTCAGTAACCAGCTCAGCTATTAGGTCGATGGTAATAGGAACACCAGGATGGTTCAACATCCACGCCTTGCGCGAATGGTCAAAATACGTTTTGAGCGGCCCAAATACTCCTCTATCGAGAGGCTCCGTGCGATGGCTGGTGTGTGGAGGTAGAGTTAACACTTCAATATTATTCTTCTTACAAAAGTCTAATCCAGCAATCGTCATGTGGGATTCGTGGTTATCCATGATGAACAAAGTTCTTTCCGTGCTGGATCTGACCGCGTGATCTTTGAAGTGCTGCAGCCATTCCAAAAATGTGTCGTTGGTCTGCCATCCCGAGCCGTTTGCTACTCCTCTTACATTCGCAGTGCCATGTAGTAAAAACTTATCCTGGAATTTTGCCCATGGATAAATGAAGAAAGGCGGGATTCGATCGCCTGCAGCTGAAACTGCGAGTGACATCGTCACATTCGTACCGCGTTCACCAGAACTTATTGCGCCGATACATCTGGTACCTTTAGGTGCCACAACGAATTTGGGTGGAAAAAGGGTGGCGTTTCATAAATCCATGCAGCCAATCTCTGCTAGCTGCTGGTTTTTCGTCAGAATTTTTCGCGATCCAGGAACCAGGCACTTTTTTGATGACTCAAATTTCTTTCAATTTGCATGCGTATTAAAGAGCAAGTGAGCGTATTTGTTGATATGAAAGTCTGTAGAAAATATTTGCTGCTTTAACTAAGTAATCGCGCAACATTTTTTCTTGTTCGTCATTGAATACCTGTAGATTAAAGAAACGACTAGTTAAATAAGAATAAGATAGTGCCAGTGATTTAAGGTGTTACTTCCACAAAACCACTTCTCTATAAAATCGCATAATACTATATACGTTCAATAATATTGTACTATTGACGCATCTGTTTTCAAATGTTCAACCTTTTTTACAACAAAAACAAAAAGATATTCAACTCCAAAGTGAGCACCTCATACGTAGAAAGCATAGGGGGAGAGCGAAATTGTGTATTGTATTTTGATTATCTACTCAATTCTATACATATTTCTCCAAAAAACTAGATCGTAACATTTGAATGCATAGTAAATCAGAATTTTTTTATTTTGTTGATTATAACAAAATTAAGTTTCAATAATTGTACAGAATCATTGCTGAAATGGGAAATATTCATAAAATAAGCTATAATTTTCGCAAGATATGGCAACGTTGCATAGAGCAGACAATACTTTGACATTCAGGTGACTCAAAACTCTGTATCTATTTTATTGTCTTTTTTGAAAGACATGTCACTTAATATTTTTATTCATCAAAAAATGCATATTTTTGTACACAGAAAAAGTAATGTTGTCAGTCTGAGAAAATGCTACGTTGCCAAATTTAACATCTTAGAGACGAGTAAAATTTTTGGCAGGGACTGTCGTGATAGTAACACCTTAAATTATTATATTGTCAACTCACGCGAAATATTTGACGCGCTTTCATTGATGACGAGCACTATCTTTTCACACGAGCACGTAATGTTTCGAACGGAACCTTGAATTGTTTAGAGGCTAATCGAATACTAGCGCCATCTTGAACAGCTGCAATTGCGTTCTTAATGTCCTCTTCACTTCGTTCTGGCGTTTTTCGCACAAAATTACGCACCATTTTCCTGTCTAAATAATTCAAATTTACATTTTTGTAGTGACCTATAGTGCCCCCAACGGCTGACCTATCGTGCCCCCAAGCGTATGTTTCATGTTGATATCCGTATTTTTTTCAAAACCAAATATATCGAAAAACCAACACAAAACTCGTGTTCAGCCTTAATTTTTACGTAAGAAAAAACTAACTTGACAATTTTTTACATTGATTTAATGTACTGTACTGAGGACGAAAGACAATGCGTTTTCGCAGAACAGCACGCGAAAAAATGAACGACGCCGTAACTAATACAGCTGATCCACGGTGACAGCCGAAATGACAGTCGTCAACGATGTTCTCAACCATGTATCTAATTCACGCAACACGAACGACCTCTGCAATAACATAGCAAAGATAATGCCATATACCTATTGTATCCCCATACCTATTTGACCCCATTCTACTCTATGCATTTCATAGTTTTTTAGGTCGCTGATCAGGAATCTGAAGTCGAAATTGCGAAATTATTTTGTTTATACAAATTGTTTGAACAAAATTATTTTGCGATTTCAACCTCAAATTCATGATCAGCGACCTGAAAAACCATGAAAAGCATATGCATCTTAGTAAGTATTTTTTTATATTTGTTAAAACAAATTGTTTAAACAAAATAATTTTCCAAATTTGACCTCAGATTCATGATCACCGACCTAAAAAACTATTAAATGTATATGCAAGTCTCTCGGAGCCACGTCACCAGGGGTCCCAGAAACCGTGGTACAAAAAAAACCATGGATTCCTTGCGCAATTCTAAAACATATTTTCTTTTGCGATTTTTCAAAATTCGCAATATTTTTGGAGATATCGGTGAGCATGCAATCACGTGCAATAGCCAATCAGCGCTCAACTTAAGCGTGGTGAGAAGATCCAAGGAAAGTTGCCCGTGAGGAGAATGAGAACCTTTCTAAAGGCCCGGTGGAATCTCCTCCTCCTCTACAAAAGTTGTTTTTCTAGCGGTGCTCGGCCCATCTTTTGAAGATTTGTCATTGACGAGCGCGTTGAAAAAAAAACACAATAAATCGGAAAACGAGGAATGCTGATATGCGTGAAAATGGGGACCTCGAAATTTCCGACAAAATTATTCATGATTCATTGTCAGATGCCTTGAATTTGTTTTCAATCCAAGCATATTATTGATTGTAACGATTGTTTGATTTAAAAACGAAAACCTTCTACATTGAGATCGTGAATTTTTTATTTCGGTCTTTCAACATATGTATTGTCTGCTGTTTTTTACAGATTGTGCTGTTAAAATTTTTACAAACAAATCTGAAAAAAAAAATAAGAGAAATAATGTGGAAAGTATGCGACACTAATTTGTTAGAACAACAAGCAATCTGTTTCATATTATTCGTGAGATATTTGAATCATTTACACTTTTAACAGATGTCTGTCAAATGCTTCCTCGTTCTTAGTAACTTCTGAATGTCTTCGGAAATCACGATCTCAAATGCTCTTAATTTTACAATTAAAAAAAGTAATGAAGCCGAAATATCTATTTTACATTTGTAAAATTTCGAAAGTAACTAATAATCATCTCATTGAAAATGTCGTTAAACACAACCTACCGAAATTTCGATAGCTATTCGACAAGTTACAGTTTCATTGATTGCATAAAATTGTGGCCAGCTATGATGAGTTTAAATTTCGCAAAACTTGATGTAAGAAGTATTGAAGAAATTTACGTCACTTTACCAAGAATTTAGTTCATTTAATCTAAAAACTACAAAATGTTTTATAGGCTGTATCAAACGACCTTCAAGTGCTGATTGTAGATACTTTAATGTTTAATACTCAATCTAGTAGTAGATTTACTTGAAAAATGCGGTGGAAAAAGTATTTTCCAAAATTTAAGTAGTGATTTTGTGAGAAAATACAAAACTTTGACTATTTGTGTCATATATAACTCAATCCAAACTCGATAACTTTGAATCCCTCTCATGTCGACACTTTGATCTTTTATGGAAAGTATTCAAAGTCATCGAGTTTGAATTGAGGATTTGATCATTCAATATTTCCTCGTTTGCTGTGTATTCCGCATAAAACTAATTCATTGTGCACATTGATATTTTCGCTATTTTATTTATTATTTCGACTAACTCAGCATAATTTTGATAATGTACGTGTTAAGCAGCATGTATTGAACAAGTCCTGTGCTAAATTTCAATGTTAATTGTAAGTTATTAGCGAAAAATGTAATGCGACCGCCACGGTCGCACCAGTTTCGTCTGGGAGAGTAAACGACCAAAGCTGCCGCTGAACTCCATAATAATTGCGTAAGCGAAGAATTTTTCTAGCAAACTTAAGCTTGCCGAAAAATTCTTATGGTCCATTGAACGAGGAGTTTCGGTCTTCTTTACCTAACATTTTGTAAGAAGAATGTATCTTTGTTAAAACAATTTGTTTCCCGACACTTTCTTTTATTATCTAAAAACTTAAAAATAAATTTGAGAAATACAAAAGTATTACTCAATTATATCAAGAGCTATGCTTTTTTCTCTTTATTTTAATGTGTTTTTAATTCGATACCGATACTGTAGGTATCGATACTTTTGCCTCAAGTATCAATACCGGTACCTGTTGAAATTCAGATGATATCGCGATACCAAGTGTCGATACTTCATCCCTCGATACCCATCTCTAGTAGTTTGCGGAGCGATTCGGCCAAGTGGCGCTGTTTCATTGTGCTTCAATATATCTATATATAGCTGTGCCATTCTTTCCCTACCTCCACTACCATTGTGCTTCGCAGCAAGTTGGGTGAACGTTGCCTAAAGGAAGCCTTAGGCACACTGATTTTCCGCAAGATCACAAGTGATCGCAAGCCATCGTAAGCAATCGCAAAATTGCGCATGTGTGCGCAAGATCGAACATGATCGACAATCGCCAACCATCACGAACGACGATTTTTCTCATGAAATAAATACAAAAAAGAGCAATTTTCATATAGAAACAATTATATTTCCAAAGTCGGGAAATAAACATTAAAAAGTGCACGTATTCTTAGGTAACACTTACAAAAGTATTTTTGGGGAAAAATTGCACAGATCATTTTTAACACTAACGCAAAACATTTAAATTTTTTATGAGTCATTGAGTGCATCAAGCATTTCACTCACAAAATTACTTTTATAAACATTTTCACTTGTAAATTTCGCTATCATTTTTTGGCTAGGTTGAAAGTTGGCACAAGTGTTTGGCTTTAATAAAAACCTAATTCTCATGAGAGCGTCGAAAGTGTCAATGTCCATTCTATTTCGCAGCTTGCCTTTCAAAATGTTTACGATGGAAATCGCTCTCTCGACCGAAGCATTAGAAAACGGCAAACTCAATAAGGAAACAGCTAATTTTGCAATATGCTGGAATTTGCAAATTCCAGCAGCATCAGTTTTATCCATCACTTGCGACCAATACTCATTCGATGAATTTTCTTTGATTTCAAGTCGGTGTAACAATTTCCATTCATCATTCGTTGCTTCAACATCAACACACACATTCGAAAAAAAAACTAGCAATATCTGTGATGTCGGCTTTGAATTGTTTCAATGCGTTTTCCGGAGTGAAAAGGGATATTTTTTCTAAAGTCTTGATATTGTTTGGCGCACGCTTTTGCAACTCTTCAGCTAACTTAATGTAAAAATCTCTACAGCGTTGTTTTATAACAAACAAATTCTCCTTCTTGCATTTACTGCTCAATTCATTGAAATAAAAGCCAAATTGGACACAATCTGAAGACATCAGATAATTTTTGAAAGGAAAAGCACTCATGTCATTTTTCGCTGCCCGTTCGAGATGCTGTGGTACAACTATTTTTTGCAGGGTTGAAAACAACAAATCGTTGAGGTCATTCAGAAGCTTAAGGGGCTCCACATTATCAGATTGAAAAAGTTCGTTCAACCCTATGACTTGTTTCAATGAATGCTTTAAAAAAGTGAGATACAATTTATTTTCAACGCAATTAAACATTTCGTACAATTGCTGTGCTTTGAAGCCCGCGTCCCCCCGCAATTGGTTCCGATATAAATCAAAATGTAAACGCAGCTCATCCCATTCTTCAAGAATGACGTCGATTGATTTGAAACGTGCTAACCATCGAGTTCCTGATAATTTTGGAATTTTTTTCGGTTTTTTCCCAACAATAGTTTCGTACAATTGAGAAAACTGGACGTTCCTATCAGTGCTATTCGAAAACCAAGAATACGTCTCTTTGATCATAAAATCAATGTTTCGAGGCAAAACGTCACATGCATGTTCCGCACTTAAATGTAACGAGTCAGGAAGACATTTGACCGTGACAAGATGAGGGATTTTTTTCGTTAGCTCAGACGATACAGAGTTATGTGCGCCCGCCATCTTATTTTCTCCGTCTATCCCTATCCCAAGTAAATTTTGCAATTTCAACTTATCGTTTCGTAACTGATCGATCAACGCTGTTGTTACACTTGCTGCAGTCCCAGATTCGAGTTCAATCAAGCGATAAAATGTAGTGGTAACTCTACGTTTTTTCTGGCTGAAATAGCGAATCATGAAACACATGACCTTTTTGGTATCCACCGTTGTACTGCCATCCATGATAAGAGAAAAGTGTGAATCTCCGATATCTTCTACTAATTCTTCGAGAAAGCATGGTGACAAAACATTGAGGATCAGCCCTATCAAATAAAAAACGTACAGTAAAGAATCTGTCAATTTCACGTTCCTTCAATATTTAAAGTCTTTTACTTTTTTGTACTCTACTTTAGATAGAAATTGTTTCTATTATGCATACCCTGGTACAATAACATAAAATATTCTATGAATATGCTACATACTCTTCAAAATATTTCCAGAATATTTCTACGCTTAAGTAGTTTCCCATAAAGCC
This sequence comes from Platygaster robiniae, assembly GCA_028476575.1. Lineage (NCBI taxonomy): Eukaryota > Metazoa > Arthropoda > Insecta > Hymenoptera > Platygastridae > Platygaster > Platygaster robiniae. The sequence goes on along the minus strand of CM052027.1, from coordinate 6,415,563 downwards.
GATGGCAAAAAATGTACCAAGAATATTCTAAAAAATTTTTCAAATATAGCTAAAGAATATTCTTGGTGCATTTACTATCATTGGCCGAATGAGGAATTATTCACAGAACAATTATTTAACTATAATTCACAGCATTTTATAAGATTTTTATACCTGTGCATTTTGTACGATAAATTTGGATTTGAGACAGGGTGTTTGAAGTGGGATCTAAATTTGATACCAGTTCTCCAAAATGATCTACGGTGTTAACGCTGCAGTGTTCGGCTATTAAAACTGAGATTTTTAATTCGGCAATTTTACGCTTTTCATCCATTAATGGCTTAATGTAATCCGTCATTTTTGGCAAGACGCTCACGATGCCATGTTCTTTAGATTTTTTGACATGATCTGCTGATTTTGCATGAACAAATAACCCTTTTTAGTGTGCGACGAGCTCCTTGTTGTTGCATACGATACAAATCGCTTTTGCGTTTTTGCCAGGGCAAGAACGTAGCCAACCTACAATATCATAAAAGGGCTATTTGTACGTAAGCTACATAATGTAAATCTTAGGTCCTTTTTCAGGCCCCACTCTTTGATGCCTTTTAGTATCCAGGAAACCATTTTATCAGGTCCGTCAAGCTGGCTGTACACTAATCGAAAATTATAATAATATATATATCAGAATTATGGGCTAATTATGGGCTATTTTTGGGCAGCAATTAAAATTTTTGGGCAATCATAGTTTTTCCACGAATCAACTTTCTTTTGTGTACAGCCAGCTTGACGGACCTCATTTTTTCGGACGCAGCAACGACCCTGTGTTGGGCAAAAATTGTGTAACCTAGCCTTATATTATAATTATTGCCCAATACAGGGTCATGGCTACGTCTAAAAAATTGGTTATGGTTTACTTAGCAAGGGAGAGATATCCCTAGCGGAACGGTGTCAACCATGTTCAACCATATGAGGTTGATCATGGTTGTACTTGGTTGGTCTCGGTTGGCAAAAACATTGATTTTCAGTACCTTCGTTCTTTTAACGGTTTTATGTGTTCCTATGGGTATTTACTAATAACTCTTAACATTCGTACCTAAAAAACCCCGCGAAACCATTTGGTTTTTTACTAATTAGGATTTCTGTGATTTCGAGGATCAGTATAGTGTCAATATGCTGAGGGTGCCCTTGTGGCGCGAAAATTAAAAATATCGTGTTCCCCTCGTATTCGCATCCCAAATACTCGCGATGTAAACATTTTTTAATGAAACAACGTCAGTAACTAGATAATAATATTCAATCAACAAACATCAAAGACAATTGTAAAATAAGATAGTAATTAGATGATATTAAAGTTATGAATGTTTTGTAAAGAAAAATTGAATTTTTTATGTTTTATAAATCTAATATCAAATGGAGTCGAACTTTGGAAACGTCAATGCAGCATTTCTACTTTTTATATTTATCACGTAAAATATAACTCCTGCAGTACCGACAGAGTCCCATATTTTCATGACAGCAATTTTGTTTTTGGTTAAAAAATTTATATCGTACATAAAAACTGGCGCCAAATTTAAAAAAAAAAATATGAGGCTACTTTTGCATAAAAAAAAGTAAAATTTTAATTGATTGTAATGCTATAGGGTGCCAAAGGCACCTTACATTTGTACGTTCCTGATCCCCGAAATCACAGAAATCCAAATCAGTAAAAAACCAAATGGTTTCGCGGGGTTTTTTCGGTATGAATTTTATGAGTTATTAGTAAATACCGATAGGAACACATAAAACTGTTAAAAGAATGAAGATACTGAAAATCAATGTTTCTGCCAACCGAGACCAACCAAGTACTTGGTAAGGTTAGGTAGTACAACCATGATCAACCTCATATGGTAGAACATGGTTGACACCGTTCCGCTAGGGTAAGTTGAGATAAGAAACTATGATATCCAAAACGTAGAATCAAAATGTAGACGGAAAAGCGAAATAAATCAGATGTTTTCTAGGTATTGCCCTTTAAATTCCGGAACGTTTTCCCATGCTTTTTTATAACGCTGATCATACACTTTCTTTTTTTCAGGAGGCATCGTATTGGAAATTATTCTATAGTATTATTTCATAGCACAGTGTGATCAAAAATCCGAAAAATACTTCAATTTCTTGACCGAAACGTTTTTACATATAATAATGTCAAACTCGCAATCACTTTCAACATTTATTTCTTTCAGTTTTGACATATCCACATATCCATATGTGATCTACATATAAATTTTCCTTTTCTTAATTTGAGGATTTCCCGTTGATTTTGTTGGCACGTTCTAAAAAAACCAGCCAACAACCGAATTTTTCATACAAAAATGAAAAATCCCTAAATATATAGCTATGTAACCTTTATCCCTAGATCTATCCCTGAGCAGATCAAAATCCCTAAACTTATCTCTAAACATTCTCTATCCCTAGATTCATCCCTGAAGCACATGAAAATCCCTAAATCTAGGGATCAAATCTCTAATCTGGCAACACTGCAGCTAAACCTCGGGAGCCTCCACGACCCAGGGCAGGGGGGTGAAAGCCTTATGGGACGATTAGTACCCATTAATCGCGCCACCTAGGAGGAGCTCCCTCCTTCCTTGGAACTAAAATTGAAAAGAGAGAGAAACAGAAACGTCAAATACCGTCAATAGTTTTTGGCAGTTTTTGACATTTTTCGACTGCTTTTTACAGCTTTCAAACTGTTTCAAACTTTTGCAGTGTTTGTGGGTGTTTACCAGTGTTTCATTGAGTTTATTTCTAAAAACTCGCAATTCAAAACGAGCTATTCAAAATATCCGCGCCCGTTTTTAGTTCAAATCGAAGGGAGTTCGTCGAGACTAGCGCCGCAAAGTGGTATTCGAGATTAACATGAGACTTTCACCCCCTCTGACCCAGGGAATCCAGGAAATCACGGAGACGGTGTGGCAAAGCCGCCAGGCAGTTGTCCTAGTGAGTCAAAATTTCTGAAATCGACCCCCAAAACCGAAATGTCGTTTTTTTTTTATTATTCTGGCTCTAATTGATACACGTTTCGATAAATAATAACTTCATGAATTTTTTTTTATGAATATCATTTTTGCAAAAGTTATTTGCAGTTGAATATTTATACAGGATGTAATACAAATTAGCATAACTTACGAACGGCTCAATGGATTTTCATGTGACTCACGTCAAAATGTAGATTTATCTTCACACTTAAACCTGACGCAGTAAGATTTTGCAAAAAAAAATTAATAAATTATTATTGTTAGAAAAAGTTATTGTTTATAAACAATTCCATAATTCTTCAACTTCTGGACCTTCAATCTCAATCGGACAAAGTGATTTATATTCTACCGTGTTTTGAGTTTCGATTTCAATTCAAAAAAGTTAGTGCACTTAAACACTTTTAGATTTACAGAAGATTATAATAAGCGCCGCCCGAGCGCGAGCACTACTCGAGCGGCAAAGAATGCGGCAAGTTATCCTACGCACTTTTTCATTCATTTTTATTATTGCAATTTTGTTTTTATTATACAGATTTTGAAGTATATAAATGAAAACAATTCTAAAATTCTTTTTTCGAAAAAACGTTTATTTTTCATACACAGTTTGTAATGTGAAATTTTTGTCTGAAGAAAAAATCTTGCACATCAGTTTCGCAGAGTCGGTTGGTACGTAACAATGAAATTTGCGCGTAATTTTCAAAGTTTTAACAACAGAAAAACGATTTTTCAATTTTTCTTGATGTGTCGCGTGCTCTTCTTTTGTACAGAAAGAAAAATCGATGTTATGGAAATGATTTTTCGCCCAACAAAAAAACTTTTCTTGTGTTGTGATTTCATTACAATAAGTACGACGTAAGCTAGCACGATATGCACTTCTTTTTACACACCCACCCACTCCATCGCAGACCCCTTTTCCATGCGATGTTGCAAAAAAATGCCACTCAGCATCGATAGAAAAATCATTTTTGTGCTCTATCAAATTAACAAAATTGAACTTATTGTTGTATTGTGACTCTGCGCCATCCGTAAAGTAAAATATTTTTCTTACATTCCCCCCCCCCCCAATTTCTGACGTAGGTGCGAAATCAATCTTTCATTAAACAAATGTACACAATTTGCTTCGTGGAGGATATACTCAGAAAGTACGACAAAATTATTATATTTGACCTTGCCCTCTTTTTTGTAATAAATTACATACACGTGCAAAGTCATTTGATCCTTGGACCAGTGTTGAGACTGGATAGCGTCTTGAATGTGTAAACTGTAGTTTTCCGACAAGTCCAAGGTGACGATGAATTCTCTGTCGGAAATGGTTTTTTTCAAGCTTTCCAAAAAAGAAGCTTGCTCGGCAGCAATGAAATCGTGGGGAAGGAGATCAGGCAAGTTGGATTCAAGTTTTTGAAGAAACGTGTTTGTAGGTTCCGTGTGGTTGAGAAGTTGACATCTGAAAAGTTATTTAAGATTGCACTCGTATATAGTAAAAAACCGTATGAAAAACCTATCAAACTACGATAAACAGATTAATCACCTGTCAGTCGTGAGCCACTGACTGTAAAAGACCTGCAAAATTCTGTTTGCGGACAAATCTGACTCAATTTCTTCAATAACTTTTGAAGCTCCTGGACATCGATCGCACATCGACAAACAACAATCTGAATTTGACAATGAGCACGTCTTTTTTTTCAGCAAATCTCTATATGTTGTTTCGTAGTTCACTTTCATTTTGCCTAATTCTTGTTTAAGGCCTCGTACTTTTAATCTCATATTTTGGTGTATCTTACAAACACAAACGTTGTGTGTTCCTTTGGCGCCCGCAAGAATACAAAATTATGGTCTCATTTTTATGAAGAGAGATAAACTAATTCTTTTATTCGGAAATCGCACAAGTAATTTTTCGTGTAACTCCTTCAGGCTTCCACTCAGTAAACGTTTCTAGAACAATAATTTAATTGTACATTTTTGCTTGATCCCCTCCCTTTACGTTGGTTGTAGCGTGAAACTCAAAAGGTATTAAATCTCAAGAGTTATTTCTCGACTTCACAAAAAAGCAATAGAACGATGTTTGAAAAACATATCAGGAACAAATTTTTGCGCTGTCTCTTAATTTCTACGAATCGCAATAATTTTTGAAAGTGTCAATAAAAACACAAGTATTCATTTTGAGAATTTTCGGACACAGAAATTAAAAAAGATAAAAATGCAATGTTAGGTGTTTAATGTTTTTTGAAATTGGAAAGTTTAGTGACTAATAAATTAAAATTACCGTCATTTGCTGCCTATTTCCGTCGATTACAACAGTTTTATAATCTTTCGCTCCTGGCATGACTCGGCTGATGTCATCGGATAGGTAAAATTCTTGGACTTCATTAATTATATCTGTATCCATTGGTCGACCTGGCTTAGGATCACTGCTGGAACAGAAGCCCTTATTTCGACGTAACTTGATAGCTGTTGACGCCAAATGTCGCGAAACTCCCAAATTTTTCTGTATCTTCTTTACTCCCCAGTCGTCCGGCAAAGTTGTCAGAATAACTTGTTTTTCCGCACGGTTTGTTGTTTTTGAAAGAGCCTTCTTTACATCGTCTAACCATGGGTAGTTAGTTTCGCACTCTAAGACACTATCACTTTTACGCTTAGCAAGGTCTACTGCTTCCAACAACAGTTTCTTCTCACTTTCCGAAAAATCCGATCGACGCAATTTCGCACTCGGTTCCGACACATTTTTCAGTAATTCAACCATTTTCACTCTCTTTACAGCTCGGTCAACTTTGGCAACAGTAAACTCTTTATCGTGGCACGAAAAGTCGTCAACTTCACAGTTGTCTGTTGAAGAATTCAAATCTTCTGATGCACTGGGTTTTTCATCTTCGAACGTTTTTTCTGGATTTTTTTGAATATCTCTATACATTTCTCTTATACACGAAGCACACACATATTGACAAATAAACACTTTAAATGCCGGGTTCCAATTTTCACTAACCAACTGCAATTTTTTATAAACACTGCCATGTTTTTTTTTCATCTTTGGATTGCAACATGCATTTGGAGAAGGCATTTTTGAAACTGAACACTGCCCAAAGATGTTCGCGTAGAAATACATAGAAATTATCTAAAAAATTTCTAGATAAACCTTATTTCCACAAATTTCCAGAGATATGATTTTACCTGGAAAATTTTATATTATCAAATGCATGGGCTAATCTTATCTCAGGTAACCGACCAAAAATAGTTGAATGATTACTTGAGACTCCTAGCTGAAGACGCATTATTATTATAAACATTTTTTTTTTAAATATTCGTGGAACCATCCTAATCTCGAGATATCATAATCTCGAATTATTGAACTACTATTAAGTTTCTAGTACACAAGGTTTCCTATGCAACGAAAGAATGCGCAAGATAAAAGACAACTTGCCGCATTCTTTGCCGCTCGAGTAGTGCTCGCGCTCGGGCGGCGCTTGTTATAATCTTCTGTAAATCTAAAAGTGTTTAAGTGCACTAACTTTTTTGAATTAAAATCGAAACTCAAAACACGGTAGAATATAAATCACTTTGTCCGATTGAGATTGAAGGTCCAGAAGTTGAAGAATTATGGAATTGTTTATAAACAATAACTTTTTCTAACAATAATAATTTAATAATTTTTTTTTGCAAAATCTTACTGCGTCAGGTTTAAGTGTGAAGATAAATCTACATTTTGACGCGAGTCACATGAAAATCCATTGAGCCGTTCGTAAGTTATGCTAATTTGTATTACATCCTGTATAAATATTCAACTGCAAATAACTTTTGCAAAAATGATATTCATAAAAAAAAAATTCATGAAGTTATTATTTATCGAAACATGTATCAATTAGAGCCAGAATAATAAAAAAAAAACGACATTTTGGTTTTGGGGGTCGATTTCAGAAATATTGACTCACTTGCAATCGTGTAACTAACATAAATATAACATTCGCAAAAATAGTAGATTTTCAAAATTCAAATCGTTACGTATGTAAGAAATATAAAAGAATAGAAAATACTCAGGGGCGAATATAAGTATCCGTTTGAGGGGGGAGGGGGGCGATTATAATTTTTTTTGAAAAGATTTTTTAAGATTTTCATTTCTTGATATTGATTTGTCAGACTCCACTAAAGAGAAAATTAACCTTCAAAAAAAGTGAAATTTACATCATTTTTAGGACTGGAGTTTTAATGAATAGAAGAACTTATTTTTAATAAAAGTAGACCTAAGTATCTCATTAATTATTCCTTTTTAGGAATCGAAGTCGCACAAAGCGTTCAAACGTCTGGACTATTTAACACAATTACCAAACCGTAAATCAGCAAAGTGTAAGAATAAAGATTGTAGCTCGACGATAAGTTGTACAAATACAACCAATATGTGGTATCATATTAAGCGTCACCACCCTGTCACCTGCGGATAGAATCCACCGAAAAAGATGATGACGACGATAGCAGTGGTAGCAACGATGGCGCACAAAAAGATGCAGAAAAGTAAATATTTCATGAAAACTTAATCGAGTATGATTAAATCAACCTTTTGATAAGTTTCAAAATAAAATGAAAATTTGAAGATTCTATAGGTATGAAAAAAAGAAATTAATAAATAGAAAGATAAGATTAATAAATTAATAAATAGAAACAATAAATGATAACAATAGGTACACAAAAATGGAAAAAATCAATTCAAATTATTTGAAAAAAGAAATAAGATAATAATATTCTTATGAAAGAAATTGACTAAGTTTCCATTCATTCGTGTGATAGATAATCAGAAAATTGCAGTTTAAAAAATTTATATTATCCTTGACACTTGAAAAGCTAATTTAAAAAAATGAATTGAACCATTTGTCATCTAAGTCCACCATTGAACCATTTGTCATGAGTCGCGAGCTCGATCTAGTAACTGTAATAATTTGCATAGTAGTACATCATTAGTAGACCGATCTGATTCGCTTGGTTTCCCATACGTGGAAAATCTCACGAATTAAATCCAGCGAATCTCTCGCAAGAAAGGTTTTACTGTGGTCAATAAAGTCAACAATAAATCTACTCTGAATGTTATTAAGAAAGGAAAAGACGCTATGTGTAAGAGTGATGTACAGGAGGTCGTCTATGAGTTACAGTGTGATTCCTGTCCTGCAATATACATCGGTGAGACAAAGAGGAAGTTGGGCACGAGAACCAGGGAACACGAAAATAACATCAATCACGCTGGTGGGACTCATTCTGTGGTTTCTGACCACAGAATTGAGAGTCACCATGATTTTAAGTGGAAGAACGTTAAAATTTTGAACAGGGAACAAAATTATTTTAAGAGAAGAGTAGCAGAAATGCTATACAATAAAAATAATGCAAAGAGATGTATAAATAGGTAAACCGACACAAAAAACTTCAATGCCATCTATGACAAGGTTTTGAAAATAATTAGATGATTGATGACTAAGATCATCGGCATATAGTAATTTGATTTCTTCCTTGCCAGTCTTTGTATGGGTTTTTGTATATTTATTTGTGTATATGTGCGTATTAGTTTCCGATAGCATTACGATTGTACTTTCAGTCATAACGTACATGATGTATAAAAGACAAGCACTCGCTCGTTATTGTGAGCTACATTAGTTTCACGACAGTGATCTCTGATCGAATTCTGTTTCATGGATATTTAACAGTTTGTGTGCTATACTACTAAGGTAATTTATTGTGTTTATTATTTATTTTCAACTTTTCATGTTTGTAAATTTGTGGTATAATAAGCTGTACGTTTTGTATAGTTCCTGATGAGAACCCCGAAATCGGGTCGAAAGCTAGAGAAACAATAAAAAAACCAGTCATACACTAAGATTGAGTTAAAATTTTCTATTCACTCCGAGAGACCTCGCTAAATATTATTTGTCATCTTGTAACTTTAACTATTTGTTCTTACTGTGTAAACAAGATTTGACAAAAATAAAAGGAAATGAACGAATCATTGTTTATCTGGTTATTGCCAATAATCAATGTTTGCAAAATGAAAAAAGTAGAAACAAAGTTTCAACTTAAAACATCTTTTCATTTTTGAAATATTTTACAGAAAAAAAGGTCAGAAACGAAAAAAAAAAAATCAAACATTGATTGCTCCATACGTGAAAAAATCAAAAGATATGTATGGAAAAACGTCAAATCGAAAAATCATACTGGACAAAGCTTTGACAAAATTTGTCATTCGAGATTTGCAACCACTCAGCATTGTTGAAGACGAAGTAAGAAGTATGTGCACCGTGTACAAATGGTCTTCACACAGTTTGTTGACGGTATAAATTCAGCCAAAAAAGTACTGTGTCTATATCGTATCCACATCGCATGGCCCTAGCAAACGCGCGTTCACCAAACGTTCACCGAAAGTTGGTGAATGTTTGGTGAACATTCACCAACTGTGGAACGGTGAACCCGCCTGATTTCAGATGTTTGGAGTGCTTAAAAACGAGGAAAAAGCGTTCCAAAGCGTAAAATGATTTATTTGATGAATTTATCAAAAGTTGGGTATACGGTAAGTTGCTTACTTTTTTTATTGTATGCAAAATTGTGATTTGTTGTATTCCGGACACATGAAACTTCAGTCGGTAAAAACTCACACCTTTTTACTTGTTTTTACTGACTGAAGTTTCATATGTCCGGAATACAACAAATCACAATTTTGCATTTAATAAAAAAAGTAAGCAACTTTCTGTAAACGGACTTTTGCTAAATTCATCAAATAAATCATTCTACCCTTCGGAACGCTTTTTCCTCGTTTTTAAGCACTCCAAACATCTGAAATCAGGCGGGTTCGCCGTTCTTTCACCGAACGTTCACCAAACATTCACCAACTTTCGGTGAACGTTTGGTGAACGCGCGTTTGCTAGGAGGATACGGTAAAATTTTCGATTACCGTCGATTACCGCGAGCAGCATAATACACTCATTTAAAGCCCCGTCTACAATTATTGCAGGGCGCCGTTCCCGGCAGAAACGCAAAACGCGCGCAGAAGTTTACTAGAGTCCAACTTTCTGCGTGCGTCTTGCGTTTCTGCCACGCACGGCGCCCTACGACAGTTGTAGACGGGGCTTAAAGCGGCTACTATTAAAATTTCTTTACGAAATTCAGTAAAGCAGCTCCAAAATGGCGATTCTCGTTTACCTCTCAAAACAAGGCATTGTCTGGAAACGTCAAGTCTATAGCCTCTTGTAGTAAACCGATAAAAAAAATTTTTTTTTTTTTCGTAAAATCATGATAGCATTAGACAAGGTATATTCTTGCGCAGATAGAAAATTGTCTATCCAGAAAAGCGAGAAAATAATGAAAGAAGAAATGTTACAAATTTCGAAAGTATTTGAAAATTTTTTTCCACTTTAATTTAAAATAATTTTTACAAGTGTCGATAGGAAAAAGAAAACAATGTAAGTCGAACATTATAAGTTTCATAATGCGAAATTTGTAAAATTCGTGATAAATTATTGATTCACTTGAAATTACGTATGTATTGCCACGAATTTACGCGGAGTAAATTATAACAGGGACCGGGAACTGCCGAAGCATTCCATATCTCTTCAATATTTATTCAAGGCGAAGAGATCTTGGGAATTAGAGAGTGAGGGAAAAAGAAAAGAGGAAAATCGAAATTAGCACACAAACATAAGCTGTATTAAAAATTCAAATGGTCTAGAAGTACATGGAGGTAAGGTAAATGTACCAGTAACTGGCCAGTGCCCGGTTGTTGGACACTTGCACTATTAGTCTTTTTATTAAATTTTTTGTACCAAGTAGTGTTTTTTACTTTTTAAATACATTATAGGATCAAAAATAAACTGTAATTAAATAACTTGGAGTAGAAATAACGCAGTTTCGATATTTAAATGAATGAATAAAGTTGGAGCACCCATTGAATCACAAAGTCTTATGCTGCGCTTACGTCATTCGCTAAGAAAAAAACGTTCATTTGTAAGGTTACAGCATCGTTATTTTTTACTATGCCATGGTTTATGATACATTACCGCAATCGACATAGTATTTGCCATTATTGCAGAAAAAAAATTTGTCAAAATGTTTATTCAATCAAAAATATCAGCATGTCCACTTATTGGTACACGAAAAAATTCTATCTATCGAGTTACTGGACAGTCGCGCAGGTACTTGACAGTCCCTTAAATATGAGTGTACCGAAAACTGGACAGTTTTCGGTACAAGTACAAGGAAGTTTTGACTTCTTTAATTATCAACAGAAAAGCACTTAATGTCCACTTCACGATTATTTTCTTGAAAAAAATATTTTGTGACGCTTCTATAAAACTGCAGCATATACTGGTACATGATTCCGTTGTTCTCATAAAGTCATCGTGGTGAAGTGGAGAGAGTGCCGGACTGACGTTCGGGCTTCATAGGTTCGACTCTCGGAGAGGCCTATTTTTTTTCCAAAACCCTACATTTTACAATAATATAATGTCTAATCATTATTAATTCATTTTAATTTCAGAGTTGTTCTTGGAAAAAAATAATTGTTCTTATTTAAACGCTTTTTAAAAAATATTGGATAAAAGTATTTGAAAGATATTTAAAAAATATTTAAAACCTATTCAAAAAATATTAAATTTAAATTATGTACGACATATTACCAATTAAATTAAGAAATCCACATTACACCGTTTTTTACTCAACTGAAATTTCATGGTAATCGTTAATTTCATTCATTTTACTATTGTAAAACCGATAATCATTATCATTAATTTTTTGTATCGTTACTTCATGCCGAAGTAATCATTCGGCATGTGTAATGTGGTGTTCCAAATCTGTAAAGATTGCTGTCCAGGAACCAGGACAGTACCATCTGGACACAGGTACATTTCATTTTAACGTTGTCCAGCTACTGGGACAATGCAGTACGTTGGGATTTTAATAATTATGATGAACTGACTGTCTCAAATGTATAAAATTCACTTCTATTATGTGGAATAATGATTGATTGAACTTACAAAAAAAGATTTAGCCGCCATTTGAAAGAATTTCATGCTTTTTTTCAAAGTTCCGAGGTAGAGTGTTACTAAGTGGCCAGTTACTGGGACATTTACCTTACATAGTATGATTCTTATTCTATCATTCATTCGCTTATAAAACATCCTATCTCTAACATTCCTATGCTCTCAATATTTCCGAAAGGCATACATCTTACTCATTGACCATATCGTCAATTATCCCCAGGCTTAAGGCCTGGGTACGAACCTCCAAAGAGGATTCTACGACGCCGGGTTCCCACCGGGTGACATGAACACGGGTGAAAGTGGGCCTAGTCTCTCGTCGCGGATCGAGCGGATATTGAGGGAAGGCTTCTTTGGATTTGTAGTTTCTGTGAATGGGATCGGGAAGGTTTCTCTGACACTTTCTTTTCTCCGTTTTTCTCTGGCGAGAAGCTTCGCTCCTAATGCGTGCAAGGATGATGGGCGAATCCGGAGTTTTTTCCTGATAGGGGTTAGAGTGTAAGTGGGCAAGGGTAGAGAGACAGAGTGAAGTGCAGTGGCTGTAGACTTTTATAAGAGTCCATGCTACCAAAGATTCATTGTTCTATCCTCAGTCTGTCTCTTTTCCCTTTAGAGGGAGAAGCATAGGCTTTCACGTGGAAACTAGTGCCTCCGTGGCTAACCCGTAAACTAAAAACTTTGTCGGGCTAACCTGTGAAAGTCCACAGGCACTGGTGAAGTGGCTGAGGGATGTAAACCTCAAGCGAGGGGTACAGAGGTTTTGTAGGAGGTTCTCGTAGGAGAAGTGGAAGTTCAACGGGTGGACTGAGAGTACATTGCTGGGGGGAACTGGGGGGTGACTCCAGAAGAAACAACGGGGAGTAGGCTGACCCTGGTGAGTAGGCCCCGGGGGATGATGGTGATACAGGGGGCATGTGGATAGGGGAGTTGGACCGACGCAGAAGTGGTGGTGGCGAGGGGGGAAGTGGAATGAGTCCCACTGGAAGAGCTGGGAAGGGGGGAGGAGAGGGCAATGGTGGAGATAGGGGTGGGGGTGGGTGAGTGAGGAATGGTAGGAGGGGTGCCAGAAAGCGAGAGTTCAATACCGGTCCTGTATAAAAACGACGTACCGATTCCTCGTGGTAGTTGGGGGGCGAGGGATCGGGTTTGCAGCGAAACGAGTGCTGGCAACTGGGGCAGTTAACTCGGATGGGCCGCGTTTAAGGGACCAAAATAATTCCATAGGCGGCGCTTACATGGAGTCCGACGATGGTGTCGGGATGCGTCCCCGGATTGTAGGGGAGGTAGGGGTATTTTCCCTCCGCTCACTGGAGTTGTACCCAGAGGCCAAGGGCGCTTTTCATCCGAAAATCCCTAGCGGAACTTCTCCTAGACAGGCCCCTAAATCTGTCGACCCGAGAAACCTGTTGTAATAGCTGATCAGCCGAAACACGCACTGAAATAAACCGTCGAAAATAATAATAACGCCTAACTAAAATCTTTATTCAGAGGGGAAAATAGAAAACCTGGAAGGAAAGAATTTGCAAAATGGTAGAAGTTGTGAAATGTTCAAAATAAATAACTGAATTCCTGGAATGAGAGCAAACAATGAAACTCGAACAATGGAATAAATCTCTGGAAAACTCTGGTATAACGTAATGTTATGAAATTAAATCAATCAAAACTCTGAAATTGAAATTATGAAATGAATTAGAAACTCTGTAAATTGACTGGAATATAATTAATACATCATGAAACACTGGTAAAACGATATGTTTGAAATAAGTTACTCAATCATTAAATTTGCAATTTTATGAAATGAAAACTCGGGAACTTACTCTTCTGGTTTTGAGTAGAGTTCAATTTAGCGAAACGGGCTGAGAAATTTAGTTCTCCAGGGAATGGGTCCGATAAGTGGACCGGGAAGAGCATTTTAAGGCTCTGGGGATCGTGTACGTTTGGTGCACACGGGGGAGATTGCTCGGTTAGTGAGCAATCTCCCCCGACTAGTAAGTCACGATTGGGGGAATGTCCAAAATATCAATTTTTACACCGGCTTTTATACCACTCTGATTGAAGTCGATGAGAAAAAAAAATGGGAAAGAGGAGAATTAGAGTAAACAAAATTTCAAGAGGTTGAATCATAAAATTAAAGAATTATGACTCCTTAGCAAGACGCAATGTGACACTTGCACACAGATGTTTTATTTCTCGGCGCGTCGCAAGTCACAATGGTGGTAATAAAACGTTATCTCCCCATTACGACGTCCAGGCATTGCATGAAACGGAGCGATTAGAGACAAAACACATGTCGCGCAAGGCCTAGGATTTATCTGAAATAACGAATGAAAGGGAACAAGGGAACGCTTAGAGAGTGCAAGGCGTGATGATATTCCGAGGTCACCCGGAGGGGTCAACTTTGAGCAGGGATCACCCAAATGACCCAGATAAAATCCAGATGCGTAAACTCCTCAAGTGGAGGAGGAGAAACCAAAGTAATAATAAAAAAAAGGAACGAATTTTATGAGTTCGTTACAGTATCTTCTGAGTTCCCGTTATTCACTTTCACGTAACGTCATTTTTTTTGAATTCTCAGGAAGTATCGAAAATTATCTTTATTTTGAAAATACTTTTTTTTTTCTTAAATCTGTGGGAGAAATTTGATGTGGTGGGGGAGGGGGGGGGGAGTTGGCAAGTTTGGCTATAATCCGTGTTGAACTTAAAAGAAATTTACTGCATTTTGAATTTTCCCGCGTATTGGTAATGTGTGGGAAATTTGACCGTGCCACCGATGGCGCACCGGTGTTCTTAATATCTCCCTCTCTCTCTATCAGTTGCTCTCTCTCGCACTCTCCACCACCATGTTCTTGTAACCGGAAATTGCTGTCACTCTGCACTCCGCTCACAACACTTAAACATCTCGAAATAAAATCTGTATATTTTCCGATAATCCGCGAGTGTTTTTCGTTGTCTGAACCATACTTCAACAATCTGTCCTGGAGATGGCGGGCTAAATACTATTTTTACTGGGAACCCTGTTCCTGTGTACTGAATAAATCGTATCTTAATTTTGCAAGTAAAATCCGTGTCCTTATTGAACTTTAACCCAAAAACCAACAGAAAACTTTATAAAATCTTTATAAAATGACAGCATTTTTATAAAGTGGATTTTAAAATCTACTTTTTAAAAATCTCGTCTTTTTATAAATTTTTTATATAGTGACTTTACAAAAACTAATAAAAACTTTATAAAATGTTGCTCTTTTTATGAAGTGACTTTTTATAGCAAAAGGTTAAAAAAATTGAAATTTTTCTTTTAGTTTCTCTCGTTCATTTCGAGATTTGATGCTCTAGGATGGACGTTAAAATCATTTATATCTCACTCGTATAATTATAGTCCTCGGCTTTACCTTGGATCAAAACCTTAACAGTTATGGTAAAAGTTTCTATAATCCTAGAATTAAATGATAAAAATACTACTAAATAGACAGTAGCAAACCTTTTATAAAAAATGCCAATGAAGAGTTGTTTTGAATCAGAACCTGCAAAAAACATTAACGATACAAAAATGGCGTTGTTTTCGTAAATGAATGAAAAACAAATTTTATTGACAAGTGATTTTAACAGAATTTCCATCACACTCCACGACGCAATTTTATGTAGTACAGTTTTTTTTTCTTCAATATTTTTCCATTTTTTGAATATCTTTTGATCGCACTCACTCTCTCAAGCGAGTGAATAATAAGTTAAATAATATACATCTAGCAAAAAGATTTTTTAAAAATATCAGAGCTCCTTCCCTCCCCATTTTCTGACGAACGCAGCGACATCGAACTTTCTTTTGCAGCCGGCATAACTCATGTAACGAATTTTTCCGAAAATTTCGCGTTCATCAAATTCTCGATCGTGGACGCCACAAATGCACCACATGCACCCTGAAAAACAAAATATCGTCGGAATTTTCAAAATTTTCTTTGAATCTTACGAGAATTTTCATAAATTTTGCTATTCGTCAAGTTTATAGAAAATTTTAGTTTTTCCTGTGCTGCAATTCTAGGAAATTCTTATATATAATAGTTCTAGAAAACTATGCGGAAATCTAACCGAAAATTTAATTAATTCGTAATTAGTAAATTTACATTTACTTTTTTTATTTGATTCTTTTCTTATACTTGAAAATTCTAGAAACTTATATTTTTTCGTTTTAAAGTTCATGAGAATGGAATTTAAAAATCATAACATTTTTCTTTTTAACTGATGTACTTGAAAACATAACACAGTATTTCTAGTTATTCATTTAGAATAATTTTTTCAAAAAACTAGGTAACTATAGCATTTTTGAGCTTTCTTTAAAAATTGTGTATGTTTTATTGAGATCAGATTTTCCTGTAAGTTTACCAACAATTCGAATGATCAGTCTGAGATTTACGAACTAATATCCTCCAAGTTTACTATTGATGTCGAAGTTATTGTTTCAATCCAGAACTGGTAATTTTTTTTTAATAACTACCCTAGCGACCCCACGGAGATATCCCGAGATATCTTCGACGGAGACACCTTGAAATCGTTAATTTTTTAACAAATTTTCTTTTATTGTGACTTAAAATGTTAAAATTATTACTTAGATCACTCGATTATGCTAATTTTGTTGTTTTTTAAATAATTGACACATAAGCCAATATGTATAGTAGTACAAAAATAGAAAAATTATTCATTTGAAGAACGAGATATTTAACATGGGCGAGTAATTTTAGTAATAATTTCAACATTTTAAGTCACATTAAAAAAATATGTGTTGAAAAATTTCAAGGTGTCTCCATCCGAGATGTCTCGGGATATCTCCGCGGGATTGCGAGGGTTTATATATTAATAGTTTTCCTCAAGAAGGCTTAATCAAGGCCGAAAGCCAGAACATGGAAAAAGTACTTCTTCATAATTTTTGTCAAACTCAAATTTCGGCCATTTAAGACTCTTACCGTTAGACCATACCTTTGATCGATCGTAACATTTTTTCTGACGTCAGATCTAATGTCATATTCAAGGTAAGATTGGTTGTCAAATTTTTGGCCTCTGTCTGAAGTCAGATCTAAAGTCCATTTTATTTTTAGTATCGTTTTCCATTTTCAAAACTATTTAAATAAAATACACTCGTTTCTCGCAGGAGCAAGCTTCGCAGGAACGAGCCCTGAATCGAAAGAGCGCTTAGAAATGAAAAGAACGAGAACGAAAACGAGAATGGGGCGGGAACTCCTTCTTAACCGCGAGCTATGGATTTTCTTATAGTCCGATGCGTTTGACTGTCTGGCTCCGACGGCTCCGACAGAGTGGGGCCCAACTTCCATAAGAACCCGTGTATCATGAAATTACTCAGACGCCCTCGATTTAACTAAAAAGTGAACCGAGTTTCTACCGAACAAAGGGAAGTCAACCGTGAAACAACCGAGTAGAAGAAGTAGACCGACTGACTCTCGCGCATATCGCTTTGCGCAGTCCATTCGAAAGGGGGAGCCCCTCGCGAGTTCGTTCTTTTCATTTTCTCGGTCCCGATCAGCTCGTTCCTGCAAAGAACAATGTAATGCAATACAGGCTATATAATAATGGTATATTGTGTAGCTAGAAGCAAAAACAGCCGATTTAGAACTCATGTGAGGTTTGCCGCCTGAGCGAAGCAAAGACAACAATCACACGAGTTCTAATCGGCTTTAATTGCTCCGAGGTACACACAATACTTTTTGCCTCGAAAACAGTAAAAATGAGCGTATAAAAATTGTTTCGACATGGCAAATGAAGTATTGAAGGTTGACACGGAGGCTGGAGAAAATGACAGTCGGCAGGCGAAGGAGGAGGGTGGGGGGTCCTTTTTGACCAGCCGGGTTTCCAAGGAGCCAAAAGAGCCCGCCTTTCACCTCGCCGAATGTTATGTGTCGACAGCCCGCGTGTTGGCCTAAGATACTTCATTTGTTTATGCCAAAACTTGTTTTGAAACGCTCCTTTTGAATGTTTGTGAGGAAAAAAAATCAGTTAGACGATAATGTCTTAATTACAAGGAATATGAAAAAAAAAGGGATGCTATGGACTGTATGTTTGTTATTGCATAGCACTATAACTGACGACACTGGTAGATTTTGCAAGAAATTTCATCACAATTCTTATAAATAGGGCAAAATTTGAGCTGAAATATAAATAATAATTGCATAACAGGATAACAACTTTTGCTTTTTATTCCATCACAAATCAAATTTTACTCCAAGGGATAACATTATTGGATTTATTGAAAAATACAGATTATTAATATTTTCTACTCACCGACGTAACCATTAGGATCACAGCCATCCATGCTGTATTTGTCATTTAAATGAATGCACCATTTTAGAGCATCTTCCGGGGTTGGAGACCATTCCAACATTTTTTTAGCCCAGTACATTCTCAAAAACCCATGAATTTTTCCCTGTTTCACGAGTTGAATCTGCGACGAGTTCCAAAGGTCATCGTGAGTTTTCGAGTGTTCCAATTGTTCCAAGTTGTACAAATGCTTCCTTTTATCTCCTCTAAAGATACAATACACGATTTCAAAAATGTCTATAATTTTTATAGACTGTTTTGGAAATTTTTTTTATAAACAAACACTTATTTTTCATTTTTTTTACAAAAAAGTATCGTACCTATGCTGATCAAGAGTATCAATCGCCCACTGATCAGCCCCTTTCAAAGAATCGTAATTTTCATTGTAATAACAAAAGTTTTCGCTGAGTTCCCTGCGAACAATCGATTGCTCCATAAACTCTTTGACTGATTCTTTGTACATGTTCTTGTGCTTCTGTATTTCTAATATACACCGCTGTATGGATATCATGCCAAAATGGAGCCATGGAGACAAATTGCTCTGAACGTTTTTCATGGGTTCGTTTCTTTTGGAGCCGTAATCTTTGAGGCGATTCTCAATGAACACCCCCAGCTCCGAAATCCCGGCTTCGTAGCCAGGAACTGCCCAGTTGATTTCAGCGACGGTTTTGTCGATTTTGACATCGTCTAAGGCATGCTCCCAATCAATCTCTGCAAACTTTTGTTCAGCAGTGTGAGGATGTTTTATTAGAGGAGGGAATGGTGTGAGAAATTCAGGCAATATTGAATTTATCTTGTTTCGAATTGTGTAAGCGGCGTACTCAAGTTTGTCGGAGGCGACCCAACAAGGAACGATGTTGTGGGCATCGACCTAAAAATTTTGCATGAGACAGTGATTACTACGAATTTCATACCCTAGTAATTCTGAACCTCATATAGACTGTACAAAATCTTTATAGTGAGGAATGAATAGAGATGTAAAATTACCGGTAATTTGTTTTTAGGGTAAGTAACGCGTAATTTACGGTTTTATTACGGTAAATTACGGTAATTTTGAAAAAAGTCATTTTTTGATGTATACTTATAATTACTCGCGCATACCTGTCAGTAATGTATCAGTGTTGTGGAATCATTTAAATTACACGAATAATTAAAAAATTGAGGAAAATACATTATTTTCTTTGAAACAAATCAAGCTTGCCGATGTACGATCACCCTAAAATTTCCAATGTTAAATATTATAATATCACAAATTTTGTTTCGAGCATTTATAATGCTTCAAACGATATTGATGAAAACATTGCTCTATTTACAGAAACTCTTCTTCCAAATATTTTTCATTCGTGAACTATTGCTTAATGTTTCTTAATACTCAATATCATTTCCCGTCAATTCGAAATCACCAGCATCTAAAGCTATCCCCTCTTTTTGACAACAGAGAAGAAACAATATTTCGTTTTCTAACCAAAACACAGGCGCAAGAACATATAGTGTTCTTGCACAGGCGTCACACTGAAATTAATGCGCATATGCATTTATATGCATGTAAATATATACTACGTCAAAAATTACGTGACCAACATCTTTGTAATTACCGTAATATTACATGGTAATATTACGACCTTACATCTCTAGGAATGGATGTCCTTATAAGGTGTCATTATAAAATACTTGAAATTACAGTTACAGTTCCTGTATATTCAAGACAAATCCATATAAGGCAAGATTGACATCTTAGAATTAAGGATTCTAAAACCTTAGAACCGAACGGAAATCTTTAAAAAGAAAAAAACTCCATAAAAAACACTCACTACATACAAAAAGTTCATAAACAATTTTCTGTAAGTAATTACACTCGTCCCTCGCAGGAACGAGCGAGTTTCTCGGGACCGAGAAAATGAAAAGAACGAACTCGCGAGGGGTTCTCACTTTCGAAGGGACTGCGCAAAGTGATATGCGCGAGAGTCAGTTGGAGCCAGACACCAGACAGTCAAACGCGTCGGACTATAAGAAAATTCATAGTTTGCGGTTGAGAAGGAGTTCCCGCCCCATCGCCGTAGACCATGGATGTGAGTAAGGGGTTCTCGTTCTTTTTATTTCCACGCGTTCTTTCAATGTGGAGCTCGCTCCTGCGAAGCTTGCTCCTGCGAGGAACGAGTGTAATTAAGATTTAGTTTCAAGTTGTATTCAAAATTATTGACTAAGTCAAATAAATACATTATATTATGGTGAACATGTTTAAATAGTTTTCGAAGATAAGATTCGAACCCAGCCCAAACAGCACATTTTGGCTAATAACGTTCTTATATCATGCTGAATTAGCTTATAAGGTTCCTGAAGCATTCTAGTAGACGCGTGTAAAAAGAAAAAGGCCCTCGAAGTCAGTCTTATAGCATTCTGAAAAAAATCTTCTAGAATGTTATTAAAGTCGTTTAAGAATATCTAAGCGTCTTATAAGACTTCTTATAAGAGTCTAAAAGAACTTTGTAAGATGCTCATAAGAACTGGTTAAGAAGATTAAAAAAAAGGATAAAAATTTTTATTTGTTCAGTCTGTTTAGGTTTCGCATCTTTCAAATTTATAAATATGATATCGATAAACATTTTTTCAATATCCATCACACTCACGCACACTGCAAATAGCTGAAGGACACATAATATATCTGAAGTTTTTTTCCTTATGAAATTGCCTAAGCTGGGACTTTAACCTCAACCGTTCTGTTCTTACTCGCTGATCGCTGCCGACCGAGCCATGGGACATCATGGCCTCAGGTTCATTCGATGAGAGTATTGTGCACAAGCATGCAGCACAAGCTCTCGAGGGACTTTTACAATTAATTCCTAAAAAGCCTTATTTGAGCATAATCAGAATCATGCATGAGTTTTTCCAGCATCATTTTTTTTCATAATTATCTTTAGTATAACGTGAAGTTATTTTGACCAAGACGTCTGGTATCGATGCTTTCACACTTTCCACTGACTTCGCATTAGTATATTAATGGGATTTTGATCGCAGTTTTGTGAGACAGTTTTATCTAATTTAAGCACTACTTGCTTTCTGTATCGTAAAATGCTCTGGACTTGGAAGCAGGTTTCATCTTTGAAAAAAAAAAAAAAAAAAACACAAAGAAACAGATTAAAATTAAATACAATCAATACATACTTTGCAACGCGCACGTTTTACATAATTTCTTTAATAGAAAACTGAAAAAAGATTCTGATACATAAATAATATGTTTTTCTCTTCAAATAATTTTATCCTAGAATCTTATAAGAATGTCTCTAAAGAACGGCTAAAAGAAAGATATAAGTAAGTTAAAAGCGTTCTTACAGCTAACTATAAGCATTTTTAATAAGCACACTATAATGAATCTAAAAGAACCTTATAAGAAAGTCATCAAAGAATGGCGTAAAAAACGCTATAAGACCTTTATGAGACACTTATTAGAGTTCTAATAGCTTTCTTATAGCATTCTTGATCTAGAACACTGTGAGGAACCTCAAAGAAACTTATAAGCAAGTCTTTGTAGGATGTCCTGCAAAATGCTGTAAGAACTTTATAAGACAGGTATATGCATTCTGATAACTCTCTTTTGAAGTTCTTAACCAAGAAAGCTACACAATGAAGTGGATATTGCGATGAGCATAATACGCCCCAACTTTCTACGGAATTCCACACGGAAGCATATATTTGCCTTTGTAAAGTATACGTATGCGTGACGCAGTAGAATTCGTTTGGTTCCGTTGAGAATAGGCTTGTATGCTTGTATACCTTTAGGAGTTATACGGATTCCTATAGGGAGGACACGGATGTTCGCAAGCACTTTAAGGTAATACCTCCATGATAGAAATTATTGACCGATTTGGACTAAATTTGGAAATTAGGTTCAAACATATTAAAGAAAATTCCTTGTGAAATTTAAAGTCAATCTACTACTTCGAACATTCAATAATTTTTAGATGCATTCTTATGAGAACAGCATCATTTTTTCGAATAAATCAAAAGTTATTGGTCGAAAATTTTGGGAAATTGAAGACATATTGTTCAAAATGTTTATAAACTCTGTGAAAAATCGCATCAAAGTTGACTACGTATTTATGCGACAAAAAATAAGTTTATTTTATCAACGTACATTTGGCAACGTCGCATTTCAAGCGAAACAATTGCTGATCGGATATATAGCTACATCGTTTACCCGTGCTTGCCAGTGCTTAGCACTGCTTATGTGGAAGCAGGTGGCAGACAGTGGTAGATGCGACGTTGCCGATATATGTGCACCCTTACCGGAAATGTCAAGACAGTGTTGAGACCGTGTCAAGATGGTGGATTGTCTGAAAACTGTCTTGACACGGACGGTGCCAAGACGGTGTTTACTTTTTTATATTTTCAACCACTTTGCACTTATATTATCATAAATGGAATTATCGAAAAGCTTCTCTTCAATTTATTAAAGATTTTAATACAAAAACAAAAGGTTTTCCACGTGTTTGTTCTTCGACATTCGTTTTGATAACAATCCCTTATGCATCTCAATATATCCGTGATTCAAACAATATGGCGCAGCTGGCTCGCCCAAAGAGCAGTTGTGCCAATACAAAATTCAAAAAATTAATTGAGAAACGCAATTTTTTTTAACTAAAAAATATTATATTGTTGCTTATATTTTGATGTATGTATCTTAAATTACCAGACTATCAATATTTTATTATAAATTACCTCGTTTGCATCAAATTTTGGGAGTTGAACGTCAATATTACGGGTTTTATATTATAGCGCATTGTCGAGGCGGTGTCAAGACAGTGTTGAGACCGTGTCAAGACCGTACAATGTCTCAACGTTTCCGCTAGGGCACAGAGCCTGAAATGTAAACGTGGCTGCAAGGATTTTTTGTTGCGGCTATATTATTATTAATTCATCCTGGAGGTACTACCTTAAAGTATATAGTGACAAGCGTACAAGATCCTGAACGTCGCGATACACTCACAAGAATACGTGTATTGCCGTTATCTGTATGTGAAATCATTCACAGCAGAATCTCCCCAGATTGTGTGTGCAACTTGATATTATCGTTCCCAGCAGGATTTAATCTTCACAATCACAATATCCACTCACAATGTATGAGAGAGCTATCAGACCCTTATAAGACAAAAATTTTCTTCATAATGCTATTAGAACGTTATAAGCCGAAATGTGCTACTTGGGAGGTCTCTTGTACCTCGCGCTTGATTAACTGTGCTATTGTAACATTTAGTTTCAGGCGGATGAATTGAAATAAAAGAAATTTGCGAAATTTGTAAGAAAATAGTAAATCTTTTTCAAAGAAATGTAGACTTTTTATGAAGAACCTTGGAACCATGTAATGACTTGTTTCCTCATTCTTAAATTTCAGTTCCACATAAAGAAAACATGATTTTTGATGAGAAAACGTAAAATCCCTACAGAGGAAATAAAACCCTAATGAGGGTTTTTATTTCTTATAGAATTTTTATAAGGCCGTCTTGAAGGAAATCAGACTATAGTAATTTTGATCCTCAAAAACCTTGTAAGAAAACGAAATCTATATATATTAACTAGGGGGGCTTTGCTTCCCTGCGCGCTTCGTGCGCTAACCCCCATTTAACGGTTTCCATGGCAAAATGGATAAATCGTAGAGAGGAGGGGAAAGCAGAGGAGGAGAGAGAAGGGGAAGGATGGCAGAGAGAAAAAAGGGAAGAGGGAAAGGAAGAGGGAAGGAGAAGGGTAGAAAAGGAGTGGAGGGAGTAGAATTTAAATAAACAGTGGGAGCAGCATTATAAACGGCGGGGGTGGCAATAGCAACGGTTGCTATGGCAAGTGGTAGGCTCGGGGGAGGGGAGGCAAAAGGAAAAGGGGAATGGGAGAAGGAGAGTGGAGGGAAGAAGATGGATGTGAATGGTAGGAGGGAGAGGAGGGGAAGTAACGGAGGAAAAAGGATAGAGGAGGTGAAGGGTGGGAGGGAGGGATGGGAGAAGAAGGAGGGAAGGGATAGGAAAAAGGAATTATGCGGGAGGGGAGGAGAGGAACGGAGGGATGGGCGAAGATGGAGGAGAGGAGGATCAACTGACACGGTGGCGAGGACAGCGGGGGTCAAGCTATTGAGTTCACTTGAGTTCATTTGAGTTGACTTGAGCTCATTTGAGTTCATTCGAGTTGACTGAGATGGCGGCGGGGACAGCGGGGTGTCACGTTTTTTAATAATCTATATATATATGGCAGAATGAATATTCGTGTGTCATCGCATCACGCGAAAACGGCTATACGGATTTTCCGAATTTTTTTTTCGTTTTTTTTCGTCATGGTCTGCGGATTGTTTATAGCTACAGAACATGTCTAATTCTCAGTTAGAACATTGGGTGATCAGGAAGTGAAGGGATATGACACACGCACAAAATCATAAAATGTTACAAAATCATAATACGTCACAAAATCACAAAATGTCACAAGAGCACAAAATATCACTAAATGTCACAAAATCTTGAAATGTCACAAGAATAAAATATCGCATATTCACGAAGCATCATAATTACGAAGAACTAGAATTATATGGAGCATCGACTTGAGTGAATGGGGTAGTACTCGATGGCTACAAAACCGTCTAGAAAAATGATTTACAGGCGTACCTGCGCCTAAATGCACATGTGCTGTACTGTTACTCTCGTGTCCTCTCTCAACCGTCTAGTCGTCTAGAAAACCATCGAGAAACAATTGACAACGCATGGTGCAGCCGCCCCCGCTTGCCCCTGCTGCTGCGGACGGTTTTGTAGCCACACTTTTGCTCGGGACAACCAGAGTTCTCAACCGTACGATAATTATCGTACATGTCACATAAGTTTACGGTTTGTACCAAGTCACGTAACGCCTGTACGATAGTGGACAAAATACGATAATTTCGTGTTTCCCTACTATACGGATTTTTCCAAATTTTCGTATATGGCGTTCGGGGAACTTTTGTTTATTTTGTTGGTAGCATGTACATCTGTGCATGATATAAAAAATACGAGATGCTCTGTAAAAAATCCAAATGAAATTCACTGTCTAGTACTAAAATTACATTCAATACCGTATATAAAATTTTACTATGCTGAGCACAGTAATTTTACCACCTCGACCATGCATTTTTCCTAACCTCCCCAGAAAGACATTCGTGCAGTTACAAATACTTGCAACGGAGTTTGCTCCATCTGTTGCTGTAAGTTTTGTACAATGTTTGCGAATGCGAGAGGTGGCAACATTGGATCATGCTTATGTTGCCGTCATCGTTGCGCAACAAATGCGCTACTGTCGTCTGCATTCGTTTGCATAAAAAACTTAGGAAAATGAGGACGCACCTTGCCTCAAATATGAATGCATCTTCTTTCGCTAGTCGTTGCTTCAAAAAAGTTACAAACAGTAGCTGCAGTTATTAAGCGAACTTTTGTGAAATTCCAAACATGCTAGATGTTTGTACCACAATTGCACTATAATAACATATATATATAAACGAACAAATTTGCTCATTTTTGGAATTGTATTTTTGAAATAAAATGTACAAAAGTTAAAGGCTTTTCAAATTTTTGGGATTGTGTTTTTGAATACACCGCACAGGCATACAGTCATATGGTATGTAATTATATATCACTAATTAAGTTAAAATTTGTGAGTGCAAATAAAAGATTGAGTGAGAAGGAGACAGTGACTCCTTTTTTTTACTGCGGGAATCATGTGCGAGAGTGTGCAGGAGCGCAACTGGCATATACTGGCGTACACTGACGTATACGTTGCACAATTTCCCAACAAAATCCGACAAAATCCGGGATTCCTAAGGTATGTATTATCGCTATAAACTAAAAATAGTACGTGTCCAATAAATGCTGATTGAAGAATAAATAAAAGTTTCATTTCTGTATTTATCGATGTCATTATTAGCTCTAAAAGTGTCTCGGTAATATATAGGTTATCTGCGCAAGCTAGTTTGTTTACACTTGAAAATTTCGCTTCTGGACATGAAAAATCTCTTGAAATTTTATTAGAACATTCATGTGATAGTCGAAAATTTTTTATTTTTCAATGCAAATAAATAATTATACTACTATAATCTTAAAATTGCATTTTTCAAACGATTTGGCGGATTTCGTGCCATAATGTATTGTCACATGTTCAAATAAATGATTTTTTTGAAATATTTTTTAAAAGTGAAAAAAGATGAAAAAGTCTGTCATGCCATTTGTATGATTCATGTAAGTGGACAATTTCTTTCCCTCTCATTTTCCACTCTTTCCTTTTCATACATTCAACTAGACATTAATTTCTTTCACAGTAACTTGCTTGATGCAAAAATTTATTGAAATAGTTATAATTCATTCATTTTTTCAATATATTCAAAAATATTGTAACGGTGAAATATTTGTTAATAGTAATGAAATCAGATTTCACAAACAGTTTGCAATATGTTGCTATTATTTTGGACACATTAGATTCATATACGATCTGTCATGGCTGAACCACCTGTTTGGGCAATGTTGCTGAAACTTTTGCAATACTACGTTGGTCATACTGTTGTCGACAGAAGTATAGTCAACTTTGTTTCATGCCATGGACTTTCGTTGCGCAAATATTTCACAAACATTACGCAAAATGTCTTATTGGGTAGTAGTGAAATCGCAGCACTGAATTCTGTAACGTTGCAACCTGCTTTTAAAGCCTTGGTTACATGCGAGCAACTTGCAACTTGCGTTGTTTGCTGCTGACTGGATACGTAAAGCAGAAATTCGTTCTGCGCATGTTGAACTTGCAACTTGTGTTGCTTGCTACTGATTGGATGCGCAAAGCATAAATCTGCGCTGCGCAGGTTTGAAGTCTTATTTGAAACCTGTGCAATAGATAACAGCGCAAGTTTCAGTTTGCAAGTCGCTCGCATGTTTCTTTAAAATCACTGTGCTCAGTTTGGATGATGTAGTTTGCCATCCTGGGCTTAAAATTTACTTTCTCTGATAAAGTTACTTTTCTCAGAATGGTAATATTTTACCATCAGCTGTGAACTTTTGGTAATAATTTTTTTTCATGTAAATATCATCAAATTTAGCCAAAAAATAAAAACACGATAATTTCGTGCCGAACCCGATAATTTCACGGCCCTGATACGATAACCGCCCTCTGCTGAGTTAAGAACCCTGGGGTCAACTCTCCATATAATCTCCGGGGAAAAAAAATTGCATGATACATGCATGCAGCGTGCATGCAATGACATGCAAGCAGCTTGCATGTTTCTTGCATGCTGCATGCAAGTGTACTTTCATGTAGCATGCATGTAACATGCAAGTTTTTAAATGCCAGAACCATGCATGTTTCTTGTAAGATAATCATGTATGGTTCATGCATGCTGCTTGCATGCCGCATGCATATCGAAAAAGGCGATTTTTTTCTGCTTGCAGCATGCACTATGCAAGTTTTGCATTCATGTCGCATGCAAGCAGCATGCATGTCGAAATAAGCGATTATTTTTTTTTTTTTCATTTTGCATTGTATTTTTTTTTGCATTCATTTATTTTGCATTACTTTTTTTTATTGGAATTAAAAACTGCAGAAAAATTTTCATACATTAACCCATTACTGCCCAAAAGTTCGAAAAAATATCCTCAACTTTGCCAATTAATTTATTGTAGTTAAACATGTTGTATAAATTTGAAATTCAACGTATGTCTGTTTTCAAGATCCCTCTAGAAGATAAAGTCGTCGGAACAATCGCTTGTTCAACAGGAAATGAAATATGGCGGCATGTTTAAAAAAAAAACACAACAAAATTTAGCAAAAAAAATTTTTGCTGATGCTTTTTACATTGAAAAAAATTTTCCACATCACCAATTGGGTGCACAACAGTGCATAAACTTAGGAAACCTTCGAAAAATGTAGAAGTAAAACTTTAAAATTCAAGAGAGATGCCTCAAAATGGCGAATTGTTCATAAATATTTTTAAATTTATACCCTCTAGTGACAGCAATGAATTTGACCGTCACCGAAATGACATATATGTGTTTTTCATGGTTTTTCGGGTCACAGTTTACGAATTTGGTCTCGATATTGCGAAATTAATTTGTTTAACCAATTTGTTCAAATAAATTATTTGTAAAAAACATATTATTTTCGAGATGTATATGATGTTCATGATGTTTGGACGCACTGAATCCGAATCTGGCATCAGATTTGCAAAATTAATGCGTTTAAACAATTCGTTACACGATTTTTCAACAAATTGTTGTAATAATTGATTTTTGCAAGATGCATATGCTTTTCATGGTATTTGTGTACGCTGATCATGAATGTGGCCACGGGAATGAAGCATCTCTCTTGAATTTTAAAGTCGTACTTTTACATTTTTCGAAGGTTTCCTAAGTTTATGCACTGTTGTGCACCAAATTGAAGATATGGAAAATTTTTTTCAATGTAAAAAGCATCAGCAAAAATTTTTTTTGCTAAATTTTTTTGTGTTTTTGTTAGTCATGCCGCCATATTTCATTTCCTGTTGAACAAGTGATTGTTTCGACGACTTTATCTTGTAGAGGGATCTTGAAAACAGAAGTATGTTGAATTTCAAATTTATACGACATGTTTAACTACAATAAATTGATTGGCAAAGTTTAGGACATTTTTTCGAACTTTTTGGCAGTAATGGGTTAATAAAATGGATATTTTTCGAGAAAATTTGCAAGTGGTCGCATTACCGTACCTTTGTGGTGCGAATAATGACATATCTGCTGGAGACATGGGTCCAATTAATATGATATTAATTTTCTCTTGGACATGCACTTGGTATTCTACACAAAACTTGACATTAATTAATAATACCTTAATTAATAATAACTACATTTGGATTACGGGTTACATGTATTTGAGGAATCCTCTCCAAAACCAACTACGGGATTGCAATATTTCTGTATTCCGCTTACCTATGGATTATGGGATTCCAGTTATTCCAGTACCCCCCAAAGGTAGAATACATTTAATTGCGTATTCCATTTTATAATCCCTGAAAATAGCAGGATTACGTTCGAGCATCCATCCTGATGCACTGAAAATCTATAATGTTTTTCTACTTTCGTCATACATTATCACTGAACAAGCTATTTTCTGGCCGCGAAAAACAAGTTGTTTACTAAGTCAGACGTGCAAAATTAATTTTTTCAAGTTCTTTATTCACATAGGATATACATGGAAATTTTGAGTACACAAATTGAATGTGTGTCTGGGTGTGTGCCTTTTTGGGGCTAAAATTTATCAAAAAAAAACATGATGATCAAAAGTGAGAAGAATTTTCCTTCAGAAACAAAACACAACCGAAAAATTTTTTAACGAAAAATGAGATTGAAAATTCTGAGATCAAGGAGTAAAATGTTAAACAGTAGTTTTTCAGGTAAATAATTTTTCTCGCAACAACTGACTTTTTTTAATTTATTTTTATTTACTTGAAAAATTCAAGTTTTTGGGAGACGCCCATGCTTTTCATGGTTTTGCGGCTTGCTGATCATTCATCTGGTATCAGATTTACAGCAGGAATTTGTTTAAACTATTGCAAATAATAAATATTCTAAGAAAATACAGTTTTGACCTGGCCTGCTCTAAAGCCTCGTCCACAATTGTCGCAGGGCGCCGTGCGCGGCAGAAACGCAAAACGCGCGCAGAAAGTTGGACTCTAGTCTTAGACCATATAGCATATGGACTGCTAGTCGATAGCATTTATGCGTAGTCAACATAGAATAGTGAGACTGACGTCACTAGTTGACAGAGCCAACCGAGTGTGTCCGAAAACGTTCGATCATCATGAATCATCATATTTGTCAACACAAATACAAATAGTTAAGTGTGCTGTAAAATCGTTTTTCTGTTTGCAGAAAAGTATGAAACAGTGTGTGATACAGAAATGAGTCAAATTTCGTATTTTTTGATATTTTATTAGGCATTTTTCCATATCACATGCGTGTAATGCACGAGGCGCTTGACTTGTAGATACGTTATTGAAGCGCTTTGGATCGACTAGTGACGTCAGTCTTGCTGAGTATCTTGACTACGCTTTTTTCTACTGAGAACAATAGGTACTAGCAGTCCATATGCTATATGGCCTAAGACTCTAGTAAACTTCTGCGTGCGTTTTGCGTTTCCACCGCGCACGGTGCCCTGCGACAACTGCAGACGAAGCTTAACTGAACGCATGACTCGACATTACCAGAATCCATTATAAATCCTTCGAGCCTGGAATTTTCCATTAACGGAATTCTGAATTCAGATAAAATTTCATCTACCCATAACATGAAAGGCTTACATCTTCTATAAATTGAATCAGTTACATTCCAGTCACACAAAAGAAGCTATTGTCCTCGGAATAGATAATCCGAGACAAAGAAATTTTGACTACTTGACAAAAAAAACGAACAAAAGTAATTGTCAACTCATCATGATGGATTGAAATTTACCTATATAAACTGCATGATTTTCAGTATAAACTTTGAATAAATTGTTTTATAACTAATAACACAATTTTTAGAAAAAATTCACACTTTTTTTAATTCAGTGATCAGTGACCCAGAGAACCATGAAAAGCATATCATGCATTTCATTGTTGGTGAAACTTTATTATTCTTGCAAACATTTGTTACTAAAAAGTTTAAACAAAGTCATGCAACAGAAACGAGACGCAAATTTATAATTAATGTTTAAAAAAACGTTGGAGAAGTAGGTTTCTTGGAAGTTATCTAATTATTCATACTATTGTTTAAACAAATAGTAGCAACAATCGATTTCTCGAAATCTGACAACAAATTCATCATCAGCAACCAAGAAAACCAGGATGAGCATATAAATCTTAATTATTGCATTTTTAAAAATTGTTTGTTAAAATTATAGTTTAAATTATTTAATTTCTAAATCGGATCCTAAATTCGTTATCAGCGTATAAAACAACAATGAAAAGCATATGCACCTTCCAAAAAACTAAAATTTTGTCAAATTTGTGTAATTAAATGAAATACACAATTGCATGTATTCCATCTTCAGGGATTATTGGAATATTAGAATGAGCAATCCCATAATCCGTTAGTAGCGGGTTACAGGAATACTGTAATCCCGTAATTGGATTTGTATAGGATTTCTCAAATACATGTAACCCGTCGTTCGGGATTTTTGGAATAACTGTAATCCCATAATCCGTTAGTAAACGAAATACAAGGATACACGTAACCCCATATTCCAAAGATACTTCAATTACATGCAATCCGTAATCCGTAATCCTGGGATTGTAATCCCGCCCATCCCTGGTACAGAATACAACATTTCACGAAATAATGAAATCACTCAAAATTACTTAATTGTCCTATCAGTTTTGGCCTATGAACCTAGAAGTCTAAAGTGTCTTATCATCATCAAAAAAAAAAAAAAAAAAAAATTGCCAAACTGATTGTAAATGATAAAATATCGTTTCATCATTTGTGGCATGGAACGACAAAAGGGACCTAAGGACCAAAACCGGTTTGCCGCAGGATCTGACTCAAAAGCATTAGAAAGTAAACCAAGATGAGTGTGTTCCTTTGGTCCCTTTTGTCGTTCCACGCCACATTTAATGATTGAACCGCACAATAAAAGTTTATTTTGTATCAAAATTTTTCGGACATATTTCTCATAGTTCTCATAGCTGATGAAGTATTAGATTTTGGAGTATTTTTTTAAGTTTTTTTTAATAATAATAAATTTTTCAACCTTATCCTGATTTGTTTCCAAAATTTTTATCAATTATTTATAAAAAAGTTTTTCATAAATGTAGGTCTGCTATAAATTAACTGATTCAGTATCATCGACTGGAAAAGAATATTTTCTGTACAATAATATATAGAATATATAGTTGCCAGAAATCCCGATATTTTATGAATATCGGGAAGCATAGGGAATAGCCGCCACAAACTGGCTGTTGACCGCGAGCGAAGCCGCAGGTGACAGTTAGTTTCTTATATAGTTGACCTTATGAAAACCTTATAAGAAACTGAAATTTCTAATTTCAAAAAATTTGTACATGTTTTTTTTCTTTCAAGATTTTATCAAATACATTCTGATAAAAAATTTCAGTTTCTTCTAAAGTTTTTATAAGGCCACCTCAGAATAAATTCAATTCATATAAGAAATTTCATTTCCTATAAGGTTTAAGTAAGAATCAATATTACGAAGGGAATTTCAATATACGGTTTTTGTAACGTCACCTCATAAAAAGTTTCAATTCTTATGGGAATTCGGTAAAGTTTGTATTCAATTATATGAAATTATAGTCAAGAATCAGTTGCGAAAAAAAATTCCAAACTCCAATTGAAAGGCTGAGAGTAAAAACCGAACTAGTAAGAGACAGATGAATGTGAAACTCCATGTTTTCTGTCTCTACTTGTTCGGTTTTTCCACTCAACCTGTCAATTATACTTGTAATTCGATGAATTTCCAAAAAATAATTCGAAAAATGTTTCGTCAATAATGTTCATGTACAAATAAAAAATTATTCAAATTTTCAAAATTTTCAGGCAAAAGCTAGATACTGATCTAACCTGATGAATGGGTATCGTTTTCGGCAGTTTTTGTTTCAAATCTTCCAGCCAAAATCTCGGAAGTCTCAATGGAAAAAAATCCACAATTAGTCCCCCAAAATTGTTTTTCGTTACAAGATCACAAACAACATAATTCGGTTCTCCTTTCAACAGATGAAAATTTATGTTTAATTTTTTGCACTCGACTTCGACTTGTTGCAAATTTTTCAGTAAAAATTTGTACTGTCTAATCGTGGCATCCAAAAAAGTTGGCAAAATGCAGTAACAAATATGGAGGGGCAAGTTATTTCTTAAAGCTGTTTTTTGTGCGAAAAGAAAAGCCCAATTGTCTGAAAAATAAAAATTAATGTTTTAGCGCTGGATTTACGAAAAGGCAACTCAACTAGGTACTTATTGGGAGAGCTACAAAAAGTGCAAAAATTATATTCAATTTACTGGATTCTCAAGAATGGAAAATTTTTTGTTAGATTTACGTAGAGATGAATTTTGGTCTGATCAGTTGCAAGTTTGTTGATTTTTACGATTGATTCAAGAAATTCAAAAAGCAAATTTGGCTGAGACAATGTAAAAAGGAATAATTATACTAATTGAGGCATTTACAGGTTTTAAGTAGTTTGATTACCATCGAATTAAAAGTAAATTTGAATTTTTCATTACCATGATTCAAAGAATATGGACGGTTTCATAATATGATATAATAATATTCAAAATTTGTGCTTTCGTAAAGATTTTCCATACCTTGAACTCGAGCATCGCGGAACATCCAGTATAAAATTCCATTTGATTTTTCCGCGAACTTTTCGACTTTAGTAATGATTCGCACTCGCTTTTCGTTGAAGTCAAATTCGTTCACTGATTTTGCAGTCTAAATATTGAAATGGTAAATGATACTCGAATCGATGAGTCTGACACGGAAGTTTAAAAATAATTTTTGCTTAGGGTATCGAGAAAAAAGCGTATTTTAGTTGTTCATTTAATCTTAAGAATGAAAAATAGTACATATTACGTAACAACTATGGATGAGCGAATTTGACAAAACGGGGAAATAACTGATCAAGCCGAAGACGAAGTCTGTTAGCCGTTTTGCCTATGAGCACATCCGTACTTGTTTACGTGAGATATTTTTTGTTACGATAACCGAAAACTCACTTCAAAATGTCAGTTTTGAGGTTGAAGTTAAATTGAACATTTTAAATATCGAAGATTATATTGCATTGACGAAAATATATTTCTAACACGTTTCAAAACTATTAAACCAATTGTTCAAGTATAGTTTTCTTCAAATACAAAAATTTTTTCTCATATATAAAAAATATTCTAATATTTACTCCCCTAAAATTATTACAATTTTTTGAAAATGTATAAAATAATGTAACAATCAAACAGACTTTTTTTTATCTATACCTCTTTCCTTTCCGAAGCAATTTTGTCAACCAAATACGAAGTTTTAAGCCTTTCCTTTGGAGGTATATATTTCACTACGAATTTTTCTGGAAAACATGAAAATTTTATTTTAGCAACACTAACAGATTAAATGAAATAAAATAGCGCAAAATTTTCTCATGCAAAGTGAAAGGCATAAGTGAAAAAATGTTAAGAGAGGGGGTGGCGATAAAAAAAAATCTCTATAATTTTTTCAAAATATTAAGGCTCATCTGTATATTGAACTTCCAATTTTTTTCAGTAAAGAAGACCAGTCTGAAAAATTTAACTAACCTTGGACCAATTTTCACTTATAAACAGTAATAAATGATGAATTTTTGGCTTGGAATAGTGAAGATCGAAAAATTAAATAAATAATTTATAATTATGTACTGCAGATATATTATGATCGTGAATTAAAGTTTTTTTAAGAAATATCTTTATGCTTCAGTTTTTGATTCATACAACAGTACTTTATAATATTTATACAATCGATCCTCGGAAAACCCTGAAATTTATTAATCCATCCAAATATAAGTGATTTCCTTTTCATCTAGCGTAATGAACTCACAATTTGAAGACTTATTTTTTTATTACTGAACATTTTTCACATTTAAAAAAATTTTAAATTTTATATTCCCGTAAAAATTAAAAAAAAATTGTTACGGGAAAAAATGAAGGAAATTAATACTTTCCGTTAAGATTACTTAAAATTCGTACAATTGTATCGAAAAACTTTTCAAATTATTGAAAAATTTCGTTATGGAAAATTTTATTAGTAACATACTAGAATGGAACACAATTTAAAGTATTGCTACGTTCATTTTCTTCAATATCTGCTTACTTCTGACCTGATTTAATCTCACGCAACAGAAATCTTATCAAGTTATAAATAACCAATGTTTATTGAAAAAGAGAACTATTTCATATTTTCTTTATCATTGTTTCAATTGCTAACATTATCTGACATCTTACTCGGTCTAGAATTCCCAAAAATTTGACCTCAGATGTACATAACATGAGCACGGAGCACCCAAAACAACAACAATCAATTTTGATCAAAATCATGATTTCAAATTCATTCTTATCATTCACTGAGTAAAAGTTACTTCTTGAGTTTTAATTTTCCCCCATATTTCTAGTTTAAAATTTACTCTAAAGTTTCTGTATGAAAAAAAAACTTAAAATTTAAAAAATTCGATTTAACGTGATTCTGTATAAGAATAATTATTACTCTCCGCAGTTGGATTAGGGGAAAATTATTAATCTCTAATATCGTCCTTTTTTTTCTTTTCTTTTTTGTTTTTGTATTTTTTCATTAATTATAAAAACTAGAGTCTTACAAAAGTTGGCGAGTGCTAAAAAATTATTGCAAAAAATATAACAAATCATTTAATGTAAAAAATGTATCAATATTAAATTTCTCGATAGTCCATTTATTTACCTAAAATCTACAAGACTGTATATCCCAGATAATTTCATTTTGAAAAATTATCTAAGAATGCATGAAAATATCAGAAAGTCATCCGAATCCGTTGAAAATTCTAAAACTCTAAAAATACTGAAATAATAGTATATTTCGTAACAGGCACGGGCGTGCTCATAGGCAAAACGAAATACAGTCCTCGGCTTCGCCTCCGACCGTAATTTCCCCGTTTCGCCAAATTCGCACATCCGTGCCTGTTACGAACGATATTTTATGTACCGAGGGCATAGAAAACGCATTTAGAGATCTCGAGCTGGCATAGAAACGCGTTTTCTATGCCAGAGGTACATAAAAATAATTTTTTAAAACACTCAAAATCTAGGAAAAAACTGTGTTCTACAAAATTGTTTAAAACTGTACATAAGAAGCTAATATATGAAACTACATATTTATGAAGTTTAGAGAATCAAGTTCTGTAACTTTGAATAGCAATCAAAATATAAGTATTCAAAACTTTAGGTATGTACAAATTCTACGAAATTAGCGTAAATACTAAAGTGGGGAGTTTTGGAATAAATGTAAAATTTTTTCAATACATAAAGAGAATCAGTTGGCTTTTTTAAAAACCCCTCCCCCTCTCTTCCATTTTTATACTTTAGTTTATATCAGAGACACTCGTTTGATCCAAAGTTCCATTCAACTAAAAGGAAAAAGTGTTAAATAAACAAATCAAAAATGCACCGAACATCTTGAATGCCAATTATATTATCAGTTTTATCATAATAATTTTTTTTTGTTCTTGTTTTTCAGTTTTAATATTACGTATTGACCTTTGATATCACGTGTACTACATTGTATTATTATGTACAGTAAAAGTAGGATACAACGTCAGCAACTTTTACTATAGCATTTAAGTTAATTGAGAATAGTTTAGGAAAATATAACAGCAATAAATAAGTTGTACAGCTTTTACTTACCCATTTTTTGGTGGAAAAGAGTGAAGAATTTTCGAAGAATTATTTTGTCGATCGAAAATGTTTGTTGACTGCGTACTGACCCCACAAAGAATCATTCAACATCAAAACTATACGAACTGATACAAACAATTTCATATTGTGGTTTCATCAGTTGAAACATTTTAGGGTTTAGTCTTCGAAACATCGAAATTTCAAGCTGATATCTTATCTACAATTACAACTTATTCGTCTTTAATGTCTTTCAATTTTGAAAATGTTGATTACATAAAAATTCAAAATGGCGCCAGTATAATTATGAAAACTAGAGTACTCTGAGAAAGATATAATATATAAAATAATTGAAAATAGGTTCCATATATCATAATTTCAAAAATATTTGTCGAGACCGTTTGACATAAGTGTGATTTTTATTGCTATTTCAATAATTAAAAGACAACACATGAATAAAATATATGAATTTTCAGACAAAAAATAAACCTCTAGAAGTATAAATAAAATATATAGGGTTAATAAACAAGCTTTTATTTGTTCTTTCAACATTTTTGAGTCCATATGTACTAAAAACATCTTATATGAGTAATGAGATTAAAAATTTAAAATCAACCTGCCGAAAAAAATGCACAGAAGCGAATTATCTATTTTGTTTTTTCTTTAAGAATTTTCACGAAATTGAGAGTACGAGATGAGCAATCTACAAAAATACTACAAATCGATAATAAATACTCAAAAATCTTTCGAAATGTCTTTAATAATGAAAATTAAAAAAAAAAATAGAGCGCTATTAATACTGAAAATTAACTATGAAAATATACATGTGAGTCCCTGGTTTAACTTTTTTTGTAAACGTCATAGTCTTTGTTAAAAAAAATAAAAACCAACGATTTTTTAATCAAAAAATCCATGTTTTTTAAAACCTACATAGTCGCTGAGCATTCATTTTTCAACGTATTTATATATACCTTTTGTATACTTTTGTTCAGGAAAGTCTAGTGATCAACACAGTATCAAAATATTCATAAAAAGTAAATAACAATCGATTTTTTTTTAATCCGAATGAAAAACCATATTTACTGACGTACTCATTAACAACGTATTGAGGGAATTTTCGTTTTTAACAAGGTTTTCACGCTTGTCATAATCTAATCGCGTTGTGTTCAACTCGCTGGGTTTTCTATAAATAACCCAAAAAAACATTTTTAAGGTAAAATTTGGAAGTGAGAGCTCTAGTCCGGAAAAAAAACCAAATCTTTTGCATGCTCTCCGTAAGGACTTATCTTCATTAGAATAATTTATGTTGTAAGGTTATACATGAAAATGTTCCTCATACAAGTTCTACACATTAAAATCACTACAGGATCATACGTATCATTTCACTTTTAGTAAATCTGGACTCGAGCCTTTCCAGCCACTCACCTGCCCGGCCTTATGACTTGCAATAACGGCACATTGTAATTTTTGTTATCTTAATTATTCCAGAAGCACCACTCCTTTCCTCCCAGTGCTTCTGTTATAATATAATTTACATTTACAATGTTATCTTTACCACTATGAATTGTTAATACTAAATCAGCAAGTTCCTCCTAATTTCTTTATTTTTTTCCTGCATTGGTGGTTATGAAAAAAAAATTTTTTTATAATTGTAAATTTTAAACGAATAATTCGAAAGCGCCTTCTCAATTTTCACCTTGCCTATGGCCAACAACTGCGATTTCGACTACTTACACTGCGTGACTAAAAACAACTTTGAAAATTAAAAAAACATGAAACTTGTCTAGAACGGTTGGTAATGACCCTCTGAATACTTCCTTTAAACGTTTTTTCTAGAGTAGCCCCCGTTTTCCATAAATTAATTATTGAAATTTTTTTTCAAAAGCATGCTTTAAATCAGGTAATATTGGTCCTTTTTTCTCGAACAAAAGACGATTTGTGTTCTCCAATTACCCTATTTACATTTCTGCGATAAAATATGTCGAAATCTGTACGCAAAAAATTTCGGAATCGCGCTCGATAAGTCTTTATTTTTTTATAGCTGGAGCTCCTTTTAAAAGTCCCGTTCCACCACTGGCTTCGACACCCAAATTCGTCACACGGTACCCCCCTGTTGATCAACTTTCCGACTCGCCGTAGCTCAAGCACTCTTCGTTTTTTTTTTTTTTTTTTTTTTTTTTTTTTTCGCTATCAGTTTTCTTAATGCTCCATTACTGGAATCATTTGAATAATGATTTGCGATTATACATTTTGACTGCACGAAGTAGTGAAATTTTAAAGATTGTCATTTCCATGTTGATAATTTCAATATAAGTTAGGTGAATGATAAAATCAAAACATTGTGTGCATCATTACTCTCTTATTCTATTCTCTGTTATGCATACATAATTACTTTCTAATTGAAGAACAAAAGTAAACCGAAAATAATAACACGATACTGACGCGTAGCTCATTCTTCGTTAATACAGTAATTCTTATGTGACCACCAGCAAATATCCGCGAGCAGGGAGTCCAATGGTTTTCCTTGGAAACGCGTTTCAAATGGCATCGAAATTTGATGAAACCTTTCACCATGCTCATCGGATTCTGTGGCAAGTTGCCGGTAAAAATAGTCCATGTGCATGTGCAAAAAGTGAATCTTTAGAGACATGTTTACACCTGCAAGGGGTATTTTTTCTGATCAGAAAAAAAAGGATAAATAATTTCATTTGAGTAATGACGCTTCAGTTATTACATATTCATTTTTTTACATATCATTATTATTAAGTGAAACTTTTAAATCATTATGTGACACCCAGACATTTATCAACAATTTCCAATTCTACTAAATCTCAAAATCTTTAGATTTCAATAAAGACAAACGAAAAAAATTTGATAGTCTCAAAAATAATAACCATTTTTTTCATAAGATTTCATCATTTTCTTGACAAAAGTAAAACTTTTGTTTGAACGAGTTTTCCCCAAAACTTCTGTAATGACGTTTTTGCAATCATTCAAGCATCACATTCTTTCTTTTTTAGGACTTTCTCAAATTCGTCATTTTTCATTAATTTTCGAATATCGGGACCATTCAAAACATCTGTGAACATTTAACACACGATATACGATTACCATCCGTGTTCTTTAACATATTTTACTGTTTTTCTAAGGACGTCAATTAATGAATAAGTTTAAAAATGACCAAGTTAAATTTAGAAGTACTTTCATGACAAACAATATTTACGTTAGACAAATAATAAATTTACTTTCACTATTAAAAAACATTGTTACTAGAACCCTTTGTTTCGAAAGTAGTTTGCAAGATGGTCAGTAAAAATTAAATTTTACACACTCACAAGTTATTCGAAACCATAAAAAAAGTTGTAAAAAAAAGTTTTGATTCTGTAACGAGCGAGATCAAATGGATAGGGAAAATTTAATTGAGATAGAAGAAATGTCAGGTTTATATCCAAACCTGTGGATTATCCATTAATCTCGTCGAGGCAGAAAAGGACCCTCCATAGACAACGGCCTATGGTGACTTTTAACTCGACTTTTTAAAAGGGAGTCGAGGAATTTGTTTCAAGGATTGAAAGAACTAGACAATTGAGATACAGTTTAACTGTCACGAAGTGACGTTATACTTATAGAAACTTAAACCTTTTCGATACAATCAAATCCTTTCAAATGGCAATATCATGACTCTGTCAATACTCATTCAGGATTCCGGCTTTAACGTACATGTCGTCTTCCAATATTTTATCTCTGAAGGTTGGCACTTCGATTCAGTACTTCTAGACGGAATGAATAGGCATTCTATAATCTTAATAAGGTTGTTGTGATTATTTCGCTCATTTCGATTATAACAGCCATTTTCACTCAGGTTGGGTCTGGATGCCACCCCGGTGGAGATAAAATCTCCCCTCCTTGGTGAAAATTTCGTAATTTTAATATCGCGATAAATCACGGGCAGAAAAAGGTGGAGCAAAAATATTTCAGTTTATCCCGCTTATTTGTAATAATTTTCTCCTCTCTTTATTCTTAATTTTATCCTTTAGTCAGTGGATTTAGGGACCTCGAGCACAAGTCGGGTATTTGGTCCTATTGACGTAAGGAAAAGCAGATTGAGGCTATAAGGCTGTCGTCAGGTCGAGCCCGTGGACCTCGGAAGCAGTCTTTTCACTTCTAGAACCTTTTGGGCTGTTTCCTAGGAGAAGCTTTCAGCTCTGAAGCTCAAGAACTACTTCGATTTTCCGCAAAATGTGCGGGTTTATATATGCTCAATTCGTACCCTTTTTCGTCCGTTTACGTCCGGTTGCAAAATTACCTCTGATTATCACTAGTCGTTTACGAAGAATGTAGATAAAAATTCTGAATAGAAAATATTGCCGCTTATCAAATCGTTTCGTTTCCGCCTGAAATTGGTTTTGGGTTGCTACTCGTTAGCATCATCGACTTTGAGCGTCGGCGAAATCATCACGATTTAGATACCACCGCACGCTATCTCAAAATTTGTAAAAATAGTTTCTTATTCAGACTTTTATATAAAACGAAATATTAATATTTTCTTCGAATATTCTTTGTAAAATAAAACCAGGCGAGTGGACAAGACCAGCTCGTCACAATTCTACTTTGATTTCAGAACTTCATTTCAGAAAGTAATATTTTCAAATGAATGAAGAAAAACGTTATTTCAAAAATGTATTATCAATAGATTCAACGCGAAGTATGATAAAGAAATATTTCATATTCACGTTTTATTATTTTCTTCAAAATTTATCGATGATAAACATAACTACCTTAATTGCAACAGTTGCAGAAGTCTATTGTACAATATTGATTGCTTGTTAAATTTGATAGATTCTTTCAATTATAAAAAAAATAAAAATCGAAAAAAGGAAGCCAATACTTTAGCTGGTGTAATTGAACATTCATAATATTGGCGAAAAAAAAGTAATTAATGAAAAAAACTTACGATGTTGATGTGGAAAAAGAGGAATCTTAGGTTAAAAGTTTTTCCAATCGGAAGTACAACACTCGGTATTTACTTTCTGTCAATTTTGCGGTACTCATAGATGGGAAGATTTCTTGCAGAGACGTTAAAACTGCTTTGTTGTTTTTCACCAAAGTTTTCACGAGACTTTTCACAATGCCGAGTTTGATGTGCAACGGTGGTAATAAGACATTGTCTTGTTTCACTAAGGGTTTATTGATCGTATTACTTCCCTTCGTGGGCGCCCAGTTTCGTTTTTCCCAATCATTTTTGGAATATTGATTCCCTGCGTACCGTGAGTCCCATTTGCATAGAAAGCACATATACTTTGTGTACCCAGTTTGCATCCCACAAAGTAGAGCCACGACTTTCAGGTCACAGGAAATTATCCACAAATGTGTTTCATAATTTATGTTCTCAATAATATGTTTCATCGTCTCGTAATTTTCTTTCATTCTCGTACTGTACGCGATAGGAACTGTTGGCTTATCATTGGTCACATAAAGAAGTACACCTTTCAAACTGGATTTTGATGAATCGATGGACAAACGCCATTGTTCAGGTATGTATGTATTATCCATAGTTTTGAAAAGCCCTTCAATATCATGGCAATAAACGTGCGAATTGCTGTCATCCACAGTAAAAAATTCTTTGAAAATT
This sequence comes from Platygaster robiniae, assembly GCA_028476575.1. Lineage (NCBI taxonomy): Eukaryota > Metazoa > Arthropoda > Insecta > Hymenoptera > Platygastridae > Platygaster > Platygaster robiniae. Next base: position 6,373,241 of record CM052027.1, on the reverse strand, counting down.
TCTTGGCGCTTTCGATATGCTTTAAATTTGACATCTGGAGTCAACGTTCCAGCTGCCTTTAAGTGGGACACAAGTTTTTCTGCTTTTCTTTGAGACAGATTAAGATCTGTTACTATTGTATCTAAAATTTCTTGAGTAATAAGTTTTTCATCATGGACAAAATCAGGTTCATAATCCTGATCTTTCTTTGAGAATGGGTTTTCTATCTCATCGTTTTCCTCACAGTTTTTCCCTGATTGTGAGCTTGAAGATGTCAATTTAATTTTTTTCAACGGAAGTTCCGCGCTCGGAACTTCAATGTAACATTTGCTTCTTCGTTTCTTTCGATTGGTTCCCTGACTTTGATTAACGCAAGCATAACAGTTTTTTGTTTCATGTAAACCAGGATTCGACCACACCATCTGAACGCTGAATGAAAAGCAGTATTTTTCACCTTTTGCACATTTGTACAATTGTGTTGCACATGACATACAAATCTTTTCCGGTGCCCACGTATAATTTATTAATAATTCCAATCCGAAACATTCTTCGTAAGCACGGTAAATATTAGGATTTGCTGTTTCTATGTTGATCGTATTTTCCGAAGGAACCAAAATTTTACCACAGACATAGCAAAAATCACTTATATCATTTAGGCACGAATCATTCATTTTTTCTGCGAACGCGTAAACAACTACTCGCGGCACTTTTCTTACGTACACTGAAAGTTATGTCCAAAAATGCAGGAAAATTCCAAACAGTTCCCTCATGTTTTACCAGAAAAACCTCTTTCTCGAGTTTTTTTTCATGACTCATAAGCCCTACTGGGTCGGGTGAAACCTCGTGAAACCGTTTTATGAGGTTTCACTGAATTTCATAGCGTTTCACGAGGTTTCAGGAGGTTTCATATTTTCACATTGATGACATAAAATAATATAATACTTATTTATAGAGTCGAAAAAGCATGACTAATGGTATACCAATGTAAATCGATGAAAATTACGTTTCATCAACTACAGTAAATTGATGAAATTTTGTAAATATTCTGCGATTGATGAATTATATACAAAACTACTACAGCCGGCAAAATAGCGAGAAAAATTAATATAATTTTTCAATAAAAATATTGATACAACCTGCCTTACTCCTAAAACCATCAAGAACGTTTCAATCGTATTTTGGCAAAACGAAACTTACATGGTACTTTGTGAAACCTCACGAAACCTCCTGAAACGCAATGAAACCTCGTGAAACCGTTTCACCCGACCCGGTAGGGTTGTATTGCGCTATTGTCGTGGGATGATCTAGTTTTGCATGTGATAATTAAATAATGATGCTATAAGAATAAAAATCATTAGTCCATTTATTTAAAATGAATAGAGTGAATTGACAGTTTCTCGTGTGATTTAACAAATGGTTGATACAAGAAATGAATGAAATGATTGTCTAAGAGTTCGTTAAAAAGCTGAACATTAATTTAGAAAAAATCTTGAGGACAAGCGTATGATGAGGCTCGAGTAAAGAGTGGAATGAATACATATGACGAATTACAAGATGTTTTCGAAGAAATTTCGCCTAACGCTGATTTTGCTTATTGCAGTGCTCATAACTTGAAGCTTGCATTACAAAATTACATTAAATAAGTGCCTGACTTAAAAAATTTTCACAAAAAAATAAAAAGTTTAGTTTATTTTTTTATTTCAATAAAATCCATGTTACCGATGAGAATGAGAATCGTGTGGTTAAGAAAACGTTAAGAAATTTTTGCTCAACAAGGTGGGCTTCTTGGAATGATTCATGAAATTTTGGTTCTATGGAACTTCATTTTACGTCAGTCATAAACGCATTATCCAAAATGTATGGACATCAAAGAGAAAAGTTAAAATCGGAGAAGCATAAAATATTCAGAACATGTTTAATTGGTTTGAGATTATTGTTCTGCTTGTTTTCCAATGCATGGTCATGCACAGAAAAAAAATTAGCTTTGACAAGTTTACACAAACTTTAACTAAGATAAGGAGATGGTAAAAAAAATGGAACTGATCTTCACTATTTCAAGTATTTTATTATAAGCAACACATTATAATGAAATAGAAGTTGAAGATATTGCCTCAAATCAGTAGTTCTTATCAGTATTAGTAGTCAAATCAGTATATATATATATGCTGCCCGGTCCTGCCCGGCCCGGTCGCCAGGAGCGAGAGCCCACGGACGAAAAAATACATCTTATCGCTGGTGCAGCGATAAGATAAAACATGACAATAGCCTTTTCAATTCCGAGCCCTCTTTTTTCTGATGGCCATCGATACGGCTAGACGTGCATGTCAGAGCGACATGCACGCTCTGATGTTGACATGGCTGATGTATGCAATGAAAATTAATATTTTATTGTAATTTATAATTCTGCAGTTCTCTATTGCTCAATTTATTTCAATCGCAAACTAAGATGATGTGCAAAAGGCTAAATTAGACGCTGTAATCGCAATATTGCTGAAAATGTCGAGCACAGAGACAGTGAATTAAGCGACAAAGACATTTATATCTTTGGGATAGAAAAAAACGACATAATTCTATTAATGGATTATTATAGGTTAACGTTTTCCGTATTATTAAGTAAAAAAAATTATTTTTTGAGCGGGAAGGAAGCGATAAAAAATGCACTTATTTCCAGAAAATTAAAGCTTACAAAAAAGTTTGATTCTTTACAACAGCAACAAATAACTATTTTGACGAATTATTTACATGGTAAAATGAGTCCCATAAAGACTCTACTAAACACCATTTTTTTCAAAATTCCGTGATGTAGTGGAATTTTCGTAACACACTTGACGTGTATTGACTCGTATATTTCGTTATTAATATATATTAACCAAATATATATATATTTATGGTTATAGCAACCAGATTTGTAGATGTATAAATTAACTAGTAGTTAGTATGACTTAAACTTTTGTTAACATAATGTAAGTTTCAGTTCTTGTACCCACAAATTTCTCTCCGTGTTTGAATAGTTTAAGCATTTTATTAGATCTATGATTGGTCGTTAGATTTTTCTTGATTCATACATGTCAAATTTTGATTTTTGCAATTTTTATTTATTGATATTCTTTACAGTTTGTCAATTTTAACATTTTCATTGTCGAATTTTTCGTATTTACAGTTCTGAGATTAGTAATCCTAGCAAAAGTGTTTACATAAAGTTTACGAAAACATATGCGGACGCACTGGGATGTAAACCATGTAAACGTTTATATAAATGTTTCTAATTTCTATTGGAAAATATATCATTTTACGAGTACATGGAATTAGGCCGAATTTTTCGCTGTATAAATAAAGATATTATAGTTTTTTGCACAACAACTGTCATTTTTTCAGTAAAAATTTTTTTACCCTAGTAAAATTGTTTACGTAAACTTAATGTAAACATCATGTAAACATAATGTAAGCATCATGTAAACAGGTTTCGTAAACAAGGTGGTTTTTGTTTTCTTGTTCTTTTTGGTTTTTGTTTGCTTGTTTCTTAAATTTTTACAAATTTTTTAGCCGATATTTGCTTGTATTACAAATTGCTGAAAATCATTAGGAAAAATTTAGATATTCAAAAGTTTTCATCAACTATTTAAGGTCCGCCATTTCGAATTTTTTTTGCACTTGGTTCATATTTGTACAAAGTCTCTGAGTTCATTCGTTGAAAATGCTCTTCATTAATTTCTAAGTTTTGAGCTTTGTCGTTTCGCGATTTCATTGTTTGTTTGATTATACCAAGTGCGTTTACAGCATTTCCTGACAAACTTACTCGTTGAGGTCTAATTATATTATTTAAGAGTGAAAAATTTCTCTCAACATCAGCGTTTGAATGCGGTAATGCTCTTATCACGGAAAGTAGTTTTCGCAAATTTTTGGCTTCAATTAACACAACTAGGAAAAATTGTACTAAATCAAAACTTTCGTTTTGTAAAGTATTTTCAAAATGATATCCACACTGTAAAAAATAATCGTGAAATCTCCATTCTTGTGTATAGAAATTTTTCCATACTCAAGCATTTACCACTCAGGTATGGGAAAATTGCAACGCATGTGTCATTGTATTTTCATTCGACTGGTAAACTTTCCAGACATGTATGAAGACATTGTAAGTATGGTAGAATTATCACACTATCTTGAAATTTTTCCAGTCTTATGAAAATATTTTCATGCAGTAAGTTTCATGCAGGTATCGTAAGTTCACCTTGTTTTGTTGTAAATTTTCCGTTTGTGCAGTGAAATAAATGTATGGGAAAATTTTCATACATACGTTGATGTACTCCATATATCTGTAAATATTCCCATACACTAAGTTCCTTGCGCGTATGGTAAATTTACCCTAGACTCGTTAAAAATACGTTGTGTTCCGTAAAATTACTAACGCAGCATGTAAAATTATATGTATGGTAAAATTAACATACAAATGTGAAATTTACCCGCAGATCTGTAAATATTTCGGTGCAGTCAGTTATACACGTATACGTGCGCGTATGATAAATTCACAATGTGGTTGGTAATATTTCATCTGTGTCCAAAAATTATTGCACGCCAGCATGGTAAATGAAAAGTATGGTAAACTTCACACATTTTAGTTGCCTTTTTTACATAAATGATAGTAATTTGTTCACCATACATAAATATAAAATGTTTCCATGCTGGAGCTTTTTAGATACAAATATCAATTTCTACATTTTTTCATGATGAAGTTTTACACAAGTATGGAAAAATATGACGACATTTTAAAATTTTTCCATTAAGCAAAGAAAATTTTTTACAAAACTGAAAATAAAGTCGTACTTTATGGTAATCACAAGTTTTGAAAATTTCCCATTATTTATTCTAAATATACAATTGAGGTGTTAAAATAGAAATATCATGTCGTAAATCTGATGTATGGAAAAATTGTATTTCAAAATCGAAATTCTTCAACAGTTGTCAAAAAAGTTGTCTTGTATGAGAAACATATGTATTGTGTATTTTTATTGCTACATTGAAATAATAACATTGATCTTGAAGTATTACGTTTTTGGTTTACAAAATTGTCGGTATATAAAAATTTTTCTATGCAACATGAGAAACTCTCCATAAGGTGAATGAAAAAACTGATATTGTTACAGACTTTACTATAGTATTTAAAAAATATAATTTATACATTTTCTGACGTTTTAAATACGATTTAAAATTGAATAAAATTCTCAAAATTTTGAATTTAGTGCATTGAAAACATGTATATGAATCTTTTATCAAAAATCAAAACTGTCCAACATAAACATATGATAAAATTACTATACATTCAGGACAACTAAGTTTTCACTGTACGTATAATATATTTCCATTGTAATATTTAACTTATGACATTGATCGCCCTCCCTCTCCCAATCAAGTATAATAAATGAAGATTCATTATATAGCATATTTTTGAAGAGTGCCCTGTTGAGGCTTACTCTGGACGAAAAAATAACTAGGTACAGCCATGGCCACCCAAGAGTGTTGACGCTCCTGGTTCTAGCGAACGCCACGGTCATGGAAAATACTCAGAAATATATTCGAAAATTCAAAGTGCTGCCACTGACGTGTTGCTATACCTATATATAAGTCCATACAAATCGGCGGATATTGCCGGGCCACAGCAGTGGTGTGCATTACCAGGTGTACTCCTAATTAATTTCTGGTTTTTTTGCAAATAAAACACATAATTCCAAAAAAACCGTAACCTTTATTTTATTCAAAGTATTTTCCATCGCTTTCTACACATTTTTCCCACCTTTCTGGTAAATTGTGGATACCACGCCAGTAAAAATCATTGCCTTTGGAGGTGAACCACTCGGTGAGCCATTTTCGTACATTTTCGTACGAGTCGAAGCGCTGCTCAGAAAGGGCATGGCCCAACGAGGCAAAGAGGTGGTAGTCGGATGGCGCCAGGTCTGGTGAGTAGGCTGCATGATCAAGCACTTCCCACTTGAGCCTTTCCAGCGTGTCACGAACGACTTTCGACTTATGCGACGGCGCATTGTCGTGGAGCAAAATCACCTTCTTCTGTCGTTGTTGATATTCTGGTCGGTTTTCCACAATGGCTCGGCTCAAATCTTTCATTTGCTGTTTGTAGCGAACGGCATTCACAGTTTCACCAGGTTTCAGCAGTTCAAAGTATATAACACCGGACTGGTCCCACCACACACACAGCATGACCTTCCGACCGTAACGATTTGGCCGTGCCGTCGATGTCGATGCTTCACCTGGACTCACCCACGATTTGTTGCGCTTAGGGTTCTCCAGGAAAATCCACTTTTCATCGCCAGTAACAATACGATGCAGGAAAGACTTTCTTTTGTATCGTTGAAGCAGCATTTCACAGGTCACTTTTCGATTCTCCATTTGTCTCTCGGTCAGTTCATGGGGCACCCACTTTCCACACTTCTGAATTTTTCCCATGGCTCGCAGACGTTTGGAAATTGCTTGCTGTTGAACTCCCAACGCATCTGCAAGCTGTCGTTGCGTTTGCGTGTTGTCTTCATCTAATAATGCTTGCAATTCGGCGTCATCGAACGATTTTCGCTTGCCGGAGCGTGCGGCGTCGTTCAGGTCGAAATCTCCATTTTTGAACTGTCGAAACCACGTTTCACATGTTCGAAGTGTTAATGCACGATCACCATAAACTTCCACAAGCGCACAGTGGCTCTCGGACACTTTTTTCCCCTGATTGAACATGAAAAGCAATGCATGGCGCATATGCTCAAAATTCGGTACGAAATTCGACATTTTTGAAGCGCAATAAAAACTTACTGGAAGATTTTTTCGAGAAAATGTCAACGCAATTTAAGCACTCGATATGACTGAACAAAATAACATATGGTATGTGTTACCAACAGCGGTACAAAACAGAACGCCATCCATTGAAAAAACCGGAAATTACTTAGGAGTACACCTGGTAGTGTGTATAAGTGCAATGCAGTGCAGTGTGCATGAGCAGCAGCGACAGCAGTGTGTAATGTGTATATCAGAGTGAATTCATTTTATTCATTCACACATTGGTCAACATCGGTCCGCACCCTGCACATGCGCAAAATGGACCGTGCTGGTCCGCTCCTGTTCGTTTCGTACGAGATACGTGGTCCTTTATGGTTCAAGCCCGTTCAGCAGTAGCATCAGCAAGTATCAGTAATCAATGGTATTACAGAATAGTTTAATTTGGTATAAAAAACTCTAGACATCGAATAACCACGCTAACAATATGTATTTTTATCATAGCAGGCAAAAAAGCCTGATACTTTTTCGCCTACTTCGCGAGTGAAAATCGGGTTTTCCCCACGCTACTATGAAAAAACAATGGCCGCATGGGTAAAAATAAATTTCATCCTGGAATGAATATTGTTATGTATTGAACAGTCGTCCCAAATTCTTCGGGACTCTCTGTGAGGAGAGGGAATCGCTAATGAGAACTCGTTCAGGACTTTCGACAATCTTGGTTTATTTAGGACAGAATTTCTCTTTAGTTTACATAAAGAAGGATTTTCTCAAGTGCTGGAGCCTTGCAGTTATACAATGCCGAACAGATCCTGGGCAGTGGGGAGAGGTGGGAGTCCGTATCTCGACCTAAGGGCCAAGGGTGTTGTAGGGACGCCTGGGTCTCCCGGTTCTTGTAGCAGCTCTGCCTCAGTTCGGGGGGAAGGTGGTGGAGACGAGCTGAAGGGGGACCCTTCCAGGTCGACCGTCCCGGCTCCTACGAGTACATCTACACTCTGAAATATTTAAAGCAAATTCGTATATATATATTTGGCATACTGACCTTATATTAAAATATCAAACAATTACACAAAAATTTTACTGCATAATTTTTCCCAAACAAACTTTATCATAAAAAGAAATTAATGGATTTTTATTACTTTGCAGGGATTCAACCAAAAATTACTGAATCAGAAAAGCAAATGGATATTCAGTTTTCTCTTTTCATGGATCCTGTCCATTGATCGATCAACAGCGTTGATCATTTATGTGAAAATTTGAAAAAAATGGGAAAAGAAAATAATCCATTTTCAAAACTTGAGCTTCACAGAACGAAATGTTCGAAACTAATTCAGAATGTGATATCCCCTGCTTTTTTGAAAGAAATTATCGAAGACGTTGAAGACGGTTCATATTCAATTATTCTGGATGAATCAACCGATTGCTCAGTGGTGAAATACATGGCCTATTGTATAAGATATTTCAGCTCAAAACAGAACAAGATGGTCACAGATTTTTTGAGCCTCAGTGAAATCGTTTCTGCAACAGCAGATAATTTGTTTCAACATTTTGTCGAATTTATGGGCAGTGTTGGATTGAAACTTGACCGACTTTTGGCACTTGGGACAGATGGTGCGAGTAATTTAGTGGGTGCCAAACATTCGTTGTACACACTTTTGAAAGAAAAAATTCCTCATCTTCAACTGATGCAATGTGTTTCTCATTCTCTGCATTTGTGCGCCGGAAAAGCTTGTGAAGAGCTACCATCGTCTTTAGAGTTGCTTTTACGAGAATCGCACAACTGGTTTTCGTACAGTTCTCTGAGAAAGGTAAAATACAATTGGGATACAAGTAATAAAATAAAAATGTTCTAAATGTAAATAATGTGTTTCAAATCATTTCATTTTTTGAAGAAATGTGTATAAAACTTCGCGGCGAATCACAATAGGAATATTATTTATATTTTATAGGAAATATTCCAGTGCTATATATGTTTTTTCATTTCTATAGCACAATATGTTTTAATTACGATTGGATGATGGTTCATACTTTTATGAATTTCAAAAAATATAGACCTTGCACAATTGTTTGTAGACAATTTTCGAGAGATGAATTAGATGGAAATGTGTATATGAATAAGTAGTATATGTTATCAAAAAGGATCATTGAAACTCTAAAAATACTTTATCAACAATATGTCTCAAAAGACAAATAAATTTTTTTCGAGATTATCAGGCAAAAAATTTTAATAATCACTAAAATCTTGTTCATATACATTTAGATTTCTTTTTAATGAAGAGCAATGTTTCATAAAAATATAAATAAAATAATTTTTCAAAGAAATAAATTATCTTTTTATACAAACCCATAAAATTGTCATGTTAGATGGCTTATTATCAAATGAACTATTATATGTCAAATTTGTTGGTTTTTTAAAATAATATTTCATCTCATGGTATTTTTTATGTTAAATCTAATGGTTCAAGAATAGATTTCTAGTTTCATGAACAATTTCATGAGGTTTTTATTTTACATTAAATAAAAATAATATTATGTACAGTACAATTGCATAATTGAAGAATAAATGAGAGTTTTATAAGAATTATCAATATATACTGCTAAAATTTCTTAGCAACTGAACATGTTTAGAACAACAAATAAATGAAAATAATAAAACAATTACGTAAAGATTTTTTGACTTTTGATTTCACATTTTTTTCTCTTTGAGCAGGTCAAATACAGGGAACTTTACGAAGTCATGAACGATGGTGATGTTCCCCTGAAATTGATTCAACTCTCTGCAATAAGGTGGCTCGCTTTCTTCTGCGGCGTCAATAAAGTTTTGAACCAATTCTATGAATTGAAATTGCACTTCAAAATGGCAGCGAGTAAAACAGGAGCGGAAAAATTTCTATCGGCACGAATTATTTCGGACATGTATGAAAATGAAATGAATTGGCTATTTTTGAAATTCTCGCATCCAATTTTAAAGGAAATTACGCGTTTGAACTTATCTTTCCAAAAAACAGACAATGATTTAATGAATTAGTATTTAGACTTGAAAAGATTTTTGTTGGCTACCGCCAAACGAATTATCAAACCACTTTATTTGAACAATAACGTTCTAGTTGAAAAAAATGAGACCTTAGATTTCTCAGAAATTGAAACAGTTAAAAAAGCCTTGGAAAGAATCGATGCTGAGTTTGGGAGCACTGGTTTGCCATTCGACTCAAGTGATTTCGGATTTTCATTCGAACAAGCTGTTAAGAATGTTAAATTGTCGAAAGACCAATTGATCTATGTCGTCAAAAATTAGGACGTTTTTTGATTCGTCTTTGTAACGAATTGGTTATGAGACTACCTAAAAACTTAAAAGTCGTTTCCAAAGTCCAGTTTTTCTCGCCCAACGTGTGCTTTTCAAATCATTCGATGGAGCTATTAGAAAAATTACCATGGGAGTTATCAGGTAAATTTAAAAATCGTATGCATTTCTTACGTATTAAACTCCATAATAGACAAATTGACATTAATCATGAACACGATTGGCTATCTCGATTTCTCAGCCGATTTTAATTTTTAAAATTTTGTGATAAAAATCAGCAGAAGCCGATAAATGAAGATCTCAGTAATGCGTTGAGTTATCGGGAGGTCTCAGCTTTAGCTGATTTTTGTCACATAAAAACTTAAAACTTAAAATTCACTGAGAAGTCAACAGAGAATCATAATTTTTTTGGTTTATAGATCCCGATGCAGATCGCGATGCAATCGAACATCAATGGCGTATTTTGGGAACATTGAAGATGCAAGACATCAATGTTAACTTCGTGAATATCGACACTACTGACTCTGTGAGCTTTTGGGCTTCTTTATGGGGTATGCGTAACGCACAGGGAGATAGATCGTTTCGCGACCTCGCCGGATTCGCTTTGAAAGTTTTGGTGCTCCCTGTCAGCAATGCTGTCGTTGAAAGAATATTCAATATCATGAACATTGTAAAAAACAAGTTGCGGAATCGAATGACCCTACCAGTTTTCGAAGCTCTTATTCGAATACGAGTTCATTTGACGGCTCTTGGCATGTGTTGCTACCAATATCATCTGACCCCAGACATGATCGCATTATTTAACTCTAAAATGTATGCGAAAAAAAACTCAACTGTTGACGGCAACAACGAAAAAAATGATGAAACTTTGTTGTTAGACGAAGCAATTACGTCGCTCATCAGTATTAAAACCATTAAGCACTGATTTTTATATTAAGACTTCTGTGCAATGATATATTGATAAAAAAAAAATTTTCTTTGAAATGCTTTTATATATTGGAAAAAAAAGCACAACATATATATATATATATATATTCATGTAATTTTTCTTTATAATTTGAAAGTATACTTTATATAAAATATATTAATATATGTGTTGAATAAATTGAGACATTTGATACATGAGTTCGCACTTTAATTCTGCTATATCCATACTTCTATTCACTTCTCATCAAAATATGAATAAAAATACATGTTCTTTTTCGGATTGTTACGAAGCATTATGTTTTTTGAAATTGGGCTACATTTAGGCTACTTCAAATTAGAGCGCGGGCGATTTGGGTGACTTCAGCGCCATTAGTTGGCGATTTCGACGAACGATCATCTGGTAACCCTGATGCTAGGCACTCGTGTTGAGCTAAAGTGCAATTTATGTGCATATTTATGTTTTTACTGCCGGACACTGACGAAAAAATATTGTTATTATTTGTGTTCAAATTCAAGTATTTCCGAAAATGATGTATTTTTTTTTAAATGAATATTTATTAGATATCCATTAAATTTAATGGTTTCATTTCATTATGTATAATATGCCTATTAAAAAGGTAAATATGTCATTTACAATCGTTAACAGTTTTAGTAGAATTTCGTCTAAAATTTGATTATTTGATTTCAGAATGTTTTTTCATAATCATGCAACACTTATTTCTGTTGATCAATATTCGTTTCGTTCGGTTATTTAATAACTTTTACATTGCAATAAACATATGTTAAGAAAGATAAATCAGAATATTTTTTTTTCTTGATTGTTTCTTTTCATCAATTATTTATTTATTAAAATAATAATTTAACTAACAATTTACTTCTTTGTATCATTCATCATTTATTCATCATACTTGCATTCATGAAAACTTTGAATTTTTTTATTAGATCGTGGTCTTTTTTTATATTCATCTTTAACAAAAAACCCATTTCTCTAAACGTCATGAATTACGTTATTTTTAAAACTAAATCCCAAATAGACATTTTGCGCAATGTTTGTGAAATGTTTGCGCAACGTTAGTCCATGACATGAAGCAAAGATGGCGATAAGGTGCGTCCTCATTCGTCAATACTTTTGTCGGCAACAGTGTCACCAACGCAATATCGCAAACCTTTCAGCAATATCGCTCAAACGAGTGGCTCTCAGTCGTAGCAGCGTGTGTGCATCGATTGTCCCCAAAATAACAGCAACATATCACAAACTGTTTGTGAAATACAGTTTCTTCATTTCTTAGTTCTTTTTGTTCTATCTTTTTGTCTATTGAAAAAATGAATAAATTGAAATGGAAGCGAAAAAAATTGGTAGGAATGTAAATGTTCAAAATAAAAAAAAATACAGTAGGTATGACACACTTTAAACATTTTTTTATTTTTCGAAATATACGCAAATGTTTGTAGTATAAAAAGAAATCTTACAGCAATTCACAAATTTCGTGAGCAAAACATTACTTTTCAAATGAGATGAATTTTGTACAATCGAAGTGTTTTATTGCTTTTTTTCACGAAAAAGTAGTTTTAAACGCATTTTACTTCTACCAGTAAAAGAATTAAACTATGTATTTTCGACTTCAAGTTTTCGAGCACTTTAAAAATGTGACGATTACAAAAAAGACATTGCTTATAACTAATTGTTAGAATTACTGAGATCTCTTCTTCTTACATTTACACTGATAAGGTCGAATTTTCATATTGAAGTTAGAAAGTAGAAGGCTTCATGAAACTTAAAATAACATATCTTCATTGTGAAATACATATACAGATGTATACATCTACACACACACACACACACACACAATAATACATGTAAAATATGCATTTCCAACTTCTTCAATTTTTTGAACACCTTTCAAAATGCGACGATCACGAAAAAGACATTACTTATAACTAAATGTTTGAATTTCTGAGATTACTTTTTTCTTAATTCAAACAGAACGATCGAAGTTGCATATTTAAGTTGGAAAGTAGAAGGTTTAATGAAACTTAAAATAACATATCGTCATTGTGGATTGCATACATACATACATACATACATACATACATACATACATACATACATACATACACACACAATGCATTAGAATATTAAAAGATTTGATTAGTTTTTTCAAAGATTATATTAAGACTCGAGGAATCGCTGCAGCTGTTCGTTGGTCATAGAACGATTTGAGTTCTCCTCGGTGTTGTCCGTGTTGACTCGCTTTGTTATAAAATTTCGAAACCGTTGTTTAGCGTTCCTCAATGCCTCCGACACACCAAGCTTAAAGATGGGTGCTGTGGGTCGCTCGAATTTTTGGTTGTTAGTGAGCCCTACTGAAATTCACGACATTGTATACAAAAAGTGTTATGTGCATAGAATATAAATCAATGGTCGTACCATAAAAAGCTTTGATGATTTTTCGATTTTCTAGTTTTAGGCTTTCATTTTTTCCAGACCAGGTGACCGAGTATGCAAATTCATCGGTGAAGGCTTCCTTGACCATGTTGTTGATTGCATCGGAAATGTTTTCCCCTCCCAAAAATCGAAAGTAAGCCACCTGAAATGCAAAATATTGCATATCTTCATTTTATCAAGAAAAACGTTATCAGGGTACCATGTAAGTTCTAAAATATCATATTCTCATACAGAAAATAGAGAGAAACCGAATGAATAATAAGTGTAATTTGTACATTAAAAAGTGTTTACCAAAGCTTTGAAGCGATGTTCATCAAGATCCTCTATTACATCTACCTCGATTTCACTGTTTATCGGCAAACAGGCTGGCTTGCAAGGCGTTTCGGTCCCTTGTAAGTCGTGTTCCAACCTTACTAAGTTGTGCTTTATATTTCTGAAACAATGTAACATAAAAAAAATCAACATTTTATCCCTACAAAAGTAGGTGTCTATCTTGAATAAAAGTAATTGATATTATTATTGACTTTATGAAAATGTTTTCAAATATATAAAAAAAAGTCTTCATCATTTGTTGGGATATATGTCGCCGTTTGAAAATTTCACAAAAAATCCACCATTTTTCCCGTTTTCAGTTATGTGCAACATAACTTATAATTTCTAGAAAAATTTCCACATTGAAAATAGTCCTGATATATTTATTTTCGGCTTTTTCCAATCTTTAAAGTTATTACCTTTTTCATTTCTATAATTAATGATTTCATTGAAAAAGGACGTTTGCAAACACGAACTATTTAAAAATAAGAATGTTCATAATCTCACAATTTTAAAGTATACGAAAACTTACAGAATTTCATTGCCTTGGACATCAATCTTGTTATGGAGTGTTTCAATGCGCTGCGATAATTTCCTGGAAACAGAGTAAAACAATTTTCTTAAAAATTTAACGATTTTGATGATTTGTTCTTCGTAATTCAAAAAGAGAGCTTCATAAAGTAGTAACCATTACATTTGAAGTATATAAAACTTTTTAATAACTTTATGAATGTGAAGCAGAATTTTTATAAATCATCTTATGAACTTTTAGAGTATACAAAATCGGAGGGAATGAATATCTATGAAATATAAATTAGACGTTAGCAGAATATTTTACCCTACTTCATCCACCCAAATTTGGAAAAAGAAACTTCATTCTTAATATTTGTTTTACAAGTTCATAAGCATTTTCATTATATATCGTAATAAATATTTTTAACTTTGAAAATGTGCCTCTTCATGCCTTTACATTCATAAATTACAAATGTTCGAATATTTCAATGTTTAAAAATACAGAGACAGCTTATTTACAATTGGAATGCAACATTCATTACAGCAACTTACACAGCATGACCTTTCAGACTTTGTACTAATCTGACAATGGATTCGACAGTCGTTTCTGGAAGAGGAACCATTTCTTCTGATAGAGGATCTGTTACATTAATAACATTTGCGTTGTTTAGAAAGACATCATCATTGTCTGTCGTACTGATGTCAACTTCTGAGAATGCAGTGGAAGGTTCAATAGTATTTCCGTTGGCATCGAGAGGATTTGCGGAGATGATTTCTTCTGACTGTGGTTGTGAAGCACGCTCTGTACCTTCAAGTTCAATCACTTCTAGATTTTGCGCATTTTCCGTACGACGGACATCATCGTTTTCTGTCGGCGACGTCTCTTCAATAATGGAAGAACCATGCGAATTCATATTTTCGTCCAAGGCTTTTTGGATTGGTATATCTCTCTGAGCAATCGAGTTATGTGCCACGCTTTTTCAAAATTTTTTGTGGCACACAATTTCTTTTGCTTCATACATTTCTTTGATTTCTGCGAAACGCTTTTTTACATTGATTGTAGGTCGAACTGTTGTCTGAGATTTCTTAGGGTTGTCCCTCATTTCATTCACGTCAGATGTTTTGTTTCATTGAGTTCCTAGATCTATTTTTGCCGAGGGATCGTCGGAATCTG
Organism: Platygaster robiniae; assembly: GCA_028476575.1. Taxonomy (NCBI): domain Eukaryota; kingdom Metazoa; phylum Arthropoda; class Insecta; order Hymenoptera; family Platygastridae; genus Platygaster; species Platygaster robiniae. The sequence goes on along the minus strand of CM052027.1, from coordinate 6,357,821 downwards.
ACTCCCAATATCGGTAAGGTAGAATTTTATCCCTTTGAGGACGATTCGAAGACATGGCCTGTAAATAACAAAATAGATTAAACCCTGACAACGGCTGTGCGGTTGAATCTAATCGCGGTTCAGTAGCCGCTCATTCACAGTCTTCGTTCGATGATTTTCCACATAGGTAATTATTTAAAAAAACGAATAACTGCATAGTTGAAGCTAGTAAATTACGGAATCGATATAATAATCAAAGTAAACTGCAAAGCACCAAATGAATTGCAGTTCTAACGTGTTGACATTTGGTTTGCTGAGTAGAATTGCGTATGGTCAGCTTGTTTTTTGAAATTGTAATTGTTGACATTATTATGGAAAAAAACACATTTATTTGCATTTTCTTAACCTCATTCATGCAACAAAGACAAAAAGGCTGTATTATTTAGCGCGGATCACTTATGAATATGAGATGCATATCAAATATTACCACGTGCAGTACTCAAGGATGTTGAAGCACTCATGTCATTGTAGAGCGTACAAGAAAAATGTTAGATACGTTTCTATGATTAATCCTTCCATGAAAATGCGTTTCTTGGAAATATATATTCAGTGACAACTTTTTACAAACAATTGTTATTAATGCTTTTACATTCTTCTGATTTATTACTATTGTATATGAATTAATAATGATAATATTAATTCTCTTATTATGAATAATGATAGAATTCATTCTATACGAATTAATTATAATAATTTAAAAAAAAATGATTGACTGGGAGATGTGAAGAGAACTTTATTTACTGAATTGTATATGACCTTGGCTTATGCCAAATATACTTTGTCAGTGATAATCGACCTACAGCATTTCTATGACAACAAATGATTCTGAGTAGTCATTTACTCTACAACAATCTGTCTCGGAACTTTCCCACATGGGCATTCTGAAGCATTTGATCGGATATCATGCACATCTAATTTTAGTCAACTTTCTTCCAATTTCGAACAAACGAAAATACCCAACGCTGTTGAAGAAACACCAATGTCGTAAAACTCTCTTGATTTACAAAATCTGCCAACGACTACGTAATGATCATTTCCTTCTTTCAAAATATTTTCAACAATGCAGCCAACGTTGTTGTGCAAAATACAACAGTTATTATTTGGCTTTAGAGAAAACGACATGTTTTGAAATTCTATTTTTCGGTATTGATGAGGATTTCTTGAATCGGATGTAACTGGACCATTCCAATGTCTTTGACTGAGTTTCACACTTTTTTTGCCGACTGTCAGACTGATACTGTGAAAATTCGTTTGTTCTGCAATACGTTTTGCAATTTGTTGAAGTGGCTTATGTGCTTTTCTGACTTGTTTTCGAAAGAAAGTCATATTACTTTCAAATGAAAAGCGGAAAACGAGTCTAAGTTTCTAAAGTGTCGAGCGTCATCAGCTAGGTGTTGCAAGCCATGAACATTATAAGATACAAATGCATCGTTATACCATAAATGTCAGAAGCCATATCGACAAATTCGTTTAATGCAATCTCCGCAAATAAACATTAATCTTCCGATAGCCTGGGGAAAGACAAACTCCGAATACCAGCATGTAAGAGCAAAAAGTGGTCGTACACATTTTCGTCAATAGTATTATGAAATACTACAATTCCTGTGTACAAAAGGCACTGGCGGTAGTCGGTGGCTTTAAAAATTCCATATTCAGATAGGGGGACTGTTTGTGAGAAAACTCATCTGGACAGAACAATGCTATGTTTTCAAGTCTCCGGGAAATTTTCAGCACGTCAGCGGCCCTTAATTTGACATTTTTAGAGTATTTTCCTTCTACGAAAGCAACCACAATTTTTTTCATTACCCCAATCAAAGCTAGATGCATATACTCAAATGGAACAGAGGTTACCAGTCCGTTTAGAACTTCAATTAAAGGAGTTCCTCCTTCTTTCAGATGATCTTCATCGAGACGTAAAGCATATTCTTCGTCGGTGCGGGGTACGTTATTAGAGGTTTTGAATGAATAATTGTGTGACGAACATCTTACTCCACATATTTTGCACTTGGCACAAGGATATTCGGCGTTATGGCCTTTATGATTCAGCATAAATGATCGAGCCGGAGCATCGGCAATGAGTGCACGGATTGTAGTAGGAAAGATTTTGCCCTTGAATTCAATACCACCCTTCATAATAATAGATTTCCACTCGGATAGGAAATCAGCGAAAAAAATATGAGGATCTGCTGGTTTTTTCCTGCCACGGTAAATACCCACAACCTCTGGATGGCATTTGAACTTGTCGGAAACTACTCTTATTTGGATAGGCCAGAATTGCCATTTTCCCATATTGTCGGCTCTACCCCCATCGACATGGATGTCAAGTTCGATCGTGCTTGGAAGGTATTTTGAGGGTAAATTCGAAAGCAAAAACTGTAACCTTTCTTCTATGCCAATATGAAGATACTCCCCAGGTGGAACGGATCTTAGCGGTACAACTTTTCGAGGTGTCTTAAGGAGCGTTTTTGCCGTTTTCGGAAGATGTTGGTGGCAGGGAACGAAGTGTCCGTAAAATTTTGTCCCCCAAATTGTGGGTCGTTTGAGTTAGAATGTCTCTCAAATTTTGCAAAAAAGTATCTGATACTGTTAAATCATCCTCTGCATCACTTTCACTTTCACTACTTTCCGATGCATAACATTCATTATCAAAACCTTCATCACCGTCAGAAAAATCGTCCCTGTATTCTTCGACAAAGTCATTACTACTAATGCTGTTATTTACAGCCAAATCGACATCGGACTAAACATCTGACAAGCATAAATTTGGTACTCCATTTTCAACATTTGTTGTCGTAGAAGAAGAGGTTTCTACATAACCAACAATTAAATTGTCACTAAAGTTCTCTACACAAGGCCCACTACAGTTAGGTGCTATACTTGTACTTGGAGTGACTTGATTATATTGCACATGTAGACGGAAATTTTTTTCCCTCCTTCGAATTTGACGACGTGAAATATCGTAAATCTGTTTGCGAGACCTAAATTTGTTTACTCTGTACATTTTTAATTGTTGAAAATATCAGTGAATTACAAAAATATTTGTTTCGATTTGTTGACCGCACAAAAAGTAAGGCCGGCCTCTTAATAGTGCAACGCCTCATTCTTTATAACCTGTGTGAAAAATGTTATGGAAGGATAATAGCAAACGAAAACGTAAACAACATGATTCTTTTGTTGTCTTTATATTCGTTCCTTGGGTCAACGGGTATCGAAAACATGAAAATGGCTTCCGTATACTCCTGTAAATAAGAAACGTTTGTATAGGGATTTCATAAGATCACCTCATACAAAATTTCATGCTATATTTGAAGACGATTTTCCCTGTACCAGTTGTCACAAAACTCAAAATCAAAAAATATTATACTTTAAAATCTAACAAATTAACGCGGTCCTCCGACAAATAGGAATGGAAATCACGGACCTGAACTTACCGAAATTTTATCCATATCTTTCTGAGTCGGAAAGTCCTTTGCCACTTATCACAAAACTCTGAATCAAATAAAATATTCGATTTTGAAAGTGAACAAATTCGATTCATTACAACTTCCAGCTTGAATATCTTTTTGAATTTTAAATTGTGTGAAAAGTGGCGAAGGACTTATCGACTGAGAAACATGTAGATAAAATTTCGGCAAATTTTTGTCTGTGTTTTTTATTCCTATTTGTTGGAGTGTACCAGAAAAGTTACGAATGTTTGTAATGAAAACGATAGTGTCAAATTTCTAAACATTGTGAGATTAATGGAAATGTTGCTTGAAAACTTGATTTCAGAAGTTGTATAAACTTCTATAATGGAAGAAATTATACACAAACATGTATATTCAACATTTGAAGATAATACACATTTCTAACTAGTTGACATCTAATTTAATCTTAGTTAATATTAATCTTCAACGTGTGATTTTCAAGTTCAACTTCGATTATTATTATTTCACTGCGAATAAGTCAGAACAAACTCAGTGGAAAAAAATACGTATAGACATGCCAAACATTTTTGTACATTAAAGTAGATTATCGTTACTGGAAAAAAAATTAATTCAAATTCGACAACGATTTTCTCTATTTTTTGTATAATGTCAGAACAAATCCGATTCTCAGCACTTCAAAAATGTAGCTAATCGTTCCTTGGCCTTTATAATTTTTAAGAATACATAATATTTACTTTTCTATCGATATAATTTTTAATTATTTATAAAAACAAAAATCATTTTTCATGCTGTAAATTTTCAAATAAGTTTTCATGCAGCTTATTTATCATTATGTTTATTTTATATACTCCTCTCATTTACGATTATGCTATTATTGCAATCAATAAAATTATTTATCAAGTGTAAATATACAAAATATAATCTCAAGTAAGTTACAAATATAAATAAATTATTAATGTAGAAATATGTATCACATGGAAATATGTATATTTTTTTCAATAAAATTGAATTAATTTTAATATTTATTAATCAGTAATTATATGATACTAATTATTATGTTATATGAATAATTACAATCAAACTGAACCATAATGATTATAACAATTATACAAAATTAGTATATTCCGCATTATATTATTATGTTATAATAAGTATATTCAAACTTGACTAGGAATTTTGTTTCAATCATTTAAATGTTAGACTTAAACTACTTCATGAAAAAATTGTAAAGAATATAATTGCATCAAGGAATGACAAGAAAATCTATTTTCTTAACGTCATAATTCAGTAGTGACATCACTATATATTATTTTATTTAATTAAATTCCCTTTTTTTTATCATTTTAATGAGATCTTTAAATAAATACTAAAAACAAATTTCTTCGTTGTAAGAATGAAATGTGGATTGTTCCTGCACTCACACAAGATAATAAAAATCAAAAAATAAAAATTCAATAAAAAATAAAAAAAACATTACAATGAATTTTTTATCTTCTGTTCCATGATCATTTAATACATTTTAATAAGTTAATGCAACATTTTAGAACTGGTCATAAATATATGTGTATATGATATGAGAGTAGTAAGTGATTTTTTTTTTTTTTATCATTTTCAATTTCTAGATTCATGAGTTATTCATCAGAAAATGAACTTATTTCTTTCTGACTATCGCGTTTTCTTAGACTTGGCACTTTTAAAATGTAGCTTATCATATCTCGTCCATTGCCAATGTCATTTTTAATTATTCATAAAAATGACAATATTTTTCTATAACTTTAGAGTGTCGAATTAACTTTTATGTGCATAATTTGATGTTATGTTAAGTTTTATATATTCACCTCAATTTATGATTATTTTGATTCATTGAATGAAAAAAATTTGTGTAGTACAAATGAAAAAGAATACGATCAAAAATATAACCTATCCTATCAGTATAAATCAATTGATAAAAAAAGGTTCATATGATGTATGTTATAATATATATTATTTCTAATGAACCAAGATAATTTCAATCTTAATTTAATTAATCAAAATCAATCACTTAATTCACGTTCAATAGACTTAAACACACTATAAATAAAAAAAGATGACAACTCCATGAATTGAATTAGGGTCGTTGGAATTTTTATTCTTAATTTTTTTTGGCACGGAACATAAAAAAAAATTCCGAAATGACTGGAATAAGTATTCTAGAAAAAACCCAAAATCACTCGAATAACAGTTATTGGACTAATATACACTATAATCAAAAAGGATTAGAATTTTGAAATTTGAATTAAGGATTTTTAAAAATTTTTTCTGAATATTTTTAGACGAAAAATACAAAAAAATGCGTAAATGTCTGAAACATGTATTCTAAAAAATTTAAAATCACTTGATTGACATTCAGTAGAGTAAAGCACACAATAATGAAAAGGGATCATAATTTTATCAATCATATTTGTGATTTTAGAAATTTTATTTTAAATTTTTAGGCACGGGACATAGAAAAAAATTCCTAAATGTCTGAAATACTAATTGTGAAAGCTTAAAATTACTTGAGTGACATTCAGTAGACTAAAGCACACCATGCTAAAAAAGGATTATAATCTCATCAATCATATTTGGGATTTTATAAATTTGATTTTCAATTTTTTGGGCACGGAACATACAAAAAAATTCCTAAATGTCTGACATACTTATTGTGGATGAAATATTAGTCAAAAATATATTGAAAAATAAGGAAACTCTCAAAACTCAATTTCCACGAAAGTAATGAAGCATTCCTAGCATTCCTAGTTAGCAATTTAAATACTGACATTTGTTTTGAAAAACAATTCAATTTCAGAAAGGCTTCTGAAAAAAATGTAGTTGTATCTTTCTTGTTAAGTTATAAGCAAAGTTTCTTGGAATGCTTCCAAGGGTTCTTGTTCACGTGCTTTTATAAGAAAATCCATCCATTTTACTCACAAAAAGAAGACAATTTTTAGGAGCTTTCGGTTTGTGTACAAAACTGGGCAGGCTCCTTACAAAACGATGCACCTTTTCCTTGTCACTGGTTCCAGAGGCTCCAAAGCAGCCAAAATCGCTTCGTCGAATGAATTTTTCAATCCTTTCTGCAGGCGAAAAACAATTTCATTACTCGAGCTCGAGGGTGTCAGATGGTGTCAGACTGCATCACACTGCATCACACGACACACAATTGCACACAATTGCACACAATGCACTGATGGCGCGACGCGGGAGATACGATCAATTATGACTTTATGTCTATTGCAGTAGCAGCAATGGTGAGATTTGCCGTTTTATAATGCAATTTTGAGACGAAAATCTAGCATATTTAGAATTTCACAAAAGTTCAGAACATAGCTGCAGCTATCGTTTGCAATATTTTGGAAGCAATGGCTGTTGACATAAATTTTATCTATATTTGAGACAAGGTGCGTCCTCATTTTCCACAGCTTCTGACGCAAACAAATGCAGACCACGGTAGCGCATATATTGCGCAACAGTGACGGCAACATAAGCGGGTTACAATGTTGCCACCACCCGCATTCGCAAACATTAGACAAATCTTACAGCAACGGATGGAGCAAACCCCGTTGCCAGTATTTGTAACTGCATGAATGTCTTATTGGGATCCTTGAACTATATTTATCCACATGTTAATTGTAGTTAATATTGAAAGATGGAGTTAGAATTAAGCATTTTTCCTATTGTTATCGATTGTGGTATTTTTTTTATATATGAATTTATTATTTTATACAATTGCATGTTTCAAATTTTTGTCACCCAACATTGAAATTTTATTGATTTTTTTTTTAGATTCACTTATTCAAGTTTTTACAGTAGTGGAATTTTCTTTTTTCCTGATTCTATACATTTTTTCTGATTGATATTTAAGGGAATACCTCTTTCCCTGAAATTTTCCATCTTATCATGTATAAAATGCCTACCTAAAATTAAAATATGCGACATCATATTTGTTACTGATATTGGGATAAATTAAACTTACATTCTACCTAATTTTTTTCAGAATATTTTTTCACAATCATCTCATATTTTTTCTGTTATATAATATCCATTTCATGTAGTTTTTTATAACTGTTTCAACAATGTACGTGCAAAAGATGAAACATCATATTCTCTTTTAATAATTTGTTTTATTTTTTTGAATACTTTCTTTATTTCACAAATTATTTTTCTCACACTCACTTTCTTTGTATCATTTATTTTTTATTTATGATACTTGCATTCATGAAGACCTTCAATTTTTTTAAATTTTGTTCTTTCTTCATATTGATCTTCAACTATAAAAATTCATTACTCAAAACGTCATGAATTACGTTTTTTATTTTTGTTTAATTAGATTTTTCTGCTGATACGTGCTCAAATCTGCTCAAACATACTGATAAATTGCTCGGGATCTGCTCTAGATCGGGTCACTCGAAAACGCCATTAATCTTCAACTATAAACCCACTTCTCAAAACTTTATAAATTACTTTATTTTCTAAATGGAATGCTTGAATTATATTTTTCCACATGTTGACTGTAGTTGATAATAAAAGCTAGTGTTTATAGTCGGCATATTTCTTATTTTATGTAATCATTGCCGGTAGTATTTTAATTTTATGTTTATTACTAAATAGATTTTTTAATTTCAGTTTTTTTCACCATACATTAAAAATTTTTTGTCAAATTTGATTATTTTTATTGTTATAATAATGAGAAATTTCATACCTAGTTGTATAAATTTATCTTATATTACTATTTTCGAACAAATTATTTTATTTATGTGTTGATAATTTTTAAATTTTATTATTTGTGATATATATCTTGTTATTCTGAAAATGATTATAATTTTTGTATATATTCAATTTTATACAATATTTTATGATACAGTTTTGAATTTATCATTTTTTTTTCTAATTTATGTTACATTTATATATTGGGACTTTTTATTTTTGAAAATTATTTTTACTCAATATATTACAAATTTTTATACTGGTAAACTTAGTTCAAAAACTTAATATGCTCAGATGAAATTAATTATGTTCTGCTTTGTTGTAAAGTATTTCGAATACCATAAAAATTCATCGTATTTTTAATTGATCACAAAAGCTGGGGAAATGTAGGAACCTGCGGTTATTTTCATGCCACTCATGTTGTAGCTTTTAAAATATTCGTTGACATTTTTTTCAGTGCGATAACGTTCGCATGTCGCTTCTGTGATTACAAAACGCCGGTGTTGAAAAATCACTTGGATCACCATAATGATCACAAAAACCTCAGTTCTGATTTCCATTGTGGTTTCAATGAGTGCAAAGAATTTTTCGTCTTGTCTCCATCTTTGCATATGCATTTTATTAGGAAACATAATTTTTTCGCTTCCCAAAATCTTAGACAACATGCAGTGCAGGCACTTCCTAATGAAAATTTCAAATTTACTTGTCCAGTGGAAACTTGTAAGAAAATATTAAATGAACGTAATTGTTTTCTAAAGCACTTGAAAGATCACATATTCAATGGAACACCAGTTGCGTGTCCTTTTACAGAGTGCTCTTTGAAAGGTTCTTATAATACCGTCAATGCACTTACTGGTCATTTATCAAAACGTCATAGAGAAATGACGACTTTTTCCTTTGTTGAGCCCATTGCAACGCTCGAAAATGAAGATAATAATGAAATTCAAAATGATCAATTCGAATCAGAAGCAGTCTCTGACGATCACAGCAATTTTCCCCAACAGTTTGAAAAAGATTTAAATTTACACTATTACATTGATTTGTTTATGAAATTATAAACACAATATCTTGTTCCTTGTAGCACAATTCTGTTTTTAGTTGAAGCATTACATCGCATTGAAGTCAAGCGTATAAATATCCAGGAAAATACTATTAGAAAAACTCTCACCGAAGAAAATGTTCCCCCATTAATCATTTCAAAAGTTGTTCGTAACATTTCTGATCGAAATGGTTTCATGAATGCTTACAAGATCTTGATGTCAAATCACAAACGAAAAAAGTATTACAAAGAACACTACACGTACGTACAGCCTTATAGAATATTTCTAACTTCAGAAAATGGTAAAAATAAGTATTGCCATTACGTTCCAGTCTCAGAAACAATAAAAGCCATGTTCCAAGACAAATCACTCGCCCCCATCTCGTTGTTTCCACGCGTCTCTAGTGACGATGTATTGAGAGATTCCACTGATGGCACTGTTTATCAATCCAATACTCTATTCAAAAATGAAAAAGAGACATTGAAGATTATAATGTACCAAGATTCTTTCGAAGTGGTGAACCCTATAGGACCAGCCCGTGGCAAGTATAAATTACTAGCTGTTTATATGAGCTTAGGGAATCTTTCTGATTACATGAGGTCACACATCAACACAATCCAGCTTGTTGTCTTGTGTAGGGAAAAATATTGCAACCAAGAAAAAGTTTACGGCGCGATCGCAAACGAAATTGTAAGTATTGAAACCGAAGGGGTTGAAATTTCACCAAACAAATGGGTGAAAGGAACCATCATATTCGTTTCTGGAGATAACCTAGGAAATCATCATTGGATGGCTTCGTAGAAAATTTTAGTAGGTCGATTTTCTTCTGTAGATATTGTTTGATTCAAAGAAATGATTCCCTCGCTGTAAAGGGTTTTCAAGATTGTTCAAAAAATGCAATTGATAGTGGGAATACTTCGAAAAATGATATTACCTCTGATAGCAGTGAAATAAGTGAGGAAGAGAACGAAGAAAAATCCGACATTGACTCTGATACTGATTATATCTGATCCATGTGATAGCGATGAGTCTTCAAGTCAAAGTGATGGAAATGATGATAACGTTTGCACCACCTTTTTGAACAAAGGTCGCCCGAAAAGAAATGTCGATGCATATAACAAGGCTTTGAATCACATCGTTCAGGGAAAAAATTATCAGGGTATAAAATTCGATTCAATTTTCAACAGGCTCAATTATTTCCACGTTTGCTTCCCTTGTTTGTGCCCTTGTTCCGGGCACGATCTTTTAGAAGGCGTCGCTGCATCAGATGTTGCATTGTTCACAAAATATTTTATCTCTCAAGGATGGTTCACTCTTTTAGATCTAAATTGTAGGATTGAGAAATTCAAATATTCCACAAGTGACAAAAGAGACAGACCAGCTAGCATACCTGACAAATTTGTTAAGAGCCTGCAAATCTGGATGTTCGTAAGGCTTTATCCTCTTTTAATCGGTGACAAAATTAAGGATACTGAAAACAAGGTATGGCAATGTTTTCTCAACTTGTCTGAGTGTATTGAACTTATTTTCGCTGCAGAAATTCATAAGTCATTTGTAACATATCTCCAACTTGTATCGATGAGTATTTGGCTAATAGAGCTACCTTGTTTCCGGATTTCAAATTGTTGCCGAAACATCATTTTATGATCCATTACCCAAAGCTTATTTTGAAATTCGGTCCCCTTTGAAGGGTTTGGACGCTGCGCTTTGAAAGCAAGCACACATTCTTCAAAAGATTTATGCGTGTTCTTCGCAATTTCAAAAATGTCACATCTTCATTAGCAGAGAAGCATGAAATGTATCAAAGTTTTTTGAGACAAGGGGCTGATTTGCGCATGGTTAAAAAAATTTTTGATGAAAAACCTTTTGAAATTACTTCCCTGTCCCAAGATATTCAACAAGTTCTAAATGAAAAAATAGACTTCCGTTTCGATGTCACAGAATGTGGTAAAGTTATTATAAAAGGTACACCTTACAAAAAAGGTGAGATTGTTGTTGTTGAGCAAGATGCTTATCAAACTAACTAAATTTTAAAATTAAATTTTAAAGGTAATTTTTGTGTTTGTTACATTACAGAGTTCACGATGCCACTTTTTACTATCACTAACAAAGGACGGACAAGTTCGAACCTTGTTTTCGCTGATTCAATTGATTCAATGATTAAAGAATCTAGAAAAAAATTATCGTTACCTGCTGCGCAGTACAAGGTAAAAATTCGTCCAAGAGCGATAGAATAACTGAAAATTATCTAAAATACAAATTCTTAATAAAAAGCAATCTATCAATATTAAAATAAATTTTCTGTATTGCAGTAAAAAGAATAATATCATAAGACAATCTAAAGAGTCATGTTGATTTCGTTACTACAGTATCAGCAAATGAATAATTCTAGGTTTCTTCCTATTTTTGTTTTTTCATATGAGTTCGGCTGTTGAAGTAATATGACATAAATAACACTGTGCGACAAAATTTAACTTTGGATCCCGGAATCGATTGAAAATCACAACATGTATAGAGTTTGACCCCCTGATCACTTCTGCCAAGGCGTTTTTCAATATTAGCTCCGGTTTTCCATAAATACCATAATTGTTCATTGTTTTTTAATTTATTTTCCGTAATTTTCGGCCGATTTTCATGCAACAAAAAAGGAAATGTATCTACAAAATCTAAAAAATCCATTGACACTACTAATTTAAAAAAACAAAAATGCGTTCACCAAGTCAAAAGTTCGATGAAAAACCATGAGCATATTTTCTCGGTATTCTGAATGCCTGCTGAGTCACATCCCATTAAGGCCCAAAACACTCTCGCTCTTTACAATAAGTACAGTCCAATCCAAAAGGTATATATCTGACTGTACTTATTGTAATGGGCGACGATCGTTCTGGGCCTCAGCGGGATGTAACTCAACAGGATTTAAAATCTTAAGATAAAATGCTAATGGTTTATCACCAAACTTTTGACTTTGAGAATACATATTTTTCTTGTAAAATTATTATTGTAGGTAGATTTTTGAGATTTTTTAGATATATTTACTTTTTTGCTTCATGAAATTCGGCCAAGAATCACGGAAGATAAATTCAAAAACAATAAACAATTATTAGTTGCAAATCGGAGCTAACTTTGAAAAACCCTTTGGCCAAAGTGATCAGGGGGTCAAACTCTATACATGTTGTGATTTTCAATCGATTCCGGGATCCAAAGTTAAATTTTGTCGCACAGTGTAATCGGACTTGAAATTGTAATTCTTGCAGCATTGACTTTCATAAGAACTTGAGCTCTGTTTAATTTTTTCTCACAGAAGAAAGAATTTATTTTTTTTGAACTCAATGTGATAACTTGAATTTTATGAAGCATTCAAACAAAAAAATTACAGAATAGACCATTATTTTAACGAAACCTCCGATTTACTTAATTTTCGTATTCAAATTATATAATAAATTTATAATTCAAGTCGAACATCTTGTAGATTGTTTTAGAATCAAACGGGGCTCCGATAGATGAAGACAGAAGTAGATGAGCTAAGCGGGTATCAGACCCCCCACTCCTCCTCCCATCACGTGACACACCCGGGCCCCGCCCCTTTCCCCCACCCCTTCTCTGATTGGTCACCCCTCCCCCACCCCCTCTGATTGGTCACCCCCAGACCCCGCCCCAACCCCCACCCATTTTGGCGGCATCCACATCCCATCACCCACCCCTTTTCGCGGTTTTCCACCTCCATCCCCCATCTCCCACCCCTTCCGCGGTTTTTCGCAGTTTTCGCGAGTTTCCGCAGTTTTTCGCGAGTTTTCCGTGGTTTAACCCTTTCGCGAGTTTTCGCGGAGTTTTCGCGTGTTTTCCGCGGGATGCAACATCCGCATTTTCGAGGGTCTCCCCGTTTCCAGGACGCTTGAACGATCACGCGTCCTTTCACGTCGAAGCTCTGTTGCCTACTAGATCATTTTCGGGAGTCATCCAAATACGTAGGCGGATGGACTTACGTAAGGTGGTAGTGGGGGTTAAAGAGAAAGCGGCGAGAGATACGCGCTTCGACAGGTTTTGACACGAATAGATGTTTACAGGGGTATGAAATAATAATTTTTTTTTTTTTTTTTTTTTGTGCAGAGGGCTCCACCCCGCCCTCTGCTGTGAGGCACAGCCATCTAATTAGCCTCTCCATTTTTATTTTTTATTTATAGAACGTTACAAAATATGAAATAATGTTACATTTTTCATCGAATAAATTCGCAGGCGGTGAATTTGCCGCCGAGAAATCTGAATTTCATCTGTTGCTCAGAGTTGACAGTATCTTGGAATTTCTGCAGCTCATTCGAATCTTCCTGTAGAATTTTGTTAAGACGCTCTGGAAGGAAAATGTCGAATTCGGAATCGAGAGTGATGACGAATTTCCAGCCAAATTTGGTTTCAATGAAGCGACTGCTGGTGACCATGTAAATTTTATCAACTTCTAAATCTGCAATTCTACGCGTTGGTTTATAACTCTCCGCACGAGCTGCCTCGTTAATCTTTGAGAAGTCCATATTGAGTGCAAATTGTCTTCAGACTGACGCTTAGGCGCTCGTGCACCCGTATTTCAAGGAATATTTAACCTTGAAAATCTATTGTGTAGATACGAAAGTGATGACATCATCTCGACAAGTTTAGACGCGTCGCTGGAAACGATTACATCATCATCACATTCCCAAGCTATGACGACATAATTTATTCATTTAACCTTGAACAATATATGAGGCAATTTACATCATCATCTCGACACGTTTCGACGCGTCGCCGGAAACGATTACATCATCATCACATTCCTGAGCTATGACGACAGCATTTATTCATTTGTTAATATAAGAGGCAATTTTAAGATATATTTTTAGAACAATCAAGACAATTTTTTCGCATTGGAGGTGGTCCATCCGGGACGTCATCGCAGTCATTAAAGTTCCAATGTTCATAACATCGCGTACAAGCGATAAATTCATCATCTTTTTGAAATTCTAGCGGAAGCTTATCCCAAACCACATCTATATTTTTCAAGTGAAAATATAGTAAGTATTCTCGAGGTAGTACGGCGATATCCTCGGAATCTAACATATGGAGCGAGTCTGTATATGCGAGTAAGGTAAACGATCGCTTTATCAATGGTACATCTCCAAATTTTTCCCAAAACCATATTCGCAGTCGTCGAGCATTTTCCGTAGCGCAGTGATGATCGTTGACTGGTCGATGAAAATTGTTGTAGGGGCATGCAGAGACTCGCAAATCGTCCAGTGATGGGCAGCCCATATCCATCAAATCGATGATGACAGCATTTGTGTACTGCTTCAGCCATTGCTTTTTATTCAATCCTTTGACGAATATAAATGCGGCATTTTCAAACTGATTGTTCAACTTTTCATAGAGTTCCTCGTATGCCACATCACCAGAGTTCCAAGGCATGCCATGATAGTTTCGTGTTAACCACAAATTAGTCGCCTTTACTTTTGATGGCAAACCATCCCATGCACATGGTGGTTTGAATAATGTCGTGGTAGCGTCGGCGTAGAAGGGCTCAAGCCTCAATACTGCGAGCTCTTTGACAACAAAGGTACTTTGCACGGAAAATCCTTGAACGTCCACGATATACTTCATATTGGAGCTTTCGATAAACTAACGTAAACTAATTAAAACCTGGCCTTATATAGCTTAAATCTAGTTACTTTTTACTAGATAATATATATGTATAATTTCATCATAAAAATATCAAAAGGGAACAGTTTGCGCGGGAACTTTGATTTAGTTCCCGGCCAATCAATTAGTATACTCCGAGACAGGTTTATACTAGTCAAACAATTCATTTTTTGTTTTTTGATCTATAACCTTTATACGTAGAACAGAATCTAGAATTTTCTCAACATTGGCTATACGTCGCTGAAATTTTTATCGGTCACGGGCCGCTTGTTCCCATGGACCCCGTCTCGCTAATCTATGCGCAAAATCCCACACATACAGCACATATACTGTAGGTGGGTTACAATCAAACGTAACACGCTTCATAGTTTTCTGACAACTCCGCTGATTGGTTGGTATTCTATGATACGATCATGTACAATAAGACAGTATACAGTAGTTGCAGCTGGGAAATTGGCTCCTGATTCAAACTCCAGACGAACATCAACTGGACCAGTGATCAAGGAATCATTTTGTTTAGCACAGTCGATAACAACAAGAGGCGCATTATCTTTAAATTGAGTTTTTATTAGCAATGGAGCGTTTTTTCTACCATAATACGATGATTGAAAATTTGCAAACATTTCATATAACGTTGCAAACTGGTTTCGTTGAAAATCAATATGAAGATTCTGATAAGGATAATATTGTGAATTTAAATACAATTTCATATCACGCAAATTACACGTATCAAAGTTGCTCATATTTCCAGTTCTCACATTTTTTCGTCCAACTTGGAATCCTATGATGACGTATCTCGGCTTTTCCAGTTGAGTCGTTGTTTTCACACTCCATACGTGCTTTGTAGTTTGAGGAAAAAGTGGATACTAGTAAAGTTCCCAGCTTCGAAAACTCATGGCGATCGTTGGATCAGTAGCGATGAAATTAAGCATTCAAATTTTCTCCAAGTCCGAAACTTTGACGTATGGAATTAACCATTCAATTTTGCTAATGGTTAGCTTGTATTGTTCTTCGTTCGCAGCAAGCTGTGTGATTACGTTGACGTCGGTGTTGGCTCGCAGAATAATGAGTTCATGTTTTGCATTGACGATAACCCGTTGATAATCTTCAGCAAATCCGAAGATGAAATTCAGTGGAATGCATATATCAAAATATCCATTGTTGTTAGTTATATGTCTTGTGTCGTCAACAATCCATCCAGCATTTTCCATCATATCCTTTTGAGTAGGAGTTTGTGCAATGTAGGCCTTCATCGTTGTTGTGAGACCGACATTCTTGACTCTTTCGATCTCTACAGCATTCAGCTCATACCGCATTTCTTCAAACATGTGGCAGATGCCATTGTTCACAATCGATGTATGAGCAACATCAGTTCCATCTGCTTTTGTCAATCTTCCTTGTATATGCAGCGAACTTTTGCTAGGCAGTATATATGAATCCTGGTTTTGTACGCTGATGCGAATCTCATAGTTGTTGTTGAATGTTGATGAAGCATATGGCTGGTGCGCGTGTATTTCATATTGCGCTATTGACTCGTCGAAGATGACTTTTTTCTCGACAGATAACATTGTATCAGGCAGATGAAGCAGCAGAAAATTTTACTCTTAAACCGAGACTTTTCAGGAACTGCACGTTTTGCGGTGTTAGCACTTTGAGTGGTTTGTACCGACTGATGATTTTTGGACGTGCTGTGTGACTTTTATAGTCTCCGTAGACGATTCCCATTATTCACTTTTCACATGAAGTCTAATAGTGATGACTTCTCCTCGAAAATTCACCAACTTGCCGTCTTGATCCACAATACGTAGCTGGAGATGATGTATTGCCTGTATGGTGATCGGATGATAAATGACGTGAGTTGGTAGTTCGATGATCTTATATCCTGGTGGCACCACGGGAAAAAACTCATGAATAGTGTGCACTTTCTTCTTGTTTATATACGCTCCTGTAGTGATGTTACACTCGACACGTAAGGCGTTGATACTGAGTATTCTCACGGGAAATTGTGATTCATGTTCCACGTCAGCAGCAATGACTACCTGATCAAAACCTAATAGTTTTCCGATAGAATCTTTTGGTCGAAAATCTATCGGTCGATTACATTGAATTTCACTACGCAGCGTGCTACTATTCGCCCGTAACTGGAGCTCCATACTTGGTGGCAGCACTTTTTTCAAATAACGCTCAATGTTCTCCAACTCATAACTTCCCGAGGGTATAGTAATCACTTTATCGTCAACATAGAATTTATTGTTGCCGACGTCGATGTTGGGGATTGAATTAAAAGTCAGCAACTCGACTAATCCCAATGAATACTTTTTTTGAGGTGACAATTCGATCGGAGGAAAGTAATTAGTCTCCAATACAGATGACGTGCCAGAGAGTGTCAATGTCAATGTATCCGCCATGACTGCTGATTGTAGACTGATACACATTCACACACCATCGATGCTTTTATCGAGTAAAAACTTGAAACACAAGTGTCCACAGATAATTTGATTATAGTTTTGATACTGATCACGATTGTATTGAATTATGCTACCGACACCGAAATAGTCTACAAGTTCGCGAGGTGGTTGTAGATTGCCAAAGCTATCAAAATACATGATTTTATTGTCCGTTTTCCTGTAGGCGACCCAATGAGTTCCATGACTATTTTTACTATCCAAATTGATAATGGCAGCTTCAACTCTCCTGGGTCCATTTTTCGGTAAATCATTTCTCATGTACACACCTCGAAAATGTGGAATTTTTAACAATTTTGCATATTTCAACAAATCTACGTTGCTGAGTGCTCGGTGCGGTAGCTCTATACGTTTTTTAAATGCAGTCTCATGCCAGTTCCCCATGGTTTTAAATACAATCCTTTTCCCACGGTGATTGATTCCATTTTGAGGTTATGACGTTTTGATTTCTCCAATTGACGCTTCGCAGCTTTCGCATCGTTGATAGCTTTAACGATGCTTGCAGCGCCACCTGCTAACGCTCCTGTGGCACTCAATCCAGCAAAGATTGGTAGTAAAACTGCTGGTAAAATACCTCCAATTTTGTTTGGTACGGGAAGTACACGAGGTACTCAAACATTCTTCTTTCCTCCAGCTTCTTTCACAGCTGCTCGTGCTTCTTTCAAAGTAGATTGTACAGAGCCAGTAGCTTTAGCTGCTACTTTCGCTGCATCGATGACTTTTCTCAAGGAAATCTTTTTCTTCTTTACCACTTTTCTGACTTTCTTCGCTACTTTCCTAGCTTTGTTTTTTAGTCCCATTCCGAGTTTTTTCTTCAGCCCCATAATGCTGGCTATACCAAGTGCTGCTGTTTTTTCACCAACTCCCGAATCCTTGGCAAAAACACGTTCGACTACTCTTTTTGCGAGCAATTGATCAGCTTCGTGTCTAGCTGCGAGATTTTCACGATTTTTTGAATAAGCTATATCGTGCTCCCTACACGCTGCGTCGAGTGGATTGATTCCACGATCCCCACGTGCTAACCTCTTAGTCAGCTTTGTGCCTGGACCGCAAAATTGATATCCTGGTATATGAAGTTCAACGGGGAGCTTGTTGATAACGGTGTTGACGAGACCTCGTCCTCTCACAGCCATTGCTCAACTGAACTCGCGACTATAAATACCTCGTATTTATAGGTTTCCGAAACAGTTGCGCGCGAGCCGTCATGGAGTTCAAACAACAGAATGTCAAAAAACCTGTCATGAACTTTGACAGTGTGACAGAAAAAAAGAGAAAAATTAAACGTCATGTAAAGTTACTACCAAATACAGTTCGCGCTATAATTTGTGGTCCATCAAATTGTGGTAAAACTAATGCTTTACTCACACTTCTCGCACATCCAAATGGATTGAGGTTTGAGAACATTTACGTTTATGCGAAATCACTCAATCAACCGAAATATCAATATTTAAAGAAAATCATTCAACCAATCAAAGTAGTAGGATATTTTCCCTACAATGACAACGAGGAAGTCGTCAGTGTCGAGGAAGTCGAACCAAATTCTGTGATAATATTTGATGATGTAGCTTGCGAAAAACAAGACAATATTCGTGGATACTTTTGCATGGGTAGACATCGACATGTGGATAGTTTTTATCTCTGTCAGACTTATGCTCGTATACCAAAACATTTGGTGCGAGATAATGCAAATATGCTTGTACTGTTTCGCCAAGATGACATGAATCTGAAACATGTATATGATGATCATGTAAACACTGACATGACATTTTCACGATTTCGGGATTTATGCGCAACATGCTGGGAGAACAAGTATGGTTTTGTCGTCATCGACAAAACCATACTTACTCGTACTCTCGAGTTGAAATTTGGCTTTGCTATGTAAGCTTCGGCACCGTAGCGTCCAGGCCATTGCGTCACAAGTTTCATGTCCATACGTTTTCTTACATCTTCCATTGTTTTGCCGTATACCGCATTATTCATTAGCTTGAACAAATTTTTTTCGAATTCATTTTTGGCACCCTTACGCAACTCACTATTGAGATCGATGTAAGTTTGTAACCAATTCGATTGTTTGAATTTCAATATGCGATGAATTTTGTTCAAAATTAGGCCATGACTCAACGCTTGCCTTAAATTTCGATAATGAATGACGTATCACGTTTTTGGCTCTAAAGTTGTGAGTAATTTAACGTCTTTTGATCCGGGAGGGGCTTTATGTTCAGGACAAAAAGGTAAATCATTATGATCGTCATGTAAGTTTGGCGGATACTCGAGATCCACTTCAAGGATGTAGCCTACTTCCGAGTCATCGGCTACGTTCCACTTGAAATTTTCGTCAAAATTTTCGACCCACTCAAATTGCCCGTAAGGTAGGTATTGAGTCATAGCCCAGCCGTACAAATTGTTTACGTCATAATACATAATAAATGTTCTGTCTTCTTAGGGGTCGTAGTCGCTGTACGGATTGTTGGCACGTGAATAACGGTTGCTGCATTGGCTGACTCCACCTCGGATACCACGTTCAACGAAAAGGAGTTGGTCGATGTCAGTGAGAAGTTGGAGCTCGATTCCGGTATGTTGTAGCATCGCATCAAAGCTAAATCCTGGTAGCGTGTAGTAATGTGCCGGATCCAAGTTGTACACCCGCAAACAGCTCGCTCGAAAATTCTCAAAGACGTCCGCCAGGAGAAGAACATCCGTCTTGAGATAAAGATCTGAGTAGTCACCTAACGTCTGGATATCGAAATCGCTCCACACTGCCTGAGCATGACTGAAATCATAAAAATAAAAAATTGTATTCAATTTATCATAATGGTTATTTTCTCGAAAAATTGAAAGTTTTGCTTACCAGTAGTCATTGACGGAAATGTCATCATCAGTCAGGGTGCTGTGAAAGGCCTCCTTGGGCGGCAGTTGACTTTCATCCAACCTTTCCCACGAATCTAGGTATTCGTAAGGGAATA